>JAUNZO010002233.1:0-1316021 GCA_031894775.1 Chloris gayana
GATAAATCGGTATTATCTTTCGATTTCTTTTGATTTTTGTTTTCCACCACATGCATCTCCCTGCATATTCTATTTTATCACAAGATAATTTTCATTTCATTTATTTGGATTTTCCGCCAAGCATATTTGATTTTTTTTTCTTTCTCACTCGCCATGCATAGAAAATTTGAAAACCAAAATCCTTTTACGTCCAAATTTTCCTACTTTGTTTGAAACTTTTGGACAACCCTTGTATCCTTATACAAAATCCAAAAACAATTTTTGCATGTTGGAATTTTCTCCAACACTTTTTCTCGAGATTTGATTTTTCGAATAAAGCTGAATTTGAGGCAACTTTCTTTGGATTTCTTGAGCAAAAATTTCTGAGGAATATCTCGGACGTAGCAACCATGGTCAATGATCATTTGGCCGCTGGGAGCTATGGGCCAAAAGGGGGAGCAAAAGGGACCCACAGCAGGTCGGCCGAACCCACCTCCTTGGTTCGGCCGAACCGCCATGACCGTTGCTCGGTCTCGTCCTTTTCCCAACGGTCATATGCCCCTCCTAACGCTCAAAAACGGCTACTTCGTGAGCTATAAGTAGAGGTGGCCTGGCCAGAGCTCTCTCCCCTCTCACACTATCATTTCCACTCCTCACTCACTTCATTCTCATTACTCTCAAGTTTTCCATTGTCCTCACTTGCTCATTGCCTAAAAGTTCTGCATAAATCTTTTGCTCTTGGTGTGTCGTCTAGTTTTTGGTTTGATTTGTTTTTGTTTGGTTTTCTCGAGTTGCGATTTCTTGCTCACATGAACAACCGACGGTGTCGCTAATTTGATTTTTTCCTCACATGACCCGTTCGGAATTTTTGTTCTTGCATTCTTGCTCTCTTTGTGTGCAGCCATGACCGGTGCCAAGAAGTCGTTCGGTCAATCAAGAGGTCCTTGAGCTCACGCTCAAGTTCAAGCTCTTTACGTCGAAGCACCCGCGCACGCCCCGTAGTCGAGTCACCGCCAAGTTCACCACCACAAGTCGAGGAAGAAGGGCAAGAGGGCAACATCGAGCATCGTCTCCTCACCGACACCGACCTCGACTTAGTGGGCGAGCACGAGACGCGCACCTACACGCTTTCTCCAACACCGTCTCTTTGCTCCTACGCGAGCATTTGACACGGAGCTGCTGCACAAAATAGGTATGGATGCTGAATTTGCTCAAGTATTTAAAGCCTTAGGGTGGACAGATTTTGCTAGTGTAAATGAGCCGGGTTCCCGCTTGCTTACACTTCAGTTTTTATGCACCCTACAAACGGTAGATGAAGGAATTTCTTTTCGGTTTTTCCGTGAATCCTACCGTTTGACTTGGAAAGAACTTAGCACTCTTCTTGGCTTTAATACTCGCTGCAATACCGACTTGGATGGTGCCCTTCCTCGCTTTTCAAAGCATGCTTTTTGGGAAAGGATTACGGGTCTTCCTAGTTGCGTGCGACCTAGAACTAATCACATCCATCATCCCACCTTGCGTTTTATGCACATGTGGATTGCTATCACTCTTTTTCCAAGGAGTGATATTCGAATTGTGCGCGAGGATGAGCTAAAAATTCTTTTTGCTGCGGTCGATAAGATTAAGATTGCTCCCGTGAAAGCCATGATTTGCCAATGGATAGAAAATCTTGGGACGATAGGACCAATTGAATGTACCTCTCTAGTGACACGAATTGCCATGCGGGTGGGAGCTTTACATGATGCTAATGTTGAATACCTTGCTACACCTCGCTCTCTTATAAATAAAGATTATCTTATTCAAGGTCACTCTCTTAAGAATGGTCCGAACGATTCCCTCATATATTATTTTGTGGGATATGCAAACGAGTTTCGGTTACCTAACCCGGACCTTCGTTTGTATACTCTCAAAAATCTAACCATTGAGCTCCAAGAAGCGCAGCGGTCTCGCAGGAGTGTATCTTCTCGCAGGGGGCGCACAGATCGAACAACCATCTACCTCCGAGATGCCCACACCGCACCCCACGACTCATGGCGAGCCGGGGTACAGCCACCCCGGGTTTTCTCCGTGGGTACCCAGCCCCGCCACCTCACATGGCCGGGGATCGGCGTGGCAAACTCCGGGATATGGCCCGGGGCTGTTTTCTCCACAACAACAATGGGAGGAACACTCCACCGACTCCGGATCAGCCCAAGGCTACAACTTTGTGCAGGAGATGAACAACCTCTCCTCACAAATGGGAAGACTCCAAACCACGGCGGAAGACACCGAGTATGCGCTCAACCAACACATCTTGCAAACTCATCAATGGCAAGAGCGCACCGACACCCAGCTCACCGCCCTCACCAACATGACGGAGCAACAACGAGCCGATCTTTTGGCTTACTTCCGTCACATGGGGTTCATTCCACCAAACCCATGAGCAAGAACAAGCTTGGGGGCAGCACCCCCGCTAAGGTATCATGTATCGCAACTTGTATCCTTTATTGTCTCTTGTTTTTGCTTGTTCTTGCCTCTCATATGAAAAACAAAATAAAAATGATAAAACTAAAAAGAACAAAAAGAAGTAGCTTAGTTCCCTTTTATACGCTGCAAGTATGTTGCTAGTCTTTCTATGTTGAGATGATGAATAGTTGCTCTGTTTTATTTCTCTCATGTGCCTAGTCTATAATTTAGAACTCTCCTAGTTTTGAGTTTGGTGGCTAGCAAAACTTGCTTAGAACCTGAAACTTGTGGGCTGCACATGCTTGAGCTGCACCTAAGTTGTTGTGAGATGATGATATGGTAAAAAGAGCTGCTATGATCTTGTCCTAAGTTGAGCTTAAAATCTCCGGAATTCTGTTCCCAAAAATTGCAAAATCTATAAGTTCCCAAGTGATGATAAATTCCTACCAAAGCCATATGCAAATTTCCTTGAAAACCTTACTCATTTGCTACTTGTTACTTCATTGAGCTTTATCAAAATTGTGTGACCCTAGTGAGATGCTTTTCATACTCTCATGATCAAGATCACGTACACACTCCACCTCATATGCTACACTTCTACACCGGAAGTTAGCAACATGTCATGCCATCCACCCAAAATAAAGACACTCCTCACATTTTATCACCTCTCTTAAAATATCAAAAGAAGGCATGGCTATGCAAAAGAAAAAGAAAATAAGGCTCACAAAAGATGAGCAAGAAAAAGATGCTGCTCTCATTTCGAGCATAGAAAAAGAAAGAAGAAAAGATAGCCATGCCCAAAATCCAAAATAAAAAGAGGTGAAACAAAAAGAGGAGTAGTCAAATACACCACCACCATCATCTTCACACTTGCACATCTTGATCTACGATTGTATGACTTGCTATCTCCATGGATCCACTCTTTTGGTTTCGCAAAAATATGAATGCAAGTATGCCTCATTTCATACCCTACCTTGAGCTCCACAAAAGCCTATTAGATGTAGGATGAGGCAATACACATGCCTTGGTGAGGAATATAAACACCATTAGAGCGATTCGAGAGCATCACTTGTGGAACGTGGTTTTACTTGAAAAAAAAAAAAAATATATTTTTTGAAAACGTCCTGAGAATAAAAAGCAAGACAAGGGAAGAGAAAATAAATGCTCTATACACCGTTCTCTCTCTCAACCGCCCAAGGTAAAGTGAAAAGCACAAAGCCCCATGAGGACTAAGGGGAAGGGTGAGTCACCATTGCCAACTTATTCAACTCAAGGATGAGTATCTTTGTTATACACTTGGTACCTTTGAGAAGTAGGCATTGTAGCAACTCCCGATCAACAACCTAAAGTTCTACTACTTGCTCCTGACGAGCAAGGGGTAAGCTTGGGGGGCTTGTTGACTGGTCGTTACTGACCAATTTCGACCGTCAATTAGTCAAATAAATGAGAAGGACTAGGCATGTCTTGCATGCATTTTACTTAGAAATAACCTAGTTCCACGTGTACCTCTAGATTTTTAGTGTGCAGGTGGAAAATGATGAATTCCAGTGCCCCGAGGCGACAAATCAACACTTTTACAAAACTTCCACTTCGCCGCGGGAATCAACTCCAAGATAAAAGGCCAACGACCACGAAATCCAACACAAATAAGGCCTCACGCACCTGGATCAAAGACCAACATCCAGCTGGGGAGCCAACCGCCAAAGCCCAGCCTCAGAGGGGCCGGTGGCGCTCGGCCGAACCAACAAGGCGGTTCGGCCGAACCGTCATGGTGGCCCCCCGGCCCACTTTTCTCTCGGCGGTTTGCCCACCGCCTCCGGAGGTCGGTTCCACGCGCATTAAATGCCACCGACCTACGAAACCGCCTCCAGGAGCCGACCTTTCAAGCCTATATAAGGAGGGGTACCCCCCCTCCTTAACACACACAACAACACAAGGATCATTCTCTCCTCACACTAGAAGTTTAGAGGCTTTCTAGGTAGTGCTAGGCTTAGTAGTGGGCTGCCTCATTGCTCCCAAAGTCTTGTGGAAAATTGGGTATAGCTCTTGTATCCTCTCTTTATGAGACTTGATCTTTTATATATGGAATACTTTCGTTCATATCCTTGTCATGAGCTTTATAGAGTAGTCATGATCTTGTTTGATCGTTCATCGTTCGTTCATATGAGTTCGTCGTTCGTTCTTCGTTCTTCATTAATAGAAGATGAACTCATATCGAATGTTCTTCGTTCGTTCATACTTGATCACCGATTACTCCCGATCTTACTTGATTAATTGCCGTTCGTCGCTCATTCTTGAGCGACGAACGCCTTTGCATGACTTAGTGCTAGCTTTGATCCTTTCGTCTAGCGTATGCTAGTTAGGCTAGTGTTCTTATGAATAGGCTTCGGTTCATCGTCCCGCAAGGGTGCTCTAGATTTACCACCATGTCGGTGCCTCGAGGGATCTAGAGTTGTGGTTAGTGACGCCGGCACGGTGTCGGGGTTATCTACCCACCGTTGAATGTGCTTCGTGTCCCACGGTTTGTAGAGGTAGGTGACAAGAAGTGACAGCCTTGTCATCCAAAGTAATCCTCCACGTTCGGGCATGGCATAGGAGTCTAAAAAGTCGGAGTCGCGAGGCGGACCTCGCGTAAGACTGGATCTCCCGATGATGCCTAGGCATTAGACGCTTGCTTGCGCTTGCATGATCTTGGATGTTAGGTAGAAGCTGCGCACTCATATGAATGTTGTATCATTAGGAGTAGTGGTCTCGCTAGTCTAGTTTAGCTTTATCTAGGATCGCCTCTATCCCTTTTATAAGAGAATGCATCGCCTTGGTGTGTGTCACACTATCCTCAACTTATTGCTCCTAACCCCCGCATTGGAATGTGAATACTTCATCATTCTTTTGTAACACCATGAACATAAGTACTCTTATCAACCATGTCTTCCTTTGGGAAAATATAAATACGATACCCTTGAATACTCTCGGTGAAATGCTACAACGGGTTATCCGTCCGCTTGCGGATATTCATGACCCACCTTATAATACATATCTAGTACTTGTACCGGATGTGGATTATTTGGTTAAATAGTGCAAGTGACTTAAACCCTTGGCTCTCCCGCGGTCACGTGTTTCTTTCCGCGTGACCTTAAGAGATGCCAACAGATGTGCACACTCGAAGACATGGTGAGTCGGCCGATTGATGAACCGGAGGACGGGAAATTAGGCCACGGTTTTGTGTCGGCCGATGAATTAGAAGAAGTGGATATAGGGGATGGAGCCAAGCCTCGACCAACATATATCAGCAAGAAATTGTGTAAAGAAGTAAGAGATGAATTGGTGGCCTTATTGGAAGAATTTAAGGATTGTTTTGCTTGGGATTATAGCGAAATGCCCGGACTCAGCCGATCTATTGTTGAACATCGGTTGCCCACTAAACCCGGATATCGACCATATAAGCAGGGGGCTCGGAAGATTGACCCTAGGTATTATGAAGCCGTCAAAGAAGAGATTATCAGATTGTATGAAGCCGGCTTCATCAGGCCATGCCGATATGCGGAGTGGGTTTCTAGTATTGTGCTGGTGGAGAAGAAAATGGAAAGATGCGGGTCTGCATTGACTTCAGGAATTTGAATAAGGCAACTCCGAAAGATGAGTATCCAATGCCAAACGCCGATTTGTTGGTTGATGCAGCCGCCGGCAACAAAATTTTGAGCTTTATGGATGGAAATGCTGGGTATAATCAGGTTTTTATGGCCGAAGAAGATATATCGAAACGGCATTCGGATGCCCCTGGGCGTTGGGATTATATGAGTGGGTTGTTATGACCTTCGGCTTAAAAAATGCTGGTGCCACGTATCGTAGGGCCATGAATTTTATATATCACGATTTGATCGGCCGATTGGTGGAAATTTATATTGATGATGTCATGGTGAAATCAAGATCGGTTGGAAGTCATGTGGCTGATCTCGTGGAAGTGTTGAAGAGGACGAGACAATACGGATCGAAGATGAACCCGCTCAAGTGTGCGTTTGGTGTCTCAACTGGACAATTTCTGGGGTTTATTGTGCATGAAAAGGGAATTGAAGTCGGCCCTAAGAGTATTGATTCTATCGTAAAGTTGGAACCGCCGACGAACAAGACGAAGCTCCAGTCCCCGATCGGCAAGATTAATTTTATTAGGCGATTTATCTCAAACTTGTCCGGCCGACTTGATGTGTTTACGCCATTATTGAAGCTCAAGGCCACTCAAGAGTTTCGGTGGGAGCCGATCCATCAAAAGGCTTTAGAAGATATCAAGAAGTATTTGGTGTCCCCACCAGTGATGGTTCCGCCAAAGTCGTGCACACCCTTTAAGTTATATTTATCGGCCGATGATAGGTGCATCGGCTCGGCATTGACTCAAGAGCAGGAGGGAAAGGAGCGGGTCATATTTTATCTCAGCCGCAAACCGATTGATGCAGAAACACGGTATCCGTAAGTGGAAAGGTTATGTCTCTGTCTCGTATTTTTCATGCACGAAATTAAGGCATTATCTCGTTGGCCGAAGAATGTACTCGTCGTTTGCCAGTGCCGATGTCGTAAAGTATATGCTATCGGCTCCGGTCCCCAAAGGCCGGTTGGGCAAATGGATGTTGGCAATTGCGGAGTTTGATTTAGGCTATGAATCGGCCAAAGCAGTGAAAGCACAAGTATTGGCTGATTTAGTGGTGCAACACGGTGAACACTCGCCGGATATGTTGAACCAGTGCCATGGACGGTGTTCTTTGATGGTTCGATTTGCAAAGAAGGAAGTGGAATCGGCTTGGTTGTTGTGTCGCCTCGGGGGCAGTACGTGGATACTCTATTACAGTGGAGGCGTACACCAACAACCAAGTCGAATACGAGGCAGTATTAAAAGGATTGGAATTACTCATCGATGCCGGGCTGATTTTGTGGAAATTTTCGGAGATTCCTTGTTGGTTGTGAGTCACCTGGCCGATGAGTATGAGTGTAAAGATAGAATATTGTTGCAATATCATAGAAAGTGCCGAAGTTAATGAAAAGGTTCAAGTGTGTTAAAGTCAGCCATATACCAAGAGAGCAGAATTTTGAAGCAAATAACTTGGCTCGACTTAGCATCCGGATATCGGCTCGCCGAAAACAGCTTAGAGATAGCTGATATTGAAGAAGCCGATTGGCGTACGGAAATTCGAAAATTTTTGAGCAATCCATCCCAACCTACAGATAAGAAGATAAGATATAAAGCTTTAAAGTATGTTCTGTTGGATGATCGACTATTTTTCAAGACAATTGATGGGGTGCTTCTCAAGTGTATTGATGACACCGAGGCAAAAGTGGTAATGAGCGAAGTACATGATGGGATTTGCGAACGCATCAATCGGCCCATAAGATGAAGTGGCTGCTAAGGCGAGCTGGTTATTACCGGCCGACAATGTTGGCCGATTGTTTCAAATATTACAAGAGTTGCCAAGACTCGCCGTAAATTCGGCCTATACAGTAGGGCGCCCGCATCGGCTATGAATCCAAGAATCAAACCTTGGCCGTTCGTAGGTTGGGCTATGGATATGATCGGCCGATAAATCCAGCATCGAGCAAAGGGCATCAAGACATATTGGTAGCTACGTATTACTTCACAAAATGGGTTGAAGCAGCGCCTCTATCGTAAAGTTTCGACGGCCGACGTGATAACGTTTGTTAAAGAGCATATTATTTATAGGTTTGGGATTCCGGAGACAATCACAACAGATCAAGGATCAGTATTCACGTCTGACGAATTTCAATCTTTTGTCGATGAGATGGGAATTAAGTTGATTAATTCATCGCCATATTATGCCCAAGCCAATGGACAAGTCGAAGCGGCGAATAAGAGTCTGATCAAGTTAATCAAGCGGAAAATACAAGAGTATCCTCGTAAGTGGCACATGAAATTGATGGACGCTTTGTGGGCTTATCGTATGTCACGACATGGAGCTATGCAAGTTGCGCCGTATCAGCTGGTATATGGGCACGAGGCCGCATCGCCATGGGAGACAGCTATCGGCTCCGTAAGGATTGAGTTGCAACAAAAGCTTTCGCCGATCAAGACTACGGATTGATGATGGATGAATTAGAAGATGTAGTACAAAATCGGCTGGATGCATTGGAAAAAATAGAGCAGAATAAGGCGAGGGTTGCCCGCCATTATGATAAGAAGGTTGTGCAGTAAACAGTTTAAAGAGGGCGATTTGGTCCGGAAGCTTAGGATGCCGATCGGTGTGAAAGACAATCGGTTTGGTAAATGGTCGCCTAATTGGGAAGGACCTTATTTGATTAGCCGATCGGCACCGGTAATGCATATATTTTGAAAGAGTTAGAAGGGGAAGAATTCGCCGAGCACTTAATGGAAAGTATTTGAAGCAAGATTATCCTAGTATTTGGATTAACTCATAGTGTTCGGCCTAAAAGAGACTACAGCCGATGTCGATGCACATCGCTTGAGACGGCCGACATCGAGAGTATCGCTCTTAGCCCAAAAAATATATGAAAGTAAGACAGAGGAAGTCACCGATAAATTAGCCGATGTTTGAACATCGCCTTCGTATGGCCGATATGATTGTATATCGCCCTTAGTGCAAAAAATGTTTACAACCAAAACTTTGTTCAAAGTCCTATTACACCTAGGCATAGTCAACGGCCTCAGCACGGGACAAGAAGTCTTGGACGGCAGATAGTGCGCCGGCCAGCATGGAGTCGAGTTTGGCCATGACCAACAGGTCATCCTCGATGGGGCCGACATCGGCGTGCGCCGCAGCAACCATCTTCTCGGCCGTTTGAATGGCTTCGTCCGTCGTCTTCTCGCTGAGCCGCCACATCGGCCGACAACCGTGTAATAGTAGCTTCCAAGACCGCCGCCGCCTCCTCCTTGAGAGCCGCAGATGCTCTCAAATCGGCAATCTCCCGGTTGATTGCTTGCAGCTCATCCCGCCGATTTGAGAGTTGCTCTTGCATCTCCCGGGTCTTCCGGACCTCCTCCTCGCAGCGCTTGATGGAGTTATCGGCGAGTAACGCAGCTTGCCGCTGCTCCGCATGGCGAGCCAAACGCCGCCGGGCACGAGTGAAGTCCATTTGCCGCACTCCATGTATGCCACGCGGTGCAGAGCATCGCGCACATCCTCCGGGAGCTCAGTCCGGACCTCCAAGTACCGGGCCCTTATGGGTTGTGCGTCGGCCACCAAGCAGCCACCGAAGAGGCCTCAAGCTCGCGCGCGATTTCGGCCATGGTGTTAAGACTAGAAGCAGATACCAAAATCGGCGCGGGACGAGGGAAGCTTAGTGCCCGGAATACCAAGGAAAAATAAGGTGAAGTTAATAATCGAAGCAAATCAAGAAAATAAAAAGGAGATAGTAAAAACAAACCTCGCGAAGCGTCAATGCGAAGTGGTCGGACGTCTATCGGCCGAGCCATTGAACCCACAGGTTCATGTGTTCCGATCAGCTCTCGGCCGGCCGATCCTCCTTCTCCAGCCGGCATCCTCGGAGGCAGCATCGTGCATATGTCCAGCTTGTTCAGCTTCGGCGGCTCATCGGCGATGCTCATCGGCAGCAGTATTTACAGGAGAAGCCGCGGACGGTTCCCGGCCGGCCGGTTCTTCGACAAAGAATGGTGCCTTGTTCAAAATCGGCGGCGATTTCAGAAGACGCAGCCGATCCAAGCGAGTTGGGCTCTTCATGGGATTTGGATCGGCCTGGCTTGGTATGACTTCGGATCCGGAGCCGTTTGAATCGGCCTTTCGGTGTCGGAGTCCCGGCCCGTGGAGGAGTCGACAGGCGAATCGGCCTATCGGTGTTGGAGTCCGGGCCCGAGGAGGAAGAACCGCCGATTCCCGCTAAGAACTCATAGTTAGACAGCATGAAAAGTGAAAAAGGGATCGGCAATCATGCGATAATAACCCGACGCGGCGGAGAAGGATCACCGAAATAATCCGGCCTGACGGGCGCACAGGCCGCTTCACCAGCCGCGCGGTGTCGCTTTGGGGCTTGAATCGGCCCTGCAGCTTGGCACATTGGCCTTCCTCTTGCCGGGGGCGGCCGTTTTTGTCTTGGCCTTGCGGGCAGCCGGTGCCCTCGAATCATTGCCGCAAAAGCTTGGGCAGGAGTACGATCGGTGAAGCCGATGTTTGGAACAATTGGGCTTGGCATCGGTACGCGATCGGCCGGCCACCGATACTCGGGTCGGCGGCTCCTCCGTGTCCGATCGAAAAAGAATATACAAGGGTGAGCATTTAGAGTGGCCGGTCTCATCTACAAAATCGGCCTTATGGAAATAGATCGGCTACACATACCTCGGCGAAGGCTTCGCTCAGGACTAAGCCGGAGAAGAATGAAGCAGTGTTCCGGCCGCGGAGGTGCCGGTTCCACTCGCCCCACCAGCGGTCGAAAAGGCGGGTGCTCCGGGGCGCCGGGAAAATCCGGCTAAGTCGCCGGTGACGACATCGGCGGTGAGGCCGACGAGCCAATTCCATTGAACGGCGTTGTCGACGGTAGCCCGCGCCTTTATTTGCCCCACATAGAAGAGGTCGGGGGCAACCGGCCGAAGCCGAATTGACGGGCCGCCACCGACGGGTGGTAGAACTCGTAGGAGCAGAGAGCCTTGCTCCCGGCAGCGAGTCCCGTCGGCAGCAGACAGGGGCGGAGGCAGGTGGTGAAGATCTTGACCGCCTCCCCGTCGGCCGTTGGGAAGGTGGGGTCGATCGTAAAAGGAGTATCGTATCCCTTCTCGAAAAATCAATGTACGGATACCAATCCGTACTTTCATTGTTGAGGCCCTTGTAAAGGGCAGCGAACCAAGAAGCCAGTGGTGTCATCCGATATGGCCGCCCCCGGAGCCATGGATAGCGCTTCCCCGAAGGAAATACACCGGCTGGATCGGGCGTGGCCGATTCTCGCGTGATTGCCGGGGAAGGTGAGGACACCGAGGTCCGGATCGATGGCCTTGGTGGTGTGAAGGGACAACCACATCCGGATAAACCACCAAGGGCCACCCAGGTTCTTGACCGATCGGCCAAAACGCAACTCCACCGAAACCTCGGTGAAGGAGGAAGTACGCCGACCCTAAAAGATATTTGCCCATAGGAAGGGCATAGCCATCGGCCGCCTATCGGCTATCGGCAGAAGTTGTTTGTGGGGCTCACGCCGACCCCACAAAAGAAGAAGTGGTCAAGCCACATGTTGAGAAAGGCAACGTGCTCGCGGCGGTCAACCGAGCCGTGCCCCTTGTTGTAGGTCCGGATATAGACCTTCCAACCCCCGGTGTCCTTGGGATTGATACGGTGGGTGGACTTGATGCGGATGGCGTCCGGGGTGGCCTCCGCCGTGATATTCAAATCGGCCAACATGACCGTGTCCAGGAGGGTCATGGTAGCCGGCCGTGCCCGAACATGAAGCAGTTCAGGGCATCCGACCGCAGATAAGAAGCGGCCGCTAGCAATGGTTCGTTCTTGTGGTGATCGGCTAGAGAGAGTTTGATGGCATGGGCGATGCCGATGTCGGCCCAAAGTTGCCGATGGGCGGCCGATACCCGGTTATACCAATCCCGCCACCCGAAGAACAGGAGTTGGCCATGACCTAAAGCTACCGGACCACTCGGCCGATAATGGAGATTGTTGCCGAAACGGGACCCGGTTCGCTTCGGCACGTATAAGATCCGTGGGGTCCGGATCGCCCATGGGGCCCAAGAAGAAATGGGTCGGGATGTTAGAAGGGATGACGATTTGGTTCCGGATCTCCTAAAAACAAGGAATAGGGCTAAAATGAGAAACAAGAAGGAAAGAAGATAGATTGTGAAAATGAACAAGAACAAGAACACAAAGAAAATTGCAAAAAGTGGAGAAGAGGGATGCCCGAATGTACATTACCTCCGGAACGGCGTTGGTGGTGGCGACGACTCGGCCGGCGGCGGCGGCCACAAAGAAGAAGCAACGGTGGGATTCATGGTCACCGGAAGAGAAAACGACGGCGGCGCGGTGGGAAGTTGAAAAGGCTCGAAAAGGGCAAAGGTCGCTAGAGCAGGGGAAGATGAAAGCCAAAGAAGAGGAAACAGATGGGAAATGACCAGGGGTAACCCCGGCTTTTATGAAGAGGTGACGGGCAGTAAAACCGGCGCAATAAAAGAGGATAAATCAGTCCGACGCATGCGTTGCATACCCCGGACCGGGGGACATGTGTTGACGCCGGTTTTTGACCAAGGGACCCATTGTCGCCGACTATAGGTCAAAAAGGGCCGGTGGGCGTAAGGCCGACGGCCGCTTGGGCGAGTAAAAGGCGCGTCTCTCCCGGAATCGTGCGCGAACGCCAACGAAGAGCACAATATTGATGGGCCCGGCCCACGTTGTAAAATTAGAAATAATAGTTAGTTTTGGGAAAAAGATTCTAGTCAGTTAGGAAATCGGCCCGAGGAGGGTCCGAATAGGATTCTTTTTGCCGAGTATAAATACATACTCGGATGTAACATGTAAACTCGATTCACATCCAATACAACTTTCGCGCATCGCCAAACCCTAATTTTCTCGTCAAGTCTTTACCGTTTTCGCGGGGATCTTCTGGGCTCCTGGCCGACGACACGTTGGCTTGACAAGGTAATTATGTTGTCTAATTCTCGCGCATTGTTCGTAATTAGATAGCTTAATTGCTAATTATCCGGCGACCGGATCTGTTTTCGATCGGCGTAGTGAGTATCGGCCGGATGAGTCAAGTTGACCCGGTCCGGCTCGTGGTGGAGGTAGTTTGACTTGTCCCGCCTCCCCGTTCCAGCCTTTGCTCACGGCGCCGATTGGCTCGTATCCGGTCGTTCGAGTCACGTAGGCCGCTATGAGAATTCTTCTATATCTTGGCCGATTCGACCGTGCGGATTCAGCTTGACGTGTCCCGTGTTTGCCTTTGCGATAGTTGACTTGTCCTAGGCGCATGCAGCCGATTGGCTAGGGTGTAGACTTACTTTCATAGTTAAGACGTTTATGATTGTGCTTGTCCCGAATCGGCCGGGCGTGCGCGGCCGTTAGACTCGGTCCAGCCGCGTGCCATCGCTTGACTTGTCCCGTTGGAGCGACCGGTCGATTTAGGATCTCGTGTGGTTGTATTTGTCTTACCGTTCTTTCGGAGTGTTTAGCCGATTGCTTATCACGTTCATTAAGCTCGTTTTATGTTTAATTAATGCTAAACCTGTTAAAGCTGCTTTTGAACCCGAGTTACTAAGTATGATCTTATTGATCATCATTATACCTTTGGACAGATCTAAATAATTCATCGATATAATCAATGGCAGAATCGGCCGCATACCCGATCGGCCGATTTACTGATCTGATTGATGATTAAACTATCCTCTTGCTACCAAACTAATTACATCCTATTAATAATTGCTCTGTTTATATTGTACTCGATAACACATCCCTGCAAAGTCTTAATGATTTGGTCGTTTACCGACGAAATCGGCTGCTAGTCACCGATCGCATGTTATAGCATCGGCCGATTTCAGTATCGTTTGTACCACGCTTCGTTTGCCTAACATTTAATACATAAATGGATGGGCCGTGCTGTTCTCTCGTTCATGGCCGATTTTGTCTATCTTACGCCGTGATCGGCCATGGCTGCACATCGGTCTATCCGGGCCGATGACCCGGAATTTTACACTCTTTTATTGTCTTTGTTGGTTTGCAGGAAAACCATCCGGCACGCACCGGCGCACACGAACATCGGCGAGTTGAGCCGGTCCGTTGGGAGCACGAGATTCTGCGTCGGCTGGAATTTCGTGGACTCTCCGACGACGTGTGTCCGGACGACGGTTGTACGATCGGGTTCCCTTTAAACCCGCACATGACGGAAGTTCCGTTCCTTACGGAACTTCCGTGCAAAACTCTCCGGTGTTGACGGAACTTCCCCTTAAACCCCAAGTTCCGTCCTGTCCTGGTTCAGCCCGTTTTGGAAGAATTTTTTGAGAAAAAGTTTTGAAGTTTGGAAACCTAGGTTGGAACTTGGGGTTGCCTTCACTTGTGGATAGCCAGCAATCAACCATAGAGAACAATATCCACAAGATGGGCAATATGATCACAAGATCAACTTCAAATGTTTTCAATACGAGAAATAAGCTTGATTTTTGCAAATAGTTTTTTTTTGAGAGAATGACAACAACAATCAATATCACCAAGATGCGCAAAAATTCATTCCACATTAGAAGAATCAAGTATATTAAGTTCACTCCTAAGCTCACAAAATCTCTTCTCATCTAATGGCTTGGTGAAGATATCGGCTAGTTGTTTATCGGTTCTCACATAGCTAATCTCAATGTCCCCTTTGATTGAATTATCTCTCAAGAAGTGGTGCTAGATATCTATATGCTTAGTCCTATTGTGATCAACGGGGTTGTATGCAATCATGATGGCACTCTCATTGTTACATAGGAGAGGAACTTTGGTCAAAGAGTATCCAAAGTCCTTAAGAGTTTGTCGCATCCATAAGAGTTGTGCACAACAACTACCAGCTGCAACATACTCCGCTTCGACTGTGGAAAGGGCAACGGAGTTTTGTTTCTTGGATGACCATGACACAAGGGACCTACCCAAGAATTGGCAAGTCCCGGAGGTGCTTTTTCTATCTACCTTTCATCCGGCGTAGTCGGCATCGGAGTATCCAACTAACTTGAATTTGGCGCCCTTAGGATACCACAACCCTATGTTTGGAGTGTGAACCAAATATCTCAAGATTCTTTTAACGGCCACCAAGTGGCTCTCTTTTGGAGCGGCTTAAAATCTTGCATACATGCACACACTAAGCACGATATCGGGCCTAGATGCACAAAGGTAAAGCAAAGAGCCAATCATGGAGCGATATACCTTTTGATCAACCGCCTTCCCATTCACGTCCAATCCTAGATGACCATTTGTCTTCATTGGAGTCTTGCTTGGCTTTGCCTTGTTCATATCAAATTTCTTGAGGATATCTTGGGTGTACTTGGTTTGACTTATAAAGGTTCCTTCTTATAGTTGCTTGACTTGAAAACCTAGAAAGAACTTCAACTCTCCCATCATTGACATCTCAAATTTCCTAGTCATAATCTTGGCAAACTCATCACGAGAAAGATTGGTTAGTAGAACCAAATATTATGTCATCGACATATATTTGGCATACAAATAAATCACTTCCAACTTTTCTAGTGAAGAGGGTAGGATCGGCCTTGCCCATTATGAAGCCCTTGTCGATGAGATATCCCTTGAGGTGTTCATACCAAGCTCTTGGTGCTTGCTTGAGCTCGTAGAGAGCTTTGTGAAGCTTGTACACGTGGTGAGGTTTCTTCGGATCTTCAAAACCCGGTGGTTGTTGCACGTATACTTCTTCTTGAATTGGACCGTTGAGGAATGCACTCTTCACATCCAATTGATACAACTTGAAGCCATGATGTGTAGCATAGGCGAGCAATATGCGAATTGACTCGAGCCTTGCTACCGGTGCATATGTTTCCCCAAAGTCCAAACCTTCAACTTGTGAGTAGCCTTTTGCAACAAGTCTTGCTTTGTTCCTCACCACCACACCGTGTTCATCTTGCTTGTTGCGGAACACCCATTTGGTTCTCACAACATTTTGCTTGGGCCTTTCCACCAATGACCACACTTTGTTTCTCTCAAAGTTGTTCAACTCTACCTTAAGAGGTTCCAAAGAAGAAACAAACGAGTAATGATGGCAAAAGGTAGCGACTCGGGATCTAGTGGTTATCCCTTTTTGAATGTCACCAAGAATGTTATCAACGGGATGATCTTTTTGTATGCTTTGGCGCACTCGGGGTTGTTGGGGCCTAGGTGCATCTTCTTCTTCTTCTTGTGGTTCGTCTTGATGATCATCACCTCCACCATCTTGTTCTTGATCTTGGTTGTTGCCTTGATCATAATCGTCACCATGATCTTGGCCACCACCTTGATCTTGTTCATTTTGTGGATCTTGTGGAGGATCTTCATCTTGACTTGGAGAAGATGGATCACCTTGTACTTGAGTTGGGTCCTGTGGCCTTATTTCACCAATTGCCATGTTCCTTATTGCTTCACAAGGAGCTTCATCACCTACATCACTTGGGTTAACTTTCTCTACTTGAGAGCCGTTAGATTCATCAAATGTTACATCACGCGTGATCTCAACAATGCCGGAGACTTTGTTGAAAACTCGGTATGCATACACATTTGATCCGTACCCAAGTAAGAAACCTTCATTGGTCTTTGGAGCAAACTTAGAAGACCTTGGCTTCTTGTTAAGAATAAAGCACTTGCTCCCAAAGACACGGAAATATGACACGTTAGGAATTTTACCGGTGAGAAGCTCATAGGGTGTCTTTTTCAATATCTTGTGAAGGTACAACCGGTTGGTTGCATGGCAAGCGGTGTTGATGGCTTCGGCCCAAAAGGTGTCGGGAGTCTTGTATTCATCAAGCATGGTTCTTGCCATCTCAATGAGTGTACGGTTCTTCCTCTCGGCTACACCATTTTGTTGAGGGGTGTATGGTGCGAGAACTCATGCTTGATGCCTTCTTCATCTAGGTACTCCTCGACTTGTGTATTCTTGAACTCGGTGCCGTTGTCACTTCTAATCTTCTTGATCTTCACTTCATATTCATTTTGTGCTCTTCTCAAGAAGCTCTTTAGAACACCTTGTGTCTCACTTTTATCCTTCAAAAAGAATACCCAAGTGAAACGGGAATAATCATCAACAATGACAAGGCCATACTTGTTACCGCCAATGCTTAGGTATGTGACCGGACCGAAGAGGTCCATGTGAAGCATCTCCAATGGTCTTGTAGTCGTCATCATCGTCTTGGATGGATGGTTGGCTCCAACTTGCTTTCCGGCTTGACATGCGCTGCACACTTTGTCCTTCTCAAAAGCAACATCCTTTAGTCCAACGACGTAGCCACCCTTTAGAAGCTTGTGTAGATTCCTCATCCCAACATGAGCTAGTCGGCGATGCCACAACCAACCCAAAGTGGTTTTTGCTATCAAACAAGCACTTAGATTTGGACCTTCTTTGTTGATGAAGTCAACAAGATAGATCTTATCCTCCAAGTACCCTTTGAATGCAATTGAGGAATCCGCTTTTCTAAAGACGGTCACGCCTTCATCGGTAAAGAGACAATTAAAACCCATTCCACAAAGTTGTGATATGGACATTAAGTTGTACCCTAAACCTTTCACAAGGAACACATTACTAATTGAAAGGTCATGGGTGATTTGAATTCTACCACGACCAATTACCTTTCCTTGTTGATCATTTCCAAAAGATATACTCCCACTTGGTAGATTATCTTTGTCAAGTGTGGAGAACATCTTCTTCTCCCCGGTCATATGATTTGAGCACCCGGTGTCGAGCACCCATATTGAACCGCCCGAGGAGTATCCCTACACACAATTAAGCACAAGATTTAGGCACCCAAACTTGCTTGGGTCCCTTTACTTTAGAAACAACACTTTTGGGCACCCACACGCAAGGATTCCATCTTGCAACTACTTTCCCATGAGCACCATGGGTTAGTTCATATGTTGCATGATCATACACATAGAAGGATACGGGTGAGCTCTTCTTTTCGAGCTCTTGTGTTGTTTTGGCCTTCTTCACATGCTTGGCTTGAGCAACTTGCTTTTGTCGATTCATGTTGGTGCTCTTGGTGATGTATTTCTTCTTGGGCTCCTCCTTGAACCCAATGCCTTTGTTGCCATTGAACTTCCTTTCCTCACTAACAATTTTCTTAGCTAGCTCAACTTGAGCTGCTCTTTCAAGATTCTTGACCTTGTTAGTGAGATCCTTGATTGTCACCTTATCGGTGACAATGTTGTCAATGTCAACACCTTCATATCTTGTACACTCTTTGCTTGATGAGGATTCCATTGACTCAACCTTGCTTTTGTACGTCGATGTGCTACTCTTGAGGACTTCAATCTCTCCTTCCAACAACTTATGATTCTCTTTAAGAGATTCACACTTTGTTTGGAGTGAGAGGTTGATGTCTTCAAGCTTAGCATTTGACTTGTTTATCTTAGTAAGGCAAAGAGTCAACTCCTCGTTCTTCTTTCTTTCTTCCTCAAGCGAGGTCTTCAACTCTTTAATCTCATCAAGCTTCTTGATAAGCATGTTTTCTTGCTTTGTCCACCATCTCTTCGCTCTCTTCAACCTTCTCTTGCATTATCCCTAACATTTTCACCATATCTTGCAAGGAGGGGACTAGCTCCTCCTCATTATCATGGTTAGAGAAATTAACAAGAGGTTTAGTTTGTACCGTATTTTCTTTGGCCATGAAGCATTTGGGGGCGTCATCCTCATCGTCGGTGAGGTTGTTAAAGAGTGATGATTTGGCCGGTGTTAGGCCATATGCAAGATTGGCAATCCCTCCTTCTTCATCTTCATCATCATCATCATCATCATCGGAGACATATTGTTGGCCAATGTGAGCTTGACCTTTGAATGGTTTCTTGAAGTTCTTCTTCTTGATGAACTTCTCCTTCTTCTCTTCCTTTCCATTTAGTTGAGGGCACTCCGCAATGAGGTGCCCCGGGTCATGACAATGGTAACACTTTCTTGTAGATCTTCTTGCCCTTGCTTTGTCAAAGCTCTTCTTGGTAAACCCGTTGTTGATCATGAACTTGCCAAATTTCTTCACAAACAAGGCAAGCTCTTCATTGTCTTCTTCAATCTCAATTTGGTCCACCTCCACAACTTCTTTCTTTTTGGCCTTGAGTGCCACATCTTGCTTGCTTGTGCTCTCATCTCCAATTAGCACACTCACTCTCTTTCCCTCATCATCACGGCTTTTGTGAGCAAGGATTCTCCCAATTACTTCATCCGTGGAGAATCTATCAAATCCTTCCTTTTCTTCAATGATGGTACAAAGTGTGGAATTCCATAGTCTTAGTGACATTAGAAGCTTGAGATTCACTTCTTGTTCGCTCACGTCATCTCCAATTGACCTTCGCTCATTTACAATGTCCAAGAGCCTATCATGTGTTTGTTGAGGGTCTTCGCCCTTCTTCATCACAAAGAAGTTGAATTGATTTTTCAGCACTTGCATCCTTGACTTCTTCACCACATCGACTCCCTCATGAACTGCAATGAGCTTGTCCCATATAGCTTTGGCATTCTCTAGTCGGGACACCTTAGAGTACTCTTTAGCACTCAAAGACGAGAGCATTGCCGACACGGCTTGCGCATTGCGATGTATGTTGATGTTGTCCATTACCGTGTGTCTCTCCTCATCCTCAATCACATATCCTTTCTCAACCACTTCCCACAGGGGCGGACCAATTGATACCAAGTACATCTTCATCCTATGCTTGTACCAAACTGAAATCTTTTCCATCAAATCACGGTAGTCGTCCACTACCGCCACTATTCACATTTGCCACATCATTATAGTTGAAGTTGTACCTTGTGTCCAACTTCCCGCCACTTGTGCCATCCTTGGCAAATGGATTTCTTTCCTCATCGGTGTTCCCTCTCTTGATGGGACTATTGTCCCCTCCAACAAATTCCCCGACATCTTTTCTTCTCAAGCGGTTAAGCTCTTCTTGAGAAGACCTGCTCCGATACCAATTGAAAGTTGACTAGAGGGGGGGGGGTGAATAGGCAATCTAGATAAAAACCTGAAATTACAACACTTAAAAACAAATAGGTCAAATTCGCCACCGACGGAACTTCCGTCGGGGTGGTGAAATGAAAACCCTAGGGAACGGAAAGGGAGAGGAAATCTCACGATTCCACTTGAATGGAAACCTTCCTTTTTGCCTTGAGAGTGTTGTACCTGCAGGAGTTTAGTAGACACGCAATACACAAGTAGATCGGGCTAAAATACACCCGAGAGATGAACAAGCAAACACACAACAAAAACAAACAAGAGAGGCGTGGAGATTTTTCACCGAAGTTCGGACCCCTCACAAAGAGGTTCCTACGTCTCCGTTGAGGAGCTCACAAAGAGCCGGGTTTCTTTCAACCCTAATCCTCCCAAGCAACCACAAAGGTCAAACTTGGTTTTCTTCTTCTTCCTTGGATTCTTTTCCTTGCGGAGGCGAATCTCAACCTTCACAAACTTCCCAAGGCTCACCACAAGCTTGGGAACTCTAGGGCAACACCTAGCCAATCTAGGAGAACGAATCTCCAAGAGTAACAAGTGAAGAACGAGATTAGTTGCTAGGGAAGATGTGCTCTAGGTTGGGTTGATGCTATCAAGCTTGGAATCAAGATGGGGGCTCACTCCAATGGCTTTGGATCTCAAGAGGAGTGGAGAGGAGTAAGAGAGAGAGCTTGAGCAAGATCCGAGTGTTCAAAAAGCGCCGAGCACTTTTTCTCACGGGCTAGGTCAAAGCTTTATATAGTGTGGGCTCTAAAAGAGCCGTTGCTCAAGTTCAATGATTGGTCTTGACGGAACTTCCGTAAGTGACGGAACTTCCGTCACCCCATTAGGTCAACTGCGAAACACCCAGGACGGTACTTCCGTTCGAGTTAGAACTTCCGTCCAAAACTCTCCGGAACCGACGGAACTTCCGTCAGCCCGGACGGAACTTCCGTCGGGCAAGATTTGAACTGGAAAACCCTAGGAACGGTACTTCGTCACGTTTGGGACTTCCGTCCCAAACTCTCTGGAACCGACGGAACTTCCGTCGGCCCGAGCGGAACTTCCGTCGGGAGTGGAGAAGATAGGAAAAGATAGGCTTTTTGATCGTCGTTGAGTTGGTATTTTGGTTCCAAGTTGTTTGAGAATAACTAGAACACATTCTTCCCTGCACGTAAGGTCGCTTCACCCCTCTTAATAGTTTGGCACACCTATACTCAAGAAGCTATAAATCTAAACTTGTCATCTTTGCTTTTTGAGTACTTGATCACTTTTTAATTGAGGGGTTTACTTTCTCACATTGTGGATACTATCATTTTGTTGTCCTGCACAATGACTCAATAACCACATTAGAGCTTTTAATCATTTGTCATTTATCACCAAAACCCACTAAGGGGCCTAGTGCATCTTCGAGTATCTTTGTATATCCATTCCTTTATCATCTCGTATACCCATAAGGCAAGTATACGACACCATGGGTCATGTACGATGTATCTTGTGTCACGTATCCTGTATCATGTGTCATGTACCATGTATTGTGTGTAATATAATAAATGCAGGGTGCTTGTGTGTTTGCTTCTTAAATTGGATCTTTGATTGAGTGAAGTTTTGTGACTAACCCACAGAGCATTAAACAACTACTAAGTCCATAGACTTAACTCGCACCCCCTCTTCTCGCCTAAAGGTAATCAACGCCCTCACTCATGGCAAGCCGCAGCCGTCACAGCGAGAGCAATGGCGAGAATGGAGTTGAAGTCAACAACCAAGGAAATGGACAGAACCCGCCACCACCACCGATCACGATCGGAGATTTCCTGCAAACTCGGTTCTAGGCCATCCACGCCGCCAACCGTGGACATAGTCCCTCCAAGATGGCGGAATTTATGAGGCTCAAGCCGCCCACCTATGACGGGAATGTAGAGAACCCCCGGCAGCTGATGACTAGCTCGGGAGATCACCAAGAGGCTGAGAATAGTTGGTGCAGGAGATCAAGAGAAGGTAGCCCTAGCTGCCCATCGGCTAGTTGGACCCGTTGCGAGAATGGTGGGACAACTACGGTGATGCAGTACCCGACGTCACCACGAGTTAGCTAGAAGGAATTCCAGCAAGTCTTCGAGAGAATATCACATCCCTGAAGGAATCATGGACATGAAGAATGAGGAATTCAAAAAGCTACACCAAGGCTCCATGACCATAAACCGAGTACCTCAAGAAGTTCACCCAGCTAGCTTGCTATGCCCCAGGAGAAGTGAGTAACGATAATAAGAAGCAGGAACGCTTCAAAAAGGCCTGCGTGGAACTCTCGGAACCCACGCTATTGGAAATGTTTACCCGGACTTCAACACTCGATGAACCGCTGCATATTGACGGAGGAATCCATCAACATGGAGAACAGTGACCGTAAGCGCAAGTTCCGGGAGCGTCGGGAAAGAGCTCGGATGTAGCGCACCGGGAGTAACCAGAGGTACACACCTCGCCCCGTCATGCAGTATGGCACCGTCAACAAGGGTTGCTACAACCGTGGGGAGCTCACCCATAGGATTTCCATGTGCCCCTACAAGAATGTGGAAATCAAAACGCCCACCAACTCGGCGATCGGGCCAACAAGCTCCGTAGCCCGCAACACTGCCCCAAGCACTAGACAGCCGCGCCCTGCCCCAAGCTACAACCGTGGAAAGGTGAACCACATTGCTGTGCAGCAAGTCGAAGATGCGCCGGATGTTGTGCTCGGTGAGTACCTAGTCAACTCTACCAGTGCGACGAGTTCTGTTTGATTCCGGAGCTTCACATTCGTTCATTTCTTCGAAGTTTGTTCTTAAACACCACATACCCAAAGTTACACTTAAAATACCTTGATAATCCAATCCCCGGGAGCCACGACAAAATGTCGATACAGCTGTCTAGGGATAGGAATTATTTTAAGTGGGGTATCCTTTAGAGCAGACCTAGTGGTGTTATAAGTGGATGTGATATTGAAAATGAACTGGTTAGCTAAACACAAGGGAAACATATCATGTGAAGACCGTACAGTAACGGCTATCAACAAAGCCCTACAAAATACAAAGACATAAAAATAAAGTGATAGACATTTGTCGTGTCAGTTTCGGCAACAAGTGTTTCTAAATGGCACAATCTGGACAGGAACAAGGGATCTTGGCTGACCAATATTCAAGTTATAATCAATTTAGTAAAAGAAGGAACATAGCAACACTGGACCTGTCCTAGAGAGACAATCCTGCCTTTTATGAAAATTTGTAATTAGTTCACACATGGCTAAGCCTTATCTGCTATGACAGACATTTCTGTTACTAGTTCAGTCGGTAAAAGTTTAGTTATAATTTTTGAAGCAGACGTGTACTTTAATTTTTGAAGCAGATGTGTACAATTCTGATGTGGACATGTGCCGCTGATAAAAGTGAACGAGCTGTCCATCGTGAACCTTGTAAGCGTAAAGAGCTGGTCAAAATCCTGTAAAAATCAGAGGACATGATCGATTGCCTAAAAATAGCAAACGCAAAGACGACCATTCCTTGTACATCGCAGTCGGGGCCTCCTCTCTCCCGCACGATATCATGTCCGCATCGGCGAGGAGGGCCTACGGCAGAGCGAAGATGGCTTCCGAACACAATGCGATCAGGGTGCTCTTGATCCTTTCTGTGGTGTGCGCGGTGAAGAGCGCGGTCGAAGATGGTGCCGCGGGAACGTTCGACATTAGCAAGCTCGGCGCAACCAGCGATGGCAAGACAGAGTCGACCAAGGTAGATTATTAATTGCAATGCAGTGTTGATTTCCCGCCAGCTTATTATGCGATGATGGGTAATAATTCACGATGGCGTGCTTGCCTTGTTTATTAATAATAATAATAATATAATTTGTTAGGCGGTGATGGATGCTTGGACTTCGGCGTGCGGGGCTACCGGCAGCTCGACGCTGCTCATCCCCGTGGGCGACTACCTGGTGGGCCCTCTCGCCTTCACGGGACCGTGCAAGGGCCACATCACTATCAAGCTGGAAGGCAACCTGCTGGGCTCCAACGATCTGAGCAAGTACAATGCGAGCTGGATCGAGGTGACGCGCGTGAACAACATCGTCATCACGGGCTCCGGCACCCTGGATGGTCAGGGCAAGGCCGTTTACACCAAGGACTGCAAGGCAATGCCGAATGTACGTATTTTGTGTTTGTTGACCTTTCGAGTTAATATGATTATTGTCTTATTCGAAAATAAATCTTGTAATTTATTTTAGCACTACAGAACATTGAAATATAACCTAAAATTTTGTTAAACACGTACGTAATAATTAAAAAAAGGATAAACGAAATTTCTGACTCCACGTACGTGCATGTTTCTGTAGACCCTGGTGCTTTACTACGTGAACAATGCTACCGTCTCCGGCATCAAGCTCCTCAACGCCAAGTTCTTCCACATCAACATCGACAAGTCTAAGGACATCACCGTCAAGGACGTGACCATCACCGCGCCGGGAGACGTGGAGAATACAGACGGGGTCCATGTGGGCGACTCTTCCAACGTGACCATCACCAACTCGAGCATCGGCACCGGTGACGACTGCGTCTCCGTCGGGTCAGGGAGCGCCGGAGTCACGGTGACTGGGATCACCTGCGGTCCCGGGCAGGGCATCAGCGTCGGCTGCCTCGGCCGGTACAAGGACGAGAAGGACGTGAGCGACGTCACCGTTCGCGACTGCGTGCTCAAGAGCACCACCAATGGCGTGCGCATCAAGTCCTACGAGGATGCTGAGTCCGTCATCACGGCATCAAGGCTCACCTTCGAGAACATCAGGATGGAAGACGTGGCCAAGCCCATCATCATTGACCAGTACTACTGCCCCGAGAAGGTGTGCCCTGGCAAGAAGAGCGGCACCTCCCACGTCGCCGTCAAAGACGTGGTGTTCCGCAACATCACCGGAACTTCTTCCACGCCCGAGGCGGTCAGCCTGCTCTGCTCCGAGACCCAGCCCTGCAGCGGCGTCGAGCTCATCGACGTCAAGGTGGAGTACGCAGGCAAGAACAACAAGACCATGGCCGTATGCACCAACGCCAAAGGGGTGGCCAAGGGCAGCATCGAGGCCCTGGGTTGCCTTGCCTGATTAATCACTGGATCCCCTCTCATCGAGTTTTTTTTCTTTGTGCCCAAACGTGTGTGATTCCATTCCTGGCGATCTAATTCTAGCACTGCCCTCTTTCCTTTGTTTTGCTTTTCAAACCCGATCCACACCGTGTTTCATCCACCCCTGCAGATATATTATATATTCGGACAAACTTCTCCACCCAGTGGATTTGTAATACTTAGATTTTGGGGCCTTTATCATTGTACCGATATGTGCTAACATCACTGCTTTGCATTTATCAGGTCCTGTCAGAAATTAATCAGGCCCTGTATATTGAACCCTCTACTGTACTGCTTTGCATTTCATAAATAAGTACTGCAATAGGTCCAACTCGATTGTCCTACCAGCGTCCAACCAATACAAAAGACATCACAGTAAATGGGTCCAAAAACATCACTTGTGCCTTGGTTGGACACACTAGTTGCACAATTGTGTTGGACCTATAGCATTTTCCTTCATAAATAATTAGCAAGATACCCGTACCTTCCTGCAGGCAAAAATAACTTTATTGGCATATATAAAACACAACGAGTGCACAAGCAATTGAGCAATGATATTAACTTTCAACAAAGAATATTCAGTTAACACCATTCTTGTGTGAATCTCAGTATAAAAAACAACAGAGGGAAGGGACTAATTTTTTTGACAAACTCGTAGTACCATTTTGTTTACATACTTAAGACCAAAGTTCTGACAAAATATATGTAATTGGTTAGATATGTGTAATTTCATAAGCATCGAAGTTTTTACTGAGTTAACTTGGCAAGAGTAAAGGCATATCCAGTTAATTTGACAAGATGACAGTGACTGAGTTGTGCGAAGAAACTATATATGAATTTTAGAGGACATGAATCAAAATCTAAGAGGGAATGACAGTATTATTAGTTCAAGAGCTTCGCTACCAAGAAAAAAATCAATTTATGGTACAAATAGATTTTCTCATTGGTTATCCAAAAAGTGTCAAAGTAGATTGTATGCAGTACATCAGTGCAACCTGAATTTATATGATAGCAAAAGCTCATTGCTTGATGGAATGTAACTTGTATAATGCATATTGAAATGCCTTGGGGTGGTAACGGCCTAAGAGATGAACTAGAAGTGGAGAGGATCGGATTGGGTTTGGATCACACCAGACTCGATTTAAATTAGAGTCTCTAATTCGTTATTTCTCATCGATTAGAAAATATGACAACACTATAGGCTTTGCCTTATTATCAGGAAATGCTTTCTCGCTAACCAAAACACCTGTCAGCGGAAGGTCCAATGGAACGTCGGCGAGTAGCGCACAATGTACTCCACTTGGTTATCTGATCAACTTACATGAATCGGCAGATATTCCTTGGTTATGTGTATCAAGATATTTTGTCTTTCTTATCCATTCCAAATACTGTCATGTGTTATTTAGTCTAATGAAGGCCAAGCTACTACAACAGTGCAAGAAACGGGGAGCAGATGAGGACCCTGATTGTGAGATTCAGCGTAAGAAAGATCGAGAATATAAGCATGACTACAGACAGCGCAAGAACAATTCGACGAAACTGATGGGCCTGCTATACTGACACCTAAAACTAATGAGAACCCGGGAGATAAGATAAAGCGTAAAAAAACTCGAGAATTTAAGTGTGATTACAGATAATGCAAGAAAATTGAAGCAACCATCAGTACTGGTGGAACTCTGAAACCTGTAACTCTGCAGCCATCTCACTAATGTTTGGAATTTTCGAACCTTAGAAACATCGATCTTAACCTGCCTTTTCTTTTCTTTATAGTAGAGACTTTCATGCATATTTCCAGGATTTTCTTGTAAGAACACATGGATATGGAAAATTATTGCATGTGGCCGCCTCTAGGAAATACAATAACGGCCTATTGTATTTCCTAGAGGCGGCCCATCAAGTCACCCGCCACTATTTTCACGTAGCCCATCAAAAGGTCATAAATACATTATAAACCCTAGCCCCTCCCTCACTCAGTCACTCCCACAGCCACCCCACCTCCCCTCTCTACTCCCCCACAACTTCCCCTCCTCTAGTTGCTGCCGCCACCCTCCCTCCGTCCTTCTCCAGCTGCCACCGCCACCACCCTCCCTCCGCCAGCCACCACTAACCCCTCCCCTTCCTCCCTCCCTCACGCAGGCAGCATGCAGGGCCGCATCCGTCCGAACCCTTCTTCGCGTGTCGGTGGAGGTGGATGCAGGGCGCGGCCCCGGATCTGCTCGTCCTCGACTGCAACGAGGTCTCGGCGGCGACAGGGTGGAGGCGGCACACGACCCCGGATCCGCTCGGCCTCATCCACCATGGCAGCATGCAGCCTCGAATCTGCTCGGCCTCAACCGCAACGAGGTCTCGGCCGCGACGAGGTGGATGTGGCACGTGGCCCCGGATCGGCTCGGCTTTGTGCACGGTGCTGGCAGCCACATGCGGCGGCGACGGGATGGCCGGATCCGGGGCCGCCCTGCTCTTTGGCAGCCACGGGTGGCGGCAAGGGAGGCCGGATCCACTGCCTCCCCCTCTCCTGGCTGCGCTCGAGCGGTGGATCTGCTGCATGTCTCGGTGGCGCGGTGAGGTGGTCCTGGCTAGGGTCCTCTTTTTTCTATACTCCTTGCTGTGGTGGTTTAAGTAGCCAACAGTGACTATAGCGACCTTTTTGCGAGACTACAAATGGTTATTTGTGACCTCGCAAATGTAGTCACGGTTCGAGCAGCCCTAGGCTTAGAGCTTTCCCAACCGTGGCTACAGTGTATGATTGTTATAGTGTTGACTGACCAAAAATAGCAAAGGCGGCAAAGGAGAAGAGTAGTTACTCTTGTCATGTGAGAGAAGCCATGCAAGCTAGAAACTTGCAAATTAAATGAACAGTATTATGAATGTAATAAGGAAAAAGTTCACTGGTACACGTTTTGTTTGTGAACAATGTGACTATTTTTATGGATGAAAAAACCAACTTGTAAGCTCTCTTGCTGTTTCCAGCGGCTTCACGCGATTTGCAGACGCCAATTGGTTTTGACTCTGGACCTTGGGAGCCTGACGATCCTAAACCATCCATTGATGGTTAATAGGGATATAATTCTTTTGGTACCAAGTTATGTGACTATATAATGCGTGTTTTATTATACTGCATCCGTCGTTGTATTTGGTTCTGTGTAATTTTAATTAGTATTATATATTAGTGAAGTATAATATGATGTGGGTGTATGGCACGTGCAATTATACTAGTAATACCCTAAACAAAGTAACATAACAATAATAACTCCATGAACCATATACAAACTTTTTATTGAAATATGACCCATACATAAGAAATATAAGAAATGCAAAGCAATGTGACAGTTGATTTTAGTATCACATTGCTTGTTTAAAGTGGTGTACTTTAACTTAAGTAGGACTACACATTCCTATGGCTAATACGTGTGTCCTGTCGTGGGTGCTCCGTGGGTACAAATTAGAGCGTAATCTGGAATTAGAATAATTTATAATTCTAGAACAATCTAGAAACTTTATCTAGCAATGGTTGGTCCTAGTGATGCAATGGATCATGAGAGGTTTGGATGGAACATGGGAGGTTTGGAGGTGGTGAAAATTTTTGTAGATGACAGACTAAAGTTAGATTTTGGCATATGTCGATGGAGCTTGTGATGGGTGATCTACCTAGTCATGTCATCCACAGTTTCTGGCCGAAGAGATTACAGGCTTGGGTTGTCCTTTACCTGGCAGTGGGCACTATTGCCAAACTCTCTGCCTCATGGAGGAATTTCACCACAAGCCTAAAACACAAGTGAGAATATATCTACAGACAACCTGATCATAGTCGTCGATGTGGAAGAAAAGGATAGGGCAAAGAATGCTCCTAGCACATCTACTGTTGAATAAAATGATGCTAGTGCAAACGTGATAGAGAAGAGAGTCTAGTACAAGAACAACTATAAGGGTAAGATGCGGGCCGGTGGTAAAGCCAAAAAAACCACTAACTTCAAGAAGAAGAAAAATAAAAAGACAACACGATGTGCTTTGTATGTGGCAAAGAATGGCATCTTGCTAAGGATTGACGCTACCATAAAGAAAAATATGATGGATAGCAGAAGAAGACTATAACTGTGACCATTGGTAAGAATAACAGCAATGGAGTCGGTCCTTCTGGGTATGGTAATTTACAGCAGTTCAGTCTTTGGATTGGTGGGTTGATACGTGTGATAATGTTCATGTGGCTTCTGATCTGTCTTAATTTTCTTCTTATCAGAAAACACGGTCTTCCTCCATCTTGATAGGAAACGGATAAGCTGCTAGTGTTCATGGTGTTAGTATGGTCGAACTGAAGCAAAGAATGTGCAACATGTTCCACCAATAAAGAAGAATCTAATTAGTGTTTTGTCATGATGCTAGTCTGGCCAAACTATGTCAACTTGTCGCATGTGGGTTGGTTCCACCATAACGTACCTACCAACTGAGCTAGACTAATTATTCTTTCAGTTGGAGGCAACATTCCGTTGACAGCAAGACACTTGTGGTGATTTTATGAATCTCAAGATCAAAAGCCGCTTCAATTTTTGAGAGACGCTTATAGGGGGTAGAATGCGTGTGGTGTGCCGAGTGTTCAAGGAGTGAGTACTTATGTTAAATTCGCAAGAAAAAGGAAACTTGTGACCGCATTTTCCTTCTTTACTTAAGGTTTAGTCGTGCTAACAAGCATAGGAAGAATTTGTTTTTCTGGCCAGACATCAACTTTCATTCCTTTAATTTGCTTAAGGGACGTCCTTAAATGAGCATAAGATTATCAGAGAAGAAATTCTGAAATAAATTACTTTTTCTCAAATCTCATGTTAACCCTGCATTTCCAAAGTAAAAATTTGTTCTTCGGACATCTCCTAGTTCACTAATCTCCTCTATACTATCTGAATCATAGGATCTACTTCAAGATCTATAGTATACACATGTAATGATAGATCAGCAGCTCTAACAAAAAAAAAAAGCGCAGAACCCAACACCATCCAACTTCTAAGATGGGGGAAAACAAAACCGGTTTATCGAAAACCGAAAAAATGATGATCGAAGACCGAGACCGCCTCTCCTTTTGCTGCTGCCAACAAGTTTCATCGATCCTTCCAAGAACAAACTCAGGGGAGAGGACAGTCGGTTGATATGCAAGAGAAGATATGGGCTTTCGTGGTTTGCAGTGAGTGAAGAGAACTCAGGGGAGAAACGGCTTATATAGAGAGGCATGGAGATTGGTTTCAGAGACCGTATACCAACATGATACCGCGCACGCACGGCTGCTGCGTTTAAAAAATGGTGGTCCTCGACTTGGTGCAGCTTGAGCAGGAGACAGAAGCCTCGAGAACCGGTGGCTCCTTGGATGCTTATGGCCTCGCTTCGCTCGTCCTGTCACATGTAATGTTACGATCGCTTTTGATGCACCTGTGTTTGGGACCTGGAATACAGCTGGGAGTCGTGCGTGCGGCGTGGGGAGGAAATGGCGGTCCCCCTCGGGCGCGCGTGCGCCGCAGTGCGGGGACCATCGGCGGCGAGATCTGAACGGTACGCGGCACCAGCTAAGTGCGTCCTGGTCTTCGCTCGTTTGCGTCGGGATTCAGCAACCCAGCTTCCTTTTCCTCGTGGTGCTGTGCTATCCACAGCTGTCATTTGGCGTACTTGTACAGTCTCTGTCTGCAGCCTAAAAAAAAAAGTAGGGCAGAACAGAGTTTAGATCGGACTGACTGCTATCCTCAGCTTAATATGAAATATATATACCTGGCATCTCGCTTGGGATGGGAGCCACGGTCCAGAAACGCATAAGGCGGTTTGAATTACATCTTGTCAATACGAGTACGCAATACGGTCATGTCATGTCGTCTACCAGTACCATGATGCACGATAAAAGGGACCGGGTCAGCCACCTCTGAATTTCAAAATTCAAAAATTAAAACGAGAGGAGCTGAGGTGGATGGTAAGTGGAGCTGGTCTTGTTTCGGCGTGAGATCGCCGGTTCTGCTCCGGCTGGGTTGCACTTTTGGGGGAAGGAAGTCCGAGGGTACGGTCGGTGGGAGGCGGCGCTTCGCGGAGAGGTGAGGTCGCATCCTTCACGTGTGTGCTTCTCCAATGCAGAGGTACATGTGCCGGAAGATTAAAGCACGTCGATGGCACCTCCAATGGACGCCCGATTTACTTTCGGCGGTTCTTCCGTGTCCGGATCTGCGTCCGGTATAAAGGAATCTGAAGTTGTACCTACCGTACAAATCCCGGCCGGTTATGGGGAGCACTACGGAGGTTCCATGGCCGCCCACCAAGGAATGTTGCACGACGGGAGCGAGCTCTTCGTCGGGAAGCGGTAGCTCTTGCTACGAAGGTGCCAGCGAGTGTGGTGTGTCGCTGGTGAATCGACGGGTTGTTGTGTGTGATTCGGTGTTTCGTACCGCGTGCAAGGGGCTGTATCAACGATCCCGGAGTAAGGTAAGCTGTCGTCGGCCTCGGCTATCCACTCGAAGCTGCTCGACGGTTTGAACGAGTAGGAATGTGCATTCCCGAGTCGGACGATCAAGCAACCCATGGCCGCCATGGATCCGGTTAAGCACTCGAACTTCCTTGAGGTTGGTGGGAGGATGCATCCGTTCGATGACCTTTATTTTGTCTAGGTTGACCTCAATCCCTAGGTGCGAGACTAGAAAGCCTAGTAACTTTCCGGCTGGGATGCGGAAGACGCACTTTTCCGGGTTGAGTTTCACCTCGTTTCTCCGCGAGTTGGTGAATGTTTCCTCTAGATCGAACAGGAGGGATACGCTTTTCCTGGTTTGTATGACTTTCTCATCCATGTATGCCTCCACATTCCGACCAAGGCGAGAGTCGAGCGTGATTCTCTTGGCGTGTTGGAATGTGGGGCCTATGTTTTTTGAGACCAAAAGGCATGCCGACATAACAAAAACTCCCTGTGGGAGTGATGAAAGCAGTTTTTTCCTCATCCTCTTTGGCCATACAGATTTGATGGTACCCGGAGTACTCATGTAACATACACAAAAGCTCGCACCCTGTTGTAGACTCGACGACGAGTCGATGCGGGGGAGCGGGAACGGATCTTTGGGGCATGCCTTGTTGAGGTTGGTGTAGTCCACGCACATCCGAAACTTGCCATTGCTCTTCGGGACAACCACCGGGTTGGCTAACCATGTAGGGTGCAACACCTCTCAAATGAAGCCAACCTTGGTGAGGCGTCGGATCTCGGACCGGATGAAATTCTCTCGCTCTAGGGCCTATCTTCTTGCCTTTTGCTTGACGGGCTTGATGGCAGGGTCAACCTTCAACCGGTGCTCAATCACATCCCTCGGTATGCCGGGCATGTCGGCCGGCTACCATGCGAAGATGTCCGCATTGGCCCAAAGGAAGACGACGAGCTCGAGTTCATATTTTGGGTCGAGACCGCCATCGATGGTGACGGTCTTGGAGCCCCCGACTTCGAGCACCACGGAATTGGTCGGGACCTCATCCGAAGTTGCAATGTGGGGGCGAGTGGAGGCTACCTTAGAGCTTTTCGGGTCACTTGATCGACCCGGGTTGGCCGTCATCTCGACCGCCAAGATGTCTTCGACGCAGGCCATAGCTCGGGAGAAGTCGACGTGCTCGGTGATGACACCTTTGGGCTTGGGGATCTTGACGGTGAGGTAGGCATAATGCGTGACGGCCATGAACTTGTTCGGACTAGGACACCCGATGATGGCGTTGTAGGGGAGGTTGATGTCCGCCTCGTCGAATACCAAGTGCTCGGTGCGGAAGTTGGCTTTAGAGCCAAACGTGACCAGGAGCATGATCTCCGGAGCGGTTATACACGAGTGGTTGTACACTACCGAGGAGCACGAGCATGGAAAGGGCGAGATGGTTGCGGGTCCCTTTTGGGCCCTGCCGCATCTTGTAGGTCTTGGGGTGATGATGTTGAGGCTTGCACCTCCGGCGATTAGGGTGCGGTCCACCTTCTTGTTGTAGATGGTAGGGGTGATGATGAGGGGGATCTTGTTTCGGAGTTGTCCGGGCCAACCAGGTCACTACCGTCAAACATGATCCGTTCGACCACTTGACCTTGTGCGGCCGAGCCCGGTCGGCCTCGTTCGCTCCGATCTCCCGGCAGAGGAGCTTGACTTGGCGCCGGAGGTGACGTTTGAGGCACAGCTGGTGATGATGGCGATGATGTCTTCCGCGTCCTAGAAGATGTCTACCTTCGGCTCGGCGTCGTCGTTGTCCGCCTTGCCGTTGGCCTTTGTTTGGGCCACATGTTTGTTTGTGCAGTGCTACTTGCTTTCTTGGGTGTACCGGCACTCCGTCCGGTTGTGGCTGGTGGTGTTGTGGCAAGCTCGGAACTTCTCGGTTGGGGAATTGAACGCCTCCCGCTTCGTGTCGGGGATTGGCCCGGGCCGCCGGTGACCCGCCGACCAGGACTTCCTCGGACTTGCGCTTATTAAGGATCTTATTCCTCCGGTTGCGCGAGAGACCCGGGCGAGAGTCCTCGTCCGGCATGGATGGCGGGTCGTGCCATGCTCGGTACCTCATGGCGAGGGCGCATGTGTTGGCCACGTGACTGTCTCGGGCCGATGGACGCCCGACTTGTCGAGCATGTCCTTGTCACACACGCCGTGGCAGGGTACAAAGATGACCCGCGTCGGCTCGATGCGCGGCACGCTTTGCGGACATGGCTGAAATGTTGTATGAATCGGCGCAGCGCTCGACCCTCCTAGTGAACGACCCGGTGGAGGTCGACTTGGTTGCCGGGCGGGTGGCGGTGCCCTGGAAGTTGATGAGGAACTCCTGACGAGTCCCTTCCCGGAGCGGATGGACTTCGCCGTGAGGTTGAGGAACCATGAACACATCGAGCCGTTGAGGGAAATGTGGAAGTAGTTGGCCATGACATCTTCGTCACCGCCGACGGCCGGCACGGCGGTGGAGTAGATCCGGAGGAATTCTCCCGACGGGCGCTACCGTCGTAGCTTTCTAGGAGGTCTAGGCGAATCTTGTTCGGCCACTTAACCGCCTGCAGGCGGGTGGACGATGCCGAGTAGCCCCCGGTAGAGTTGGAGGAGTCGACCCAGGGCGCCGGCCTACGCGGCGGGTACTTCGAGGATGCCGAGGAGTGGGAGGACTCGGAAGGCTCGCCGTGTCCTCGGGTCTTGTGACTGCGAGAGTGATCCCTCTCACGACGGCGCTCACGAGAGCGCTCAATGTTGACGCGCAAGCCTTCGCGGCTGCGTCGCTTGCTGCGCCGATGTGAGCGCACGTCTCGCTCGTGGATAGTGCCAAGCAGCCCCGGTATAGCGGGAGACGCCGTCCGCCTCTCGTGTGGGTGCGCGTCCGACGTGAGTGGTCTTCACGCTCCCGGCCCCCGTGCTAGCCCGAGGAGGGGACCGTGGTGTGGGACCGGGACTTGTGGGACTTTACCGCTGCGTTGCGGCGCGCGGTGTCCACTAACCGCTCTACGTTCGCCGGCCACTCCTCGGTCGGTATTCCTCGCTCCGGGCGGAGCGGCGGATTCTGGAGCATCCTCTTGATCGTGGTTAAGGGGCTCCGACGGGGTGTCGTTGAAGAGGTGCCCGGTGGCACGGTGACGCGGGCGATGGTCATGCTCGTGAGCATGCTGGTTGGAGACGGAGCTGCCTATTGCTGATGGGGCCCTCACATGGGCCTGCGCTTGAGCACGGTTCTCTCCCCGGCCCTCCCGACAAGGATGGACCGGGCACAATTCGCATCCCTCGCAGCGCGTTGCGGAGGAGAAGGATCTACCACGATCTCTTCATCGACGTGCTCGGCTCTGACATCTCCCGATGACGGTCGGGAAGGAAAGTGGGGAAGATGAACAAAGATCCGTGAAAACTCCCCTACCGAGCGCGCCAAATGTTGGTGTTAGATAACCGGCATATGGGGGTCAGCAAGACCACCCTTTCTTAGAGGATTGGGAGCTACGGGTCAAGAAACAAATCCCCAAAGGAACACACGAGGACATGCAATTTACCCGAGGTTCGGGCCGTTGTGAGACGTAATACCCTACGTCCTGCTTGTTTGGTGTGTATTGAGCTTGAAAGATTATAATGGTGTTCTTGATTTACTAAGGTTGGAGCGGCTGTCTATTACATGGCTAGGGCTCCCCCTTTTATAGTCCAAGGGGTGTGCTACGAGTGCCAAATGCCTAAATCTTCCGATTGTTGGTCTAAATCCTTTGGTCGATACAAGAATTGAAGGAACACGTCGCCTAAGGCATGGCGCCGTGTGGCTTCTCTCATGGGAGGGGGCGATGGGACCTGTCATATAGGCCCCTCTCCTATTGCTCTGTTGCAAGGGCAAGGCATAATTGCCCCTCCCCTTCCGCCGCTTCCTCCGGCGAGGTTGCTCGAGGCCGGTCCATGGCTAACCCTGTGGGGGTGCCACGCATGACACGTGGGAACCGAGAGGAGGGAGTTCACTCTCCCAACTGTCCACATGGGACCTGCGGTCACGTCCCGCATCGCAGGGGCACACTAGGGTTACGGGGCGCGTTGCCCCGCCCACGGTGGTGGCTTCCCTTACACGCCCCTAGCCTACTCGGGCCGGGTCGATCCGACGCATGGGATGGTTAGCTACATGATGGGCCACGCGTGACGGCCCATGGGCGGTTATGGGGACCCCGTCCCCGATACACCGACATACCTCCTTTTATAGTCGGGGCAACAGAAAGAGCCGTTGGGGTCTCCTTGTACGACGCGGTTGGACATTAACCGACATGAGTGGTAAACATTATGTGGTCCGATGAAATAATCGACGAGTGTACTGGATTTTGTCCGAGTGAGAAGTATCGGACATTGTCCAAAAATCAGCTTGCAAGATTCTCGTGATCCAACAAAATAATCCGATGGCGTCGAAAATTTTCCAAAGAAAGTTTTATGTCGTACATTATCCGGTAGTCATCGGTCCTTGTCCGACAGAGCTTCAGGACTTAGCGAATTTTCTGGATTCGTCCGATCGTATCGGATTTTCTTGGTGTCGGACATTGCCCGATAGGAATCGGATATTGTCCGATGGGATAGAATTTTCTCGTGGTGTGCAACATTCCGTGATCCGACGAAAAATCGGATGGCCTTGGATATCGTCCGATGGCCCTGATTTTAAACTGGCATTTTTGGATTTTGAGATGGAATTTACACTTGGTTTCCTCGACACTTATTCTTTTGTGTCCCTCTTGATAGTACGAGTATTCCTATACTCAAGATCAAAAGAAAAACTATTTGGTCTTCATCTTGAGCATTTTCCTTTTCCTTTTTCCAAAATTTTCATAAATGTTGGCATTTCATTAAATCTTTCTTGTAAACCTTGCTCTCATATTCATCAAACTATATTAGCTGCATACATGCTCTTTGGAAATATTAGTCCTTTTTAATTGTATTGACGTCAATCACTCACAACCATAATTAGGGGCCTGGATGCACTTATATCATCTTATTCAAAGTTATGATGTCGAAATCTGTGATCCTAGGAAGGTTACTATGGGACTTGTTGAGACCTCCCATGTCAACATTGTCAAGGAATAAGATCTACAACCATAAAAGAATAGATAGCGTTGTAGGGGCCAAAGCTTAGAACAAGTAGATATATATGTTGATAGATATGCTAGTACCCGACGGAACAGGTGAAATTCGCTGAGACTAGAGACAGTTCCTTCGAGTATCTAGGTCATGGCGCAATTTTGTTGCAGCCCCAAATACATGATTAAGCACATAACAACACAAGTTGAACCTATCTATTCAGTGCACCCTAGAAATTAATGTTCCCATGATCATGCTTAGTGGAAGGTGCAAGAAGGTGACCCATAACAAAGACTACAAAGGCAACTTTGAAGCATTCTATATGTTGCGTATTGGACGTCTCATCCAAATGGTCATCTAAAATAGAATCAATGCCCTTGAAGCTGGAACCAGTCAATCCAAGTATTGGTTTTAGGAACTCAACCCCTTCCCTTTTGATCTCGTGCATCGGGCCCTAGTACATCATACTCACGAGCAGGAATACCAAATACAAGTACCAACATCATTCTCATCCACAACAATCTCGTGGATTTTCCTAAGAACAAGCATCTTGCGCTTGGGGTCCAAGCAACTTAGCAACCATTTTGCTTAGACGCAAATTTACCTTGCAAATGCAAGGTAAGTTAAGCAAGCCACCAAAGCCTATCTCCCGGATCATAATCTTCTTGAACTTAGAGAAACGAGATACTACACCGACCTCGGAGAGCACCGACTGGTAAGACTAGTCGTCACTTCACCTTCGTCGGTCTCGTTGTTTCCTAAGGAGAAGTCTTTACTCCTTTTGGTAGAGTGAGGATGTGGAGCAGATGAACTAGACTAGGTGGGGCGACCGGATGTGGTTTGGGAACACCGACATCCATGTATCCGGCCGGTCCGGCATTTCGGCCGCCATGGATGCAAGTTGCTTACTCCGGCCAGATTTGGATGAGGATGGGGAGGAGGACCAGTGATGTGGAATGGTGAGTAATGGTAATGGCAGGGAGGTCACATGTGATAATAAATGAGGTAGCTGGTAAGCGAGTGCCACAGCCTAGTGCACGAGGGATGCGATGTCTGCAGGTGTACCACGAATGTACCATAGATGTACCAAGTACCTAGCATGCTGCTGTGGGTTGGTAAGTTTACCGCATTTATGATAATTGTTTGTGTAGGAAAAAGGTATTTGTGATTTAAATGCCATTAAGAAAAACATAGTTTTGCAAACCAAAAACGGGAGATAGAAAAATCTAGTAATGCGAATAGGATAAAGGTGAAGTGCGTCCGGAATAGCAATTTAAGTACAGAATCAATCTAAAGAAGGAACATGATACCGATTGAAGAACAAGATCTAAGGAAGAAAAATCTACCACCAACCACAGCATCAACCGGTAATAAATACATGTACTCAACCACCACCTTACTTCAGTTGCATATAACGCTGTCACACGCCAACTCTGGAAAGCAATGAAGACTATGGGTCCGGACATCATATCAGCTTCGGTACCGATGGTCCTTTCTTCTGTCACACCGTATGCACGGCCTGACACCAATTGCGAAAACAATTCGCAATACCCCGAAATACAGAATCATGAGGATCCTCCATTTGGGAAGGACATCAATCCATGGTCCATATAACCGGTACAGATAGTACCCCGTAAGAAACATGATAAAATTAAAATTGGGCGGTCGACATTGGGATGCTAAGCATAGGTTTATGGCTTTGCTGATACAGAAAGTGTGGGTAGGATACGTTTTTCTTTTCTTCGGTTTCACAACCTTGCTCTTGGGCGCCGCCCTCTCCGATGAGTGGTAATCCAGTATCTTCAGTTCTCCTACCTTCCCAGTTTTTTAAATTCTAGTGTTGTAGAGAACCAACCTTGGCCAAATTTCAGTTAATCCTAAACCTGAAGTTGGTTCTGCTCTGTTGACTAGTAGCCCAATGCCACTCTTTGCATTCTTTACTTCTATATTGCATAGACCATTTTGAAAGAGCATTGGAACAATTTGAAAGCATGTATGATCGTACATATAAACTGGCATAAATCTGTTCAGAAAGAAGTTTCTCATCCATGAAGAAGCCGAATTCAACCACCAATGTTGCTAAAAAACTTGTCATTCATGTACAAAGCATGCAACAGGCAATTGTTTTGCATCGCATCTGCGACAAGGATCCCTATCTATTTATCTATGTAACTTTTGGATAAATTTATCTCTATATATAACCCCACCATCTTGGTAGCCAGGGAAAACAAACAGAATTCAGGGAAAAGAACCAAAACTGCTCTTCATATATCATGGCACCAAATCAGCATCGTGAAATGATATGGAGCCTTAATCTATGCTCCTTGGGAGCCTTTTCTCCTATGGCTTCCAAGCTTCATCCTTTAAAATCTGAATGCTCGATCCTGAAATGGAGACTGTATTTAACTGTATGAACTTTGTCTCTGCGTGGATATGCTATACAGTACTGGTAGTTTATATAGGAAGTGCCATGCAGATGGAAATGGCCATAACTGACTAGAATACACACACCAACCACCTGCGTCGCTGGCAACCCACACACGGCCACATATGCATGTACTTGGATCCTCAGACAGGGGCTGAAAAACTAGTTGCTTCCTGTCCATCCGATCATGTGAGCGCTCATGGTTCACATCTGGCAAAGTCAATTCCGATCTCTAAATGAAACTGCGACGTGTGCTCGACAACCAAGGATGTCCTTCCCGTGCGCCCGAGGGATCGACAACCTGGCCGATCTCGCACGCACTCTCAGATGGATTTCTCATGTGTCGAGACCTAACTACAGCTAGGGATTTGCATCGGTTGCCTTTGGTGTGAACATGAACGCAACCTATGAGTATCTTTGTCCCCGGGACATACAATTTAGATTAATACAAGTAACTTTCATGGCATGTTTTTATTTCATTCTTTTGCTAACAAAACAAAAGTATTGCCTGGTTTAATCATGAACCCATACCACTTCTGAGCATTGCTCAATAAGTTAACTAGTCAGTGAATTTCAGACATTTTCGTTTGTAGAGAGGTGTTGCACGGCATGCTTTCAAACATTTGTTGGGTGCTATCTCGTGCAAGGCCTCAACTTGTTTATTCTGACATGAAGTCAGCACAAATTAATCTTTCAGGAAAAAGAAAACTGTAGCCACATTACTGTTTCGAGCTAGAATTCAGTCAGTACGGCTTCTGATAGTTTTCTCAGTGAAGAGATCTTAAAATCTGGAATGTTGAATAAAATATGAGCAAGGTAGAAGATTACTGACTCAACACCCATGACTATGTATTGAATTTCGGACAAACTATCCCATATGATTGCGTTTGGAACGGATGAGACTGACCAGATGATCACAAGTCCAAAACGGAGGCAAATATTGCTGTCATCAACAAACAAGGTGGGGAGCACAACTTTTGTTAGAGGATTAAGACCGAGGTAAATCTACTAATAATTCTGTAGTATCTTAAGCTTTCCTTCACTGAGCGAATTGCACCAGATGTGGAGAAAAAGGCAACAAACAGAGGAGGCTTCCGACACATCCGCTGCAAGATGATTTGGGATTTTATATGGGTGTGCCTCGCATGGGCCAAATTTGAACAGCGCGATCATCCAATGTGATTTGAATTGCTCATAGTAAGGCTTCTAGAATCAGAGGCATAACCAAACTGTGAACTCTCATAGTAACTCAAAGTTAAGTGCAAAAGAAACACAAACAGCTCGGAGCCTCAAATCGCCCAAACTGTCATGGGCACACACAAGAAATGAGCACAAATATAACTCAAAGAAATCGAAGCAGATAAATGATCCAAATACTTCTCCTGATTGATTGTACACATTAGATTAATTTGGGATATGTTACATACAGTGACGAACATCTGAATCCTACTGCTGCCAATTCTACTTGTACTACAGTATTTTGCCTCTCTGAACATTCTCTATATATACAGTTTTCCATAAACTGAACCAAAAAAAATCTAACGGAAAAAAAAGAGAGAAGGATTCCCATCAGTCATGCCACCGGATTAGCATAACGACGCATCGTGAGATAATGTAAAGCTTTGACCTCTGCTCCTTGAGAGCCTTGCTGAATCCCCCTCTCCTTGTTTGGCTTCCAAGCTTCATCTGGGCTATCACTGAACGGAAGACGTATCTAGTTCTACGGTGACTGAACAGAAGAGTATGTTCGGTGCTATGAGGATGAGGGTTGGCTGACTCGGTGAGCACAAGTTTATATAGGAAAAGGGTTAGGCACAGATGGAGATGATTGGTACCAGACCACAACATAATGAGCATATAATACACCCACCTGCATCATGGCAAGACAACCCACACCTGCATGTACTCGGACCATCAGACAATGAAGTGAAAAACTAACAGTCCAGTGCCCATCTGGTCATGTGAGCCTGCTCCCTCTCAAATACAATAATCAAAGGCCTGACCTTGAGCTATCAAATTAGCGGAAAAGTCAATTTCCATCTCCAAAGAAATTGCGGCGTGCCCGACAACCCAAGATGGCACTAGCGTGGGCCTGCGAGATCGACTCTTGCCCGCGTGCACGCTGAGATGGATTTTCGTGGAACGCATGTGTTGAGATCTGACTACAGCTAAGGATCTTGCATTTCTTGTCTCCCAATAGCATGAATAGTCTCTGTTCCCTGTGACCAACTGCGATTAGCTTTGCTTGTGGTGGAGAAATTTGAGTTTCTGGGTACTGTAGATAAGAAACATGAATAGATTATGCTATGATTGCATCCCCATTATTGGCATAGCCAACATTCCAGACGTTTTCTTTCCGCCAAGCATGGTCTTTTAGTTGATTGCCTGTTTCATTCCGCCATCTCAGAGTTCATGGAACCGAAAAATATATTGTTTTTTCCAAATTTTCCGTTTCCATTGCGCTATCAGTGTACAATATGAACATCCTTTTAAATGAGGAAAAGGGGGATGATTTTCAATTGCAATAAATTAAGTGGTCAAACATATCTATTCTATAATCTTTTGACATCTTTTAAGAGTATTTTTGCAGGACCCGGTGCCTACACCATCATCCACACCTTTCTTGGCTATAAATTCCAACAAAGATCCATTGTTACCATATTTATTTGAGGATATATCGTGCAATTTCCTTTTTTTTTGAGTGCTGGGACATGAAGTGAAGAAAATTCTTGAAAAAAATGTTGTCACATGAACATTGCAAGGAGAGTCTTTTACTCACACTATCGGAAAAGAGCCCTGCAATAGCGGGCGTTTTGGCCCTGCAATAGCGGCCATTCCGGACGCTATTACGCACACGTTATTGCAGGGTCGGACCAGCAATAGCGCCCATGACCGCCCGTTATTGCAGCAAACCCTGCAATAGCGGGCAGGGTGATATCATCCACCCGCTATTACAGGCAACCCATCAATAGCGGGCAGCTGACATCAGCCCGACCGCTATTGAAGGGTAACCCTACAATAGCGGCGGATGACATCACGAAGGCCGATATTGCTGTGTGACCCTTCAATAACGGGCAGATGACATCACAAGTGCCCGATTTTGTCGTGATTTTGCCAATATCGTGCACGATGATGTCATCCGCCCGATATTGCCGGCTCTGGACAACAATATCGTCTAGTGACATCATCGTGTCCGATATTACTAGCATTTTCCGAACCGACACTATTATTGCTATTTGTTTTATTTTCCAGGTGACAAATTCAAATATTTTTACGTAACTGAAAATACATTAACACTATATACGCAACACAATAGAAATAATCATTAAAGCATTTATATGTACATACGACATAGTTGTCATTCATTTTACAATATCCGCATACATATACATCATGTTTCTAATACATAATATTCATCCATCAAAACACAACTAAATTACAATTTATCCGGCCACTTCGGCTCTAGTGCCTTCAATCTCTCGCTCCTCTCGTCTTTGAATTTTGCACAATTGCATCTTGGTGGCCCTTTTGACCGCTGTAGCTATACAAGTCTTCATGCATTACAACATCACTTAGATGATCAAAATACTTGCCTCTTTCATTACAAAACTCATGAATCATGAAGCGGAGGAGTTTGGCTGCAATGAGCTCGAGCGTGCTTTCTTCTAAGTAGGAACCTGTTTTTGGCTTTTCATAGCGTTGCTGCCACAAATAAATTATGGAATTAATACATGTTTGTTAAGTAATATAAAACTAATATACTAATGCAAGAAAATACACACTAAATACTTACATCTTTCCATGGGGCCGGTTCTTCCGTAGGGAATGTAGTATATTCCCCATTTCCGACGCTTATGTATTTGCATACATAGTAGCCACAGTGTCACGGTCCCAGGACGCTGTTTTGAACACTTTACAAAACAAGGAAATGGTTAAGTTACTTTACAAATAGAGACATTAATTAATTGAATAAAAAAATGACCATGATATGAGATAATAGTACCGAATAATGCGTTTTGTATTCAAGGTTGGTCCGTTTGGGATGAGGGTCACCACCAAGCTCGAGATAGTATTTATAGGCACTAATATAAAAAAGCAAATGAGCAACAAGCATAATGCAATCTATAAAAAATGATAGTTCATTGAATATCTGAAATTACCTATTAAGGGTGTCCATGAAATCCTTATACCTCTTAGGATCATAATCCAAAGAGTCAAACATCCAAACTCCCGCGAGTTTCGGATGTATCATGAAAGCAATTCAATGGTCACTATAAAATATGTCATTATGTTATTATCTAATTGAAATAATGATTTGCACAAGAGGTAGCAGGTTACGAAAACTTACTCAAAGTTATATAGAGCCATAATGCATCATCTCTCTCTCCATTCGTACATGCGTCTCCCAATGTAGGTTGCTATACATCTCCTTGCATCCTTAACCACTTGAACATGTACTTGTTGCCTTCTGGCCTTGGTCACCTTCTTTCCGACCAACAGGGATGATTATCGGTAATCTTTGGATTCATAGCGCTTTGGCTAATGGCGGTTGGGTTTAGATATCCGACTTCATTTGAGGCACCGGAGTGATGACACATTCCGAGCGATGAAAAAGGGTAGTCGGTTGAATTCATGTGTCGTTTGCTTGGAAATATAATAAAGGTGGAAAACACTTACGAGCACCGGACGGTAACGAGAGTGGCATCTATGCGTTGGAGACGGTACAGAGCATGGATCTCCTCAAAAGGCACATTTAAGTCAAAATATCCCTCTTGTCCAAAAACCTCTCCGGGGATCCTTGCCGCGATAACTTGGACACCCTTACTACATGCATTTAAGTACCATGGATGAAACTACTTAAATATCCATGACTTCTTTTTCAATAGATCTGCTGGTAGTAGTGGCATGCCATGCTTATAGGTAGGGAAGTCTTCTTGTGTGAGATCCCAACCTCCTTCCGGGACGCTAGGAGGCGGAACGAGAACATGTGGGACCACTTTCTTATTCTCGCTCCTATATGCTACCGCCACGCCTTTATGCCATATTGCGACTGCATGTCAAGTCGTTAATATATCGAGTAACTATATACATAGTCGTGAATTCATAAGTACTACAAAAGTGTACTTACTTATTTCCGTGCTAGATAACTCCTTCCTCGGAGGCGGAGGTGGAACAGGCTCGATCACGGGTTCATTGTTATTAGGCGGGGTGGACGAGCTACGAATCGCCCTAGCCCCTTTGTCACGTGGTGTCGCTGGAGCCGGAGTCGATGTTGTTCGAAGGAGAGCTGCCTCATTCCCAACATCCGGACGAGACAGCGTGGAGAAGCCATGTTCCAGAGGGATCTGGTCCTCATGCGTCGGAGAAAGCCGAGGTGAAGGTAGTGGCTCAAAAGAAATCTCGGGGTCAACCGGTGCTTCTTGAGTAGGAGGAGGCGTAGGTGCAGGCGAAGAATGCGCTAGAAGAACGACGATCTCGCGTCGAAGCCAAAGGATGATATGATTAATCGCATCCTCGAGTGTCTCAATACTATCATCCTCCTCTAGATAATCAAGGTCGCAAGCAAGATAGTTGTCCCGAACCTTGATAACTTGGACTCTAGCACACTCCGTCAACATCATCGTGCCATGTCATGAGCTTAGCGTCTCTACTTTTGGCAAAAAGACGCTTCAAGCGATCGATTATCGGAAGGTACAACATCACAAGGGCTGGCACTTTTCTTTCATCAACCACATCTTCCCGCACATCATGAGGAACACGATCGGTATTGGTTTTCTTCCTCTTCTCGCCAGCTTTCTTTCTATCTGGACTTATCCATGATGTCCGTATCATCAGTTCCATCATTAGTTTTGTATCGACGGGCGTTGCACGTTGGACATCTAGTCTTATTGGCATGCTCTTTACGGTACAATATGCAGTGGTTTGGACAAGCGTGTATTTTCCGTACGCCTAGGGTCAACGGTGCCAACACTTTCTTTGCATTGTATGTGTTGGTGGGCAAAGAGTTTGGTTTTGGTAAAATTTTGGCTAACGGCTCTAAAAGTTGGTTGAAGCTTGTGTCCGACCACCCATTCTTAGCCTTAAGTGTGACAAGCTCTAGCACCGTCCGCAAGACCGTGCAATCCTTATGACACCCCTTGGATTCCTCGTACGGAAACTCCTTTGACGCCTTCTCCAATGCATCCAAGTTATCCAAAGCTCGCCTTTTCTTTTGGACCAGGTTCTCGTCGTTAATGTGCATCAACAATTCTTCCACATCGAGACCGCCGTCAAAGTCCTTGCTTTCATTGACAAGTTCGGACCATCCGTGGGACCTGATGTCGTTGCATATTCCGTGCTACTTTCACCCCTCACCCTACGCTCGTCGTGGTCGGCTCTTTCTCTTATCACCTCCTCAACGTGGTCACCTTGTGCATGAGGTCCTATTTCGCCGTGTTTTATCCATATATAGTAGTCCTTGATAAATCCTTTCTCCAACAAGTGCTCACGAATAGTCTCGGGTGTCTCAAACATAAACATATTCTTGCAACGGGTACAAGGACAATAGATATATTGTGTACCCCTTCTTCTTGCCTGTCGCTCGCTTCTTCAACGAAACCCGTAACCTTTTGGAAATATACAACAGCATCACCACCCCCACCAGTGTACATCCAAGATTGATCTTGCATCTTTCTACGAGACATGTATCGTAAATAAAGAAATGAATAATAATTAAAAACTAAGTTAAAATGGAATTATATGCTAAAAAGCAAAAGTAGTTACATAAGAATATTACATACTATAGTTACGTGTGATTTAAAAGTTAATAATAAAATCTCTACATAAATTACTATTAAAAAAAGATTATGAATAAAACATAGATCCCAAACTAGGTCTAGATCCAAAACTAGATCCCTACATATAAAAGCCTACATATTGTATGGAGAGGATAAGTTTAAGTACTAAACACCCTATGATATGCATGAGGACCACTAACCATGCCATTTATAGGTAAAAAAATAGATCCAAACCCTAGGAAAAGTAACCATAGAAAAAGAGACTAAAACTATGGTTAAACACAAAAAATACATGGAACGGTATGGATTTACCTTCTAGGACAATATCCTTCCAAAAAACAGGTTCAAAACCTTCCCCTTCTTTTTTTGGCTTTTTCCGCCCTCCGTACGGGCAGCTCGTCCGTGAGCTCGCGAAACAGAGCTCCTGTCGGGAGGAAGGGGACGAATTTATATATCGTTGCCTTCAATAGCAGGCCCGATGACGTCACCGAGGATACGATATTACAGGAACCCTATAATAACGGACGAGGTGACGTCACCGGCGACCGCTATTGATGGCTGGCCCGATAATAGCGGCCGTCGGTGACGTCATAACATGCCCGCTATTACTCGGATCGTCCGACAATAGCGGACAAAAGATGACGTCACCGGCGGCCGCTATTACTCGTGTGACCCACATCCGTAATAGTGTTGCCTCCGATGACGTCACCTTCGCCCGCTATTGCAGGGGTCTCTGTAATAGCGTTGCACCATGATGACGTCATCGATGGCACCCAGCAATAGCGTTTTTCGTGTGCCCGCTATTGCTAGAAAATGCCCCCGATATTGTCGGCTCTTTCTATAGTAGTGCCATATGCCATTAAGAAAGTTATTGATTACCTGTGTGCTACAAAAAGTTTGGAGATACATGTGTGTCATGAGCCCAACTTTCATTTACCCATGTGCCATTCCATCCACCTTCCATCGACCGTAACGGTTTCATAGATTTGACATGTGGGACCCACGTATGGCAATGACTATCTTGCCCCCGAGTCAATTACATGTCTCTTCCGCCTATCTCTCTTTCTTCTCCCCGTTTCCCGTGCATACCCCCAGGCTACCGCCCCCAACATTGCCGTCGAACCCTAGCCGCCGCCGCCGCGCCGCCGGTCGTCGCCAACACGCCGCCACCGCCACGGGCCGGATCCGACGAAGGTCGGTGCCTAGGCCAGCGCACCCTATCCCGTGTCCATGTTGGCGTCCCGCCTGTAAGTAAAAGCCCATGTTCTTCCATTGCTCGCATATATGTGATGTATGCATATGTGTTGAGCATGCACTATTGTTCATCCGTAGCATGGACGCCGACTTGGGTAGTGATCCTCTTGACATTTCACAGTGGGAAACTGGTAGTGGGCATTGAGTAGAAGTATGCATAGGAGAATGTTGCCTTACTAAATTTGCAGACAGTGAATACCTTGGTAACCCAAACCCATCCCACGAGCATGTGGTCGTTGATGATGAATGCTTGTATATTGAAATTGGTCCTGAACATCCAACACCTCCCACTCCCACTAGTCAATCCGAACCAAACACATTGTTACATGATGAAGTAGAGTAAGATGAATCTTTGTTTGATGATGAAATGGAGAAAGATGACATTGTTACAAATAGAGAGCCTACACGGAAGACTATGACAAGATTAATGATTTGCCTATGGCGAGTAGGCACTATGTATTCAGACATGAATGAATGCTTTTAAGTTTGCTTTAGCTACACATGCTATGAAATATGAGTTCCATATAACATTGAATGGCTCATAAAACTCGGTATAGGGTGTACTACAGTGGCAAGAATGTGTGTTGTAGGTGGAGAATTCATACCACTACTTTGAGTGATGAAGTCACATGTAAATTTTTTGTAACACTTTATATGCATTGATGTGTTGTTTTTGGAAGTAAACAACCATTGATGTCTAAATTGGCATATCACAAAGAACCCGTACTTGCATCGAATTGTCACAACACTAGGAGGGCAGGCACTTGTGTAGGAGTGAAACAGCGTTTGGTGTGTAAATAAGTGATTAATTGGTTGAAGGAAGATGAAACAATGGGTGTCAAAGAGCTGAGAAGGAGGTTGAAGGAGAGACACAAAATTGATGTGACCTACAGGAAAATTTATCTAGGTAAGCATCTTGCTATAGACAAACTTGATGGACCTTAGGGAAAAAGTTTTGACAACCTAAACAGATTTAAGGCTCGGATAGAGGATACTAGTCATGGATCCTTTGTTGTAATTGATCACCATACCATCAACACAAAATAAGGTTTAATAAGCTATTTTTTTGCTTTGAAAGCTTGTCTTGATGGTTTCTCTACGAGGTTGTAGGCCATATCTTGTAGTAGATAGTATATTTCCGAATGGAAGGTTTAGGGGCCAGTTGTGTGTAACTTGTGCGGTTGAGTCACAACTCGGATGTACAGAGTAATCGTTAGTGTAATTGACTCAGAAACAAATGAGAATTAGGAGTGGTTTACGAAGAGGTTGAAAGAAGCTATAGGCAAGCCAATTGGTCTTACATTCAAGCACCGATTGTGGGCAGCCGAGTGATGTATGGGGTGAGTGTGGTTTTTCCATATGCTCGAACACAGAGAGTGTATGCACCATCTAGTACAGAATTTCAAGAAGCATCATAGTGGGCATATTTTTAATGTTCCTTCGTAGCTTGGCAAAGGTCGAGAATACATGCCAACATGCCATTGCCTACATCACATCAATCCCTGGAGCCAAACTTGAAGACTACGTGGACGAGTGCTATTCAGTTGAGAAATTCAAAATTGCATATGAAGGTTATGTGCCCTATATTATGACAAGTCCATATGGCCCAAACCAACCCATGGCTTCTTCATGCATGCTCCATGCTTAAGTCAATTGCTGGAAGAAGGATGAAGAATATAATGAAATCAACTTTGGAGGAAGGTACTAGTAGGAAGAAATCAGGCACTAAGGGAGATACTGGCAAAGGACAACATGAGTGCCCAATATGCCATCAATTAGGGCACCATTGGTACACATGTAATAATGGCAATCCGGATGACATGGCTGCATATATTTGAGGTTGAGAGGCAGATTTTCTAGACATAGCTACACAATGAAAACATTTCATGTTTATCTATGCAAAATAACAATTTCTCATACTTTATTTCAGGATGCACCATAGAAGCTGAAGAAAGCATCTTCCAAGTAACACTCGTGAGTAGCATTGTTGTGGCCACTCCTAGATCACGCATGGTATTTCCACACAATGAGACAGTGGCTAGTGCTACACGTAAGCCAAAAAGAATGAAAAAGGCCGCCAAAAAGAAGGGGCCACCACCAACAAGTACTAGCAAGTATGATCTTTCACTTTTACGAGATCTTGTCATTTACGACCTTACTAATCTCGTTTTCTTGTTTTCACGTAAAGTCTAGAACTGGATCTAATGACCCTTTCCTCTCCAAATTGAGCACCATTCAATTGTTCATGAAGATAGTGCAGTCTCTCCACAGTACAATCACACACACCATGGAAGAAGCAAGCCGTCATGAAGAAGTGTGCATCAAGGAAGACCGACCCATCCAACGCAGCTTCGATACCGTAAGCAAGAAGAAACTCTTGCTTGAATAAAATATGTGGAGGAACTACTACTTTTGATGTAATTTAAGACATGTATGGTGAATTACTACTTTCCGTGTATGGACTCGGTGTGATGAAATCTAGTGAACTTATTTGCTTAATTATTGTTGATATTAACTTGTTGCTATGCAATGGTCATGCACATTTTTTCCCATGTGATATGTAGTTATTTGTTGGTATGCAATGGTCATGCACCTGTTTTTCATTTTAAAAAATTTATGTCCAATTTTTCCTTATTTTTTCCACATTATCCTAATTTTCTAGATTTTTAAACATTTTTGAAAAATGTTTATCTTTTTTATGTTTTTTAAAAATTATTTCTATTTTTCACTTTTCTGTTTTTTAATGCATTATTGTACACAAGAGCAACACTATCTTTACACAACCCTAACACTACTGTTAAGTCTCTATCTAAAATAGCACACGAATAAATGAAAGTTAGACTCATGAGTCTCCAAACTTTTTATGGTACGCATGTAACTCGACAACTTTATTAATGGCATAGGGGTAAAAGACTCTTACAAGGGTTCGGGGCTTTGCGAGAGGGGGAGACCACCGGTCTCTCACTCGTTGGGTGCTGGGATCCTTGTAGTAGATCTAGGTTTAGTTTCCTCGTGACGGCGCTCCTTTAGCTCTTGCTACTCTACTGCGGGCCTCCTCTTCAAAGCACTGCGAAGGAGGCTCTCTGGTGTAGGGGGTACTCATGTTGCTTGATTCAGGTTTGACGGCGGCCTTGAAGGTCACGGCAGCGTTCGGCGCGGCGACGTCGAAGCTTTTTTTCTCCAGCGAAGCTTGGTTACACGTAGGTCCTTGACGACCGAGTTGTATTTTTCTTTTCTTTCAAGGTCTTGTGTGTTGGTAGCTCGTGTGTGTCTACCGATCGTCTGTATTTGTGTTTGTATTTCCTTACTTGATGAATGCAGATATCGGTTTAATAAAAAAACCTGGAAAGGGGACAAAGCTGAATATGGTATATATATGCAGCACTTCTGAAGATTGATTTGCCATCCTTGAAAGCCCGCATGAGAAACAAACAAAAATGGCAAATCCTTTTGTTCATCAGATAAGATCCGGAATTTGTTGGGCATCTCTTCATATAGTGTGAATGTAAAGGTTCGAAAGTTATGGAATCAGAGAACTTTTTAGTCTGCAACAGAGTCGAATGGTTCTGTTTGGTCAGAAGAAGTAGCCGTTTGTACTGCAAGTTCACCCTTGCTGTTTGTTCTGGCAAGAGGAAAAAAACATAAAAGCTCGAAGGCTATGCCAACAAAAGTGGCATCTGCGCTGTCAAAAAAAAAAAATGGTGGCATCTGCATTTCACCACAAAGGCACAAACAAACAAAAAAAATTGGGGGAAAAAGCTAAGTATGACAGAAGTAAAATACAGAAGGAAGGCAACGGCTTGATTGATCGAATGGCTAATTTTATCTCTATTGATTGATCTGGCATTCCACACTGATGTAATTGTACATGGTAATCAGGGAGAGACACCGATGGAGGAGACTAGTTGTGCTACCACCTCTACTTGTGCTACACTAGTATACTGGCCGCCTGTATGTACAACAGCCCGTGCCATTGTGGCACAGCCACACACCCAAAACTTTGTTGGCGCCCCCGGAATCAAGCACCCAAAGCATTGTGCCGGATGACGCTTCCTTTGATCCATGATGGCATCAGTCGTGCCATCGCAGGAGCATGACCACGCAGCGCTGGATGATGTAGAGCCTGGCCCTCTGCTGCTTGAGGGCCTTGCTGATGCCACTCTGCCTCCTCTGGCCTCCGACGAGCTTCATCTTTAATTTCTTGTTGGATTAGCGGAACAAGAGTCTTGCTGGAGCTGAGGTCTCTTGCTGTTGGCTCAAGTGAAGTAGTAGCTGTGGATGCTCTGAATTGCCGCTGTAATGGCAGCCGTTTATATAGAGAGAAGAGAAGAGAAGAGGTAGCTGATGTGGAGGAGGAAGACGAGTCGAAGAATAATGCAAGTGGGGGAGGCAGGGTGGGGCCAGCTGGGCCGGCAAAGGAGGGTTGGGTCGCCAGTGAGACGGACGGACAGCGCGGCGAGATTCCCCGTGTCCCCCGCTGGCCCGGGACCGCCGCAGCGAATTGCACGCCCGTGGTGGTTCCGCCGTCGTGCAAGAAGAGCTGCTGTGCCGTGGAAAATGTGTCGGGCGTGCGGTGTGGTGCCGATGCAGGGTCGCTGCCACGCCCCGCCCGTGCGGCTGACCACCCGCTTTCAATGCCGTCTGGACCAAGGTCATGCTTTCATGCCTGCCGGCTTCACCGTGCCCGTGGAGCACACATGCACTGTTCACAAATACGGAGTAGATGTTATTCTAGGTGTGGGCATGATAATTAATATAAGGAGAGATGAAAAAGGTAGATAGGCAGAAAATGATGATAAGAGAAAGTTGTACTGAAAAAGAAAAAACTGCATTGAGAAGTAAGAATGATATGTAATTTGAGAAAACTAGTTAAGTCTACAATGACATGTAATTTCTAACGAAGGGAGTAAGATCAATTGCTCTTTTTTTTCTCGTACTACTATACATTTTACACATTCTTATTATTACAATTTTTTTTGACTCAATAGGATACGTTTCCGATGATTATGACTCAACCGTGGCGGGGAAGCAAGGTAGAATAGGAAGGCGAGTCGGGACATAGCCTCACTCACATGGATAGCGGTTGAGCGATAGCGTTGTGTATTGAGTGACTAAGGACAGCGGTACTGTAGACTAGATGGACATAATATATGGACTTGGGGTCACTAAAGTTTGTGAACCAGATTATGTATTTGTGTTAACCAGTCTCCAACGTATCCAAGCAACTCATTCTTGAAAAAGAAAATTTTATCCATTCAAAAAAAAAGGAAAATTTTGAGTGACTAGTACCGGGCTTTTTTACAGTATAACAAGGCTAGCACCAGTTGGTGCATGGCAGTGACCCAACTGATTAGAGAAGGGGCACTGTGTGTCCAAGGCTGGTAATGACCCGCTACCGCTTTGTCCTTCTCAGAGCGTGCATCAGGACGTTAACAAACTAACCGCTTGGGATAGCGCCGCATGTGCGCTTGTCGGCCACAGTGGTTGAGGGAGGTGACCACACAGTGACTGTCTTCCTTTGACTGATTGTTTCATTTGGTTGGTGCCTTCATCGCTCCGGTCAAGAGGCTCAAGGGACAGCACATGTGACCAAGTACACAAGCGCGCATCGAGATACATGATCATGGAACTCCGTTAAGTAACTATGCAATTATTTTATTTTATACTTTTATTTTTTCTCACAAGAGAGCTACACGTCATTATATTAAAAAAAGCTGGATAAAAAAATTCGAGTACACCGCACCCCACGCACACCTCAGATTATCCTATTTGAGTTCACAATATTCACTTTTTTTGTAAAGTAATATAAACAAGTAAGTTATATTTACGTATATTTAAACATAAAGCACATCATAATAAATTAATGATATATTTTTTTAAAAAATAATAAGACGATCGGTCCAACGACTAATCTAAAAGTCAATAAATCCTTATATTCTGAAATAGAGGTTAGAAAGTTTAGTGTGACTATTTTTACAACAAAAATCTCCCGATCACGACATCTACAATAACACTCTGCAGTGACGGGTAAAAAGTAGGCATAGTGACGAAATCAATTTCCGTCACTACGTTATTATCACTACGAGAGACGAATCTTAGTGGCGAAAATAAAATCGTCGCTAAATGAAAACGTAGTAGCGGACGAAAGGCCGTCACTACCGGGCCAAAAGCCCTATACCACATTTCGAACAGAAAAAAAGTCATCATCGTCGGATTCGTGCATCGATGGTCTGGATCGTTGGATCTAGAGGCACCGGGGCTAGATCTCGCGGGAGGAACGACCCGGCAGGGAGGGCAGCTCGGCGGGGAGGAGGGGGCCCGTGCGGAGGGGCATCGACACGAGAGGGGATTGCGGTGAGGGCGGGCCGACGCGGGGGGGGTGGTGAGTGCGGGTCGGCACGAGAGGGCGTCGACCGGAAGGGGCCCACGGGAGGGACTCGTGTAAGTGGATCCGCGGACGAGCAGCTCGGAGAGAGAGACGACTAGGAGTGGGTGAGGGAGGGAAATGTGTTTCTTTTATATGCTAGGGTTAGGCTAAAGGTATAGGTAGATTGAATTTTGACTGATAATTTTTTATCTAACGGTTATGATAACTCATATTTTGTGACGAAAAAACGGACGTCACCAAAAAGGGCCACTAAAATATTATATTGTACTCGTCCGCCACTATTTGTGTAGTTTAGTAGCGGATCTTGTCCTCCTAGTAGCGGAGATAAGGTGACCGTCACTATTTGTGTACTTTAGTAGTGGATCTTGTTGTTCAATCCAAAATAGCGACGGTTTTTAAAATGTCTCGCCATAATGGTTTATACCCCAGTGAGCTATGGCTAAAGAGTATGTTTTGTTGGAGACCTAATGTTAATATGACATACTTATTACTGTTCTAATAAGAAATTTTCTCGTCCACGCTATTCAAATGACCGAAAATTTTGTTCTAATAAGAAATTTTCTCATCCACACTATTCAAATGACAGAAAATCTTGTCAAAGCAACATCGTGGTTAACTATTATTATGCCTCTATGCAGAATTATATGATTATGATGACACTCAAGATGGCTTGTTATACATCATACACAACTGAATGTTTTATTACCCCATAACTTTTTACGTATATTCTAGAAGAGTTTTCCGGTCCAAAAAACTAGGCAGTAGTTTTAGAAAACTACTGTCCAGTAGTTTCATCCAACGGTGCAGATCTAATGTCAAAAATAAATTTGAGTAATACAAACGACCTGTACTACTGACCAGTGTTAGGTGTAACATCATAAAAAATAAATTTTAATAGATATTTTTAATACAAATTAAAATTAATAATCCAATTATAAAGAAATCAATAATTGATAGATAAAAAATAAATACTAGAGCAAATTAGTCCCACGTAATTACTATTAAATGTGTTCATTAGGATTAAGGTTCATGAGTTAATCATTCGGGAGTTAATCCTGATCATTAACGCATCCATATACTAGGGTTCGCGAGTTAATCTTGATCATGGGATTACGCTGTGTTGACTCTAACCGCCCCTAGCCCCTTGACAGATTTGATCTCGTCCCCGTCGCGACCTCCCAGCCGTGGCGGCACGGGACTTGTGGGCGGAGAAGCCGGTGACGGCCACTATAGCAATAACTAACTATAGACACGGTTGGGGTTCTACAGCCGCGGTTAGCCCTAACCGTGGCTATGTTTCCGAGACTACCGAAAATCATCCGTAGCCTCAAAAAACAGGTCAACCGTGACTATAGTATGTCACTATAGCCACGGTTGACATAGTGAACCGTGGCTATAGCACACCACTATAATCATGGTTGACAAATTGAACCGTGGATATTTACTTTTTTAACAATAAAAAAATAAATACACATTACAAATAATAAATTACAATTACATAATATTAACCACAATTGCATCACATTAACATTATAGTATTACATGACATTAATATTTATAAATGATCACAAAAATATTCACAAAATCCATCAAAGTTTTAATAATGAAAAGACATGTTTTTTCAAACTAGGTCTACACTATACGAATCTTCAATAACATCGGGGCTCATACGGGCGTTTCGAACCGCACCACTCGAAAAGTGCCCGATGCTCCTTCGTCACTTCACTTTTCTCATCAAAGAACTGATCACGAGGACTGATGACCTCCCTAAGCAAGAAATGACACATCCTAGCGATAATGTAGTACATGTCGTTTGTACTCAAATGTTTTCGCACCGTCGTGAATCCTTTCTTGGAGATTTCATTCGAGTATCTTTCCGTCCGATATCCTTGCCTTTTCTAGACTTTGAGTTCTCTGTCAATAAATATATGAAAGTCGGTAGATGATAGACAAAAAACGAAAAAATACCAATTAAACGAAACAATCTTAGCTTACCTCTTCGGTGCTCTCGTGGGTGATGACGTTCAAGTAGGATGCAGCGAGCTCGAATACGCATATGAGTAGTATCCACGAGTGCACAATACCTTTTGCTTGTTTAATGCATTGTAAGTAAAATAGACGAAATAATAACATCACTTCCAATTTCAACGATAGGAGGATAAAAAAATTAGATGTGACACACTTCTTACTCGGAAATTTGTGACGAAAGTATATTTATTTCCGAATCTCGTAACGCGCCACCTTCGGGTTCTTTACGTAGTTCAAATAAGCACTACGAGTATTGAGAAAAGCTTATTATTGCATGAAATTACTATTATTTAATTGTACTTCTATACTTACCAATTTATGACGCTCACGATATCTTCGTAGCGTTTGTCTGTCGTAGTCAAGGCTATCCAAGACTAATACATAACCAATTTTTGGCATGATCGGAAAACAAATCCAATGACCACTCGCAACAAAAGATCGTATTCGTTAGTATGCCATCTATCTTTACAACCGACGAGAGGAAGATAGTGGTCGAACTTACTCGAAGTGGTCAGGCGCGTAAATGGCGTGACAATCCTGCCATTTCCTGAAACACCTATAAATATAACTTGCAGCTCGACCCCTACCTTTTGTCCTCATGGTGTCCTTCGGTTCTTGTAACTCTTATGGTGTCTTATCCTTATATATCTTGTCTTTCTCATTTATCCGTGAGTTGATCGCACTTTGATTGATCAAGCTCGGAATGAGCTACCCAACCTTCCAGTCGGGTTTGTTGTATCTCTTCCTTTGAAATGTTGAATTCAAGCTACATAAAAAACAAAAGACAATGTCTAACATGTAATGCAAAAAGTAGGAAATACGAAAAGGTGGATGGATGCACTTACATGCACCACAAGGTTATGAAGGTCGTGTCGATCTCGCCGAGCCGAAACATAATGTGGATATCATTGAAATATAGTCCAAGGATCGAGTCATCAATATTGTTGAACAAGTCCTTTTGAAGCTTACAGGTGATCACATCCACTCCTTCTTTCGCTGCTACTATGTACCAGTTGTGCAGCTTCCGCATGTCCCACGGTAGTTTGACAACATGTTTTTAGATACGAGGAGTTTGTCAAAGATGAAATTTGGAAAGTACTCATTCTCGTCATGACCCTCAAATATGTCATCATCATACCGTAGCGAGTTGACGAGGTTCCGTGATTGGTTGCACGGGTCCCTTCCTCATTCGCTCCACGTATTTCGTGACATGTTCGGGTTGCGGCTTTTGATGGATCCACCCCCACGAGCGTAATATTCCTAGGGATTAGAGGAGTAAGCTCCTTTTGAAGAGGCTCGATAAACTTAGGCTCTTCATCCAAGGCTACGGTCTCACCTTCCGGCTCGACGGAGGGGATACATTGCCCTTCGGGCTCAACAAGGGGGACTATTCGCTGCTAAGAATCTTCATAGCCGTGTACTATGGTGGTTTCTTGCTGTGGGGGTCTGCGAGTATAGGACTCATAACAGCTTCCTGTCCTTGGTCATCTCGTTCCTTAGTGGTCGAAGCAGCACCCGACAAAGGAGACGATTGTCCTGCTCCAGCCTTCATCCTCGGTGAGTTGTTGACTCTCATGAACTACTCCATGTCCGGATAAGGGGGAGGGAAACTCGTAGTTCGGAGAGCACAACCTCACACCGTTTCCACATGATGAAGGAACCGATAGCATCATATAGAGTTATAATCCCCGCGTCGGGTATGGGACACTCAATCTCATGCTCCTCACATCCTTGATTGACCTCCTCGATGGTGACACGCACGTACCCGTGTGGAATATCTATGTTGTGGATTGTTCGTCCCGGAAGTGCTCTACTGGTTGCAACCTTCATGGTCTTTCCCTTGTAACCAAACGACACATACATCTCACAAGGACATTCTTGCGTTATCACTTGGAAGGTCTTGATTCTCGAACCATGATGTGAAAGTTTTCTTGTGCTCCTGTACTAACCATGCACCGCTTTTGCCTTGAACATTGTTCAGTTCAAGCTCCTCAATGTGTTTTACGAAATACGAGGTCACGATACGTGATTGTTGCAGTACGATAGAAATGGGCTTTGTCAACTCGTTTATATTCGTGGTCGGTGAATGATTTCCATCCTCGTATACCTTTTCCACTTAAGCTTCCCTCATGACAAGACAGGTACACCAATAGATCTACCGTCTTTAATATAATCTACACAACACTTAATAATCTCCTTAGTGGTGTAGCCCTCAATCTTTGCACCCTCCGGATAACAACGAGTACATACATAGCGTTTTAGAACATACATGAACCTCTCGTACGGGAACATATGATGCATGTAGGGGCCCAAAGCAGATATCCGGTCAACAATATGAAGTATGAAGTGTTTCATAGTATCAAAATAGGATGGCGGGAAGCACATCCCGAGCATCCACAATGTTTCCTTTATGTGGGTTGGGTTATCCAACTCGTGTTTATTGATCACCTTCTTTGAAATTGCGTTTCGAAGTAGCACAAATGAGTTATAGTCAACTTCAACCATTCGGATTTCATAGCTACGATGGCGATAGCGTGAAACATGAAAGTAGTGTGTGACGATCGTGAGTGTTGTAACGACTTATCTTTAAGTCTTTCATTTTCATGAGATTTTGAACATTCGATGAGAAACGGTCGGTGCTTTAATCCCGTGAAGACACTTCAATAATGCTATTTTCTCCTCACGCGTTAGGGTGTAGCAAGTCTGGCGGGAGGTAGTACTTTCCATTCCCTCTTTCTTGCGGATGGAGCTCCGGCCTAATATTCATCTCTACAAGGTCTCTACGTGTATTCAGTCCATCCTTTGTCTTACCGGGTAGGTCAAGTATAAGGCCGATAGTGTCTGTCAAATACACCTTTCCCAATGTGCATCCAATCAAATGCATGAATCACCTCCAATTCTTTCCGGTAGTCGAGATATCCGTAGAATATAGAAAGCTTCTTATACGGCGTTGTAGCTCTTGGCTTTATAACTCCGTTCACGGCCTTTCCAAATATAGCTTTAATGTTTTTTTGTCTTATCAAAGACATCCCTTGAGGTCTAACGTCAAGGTTCTCTTCGCCGATCTCAATTGTACCATCAAATTGTTTGGCCTTCCGTCAATACGGGTGTTTCCGATGTAACAATCAACGATTTCGAGTCTACACTGTCTTCTTCGATGATGGGATATACACGTGTGATGTATCATCAACACATAGAAAGCATGCCTCCTTTCCTTTCATCCGGTCCGAAAGCATCCTTAACACCGGGAATCTGTTACGGCCATGAAAATGACCGCTTTTAACGTGAAGTAGTCTCTTCGGTGCTCATCCCACATGCGCACACCTTCCAACCATAGTTTCTGCATGTCTTCAAACAATGGTTCTAGGAAGACATCTATGTCTCCCGGTTCTTTTGGTTCAGATATAAGAATGGACAATAATATGTACTTCCTCTTGTGGCACAACCATGGCGAGAGGTTGAACATTGTTAGTAGCATAGGCCAAACGCTGCAAATATTCCTCGTCGGACCAAAAGGGTTCATCTCATCTATACTCAATGCAAACCATATATTCTTAGCTCGTGCGAGAAGTCGTCACGGTGGTTACGATCGAAGTTTTTCCACTGGGTTCCATCCGATGGATGACTCATCTTGTTAGGGTCCCTCTTACATGTATGCCATGTGATCGGTTCAACATCTCTTGGGTTGGCAAATATCCGTCTTATGCGATCGACCACGGGTAGGTTCCACATGACCAAGGCCGGAACATTACTATCATTGTCACTACCATTGACGATGCTCGCTTTTCTTCCTCTTCCTGTCATTCTTCCCCTCTCGATTAGTTGTGCCTACATCATAGTCCTCATTCGTCTTGAAACGACTTCGTTTGCACCTTGGGCATCGCACGAGGTCCTTGTACTTAGCCCCGGTATAATATACAACGATTTGGACATGCATGGATTTTTTTGCACACCCAACGACATTGGGGATATCAGTCTCTTAGCATAGTACATGCTTTTTGGTAACAAGTTTGGCTTTGGCAAGTGTATCCGAAAGAAGATCCAACAATTCGGTGAAACCGACATCCGACCACCCATGGATGGCCTTCAATTTCATGAGCTCGAGAAATGAACACGGTATTCTCTTTAGGACATCCCTTAGACTCCTCATACAATAAATCCTTTGATGCCTTTTCTATCGTTATAAAGTTATCAAGCCCTCTTGTTGTCCCCGCATTGAGTAAAACTTGCGGTTCAACGTGACATAGCAATTCCTCGATATCAAAATCAGTACAATGTTCATCTTGGGCATGAAAATCAAAAGACTCGTCAACTTGGACAAATTGTTCTTCTTCAACTTCAATCGGCTGCACATCAACTTCGATCGGCTCGTCTTCTCCATGCTTTGTCCACCTCGTGTAATTCTCTCGAAACCCCTCCTCACTAAGTGAGATTTGATTACAAGTGTATCCGTCCACAAATTTTTATTCTTGTAGTCCACGCATGGACAATATATTTCTTGTCTTCCTAGATGCTTAGCATGCTCGGTAACCCTCTTGAGAAATATATTGACTTGACCTCGAAAATATACACTTAATCTTGACTCTTCGTACATCCATGTTTTGTCCGTCTAAACAAGCATTACGCGAATATAAATTATTATTAATTAATTACTAAATAATCTAATTACCATTATGAATATTAAATGTTTATAGAAAATATAAGAGAACTAATATATTGCATAACACAATGTGCTAGAATACATAAAAATAAAATATACAAATTATTAACCATTCACTCAATTTTTTTAATAATTAAATTGCTCTAGGTCTCTCAAGAGAGCATAAAGTAGATCTGAACTTGATTGACATGAAAAAGTCTTGTAGGACATGATTTTTTGGAAGGCAACACATATACATGATGTATGAGCCCATTATACACTATTCAAACCTACAACAAACCTACAAACATGGAGAAATTTAACAAATTGAAATCAAAACCTAGATCAAATGGTAGCCCAAAATACATGGGATGAGTTTCCCTTACCATGGAGAACAAAATTCTGCAAAAAAAAAAAAAAAACGAGCTCAAAATCTCCCCCCCCCCCTCGATTTTCATAATTTTCCCCAATTTTCGGTCCGCCACGGTTCGAGTGAGATCTTGTTCCGACCGAACCGTGGCTTTTATACTCGTACAAACAATAGCTACGGTCCACTTCTTCAACCACGGATGGTGACATGGACCGTGGCTATTAGTGGAGGCCACTATAGCCACGGTTCACAAAGCCAATCGTGGCTATAGTGGCCTCTATAGCCACGGTTCATAGGCTGTGTACTCCGCAGCCAACTGTAGCCACGGTCGGTTTTGCTTGCTGTGGCTACAGGTTTGTGGATGATGTGGCTATAGCGAGGTTTTTTATAGTGGGCGCAGGAAGACATGCGTGCTAATTGGGACACAGGCCACGGTCGTTTGTTTCAAGGAATTCCTTGTTTCAACTAGACTACTTTTTTTTGGGGGTGGGGGGGGGGAGGGCCTGCAAAGACAAATGGGCTGGCCCAATAATGTTATATCGTGATAACAACGTAATTAACTTAATTAGTAGTGCAATTACCATGGTACCCTCAAATTACTGGGAAGTAGTTTTCCCGGTGTTTTGGACCGGAAAATTCCTAAAACTTTACTGGTGATATAATTAACATCAATAACATTAATAACAGGAGTCTTTGTAGAAAATTTCCCTAATAGATCGAATGAGGACATGATCTGTTTTATTTTCTGAAGCACGAACAAGATTAATAATTTTCGTAAGGACGGCATCAAACCTATAGTTGAATAGTCATCTAGCATTAAGTTTTCTGTGATGTGCAACTATATATATCTGTTGTAGCATAATGCAGTGCAATAGTTGCCAAAACTTAAGGTTCCCCTTTCATTTGAATTTAGGCTTGAACCAACATTACGATATTTAATTAATTCAGTTTCTATTATCTCTATATTAATAATTCGGTTTGGTATGTGCTACCATTTGACCTCATCATCTGTCTCTACTCTCTAGTAATCTTAGCCACATGAACTCATTGACTTATGTAGAGCCCAGTTCTCATGATAAACTAAACAATGTGATAGTACTAGTGTTGATAACGTTGAATTGGCGTAGGGAGGTAGAAGTCAGATATCAAACCTAGTCTACAAAACGATGGATAGGCCTGAAATGATAAGGGAGAATCTCTTTTGTTCAATCATTAGGTGTATATCTTTCTTTCACTATCTAATCACGACCATCAAGTTGCAGAGATTCGCTTTTCATAAATCATCAGGCACATTAACCTTCGAAGAATGACCAAATTAAGACGTGATTCGCAAAAGCAGTGTGAGAAAAAATAATGAAAAACGGGCATCAGATAGCCATTTCAGTGAAGTACCCAAATGGAGGAAATTCGGATTGCATCACCTGATTGATCCCAATGGGTTGACGCCACCGCACCCCATTTAGCTTCACACTCCAAGCATTCCCCCTTCACCTTCAAATTAATTTCGTAAGATGAATGGACCAGAGATCAGGTTATGTCAAGGTAGTATCCTCCTATATATAACGAAACAGAGGACTATCGTCTGCAAGTTGCAACTGATCCGTAGCAAGATTTGTCATTGCTTGGGGAGACAAGGGTTCGCACGATGCCACTATAGATGGGGGCATTGGATTGTTATTTGCAGGTTGGGGCAAGTGCGTTGGTACTTGCCAACTTGTGTCGTGCTCAGTATCAGACGGCTTGAATTGCAAGGAGCTTCATGTTGGGTATGGCAGCAAGCATTTATGCTTGTGATACGATTCGGGTAGCCGACAGGAGCCGAGTCTTGTGCTAGACCATGTGAAAAAGTTCGAGTTCAACTGTTTAAGTTGGCGGATGTTGCCTCTGAAAATTGGTGTCAAGGATCGTCCAGGACCCGTAGCAGGTTGAGTCTCCAAATCTCCATATGCTTCGGGTTTGGTGGAAGCTCAAGACCTACTAGGATTAGCCAGCGTATGTATTGGAGATCATGTTGGTGTAACTTGCGTATATGTAAAAAAATCAAGTTCACGTTTTAGCTAAAAATAAACAATGTATTTAGAACGTCTACTCTTTTTTTTCTAAGCGCCATAAAAAATATTTACTGCTAATGAAAGGAAATGCAAACATAAAAAAGGTCCAGAATATCAGAAATCAATCACAACTCATGCTATCAGGACAGAACTGTCCGACAGAATTTTTGCAGTGTACTTGTTCTAACGTTAATGATTTGCTCAATCAGCACCGCATCCTTCTCTAGTGACACAACGGTGGGGTGGTATTAGTATATTCGACAGGATTCACGAAATATGTTTATTCTCACTGAAGTACTACTATATAGGACACAAGGGTCACGCAAGCAAGTGGCAGTACTTGTACCTGCAGATAATGTAATGAATGGTTTCGAGGTGCTAATAGACAAATACACATGATGATTCATCAATGTACTCCCCGAGCTTGGTATAGACCATCCTAAGCCCCAAGTTAAACTAACATCGATCCGCACCAAGTTTTTGTATAGAAGGTTCAAACTGATCCAAAGGTCACATCGAGTGGCCATTCAAGCATCCTTTATTATGTATGGCACTCCTGGCCCGAAGTTGATCCGATGAGGCATACATGCCAACGATGTATAGGTGGCTGAGGATCAAAAAGACACTTGAGTACGCTTCACTTCAGCTCTCCCTTACGCATATACCTCTATTATTTTTCTTCTTTGATTAATCATCTAGTCCGAGATATGCTAATAAATGATTGTTTTATACACACTCAACTAAGTAACCATGGTGAGGTGCTACCTTTAGAGTAACAACAATTAACGACTACTAGGACAAGGCCTATCTATGATGACAAATAGTGATTCGTCACAGTTCTCAGGTGATGAATTTTTTATGACGAAGCTAAAACTAACTTCTTAGAACACAAAACTCAAAACGTCAGGAAATACAATGCCATCTGCAGCAACGATTTGTGACAAGTGAGTTTCGTCATAAAACTCCAACATGTAACACATGTGTTGTATGTGGGTCAGACATTTCAAGGTGACAACGAGTTGAGTCTACCAGGCTCACAAGTAAGTCATCTCGGTCAAACGTGGCACTATGTTAGGTCCACTAGGTCCACATGTAACCATTTTCAGTCCAACATGGCACTATGTGACCGTCGGGTCCACAAGTAAGTTCTGTTAGTCCAACGTGGCAATGGGTTTGCTAGGTCCGCATGTCAGGACTCGTAGTTTCGACATGGAATCGTGGTGGGGCTCCTTAGTCCACATGTAAGGGCAACTGTCCCGCTTGTTCAAGTCCGTGCGGCAAAACTCACTTGCGTCGCAACCGGTAGGTTTCGAACGCACGACCCGACCTAGAAAATGGATAGACTACCCACTACGCTACAACAATCTCTTAGTTGTAGAGGTACCATTATTCTATTTTAGCAACGAGTTGCGATTGTTTGCCTTTAGTGGACCGGGCCTTTTCTCGGTCAATAGCCAGTGCCCATTTGCAGACCCATGTGGACCGAGTCTTACCGATCTCCGTTAGGCTAGGCTAAATACAATTGAGCCACAGATTCTAAAATTCACCAATTCTAATGGGCAAATGACTTAATACTATAACAATATATCGGAATGCAACAAGTAACAATTTGGAGCAACAAAGGCATCAACAATTCCATTCAAATGAAATCAGTTAAAACATAGCTTGATCCAATTTGTCTTTTCACAATTACATCAACCGATAGCACAAAACAACAATTACTAGGAATTGTATCACCAATACTACATCCTTTCAGGTCAAAAGTTGCCAATCCGGACCATGTTTCTTCAAGCAGCTTGTTGTCACCAAAAATCATCGATTGATCAAAAGGTTCGATCAAATGATTGTTATTGAATTCCGTAATCACATCCTCATATGTTGGATACTTTTAGCATGAACCAAGATACCCATTCATTTGTTTCTAGCATTCTAGCCAACTTGAGTAGACTCCAAGTCTTCTTCCTATGAAAACAACATACCACCAAGATCTCTACATCACAATGACAAGGTGTTCCTCCATAAATACTTTGAGCAGCAAGTAATTGACAAGAACAACAACGTGTTCCTCTAGCAGTATGGAATCAAATAAACCAAGGCATGAACAATAACAACCGAGCATATATCATAGATCTGCAGAGAAAAGGGAAGGGGCAAGACCATGAATCACCGTTGTCGGAGGAAGCAAATCGTCCGCTCGTGGCAGGCCCCGTCGATGAGGAAGGAAACAATTTGTCCGCTCGCGGCAGCCCCGTCGATGCGGTGGACTTCAAGGTCATCAACGCCGGCGTTACTCATGTCCCACGTACGTCGATGCGTGGTGGTGGATGGTGTTCGGAGAACGACGGTGGATCCTTGAGGGTCGGACTCGTCGAAGAAAGGCGGTGGATCCTCGAGGGCCGGACTCATCGGAGATGGTCGGAGGATGGCAATGGATCCGGAGTGGATTTAGTGACGGATGTGGATGGGGATAGCTTTTACATGAACGAAAGCCCCTATCTACAAGGGTAGAATGGACATTTTGCACTGGTCCGAGGAAGGCCTAAATGCCATTTGGGCCACAACGGCAATGTAGTCCACAAAAGAAATGCAGGCCACAAAGGCAATCGATTTGAGCCCACAATTCAAGGTTGAGCACATGGAATTAATCATTTTACATCACAACAACACATGAAATTGAACAAAATTAATGCACAAAAGATATAAATTAGACATAGCTCACCAAAATAAAAATAAATGTAGTTCTACATAATTAAAACATAGTTCACCATAAATATAGTTCAACACAATAGAGTTTAACATTAAGTAAAAATAGCAACATTTAATATAAGAGCATCCCCGGGCAGCGACGACAACGACGACAATCTCTCATGTTCCTTTTATGAATGATGAACAGCGGTGCAAGCTTGTTAACAAGTGATCAAGTGTGAAGAACAAGGTATTATTCTTGTAAAAGTGTCCTGTCCAACATTGTATTCCATTTTCAACTTGTGATGTGGTCTGTCCTATAGGCAACTATTGAACAGAACAAGAGAAACCATGCCAATGTCAAGTATCACCGGACTACGGGATCTCATTGTTATGTTGCAAAATTGCACCAATATGTAAGTTCAACACTCTATACCAGCGCTTTGTTTAAGTCCACATCCCCATTTGATGTCACTCTATACCAGCAGCAAAAAGGGCATTAGTGAGGTGGCAAGAGAGGCAAGTGGTAAGGCTACTTGCAACCATTTGTGCTTCTCTATGGGCATTGTCAAAGATGTCCAAATTGCATCTATGTTGTATTTTCTATCTTTGACACTATTAGGAAACTAATTGTCTTTCTAATTTGTAGTCTTCTATGTATATTATGCTAGTAGAGACCGCTACTAACGGGGAGGCACCATTGCGTACTACTAAAGTTGTTTTGAAGGTTTAGCCCCGACTCTTGGATCATTTGAACTCCTTTCAAATAATGCAAGAGTCTACTTAGTTGAATCTTCATTATTTTTATCAATACGCAATCCCTATAGACCACTCCTTTCGATTTTCGGTATCTTCGGCTTCCTGCGATCTCTATAGACCGTTCTTAATCATGGTGCACCGATCAGGTGCACCTAATTAGATATAGCCCCCCGACTCTTGTATCATTTGAATGTCACAAATAATGCAAGAGTCTTTTTAAGAGACTATTATCATAATTTATCTAGAAATTTTCACGAGGAACATTCATTCGGACCAGTCATACTGGTCTCGACTTCAAAATTCACCGATATCCCATCAGGTTATTATATCAAATTACTCAAATGAATCTGATTTTCCATTCCGCTTAGTTAAATTTAACCAAGAACATAAATCCTGGTTGATCGGACAAGTTTTTTCCCATTATCTCACATCGACTTAGGTCTCCAAGGCCTATAATCAGCCGAATGATTAACATCCAGGGCCTAAGGCATCCATTTTCACAAAATCCAGTTAGGCAAGACCTAATTGTCCTCGATCTAACTTCATCATACCAAGGGGTGACCTAGGTCAAACCCATTCCCAACTCCACTACAGCGCGCCCGCAACCGTCCCGAGTTCTTTGTATTTCGCGATTTGAGCTCCGGTTCCATTACATTCCCAAAAACCAACCTTCAACTTTCCCGCTCCGATCGTCCCGATGGGTAAGAAGAAGACTTTCGCCAATCCTTCAACCTCCGCCGCCATTCCTCGTGATCAACTTCCCTACGACGGTCAAGAGCTCAAGGATAGTTGCATCACCGAGGCCAACCTTGAAGAAAATGGTTCGTGATAGAATCCTTCCCGTGAAACCAATGCTCAACTAGGCTGCTCCCGCACCCGGTGATGTTCCATGGGGGTGGACGATTCTCAACAGGTAGTTCTTTGATCTTTCTTCTTCTGCGGCCTTGATCTTCCTTGATGTTCTTTCTTTCACGGCCTTCTCTTCTATTATGGATTTGAATTGGTGAACTTAAATCCCAATTCTATCCTCCATATAGCTTTCTCCATTCATCTCTCGTGAAGCCTTCTTAGGCATCCACCCCCATTTCACCATTTTTCGTTATTTATTCCAAATCCGCCCCTCCAATCCATCAACAAGCGCTATGTAGTTGGTGGAGTAGGCATTCAAAGCCGGAATGCCGATGAATACTTCCCCATTTCTGATGAGGACATCGCCAAGCTAGGTGCGCTCAAGCTACGGTTTCCTCCAAGTTACAAGTTACCTCCAACTTCGCCGGCGCATCCGATTAGGATTCAGCAAACCTGCTTGAACGAATTTGATGATATCTCCTTCATACGACATCGGAATGAGGCGTTGCTAGAGGCGTTGGAAAGAGTACGACTGCGCGGTTGTTTTGGTTCTGGTCCTAGCTCTAGAACCATCGCAGATCATTCTGTGTCATTCTAAGAAGGTGCTGCATCACCTTTTTTTGGGCCGACTCGGCCTTGTATCATGTCGGGCCTTAAGCCCATGTTGAGGACGCCCATCTTGGTTCATCCTCAACCCTAGCACGTCCCTAGGCTATAAGACTCGGTAGCCTCCTCCATTTAGACTTGGGTTTTGTTTAGTTCGAGTTTTCTAGAGAGAAACTACGATTGAATCATTGTAGTCGTGACGATAAGTCCTTTTACTATGATCCAGGGCCCATGTTCTTGTTCTCCTCGATCGTGGCGATTAGTACTTTTGAACCAAGTGCTAGAACTCTTGTAATTCCGAGTGTCAATTCCTATTTGCAATTTCAGATTGCGTGTTTATCCTTTCTTGCTTGTGTTCTCGATTCGCTTGCAGTAAAAGCCTTCTCGGCGAGCTCAATCAAGTTGTGCTTGGTTGATAACCAACGAAGCGATGGTGTAGCGGTTGCGAGGATCGAATCGTGTTGATTTGAAGCCGGACCGTCAACGCCGAGTTCTCCAAATTCGAGTTTACCCCCTCTACCTCTCGGAAGATCGGCCTAGATCATATCTATTCCACTAAGTAAAAGCATATCCAGCTTGACATAAGAGTGGTCTCTATGTGATAATCCTCAACCAGCCCTTCCTCCTTATAGAGCCGGTGTTGGCAGAGAACTTCCCTCTTGGAGCCCCAAAAACCTCGAGAGAAGAACCGATAAAGGATGAAGAAGTATTTACTTTATTCGCCATGATCAAGGATCTGATGGAAGTAAAGGGGATCACAGTAGAAACAATCTCATGGAGCTTCATAGTGCGGTCCAGCCGATCAAAAGGCAATCTAAACCCGGATGGATGTTCAAAGAGAACAATAATATCGATGATGGTCCGGACCGCCCGATCTTGAACGCTAAACTAAGCGCTTAAAGAAGATGTTGTAGCTCGGCTTCGATGACTCTAGCTGCCAAAAAGCTAATCCGGCTTATTGCTCCTCTAACCCTCACGATCATGTATGTTTTATCCTTCCTGTTCAATACCGGTATCACAGGGTCTCTTACTCTTATGTTTCATCTTTTTAACTATATTTGTCTTAATGCGAGGCTTTGGATAGGTTCAAGAGTCATCCTCTGCTTCCTGCAAATGACTCATGGGGCGAAGATTATGAGCCAAAGGCTCGCTCCAATCCCATTCCAACCGGTCTCATCGCAGACTGGTCTCACACAAGCTATCCGAGACCGGTCCGGTCCATCACGGACCGATTCATCAAAGAAGATCACACGGTCTAGGAAAGCTGTTCAACCCCCAAGACAAAGAAACAGAAGCTAAGTCTTGGAGCCGATGATAGTGCTGGAGTATCCACTCCTTTACCTAGAGATACTCGCACTGCGGCTCAAAAAGCCGTTGATAGGCGCAAGGAACAAGAAGTGCTTCAAAGGGATCGCAGGGCCGCTTGGGCAGCGATTCAAGAGGGTACAGGTGGGGTATCCCAAGGTATTCCTCAATTAACAGATTCCCTTTCCAGCGTTCCTCGGCGGTCCCGGTATGCTACCCGGACCGGTGCGCAAGGTAGCACGGTTGAAGAATCAAGCCCTGCTCCCTCGGCGGAACCTGCAGCCAAGAGGGTAGTAGAGGGATCAAGCGGTGATTCTCAAGATCCGTCGGCCAAGAAAGCCAAGACCTCCACCGACTTCAAAAAGGCAACTACGTAAGTCATCCATCTCTATTCAAATAATTTTTCTTCAAACCCATATCTCAAATTGACCCAAATTATATACGATTTATTTGTAGCATCACCCTAAACCTTCAAGCCTCCATCGCCGGTCTGCTGAAAAGCCGTACAAATACCTCCTCCTCCACCATCGCAACTGTTGTGGATCAAACCACAGCCCCCGAGCCAATAAAGAAGACCGTCGAAGCAAGTATCGAAGTTCGGAGTGCGGCACCTTCGGAGGAAATCCCTGCCGCCTCAACCGAAGACCGGTCTTCGGTGAAAGCACCAATTGTCCAAGCTTCGGAGGAGAGAGGTGCTGCTGAGGTCTCTATCATTGATCTTGCTACTAGCAGCTCATCTCCTCCGAAAACACTCTTTCAAGCTGCTCAAGACCTCCCTCTAGGGCCGGTCCGGATTGAAGAAATTCTACGGTGCCCTCGCTCAACTCGAGGAGCTCCTGCTGGTCCCAAACTCGCCAAGATGGTGATCGGGGATGTATCAATTGACAGCACCAGCGGAGCCGGAAAGTTCGTGGCGACCGCTAAATGGGACTTCGTCCAAGAAGAGGAGGCCCTAAAGAATTTTACCGAGTCCGGCCAGGTATGTCTTACTCCTTACCTTACATATTTGATATCATGGAATTTCAAATATTGTTTCTCATTCATTTATCATTTTTCTAGACCATTAAAGAATTCCGAGGCCAAGAGTGCTATCGTCGCTCGCCTCGAAGAAGAATTGAGCCACACTCAGCAACAACGCACCGAGCTAGGGACCCAGATCGCTAGTCTGTTGTCTCATGAAGAAGATTTCCGGCAACAGGAAATAAATCTCGGAAACACCAATCAAATCATGGAAGACCGCTGGAAAGAAATCATCCACCTCAAGCAACAAGTTAAAGGTACACCCAAACCCATACTCTTTCTATACCATTTTTCTCGCTCGTGACCTGGAGCAGTCTAACCTGTCTTTGACTTGTAGCCTTTGAAGAATTACTTGAAGTGCAAAACAAGCTGGAAGAGACGCTCACCGAAAGAAGGCAAGAAACTAGAAGGAATGCAGAGCTGCACGCATCAGCGAACCGGAGGGGAGCTTACCGCAAATGATGACATTCTAAAGCAGACCCTCCAATGCAATAAATCTATTGAAGATGAAAATGCTCAACCGAACACCGAGCTTGGCAAGGCGCTTGAAGCTGCCAAGACCGCTCGAAGCGGAGAAAGATTCGGCCCTCAAGAGGTCATATGAATCCACCAAGAAAGTACTCAAGGCGAAAGAAGATGAAATTCAATGCCTGCTGAAGAGGAAAACCAAGCTGCGGGAATCCAATGTTAATTTCAAGGGCAAATTTAGGATCCCGGACATCTCCCACAAGCGAAAGTTCCTTTCTCTCTGTTCTCCTCGTGACCGGTCTTTAAATACCAGTCTGTATCACCGACATTCCTTACTTGTTCTTCTGCAGAGCTCTCGCCAGGTTGCAAAAGAGTGATTGATTATCGGAATGACGGAGAAACTCCTCAGGATGATAACATGAACCTCGGGAGTGCAATTTGGGATGCCCCGCGAAGAATCGGTGAACATTCAAGGATGATCGTAGGAGCTGGAGGTGCATATATCGCAGCAATAATCCAATCTTGGACTCCGGTTGAAGATTGTGATTTCAACTTCATTCAGGCGGGAGCACATTCGGACACAACCGAAGATCGGTTCAACGAGTTGAAGAACTCTCTCATTGGCACCGTGAGTGAACTTCTTCAGGATATTCCTTTAGATCCGACTAGTGCCTCGCTGAACGAAGCTGCCGCTCAACCTATCGAAGATCAAGCAGCTCAAGATGCTGCTGCGACCTTCCAACAAAATGTTGAGGGTGAATATGAAGATATGAACTTTAATCTACTATCTTCAGGATCTGATTCTCGAAGCATCCGTAGATGAGCTGCCGACCGCCGACCCCAAGACCGGTGATACTAGTTGATGTGGACTAGGGTCCCGATCTTCCGAAAGGTTCGGATAACTCTTGATTTGACGAAGATGTGACACACGTCGATCCGGCTCTTGAATAACACGTTCGAACCCCGCAATCGCAGCACCACGTCCTCTAAGGTTATCAACCGGCGTTGCACGGTTGACCTCGCCAAGAAGGCTAATCCCTGTCAGCGAATCAAGAACACAAGCAAGAATAAGAAAGAACGCAACCAAATTTGCAGATGTATGATTAATCTCACGAGATGGGGTCTCACAAACCGATGAACAGCGAAACTGTCTAAGCAGAATAATCTAAGCAAAACCCAAACCTAACTTGGGTGGTGGCTGCTGGAAATAAGGACTTTGGGACATGCAAGAACCCCCTGGACGCTCCCCTAATGGGCTGAAACGAGATACACGGCCCAAAGGCCAAAAACTATGATGCAGCAGCAAAACAGATTCTAGACGACCCACTCTTTCGATGATTCCCGGCGACTCCGGACGAATTTTGATATGAGACCAGATCCACTGGAAAGGTTATGAAAATATATTTTCATCCATATGTAGGATGTCCAAATCCGACATCGTATGTGATCTGTGCGTGTATTTTAAATTAGACTGTTCCTGGACTCGAAACAGACTCGAAGTCGACTTGATTTGAGCCTCCACGCCTTGCACCCTCTTGCTAGACCTCCACGCCGCCAAGCCTTCGTCCATTCATATTATGGTCCTCTCCTTGATTCCTAATGATAATAAAAATCATTAGGTAGCAAACTATTCTCAAAATTATGAAGGGAAAGACTTAGGAACGAGCTCACCTCTAAGTTGAATTGTCGAGCGCGAGCTCTAGTGATTAGTCCTTGAATGTTCAGCGGAGGAGTGTCATTTGTATCCAAAGGAGTGATGTCCTCATCATCCGCCTCCTCTTGAAGCGGAAGCATCCTCGACTCAAGCTCATGCTCCTCACCCAAATAAGGCTTCAAATTTGCAATGTAAAAAGTGGAACTAACCCCAAACTCGAGAGACAACTCAAGTTTATATGCATTATCATTAATCTTCTCAATTATTTTGAAAGGACCAGCAACTCGGGCATTAACTTAGACTTTCTCAACTCAGGAAACCGATCCTTTCTCAAGTGCAACCATACTAAATCACCCGGTTCTAATTTAACTTCCCATTTACCCTTACTACCAGCAATCCTATACTTTTTAGTCATCTTTTCGATGTTGTGCTTAGTTGTTTCATGCATTTTTAAAATAAACTCAGCACGCTCCTTAGCATCAAAGTGAACTCTCTCACTAGTAGGCAAAGGCAAAATATCAATAGGAGCACGGGGATTAAACCATACACTATCTCAAAAGGATCTGCCTTGGTGATTGAATGTGTTGCACGATTATATGCAAACTCCACATGTGGCAAACATTCCTCCCGGATCTTTAGATTTATCTTGAAAACAGCTCTCGACATGGTGCCCAATGTGCGGTTCACTACCTCGGTTTGGCCATCGGTTTGTGGGTGACATGTTGTAGAGAACAACAGCTTCGTTCCCAACTTATTCCATAGGGTGCGCCAAAAATGACTCAAGAATTTGGCGTCACGATCTGAAACAATAGTAGAAGGCATTCCATGCAAGCGAACAATCTCTTTGAAAAGAGGTCAACAATATGAATAGCATCGACCGAGGAACTCCACTTATGCTGACTTTTGGGCAACTCAACCGCCCAGGTTTGGTGAAACAACATATCCTTTGGCGGCGGATAACTTCCTCCGCATCATCGAGTCGAAGCTTGCTCTCCTTAATTGCACACCGGAGGAAAAGACCCTCTTTGTGACGCAACACCTTCGTGGCTCCGCTAGTGCATGGTGGTCAAGTTTCACCGCCGCTCTCCCTGTCGACCATCAAGTGACTTGGCGGGAGTTTTGTGCCGCGTTTCACGGGCACCATATTCCTTCCGGTCTCATGAAGCGGAAATTGCAAGAATTTCTTAACTTGAAGCAAGGCTCCAGAATCGTGCAAGAGTATGCACGGAAGTTTAACTACTTGGCTTAATATGCTTCATATCACGTAGACACGGATGAGAAAAAGAAGGATTGCTTTCATTCGGGGCTAAGCCCGAAGTTGAGATCGCTTGGATCAAGTCACTACCGGCACGTTCAATGACTTGATGAGTGCTGCAATTGTCCAAGAAGATGCTATCCGTGCTCACCAACAAGAAGAGGAAGCGAGTCGTAGGAAATCCATCCGGCTCCGCTCCGCCTAAGTACAAGTTTGCCATCGGTGCCCCGTCCGGACAGAAGTTTCGGGCCGCATTACCGCCGACGGGGGGGTTCACGCCAATTTGTGCCGTAGCAACACCACCACTCTCAAAGTGGGAATCAGCAGCACAACAATGCTTCCCACCCCACGCAGCAGCAATTCCAAGGTGGTAGGCCCGGTCCTCAAGGTCCGTGTTATAATTGTGGACGCCCGGGTCACTTCGCAAAGGATTGTCGGGTTCCGACACGTAACCCGAGCAACAACAACAACAACAATGGGTCCGGAAGTGGAAACAACAATCAAAACCGCAATGGAAATAATGGGAATGGGAACCGCAACCAATCATCCACTTCGAATGCTAAGAATGGCCGACTCAACTATAACACGGTCGACGAGATTCAAGCGGGAGAACCAGTACTTTCTGGTATGTTTTCGTTCAATAATCACTCCACATTGGTTCTTTTTTATTCCAGTGCAACTCATGATTTTATTAGTCAAGCATGTGCAAAAATCCTACAACTCACTCCTACTGTTTTGGATATTCCTTACATTATCACATCACCTGGTGGAAAAATAAAAACAAACCTAGAGTTGAGTAAAGTACCCCTAAACCTAGAGACAAAAGTATACCCCTCATCTGTCATAATTTTAGGAGGGCAAGGAATAGACATAATCCTAGGTATGAGATGGATAGAACACCATAAAGCCGTTTTGCACATCGATTCTCGAGAAGTTCACCTAAATTCACCACTCCATGGTTTGTGTATTCTCCGGTTGCCATACCCTAAAACCTCCACCTAAAAAATCTACCATCTTGAAGGAAAAAGGATTGAGGATATTCCCGTGGTTTTCCCGATGTGTTTCCGGACGACTTACCGGGCATGCCACCCAACCGAGATGTCGAGTTCAAAATTGAGCTCCAACCCGGTACGGCGCCAATTTCCGAAGACGTACAAGATGGCTCCTAATGAGTTAGCGGAGTTAAAAGAAGAATTGAATGAGCTCATGGACAAAGGGTATATTCGACCTAGTTCATCTCCGTGGGATGTGCCGCTCTCTTTGTAAAGAAGAAAGACAAGACGTTACGTCTATGTGTGGGTTACCTCCCTCTCAATGCGGTGACTATCAAGAATAAGTACCCACTCCCTCGGAATGATATTATCATTGATCAATTAGTTGGTGCTAAGGTCTTCTCCAAGATTGAAATCTGAGCCGAAGATATTCCAAAAACCGCATTCTCTATGCGGTATGGTCTCTTCGAATATCTTGTCGAAGTCCGAAGAAGAGCATGTCAAACATCTTCGTATTGTTCTCTAACGGTTTCGTGATCATCAATTATATGCTAAATTTAGCAAGTGTGAATTTTGGTTGAAGCAAGTTCCTTTCTTGGGTCACATCATATCCGCGAAAGGTGTTTCCCTTGACCCGAGCAAAGTTGAAGAAGTGCTTACTTTGAAGTCACCGAGATCGGTGAAACAAATTCGAAGCTTTCTCGGCTTGCTCGTTATTATCGGAAATTTATTCCCAATTTTTTAAGCATAGCCAAACCTATGACAAAATTATTTGAGAAAGATGCTAAATTTAAATGGAGCCGTGAATGTGAAGAAGCCTTTCAAACTCTCAAGAAGCACTTGACCACCGCTCCGGTGTTAGCACAAGCCGACATCACCAAGACGTTCGACATATATTGTGATGCGTCCGGCACCGGTTTAGGTTGTGTGCTAATGCAAGAAGGTCGTGTCATTTCTTATACTTCCCGTCAACTTCGTAAGCACGAACAACACTATCCCACCCATGATTTGGAATTAGCCTCGATTGTTCTTGCATCGAAAACTTGGAGGCACTATCTACTTGGAAACCTTGCCAACCTCTACGCTGATCACAAGATTGAACATGAGGCAACGTCGATGGTTGGAATTAATAAAGGATTATGAGTTGGAAATTCATTACCATCCGGGTAAAGCTAATGTGGTTGCCGACGCTTTCAGTTGCAAGGATCAATGCAATTATGTTATCGGTTGCCCTAGGGAAATTTTGCAAATTTCAGATTCTAGTGAACCAAGCCTTCGAGTTATTCCTTATGGCTCATTGTATAATCTAGCTCTTATCCCTACCCTTCACAATACAATTTTGTTCTCAAGTTCAACAAGGTTCACAACGAAGGAGTGACATTATTACAAAAAGGAGTGTGGAACACAGCTCGGGCGGTCTGACAGCCCTTCACTTGGCGGACAGAGGACAGGGCGGTTTGACGAGCCCTACCAATGTGGTCCGGCCACCTTACACAGAGCTGAAAAACACATTTCTTTTTATCCTTTCTATTCCTTTGATAATTTTCTTCGCCCTCATCTGAAATGTTGAAGATTTAGTCCTTTTCTTCTCCCCCTTTTGTCAACAATCATCTAAAAAGAACAAAACGTAGTCCGACGGGGTGTCCGAGCCTCACTCGAAAGCCACTGCCACTACCACCTGGATCATTGGGATCCTGCCAATGCCCGGAGGGTTCAAAGCGGGAGAGATTGTCGCCAAAATCCTCAAATACACTCGCGCCTAGCTGGTTCTTCTTGATGTGGTTCCTGTTGTGATTGTTGTGGAGGAGGAGGCGGCACAAACCGTGAAGATGATTCGAACCGAGTAAACCGTGGAGGAGGACCACCGGACATGTCGTTGTGACGTGGCACATAGCCACTAGTCTGTCGGATCACTAGTCATACCCATACCACCATCCGTAGGCTCTAAAAATCCAGCATGTCCACCACTCGCTGCTAGATCCATGAATCCGAGCGTAATAATCTTCTCGTTTGCCATCCGTGATACCTTTCCATTAGGGGGTTGGTGGTCGTTCTCCTTCCTTTCTAACCGAGTGAGGGAGGGTCATCTGGAAATTGGACTCTCTCAATTCTTCTAATTCTCCTAGCCAAATCCACTCTTTATGCTCGATCACACGATTCCACAGCATGTTGAAGAGCTTTTTCAGGGGTGTTGTTCATTTTTCGCGACGATGAGAAGTGCCGCTGTCCCCCGACCATGCAGGGCGGTCCGGCCGCCCTGCACACCCGGTCTCGACCGGGTTGAGCTGCTGCCACTGCCCAGTAGGGGCGGCTCGACCGCCTCTGCTCACCCAGCCAGGCCGGGTTAAACTGTCCGGGCTGCTGCTCATTCGACTGAATTTCATCTTCTTGATGTTGCGGCTAAGGCGGAGGTGTAGGCATTCTCACAATGGGATGTTTTGCTGGAATAAGTCTCGGAGGCCTGTGTGCAAGAGGATGTTCTATGGGATAATTATATCTTGTTGTGTCCTTAATCATGAACATCATATAAGGACCAAAACCACATGACTTTTAAGGGTCCATGGAAGTTGCTTTGATCTCCTCCCAAATGAAGTCCATCACACGGAAAGGCTGACCTCCATCTCTCATCCTTGCTAGCAAATTCATTGAATAGAGAGTGATATCCGAGGGGTTTCCATATCTAGGTTAGAGGGTCTTTCTAAACATCATATTTAACACCGAGTAATAGGTGTACAAGCCTTTCACCATTCCCATCTTATCTAATTCATTTGGAGGATACATAAACCTCATTTGCTCCTTTGGTAGTGGATCCTCGGTGTGGATTCCGAATCTGTTAGAATCACTTTGCCCAAATTTGAATATCCATGCAAACCTAGCATAGGTGATTGTATGGAACATACCCTCTGTCATCCAAGTACATTTTCTTTTCACTCCTTCTTCCTCAAAATAGAATATCGCATAGAATTGAGCAATGATCTCATTGTTCCAGTCATATTTGAAACCCATCAAATTCTTGATGTGAGTCTTCTTACAAGCTGCAATAACATCATCAAATATTGGTTTACTTTGATTTTCCAAATGATACCAGTCAATCCACTCGAGCCTCGACACAACCGTATCCTTGTTTTTCAAAACGGATTCATAATAATCTTGCTGAAAACAATTGTCAAACCAGTAGTCCGTGCCATTTTCCTTAGACAAAGTGTATGGATTTTTTTTTCTTATCTTCCTCACTGTCTTTCTTGATCCTTTTACTCGATAATCTATTGGCATAAGAGTGGGAGGTCTATTTGGAGACCTCAAGATTGGTTTTTGAGGATGCACTGATTTTGCAACTTTGCTTATGATCATCTGATCTTCTTCACCCTAAATTTCTTCCTCCTCACTTTCATCACTATCTTGAACTCGCTCATCTTCATTTTCCTCATTCTCCTCGGTCTCTTCAGCTGCAGTAAGATCCTCCTTTCGGACTCGAGGTTTCATCCTCAATTTTTTCCTCATCCTCATAACCATCAGATTGCTCACTAGCAGCCTCATCCATTTCTTCATCCTCGGCGACAACTTTTCCTTTAGGATCCCTTGAGCTGCCACTTGCCTCTGAATCAAACCGTCCATTTTTCCTCCTTTCATGTCCTGACCTTGGCATCTTGATTTCCTGAGATAGGGAGATCAACAATTCATGTAAGAGACCTCAGGAACAAAAGATATTTGATTTGGAGTCAAGGATGCATGAAATGACAAGATTTAGCAGATGCTTGGACAGGGCGACCCGGTCTCGACCGCCCAAAGCGAGCAGCCTAACCGCGTTGTGCAAAAAAATTTGTCACAATTGGTTTTGTGACAAAGATAGAAAGACAAGGTCATTTATCGGTGAATATTTAAGGATGCCACGAAGTAGATTAGCAACAATAGGTAGATTGATCATTTTTGGGAGACAAGAATTTTTCTTGTACAACCCGGTCTGACCGGGTGTGTAGAGCGGTCAGGCCGCCTTGTATAGGAAAATTTTCATCTCACAAATTTAAGCAATGCCAATATGGAGAATGCATAATTTCGCAAAGTGAAAGTCCTAGGCATGCTAGAAGATGGTTCCATGGCAGAAAGCTTGAGGAACAACTCTAGATGAGGAGATCGGGATAGGTTAACTTGAATACCTTGAGGGGAGAGGGGATGATGAAACTTGGGCAATGCCGGTCTTGGATCCGGCCCGACCGCACTAGGAGCCGCCCAATCCACGGAGGAGACAAGAGATTTCGCGGAGAAATCAAGGAATCGCCATTTGAGGACCTTCCCTAGAGTGAGAGAACGACTTGGGGGTGTTTGGGAGGAGGATGCACTATTCTAGAGGATAAGGATCACGGGGTGGCTTTTAGCCCGACCACACCCGGTCATGCCGCCCTTGCACCCCGGTCTAACCGGGTTGGCCTCCCCGGCCCAAGTGGAAGGCGGTCCGACCGCATAAGCAACGCGGCTCGATCGGGTTGCACCGGGAAAAATGGTGCAACCTCCTAGAGTCCTATCCAAAAATCCGATAGGGTCGGATTTGGTCCGACCAAAAGTGATTTTTCCATGTATTTTTCAATCCTTCAGACAACTCTTGATCACTTGGCCTTTCGATCAATGTTTTAAATAGCGGGTTACGAGTTTTAGCTGTATGTCTCAAAATCAGCTAATAGCGGAGCTAAAGCGGGCTATAGCGGGAGATAGTGGCTATATTGTACATGAACGCAAATAGCATTACACGTCTCAAAAGGCTATAGCGGACTATTAGAGGCAGCTATAGCGGGAGATTTAAAACCTTGCTTTCGTTACTTATTCCTTTTATGTCACTCCAATTCAAGCACATTTGGACCAAATTTTGAGGGATTTTTAGTCCTTCCTATTCGGCCATCTTTGGACTAATTTCCATACTTATATGGAGATAGAATTTTCAAGGAGGTGGAACTATGAACTTGAGAGCATCTTTTCATTCATGGCCAGCCATCAAACAAATAAGGTGAACAATGGCCATGATGAATCGATATGGTCACTAAGACGGAAAAAACCAATATTTTCAAAACCCACTCAACCTAGCAAGTCTCGGTAGATTTTCAAAAACATTTACACTAGACCACTCGAAGCAAAACAACATCCAAGTGAGTCCTTTTAGCATATTTAGCTTATACCTTTCTTTTTAAACAATTTTGACTTAACATATGTCAAGTTCCATGGATAAGGTATAAACAAAATATCTAAGATACTCGAACTTATCAAGTGACACAAACTTAACAAGATTTGGATTAATTGTAAACTCAAAACATCCCGAACATGCAAAGGCCTAGATGCACAGGATAAGAAAATGTAACCGAACTTTTAAGAAATACCTTTGCCACATCCATCAATTTCTTCATTCCGGCGAAGAATAACCAACGATTTGCGCCATTCATGAATGATGTACTTTCCATCTCATCCAACGAAGCTTCACACAATGAAGTCAATGATGAGAGGCCCAAGTGGCACAAATTCCATAGAGATTAATTCTTTCTCTTTTACACACCGGGAGAGACACACTCTTCCTTGTGAGACTACACACATGCTAGAGTGATCATTAGTCTCTTAGACCAAAGTTATAATTTAAACTCCCCCTTCATGCATGCCAAGCTTTTGAAATGCCATAATTTTGCATGCATATTCAATTAAGAATAATATGGAGTTCAAACCATAACTTGGTCACACATAAATAAGTTGAGAGGAAAGCTAAGCAAGGATATACTCATTCATACTGTGTAGGATACAAGAATCACTCCGGTCTTCAAACATATTGGGTATATCTGAATTTTGCCACCTCAAGGCGGTCGACCACCTTGTCGGGGCAGCCTGACCGGGTTGAATAGCAGATTGCACATTTGTTGATTCTTGTCCCATTCTTTCTTCTCGAACATTCATTTGCACCCCGTGCTTCAATCTCAAGATGTCATTGGGTGAGATATTGAACAAGTACCCATTGAACTTGACTTCTTGAACTTTAATTCCCTTTGTTTGATGCGTCAAGTCTCTCCAATGCATCTCATCATCCCCGAAAGCTAGATCAAGCAATTTTTGGTACCCAAAACTTGTTGGGTCCTCCAAGGTTAGTCGACAATGATTTAGGCACCCAAATGAATGTAGTGCTAACATATGGTGAACTAATCACCTTTCTAGCACCAATATCCATTTTTGCCTTTTCATTATTAGTACAAGCAGAATTGACAAGTTTCGGCTTAGATTTGTTACCAATTGGACAATCCTTACTTTTATGTCCTTTGAGCCGGCATGTATAGCACACTCCTCTTGATTTTGGAGACAATCACTTGTTCTTGCTTATGTTGTGCTTTTTGTTGGCCTTGTCTCGTCCTATAAGCAATGAGCTTGTTTTTTTCTATGTCCAAATTCTTGATCCGGGTAGAACCGGTGCTAGGACGGTCCGATCGCCTCGTCAAGGCAGCTCGACCGCCTTGAACCGGGTTTTTCCGACCAACCGAGATATTTGGCATTCCATGATCATATGACCCTTGCTTTTGCATCCAAAGCACACAATAGCTTTCTTTAACCTTCTTTGTCCTCTGGACACCTTGGTTTTGCTTTAAATCTTGTTTGAGCACATTAATGAATAATGACCCATATCATTGCATTTGAAGCATTGGATATGGTCAAGATTCTTCTTTTCCTTATCTTGCTTCTTGGGCTTCGGAGACTTGTTGTTTGGTTGAGGGTGAGGCCTAGCAACGGTTGTTCCCACCTCAAGCTTCTTCACCATGTGGTCACGGTTATCTTGGGATGGTTGCACTTGGGCCCTACTCGTAACATTCTAGCCAGGGCTTAGCAGGATTGATAGAATACTCATGTCAACAAGTTCCAACTTCTTTTCTAGAAGCTCATCTCTAAAGAACTCGAAGTTAAGCGTGCTTGGCTTGGAGCAATTTAGGGATGGGTGACCGACCGGGAAGTGATTCCTGGGTCTGCATGAGTGAGCACAAAGTGCGCAGAAACGACTAGTGTTGGTCTCGTGGGAAATCTTGAGGGCCTATTAAGTCAGTCGAGAGTAAGCGGGCCCGGTCCGGAGTGGCGGGATGTTACGGATGGTATCGAGCCGACTCTCGCGGTTTCACGGGCGCGTGTGTCGCACGTGTATAGGCATGGTGTGCATGGCTGCCGTGGGCCCGGAGTGGTCACACAGCATGGCACATGCGCCGGCAAGTGGACACATGGACGTGGCCAAGAGAGAAAGTTCCTAGCTCAGGGTTGACCGACGAGGACGTCGGTCTTCTAAGGGGGTGAGTGTGTAACATCCTCGGCCAGGGCTTAGTAGGATTGATAGAATACTCATGTCAACAAGTTGCAACTTCTTTTCCGGAAGCTCATCTCTAAAGAACTCCGAAGTTAAGTGATTTCCGGGTGTGCATGAGTGAGGACAAAGTGCGCAGAAAAGACTAGTGTTGGTCCGTGGGAAATCTTGAGGGCCTATTAAGTCGTCGGGGTAAGCGGGCCCGGCCCGAAGTGGCGGGACGTTACACCTACCCTTCAACCTAGCCACTTCATCTTCAAGTCTCTTGACTTCTAGCTTTAATTGATCATTTTCTTGAGCTATGAAGTCATCACAAGATTCTACAATAATTTGCTCAAGCACTTGAATGTTGGCCTTTAGAGCAACAAGAGTTAGCACAAATTAATTCAATTGACTTTTGTACGCATGTTCAATTTTGTGTGAGAGGTTGAGAATATTTTACCGATGTTACCACAACCTCGTGAGCTACTTGTAGCATAGCATGTGAGTCTTGAAGTATCTCATGAGAGGCTCTTCATGATCTTTTTGCATCGTCACAGGTTTTCTAGTGAGCACTTCAAGTTGATCCTTGAGACCTTCATTTTCTTTCCTTAGAGGTGTTGCACAAGAAGAAGCATCAATAGCACAAGTATACTCCTTCTAGTTTTTCATATTTATTGATCAACGAGATATGCGAGTTGTCGAGTTTCTCATGTTTTCTATGGAGAGTCTTGAGCTCTTCCATCTTCTCAATGAGAAAGTCTTCTTGTTTTTCTAGTTGTTTCTCTTGCTCTTAAATCCTCGCTACGAGCTGCATGACTTTGTACAAGTCCTTCTTGCTTATGTTTTTAGACACAAAGTCACCTGCATCATCTTCACTCTTATCTTCCTTGTTTTCATCAGCCATAACACGTTTTATGCCTTTTGGATGAGACCGAAGTGCTCTCGGAGGTAGACTCTTCACTTGGTCTATGGCACTCATTTTTCTTCACTGAGCTGTTGATTTTCTAGTCAACCCGGTCCGACCGCCTCGTGAAGGCAGGCTGACCGCCTTGACTTGATTTTCAACAGTAGTTGATTCTTGTCTTGATGTGGAACTTGAATATCTTGCTTGAATAGTCTTCCACATAACATGGGCATCTTCTATGGAACCATATTCTTTGTAGAACATGTTTTCAACATCTGAACTCAAGGCACTCAATAATGTGACAGACCCGCCTCACGAAGAGGCGTTTCCGTCTCCAGGATCATTATGGGTGGCATCACGCGCTGTGATGCCCGATATTACAACATACAAACATAAGCATAACACAATGAATATAAGTACAAGTCTCTTACATTCATCCCAAGTACATTAGTACATTAGTCTCATGAGCATCGAAGCTAATAAGTTTGGAAATTAACCGAACAGCGGAAGCAATAAGATACAATCACTCTCTCGGCGATACATCACGGGCATCCGGCAGAGACAGGTGTTCTTGCCCTAGAACACCTTACCGGCACATCAACACCTCTACTCCTCCGGACCGCACCACTCCCAAGTGTAGTGGCCTCCGTTTGAAGTCCGGTCCCGCCGGACGTCATCTCCAAAGATCTAAGTCATGCCCGACGGGGTCCTCTCGAAAACCACATAGAGCAAAGCCCCGAGCAACTAGAGCTCAGCAAGACCGACCCGTCAAAAACGGCCATCTACAGCCGACTCCTAGACATGCAAAGGCCAGTGGGATAGGATAATTAAGCACTAAGTCGGCCTACCAGGTGCGTCCTTACTTTCAACTTTTAGCAGTTCAATTAAGTTGCTCAAGAATAAATTTAATTTGCACTATGCTACTGCATTACATGTTTCCGGACAAGTAATTAAGCAATACAGCAAATTGATCATAATCACCATCATTTTTCTCTTCTTACTACGTTCGGCGCAGGGACAAGTGGTACTCGTTCATCGTGAGGGGCAGCGCTTCGAATCGATTTACATCTTGCAGGAGAGACCTGATTGCACGTCACATACGCGCTTCCCGGAAGCCGCATGAGACAACCTTTCCCAGCCGGCACTATAGTGTTAGTCGGGCCTAGCTCCCCGAGAAGGGTCCCCACGCGATGATGTCCCGGACGTTATCCGTGAGTGGAGTGCTCCCTTCTCTCCTCCCAAATTCCTGCCAAGTAACCAAGGGAGTAGGGTATCTCTCTAACATACAACAACCATTGGTACGTCGGTTTACAAGGCCCATTAACTCTAGCATGCAAACAGTACGTTCAAACTTAATCCACATAGGCCGGACACGACGCGGTCCTTGTGTGCACGGACGGGGCTACCACCTTGAAGACTCTTTCGAGTCCTTCACTTTCCACCTAAGTTGGCCGTCCGGCCTCCAATTTTCCAATCTCTTCCGAATACTTAGCATCGTGTCCAAAAAGGTAATTGTCCTATCTACGAGTCGTCTCCGTACCACTCGACGGATCATCGCCCTATTTATGCAAGCATCTAGCGTAGGGTGATCGAACCAAGATAATAGGGTCCTACTGCATGCTAGGGTTTCATCACAACTCCTGTAGACCTAATGCACAATACGAGACCTACAAACACAGTGACGAAATTAAAATACTTAATTAAATAGGTTGTGCACCGGGCTTGCCTTGAGCCCGACCTTGAGCAGCTGGGTCAGCAACATTAGCAGCTTCCGGCTCCTCCTCGCCGGTTACCACGTTCACCACCGCAGCCTACATGATGCAAAGGTGATGTGTAAATTTTGATGAAAACATGATATTGAATATTTTATGGAATACGTGCGAATTTCATCAAATACATGTAATTTATGCGTATAAATTAACTTGGCGTCCAGCGAGGTGAAAATGATTTAAGGGTGATTAACTAAATTAATTTACTTCGTCAACTCCCATGAAGCATTTAAATCATTATCACATGTGCAAGTGAAATAATCCAATAATCCTAGCAAACCTAGGTAAAATAGCAATTAAATCACCTCTAGTCCTTAAGCACATGTTATGGATAATAATTAAATTAAGCTTCATAATTTGGGGTAATTAAATAATTAATTAAGCCTTAATCTTGATTTTCCTAACAAGGAATTAACCTAAATAAATTGCCTTTGACCATGCCAAAGTAACTGCACTATAAAATAGTACAGGTCTCAAGGATTGCAACAAAATTTAGTTTGCAATTTTTCGAGATCTAGAACTCTAGATATGAATTTTCTAAGTTTAAATGGATTTCAGCCTTAATTACAAAAAATGCGACTCTCAATTTAAATTCAAAATTCCGCGCTCGGTGCCACACCGGGGACCAAAGGGTTCCGGATGCGCGTGTGGCTGTGGCCACACGGGATCCCGGGCCGTGTGGCCCGCCCCGAGGCCTCACCGGCGTGCGGCCGGAGCAACGCCGGGCGTCGCGGGCCGGGGAGAGGGGGTCCTCTAGGCGCAGCATGAGGTGGCGCATCTTGGGGTGGGGTCGGGTTGGCGGGGGCCTCACCGGAGATGCGACACGACGGCCGGTGGCGGAGCGAGGTGGTCCGGCGGGGGTGCTCGCCGCGAAGGAGGGACGGATGGAGGAGCGGCTTGGCCGGGAGCTTCACGGAAGAGCGTGCTCCACCGTCCCGGCCTTGGTCGAGGATGAGCACCAGCGAAAGGGGTCATCGGCGTGGAGGCGGCGGCGGGTCGGGGTCCGTGGCCGGAAAAACTTCACCGCGGCTTCCTCATCGCACGAGACAGCAGGAGAAAAGGTTAGGGAGGTGGAGGAGGAAGTTGCGCACCCCTTGGCGAAGAGGAGCGGTGGCGAGGCTCACCGGAGGGGCCAATCTGGCCACGGCGTCGGTGGCGGCCGGAGAGGAGCTCGCCAGGAAAAGCTTCAAATTTGGATCGATTTAGCTCGCCATTGTTGGGGCTTTGGGGTTGTGGAGCACGGTAGTGGGGGTGGCGTCTCCGTGGCGCGCTCGGTCCGAGCTGTGGCGGCCGGAGGCGGTGGCGCGGCGAGCTCGAGCTCGGGCGGAGATGGCAGCTCGGGCGGGGAGCAAGGGGAGAGGGAGAGAATGGAGAGGGTCACTCCGACCGGGGCTAGGACATCCCCCTTGTCCCTCCGACCAGGTGGGGATGCGGCCGGAGAGCACCGTATACGCCGCGCCGGCGTACGGCCCGGTCGGGCGCTGGGCGCGCCCGTTCTTCGCCCCGGGCGGCCGACAGTGGGGCCCACAGGAATATGCCCCAACATCTTTTCTTTTCCTCCCATTATCCAAACGTGGCCCGATCCAATTTTGAAAATTCGAAAGCAAGGCCTTCCCAAGCTCGAAAATTGAAGGGGATAATTTTGCTGGATAGTACAACTCTAGAAAGTGACATGCACGTCAAGTTTGCTCCAAAATTCTTTCTAGATTCATTCTGAAAATTCCGAGAAAATGCTTAAAAGTTAAGTTTCTCTGATTTATTTGGGGTATCAAACCTTGATGCAATCCAGTGGGGTTTCGTCCTACATTTTTCCTTTGACGTGCCCTACAACATATATTTTTGGTTGACTATACTTGTGTTGTAGAAATTTGAGTTGTAGTTCAAACCAAAGTGTATTTGAATTTATTCACTCGCCCAAATCACTTTGCATGTCAATGAATTTTCTTGTGTAGGTTCTACTAGACCCAAGACTAGTTTAAAAATGCTAACTCGCAAAAATGTGTCATGGAATGTCACAGCCCTTCCCCCTTAAGAAAATCTCGTCCCGAGATTAAGATTAAACAAGGAGGGGGTTATTGGCGTACCTCCGGGCTCGAGCGGAAACTTTGGGTAGTGAGTGCGAAGAAAATCTTCGGACTCCCACGTAGCCTCCCTTGCTGAGTGGTGACTCCACTGGACTTTCAAAAATTTCCGAGTGCCCTGTCGGGTGATTCTTTCCTTCGTATCCACGGTCTTGACGGGATGCTCGGACTATGTCAAATCGGGCTGCAATGGTACCACTTCATCTAGCACTCGGTCAACGGGTGCTTTGAGACACTTCTTCAGCCTACGAGACATGGAAGACGTCATGCACACCGACGAGCGTGTCGGGCAATTCAAGCTTGTAAGCAACAAGCACCACATCCGGCCACAATGGGGTAGGGGCCTATGTAGCGTGGTGAGAGCTTACCTCTCACGCCAAACCTTTGTACACCCTTGGTCGGTGAGACTCGAAGGTACACAAGGTCACCCACTTTGAATTCAAGTGGTCGACGCCTTTTATCCGCATAGCTCTTTTGCCTTGATTTCGCTGCCTTGAGGTTTGCTTGGATTTCCAATACTCGCTCCTCGGCTTGTGGCACAAGTTCCGGCCCAAATATTGTTCTCTCTCCGGACTCGGACCAGCTGAGTGGAGTACGACATCGGCGTCCGTAGAGAGCCTCAAACGGTGCCATCTTAATGCTCTCTTGGTAACTATTGTTGTAAGCAAACTCTGCCAAGGGTAAGCATTCATCCCATTTCTTGTCATGATCCGGAACATATGCTGTCAACATGTCCTCCAATATCTAATTTACTCTCTCCGTTTGACCGTCGATCCGTGGGTGGTAAGCTGAGCTTCGAATTAATTTCGTTCCTAGGGAAGCATGGAGTTGCTCCTGAAACGTCCCACAAACCGTGTTCCTCGATCGGAAATGATTGTCCTCGGCACACCATGCAAACACGAGCACCCACTCGATATATAACCGAGCATACTTCCGAGTCGTGAACCGGGTGCTCACGGGTAAGAAATGTGCTACTTTGGTCAAGCGGTCCACAATCTCCCAAATAGAATCAAACTTCCGAACGGTGGAGGGCAAGCCAACAATGAAATCCATGCTAATATCATCCCACTTCCATGCTGGAACACTAAGTGGCTACAACGGTCCGGCTGGTCTCAAATGGTCGACCTTGACCCAACGACAAGTGTCACACTCGGCGACGTATCGAGAAATTTCTCTTTTCATCCTTGTCCACCAATATCTCGTCCTAAGATCATGGTACACCTTATTGCTGCCGCGATGCATAGCATATTTGGCTAGGTGAGCCTCATCCAAGTATCTTCTTACGTAGCTCAGGAACTTTCGGCACCACAATGCGGTCCTTGAACCAAACGACTCCCGCATCGTCCGAATCGTAAGATTCCCTTCTTCTTGTGCTTCCATAGGATTCCCCCCCCCCTCGCGCGCCCGGCACGAAAGTTTTGTCCTGCTCGGTTTTAGCCATTTCGTTTGAGTGTTATGATTTCCGGGTTTTCGGATAAATTGCCTATTCACATCCCTCCCCCTCTAGGCATCTTTCGTAAACAAAGTCCTATCGACTAATATCAAGCCTTTACTTGTTGGTCAAGTCATCATACGCCAATATTACGATCGCCTTATTTCCATACCAATATATGGAATCTTCACGTCATTCTATACCGGTCGGGCACCACTCGTGGGCCCTCCCATCCGGTCTTATCTTCAATAGTATGCCACCATATCTATGTGTAATCATTCCTTCGACAATTGTATACCCATAAGGCACGTATACGACACATAGGCTAAGGACATTATTTTCTAAATTCAATGAATTATTTTTTATATTTATAAAAATGTTGCTTGAGTGCATTCATGCTAGTAGAAGTGCATTAGGTTTTATTGTGTGAAATTATGTTTATAAAATCGAGTAGATTTCGTTTAAGTATTTACCTGTGTTAATAGAAACACTAGAAACTAGAAATTAGAAAGAAAAATATGTAAAGCAAACCTCGGGCCAATGGGCCTATTCCTCCCGAGCCTATTTTCCTTTCTCCCCCTCCCCTTCTCTCTTTCCCAACCCACGCAGCCCGCCGGCCCAACCCCCAACCCTCGCAGGCCCGGATGCAAGCCTACCTAAGCCCGCCCGCAACCCTAACCGACCACGACCCCGATCCGGCGATCCTTGGCTTGCGCACCACACTCCCCTCGAGCCCCGCACCTATATAAGGCAGCGCGCGCCCCCGTGTGCTCCGTTTCCCCAAAACCTGCCGCCCCCATGCCCTAGCGCCACCTCAATCTCTGCCACCCTTCGAGCTTCGTCGTGAGCCGCCTCCACCATCTTCCCACCCCGCGATCGCCGTTGGTGAGTTCGTCACCTTCCGCGCTCCGCGTAGGTGTGATCAGCTTCGGGAATGGCTCACTAGGGCGCCTAAACGGCCCAAGTCCGGCGAGCCGTCCATGGCACCGCCGCCCATCGCTTGCCGGCGGTCCTACCACTCGACCGGACTCGCTCGCCACCGTCCGATTTGGAATCTTGGGCATAGATTAGATCACCCTAAAGTGTTATGAACCCCGGTGCACGGTGGACCCGCGGACCAATGCTAGGCCACGGTCTACAGCTCCGTGGACCCGGTCTACGGATTTTTTGATTTATTCTTATTCGTTTAAATCGATAAATTGATGCTTTTATAGTTTAGTCCCCGTAGATTTTTATAATTATGTTTAGGTCCTATAATTTTACATAAACTCCCCTAGGTTTTTCTTAAATTACGTTTCAGTCCTGTACTTTTACATATAGATCCATGTACTTTTTAGTAATTACATTTAGGTCCCTGAAGTTTTCGGTATTTACAAATAGGTCCCTAGAGCTGTTGTTTTACGAGTTTAGACCATATTTCGAAAACGCTCATAACTTTTAGCTCGTAGCTCCAATTTAGGTGATTCTTGCGCTCATGAGTTCGTAGGAACGAGTACTATTTAATGGTACTGTTTTCATAGCATTTTGGATTGTTTGGTGTACTGTTCTTAGTATGTTGCTTGTTGCTTGCATGTTTTGCTCGGCGTACCATTAATTGGAAGATACTCGGTTCGAGAACCTCCAGGACCTTCAAGACTTTGAGCAGAAGTAGCAAGAGGAGACAGACAACCGTCCTTGATGCATTCCGAACCCATCTTCTTACTTTTTGTAATTTACTTTCTTGCATTGTCTGTTTAATATTGAATCCCATGTGTCTTTATTACCCTATTGATTATCAATTCCTTGTCTCCCTAGTTATGGTTTGGTCAAGATTAGTTTTATGCTAAGCTTTGCCGTCACACATGAGTCGATGTGTTGTTAATATTGACTAATGGCTTACTTCAACCATTTGATAATTGCTAATCTGTTTAGCAACATGGAAACTAGGGTTCGAGCAAGGGGATGGTAAGGTGGGTACTCCGTGTACGGTTGGGTTTTGTGATAGTTCTTGCTCGAACATTAAGGATCGGTTCTTGGAGCGGCAACCCAGGACAACGAGTGCCAAACGCGAGGCTGCTATGGAATAGCTTGCTAACTAACTAGGGTTGCTCTAGTTATTGTGTTCGCGAGGAGGTGTGGTACGTGATCATCCATTGGGGCGTACCATATGGCGCAGGAGGGGGCCTCTAGGGTGATGTCTTTGTTAAGGGATAGTCATCTATTGGCTATAGTCCTCTGTGGATCGTCACTTTTGTACGGTGGTGAAATCTCGGCGTGCGGACAACAATGCTAGAGTGAACCTAGGTAAAGGCTTGTAGTGATCTCCCGGCCTCACACCTAAGGCGATCTGCTCTTGGCGGAATGGGGGTTTTAGTCCACTTGGCAATAGGGGATGAAATTATGACTCGTGGGTACGAGTGGCGCAAACTTTGCAAAGTGTATAAGCTGTCATGACAACCATGCTCCCGGTTACGAGCGGCCTGGATCCTCACTCGAATTAGGGGTTTGGATGGATGAGAGTTAGTTCTAATTCACTCTATACCTTCGTGGTATTATCCTACATGGATTTGTGGACCTTTGTGGACCAAGATCCTTTGTGGATTTAATTACTTAAAATTAATTGGGTTTGGTAGTTTTAACTCACTTAGTAATATAGGTTGCTTAAGTTGAGTTATAGGTTCCATAGTGCTTTCTGCTTTAACCTTTATAATAACCTTCCTTCTTTTAAGCTTGCATATCATTTGTTTCCCACACTTGCTTGAGTACTCCATGTACTCACTCTTGCTATTTCCCTATTGCTACACTACTGCTGATCGAAGCGAGAGAGGAACTACATTGATGAAGATTACTACTATGCGTGCGTTTTCCCGGTTGATTGCCTGTGGTGTATGGAGTTTTCCATCATGTTTCGTTTAGTCTTTTGAGACATTTAAATCAGTTTATGTAATAAAGATACGTTGAGACGATGTAATAAGTTATACTATGGCATTGGTTATACTGTTACTTCAATATTGTCTCTATATGTGTGATAAATTGATCCTGGCATACATATAGCTATGCATTCGGTCTTGGCCTTAAGACTGGGTGTAACGGGTGGCCGGGGGCCGGGCAGCTACTCATTTGTAGCGGTTTGCCACCACCTCTCCGTGGATGCTCGTGATTAAATCCTAGATGCGGTAGCTAAGTCGGTTGCTTGTCGCCTTATCCACTGGATTAGGCTCTTTTGTTGGACCGGATGGCACAGTGGGCCGGTTGGCCTAGAAATTCTTTGTTTCGGCGTGAAGTCTAGCAATTCAAGTCGTTTGATGCTTGCCGGGTCGTTTCCGGGGAAAATGGGCCACCCCGAGGGGTGGTCCCACTCCCGAGTGATGTGGCAGGGCATACTCAACGGACATGCCAAGATCAGGTGGCACGTCCCAAGCCGAGGCGGTGCAGGGGCAGGGCAGCACCTCCCCACCCCCCCCCCAACCTCCTACCCAGGTTGCCCGAGCTAGAGGCTGGTGCGGCCGGATAGGAGGGTCTAGCGTGCCTCGACACCTTTTTGTCATGCCAGGTGGTCGCTTTTGACGGGTTCCTTCTCTGTTTTGCCTGTGACGATGGTCGGACGGTTACCGGCTGGCAGTACTTGCCGGTTGGCCACCATATTTGTTGTTTTTATGGCCTTTTCATCGTCTTTATGCCTGCGTCAAGTAGAACTCACACATTAGTCCTTAGTTTATTTTGGAGAACTTTGGTTCCATACCTTGCTATTTGCTAGATATTGGTGGCCTAAATTGGTCTTTAATAGCCGCCAACAGGCATGCAAGCGTGCAAGCAGTATAGCCTGCTTTTTTCTTCTAGACTGGCAGTGCCCACCATGTATGGATTCACCTTGATTTATTTATTGTCAGATTGCATCTATCAGTTTCAGATTATTCCTAATGAATTAAATTATGCATTGTATATAGTTTTCATACTGAGAGGAGGCTGGCCGATGAATGTATACTCACTTATGAATGTGTAATTGCTTCTTTGTGTATACTTACTTTTGAGAGGTCATCTCCATTGATCTGATTGTTAGAACAGTTTTTGCATTTTAGGTGCACGACCTCAGCTCAGGAAGAGCACTACTGAAGTGTTAGTATACGAGTTGCTTGTGGAATATCGTCGGAATGATATCTGGTCTCTTTTTATCATTGCATAACAATTACAATTGCTTGTGTTTAGATCAGTGTAATCTGCAAGTATAAACTGTGTAACTGTAGTTTGAATACTTACTTTTGAGAGGACATCTCCATTGATCTGATTGTTATAACTATTTTTTGCATTTCAGGTGCACGACCTCAGCTCAGGAAGAGCACTACTAAAGTGCCAGATATACGAGTTGCTTGTGGAATATCGTCGGAATGATATGTGGTCTCTTTTTTCATTGCATAAAAATTACAATTGCTTGTGTTTAGATCAATGTAATCTGCAAGTATAAACTGTGTAATTGCTGTTTGTATCTAGAATACTAGTGCTTGCTAGCCTAAATATTGAAGTGCTACCTGTAATGTTGTTAAATATTTGCTTCTCAATTCAATTTCAATTGTTAGGTCACTTTGAATACTGATTCGAAATCCAGCCGGAATCAATCATCTGTGGCCAAACAACATGTTTGTGCAAGAAGTATTCTGGCCGGAACGAAATTGCTTGAAAAAATGAAACCGACCGGTTGAAGTGAATCAACTGGTTCCACTCATTCCTCCTAGAATCATTCTGGGCATTTTTTTTCATTCCTCTACAACCGAACATGATTAATGATTTTGATTTAGAACTGAGATTGCCTAATCCGAAAGGCAAGTATTGGCCGATACTGAATTTTAGCGGTACTTTGTTCGTGCAGGAGAAACGATGCAAAGGTCATGTGAGCCAGATCACGCATAATCACGACATCACCCATATCTATCTTCATGTCCCGTACGAGTTACATACAACCTATAGTCAATCTACACATGGTCGTGCCATCTCTCGCCCAATCGGATAAACACAACTTAATCTCTCTATACAGGACAATCTTGTTGAGATTTGGCCAAACAGACAAGAGAATAGAGTGTCAAGTGTGTATTGTATTGATCTTTGGATTACATATATATAGGGGTACAAAGGGTGTGTCATTAAGCATGAAAAACTGCCGTCATAAATGCCCTAATGGCCATGAAACAGCCCATAACCATGGCTGTTACAACCATGATGATGGTTGTTTTCCAAGGTCATAAACATGGCCTTAAGGAGCCCTTCATGATCTCTTTGATGTCACTTTGATGAGATCAAATTCCCTTGTATTTGTAACACTCCCCCTTTTGATCGAATCCTTCTTAGAGATCAATATGCTTTTAAATTCCTTCAAAAACCCTGTGGGAAAAAATTTAGGAATAATGTGTTTGATGATCACTCAATCATAAATCTGAAAGATTTAAGGAGTAATCTATGTCTTGATTTTTATCTCTAGAAAAACCCTGATTGGGAAAAATTGAGATAAAGACATATGCTTGTGTTGATTATTTTACCTCTACAAAAACCCCGATGGGGAAAAATTGAGATATGCTTGCACCAATTATTGTCTCGTTAAAAACTTTGTATGAGAAAAACCTGATGGTAAAAACTCATAAAAGAAAAGAGTACCACAGGACGCGTTTAACTAGGCTCATCGATCGGAGAGTCTCCCCCGATGTTTGCAAGTCTCCGAGCCGTCTCATACCAATCCCCTTAACACATTTTTTGAATGTGGCAGTAGGTAGAGATTTGGTGAATAGATCGGCCAGATTATCACATGATTTTACCTGTAAAATGTTTCTCTCTCCATTTTGCTGAAGCTCATGAGGATAAAACAATTTAGGGGTCATGTGTTTAGTGACTTGGCTCTTGATATAGCATGTTTGCATCTGTGTGATACAAGCAGCATTATCCACGTGGATAATGGTGGGTGATTCTCGAGGAACCAATACCACAAAATTGCTCAATGTGGTTTATCATTCTGCGAAGCCATACACATTCGCGTGATGTCTCATATAGAGCGATGATCTCGGAATGATTTGTGGAGGTAGCCACTAAAGTTTGTTTAGATGACTTCCATGAGATAGTTGTTCCTCCATGAAGGAATACAAAACCTGTCCGTGATCCGGCATTATGGGGATCGGACATGTAACCAGACATCTCGTGTATCCAACTAAGGTGGGATCATTAGTCTTGCGGAAGAATAAACCAAGATCTCTAGTGCCATTCAAGTACCTAAGGATTAATTTTCCTCCGGTCCAATGATGTTTAGTTGGAGCAGCACCGTATCTTGCTAATAGATTCACTGCGAAAGCAATGTCGAGCCTGGTACTATTTGCTAGATACATGAGTGCTCCAATGAGGCTGAGATAAGGATATTGTGGTCCCAATATCTCTTCCCCTTCCTCCCGTGGTCGGAAAATGTCTTTTTCTTTTTCGAGTGATCGAACAACCATGGGAGTCTTATTTGGATGAGCTTTGTCCATATTGAATTTCTTCAATATTTTCTCGACGTAGGCAGATTGATGCACTAAGATTCCTGAGTGAAGATGCTCGATTTGCAAACCTAAGCAAAATTTAGTTTTACCCAAATCCTTCATCTCAAATTCCGTCTTGAGGTGATTGCGGGCCTCATCAATATCTTGGGTGTTGCCAATGATGTTCAAATCATCTACATACACCGATATTATGTAAAATCCTGTAGGGGATCTTTTGATGAAGACAAATGGGCAATCATTGTTGTTGGAGTATCCCTTCGTAGAAGGTACTCACTCGATCGATTGTACCACACTCTCCCCGACTGTTTAAGACCATAGAGTGATCTTTTGAGTTTCACACAATACATATTACGATTTTTGTTCTCATTCGGTATAGGGATCCCATCGAGGACCCTCATATATATATATATATATATATATATATATATATATATATATATATATATATATATATATATATATATATATATATATATATATATATATATATATATATATATATATATATATATACATACTATTATACACCCGGGTGTAGAATAACTTATTCTACACCCGAACCCAACCAAAACAACCCCGACTAGCCAAACAAGATCGTTCCGATCTGAACCAACCGACGCGACCCCCTAAACCGCGTTACCGGGCCCGCATCCCTCTTCGGGCGCGGCCCGCTAACCCAATCACTACCCACCGCCCACATATAAAAGGACCCGCACCCGCTCGGGCCCACCGGTCGGTTATTTTTGTCTCCATTCCCCCGTGTGCCGTGCGGCTGCGAACCGGAGGCGATTCCGGCGAGGCGCGACATGCGAGCGGAGGCGCACGTCGGCGAGTTGGCGCCGGAGGGTAGCAGAGGTGTGGTTGTGCGATGAGGTCACAAGGACTTCCCCGACCACCGCCATCGGCTTCCACGACTATGAGGGCTTGCGGCGGGTCTCGGATTTGTTGAACCCTAGCCCCCGTGCCACGGGTGGAGGCTAGGCAGGCCGCGTGAGCGAGAAGAGGCAGGCGGTATAGGCTGTCGACAACGTCTCCATCTTCCTGCGTGGTTGGTGCGGGAAGACCCATGGATCCTGACGGTGACCACCTCCTCGGCCGAGGGATCTCGGCAGCGACAACCTCACCGAAGTCCTCGACGATTTAGGGATCTCGGCGACAACGACTTCCTCAGCGGCCCTGGGATCACGGCAGCGACGACCTCGTTGATGTCCTCCACCTCAGCAAACTCACAACCTCGTATCTGTGATGGTACCCATGGCCTCGCCAACACGTTCCTCGACGGGTCTCGGCAACTACCTCTGCGACGACCTCAGCAGCCTACCTGCGACAATTTACACGACCTCGTCTCCGTAGTGGATGAAATCGAGGGAGGTCGTTCGCGGAACCTTACTGCTGCTCCCCATCCGGGATGAGCTGGATAGATGGCCAGTCCAGTCTCCAGCTAGTTTATCCGCCTCTACTTGGATGCAGAATTCCTACAATGAGTAATTCTGGTGCCCCTGATTTCACTCACTGATTTGCACCGATTTTGTATAGATTTGGCTTCCTAGCTTTCTGATTTAGAGAGTAGTATTGCTTTCGGAGTGGCTGGATATTATTTTGTGGGAATAAGTTGCTTGACGAGCCCATCCCCCTTTTGTGGATTTCTTCAGTTATGCAGGGGAATCTGTTGTCTACAATATTGATGGGATTCCTTTAATTACGTGACCTGAATTTTGGTTCTCCTTGGTTTGGGTTTACGACAGTGACAATGGATGTGGGCATTTAGGTTCCTATTTCGAATTGTCAATAATTGATGCATCATGCTTTGATTTGTCATGTACATCCCCTGTAAATTTTTTGCCTGTAATTTTCACTCAGCTAATAATTCCCTGGCTTCATTACTGAAGCAATGATTTTGTGCTCATTAATTTTTGTATTTGCTAAAAAATACCATGGTTAAAAGTTATAGTTGATCTGATATTCTGCATGTGCACACATGAATGAAACCATATTGTCCTGAAATTGCTTAATGCTTATTGCAATCTCACCCCTTGTCCTACTACTATCATATATTTCAGGACATCTTCTGGAAATATGCATCTCACCCATTGCTTAATGTCTTACCCATTGTCCTAAAATTGCTTATTGCTTATTGCTTATTGCTAAACGTGATAGATCTCGCATCTTTCTTCTTGTTGCTTGGTAATTCCATAAAATCAATTGTTCAATAATTCTTCTGCTAGACCCAACTCTTGGTCCAATTGGACACCCTGCTACAGTAATTTTGTAAGCTTTAATAGCTTAATCACTTAATAATCGTCTAATCTGCTGTTTTGTATTACTCTGTTGTTTTGTGTTTCGAGGCAGGTTTACCCCCAATCGGTTGCATCTGTGAGGCACAACCAACTGTAGTTTCCCATCTGGTATGCATTCCCCATCCCTTGTCTCCATTTCTGCTTTGTTTTGGTCGATGTTGATGCGTGATTTTGATGCCTTCATGTCTCGATTTGGTTTTGTTTGACGGTGATTAGCATTTGTGCATATGCTCATCTCAATTTTTGTGACCAAATGTGTTTTCGAAGGGGCTATTGTTCCTTTGATGGTGAGTCTCTAGTCGGGGGATCAGAAATGGTGGCCCCTAGGTGAGCATCCCTTGTTTTAGATAATTGGTGGCACATTGACACTCTCTGTGAACTTGTTAACACATACCTAGATGCTTGCATTCCCACCCATTTGTGCAATCATTATTTTTGTAGCCATCTATTTAATCACCAATTTTACTTAGTGGTTTTATAAGATTCAGTTATTTATAATTATTCAATAATTCTCTTGCATTTGTACTCAGTAATTTTTTAAGTTTCAAACCTTACTCAGTAACTTTGTAGGCTTCAGTAGTTTATAATTACTTAGTAATTTATCTTTTGTGTTGCTAAGTAATTTTGTAAGATTTAAGAATTTAACTTTCAGTATTTGTCTTACTACCTTGCTCAGTAATTTTGTGAGCTTGAATAGTTTAACGATGCAAATATCTTTCACTCAGTAATTTTGTAAGATTTGAGAATTTAATTATTCAAGATTCTTTTTACCACCTTGCTCAGTAATTTTGGAACATTCAGTAATTTTGTGAGCTTGAATAGTTTAATGATGCAAATATCTCTAACTCAGTAATTTTGTAAGATTCAAGAATTTAATTATTCAGTATTTGTTTTACTACCTTCCTCAGTAATTTTGTGAGCTCGGATAGTTTAATGATGCAAATATCTCTCCTGCTGCACCTTACTTAGTAATTTTGTGAGATTCAACAATTTAATTATTCGGTAATTCTTCTGCTATCATGCTGTCCTTGTTGGTTTAAAATAAATTTATCCAAGGATTTAACTTGCACCCATGGCAATCGTCACTCTGCTAGTTCTTTGTAGCTACAATTTTATCATCTCATAAGCCTCTAATAACAAGATTGTGTTTGTAGGATGTTGATGCCATTGGTGCTCATTCTTACTAGACAAGCTTTTCAGAAAAATAGATGCCACTATCCTGATGTCATATGCGACCACCGGAGTTATCTCTGAAGAAGAAAAGATTCTATAGCTAGCTACTTTTCTGGGTGAATGAGAACAGTAGTGTGCTTGTTTTTTTGCAATAATTTTCAGTAATCCTCCTTCTCTTTTACTCAATAATTTTGCAAGCTTCTTCTACAAGCTTCTTCTATGATTGATTGTTAGGTTGTTTAATCACTTGTCATCTTACTCAGTTATTATCTCTTTTACTCAGTAGTTTAATCCCTCAATATTTCTCTTGCTAAAATAGTTCGTAATTCTGTAAGAGTTTGTCTATTCAATAATTATCCCTTGACAATATAAAAATTATCGACGTGATTCTCCCCTTCCTTCAGTAATTATATATATTTTTCTCTATTTTATCTTTGGCAGTTCTAAGTTCTATGACTCGGTAATTGGTTTTGACACATCCCTATGTGTCAGTAATTTCGGACATTCAAATAAATAGTTATAGAATAATGATTGATTGGATTTATAATCTTCATTCAATAATTATTTCCAAAGTTTGCTTTGTATAATCCCAGTTTAGTAATCTTATCTCTTCATTTAATCCAAATTCAGTAATTCTCTCACTTTGTTTCATCTTGTCAGTTTTTAGCCTTCAATAGCTAACTTAGTTATTAAATCCTATGCAACCTTACTCAGTAATTTTGTGACATACATCAGTTCATAATTATGTTAAAGCTTGCTAGGCACTTATAATATGATATGTTGTTGGAAAATAATCCAGTCAACCCTATTAGGCATGTTTGAATATTTTTTGTCCTATGTTACACATGATTGATGGGTAAATACAACTGCAGTATGTACTAATCTATATAACCCCCCTGTTTTGGCCTAGATTGATACAAAGGCTAATATATTAGGGACACGAATTGATCATAGTATATTTCTCTATGTACTACTCCATTTTGTAGGGAAATTGGAGCTAATCCTTTGATTTTCAGAATTGACTTCAGAATTCTTTGTTAATAGAGACAAGATTCCTTGGATGCAGCTCTGAATGGCGAAAAGGAAATTTTAGTTTGTGCTGTTGAGCTTCTATAACGTTGGTGATCAGCTACTACCTATTGCCAATGCACTCGTGTGCTTGTTTTGGTTACTCTGTTAATGAGTTGTAGTGGTTTCTAGGGATATTATGGTTGCTGGAAGGTCTCAACAAACAAATGGAGGCGTATCAACTATGTATTTGTTAGATATATGATTTCTTTTGTCAGTTTGCTTCAGTGTTGTGTGGTTTTTGGATGCTTGGTTATCTGACCATTAGTTGAATCCATTTGTAATTTGCATGCAGTTATCTATTTATGCTTAACCATTCAAGGGTTACCAAATCTGAGTGGTGAGGATTGAAATATTATTGTGATGTTTTAGTCTTTGTCATTTTGATTGTTGAGTGAATCTCTGAAACTTGTAGGCACCCAATCGTCTGTTGCCTCAAGCAGTAGCGGTGGCAGCATGTTCATCAGATGTGAAGACGCAGACCAAGATATGCAATGCAACTGGCAGTTCCATCAGTGTAGCAGGTCTTAGAAGCAGTGGCAGCAACAGGCAACCGAAGATATGCGATGCATGTGCTAGTTCCATCAGCATAGCAGGTCGTAGATGTAGTGGTAACAGAGGCGATGTTGGAAGATCTAAAATGTATTATCGAAGCTGATTTTCTCAACTGATATTTGTTGCTCACAGGATCTCAACACCTCCATCAATGAATACTTCCTTTTTTTATGTGATGTATGGTCCTTTGATTATGTATTAGCATGCTTCAGTATTTCTATGACATGTGTGTGTCATCTCTACCTTCAGTAATTCTCGGTGTGTCACCAGAGAATGGAAACATAGTAGTGTCTCTTTTTGTGCTACATGAGGTGTACCTATACATGGATGGAACACTTTTTTACTTTGGCTAATTATTTGACTTTTTATTAAATGCATATTGTGTCTTAGATTTATTGCATTGCATTAGGGTTCTAAATAAAACAATATTTTCTCAGTGATTAGCGTGTCTGGAGGATCTGGGAGTGGATTGTGGACCTTGATTTTTGACTAAGCCACTTTGGACTTCCTTTTGAAATGAGGCACGTTGTTTGTTGTATATTGGATCTTGGCAAGCAGCAGCTCCTACAATAACACATGATGAGTGTGTTCCTAGAAGTTACGGAGAAGATGAAATGGCATACTAGTATCCCTTTGTAAATTGAGGTCGCTTTGTAGATTTTATTGTTTTGACATGTTGAATATTTCAGCTTGATGTAGACAATTATTATTTTCACATTGTAAAGTAACAAAATTTATGTACCCAACCATCATCATGATGTTGGAGCCATGTTCTTTCTTTCATGCAAGTTCAGTAATTTTATTGTTTCTCAGTTCAGTAATTGTGAGCCATGTACTTTGAACAGGCATGTTTCAATAATTTTATTATTTCTCAATTCATCGTTCTTCCTTTCATGCATGCTTAGTAATTATTTTTTTCTGGGTTTAGTAATTATAAGCCATGATATTACTCTGCATGCTTTAGTGCATGTCAAGGTGCGTGCAGGCGACCAATATGGAGATCCAGACTCATTTTCCTGAGATTTTTGCATAGAACTATTCTATACCTATGACCCAAACCGTTATCCAACCAATCATGTAGAGCCAAACTAACACAATCACTTGGTCCTCTTGGCTGTTTGAAGCCTCAGTAATTTTGGAAGCTGCTTCAGTAATTTTGGAAGCTTCAATATGTTAAAATCATTAGGTTATTATTTTTCTAGACCCTGCATCTTGGTCCTCTTGGTCGCTTAGAGGTTCAGTAATTTTTGAAACATCAGTAATTTTGGAAGCTTCAGTAGTTTAATAATTCAATACTTCTCCTACTACTTGACCCAATAATTCTTCTTAATTCACTTGCAATCTTATTCAGTAATTTTGTAAGTTTCAATAGTTTAACTATTCAATAATTCTCCTGGTACCTTACTCAATAATTTTGTAGGCTTCAGTGATTTATAATTACTCAGTAATTTTATAAGATTTATAAGAATTTAATTATTAAGTATTTGTGTTGAAATGTACATGTGTACTTGAAAATCTGTAGTGTTATGTGACTCTGTAGAAGATGCATTTAAAATAAATTTTGTCATGTATTACCTATAGAGAAATTTTGCCATGTGTCTATGTTCAGTAATTGTGTTTTCTTGTGTTTGAATAAATGTTATTTTGTATTTGTCATGTGTCTATGTAGACGGTGACTATCGTAAATTATTGTGTATTGTATGGCTATAGAAAAAAATTTGTTTGTCATATCCTCTGTTGAATTTGTTATTGTGAATTTGAAAATATATAGGGTTATGTGCCTTTGAAGAAGATGGCATTAAAATTAATTTTGTGATGTATTACCTATAGAAAATTTTTGTCATGTTTCGATGTAAGAGGTGACTATCACAAATTATTCAGTCATGTATTGATTTTGGATTTACCGAATAGGTCGATTCATCGAAACTATATTCAGTAATTATCTTGATTTAGTGATTCTTTTATGAAATCGTCAGTAACTGAAATTTTCAGTAATTATTATTTTGCAATGTTCAGTAATTGTGTTTTCTTGTGTTTGAATAAATGTTATTGTTTATTTGTCATGTGTCTATGTAGACTGTGACTATCGTAAATTATTACGTATTGTATGGCTATAGGAAAAAATGTTGTTTGTCATATCCTCTCGTTGAATTTGAAAATCTGTAGGGTTATGTGCCTTTGAAGAAGATGGCATTAAAATTAATTTTATGATGTATTACCTATAGAAAAATTTTGTCATGTGTCGATGTAAGATGTGACTATCACAAATTGTTCGATCATATATTGGCTTTGGATTTACCGAATAGTTCAGTTACTAAAACTATATTCAGTAATTATCTTGATTCAGTGATTCTTTTATGAAATCATCAGTAACTGAAATTTTCAGTAATTATTATCTTGCAATGTGCAGTAATTGTGTTTTCTTGTGTTTGAATAAATGTTATTATGTATTTGTCATGTGTCTATGTATACGGTGACTATCGTAAATTATTGTGTATTGTATGGCTATAGAAAAAATGTTATTTGTCATATCATCTGTTGAATTTGGTATTGTGAATTTGAAAATCTGTAGGGTTATGTGCCTTTGAAGAAGATGACATTAAAATTAATTTTGTGATGTATTACCTATAAAAAAATTTTGTCATGTGTCGATGTAAGAGGTGACTATCAGAAATTGTTCAGTCATGTATTGACTTTGGATTTACTCGAATAGTTCAGTCATCGAAACTATATTCAGTAATTATCTTGATTCAGTGATTCTTTTATTAAATCATCAGTAACTAAAATTTTCATTAATTATTATCTTGCAATGTTCAGTAGTTATGTTTTGTTGTCTTTGAGTAAATGTTATTGTGTATTTGTCATGTGTCTATGTAGACGGTGACTATCGTAAATTATTGTGTATAGTATGGCTATAGAAAAAAATGTTGTTTGTCATATCCTCTCGTTGAATTTGTTATTGTGAATTTGAAAATCTGTAGGATTATGTGCCTTTGAAGAAGATGACATTGAAATTAATTTTGTGATGTATTACCTATAATTTTTTTTGTTATGTGTCGATGTAGGAGGTGACTATCATAAATTATTGTCATGTACTTTAGATTTACCAAATAGTTCGAGTCATCGAAACTATATTCAGTAATTATCTCGATTCAGTGATTCTTCCGAAAAATCTTCGATGAACTGATATTTTTAGTAATTATTATCTTGCAATGTTCAGTAATTGTGTTTTCTTGTGCTTGAATGTACTTGTGTTTTTGAAGATTTATATGGTTATGTGCCTTTACTCAGTAATTTTGTGAGATTCAACAATTTAATTATTCAAGTACTTCTTCTGGTATCATGCTTCCTTTGTTGATTGTAAATTTATCCATGGATTTAATTTGCACCCATGGCAACCATCATTCTCCTAGTTCTTTATAGCTATAAGGTTACCAGCTCACAATAACAAGATTGTGTTTGTAGGATGTTGATGTCATTGCGCATTCTTACCGGCCAAGATTTTCAGAAAATAGATGCCACAATCCTGATGTCATATGTGACCACTGGAGCTATCTCTGAAGAAGAAAACATTCTACAGCTAGCTACTATTCAGGGTGAATGAGAACGGTGGTGTGCTTGTTTTCCCAGCAATAATTTTCAGTAATCCTCCTTCACTTTCGCTCAATAATTTTGCAAGCTTCTTCTACAAGCTTATTCTATGAATCATGTGATATAACTCATTCCTTCACTAATTTTATACCTCTTCAGTAGTTCTCTCTTTGTTCCCTTTTTATTGTTCATCATAAGATTGCACCTGCATATGTTGCTAGTGATGTATACTAGGAAATAAACAACACCTTTTAGTTGCAGTTCTGCATAACACGGCTGAAGCAAACTTAGCACAAACTGGTCCAAGGTGTGCCATCATCTGAAGCTTCAAAGGCCATTTTTTTCTTCGACTGCTGCAGTGGTTAAACAATACTATAAGGTACCAATCAGGTTGCAGCCTTTAACCAAGATCTGCATAGTGCTAAGTAATTTTTTTATAGAAATTGTCCATGAATCATTCTTTTTTTTTCAGTCACCAATAATTCTCTCTACAATGTACTTCTTGCCGGTGATTCTTGAAATAATAGTCCATGACAAATCCTTTTGTCTTACAAGTAATTCCTTTTATTTCAAACGTTCGTTGTTTGTGAGTTTCTTGCTTACTGCTCATTAATTTGCTGTCATGATCAGTCAGATTCCAATCACTATTTATGTTATATTTCATGTGGAACAGTACGTGAAATCCAATCATCCCTCACTTACATCCTTGCTAGTTTTATCGATGCTTTTTTGACTACTAGTTGAATCTATTTTGCAATTTACATGTGGTCATCTATTTAGGCTTAATCAGCAACTTAACCATTTTGTGATTCGAGTGCAACAAATGCTAGAGGACTGAAGTATTATCGTGATATTTCAGTATTAGTTATTTATGGTTGAATGAGTCTCTAAAACTTGCAATTCCCTTAATGTTCAGAATATGGCACAATGCCGAAGCTGCCGAACATGGAGATGGAGAAGTTTTGGTGGACATGGAATGAAGATGTAAAAATGAGCAAGTACTGTCAATGTTGTGATGTAATTATGATGCATTTTGTATCAAATAGTGACAATGTAACCATGGTGCATGCTGTTGTGCATTTTTGTACATAATTTATTCAGTTAATCCATCTCCAGAATCTGTCGCGCATTTTTGTACGTAATTTTTTCTGTAAATCCATCTCCAGAGTTTGTCTGGCTGTAGTAGTTTCTTTTGTGTTGCACTTGCACACCTTCAACAAAATTCTCTAGTGATGTCATGTAATGTGAACATAATCAATTCTTCACATGTTCATTCTCTGTAACACATTTCCTTCCAGGCTTCTGTATACTTTAAGTTCGACTAATCTTTGTGCTTGTAAATTGTACATAGTGGAGTGGTATATGGTAATATAGTTATTGCTCTAGCAAACACCTACGATGTATCCCTAATTTGACTAAGCCCCATCAAATAATTTAAGCCGGTGCCACACAACAATGGTCCGAATAGCATTAACATTGGGAATTCTGTGCGCCTGGAAAAAAGGAGACCAATTCAGTAAGAAGTTCTTGTGAACCATAGGATACTTCTTTTTATCAATTCAATAAAATGTAACAGATTTATTAGTCTAGCTAAAATTTCTATGCAAACAATAAAAAATATCAGCTTCCTTCATAATAAGGCTCTGCCACAACTGCTAGCAAGCATTCATCGCTACATGCGGATCCTAGCCTCCCAATTGCAGAAACTGATTTCACAGCTCCAAGGATTGAGCAGCAATATTCTGCAAATGGGGACAATATTTATTACGGTTGCTTGCTAATTCTGCTTCCGGTTCTCATACAGTCTCACAATTACTAAGGTATTCATGGTTCAGGGCCCGTTCGTTTCCAGCTATATAATTTTTAGAGGGGTCAAATCAAAGAGAATTTTATCATTTTGGAGTACTAAATAAAGTCTAATCTCAAAACTAATTGCAGACCCCCTATCTAATTCACGAGACGAATCCAACGAGGGTAATTATGGTGTTATTAGAAGATGTTTACTGTAGCATCACCGTAGCAAAACATAGATTAATTAGGATCATTAGATTCGTCTCGCAAATTAGAGGGGGTCGTGACATAGGTTTTGTTATTAAATTACTAAAAGTACTACTAAATAGTAAGATTCTCTTTGATGTGACAAGTATATAAATTTTAGAGGGTGGAAACGAACGGGGCCTCACAAGTAATTCTCAAATACAAAAGCGCAACTCGCTGAAAGATTTCTTTAATGATCTACACTCGTTCAGTAACTTCATATCCTATTCAGTAATTTTGACGGACGCAACAAAGCTCGTGAAGCTCCTCGGGAGGCACTCGTTCCAACGTTGTGGGGGAAGAACCTAGGAAAAACTTACCGATTGAACCGACGGAACCGCTCGGCGTCGAGATCGCGGTAACCGCGGTTACCGCGGTTATCGGACGAAAAACCGAACAAACCGCAAATTTGAATTTGGTTGGACTGAAACGGCTGTTGTTCGGTTAGGAAACGGTTTACCGCTCGGTAAGTTCGGTTTACCGCTCGGTAAGTGCGGTAAACCGCCGACAGGAATGAAAAACCGACATAAAATGATAAAATGGAAAATGCAAAAGAAAAGGCACAAAAAATTGGCATGACCTTTGCATAATTTTAACAACAATGCAACTCGGATATTAAGGACGTATAATATAGATTACGAGTCATATAAAATCATAAGACATAATCCATAGTACATATGGTTCGAATAAATAGTCCATTACAACACATAGTTTTTGAGCAAATAATTATACAAACTAGAATATCTTATGGTGGCCGAGCTCTCTGGAAGTCAGTGGATAAGGTTCATTTTGGTTTTTTTTATTTTATTTCGTCCTTTTTCAATCGTCTTATTTTTTTGATCCCTCAAATTTGTGAATTTTCATAACATCTTTTCACCATAATTCATCATATCACATCTAGTTTTTTTTACATCAAATTTTTTCAAAAATCTAAAATTTTAAATTTCAAACGGCCGGTAACCGGCCGTCCGCAGTAACCGGGCCGGTCCGGTAACTGCGGTAACCGCGGAAACCGGCCGGTTACCGACCGGTAATTTTTTCCTAGGGAAGAACTCAGGTAAGTTGAGACGGAGCTTGCACGACAGGTCCTTTTGCATTCGATCTGTGCCTGCTCGGCTCGGAATCTCGACGGAGCTCCTTAATCTAATTTGAGCAGATTGGGATCCCATCGAGGGGGCACAATAGCGCTCAACTGTCCCTGCGCAGAAGACGAAAGCTGAGATCGATGGGGATGAGTTGTTGCAAATCTTATCGTCGTTCCCATGTCCGATGGGAACGAAGACTGGGGATCCCCTGGAGCTCCACGCGCGCCGCTGCCAAGGCAAAGAAGGCCGAGACTGATAAGCTATTTCTGCGGCCGACGGGGATGAGCTACTGTGAATCTCGTCGCTCCCTCGCCGAGGAGGACGATGCGCGACGGTGGGCGCAGCAAGCTGGATCTCGTCGCTCCCGCGGCGAGGAGGAAGCGCGGGGAGACCGGGGACAACGCAGCCAGGCTCGGCCGTGGCTGGTATGGGGTCGTTGCTCCCGCGGCGTGGAGGAAGCGAGGACCGAGGAAAAGGATGATTGCGCCGCCGGCCCTGTTGGAGTTTTTTTTTTTGAAACTGGCCCTGTTGGAGGTAACAAGACCGAGAGAGGCTGTGCGGCAGAGGAGGAATCGCGAGACGAGAGGGACGATGCGCGGGGTATAACGGGTGGTGTTCGGACCCGTTATGACGGGTTGGGTCGGTCGCGCTCGGTCGGGGGCGTTGAGTCGGCTCCTGTATGGTTCACGGTGTAAAATAACTTATTCTACACCCGGGCTTTAACTTCTCAATTGTAACGAGGCTCTGGTACCACTATTCACACGGGTATATATATTTATTTATATCGATAACTATTCTGGCAAAGATATAAAAATTCACAGATATTCGACAGCGCGACGCGTAAATTCACTATTCAAATTCGAGGTACTATTCAAATTGCTCGTTACTATTCAAATTCGAATTTCTACAGTGCCAACCCACTAACCGGTAGGTTTGGTGGGAGAAATGATTTCAGTATTATTCACGAGATAGTGACCTCCCGCTTATTAACACCTTGATTATATTAATCTAATCTTGCTACTATTCGACGAAAGCGACACCTTCTTCACGTATGTTCGTTATTCAGGATCGTTCTTTCGGTCGGCGAGGCCTAACAATCTGCCGGGCGGTGTAAGTTTTCAGTCGTAAAAATCCTACTCGGTACTCACCATATTTCTCGCTTATTTGTTTCGAAGTAACGAAGTCTTTCCCAGATTAGATAGTCACAAGCATATGCAAAAAGTTTTTATCGTCTCCCCGGGCGGTTCCACCCGAAGGGAACACTTCTCTACGGCCGCACAGGGTCCCCTCTAACGCCACGACTCGGGCTAAAACGAGGACTACACCGTAGAGGTCTCTCCTATAGGGTCCCTAGCATAAAAACTTAATCCATATCCAAGAACTATACCATATCAAGGGATTTTCAAAGACAACACTACTTCATTTCCACAAATATAGCTTACATATGGTTTTCCCTTTCGGGAAACCCCCAAACACTTAAACACACGAAGGAAAAAAAAATTACCTTGCAGGCGGTATCTTACGAGTGGATTATACTCTCTATTTTACAAGTGGGGTACTACTCGCTACTTGGTGGTGGAGGCGGAAGAGCGCTCCGGAGGATGGCCGGGTGAACTCTCTATCGGCCGATGCCTTCTTCCGAAGCCGGGGTCCTCCTTTTATAGTCGAGCGAGCGGTACTTCCTTCCTATTTATTTAGCACACGTAGCCTCCATCTTCATGTAGCAAGGACACCATGTGTCACAACTTTCTTGTATCAAGGACACCAGGTGTATGGTGTTCTCGTATTAAGGACACCAGGTGTAACCTTTGTGTTGCTATGGTCTTTCTTTTATGATGAGATATTCTACCGACTCTTGCTGAGCCTTCTGGATCCCACATTAATCTTGATCATCCTCCACTTTCGAAAAAGCGGTTTCAATTATTTGAGTTGCTGCATTCATCTTAAAATATTCTTCTTGTTAATAATTTTGTCCGTATCAAACCATGTCATTATTTTTAGTGTCATTATATGGTCACACCACGCTTCCCATTTGAGAGTAATACCCTCAATATTTGCATAGGCATGAGTCTCACCACGCTTCGACTTTGAGAGTGTGACTCTCAATTATATTTAAGTCTTCTTAGATATTTTATGGGCTTAATTTTGAAATTATTCTGGTGGCTGCCCATGTCCTCCAATGTCCATAATATCCTCATCTAAGAATGAATTGGTAATTTTGTCCTCATATGACTTCTGCATTTCTTCAAAATTTTCATTTATTTCCTTTTTGAGTTCTTTCAAAATGTCTTCCTTTATCTCTTTCTTCCATCCAGGTGCTATATTTTCAAATTTTTCTTCTATCTTCCAATCAATATATTCGCCGTCTAAAGGATCAACTCCTTTTATTAAACATTCTTTGTATGTCAATTTCATAGATGAACTACTGTCTTCTTTATTCTTCATTCCACCCGTCTCTTTTGTTTTTGCTATTATTGGTTCTTCGAAAGTGCTATTACTCTTTTTTTGAACCAGTCTGTAACTTTGTATATATTCTTTTGCAGATGGTTCAATATAATAGTTCGGCCCTATAGCCATTCTAGCTTTGGCTAATGCTTCATCAACGTCCATATATTTTGCAAATGATGGAGATAGTCTTCTCCTCTCCATTTCTTTCTTTAGGATCACTATTTCTTCAAAGGATGTATATATTCCTGGCCTTTTCCCATTAAAAATCACATACAAAGGCCTTGATTGAATTCTTTCTGGACATTCCGATGATGGAAGCATTCCATTGATCATATGAAAATATTCAGAAAGGCTATTTAGTATTGCCAGATAGTACCCTTTGTCGTCTTTTTTATTGTTATATTGATACCAGAAATTGTCCGAGTAGACATTGTTGAACTTCATCTACAAAGATATGATTTTTAGGCTTAAATTTGAAAGTATTTTCTGGAAAAACCTTCAGCTTATTATCCGGACCAAAAGTATAATATTCAACTTCGGGTGTATTCATTGATCTCTTCATTCCTGCAAAATGGAAGAGCGTGAAAACAAGTCGGGCAACTTGTTATCTTTCCCCTTGATATGTTCAAAATGAACTTTATAACCATTTCCGAGTAATAATATCTTCAAACAATATCCATCTTCTAGTTGAGCTTTTCTTACTATTAATCGGATTATAATATCGACAGATTACTTCACAATCTGTTCTTACGATAAATTCTTTGAATCCAAGATATAGCCGAAATGCATTTATTGCAGAAATTATGGCTAAAATTTCCCTGTCAGTATTATTCATACTTTTTAACTTATAACTTCCTGAAGCATAACGACATATTTTTTCTTCTGTCTTAGGGGAATATTTATTAGGCTTTTGTTTTAATATTGCACCCCAACCTTCCTTAGAGGCATCAGTTTCTATAATAAAATAATTGTCATCCAAAGGTAATTCTAATGGTTTTAAATTCTTTACTTTCTCCTTTATGGCTCTTACTAATTTTATATCTTCAGAGTTAAAATATTTTTGACCATTTTTCCTCAATTTTGAATATAATGGACCAGCAAGTTTTGCTAAATTATCAATGTAATTTCTTGCATAGTTGACAATTCCTAAAAATTGCTGCAGAATTTTAGTATTATTCATGGTATCGAGGAACTGTAATATTTTCTTTGCAATGTGTTCTTGTAAATATATTTTCCCTTCTCCTATTTCATGACCAAGAAAATTAATTCTCTCCTTGCAAATTTCCATTTTCTTTTTAGATAATATTAAACCATTTTGTTCTACTTTTCTAAAGAATACTTCAAGATGTGCAATATGTTCTTTATAAGATTTAGAAAAAATTAATATGTCATCTATATATACTAGTATAAATTCTTGAGTTTCATTGAAAATATTTTGCATTTTCCTTTGAAATAAGGCAGGTGCGTTTTTTAATCCCAATGGCATAACAAGCCATTCAAAATGACCTTGAGGGCAAGTAAATGCAGTCCATTCTATTGACTCTTCTGCCATTTTAACTTGCCAAAATCCAGCCTTTAAATCAAATTTCGAAAAGTATCTACTACCTTGTATTCTATTAATCAATTCTTGTTTATTAGGAATATTAAAAGCATCTTCTACAGTATTGTCATTTAACCTTTTATAATTAATGACCATTCGGACTTTCCTCTTACTTCTTCAACGATGATTTCTAACTATAAATGCTGCAGATCTATGCGGACTTCTACTTTCTCTTATAGCCTTTAATTTTAATAGTTCTTCAATGTGCATCTTAAAGTCTTCTATATCCTTGGGAGTGGCTTCAATAGGAGCTGTTTTGATTATATAATCTGGATTTATTATATTAATCTTGCATACTATGCCATTTTTCTCCCAATGCTTCATAGGTATTTCGCCAATAATTTGGATATCTTCAAGCCTCTGCACTATCTTTTCTATATCCTTTTTTGACTTTATATCTCTGTACCAATTTGGTGCGAATGATTGTAACCCAATGCACTCTAAATTAGAGTTTTCTATATAGAATTCTTCTATGCTTAAACTAAGTTCGAGTTTGTATTTTCTTCGGTATTGCGATATCTAGATTTGGGCCGAAGCGTCTACATCAATATTGCAAATTTGTTGTGTTCCATAGCGCTTTCTAACTTCAGTAATATATGGCACATTATCTTGATGTGGAATAAATGTGATTCCTTGTTCATGTATAATTGTGGTTTGAACAGATTGTTGTAAAAATCTTAACCCAAGTATTAAATCAGTATTTATAACAGATAGGTTTCTTATTGTAATTTCATCTATTATATATCTTGTATTATTTATGTATGCTTCAATATTGTATGCTAATTGATTATGGATCTTTTTTATTCCCGACATATCTGTGGATATTTCTGCCTTGTTATCATCTATAGTATGAACTATTTCAGGGCATTTGATGAAGTATTTATCATGGATAATATTTTTAGTGCACCCTGTGTCTATTAATGCTAACAATTTATATGAAACATTCGGGCTTAATTTTATTTTTACTGGAATTCTTATGCCTAGTATTTCCTTAAAAGGCAATCTTACTATATATTTATTTCCAAAGCTTATTAAAGCATTTCTTAATTGAATAATCTTATCATTCTTATTATCCTTTATAGTTAATGTTTGTTCCTGACATTCAATAATTTCATTTTCTTTTACGACTTCGTTGCCAACCTTTGCTTGTAATATTTCTAATTCTGCTTCTAACTTATTAATTCTATTTTCTAATATTCGAACTCTACTAGATAAAATCTTATCTTCTGGTTCAAATTCTACTTCGTATCTCCAAGCTTGTTTCTTTGCTTTTAAACATTCAAAACATGCTTGTTTAAGGCATACTTTACATGTGGCTCTATTGTCTTGACTTGGATAGTATATGCAAAAAGTGCATTTAATATTATAATCACCTTTTCCTCTTATCCAGTCATGTTCACACTCTGTTTGATTCATCATTTCAATTTTCAACCCTGCTAGATCTTCTATTAAATCAGGTTGCTCATCACTTGATTCATATTCTGTTTCAATATTTTCTATTTCATCTGTTTCAATAATAGAGTATATAGATTCATCATCTTTTATTTCATCATCGCACATTAAAATATTTTCATTGACACTATCGACTATAAATACCTTCTCTTGTTCTTCATATTTACTAGAGTATCTTTTCTGATCTTTATTGGGACAGGTTTTACTTAAATGATCAGGTGAATTACATATAAAGCATCTGCATGTCTTATCATAACTCTTCCTAGGATTATATCGTCTAACATTTCTCTTATGTAAGAATGGTGGTCTATTATCAGATCTTCTTAGAAAGTATCTTCTCTTTGTTCTAGGATTATTATACCTTCTTTGTGGTTTTCTAAACTTCTTACTTCTATGTCTTTCTTCTCCATATGTTAAAGGTATCTGAATTATGTTATTGCAAAAATTATAATCTGAATGCTTCATTGATCTTTGCGCTTGTATATTTGTACATATTTTTCTTAACTGTTTAAACACAAACATTATAGCTTGAGATATATTAATAATTTGTCCTTGTGTTTCCTTTTTATATTCTTCAAATATCATACTGCCTAAAGGGTCCGGTAGCTTATTAAAATACCTTTCTACTACTCCTTGATTGAATCCTTGCTTTGCAGTAGTTGCATTGTATAAGTAGTGTTGTGAGAATTCTTTTATACCTTTCCAACTTGTTAGAGTTAATTATTCTATTTCTCTTAATCTTTCATTTTGTAAAGCGGTATTTCCTAATTCTGGATCTTCTGCTATAATAAGATGTGATATTATATTTGCAAAGTTATATGGGTTACTTCCTGCTCTCTTTAATTCTTCATACTTATCTGGACATGATTCTACCCATTGCTCCCATAGAACCTTTGCTGCTTCACCTAAAAATGTTTCTAAATATGTTATCATATCTTCTACCCTATTTCCTATATTATGCTGATTCTGTATGTATTTTTGAACTATTAATCCTTTCCAAACACTTAACACATTTGGCCGATCTATTGGGTCATATGCAGATAAATTTAGGATTGCTCCTTCACTCTTATAATTTTGAAATTTTACTGGTTTTTCAAAATTTCGTTTTTTGGAACCCATGTATGCATATTGACCTGGGATGTAATTATATGAGAACTCTTCTTTAGGTGGTGGCCAAGTTCCTGCAGATCTAGATGGTCTTCCTTGCTCCCCATCAGCTTTTACTTGAGTCATCACCGTATCTTTTTCTTTTACTAATTCCTACATCCATTGCTTCCATAGCATTTTCTAAATTATGTAAACCAATATCATCTAAAGAATTTATGAAGTCATTATGATCTTCGGCGTCATTTCTAAGTTCTTGCTCATTATAAATTTCATTTATTAATTCCTCTTCTTCCTCATAACTTTGTTGTAATAATTTTTCATTCATGGTCCATTGTTCTTCCTCACTTATTGAGGTAGTATTTTCTTGAGCTATATTCTTTTCTTTAGCAACTAATTGATTTTCTTTGTAAGTATTATCGTTCTTATTTTTAACCTCTTTCTTGATTTCCGAGCGTCCCACAGAATTATTTCTATCCTTTTTAATTCTTTTTAGCCTTGCTAATTCTCTAATAAAATAAAGTTCTTTTTCTCTAATTTTTGGCCATTCGTGTAACATAGAGCTATTATATTCAACACTTATTTGTTTTATTTTGTCTTCACAATAACTTATTTCAATGTCTATATCAGGTTTCTCCATGAATTCCGAGATACTATGTCTTCTGCTATTATCTATTTCTTGTTCTGTCATCATAGAATCTGAATCGTCTAAAGATCTTGCCTTATAATTTATAAATCTAATGCTGGTTTTGCCCTTACTATTTTCATAGCTGATATAATCTTCAGGTTGCTGCAAAGTCTTCCTTTGTATTAGTTCACTTATACTCCACTCTTCTCCTGCCCTCTCTTCGAACTTATTTTTAAAGGACTCATAAAATTAATTCCTTTTGATTACATATTTTGTATTACATCATTAACATTTACCTTATATTTTGTCCTACTATTATTTGTTAACCTACCGATAAATTCTATGCTTACTAACAAATTTGTTCCTTTAAATTCTTCATATCCTTTGGTTTGGAAACCAAAACTCATTTTTTCTATAAACTCTTTTATAGGCATAATTAAGTCCGGAGCTATATAAGTTATTAAACTACCTTCATTCATATCTCCTTCCAAAAATCCTAACGACGCTTTATTAATTGTGTCCCACCTTTTGTCCAACAGAGTTATTAAAACCTTTGTACCTAATTTCTTTCTTGTCATACTTTTAATTCCGATTATATACATTCCTTGATGAATGTATTTGTAACCTGAAAATTTCAAGCCATTTTCAAATTGCTTGCTTACAATTTTTAATTCTACCGGCTTTGTTAAAACACTTAATTCAACTTCTCTAGATATTCTATATAGCCCACTTCTACTTTCAAAAATCCCATTTGATATATCTGCTGCGGTTTTATTTTCCTTAAGGTATCTTTCTGATATTTTTCTAAATCAGTTTCTACATTAATGATATCTTCGAGATTTTCTATATCTTCACTTTTACCTTTGAGTCTATCCATTAAGGTTAAAGGTCTTATATCTTTATTTACTATCTGGAGGGATTGATCTCTTCTGCAGACACCTTTAGATAAGTCCATTTATCAGAATTTATGGATGTAGTGGAAGAAACTATTCCGGTTGAGGACAACACAAGTTCCTTTCCAATACTTTCGATATTAACCTTTTCAAGAATTTTAGCTAACAACTCGACTATGGTCTTATTCTGCTCTATTAGTATTTTTGAATCGTCTTCTTGTAACTTAATATCTTGTTGTTCTACTATAACTCTTTTAGATTCTAACTTCTTATAGATCAAAGAGACTTCTTCTTTGATATAATCACTATTATGGCAGTATTTATTTTGTTCTATTTTTCCTTCTTCTAATTTTTGTAACGCAAGATTTATTTTATTCTGTATTAAAGAGAGATTTTCTTCGATCTCCTTATGGTTTTTATAAAGTTTGTCAAGTCTTATGTCTAATTCGTCTTGCCTTTTACCCCAAGTAATGTAAAGATTATGTATTAAGTCTACTAGCAAGTTTAACTGTCCTTGTGAACTATGCCAAGTATGATCTTCCGAAGAATTAAGTCTGCACCTTATATTAATATTATCTTTTGTATTGATAACCTTTCCAGTATTTACTTCAAAATTCAAATACTTTAACTTCTCAATTGTAACGAGGCTCTGGTACCACTATTCACACGGGTATATATATTTATTTATATCGATAACTATTCTGGCAAAGATATAAAAATTCGCAGATATTCGACAGTCGCGACGCGTAAATTCACTATTCAAATTCGAGGTAATATTCAAATTGCTCTGTTACTATTCAAATTCGAATTTCTACGAGTACCAACCCACTAACCGGTAGGTTTGGTGGGAGAAATGATTTCAGTACTATTCACGAGATAGTGACCTTCCGCTTATTAACACCTTGATTATATTAATCTAATCTTGCTACTATTCGACGAAAGCGACACCTTCTTCACGTATGTTCGTTATTCAGGATCGTTCTTTCGGACTGGCGAGGCCTCACAATCTGCCGGGCGGTGTAAGTTTTCAGTTGTAAAAATCCTACTCGGTACTCACCATATTTCTCGCTTATTTGTTTCAGAAGTAACGAAGTCTTTCCCAGATTAGATAGTCACAAGCATATGCAAAAAGTTTTTATCGTCTCCCCGAGCAGTTCCACCCGAAGGGAACACTTCTCTACGGCCGCACGGGGTCCCCTCTAACGCCACGACTCGGGCTAAAACGAGGACTATACCGTAGAGGTCTCACCTATAGGGTCCCTAGCATAAAAACTTAATCCATATTCAAGAACTATACCATCTCAAGGGATTTTCAAAGACAACACTACTTCATTTCCACAAATATAGCTTACATATGGTTTTCCCTTTCGGGAAACCCCCAAACACTTAAACACACGAAGGAAAAAATTACCTTGCAGAGCGGTATCTTACAGTAGATTACACTCTCTATTTTACAAGTGGGGTACTACTGCTACTTGGTGGTGGAGGCGGAAGGGCGCTCCGGAGGATGGCCGGGTGAACTCTCTATCGGCCGATGCCTTCTTCCGAAGCCAGGGTCCTCCTTTTATAGTTGAGCGAGCGGTACTTCCTTCCTATTTATTTAGCACACGTAGCCTCCATCTTCATGTAGCAAGGACACCATGTGTCACAACTTTCTTGTATCAAGGACACCAGGTGTATGGTGTTCCTGTATTAAGGACACCATGTGTAACCTTTGTGTTGCTATGGTCTTTCTTTTATGATGAGATATTCTACCGACTCTTGCTGAGCCTTCTGGATCCCACATTAATCTTGATCATCCTCCACTTTTGGAAAAGCGGTTTCAATTATTTGAGTTGCTGCATTCATCTTAAAATATTCTTCTTGCTCATAATTTTGTCCGTATCAAACCATGTCATTATTTTTAATGTCATTATTTTTAGTGTCATTATTATATGGTCACACCACGCTTCCCATTTGAGAGTAATACTCTCAATATTTGCATAGGCATGAGTCGTCAATAATAATGACACTAAAAATAATGACATTAAAAATAATGACATGGTCTATTCACACGGGTATATATATTTATTTATATCGATAACTATTCCGGCAAAGATATAAAAATTCGCAGATATTCGACAATCGCGACGCGTAAATTCACTATTCAAATTCGAGGTACTATTCAAATTGCTCTGTTACTATTCAAATTCGAATTTCTACAGTACCAACCCACTAACCGGTAGGTTTGGTGGGAGAAATGATTTCAGTACTATTCACGAGATAGCGACCTCCCGCTTATTAACACCTTGATTATATTAATCTAATCTTGCTACTATTCGACGAAAGCGACACCTTCTTCACGTATGTTCGTTATTCAGGATCGTTCTTTCGGCTGGCGAGGCCTAACAATCTGCCGGGCGGTGTAAGTTTTCAGTCGTAAAAATCCTACTTGGTACTCACCATATTTCTCGCTTATTTGTTTCAGAAGTAACGAAGTCTTTCCCCAGATTAGATAGTCACAAGCATATGCAAAAAGTTTTTATCGTCTCCCCGGGCAGTTCCACCCGAAGGGAACACTTCTCTACGGCCGCACGGGGTCCCCTCTAACGCCACGACTCGGGCTAAAACGAGGACTACACCGTAGAGGTCTCTCCTATAGGGTCCCTAGCATAAAAACTTAATTCATATCCAAGAACTATACCATATCAAGGGATTTTCAAAGACAACACTACTTCATTTCCACAAATATAGCTTACATATGGTTTTCCCTTTCGGGAAACCCCCAAACACTTAAACACACGAAGGAAAAAATTACCTTGCAGGCGGTATCTTACAGTGGATTACACTCTCTATTTTACAAGTGGGATACTACTGCTACTTGGTGGTGGAGGTGGAAGAGCGCTCCGGAGGATGGCCGGGTGAACTCTCTATCGGCCGATGCCTTCTTCCGAAGCCGTGGTCCTCCTTTTATAGTTGAGCGAGCGGTACTTCCTTCCTATTTATTTAGCACACGTAGCCTCCATCTTCATGTAGCAAGGACACCATGTGTCACAACTTTCTTGTATCAAGGACACCAGGTGTATGGTGTTCCTGTATTAAGGACACCATGTGTAACCTTTGTGTTGCTATGGTCTTTCTTTTATGATGAGATATTCTACCGACTCTTGCTGAGCCTTCTGGATCCCACATTAATCTTGATCATCCTCCACTTTTGGAAAAGCGGTTTCAATTATTTGAGTTGCTGCATTCATCTTAAAATATTCTTCTTGCTCATAATTTTGTCCGTATCAAACCATGTCATTATTTTTAATGTCATTATTTTTAGTGTCATTATTATATGGTCACACCACGCTTCCCATTTGAGAGTAATACTCTCAATATTTGCATAGGCATGAGTCTCACCACGCTTCAGCTTTGAGAGTGTGACTCTCAATTATATTTAAGTCTTCTTTGATATTTTATGGGCATAATTTTGAAATTATTCTGGTGGCTGCCCATGTCCTCCAATGTCCATAACATCCTCATCTAAGAATGAATTGGTAATTTTGTCCTCATATGACTTCTGCATTTCTTCAAATTTTTCATTTATTTCCTTTTTGAGTTCTTTCAAAATGTCTTCCTTTATCTCTTTCTTCCATCCAGGTGCTATATTTTCAAATTTTTCTTCTATCTTCCAATCAATATATTCGCCGTCTAAAGGATCAACTCCTTTTATTAAACATTCTTTGTATGTCAATTTCATAGATGAACTACTGTCTTCTTTATTCTTCATTCCACCCGTCTCTTTTATTTTTGCTATTATTAGTTCTTCGAAAGTGCTATTACTCTTTTTTTTGAACCGATCTGTAACTTTGTATATATTCTTTTGCAGATGGTTCAATATAATAGTTCGGCCCTATAGCCATTCTAGCTTTGGCTAATGCTTCATCAACATCCATATATTTTGCAAATGATGGAGATAGTCTTCTCCTCTCCATTTCTTTCTTTAGGATCACTATTTCTTCAAAGGATGTATATATTCCTGGCCTTTTCCCATTAAAAATCACATACAAAGGCCTTGATTGAATTCTTTCTGGACATTCTGATGATGGAAGCATTCCATTGATCATATGAAAATATTCAGAAAGGCTATTTAGTATTGCCAGATAGTACCCTTTGTCGTCTTTTTTATTGTTATATTGATACCAGAAATTGTCTAGTAGACATTGTTGAACTTCATCTACAAAGATATGATTTTTAGGCTTAAATTTGAAAGTATTTTCTGGAAAAACCTTCAGCTTATTATCTGGACCAAAAGTATAATATTCAACTTCAGGTGTATTCATTGATCTCTTCATTCCTGCAAAATGGAAGAGCGTGAAAACAAGTCGGGCAACTTGTTATCTTTCCCCTTGATATGTTCAAAATGAACTTTATAACCATTTCCGAGTAATAATATCTTCAAACAATATCCATCTTCTAGTTGAGCTTTTCTTACTATTAATCTGATTATAATATCGACATGATTGCTTCACAATCTGTTCTTACGATAAATTATTTGAATCCAAGATATAGCCGAAATGCATTTATTGCAGAAATTATGGCTAGAATTTCCCTGTCAGTATTATTCATACTTTTTAACTTATAACTTCCTGAAGCATAACGACATATTTTTTCTTCTGTCTTAGGGGAATATTTATTAGGCTTCTGTTTTAATATTGCACCCCAACGTTCCTTAGAGGCATCGGTTTCTATAATAAAATAATTGTCATCCAAAGGTAATTCTAATGGTTTTAAATTCTTTACTTTCTCCTTTATGGCTCTTACTAATTTTATATCTTCAGAGTTAAAATATTTTTGACCATTTTTCCTCAATTTTGAATATAATGGACCAGCAATTTTTGCTAAATTATCAATGTAATTTCTTGCATAGTTGACAATTCCTAGAAATTGCTGCAGAACTTTAGTATTATTCATGGTATCGAGGAACTATAATATTTTCTTTGCAATGTGTTCTTGTAAATATATTTTCCCTTCTCCTATTTCATGACCAAGAAAATTAATTCTCTCCTTGCAAATTTCCATTTTCTTTTTAGATAATATTAAACCATTTTGTTCTACTTTTCTAAAGAATACTTCAAGATGTGCAATAAGTTCTTTATAAGATTTAGAAAAAATTAATATGTCATCTATATATACTAGTATAAATTCTTGGGTTTCATTGAAAATATTTTGCATTTTCCTTTGAAATAAAGCAGGTGCATTTTTTAGTCCCAATGGCATAACAAGCCATTCAAAATGACCTTGAGGGCAAGTAAATGCAGTCCATTCTATTGACTCTTCTGCCATTTTAACTTGCCAAAATCCAGCCTTTAAATCAAATTTCGAAAAGTATCTACTACCTTGTATTCTATTAATCAATTCTTGTTTATTAGGAATATTAAAAGCATCTTCTACAGTATTGTCATTTAACCTTTTATAATTAATGACCATTCTGGACTTTCCTCTTACTTCTTCAACGATGATTTCTAACTATAAATGCTGCAGATCTATGCGGACTTCTACTTTCTCTTATAGCCTTTAATTTTAATAGTTCTTCAATGTGCATCTTAAAATCTTCTATATCCTTGGGAGTGGCTTCAATAGGGGCTGTTTTGATTATATAATCTGGGTTTATTATATTAATCTTGCATACTATGCCATTTTTCTCCCAATGCTTCATAGGTATTTCGCCAATAATTTGGATATCTTCAAGCCTCTGCACTATCTTTTCTATGTCCTTTTTTGACTTTATATCTCTGTACCAATTTGGTGCGAATGATTGTAACCCAATGCACTCTAAATTAGAGTTTTCTATATAGAATTCTTCTATGCTTGAACTAAGTTCGTAGTTTGTATTTTCTTCGGTATTGCGATATCTAGATTTGGGCCGAAGCGTCTACATCAACATTGCAAATTTGTTGTGTTCCATAGCGCTTTCTAACTTCAGTAATATATGGCACATTATCTTGATGTGGAATAAATGTGATTCCTTGTTCATGTATAATTGTGGTTTGAACAGATTGTTGTAAAAATCTTAACCCAAGTATTAAATCACTATTTATAACAGATAGGTTTCTTATTGTAATTTCATCTATTATATATCTTGTATTATTTATGTATGCTTCAATATTGTATGCTAATTGATTATGGATCTTTTTTATTCCCGACATATCTGTAGATATTTCTGCCTTGTTATCATCTATAGTATGAACTATTTCAGGGCATTTGATGAAGTATTTATCATGGATAATATTTTTAGTGCACCCTGTGTCTATTAATGCTAACAATTTATATGAAACATTCGGGCTTAATTTTATTTTTACTGGAATTCTTATGCCTAGTATTTCCGTAAAAGGCAATCTTACTATATATTTATTTCCAAAGCTTATTAAAGCATTTCTTAATTGGATAATCTTATCATTCTTATTATCCTTTATAGTTAATGTTTGTTCCTGACATTCAATAATTTCATTTTCTTTTATGACTTCGTTGCCAACCTTTGCTTGTAATATTTCTAATTCTGCTTCTAACTTATTAATTCTATTTTCTAATATTCGAACTCTACTAGATAAAATCTTATCTTCTGGTTCAAATTCTACTTCGTATCTCCAAGCTTGTTTCTTTGCTTTTAAACATTCAAAACATGCCTGTTTAAGGCATACTCTACATGTGGCTCTATTGTCTTGACTTGGATAGTATATGCAAAAAGTGCATTTAATATTATAATCACCTTTTCCTCTTATCCAGTCATGTTCACACTCTGTTTGATTCATCATTTCAATTTTCAACCCTGCTAGATCTTCTATTAAATCAGGTTGCTCATCACTTGATTCATATTCTGTTTCAATATTTTCTATTTCATCTGTTTCAATAATAGAGTATATAGATTCATCATCTTTTATTTCATCATCGCACATTAAAATATTTTCATTGACACTATCGACTATAAATACCTTCTCTTGTTCTTCATATTTACTAGAGTATCTTTTCTGATCTTTATTGGGACAGGTTTTACTTAAATGATCAGGTGAATTACATATAAAGCATCTGCATGTCTTATCATAACTCTTCCTAGGATTATATCGTCTAACATTTCTCTTATGTAAGAATGGTGGTCTATTATCAGATCTTCTTAGAAAGTATCTTCTCTTTGTTCTAGGATTATTATACCTTCTTTGTGGTTTTCTAAACTTCTTACTTCTATGTCTTTCTTCTCCATATGTTAAAGGTATCTGAATTATGTTATTGCAAAAATTATAATCTGAATGCTTCATTGATCTTTGCGCTTGTATATTTGTACATATTTTTCTTAACTGTTTAAACACAAACGTTATAGCTTGAGATATATTAATAATTTGTCCTTGTGTTTCCTTTTTATATTCTTCAAATATCATACTACCTAAAGGGTCTCGGTAGCTTATTAAAATACCTTTCTACTACTCCTTGATTGAATCCTTGCTTTGCAGTAGTTGCATTGTATAAGTAATGTTGTGAGAATTCTTTTATACCTTTCCAACTTGTTAGAGTTAATTTTTCTATTTCTCTTAATCTTTCATTTTGTAAAGCGGTATTTCCTAATTCTGGATCTTCTGCTATAATAACATGTGATATTATATTTGCAAAGTTATATGGGTTACTTCCTGCTCTATTTAATTCTTCATACTTATCTGGACATGATTCTATCAATTGCTCCCATAGAACTTTTGCTGCTTCACCTAAAAATGTTTCTAAATATGTTATCATATCTTCTACCCTATTTCCTATATTATGCTGATTCTGTATGTATTTTTGAACTATTAATCCTTTCCAAACACTTAACACATTTGGCCAGTCTATTGGGTCATATGCGGATAAATTTAGGATTGCTCCTTCACTCTTATAATTTTGAAATTTTACTGGTTTTTCAAAATTTCGTTTTTTGGAACCCATGTATGCATATTGACCTGGGATGTAATTATATGAGAACTCTTCTTTAGGTGGTGGCCAAGTTCCTGCAGATCTAGATGGTCTTTCTTGCTCCCCATCAGCTTTTACCGAGTCATCACCGTATCTTTTTCTTTTACTAATTCCTACATCCATTGCTTCCATAGCATTTTCTAAATTATGTAAACCAATATCATCTAAAGAATTTATGAATTATTTCATTTATTAATTCCTCTTCTTCCTCATAACTTTGTTGTAATAATTTTTCATTCATGGTCCATTGTTCTTCCTCACTTATTGAGGTAGTATTTTCTTGAGCTATATTCTTTTCTTTAGCAACTAATTGATTTTCTTTGTAAGTATTATCGTTCTTATTTTTAACCTCTTTCTTGATTTCTGAGCGTCCCACAGAATTATTTCTATCCTTTTTAATTCTTTTTAGCCTTGCTAATTCTCTAATAAAATAAAGTTCTTTTTCTCTAATTTTTGGCCATTCGTGTAACATAGAGCTATTATATTCAACACTTATTTGTTTTATTTTGTCTTCACAATAACTTATTTCAATGTCTATATCAGGTTTCTCCATGAAATCTGAGATACTATGTCTTCTGCTATTATCTATTTCTTGTTCTGTCGTCATAGAATCTGAATCGTCTAAAGATCTTGCCTTATAATTTATAAATCTAATGCTGGTTTTGCCCTTACTATTTTCATAGCTGATATAATCTTCAGATTGCTGCAAAGTCTTCCTTTGTATTAGTTCACTTATGCTCCACTCTTCTCCTGCCCTCTCTTCGAGCTTATTTTTAAAGGACTCATAAAATTAATTCCTTTTGATTGCATATTTTGTATTACATCATTAACATTTACCTTATATTTTGTCCTACTATTATTTGTTAACCTACCGATAAATTCTATGCTTACTAACAAATTTGTTCCTTTAAATTCTTCATATCCTTTGGTTTGGAAACCAAAACTCATTTTTTCTATAAACTCTTTTATAGGCATAATTAAGTCTGGAGCTATATAAGTTATTAAACTACCTTCATTCATGTCTCCTTCCAAAAATCCTAATGACGCTTTATTAATTGTGTCCCACCTTTTGTCCAACAGAGTTATTAAAACCTTTGTTCCTAATTTCTTTCTTGTCATACTTTTAATTCCGATTATATACATTCCTTGGTGAATGTATTTGTAACCTGAAAATTTCAAGCCATTTTCAAATTGCTTGCTTACAATTTTTAATTCTACCGGCTTTGTTAAAACACTTAATTCAACTTCTCTAGATATTCTATATAGCCCACTTCTACTTTCAAAAAATCTCATTTGATATATCTGCTGCGGTTTTATTTTCCTTAAGGTATCTTTCTGATATTTTTCTAAATCAGTTTCTACATTAATGATATCTTCGAGATTTTCTATATCTTCACTTTTACCTTTGAGTCTATCCATTAAGGTTAAAGGTCTTATATCTTTATTTACTATCTAGAGGGATTGATCTCTTCTGCAGACACCTTTAGATAAGTCCATTTATCAGAATTTATGGATGTAGTGGAAGAAACTATTCCGGTTGAGGACAACACAAGTTCCTTTCCAATACTTTCGATATTAACCTTTTCAAGAATTTTAGCTAACAACTCGACTATGGTCTTATTCTGCTCTATTAGTATTTTTGAATCGTCTTCTTGTAACTTAATATCTTGTTGTTCTACTATAACTCTTTTAGATTCTAACTTCTTATAGATCAAAGAGACTTCTTCTTTGATATAATCACTATTATGGCAGTATTTATTTTGTTCTATTTTTCCTTCTTCTAATTTTTGTAACGCAAGATTTATTTTATTCTGTATTAAAGAGAGATTTTCTTCAGTCTCCTTATGGTTTTTATAAAGTTTGTCAAGTCTTATGTCTAATTCGTCTTGCCTTTTACCCCAAGTAATGTAAAGATTATGTATTAAGTCTACTAGCAAGTTTAACTGTCCTTGTGAACTATGCCAAGTATGATCTTCCGAAGAATTAAGTCTGCACCTTATATTAATATTATCTTTTGTATTGATAACCTTTCCAGTATTTACTTCAAAATTCAAATACTTTAACTTCTCAATTGTAACGAGGCTCGATACCACTATTCACACGGGTATATATATTTATTTATATCGTTATTCAGGATCGTTCTTTCGAGCTGGCGAGGCCTAACAATCTGCCGGGCGGTGTAAGTTTTCAGTCGTAAAAATCCTATTCGGTACTCACCATATTTCTCGCTTATTTGTTTCAGAAGTAACGAAGTCTTTCCCCAGATTAGATAGTCACAAGCATATGCAAAAAGTTTTTATCGTCTCCCCAGGCAGTTCCACCCGAAGGGAACACTTCTCTACGGCCGCACGGGGTCCCCTCTAACGCCACGACTCGGGCTAAAACGAGGACTACACCGTAGAGGTCTCTCCTATAGGGTCCCTAGCATAAAAACTTAATCCATATCCAAGAACTATACCATATCAAGGGATTTTCAAAGACAACACTACTTCATTTCCACAAATATAGCTTACATATGGTTTTCCCTTTCGGGAAACCCCCAAACACTTAAACACACGAAGGAAAAAAAATTACCTTGCAGGCGGTATCTTACGAGTGGATTACACTCTCTATTTTACAAGTGGGATACTACTGCTACTTGGTGGTGGAGGTGGAAGAGCGCTCCGGAGGATGGCCGGGTGAACTCTCTATCGGCCGATGCCTTCTTCCGAAGCCGGGGTCCTCCTTTTATAGTTGAGCGAGCGGTACTTCCTTCCTATTTATTTAGCACACGTAGCCTCCATCTTCATGTAGCAAGGACACCATGTGTCACAACTTTCTTGTATCAAGGACACCGGGTGTATGGTGTTCCTGTATTAAGGACACCATGTGTAACCTTTGTGTTGCTATGGTCTTTCTTTTATGATGAGATATTAATATAAGCTCCGATACCACACACAATATAAATTAAAGCTATGACTAAAACCTACTCCGGGATATTTATACTTATATTCAAGTTCGGGTTACTATTCAAATTCGGGTTACTATTCAAATTCGGGTTACTATTCAAATTCGGGTTTTCTACAGCACCAACCCACCAACCGGCAGGTTCGGTGGGAGGAATGATTTCAGTACTATTCACGGAAAGCGACCTCTCGCTGATTAACACTACGATTATATTAGTCTAATCTTGCTACTATTCGACGAAAGTGACACCTTCTTCACGTATATTCGTTATTCAGGACCGTTCTTTCGATTGGCGAGGCCAAACAGATCGCCTATCCGAACAAAAACTCGGTGGTAAAAATCCTACTCGGTACTCACCATACTTATCGCTAGTTTGTCTCGGAAATAGCAAAGCCTTTCCCATAGGCTCCCCGGTCGCTAGCACATGTGACGAGTTCTTATCGTCTCCCCGAGCAGTTCCACCCGAAGGGAACACTTCTCACCGGCCCCAAGGCTCTACACAGCGCCACAACTCCGGGCTAAAAGAGCAGGCCGAAACAGAGGTTTCTCCTATAGGGTCCCTAGCATAAAAACTCGTCCCACATGAAAGAACCGGAAAACCGAGGGATTTTCAAAGACAGACACTACTTCATTTTCACAAACATAGCTTACATATGGCTTTCCCTTTCGGGAACCCCCAAGAGCTTAAGCACACAAAGGAAAAATTACCTTGCGGGCGATATCTTACAATGGATTACACTCTCTATTTTACAAGTGGACTACTTCTACTAAGGAGGTGGAAGAGCTGCGACGAATTCGGTGGTGCTTCGCTTCGCTTCCCGGTTTCGATGTTCCGGTGTTTCGATGTTTCGATATTTCTCATGTTTCTCCCGAAGCCCGACGTCTCCTTTTATAGCCGCGCATGGCGTCCTTCCATCATGTTTATTTAACACACGTAATGTCCTTCAATCCTGTGTCAAAGGACATGAGCTGGTGTCCTTCACTTCGTGGCAAAGGACATGAGCTGGTGAGTAAAAGGACAAGAGTCGGCGTCCTTGTCGTCTTTTATGATATTCCCCTTTGCTTGAGTCTTCTGGAACGTGCACCGATCATGCAGGCCATAATCTTGCTTAGCAAATGCAGCCACAACCTTACTTAGGATATGCGAGCGACTCTTTGTGCTGCGCTTCGGTATTTATTCGAATTAAATGGCGAAGACTTCGGGTCCTCTTCTTCGTACGTATACGGGTCTCACCACGCTTCCGACTTGAGAGTAGCACTCTCAAATGTCGTTGTACGGGTCACACCACGCTTCCGACTTGAGAGTATGGCTCTCAATAATATTTGTCCGAAAATTATTCAAATCTTCTTGAGTACTTATGCAAAGTCTTGAATAATATTTTTGTATATTAATTCTTTTTGAGAGTATTACTTTTAATAATATACCAACATCTTTCTTGATATTTTTGGTGGATTAATTTTGATCAGATTCTGGGGTTGCCCATGTCCACCAATATCTATAAGGTCTTCGTCTAAAAATGTATTCACAAATTTTTCATCATATACCTTTTTTGCTTCTTCAAACTTCTCATCATATTCTTTCTTCATTTCTTTAAATTTATCTTCGTATGCTTTCTTCATTTCTTCAAATTTTCTATTCATTTCCTTCTTCACTTCTTTCAAGACTTCTTTCTTTATATCTTCTTTCCATACTCGATGATATTTTTTCCAATTTTTCTTCTATCTTATATTCAATGTATTCACCATTGGAATGATTACCTTCTTTTTTCAAACTTTCTGCATATGTTAATTTCTTGGAAGTATTTTCTTCTTCTTTTATTGTTATTGCAGATGATTCTTTTATTTTTACTATATTTGGTTCTTCGAGAGTCTTGTTATTATTTTGAACCAATCTGTAATTTTGAATATATTCTCTTGCAGATGGTTCTATATAATAATTTGGCCCTATTGCTCTTCTTGCTGAGCTCAATGCTTCATCTACATCCATGTATCCGGCAAAGGATGCGAGTGTCTTTCCTTCTTTGCATTTCTTTCTTCGAATAACTATATTTTCAAAACTTGTATATATTCCGGGCCTTCCTCCATTGTATATTACATACAATGGCTTTATTTGAAATCTTTCTGGAGTATCTGATGATGGTAGCATTCCATTGATTTCATTAAAATATTCTGAGAGGCTATTTAATATGGCCAGAAAGTACCCTTTGTCTTCCTTCTTATTGTTGTATTGGTACCATAAATTGTCCAACAAATATTGCTGAATTTCATCCACAAAGATATGTTCTTTGGGTTTGAAATTGAAGGTATTTGGAGAAAACACCTTTAATTTATTTTCTTTTCCGAAGGTATAGTATTCAACTTCAGTATTATTCATGGCTCTCTTCATTCCCGCAAAATAGCTGATCGGGAAAACAAGTCGAGAAGCTTATTGTCTTTCCCCTTAATATGCTCAAAATTGACTTTGTAACCATTTCCTGTAATAATATCTTCAAATAAAATCCATCTTCGAGTAGAGCTCTTTTTACTATTAATTTGATTGTAATATCTGCATATTGCTTCACAATCTGTCCTTACTCGTAAATTCTTTGAATCCAAGATATAAGCGAAAAGCATTTATTGCCGAAATTACAGCCAAAATTTCTCTATCAGTATTATTCATAGTTTTCAGTTTATAACTTCCTGATGCATATCTGCATATTTTTTCTTCTGTCTTAGGAGAATATTTATTGGGCTTTTGTTTTAATATGGCACCTCGACCTTCTTTAGACGCATCGGTTTCAATAATAAAATAACTATCATTTAAAGGTAATTCTAAAGGCTTCAAATTCTTCACTTTTTCTTTTATTGTTCTTACTAATTTTATATCTTCAGAGTTAAAATATTTTTGACCATTCTTCCTTAATTTTGAATATAATGGACCAGCAAGCTTTGCTAAGTTGTTTATATAATTTCTTGCATAGTTTACAATTCCTAAGAATTGCTGCAAAACTTTAGTATCACTCATGTTATCAGGGAACTGTAATATTTTCTTAGCAATATGCTCTTATAAATATATTTTCCCTTCTCCTATTTTATGGCCAAGGAAATTAATTCTTTCTTTGCATATTTCCATTTTCTTTTTAGATAATATTAAACCATTTTGTTCTACCTTTCTAAAGAAAACTTCAAGATGTGCAATATCTTCTTTATATGTTTTTGAGAAGACTAATATATCATCTATATATACTAATATGAAATCTTGGGTTTCATTGAAAATATTTTGCATCTTTCTTTGAAATAATGCAGGTGCATTTTTTAATCCTAGAGGCATAACAAGCCATTCAAAATGACCTTGAGGACATGTGAATGCAGTCCATTCTATTGAATCTTCAGCCATTTTAACTTGCCAAAAACCAGCTTTCAAGTCAAATTTTGAAAAATATTTGCTACCTTGTATTCTATTAATCAATTCTTCTTTATTTGGAATATTGAAAGCGTCTTCTACTGTATTATCATTTAACCTTTTATAATTAATAACCATTCTAGATTTTCTTCTAACTTCTTCTGCATGATTTCTAACTATAAAGGCTGCTGATCTATGCGGGCTTCTACTTTTTCTTATTGCTTTTAATTTTAATAATTCTTCAATATGCATCTTAAAATCTTCTATATCTTTTGGAGTGGCTTCTATAGGAGCTGTTTTGATTATATAATTTGGATTTATTATATTGATCTGACAAACTATTCCATTTTTCTCCCAATATTTCATGGGTATTTCACCAATGATTTGGATATCTTCAAGTCTTTGTACAATCTTTTCTATATCTTTTTTAGATTTTATATCTCTATACCAATTTGGAGCAAATGATTGTAACCCAATACACTCTAGATTAGAATTTTCTACATAGTATTCTTCTATATTTGGACTAATAGTCTCTTCCTCAATATTGCAAATTTGTAGTATTTTATTTTGCTTTCGGACTTCAGAGATATATGGCACATTATCTTGATGTGGAATAAATGTGATTCCTTGTTCATGTATAATTGTGGTTTGAACAGATTGTTGTAAAAATCTTAACCCAAGTATTAAATCACTATTTATAACAGATAGGTCTCTTATTGTAATTTCATCTATTATATATCTTGTATTATTTATGTATGCTTCAATATTGTATGCTAATTGATTATGGATCTTTTTAATTCCTGACATATCTGTGGATATTTCTGCCTTGTTATCATCTATAGTATGAACTATTTCAGGACATTTGATGAAGTATTTATCATGGATAATATTTTTAGTGCACCCTGTGTCTATTAATGCTAACAATTTATATGAAACATTCGGGCTTAATTTTATTTTTACTGGAATTCTTATGCCTAATATTTCCTTAAAAGGCAATCTTACTATATATTTATTTCCAAAACTTATTAAAGCATCTCTTAATTGTAATATCTTATTACTTCTATTATCTTTTGTAGTCAAGGTTCGTTCTTGAAATTTAGTATTTTCTAAATTTTTAACTTTCTCTACTCTTCTATAGTCAAACTTTGTTTGCAATTCTTCTAATTTCACCTCTAATATTCTTATTTTTTCAAAAACTCTTGTTTTAGAGTCTATAAGATCTTTATTGTCTTCAGCATTATTTTTTTCTTCTTGCTTATTGCTATCACTTTTTACAAAGTCTTTACCATATTTTCTTTTTTTGTCTATTCCACTTATATCCATTGCTTCCATAGCATTGTCTAAATTTTGTAACCCAATATCATCTAGTGAGTTTATAAAATTATTATCTTCTTCCTTTTGCTCATTGTCTATTTCATTTTTTAAAGTATGCAACCTTATATTATTAAATGGATTTATAAGATTATTATTATCTTCATTATTATTATTTGGTTGCTTTTCATTAGATATTAAATCTTTAGTTTTTTCTTGCTGCTTACTAATTTCTTCTTCTACTAAATCTTTTTCTACTTCTTCATAACTATCTCGATAACAGACTTCTCATTTATTTCCCACTGTTCTTCTTCACTTATTGACTTAATATTTTCTTGACACTTATTCTTATTTTTATTTTCTAATTCTTTTTTATTATAAACATATTCTTTCTTATTTTTAATAGATAATTTAACTTCTTTCTTATTTTCTAAGTATGCTAAAGAATTTTCCTTTTCTTTCTTTAATTTTCTTAGTCTTGCCAATTGCCTATAAAAATAAACTTCCTTTTCTCTAATATTTGGCCATTCATGTAACATAGAAGTACTATATTCTACATTTATTTGTTTTAATTTGTCTTCATAATATCTCATTTCTAAATCTATATCAGATATTTCCATGTATTCCGAGATGCTATGTCTTCTACTATAATCAATTTCTTCTAGATTCTCAATATCTTTACTTTTACCTCTTAGCCTATCCATTAAGGTTAAGGGTTTTAAATCTTTATTTACTATTTGAAGGGATTGGTCTCCTCTACAGGTAACTTTAGATAGGTCCATTTATCTGAATTTAAAGATGTAGTGGGGCAGCCTACTATATTTGAGACTGGCACAACTTCTTTTCCAAGTATTCGTAATATTAACCTTGTCTAATATTTGTGTTAAAAGCTGAAAAATACGGTTATTTTGTCTTAAAATTTCTTTAGAATCTTCTTCTTGAATCTTAATTTCTTTTTGTTCTATTATAACTCTTTTGGATTCTAACTTCCTATAAATCAAAGACACCTCTTCTTTAATATAGTCACTATTTTGACAATATTTATTCTGTTCTTTCCTTCCTTCTTCTAATATTTGTAATACCAAATTTAATTTATTCTGTAGACCAGAAATTTCTTCTTCAATATGCTTATGATCTTTATATAACCTTTCAAATTTTATATCTAATTCGTCCTGCCTTTTTTCCCAAGTTATATAAAAATTATGTATTAGATCAACAAGCAAATTCAATTGACTTTGAGAGCTATGCCAAGTATGTTCTTCGGAGGAATTAATTCTGCACCTTATATTGATATTTTCTTTTGTGCTTATAATTTTTCCAGTATTCACTTCTGAATTTAAATACCTTAACTTCTCAATTATAACCTGTCTCCGATGCCACACACAATATAAATTAAAGATATGACTAAAACCTACTCCGGGATATTTATACTTATATTCAAGTTCGGGTTACTATTCAAATTCGGGTTACTATTCAAATTCGGGTTTTCTACAAGCACCAACCCACCAACCGGCAGGTTCGGTGGGAGGAATGATTTCAGTACTATTCACGGAAAGCGACCTCTCGCTGATTAACACTACGATTATATTAGTCTAATCTTGCTACTATTCGACGAAAGCGACACCTTCTTCACGTATATTCGTTATTCAGGACCGTTCTTTCGACTGGCGAGGCCAAACAGACTGCCTATCCGAACAAAAACTCAGTGGTAAAAATCCTACTCGGTACTCACCATACTTATCGCTAGTTTGTCTCGAAATAGCAAAGCCTTTCCCATAGGCTCCCCGGTCGCTAGCACATGTGACAGGTTCTTATCGTCTCCCCAGGCAGTTCCACCCGAAGGGAACACTTCTCACCGGCCCCAAGGCTCTACACAGCGCCACAACTCCGGGCTAAAAAGAGCAGGCCGAAACAGAGGTTTCTCCTATAGGGTCCCTAGCATAAAAACTCGTCCCACATGAAAGAACCGGAAAACCGAGGGATTTTCAAAGACAAGCACTACTTCATTTTCACAAACATAGCTTACATATGGCTTTCCCTTTCGGGAACCCCCAAGAGCTTAAGCACACAAAGGAAAAATTACCTTGCGGGCGATATCTTACAATGGATTACACTCTCTATTTTACAAGTGGACTACTTCTACTAAGGAGGTGGAAGAGCTGCGACGAATTCGGTGGTGCTTCGCTTCGCTTCCGGTTTCGATGTTCCGGTGTTTCGATGTTTCGATATTTCTCATGTTTCTCCCGAAGCCCGACGTCTCCTTTTATAGCCGCGCATGGCGTCCTTCCATCCTGTTTATTTAACACACGTAATGTCCTTCAATCCTGTGTCAAAGGACATGAGCTGGTGTCCTTCACTTCGTGGCAAAGGACATGAGCTGGTGAGTAAAAGGACAAGAGCTGGCGTCCTTGTCGTCTTTTATGATATTCCCCTTTGCTTGAGTCTTCCGGAACGTGCACCGATCATGCAGGCCATAATCTTGCTTAGCAAATGCAGCCACAACCTTACTTAGGATATGCGAGCGACTCTTTGTGCTGCGCTTCGGTATTTATTCGAATTAAATGGCGAAGACTTCGGAAAGCTATGACTTAAAAGTACTCCGGGATATTTATACTTATATTCAAGTTCGGGTTACTATTCAAATTCGGGTTACTATTCAAATTCGGGTTACTATTCAAATTCGGGTTTTCTACAGCACCAACCCACTAACCGGCAGGTTCGGTGGGAGGAATGATTTCAGTACTATTCACGGAAAGCGACCTCTCGCTGATTAACACTGCGATTATATTAGTCTAATCTTGCTACTATTCGACGAAAGCGACACCTTCTTCACGTATATTCGTTATTCAGGACCGTTCTTTCGGCTGGCGAGGCCAAACAGACTGCCTATCCGAACAAAAACTCGGTGGTAAAATTCCTACTCGGTACTCACCATACTTATCGCTAGTTTGTCTCAGAAATAGCAAAGCCTTTCCCATAGGCTCCCGGTCGCTAGCACATGTGACGAGGTTCTTATCGTCTCCCGAGCGGTTCCACCCGAAGGGAACACTTCTCACCGGCCCCAAGGCTCTACACAGCGCCACAACTCCGGGCTAAAAGAGCAGGTCGAAACAGAGGTTTCTCCTATAGGGTCCCTAGCATAAAAACTCGTCCCACATGAAAGAACCGGAAAACCGAGGGATTTTCAAAGACAACACTACTTCATTTTCACAAACATAGCTTACATATGGCTTTCCCTTTCGGGAACCCCCAAGAGCTTAAGCACACAAAGGAAAAATTACCTTGCGGGCGATATCTTACAATGGATTACACTCTCTATTTTACAAGTGGACTACTTCTACTAAGGAGGTGGAAGGGCTGCGACGAATTCTGGTGGTGCTTCGCTTCGCTTCCCGGTTTCGATGTTCTCTTCTTTCCGATATTTCTCATGTTTCGATGTTTCGATGATGTTCTTCCGAAGCTCTGTCGTCTCCTTTTATAGCCGCGCATGGCGTCCTTCCATCCTGTTTATTTAGCACACGTAATGTCCTTCAATCCTGTGTCAAAGGACATGAGCTGGTGTCCTTCACTTCGTGGCAAAGGACATGAGCTGGTGAGTAAAAGGACAAGAGCCTGTCGTCCTTGTCGTCTTTTATGATATTCCCCTTTGCTTGAGTCTTCCGGAACGTGCACCGATCATGTAGGCCATAATCTTGCTTAGCAAATGCGAGCGACTCTTTGTGCTGCGCTTCGGTATTTATTCGAATTAAATGGCGAAGACTTCGGGTCCTCTTCTTCGTACGTATACGGGTCTCACCACGCTTCCGACTTGAGAGTAGCACTCTCAAATGTCGTTGTACGGGTCACACCACGCTTCCGACTTGAGAGTATGGCTCTCAATAATATTTGTCTGAAAATTCCGTATACGTACGAAGAAGAGGACCCGAAGTCTTCGCCATTTAATTCGAATAAATACCGAAGCGCAGCACAAAGAGTCGCTCGCATATCCTAAGTAAGGTTGTGGCTGCATTTGCTAAGCAAGATTATGGCCTGCATGATCGGTGCACGTTCCGAAGACTCAAGCAAAGGAGCATATCATAAAAGACGACAAGGACGCCGCCTCTTGTCCTTTTACTCACCAGCTCATGTCCTTTGCCACGAGGTGAAGGACACCAGCTCATGTCCTTTGACACAGGATTGAAGGACATTACGTACGCTAAATAAACAGGATGGAAGGACGGCATGCGCGGCTATAAAAGGAGACGTCAGGCTTCGGAAGAACAACAAGAGAATCATGAGAAATATCGAAAGAAGAGAACATCGAAACCGGAAGCGAAGCGAAGCACCACTGAATTCGTCGCAGCCCTTCCACCTCCTTAGTAGAAGTAGTCCACTTGTAAAATAGAGAGTGTAATCCATTGTAAGATATCGCCCGCAAGGTAATTTTTCCTTTGTGTGCTTAAGCTCTTGGGGGTTCCCGAAAGGGAAAGCCATATGTAAGCTATGTTTGTGAAAATGAAGTAGTGTCGTCTTTGAAAATCCCTCGGTTTTCCGGTTCTTTCATGTGGGACGAGTTTTTATGCTAGGGACCCTATAGGAGAAACCTCTGTTTCGGCCTGCTCTTTTAGCCCGGAGTTGTGGCGCTCGTGTAGAGCCTTGGGACCGGTGAGAAGTGTTCCCTTCGGGTGGAACCGCTCGGGGAGACGATAAGAACTCGTCACATGTGCTAGCGACCGGGGAGCCTATGGGAAAGGCTTTGCTATTTCTGAAATAAACTAGCGATAAGTATGGTGAGTACCGAGTAGGAATTTTACCACCGAGTTTTTGTTCGGATAGGCGATCTGTTTGGCCTCGCCAACCGAAAGAACGGTCCTGAATAACGAATATACGTGAAGAAGGTGTCGCTTTCGTCGAATAGTAGCGAGATTAGACTAATATAATCGTAGTGTTAATCAGCGAGAGGTCGCTTTCGTGAATAGTACTGAAATCATTCCTCCCACCGAACCTCGCCGGTTAGTGGGTTGGTGCTGTAAAAACCCGAATTTGAATAGTAACCCAAACTTGAATATAAGTATAAATATCCCGAAGTAATTTTAAGTCATAGCTTTAATTTATATTGTGTGTGGCATCAGAGACAGGTTATAATTGAGAAGTTAAGGTATTTAAATTCAGAAGTGAATACTGGAAAAATTATAAGCACAAAAGAAAATATCAATATAAGGTGCAGAATTAATTCCTCCGAAGAACATACTTGGCATAGCTCTCAAAGTCAATTGAATTTGCTTGTTGATCTAATACATAATTTTTATATAACTTGGGAAAAAAGGCAGGACGAATTAGATATAAAATTTGAAAGGTTATATAAAGATCATAAGCATATTGAAGAAGAAATTTCTGGTCTACAGAATAAATTAAATTTGGTATTACAAATATTAGAAGAAGGAAGGAAAGAACAGAATAAATATTGTCAAAATAGTGACTATATTAAAGAAGAGGTGTCTTTGATTTATAGGAAGTTAGAATCCAAAAGAGTTATAATAGAACAAAAAGAAATTATGATTCAAGAAGAAGATTCTAAAGAAATTTTAAGACAAAATAACCATATTTTTCAGCTTTTAACACAAATATTAGACAAGGTTAATATTACGAATACTGGAAAAGAAGTTGTGCCAGTCTCAAATATAGTAGGCTGCCCCACTACATCTTTAAATTCAGATAAATGGACCTATCTAAAGTTACCTGTAGAGGAGACCAATCCCTTCAAATAGTAAATAAAGATTTAAAACCCTTAACCTTAATGGATAGGCTAAGAGGTAAAAGTAAAGATATTGAGAATCTAGAAGAAATTGATTATAGTAGAAGACATAGCATCTCATAATACATGGAAATATCTGATATAGATTTAGAAATGAGATATTATGAAGACAAATTAAAACAAATAAATGTAGAATATAGTACTTCTATGTTACATGAATGGCCAAATATTAGAGAAAAGGAAGTTTATTTTTATAGGCAATTGGCAAGACTAAGAAAATTAAAGAAAGAAAAGGAAAATTCTTTAGCATACTTAGAAAATAAGAAAGAAGTTAAATTATCTATTAAAAATAAGAAAGAATATGTTTATAATAAAAAAGAATTAGAAAATAAAAATAAGAATAAGTGTCAAGAAAATATTAAGTCAATAAGTGAAGAAGAACAGTGGGAAATAAATGAGAAGTCTGTTATCAGATAGTTATGAAGAAGTAGAAAAAGATTTAGTAGAAGAAGAAATTAGTAAGCAGCAAGAAAAAACTAAAGATTTAATATCTAATGAAAAGCAACCAAATAATAATAATGAAGATAATAATAATCTTATAAATCCATTTAATAATATAAGGTTGCATACTTTAAAAAATGAAATAGACAATGAGCAAAAGGAAGAAAATAATAATTTTATAAACTCACTAGATGATATTGGGTTACAAAATTTAGACAATGCTATGGAAGCAATGGATATAAGTGGAATAGACAAAAAAAGAAAATATGGTGAAGACTTTTCAAATAGTGATAAAGAACAAGAAAGACCCACTAGAGCAAGCAGGAACATGGCCACCTCCAAAAGAAGAATTTCCATATAATTACATCCCAGGACAATATGCATATATGGGTGCTAAGAAACGAAATTTTGAAAAACCAGTAAAATTTCAAGATTATAAGAGCGAAGGAGCAATATTAAATTTATCTGCATATGATCCAATAGATTGGCCAAATGTACTTAGCATATGGAAAGGATTGATAGTTCAAAAATATATACAGAATCAGCATAACATAGGAAATAGAGTAGAAGACATGATAACATATCTAGAAACATTTTTAGGAGAAGCAGTGAAAGTTTTATGGCAACAATGGATAGAAGCTTGTCCAGAAAAATATGAAGAATTAAAAAGAGCAGGAACCAATCCTTATAATTTTGCAAATATAATATCACATCTTATTATAGTCGAAGACCCAGAATTAGGGAATACTGCATTGCAAAATGAAAGGCTAAGGGAAATAGAAAAATTAACATTAACAAGTTGGAAAGGAATAAAACAATTTTCTCAACACTATTTATATAATGCTACCACTGCTAAACAAGGATTTAATCAAGGAGTAGTAGAAAGATATTTCAATAAATTACCAGATCCTTTAGGTAGTATAATTTTTGAAGAATATAAAAAAGAAACGCAAGGGCAAATTATGAATATATCTCAAGCTATAACATTTGTATTTAAGCAACTAAGAAAAATATGTACCAATATACAAGCTCAAAGATCTATGAAACATTCAGATTATAATTTTTGCAATAATATAGTCCAAATACCATTAACATATGGTGAAGAAAGACATAGAAATAAGAAGTTTAAACAACCTCATAGAAGGTATAATAATCCTAGAACAAAGAAAAGGTATTTTCTAAGAAGATCTGATAATAGACCTCCATTTTTACATAAAAGAAATGTAAGACGTTATAATCCCAGAAAGAATTATGATAAGACATGTAGATGTTTTATATGCAATTCACCAGACCATCTAAGCAAAACCTGTCCTAATAAAGATCAGAAAAGATACTCTAGTAAATATGAAGAACAAGAAAAGGTTTTTATAGTTGATAGTGTAAACGAGAATATCTTAATGTGTGATGATGAAATTAAAGATGATGAATCTATATATTCCATTATAGAAACAGATGAAATAGAAAACATTGAATCAGAATATGAATCAAGTGATGATGAGCCAGATTTAATAGAAGAATTAGCAGGTCTAAAAATAGAAATGATGAATCAAGCAGAATGTGAACATGATTGGATAAGAGGAAAAGGAGATTTTAATATAAAGTGTGCATTTTGCATATATTATCCAAGTCAAGATAAAAGAGCCACCTGTAGTAAATGTCTTAGACAAACATGTATTGAATGTCTAAAAATAAAGAATCAAGATTGGAGGCAAGAAATAGAAATTGAACCAGAAGATAAAATTTTATCCAAGTAGAGTCAGAATACTAGAAAATAGAATAAATAAACTAGAAGAAGAATTAGAAGGTTTGCAAATAAAACTTAGCAATAAAATAATAGAAGAAAATAAAAACATAGAAAATACTGAATATATGGAACAGATGTTACCTATAAAGGACCAAATATGGAGAAATCAATTATCCACTCTTACTAAACACTCTTTTGCTAATTTTATTGCAGACTCTATTCAAAATACATCCACCATGTGTGAGAAGATTTTAAAAGAAGGAATATCATATCAAGAGCATATATGCATAAATTGCAAAAGAACCTTCAAGATCACCCAGTCTCTGGGAAATATCATAAAAGAATTTTATAACAATACCCCTTACGAATCACTCATTCCCATAATAAGTTTCAAGACAGATCGGACTTTATCTTATTTCACTCAAGATATCAAGAATATTATCCGGGAAAAATACTATGAAAGACAAATGAAGACTTTCCTTGATATTCAAGAATATCTCAAGGATATTTATATGAGGAAAATAACTCATCCAGGAATAAGAGTAGAAACCTATACTTTTCCACTACTTTACCTGGATGATAAACTAATCATTCATTCTCATCACAAGTTTATAATCCTCGGAGCTAATATAGACCTTATGCAATTCCATAAAATATCCATCGATCAATCCAAAAATATCTCTTTGCAAACATTGATAGATCAAGGTCCGGTCCATTGTATCTATGGATCCTTGGAAGAAATTCTTCATTCAGACCTTGGCAAAGCTACAAAAGAAGGATGCAGAAGGTTATCACATATCAAAGGAAGATATAAAATCATATTCTACTCTTCTCCACCAAAGTTCAATTCACCAGTCAGACCAGCAACACATGATATCTATATTACAAAGGGACATTATACCTTCCCAAAATCTCAGTCTACAGTAATGGCCCGAAGAATATGATGAATTATTTGCCAAGAAGACAAATCATAATAATTGGGCAATGTTCTGTGAAGCTAAAGAATTGGAAGGAGCTATTAAATTCAATCCATCATATTATATGATATTCCGAATTGCATAACTCAAATCTTTATTTACGGATATGGTTCAAGTTATTCACGAATAACTAAAGGAATAGGAAGACTTATAAAGCCTATTTTAGGCAAAGAAAATAATCTCGAGAAAGGAATATCGAGAATTCTTTTCATGGTACTGAAGTATGGCAGCCAGATGATATTGATAATGATGAAACATTTGATGATGAATAAATATTAAATAATTTAAAAAAATATCACCAGCATGGAAAGAAGATATAAAGAAAGAAGTCTTGAAAGAAATGAAGAAAGCATATGAAGATAAATTTAAAGAAATAAAGAAAGAATATGATGAGAAATTTGAAGAAGCAAAGAAGGTATACGATGATAAATTTGTGAATACAATTTTAGACGAAGATCTTATGGATATTGGTGGACATGGGCAACCCCTGAATCTGATCCACCAAAAATATCAAGAAAGATGTTGGAATATTATTAATACTCTCAAAAAGAACTAATATACAAAAATATTATTCAAGACTTTGCATAAGTACTCAAGAAGATTTGAATAATTTTCAGACAAATATTATTGAGAGCCATACTCTCAAGTCGGAAGCGTGGTGAGACCCGTATACGTACGAAGAAGAGGACCCGAAGTCTTCGCCATTTAATTCGAATAAATACCGAAGCGCAGCACAAAGAGTCGCTCGCATATCCTAAGTAAGGTTGTGGCTGCATTTGCTAAGCAAGATTATGGCCTGCATGATCGGTGCACGTTCCGGAAGACTCAAGCAAAGGGGAATATCATAAAAGACGACAAGGACGCCAGCCTCTTGTCCTTTTACTTACCTGCTCATGTCCTTTGCCACGAAGTGAAGGACACCAGCTCATGTCCTTTGACACAGGATTGAAGGACATTACGTGTGTTAAATAAACAGGATGGAAGGACGCCATGCGCGGCTATAAAAGGAGACGTCAGGCTTCGGGAAACAGGAGAAATATCGAAACATCGAAACAGCAGAAACATCGAAACCGGAAGCGAAGCGAAGCACCACCGGAATTCGTCGCAGCTCTTCCACCTCCTTAGTAGAAGTAGTGATCCACTTGTAAAATAGAGAGTGTAATCCATTGTAAGATATCGCCCGCAAGGTAATTTTTCCTTTGTGTGCTTAAGCTCTTGGGGGTTCCCGAAAGGGAAAGCCATATGTAAGCTATGTTTGTGAAAATGAAGTAGTGCTGTCTTTGAAAATCCCTCGGTTTTCCGGTTCTTTCATGTGGGACGAGTTTTTATGCTAGGGACCCTATAGGAGAAACCTCTGTTTCGGCCTGCTCTTTTTAGCCCGGAGTTGTGGCGCTGTGTAGAGCCTTGGGGCCGGTGAGAAGTGTTCCCTTCGGGTGGAACTGCCCGGGGAGACGATAAGAACCCGTCACATGTGCTAGCGACCGGGGAGCCTATGGGAAAGGCTTTGCTATTTCTGAGACAAACTAGCGATAAGTATGGTGAGTACCGAGTAGGAATTTTACCACCGAGTTTTTGTTCGGATAGGCAGTCTGTTTGGCCTCGCCACACGAAAGAACGGTCCCGAATAACGAATATACGTGAAGAAGGTGTCGCTTTCGTCGAATAGTAGCAAGATTAGACTAATATAATCGTAGTGTTAATCAGCGAGAGGTCGCTTTCGTGAATAGTACTGAAATCATTCCTCCCACCGAACCTGCCGGTTAGTGGGTTGGTGCTGTAGAAAACCCGAATTTGAATAGTAACCCGAATTTGAATAGTAACCCGAACTTGAATATAAGTATAAATATCCCGAAGTAATTTTAAGTCATAGCTTTAATTTATATTGTGTTGAGTCTCACCACGCTTCAGCTTTGAGAGTGTACCACTATTCACACGGGTATGCACCTTATATTGAGGGTATTACTCTCAAATGGGAAGCGTGGTGTGACCATATAATAATGACACTAAAAATAATGACATTAAAAATAATGACATGGTTTGATACGGACAAAATTATGAGCAAGAAGAATATTTTAAGATGAATGCAGCAACTCAAATAATTGAAACCGCTTTTCCAAAAGTGGAGGATGATCAAGATTAATGTGGGATCCGAAGGCTCAGCAAGAGTCGGTAGAATATCTCATCATAAAAGAAAGACCATAGCAACACAAAGGTTACACATGGTGTCCTTAATACAAGAACACCATACACCTGGTGTCCTTGATACAAGAAAGTTGTGACACATGGTGTCCTTGCTACATGAAGATGGAGGCTAAGTGTGCTAAATAAATAGGAAGGAAGTACCGCTCGCTCAACTATAAAAGGAGGACCCCGGCTTCGGAAGAAGGCATCAGCCGATAGAGAGTTCACCCGGCCATCCTCCGGAGCGCCCTTCCGCCTCCACCACCAAGTAGCAGTAGTACCCCACTTGTAAAATAGAGAGTGTAATCTACTGTAAGATACCGCCTGCAAGGTAATTTTTTCCTTCGTGTGTTTAAGTGTTTGGGGGATTCCCGAAAGGGAAAACCATATGTAAGCTATATTTGTGGAAATGAAGTAGTGTTGTCTTTGAAAATCCCTTGATATGGTATAGTTCTTGAATATGGATTAAGTTTTTATGCTAGGGACCCTATAGGAGAGACCTCTACGGTATAGTCCTCGTTTTAGCCCGCAGTCGTGGCGTTAGAGGGGACCCCGTGCGGCCGTAGCGAAGTGTTCCCTTCGGGTGGAACTGCCCGGGGAGACGATAAAAACTTTTTGCATATGCTTGTGACTATCTAATCTGGGAAAGACTTCGTTACTTCGAAACAAATAAGCGAGAAATATGGTGAGTACCGAGTAGGATTTTTACGACCGAAAACTTACACCGCCCGACAGATTGTTAGGCCTCGCCAGCCGAAAGAACGATCCTGAATAACGAACATACGTGAAGAAGGTGTCGCTTTCGTCGAATAGTAGCAAGATTAGATTAATATAATCAAGGTGTTAATAAGCGGAAGGTCACTATCTCGTAAATAGTACTCGAAATCATTTCTCCCACCAAACCTACCGGTTAGTGGGTTAGGTGCTATATTTTCAAATTTTTCTTCTATCTTCCAATCAATATATTCGCCGTCTAAAGGATCAACTCCTTTTATTAAACATTCTTTGTATGTCAATTTCATAGATGAACTACTGTCTTCTTTATTCTTCATTCCACCCGTCTCTTTTGTTTTTGCTATTATTGGTTCTTCGAAAGTGCTATTACTCTTTTTTTGAACCAATCAGTAACTTTGTATATATTCTTTTGCAGATGGTTCAATATAATAGTTCGGCCCTATAGCCATTCTAGCTTTGGCTAATGCTTCATCAACATCCATATATTTTGCAAATGATAGAGATAGTCTTCTCCTCTCCATTTCTTTCTTTAGGATCACTATTTCTTCAAAGGATGTATATATTCCTGGCCTTTTCCCATTAAAAATCACATACAAAGGCCTTGATTGAATTCTTTCTCGGACATTCCGATGATGGAAGCATTCCATTGATCATATGAAAATATTCAGAAAGGCTATTTAGTATTGCCGGATAGTACCCTTTGTCGTCTTTTTTATTGTTATATTGATACCAGAAATTGTCCAGTAGACATTGTTGAACTTCATCTACAAAGATATGATTTTTAGGCTTAAATTTGAAAGTATTTTCTGGAAAAACCTTCAGCTTATTATCTGGACCAAAAGTATAATATTCAACTTCAGGTGTATTCATTGATCTCTTCATTCCTGCAAAATGGAAGAGCGTGAAAACAAGTCAGGCAACTTGTTATCTTTCCCCTTGATATGTTCAAAATGAACTTTATAACCATTTCCAGTAATAATATCTTCAAACAATATCCATCTTCTAGTTGAGCTTTTCTTACTATTAATCTGATTATAATATCGACAGATTGCTTCACAATCTGTTCTTACAATAAATTCTTTGAATCCAAGATATAGCCGAAATGCATTTATTGCAGAAATTATGGCTAGAATTTCCCTGTCAGTATTATTCATACTTTTTAACTTATAACTTCCTGAAGCATAACGACATATTTTTTCTTCTCGTCTTAGGGGAATATTTATTAGGCTTCTGTTTTAATATTGCACCCCAACCTTCCTTAGAGGCATCAGTTTCTATAATAAAATAATTGTCATCCAAAGGTAATTCTAATGGTTTTAAATTCTTTACTTTCTCCTTTATGGCTCTTACTAATTTTATATCTTCAGAGTTAAAATATTTTTGACCATTTTTCCTCAATTTTGAATATAATGGACCAGCAATTTTTGCTAAATTATCAATGTAATTTCTTGCATAGTTGACAATTCCTAGAAATTGCTGCAGAACTTTAGTATTATTCATGGTATCAGTGGAACTGTAATATTTTCTTTGCAATGTGTTCTTGTAAATATATTTTCCCTTCTCCTATTTCATGACCAAGAAAATTAATTCTCTCCTTGCAAATTTCCATTTTCTTTTTAGATAATATTAAACCATTTTGTTCTACTTTTCTAAAGAATACTTCAAGATGTGCAATATGTTCTTTATAAGATTTAGAAAAAATTAATATGTCATCTATATATACTAGTATAAATTCTTGGGTTTCATTGAAAATATTTTGCATTTTCCTTTGAAATAAAGCAGGTGCATTTTTTAGTCCCAATGGCATAACAAGCCATTCAAAATGACCTTGAGGGCAAGTAAATGCAGTCCATTCTATTGACTCTTCTGCCATTTTAACTTGCCAAAATCCAGCCTTTAAATCAAATTTCGAAAAGTATCTACTACCTTGTATTCTATTAATCAATTCTTGTTTATTAGGAATATTAAAAGCATCTTCTACAGTATTGTCATTTAACCTTTTATAATTAATGACCATTCTGGACTTTCCTCTTACTTCTTCAGACATGATTTCTAACTATAAATGCTGCAGATCTATGCGGACTTCTACTTTCTCTTATAGCCTTTAATTTTAATAGTTCTTCAATGTGCATCTTAAAGTCTTCTATATCCTTGGGAGTGGCTTCAATAGGAGCTGTTTTGATTATATAATCTGGATTTATTATATTAATCTTGCATACTATGCCATTTTTCTCCCAATGCTTCATAGGTATTTCGCCAATAATTTGGATATCTTCAAGCCTCTGCACTATCTTTTCTATGTCCTTTTTTGACTTTATATCTCTCGTACCAATTTGGTGCGAATGATTGTAACCCAATGCACTCTAAATTAGAGTTTTCTATATAGAATTCTTCTATGCTTGAACTAAGTTCGTAGTTTGTATTTTCTTCAGGTATTGCGATATCTAGATTTGGGCCGAAGCGTCTACATCAATATTGCAAATTTGTTGTGTTCCATAGCGCTTTCTAACTTCAGTAATATATGGCACATTATCTTGATGTGGAATAAATGTGATTCCTTGTTCATGTATAATTGTGGTTTGAACAGATTGTTGTAAAAATCTTAACCCAAGTATTAAATCAGTATTTATAACAGATAGGTTTCTTATTGTAATTTCATCTATTATATATCTTGTATTATTTATGTATGCTTCAATATTGTATGCTAATTGATTATGGATCTTTTTTATTCCCGACATATCCGTGGATATTTCTGCCTTGTTATCATCTATAGTATGAACTATTTCAGGGCATTTGATGAAGTATTTATCATGCATAATATTTTTAGTGCACCCTGTGTCTATTAATGCTAACAATTTATATGAAACATTCGGGCTTAATTTTATTTTTACTGGAATTCTTATGCCTAGTATTTCCTTAAAAGGCAATCTTACTATATATTTATTTCCAAAGCTTATTAAAGCATTTCTTAATTGAATAATCTTATCATTCTTATTATCCTTTATAGTTAATGTTTGTTCCCGACATTCAATAATTTCATTTTCTTTTACGACTTCGTTGCCAACCTTTGCTTGTAATATTTCTAATTCCGTGTAACGTCCCGCCAGTCCGGCCGGGCCCGTTTACCCCCGGCAGCTTAATAGGCCCTCAAGAGTTCCCCACGGACCAACACTAGTCTTTTCTCGCAGCACTTTGTCCTCACTCATGCACACCGGGAACCACTTCCCGGTCGGTCACCCATCCCTAAATTGCTCCAAGCTAAGCACGCTTAACCTTAGAGTTCTTTAGAGATGAGCTTTCGGAAAAGAAGTTGTAACTTGTTGACATGAGTATTCTATCAATCCTATTAAGCCCTATGCCAGGATGTTACACACTCACCCCTTAGAAGACCGACGTCCTCGTCGGTCAACCCTAGGCCAGGAACTTCCTCTCTTGGCCACGTCCGTGTGTCCATCGCCAGCCGCATGTGCCATGCTCGTGTGACCACTCCGGCCCACACCAGCCATGCACACAAGGCCCGTACACGTGCAACACACGCACCCGTGAAACCGCGAGAGTCGGCTCCGATACCATCCGTAACGTCCCGCCAGTCCGGCCGGGCCCGTTTACCCCCGGCAGCTTAATAGGCCCTCAAGAGTTCCCCACGGACCAACACTAGTCTTTTCTCACAGCACTTTGTCCTCACTCATGCACACCGGGAACCACTTCCTGGTCGGTCACCCATCCCTAAATTGCTCCAAGCTAAGCACGCTTAACCTTAGAGTTCTTTAGAGATGAGCTTTCGAAAAGAAGTTGTAACTTGTTGACATGAGTATTCTATCAATCCTATTAAGCCCTATGCCAGGATGTTACACATTCGTCGTATCTTGCTCGATCGTTATTTAATTCCACCCCTTTTTCCCGTAAGCTTCTTTATTCATTCCTTAATCTTCGGAATTTAGTAGACGATCCTCTAGGCGTCGGATTTATATCGGACCAGCTTGCGCTAGAATCGTGACGACGTTACCTACGCGTTAGTATTGTTAATGTGCTTGTTCTAGCGACGATTAAATCTATTCGGACGTTTCGTTCTTTCAATATTCCTCGTAATCCGTGTTGCTTTTGCATTATGCGTGTCTCTTACCCGTTCCGTATCGAATTTGGGTGACAAGTGGAATCAGATGGTCGAAGTTCGTGGATTACCTATCGAAGCCATACGAGGACTCCGATCCGTTCCGGGACCGTATTTAAGGCAAGCCGCAATCCTTGACCACTCTTGCTCCTATTTAGTAATTGCATTAAATTGGACCATGCATGATTAATGGTTACTTGCACTCGTAGTTTACCTATGCCATACTATGCCATCCTTGCCACTCGTTTGCCATAGGTTGTTCTACTCGTTACTCGCATGCTTAGTATTTGCTTAGTTGCTTAATTGAACCCCATGATGACTATACATGTTTTTGTGTAAAATAAATTGTAGGTGTTTCTTAGGTGTCGAGTTTCAGTACTAGATACCCCGTAGGGCTTTTGCGGGGCGAGTGTAGGTGGTTAGGTGCTCGGGAGACTTCGGGGAGTCTCTATTTGGAGAGTACCTGTTGCGGGTACAGTTGTGTAGGAGCCTTGGGTTATGGGGCCCCTGTTGTGGTGACACCGTTGTTGAGACTCGTTGTTTTTGAGGAGAGGGATGGTGACTCGCCCCGGCAGCTTGAGGACCGGTTCTTAGTTGGTCGCTCTTTGGTTTACTAGCTTACCACGTGACTTGTATGGGCGGGCTGGATCATGATACTTAGCGGAGGACTCGGGAGGCCCGCCGTGGTGTAGAGATTAGTGGTAGTGGGTGTTGGAGCGTTTGTCTCGACCCACGAGCAGAGGATATCCCACTCGGCCCGTGGTACGCCTTGTCACACCCTTCAGGACCTTCTTTTCCTATGTTGTGGTTAGAGGATCCCGGACTCGAGGGACGGGCGCCTCCCGGCCGATGCTTTGTGGAGTGATCTTGTGAGTGTTGCTGTGCATAGGCTTCTGCAGTAGTTCTATGTTATGGTACCTCTTCACGTGGGTACAGATGCTTACTCTCTGCAGAGATATATAAATCTATACGTATAGCCTAGCCCAAGGTATTGGGCACCACCTTTGAGCGACACTCTTGATTAGCATTTACTACTTCTCCCCTCCGATAGGTGTTTTACTTCCGGCTTCGAGCTGTGGTTCCAGTGGAGGTGTGCTGGACATAAAACTTGACTCTTGCAGGATTGTGTTGTTTCCTGCAAGGCCACTTATAAAATTTGACTAATAATAAAATATGATTCACATAGACTTGAGGAATAATGCTTTAGGTGCTAGCCCTTGCCTTTCCTTGAACTATCCCAACATGCATACATTGTTGCTAGGTAGTTGCGGCTTGCTCGAGTACGTTATGTACTCACGGCTTTACCACTTTGTTTTTCAGCCAACTAGTAGATCAAGCTTCAACGTCAAGACTTCGTCAACCCAACTAGATTAAGGTTGAAGATGATTAAGAAGGGTTTCGCCTACACTCAAGTTGCTCGTGGATTTGGATTCACTACGAAGACTTCCGCTACGCTCAAGTTAAAGATTTTCTTCCGTCGTTCGCGACGCTTAGTGTTTCGCTTTCGCTAGTAGTCTTGTGTTGTTTTCTTGGCCTGCGTGCCAAGTCCTTGTACTCGGTTATTGTAGATATTATTCTCCCTAGAATAATGTCTTATCTTGTAATCTTGTCATAATTTGTATTCTTTTATGGTGTTATGATATTCAACTCGTATTGGTTGTACAAGTCATCCTCCCGGGAGTGACTATGAGGTACAAAGGCACGGTTTTCCACCATCCGGTGGAAATCGGGCTGTCACATTCTCGCTTCTAACTTATTAATTCTATTTTCTAATATTCGAACTCTACTACATAAAATCTTATCTTCTGGTTCAAATTCTACTTCGTATCTCCAAGCTTCTTTCTTTGCTTTTAAACATTCAAAACATGCTTGTTTAAGGCATACTCTACATGTGGCTCTATTGTCTTGACTTGGATAGTATATGCAAAAAGTGTATTTAATATTATAATCACCTTTTCCTCTTATCCAGTCATGTTCACACTCGTTTGATTCATCATTTCAATTTTCAACCCTGCTAGATCTTCTATTAAATCAGGTTCCTCATCACTTGATTCATATTCTGTTTCAATATTTTCTATTTCATCTGTTTCAATAATAGAGTATATAGATTCATCATCTTTTATTTCATCATCGCACATTAAAATATTTTCATTGACACTATCGACTATAAATACCTTCTCTTGTTCTTCATATTTACTAGAGTATCTTTTCCGATCTTTATTGGGACAGGTTTTACTTAAATGATCAGTGTGAATTACATATAAAGCATCCGCATGTCTTATCATAACTCTTCCTAGGATTATATCGTCTAACATTTCTCTTATGTAAGAATGGTGGTCTATTATCAGATCTTCTTAGAAAGTATCTTCTCTTTGTTCTAGGATTATTATACCTTCTTTGTGGTTTTCTAAACTTCTTACTTCTATGTCTTTCTTCTCCATATGTTAAAGGTATCTGAATTATGTTATTGCAAAAATTATAATCTGAATGCTTCATTGATCTTTGCGCTTGTATATTTGTACATATTTTTCTTAACTGTTTAAACACAAACATTATAGCTTGAGATATATTAATAATTTGTCCTTGTGTTTCCTTTTTATATTCTTCAAATATCATACTACCAAAAGGGTCTCGGTAGCTTATTAAAATACCTTTCTACTACTCCTTGATTGAATCCTTGCTTTGCAGTAGTTGCATTGTATAAGTAGTGTTGTGAGAATTCTTTTATACCTTTCCAACTTGTTAGAGTTAATTTTTCTATTTCTCTTAATCTTTCATTTTGTAAAGCGGTATTTCCTAATTCTGGATCTTCTCGCTATAATAAGATGTGATATTATATTTGCAAAGTTATATGGGTTACTTCCTGCTCTCTTTAATTCTTCATACTTATCTGGACATGATTCTACCCATTGCTCCCATAGAACCTTTGCTGCTTCACCTAAAAATGTTTCTAAATATGTTATCATATCTTCTACCCTATTTCCTATATTATGCTGATTCTGTATGTATTTTTGAACTATTAATCCTTTCCAAACACTTAACACATTTGGCCGATCTATTGGGTCATATGCAGATAAATTTAGGATTGCTCCTTCACTCTTATAATTTTGAAATTTTACTGGTTTTTCAAAATTTCGTTTTTTGGAACCCATGTATGCATATTGACCTGGGATGTAATTATATGAGAACTCTTCTTTAGGTGGTGGCCAAGTTCCTGCAGATCTAGATGGTCTTTCTTGCTCCCCATCAGCTTTTACTAAGTCATCACCGTATCTTTTTCTTTTACTAATTCCTACATCCATTGCTTCCATAGCATTTTCTAAATTATGTAAACCAATATCATCTAAAGAATTTATGAAGTCATTATGATCTTCAGCGTCATTTCTAAGTTCTTGCTCATTATAAATTTCATTTATTAATTCCTCTTCTTCCTCATAACTTTGTTGTAATAATTTTTCATTCATGGTCCATTGTTCTTCCTCACTTATTGAGGTAGTATTTTCTTGAGCTATATTCTTTTCTTTAGCAACTAATTGATTTTCTTTGTAAGTATTATCGTTCTTATTTTTAACCTCTTTCTTGATTTCTGAGCATCCTACAGAATTATTTCTATCCTTTTTAATTCTTTTTAGCCTTGCTAATTCTCTAATAAAATAAAGTTCTTTTTCTCTAATTTTTGGCCATTCGTGTAACATAGAGCTATTATATTCAACACTTATTTGTTTTATTTTATCTTCACAATAACTTATTTCAATGTCTATATCAGGTTTCTCCATGAATTCCGAGATACTATGTCTTCTGCTATTATCTATTTCTTGTTCTGTCGTCATAGAATCTGAATCGTCTAAAGATCTTGCCTTATAATTTATAAATCTAATGCTGGTTTTGCCCTTACTATTTTCATAGCTGATATAATCTTCAGGTTGCTGCAAAGTCTTCCTTTGTATTAGTTCACTTATACTCCACTCTTCTCCTGCCCTCTCTTCGTAACTTATTTTTAAAGGACTCATAAAATTAATTCCTTTTGATTGCATATTTTGTATTACATCATTAACATTTACCTTATATTTTGTCCTACTATTATTTGTTAACCTACCGATAAATTCTATGCTTACTAACAAATTTGTTCCTTTAAATTCTTCATATCCTTTGGTTTGGAAACCAAAACTCATTTTTTCTATAAACTCTTTTATAGGCATAATTAAGTCCGGAGCTATATAAGTTATTAAACTACCTTCATTCATATCTCCTTCCAAAAATCCTAACGACGCTTTATTAATTGTGTCCCACCTTTTGTCCAACAGAGTTATTAAAACCTTTGTACCTAATTTCTTTCTTGTCATACTTTTAATTCCGATTATATACATTCCTTGATGAATGTATTTGTAACCTAAAAATTTCAAGCCATTTTCAAATTGCTTGCTTACAATTTTTAATTCTACCGGCTTTGTTAAAACACTTAATTCAACTTCTCTAGATATTCTATATAGCCCACTTCTACTTTCAAAAAATCCCATTTGATATATCTCGCTGCGGTTTTATTTTCCTTAAGGTATCTTTCTCGATATTTTTCTAAATCAGTTTCTACATTAATGATATCTTCGAGATTTTCTATATCTTCACTTTTACCTTTGAGTCTATCCATTAAGGTTAAAGGTCTTATATCTTTATTTACTATCCGGAGGGATTGATCTCTTCTGCAGACACCTTTAGATAAGTCCATTTATCAGAATTTATGGATGTAGTGGAAGAAACTATTTCGGTTGAGGACAGCACAAGTTCCTTTCCAATACTTTCGATATTAACCTTTTCAAGAATTTTAGCTAACAACTCGACTATTGTCTTATTCTCGCTCTATTAGTATTTTTGAATCGTCTTCTTGTAACTTAATATCTTGTTGTTCTACTATAACTCTTTTAGATTCTAACTTCTTATAGATCAAAGAGACTTCTTCTTTGATATAATCACTATTATGGCAGTATTTATTTTGTTCTATTTTTCCTTCTTCTAATTTTTGTAACGCAAGATTTATTTTATTCTGTATTAAAGAGAGATTTTCTTCAGTCTCCTTATGGTTTTTATAAAGTTTGTCAAGTCTTATGTCTAATTCGTCTTGCCTTTTACCCCAAGTAATGTAAAGATTATGTATTAAGTCTACTAGCAAGTTTAACTCGTCCTTGTGAACTATGCCAAGTACGATCTTCCGAAGAATTAAGTCCTTGTGAACTATGCCAAGTATTGTCCTTTCCAGTATTTACTTCAAAATTCAAATACTTTAACTTCTCAATTGTAACGAGGCTCTGGTACCACTATTCACACGGGTATATATATTTATTTATATCGATAACTATTCTGGCAAAGATAAAAATTCGCAGATATTCGACAGCTGCGACGCGTAAATTCACTATTCAAATTCGAGGTACTATTCAAATTGCTCTGTTACTATTCAAATTCGAATTTCTACAGTGCCAACCCACTAACCGGTAGGTTTGGTGGGAGAAATGATTTCAGTACTATTCACGGATAGTGACCTCCCGCTTATTAACACCTTGATTATATTAATCTAATCTTGCTACTATTCGACGAAAGCAACACCTTCTTCACGTATGTTCGTTATTCAGGATCGTTCTTTCGGCTGGCGAGGCCTAACAATCTGCCGGGCGGTGTAAGTTTTCAGTTGTAAAAATCCTACTCGGTACTCACCATATTTCTCGCTTATTTGTTTCGAAGTAACGAAGTCTTTCCCCGATTAGATAGTCACAAGCATATGCAAAAAGTTTTTATCGTCTCCCTGTGCAGTTTCACCCGAAGGGAACACTTCTCTACGGCCGCACAGGGTCCCCTCTAACGCCACGACTCGGGCTAAAACGAGGACTACACCGTAGAGGTCTCTCCTATAGGGTCCCTAGCATAAAAACTTAATCCATATCCAAGAACTATACCATATCAAGGGATTTTCAAAGACAACACTACTTCATTTCCACAAATATAGCTTACATATGGTTTTCCTTTCGGGAAACCCCCAAACACTTAAACACACGAAGGAAAAAAATTACCTTGCAGAGCGGTATCTTACAATGGATTACACTCTCTATTTTACAAGTGGGGTACTACTGCTACTTGGTGGTGGAGGTGGAAGAGCGCTCCGGAGGATGGCCGGGTGAACTCTCTATCGGCCGATGCCTTCTTCCGAAGCCGTGGTCCTCCTTTTATAGTCGAGCGAGCAGTACTTCCTTCCTATTTATTTAGCACACGTAGCCTCCATCTTCATGTAGCAAGGACACCATGTGTCACAACTTTCTTGTATCAAGGACACCAGGTGTATGGTGTTCCTCGTATTAAGGACACCAGGTGTAACCTTTGTGTTGCTATGGTCTTTCTTTTATGATGAGATATTCTACCGACTCTTGCTGAGCCTTCCGGATCCCACATTAATCTTGATCATCCTCCACTTTTGGAAAAGCGGTTTCAATTATTTGAGTTGCTGCATTCATCTTAAAATATTCTTCTTGTTCATAATTTTGTCCGTATCAAACCATGTCATTATTTTTAGTGTCATTATATGGTCACACCACGCTTCCCATTTGAGAGTAATACCCTCAATATTTGCATAGGCATGAGTCTCTCGATACCACTATTCACACGGGTATATATACCACTCGTTCAAATTCGAGGTACTATTCAAATTGCTCAGTTACTATTCAAATTCGAATTTCTACAGTACTCAACCCACTAACCGGTAGGTTTGGTGGGAGAAATGATTTCAGTACTATTCACGAGATAGTGACCTCCCGCTTATTAACACCTTGATTATATTAATCTAATCTTGCTACTATTCGACGAAAGCGACACCTTCTTCACGTATGTTCGTTATTCAGGATCGTTCTTTCGGCCGGCGAGGCCTAACAATCTGCCGGGCGGTGTAAGTTTTCAGTTGTAAAAATCCTACTCGGTACTCACCATATTTCTCGCTTATTTGTTTCAGAAGTAACGAAGTCTTTCCCCAGATTAGATAGTCACAAGCATATGCAAAAAGTTTTTATCGTCTCCCCAGTGCAGTTCCACCCGAAGGGAACACTTCTCTACGGCCGCACAGGGTCCCCTCTAACGCCACGACTCGGGCTAAAACGAGGACTACACCGTAGAGGTCTCTCCTATAGGGTCCCTAGCATAAAAACTTAATCCATATCCAAGAACTATACCATATCAAGGGATTTTCAAAGACAACACTACTTCATTTCCACAAATATAGCTTACATATGGTTTTCCCTTTCGGGAAACCCCCAAACACTTAAACACACGAAGGAAAAAATTACCTTGCAGGCGGTATCTTACAGTGGATTACACTCTCTATTTTACAAGTGGGGTACTACTGCTACTTGGTGGTGGAGGTGGAAGAGCGCTCCGGAGGATGGCCGGGTGAACTCTCTATCGGCTGATGCCTTCTTCCGAAGCCGTGGTCCTCCTTTTATAGTCGAGCGAGCGGTACTTCCTTCCTATTTATTTAGCACACGTAGCCTCCGTCTTCATGTAGCAAGGACACCATGTGTCACAACTTTCTTGTATCAAGGACACCGGTGTATGGTGTTCCTGTATTAAGGACACCATGTGTAACCTTTGTGTTGCTATGGTCTTTCTTTTATGATGAGATATTCTACCGACTCTTGCTGAGCCTTCTGGATCCCACATTAATCTTGATCATCCTCCACTTTCGAAAAAGCGGTTTCAATTATTTGAGTTGCTGCATTCATCTTAAAATATTCTTCTTGTTCATAATTTTGTCCGTATCAAACCATGTCATTATTTTTAGTGTCATTATTTTTAGTGTCATTATATGGTCACACCACGCTTCCCATTTGAGAGTAATACTCTCAATATTTGCATAGGCATGAGTCTCACCACGCTTCAGCTTTGAGAGTGTGACTCTCAATTATATTTAAGTCTTCTTTGATATTTTATGGGCTTAATTTTGAAATTATTTTGGTGGCTGCCCATGTCCTCCAATGTCCATAATATCCTCATCTAAGAATGAATTGGTAATTTTGTCCTCATATGACTTCTGCATTTCTTCAAATTTTTCATTTATTTCCTTTTTGAGTTCTTTCAAAATGTCTTCCTTTATCTCTTTCTTCCATCCAGGTGCTATATTTTCAAATTTTTCTTCTATCTTCCAATCAATATATTCGCCGTCTAAAGGATCAACTCTTTTTATTAAACATTCTTTGTATGTCAATTTCATAGATGAACTACTGTCTTCATTATTCTTCATTCCACCTGTCTCTTTTGTTTTTGCTATTATTGGTTCTTCGAAAGTGCTATTACTCTTTTTTTGAACCAGTCTGTAACTTTGTATATATTCTTTTGCAGATGGTTCAATATAATAGTTCGGCCCTATAGCCATTCTAGCTTTGGCTAATGCTTCATCAACATCCATATATTTTGCAAATGATGGAGATAGTCTTCTCTTCTCCATTTCTTTCTTTAGGATCACTATTTCTTCAAAGGATGTATATATTCCTGGCCTTTTCCCATTAAAAATCACATACAAAGGCCTTGATTGAATTCTTTCTGGACATTCTCGATGATGGAAGCATTCCATTGATCATATGAAAATATTCAGAAAGGCTATTCAAGTATTGCCGATAGTACCCTTTGTCGTCTTTTTTATTGTTATATTGATACCAGAAATTGTCCAAGTAGACATTGTTGAACTTCATCTACAAAGATATGATTTTTAGGCTTAAATTTGAAAGTATTTTCTGGAAAAACCTTCAGCTTATTATCTGGACCAAAAGTATAATATTCAACTTCAGGTGTATTCATTGATCTCTTCATTCCTGCAAAATGGAAGAGCGTGAAAACAAGTCAGTGCAACTTGTTATCTTTCCCCTTGATATGTTCAAAATGAACTTTATAACCATTTCCAGTAATAATATCTTCAAACAATATCCATCTTCTAGTTGAGCTTTTCTTACTATTAATCTGATTATAATATCGACAGATTGCTTCACAATCTGTTCTTACAATAAATTCTTTGAATCCAAGATATAGCCGAAATGCATTTATTGCAGAAATTATGGCTAAAATTTCCCGTCAAGTATTATTCATACTTTTTAACTTATAACTTCCTGAAGCATAACGACATATTTTTTCTTCTCGTCTTAGGGGAATATTTATTAGGCTTTTGTTTTAATATTGCACCCCAACCTTCCTTAGAGGCATCAGCTTCTATAATAAAATAATTGTCATCCAAAGGTAATTCTAATGGTTTTAAATTCTTTACTTTCTCCTTTATGGCTCTTACTAATTTTATATCTTCAGAGTTAAAATATTTTTGACCATTTTTCCTCAATTTTGAATATAATGGACCAGCAAGTTTTGCTAAATTATCAATGTAATTTCTTGCATAGTTGACAATTCCTAGAAATTGCTGCAGAATTTTAGTATTATTCATGGTATCGTGGAACTGTAATATTTTCTTTGCAATGTGTTCTTGTAAATATATTTTCCCTTCTCCTATTTCATGACCAAGAAAATTAATTCTCTCCTTGCAAATTTCCATTTTCTTTTTAGATAATATTAAACCATTTTGTTCTACTTTTCTAAAGAATACTTCAAGATGTGCAATATGTTCTTTATAAGATTTAGAAAAAATTAATATGTCATCCATATATACTAGTATAAATTCTTGGGTTTCATTGAAAATATTTTGCATTTTCCTTTGAAATAAAGCAGGTGCATTTTTTAGTCCCAATGGCATAACAAGCCATTCAAAATGACCTTGAGGGCAAGTAAATGCAGTCCATTCTATTGACTCTTCTCGCCATTTTAACTTGCCAAAATCCAGCCTTTAAATCAAATTTCGAAAAGTATCTACTACCTTGTATTCTATTAATCAATTCTTGTTTATTAGGAATATTAAAAGCATCTTCTACAGTATTGTCATTTAACCTTTTATAATTAATGACCATTCTAGACTTTCCTCTTACTTCTTCAACGATGATTTCTAACTATAAATGCTGCAGATCTATGCGGACTTCTACTTTCTCTTATAGCCTTTAATTTTAATAGTTCTTTATTGTGCATCTTAAAGTCTTCTATATCCTTGGGAGTGGCTTCAATAGGAGCTGTTTTGATTATATAATCTGGATTTATTATATTAATCTTGCATACTATGCCATTTTTCTCCCAATGCTTCATAGGTATTTCGCCAATAATTTGGATATCTTCAAGCCTCTGCACTATCTTTTCTATGTCCTTTTTTGACTTTATATCTCTCGTACCAATTTGGTGCGAATGATTGTAACCCAATGCACTCTAAATTAGAGTTTTCTATATAGAATTCTTCTATGCTTAAACTAAGTTCGTAGTTTGTATTTTCTTCAGTATTGCGATATCTAGATTTGGGCTGAAGCGTCTACATCAATATTGCAAATTTGTTGTGTTCCATAGCGCTTTCTAACTTCAGTAATATATGGCACATTATCTTGATGTGGAATAAATGTGATTCCTTGTTCATGTATAATTGTGGTTTGAACAGATTGTTGTAAAAATCTTAACCCAAGTATTAAATCAGTATTTATAACAGATAGGTTTCTTATTGTAATTTCATCTATTATATATCTTGTATTATTTATGTATGCTTCAATATTGTATGCTAATTGATTATGGATCTTTTTATTCCCGACATATCTGTGGATATTTCTGCCTTGTTATCATCTATAGTATGAACTATTTCAGGGCATTTGATGAAGTATTTATCATGGATAATATTTTTAGTGCACCCCGTGTCTATTAATGCTAACAATTTATATGAAACATTCGGGCTTAATTTTATTTTTACTGGAATTCTTATGCCTAGTATTTCCTTAAAAGGCAATCTTACTATATATTTATTTCCAAAGCTTATTAAAGCATTTCTTAATTGAATAATCTTATCATTCTTATTATCCTTTATAGTTAATGTTTGTTCCTGACATTCAATAATTTCATTTTCTTTTACGACTTCGTTGCCAACCTTTGCTTGTAATATTTCTAATTCTGCTTCTAACTTATTAATTCTATTTTCTAATATTCGAACTCTACTAGATAAAATCTTATCTTCTGGTTCAAATTCTACTTCGTATCTCCAAGCTTGTTTCTTTGCTTTTAAACATTCAAAACATGCTTGTTTAAGGCATACTCTACATGTGGCTCTATTGTCTTGACTTGGATAGTATATGCAAAAAGTGCATTTAATATTATAATCACCTTTTCCTCTTATCCAGTCATGTTCACACTCTGTTTGATTCATCATTTCAATTTTCAACCCTGCTAGATCTTCTATTAAATCAGGTTCCTCATCACTTGATTCATATTCTGTTTCAATATTTTCTATTTCATCTGTTTCAATAATAGAGTATATAGATTCATCATCTTTTATTTCATCATCGCACATTAAAATATTTTCATTGACACTATCGACTATAAATACCTTCTCTTGTTCTTCATATTTACTAGAGTATCTTTTCTGATCTTTATTGGGACAGGTTTTACTTAAATGATCAGGTGAATTACATATAAAGCATCTGCATGTCTTATCATAACTCTTCCTAGGATTATATCGTCTAACATTTCTCTTATGTAAGAATGGTGGTCTATTATCAGATCTTCTTAGAAAGTATCTTCTCTTTGTTCTAGGATTATTATACCTTCTTTGTGGTTTTCTAAACTTCTTACTTCTATGTCTTTCTTCTCCATATGTTAAAGGTATCTGAATTATGTTATTGCAAAAATTATAATCTGAATGCTTCATTGATCTTTGCGCTTGTATATTTGTACATATTTTTCTTAACTGTTTAAACACAAACATTATAGCTTGAGATATATTAATAATTTGTCCTTGTGTTTCCTTTTTATATTCTTCAAATATCATACTGCCTAAAGGGTCTGGTAGCTTATTAAAATACCTTTCTACTACTCCTTGATTGAATCCTTGCCTTGCAGTAGTTGCATTGTATAACTAGTGTTGTGAGAATTCCTTTATACCTTTCCAACTTGTTAGAGTTAATTTTTCTATTTCTCTTAATCTTTCATTTTGTAAAGCGGTATTTCCTAATTTTGGATCTTCTGCTATAATAAGATGTGATATTATATTTGCAAAGTTATATGGGTTACTTCCTGCTCTCTTTAATTCTTCATACTTATCCGGACATGATTCTACCCATTGCTCCCATAGAACCTTTGTCTGCTTCACCTAAAAATGTTTCTAAATATGTTATCATATCTTCTACCCTATTTCCTATATTATGCTGATTCTCGTATGTATTTTTGAACTATTAATCCTTTCCAAACACTTAACACATTTGGCCAGTCTATTGGGTCATATGCAGATAAATTTAGGATTGCTCCTTCACTCTTATAATTTTGAAATTTTACTGGTTTTTCAAAATTTCGTTTTTTGGAACCCATGTATGCATATTGACCTGGGATGTAATTATATGAGAACTCTTCTTTAGGTGGTGGCCAAGTTCCTACAGATCTAGATGGTCTTTCTTGCTCCCCATCAGTTTTTACTGAGTCATCACCGTATCTTTTTCTTTTACTAATTCCTACATCCATTGCTTCCATAGCATTTTCTAAATTATGTAAACCAATATCATCTAAAGAATTTATGAAGTCATTATGATCTTCGGCGTCATTTCTAAGTTCTTGCTCATTATAAATTTCATTTATTAATTCCTGTTCTTCCTCATAACTTTGTTGTAATAATTTTTCATTCATGGTCCATTGTTCTTCCTCACTTATTGAGGTAGTATTTTCTTGAGCTATATTCTTTTCTTTAGCAACTAATTGATTTTCTTTGTAAGTATTATCGTTCTTATTTTTAACCTCTTTCTTGATTTCTGAGCATCCCACAGAATTATTTCTATCCTTTTTAATTCTTTTTAGCCTTGCTAATTCTCTAATAAAATAAAGTTCTTTTTCTCTAATTTTTGGCCATTCGTGTAAGATAGAGCTATTATATTCAACACTTATTTGTTTTATTTTATCTTCACAATAACTTATTTCAATGTCTATATCAGGTTTCTCCATGAATTCTCGAGATACTATGTCTTCTGCTATTATCTATTTCTTGTTCTGTCATCATAGAATCTGAATCGTCTAAAGATCTTGCCTTATAATTTATAAATCTAATGCTGGTTTTGCCCTTACTATTTTCATAGCTGATATAATCTTCAGAGTTGCTGCAAAGTCTTCCTTTGTATTAGTTCACTTATACTCCACTCTTCTCCTGCCCTCTCTTCGAACTTATTTTTAAAGGACTCATAAAATTAATTCCTTTTGATTGCATATTTTGTATTACATCATTAACATTTACCTTATATTTTGTCCTACTATTATTTGTTAACCTACCGATAAATTCTATGCTTACTAACAAATTTGTTCCTTTAAATTCTTCATATCCTTTGGTTTGGAAACCAAAACTCATTTTTTCTATAAACTCTTTTATAGGCATAATTAAGTCCGGAGCTATATAAGTGTAACGTCCCGCCACTCCGGCCGGGCCCGCTTACCCTCGGCAGCTTAATAGGTCCTCAAGATTTCCCCACGGATCAACACTAGTCTTTCTCGCGCACTTGGTCCTCACTCATGCACACCGGGAAATACTTCCTGGTCGGTCACCCATCCCTAAATTGCTACAGGCCAAGCACGCTTAACCTTAGAGTTCTTTAGAGATGAGCTTCCGAAAAGAAGTTGCAACTTGTTAACATGAGTATTCTATCAATCCTATTAAGCCCCGGCCAGTATGTTACACACTCACCCCTTAGAAGACCGACGTCCTCGTCGGTCAACCCCGAGCCAGGAACTTCCTCTCTTGGCCACGTCCATGTGTCCATCGCCGGCGCATGTGTCATGCTCGTGTGACCACTCCGGCCCACACCAGCCATGCACACCATGCCCGCACACGTGCAACACATGTGCCCGTGAAACCGCGAGAGTCGGCTCGATACCATCCGTAACGTCCCGCCACTCCGGCCGGGCCCGCTTACCCCGGCAGCTTAATAGGTCCTCAAGATTTCCCCACGAGATCAACACTAGTCTTTTTCGCGCACTTGGTCCTCACTCATGCACACCCGGAAATACTTCCCGGTCGGTCACCCATCCCTAAATTGCTACAGGCCAAGCACGCTTAACCTTAGAGTTCTTTAGAGATGAGCTTCCGAAAAAGAAGTTGCAACTTGTTAACATGAGTATTCTATCAATCCTATTAAGCCCCGGGCCAGTATGTTACAATAAGTTATTAAACTACCTTCATTCATATCTCCTTCCAAAAATCCTAACGACGCTTTATTAATTGTGTCCCACCTTTTGTCCAACGAGTTATTAAAACCTTTGTACCTAATTTCTTTCTTGTCATACTTTTAATTCCGATTATATACATTCCTTGATGAATGTATTTGTAACTTGAAAATTTCAAGCCATTTTCAAATTGCTTGCTTACAATTTTTAATTCTACCGGCTTTGTTAAAACACTTAATTCAACTTCTCTAGATATTCTATATAGCCCACTTCTACTTTCAAAAAATCCCATTTGATATATCTCGCTGCGGTTTTATTTTCCTTAAGGTATCTTTCCGATATTTTTCTAAATCAGTTTCTACATTAATGATATCTTCGAGATTTTCTATATCTTCACTTTTACCTTTGAGTCTATCCATTAAGGTTAAAGGTCTTATATCTTTATTTACTATCCGGAGGGATTGATCTCTTCTGCAGACACATTTAGATAAGTCCATTTATCAGAATTTATGGATGTAGTGGAAGAAACTATTCCGGTTGAGGACAGCACAAGTTCCTTTCCAATACTTTCGATATTAACCTTTTCAAGAATTTTAGCTAACAACTCGACTATTGTCTTATTCTGCTCTATTAGTATTTTTGAATCGTCTTCTTGTAACTTAATATCTTGTTGTTCTACTATAACTCTTTTAGATTCTAACTTCTTATAGATCAAAGAGACTTCTTCTTTGATATAATCACTATTATGGCAGTATTTATTTTGTTCTATTTTTCCTTCTTCTAATTTTTGTAACGCAAGATTTATTTTATTCTGTATTAAAGAGAGATTTTCTTCAGTCTCCTTATGGTTTTTATAAAGTTTGTCAAGTCTTATGTCTAATTCGTCTTGCCTTTTACCCCAAGTAATGTAAAGATTATGTATTAAGTCTACTAGCAAGTTTAACTGTCCTTGTGAACTATGCCAAGTATGATCTTCCGAAGAATTAAGTCTGCACCTTATATTAATATTATCTTTTGTATTGACAACCTTTCCAGTATTTACTTCAAAATTCAAATACTTTAACTTCTCAATTGTAACGAGGCTCTGGTACCACTATTCAAATTCGAGGTACTATTCAAATTGCTCAGTTACTATTCAAATTCGAATTTCTACAGTACCAACCCACTAACCGGTAGGTTTGGTGGGAGAAATGATTTCAGTACTATTCACATATAGTGACCTCCCGCTTATTAACACCTTGATTATATTAATCTAATCTTGCTACTATTCGACGAAAGCAACACCTTCTTCGCGTATGTTCGTTATTCAGGATCGTTCTTTCGGTCGGCGAGGCCTAACAATCTGCCGGGCGGTGTAAGTTTTCAGTTGTAAAAATCCTACTCGGTACTCACCATATTTCTCGCTTATTTGTTTCAGAAGTAACGAAGTCTTTCCCCAGATTAGATAGTCACAAGCATATGCAAAAAGTTTTTATCGTCTCCCCGGGCAGTTCCACCCGAAGGGAACACTTCTCTACGGCCGCACAGGGTCCCCTCTAACGCCACGACTCGGGCTAAAACGAGGACTACACCGTAGAGGTCTCTCCTATAGGGTCCCTAGCATAAAAACTTAATCCATATCCAAGAACTATACCATATCAAGGGATTTTCAAAGACAACACTACTTCATTTCCACAAATATAGCTTACATATGGTTTTCCCTTTCGGGAAACCCCCAAACACTTAAACACACGAAGGAAAAAAAATTACCTTGCAGGCGGTATCTTACAGTGGATTACACTCTCTATTTTACAAGTGGGATACTACTGCTACTTGGTGGTGGAGGCGGAAGAGCGCTCCGGAGGATGGCCGGGTGAACTCTCTATCGGCTGATGCCTTCTTCCGAAGCCGGGGTCCTCCTTTTATAGTCGAGCGAGCGGTACTTCCTTCCTATTTATTTAGCACACGTAGCCTCCATCTTCATGTAGCAAGGACACCATGTGTCACAACTTTCTTGTATCAAGGACACCAGGTGTATGGTGTTCTCGTATTAAGGACACCAGGTGTAACCTTTGTGTTGCTATGGTCTTTCTTTTATGATGAGATATTCTACCGACTCTTGCTGAGCCTTCTGGATCCCACATTAATCTTGATCATCCTCCACTTTCGAAAAAGCGGTTTCAATTATTTGAGTTGCTGCATTCATCTTAAAATATTCTTCTTGTTCATAATTTTGTCCGTATCAAACCATGTCATTATTTTTAGTGTCATTATATGGTCACACCACGCTTCCCATTTGAGAGTAATACCCTCAATATTTGCATAGGCATGAGTCTCTCAAATTCGAGGTACTATTCAAATTGCTCTGTTACCACTATTCACACGGGTATATATATATTTATATTGACAATACAACACGGTGTGACCCGTACAACGACATTTGAGAGTGCTACTCTCAAGTCGGAAGCGTGGTGAGACCCGTATACGTACGAAGAAGAGGACCCGAAGTCTTCGCCATTTAATTCGAATAAATACTGAAGTGCAGCACAAAGAGTCGCTCGCATTTGCTAAGCAAGATTATGGCCTACATGATCGGTGCACGTTTCGGAAGACTCAAGCAAAGGGGAATATCATAAAAGACGACAAGGACGACAGCTCTTGTCCTTTTACTCACCAGCTCATGTCCTTTGCCACGAAGTGAAGGACACCAGCTCATGTCCTTTGACACAGGATTGAAGGACATTACGTGTGCTAAATAAACAGGATGGAAGGACGCCATGCGCGGCTATAAAAGGAGACGACAGAGCTTCGGAAGAACATCATCGAAACATCGAAACACCGAACATCGAAACCGGGAAGCGAAGCGAAGCACCACCAGAATTCGTCGCAGCTCTTCCACCTCCTTAGTAGAAGTAGTCCACTTGTAAAATAGAGAGTGTAATCCATTGTAAGATATCGCCCGCAAGGTAATTTTTCCTTTGTGTGCTTAAGCTCTTGGGGGTTCCCGAAAGGGAAAGCCATATGTAAGCTATGTTTATAAAAATGAAGTAGTGCTGTCTTTGAAAATCCCTCGGTTTTCCGGTTCTTTCATGTGGGACGAGTTTTTATGCTAGGGACCCTATAGGAGAAACCTCTGTTTCGGCCTGCTCTTTTTAGCCCGGAGTTGTGGCGCTGTGTAGAGCCTTGGGGCCGGTGAGAAGTGTTCCCTTCGGGTGGAACTGCCCGGGGAGACGATAAGAACCTGTCACATGTGCTAGCGACCGGGGAGCCTATGGGAAAGGCTTTGCTATTTCTGACATAAACTAGCGATAAGTATGGTGAGTACCGAGTAGGATTTTTACCACTGAGTTTTTGTTCGGATAGGCGATCTGTTTGGCCTCGCCGACCAAAAGAACGGTCCTGAATAACGAATATACGTGAAGAAGGTGTCGCTTTCGTCGAATAGTAGCAAGATTAGTCTAATATAATCGTAGTGTTAATCAGCGAGAGGTCGCTTTCTGTGAATAGTACTGAAATCATTCCTCCCACCGAACCTGCCGGTTAGTGGGTTGGTGCTGTAGAAATCCCGAATTTGAATAGTAACCCGAATTTGAATAGTAACCCGAATTTGAATAGTAACCCGAACTTGAATATAAGTATAAATATCCCGGAGTACTTTTAAGTCATAGCTTTAATTTATATTGTGTGTGGCATCGGAGACAGGTTATAATTGAGAAGTTAAGGTATTTAAATTCAGAAGTGAATACTGGAAAAATTATAAGCACAAAAGAAAATATCAATATAAGGTGCAGAATTAATTCCTCCGAAGAACATACTTGGCATAGCTCTCAAAGTCAATTGAATTTGCTTGTTGATCTAATACATAATTTTTATATAACTTGGGAAAAAAGGCAGGACGAATTAGATATAAAATTTGAAAGGTTATATAAAGATCATAAGCATATTGAAGAAGAAATTTCTGGTCTACAGAATAAATTAAATTTGGTATTACAAATATTAGAAGAAGGAAGGAAAGAACAGAATAAATATTGTCAAAATAGTGACTATATTAAAGAAGAGGTGTCTTTGATTTATAGGAAGTTAGAATCCAAAAGAGTTATAATAGAACAAAAAGAAATTAAGATTCAAGAAGAAGATTCTAAAGAAATTTTAAGACAAAATAACCGTATTTTTCAGCTTTTAACACAAATATTAGACAAGGTTAATATTACGAATACTGGAAAAGAAGTTGTGCCGAGTCTCAAATATAGTAGGCTGCCCCACTACATCTTTAAATTCAGATAAATGGACCTATCTAAAGTTATCTATAGAGGAGACCAATCCCTTCAAATAGTAAATAAAGATTTAAAACCCTTAACCTTAATGGATAGGCTAAGAGGTAAAAGTAAAGATATTGAGAATCTAGAAGAAATTGATTATAGTAGAAGACATAGCATCTCGGAATACATGGAAATATCTGATATAGATTTAGAAATGAGATATTATGAAGACAAATTAAAACAAATAAATGTAGAATATAGTACTTCTATGTTACATGAATGGCCAAATATTAGAGAAAAGGAAGTTTATTTTTATAGGCAATTGGCAAGACTAAGAAAATTAAAGAAAGAAAAGGAAAATTCTTTAGCATACTTAGAAAATAAGAAAGAAGTTAAATTATCTATTAAAAATAAGAAAGAATATGTTTATAATAAAAAAGAATTAGAAAATAAAAATAAGAATAAGTGTCAAGAAAATATTAAGTCAATAAGTGAAGAAGAACAGTGGGAAATAAATGAGAAGTCTGTTATCAGATAGTTATGAAGAAGTAGAAAAAGATTTAGTAGAAGAAGAAATTAGTAAGCAGCAAGAAAAAACTAAAGATTTAATATCTAATGAAAAGCAACCAAATAATAATAATGAAGATAATAATAATCTTATAAATCCATTTAATAATATAAGGTTGCATACTTTAAAAAATGAAATAGACAATGAGCAAAAGGAAGAAAATAATAATTTTATAAACTCACTAGATGATATTGGGTTACAAAATTTAGACAATGCTATGGAAGCAATGGATATAAGTGGAATAGACAAAAAAAGAAAATATGGTAAAGACTTTGTAAAAAGTGATAGCAATAAGCAAGAAGAAAAAAATAATGCTGAAGACAATAAAGATCTTATAGACTCTAAAACAAGAGTTTTTGAAAAAATAAGAATATTAGAGGCGAAATTAGAAGAATTGCAAGCAAAGTTTGACAATAGAAGAGTAGAGAAAGTTAAAAATTTAGAAAATACTGAATTTCAAGAACGAACCTTGACTACAAAAGATAATAGAAGTAATAAGATATTACAATTAAGAGATGCTTTAATAAGTTTTGGAAATAAATATATAGTAAGATTGCCTTTTAAGGAAATATTAGGCATAAGAATTCCAGTAAAAATAAAATTAAGCCCGAATGTTTCATATAAATTGTTAGCATTAATAGACACAGGGTGCACTAAAAATATTATCCATGATAAATACTTCATCAAATGTCCTGAAATAGTTCATACTATAGATGATAACAAGGCAGAAATATCCACAGATATGTCAGGAATTAAAAAGATCCATAATCAATTAGCATACAATATTGAAGCATACATAAATAATACAAGATATATAATAGATGAAATTACAATAAGAGACCTATCTGTTATAAATAGTGATTTAATACTTGGGTTAAGATTTTTACAACAATCTGTTCAAACCACAATTATACATGAACAAGGAATCACATTTATTCCACATCAAGATAATGTGCCATATATCTCTGAAGTCCGAAAGCAAAATAAAATACTACAAATTTGCAATATTGAGGAAGAGACTATTAGTCCAAATATAGAAGAATACTATGTAGAAAATTCTAATCTAGAGTGTATTGGGTTACAATCATTTGCTCCAAATTGGTATAGAGATATAAAATCTAAAAAAGATATAGAAAAGATTGTACAAAGACTTGAAGATATCCAAATCATTGGTGAAATACCCATGAAATATTGGGAGAAAAATGGAATAGTTTGTCAGATCAATATAATAAATCCAAATTATATAATCAAAACAGCTCCTATAGAAGCCACTCCAAAAGATATAGAAGATTTTAAGATGCATATTGAAGAATTATTAAAATTAAAAGCAATAAGAGAAAGTAGAAGCCCGCATAGATCAGCAGCCTTTATAGTTAGAAATCATGCAGAAGAAGTTAGAAGAAAATCTAGAATGGTTATTAATTATAAAAGGTTAAATGATAATACAGTAGAAGACGCTTTCAATATTCCAAATAAAGAAGAATTGATTAATAGAATACAAGGTAGCAAATATTTTTCAAAATTTGACTTGAAAGCTGGTTTTTGGCAAGTTAAAATGGCTGAAGATTCAATAGAATGGACTGCATTCACATGTCCTCAAGGTCATTTTGAATGGCTTGTTATGCCTTTAGGATTAAAAAATGCACCTGCATTATTTCAAAGAAAGATGCAAAATATTTTCAATGAAACCCAAGATTTCATATTAGTATACATAGATGATATATTAGTCTTCTCAAAAACATATAAAGAACATATTGCACATCTTGAAGTTTTCTTTAGAAAGGTAGAACAAAATGGTTTAATATTATCTAAAAAGAAAATGGAAATATGCAAAGAAAGAATTAATTTCCTTGGCCATGAAATAGGAGAAGGGAAAATATATTTACAAGAGCATATTGCTAAGAAAATATTACAGTTCCCGATAACATGAGTGATACTAAAGTTTTGCAGCAATTCTTAGGAATTGTAAACTATGCAAGAAATTATATAAACAACTTAGCAAAGCTTGCTGGTCCATTATATTCAAAATTAAGGAAGAATGGTCAAAAATATTTTAACTCTGAAGATATAAAATTAGTAAGAACAATAAAAGAAAAAGTGAAGAATTTGAAGCCTTTAGAATTACCTTTAAATGATAGTTATTTTATTATTGAAACTGATGCGTCTAAAGAAGGTCTGGGGTGCCATATTAAAACAAAAGCCCAATAAATATTCTCCTAAGACAGAAGAAAAAATATGCAGATATGCATCAGGAAGTTATAAACTGAAAACTATGAATAATACTGATAGAGAAATTTTGGCTGTAATTTCGGCAATAAATGCTTTTCGCTTATATCTTGGATTCAAAGAATTTACAGATAAGGACAGATTGTGAAGCAATATGCAGATATTACAATCAAATTAATAGTAAAAAGAGCTCTACTCGTAGATGGATTTTATTTGAAGATATTATTACAGGAAATGGTTACAAAGTCAATTTTGAGCATATTAAGGGGAAAGACAATAAGCTTCCGACTTGTTTTCCCGATCAGCTATTTTGCAGGAATGAAGAGAGCCATGAATAATACTGAAGTTGAATACTATACCTTCGGAAAAGAAAATAAATTAAAGGTGTTTTCTCCAAATACCTTCAATTTCAAACCCAAAGAACATATCTTTGTGGATGAAATTCAGCAATGTTTGTTGGACAATTTATGGTACCAATACAACAATAAGAAGGAAGACAAAGGGTACTTTCTGGCCATATTAAACAGCCTCTCAGAATATTTTAATGAAATCAATGGAATGCTACCATCATCGGATACTCCGAGAAAGATTTCAAATAAAGCCATTGTATGTAATATACAATGGAGGAAGGCCCGGAATATATACAAGTTTTGAAAATATAGTTATTCTGAAGAAAGAAATGCAAAGAAGGAAAGACAACTGCATCCTTTGCCGGATATATGGATGTAGATGAAGCATTGAGCTCAGCAAGAAGAGCAATAGGGCCAAATTATTATATAGAACCATCTGCAAGAGAATATATTCAAAATTACAGATTGGTTCAAAATAATAACAAGACTCCGAAGAACCAAATATAGTAAAAATAAAAGAATCATCTGCAATAACAATAAAAGAAGAAGAAAATACTTCCAAGAAATTAACATATGCAGAAAGTTTGAAAAAAGAAGGTAATCATTCCAATGGTGAATACATTGAATATAAGATAGAAGAAAAATTGGAAAAAATATCATCAGTATGGAAAGAAGATATAAAGAAAGAAGTCTTGAAAGAAGTGAAGAAGGAAATGAATAGAAAATTTGAAGAAATGAAGAAAGCATATGAAGATAAATTTAAAGAAATGAAGAAAGAATATGATGAGAAATTTGAAGAAGCAAAAAAGGTATATGATGATAAATTTGTGAATACATTTTTAGACGAAGACCTTATGGATATTGGTGGACATGGGCAACCCCAGAATCTGATCAAAATTAATCCACCAAAAATATCAAAAAAGATGTTGGAATATTATTAAAAGTAATACTCTCAAAAAGAACTAATATACAAAAATATTATTCAAGACTTTGCATAAGTACTGCAAGAAGATTTGAATAATTTTCAGACAAATATTATTGAGAGCCATACTCTCAAGTCGGAAGCGTGGTGTGACCCGTACAACGACATTTGAGAGTGCTACCTCAAGTCGAAGCGTGACCGTACAACGACATTTGAGAGTGCTCCTCTCAAGTCGGAAGCGTGGTGAGACCCGTATACGTACGAAGAAGAGGACCCGAAGTCTTCGCCATTTAATTCGAATAAATACCGAAGCGCAGCACAAAGAGTCGCTCGCATATCCTAAGTAAGGTTGTGGCTGCATTTGCTAAGCAAGATTATGGCCTGCATGATCGGTGCACGTTCCGGAAGACTCAAGCAAAGGGGCATATCATAAAAGACGACAAGGACGCCGACTCTTGTCCTTTTACTCACCAGCTCATGTCCTTTGCCACGTAAGTGAAGGACACCAGCTCATGTCCTTTGACACAGGATTGAAGGACATTACGTGCGCTAAATAAACAGGATGGAAGGACGCCATGCACGGCTATAAAAGGAGACGTCAGGCTTCGGAAGAACAACATCGAAACATCGAAACACCGGAACATCGAAACCGGAAGCGAAGCGAAGCACCACCAGCATTCGTCGCAGCTCTTCCACCTCCTTAGTAGAAGTAGTCCACTTGTAAAATAGAGAGTGTAATCCATTGTAAGATATCGCCCGCAAGGTAATTTTTCCTTTGTGTGCTTAAGCTCTTGGGGGTTCCCGAAAGGGAAATCCATATGTAAGCTATGTTTGTGAAAATGAAGTAGTGCTTGTCTTTGAAAATCCCTCGGTTTTCCGGTTCTTTCATGTGGGACGAGTTTTTATGCTAGGGACCCTATAGGAGAAACCTCTGTTTCGGCCTGCTCTTTTAGCCCGGAGTTGTGGCGCTGTGTAGAGCCTTGGGGCCGGTGAGAAGTGTTCCCTTCGGGTGGAACCGCTCGGGGAGACGATAAGAACCTCGTCACATGTGCTAGCGACCGTGGAGCCTATGGGAAAGGCTTTGCTATTTCTGAGACAAACTAGCGATAAGTATGGTGAGTACCGAGTAGGATTTTTACCACTGAGTTTTTGTTCGGATAGGCGATCTGTTTGGCCTCGCCAATCGAAAGAACGGTCCTGAATAACGAATATACGTGAAGAAGGTGTCGCTTTCGTCGAATAGTAGCAAGATTAGACTAATATAATCGTAGTGTTAATCAGCGAGAGGTCGCTTTCCGTGAATAGTACTGAAATCATTCCTCCCACCGAACCTGCCGGTTGGTGGGTTGGTGCTGTAGAAAACCCGAATTTGAATAGTAACCCGAATTTGAATAGTAACCCGAATTTGAATAGTAACCCGAACTTGAATATAAGTATAAATATCCCGGAGTAGGTTTTAAGTCATAGCTTTAATTTATATTGTGTGTGGCATCGGAGACAGGTTATAATTGAGAAGTTAAGGTATTTAAATTCAGAAGTGAATATTGGAAAAATTATAAGCACAAAAGAAAATATCAATATAAGGTGCAGAATTAATTCCTCCGAAGAACATACTTGGCATAGCTCTCAAAGTCAATTGAATTTGCTTGTTGATCTAATACATAATTTTTATATAACTTGGGAAAAAAGGCAGGACGAATTAGATATAAAATTTGAAAGGTTATATAAAGATCATAAGCATATTGAAGAAGAAATTTCTGGTCTACAGAATAAATTAAATTTGGTATTACAAATATTAGAAGAAGGAAGGAAAGAACAGAATAAATATTGTCAAAATAGTGACTATATTAAAGAAGAGGTGTCTTTGATTTATAGGAAGTTAGAATCCAAAAGAGTTATAATAGAACAAAAAGAAATTAAGATTCAAGAAGAAGATTCTTGAATATCCAAAAGAGTTATATAGATGATAACAAGGCAGAAATATCCACAGATATGTCGGGAATTAAAAAGATTTCTTTAGAATCTTCTTCTTGAATCTTAATTTCTTTTTGTTCTATTATAACTCTTTTGGATTCTAACTTCCTATAAATCAAAGACACCTCTTCTTTAATATAGTCACTATTTTGACAATATTTATTCTGTTCTTTCCTTCCTTCTTCTAATATTTGTAATACCAAATTTAATTTATTCTGTAGACCAGAAATTTCTTCTTCAATATGCTTATGATCTTTATATAACCTTTCAAATTTTATATCTAATTCGTCCTGCCTTTTTTCCCAAGTTATATAAAAATTATGTATTAGATCAACAAGCAAATTCAATTGACTTTGAGAGCTATGCCAAGTATGTTCTTCGGAGGAATTAATTCTGCACCTTATATTGATATTTTCTTTTGTGCTTATAATTTTTCCAAGTATTCACTTCTGAATTTAAATACCTTAACTTCTCAATTATAACCTGTCTCTGATGCCACACACAATATAAATTAAAGCTATGACTAAAACCTACTCCGGGATATTTATACTTATATTCAAGTTCGGGTTACTATTCAAATTCGGGTTACTATTCAAATTCGGGTTTTCTACAGCACCAACCCACCAACCGGCAGGTTCGGTGGGAGGAATGATTTCAGTACTATTCACGGAAAGCGACCTCTCGCTGATTAACACTACGATTATATTAGTCTAATCTTGCTACTATTCGACGAAAGCGACACCTTCTTCACGTATATTCGTTATTCGAGACCGTTCTTTCGGTCGGCGAGGCCAAACAGATCGCCTATCCGAACAAAAACTCAGTGGTAAAAATCCTACTCGGTACTCACCATACTTATCGCTAGTTTGTCTCAGAAATAGCAAAGCCTTTCCCATAGGCTCCCCGGTCGCTAGCACATGTGACGAGTTCTTATCGTCTCCCGAGCGGTTCCACCCGAAGGGAACACTTCTCACCGGCCCCAAGGCTCTACACAGCGCCACAACTCCGGCTAAAAAGAGCAGGCCGAAACAGAGGTTTCTCCTATAGGGTCCCTAGCATAAAAACTCGTCCCACATGAAAGAACCGGAAAACCGAGGGATTTTCAAAGACAAGCACTACTTCATTTTCACAAACATAGCTTAAAGGGAAAGCCATATGTAAGCTATGTATAAGCTCGATGGTAAAGACAAAGAGTCCGATATCGCCCGCAAGGTAATTTTTCCTTTGTGGCAAATTTGTAAATTTGTAGTATTTTATTTTGCTTTCGGACTTCGGAGATATATGGCACATTATCTTGATGTGGAATAAATGTGATTCCTTGTTCATGTATAATTGTGGTTTGAACAGATTGTTGTAAAAATCTTAACCCAAGTATTAAATCACTATTTATAACGGATAGGTCTCTTATTGTAATTTCATCTATTATATATCTTGTATTATTTATGTATGCTTCAATATTGTATGCTAATTGATTATGGATCTTTTTAATTCCCGACATATCTGTGGATATTTCTGCCTTGTTATCATCTATAGTATGAACTATTTCAGGACATTTGATGAAGTATTTATCATGGATAATATTTTTAGTGCACCTCTGTGTCTATTAATGCTAACAATTTATATGAAACATTCGGGCTTAATTTTATTTTTACTGGAATTCTTATGCCTAATATTTCCTTAAAAGGCAATCTTACTATATATTTATTTCCAAAACTTATTAAAGCATCTCTTAATTGTAATATCTTATTACTTCTATTGATGTGGAAATTTGCATTATTGATGTGGAACAAATTTGCATTATTGATGTGGAAAAAATTTGCAATGTGTTCTTTATAAGATTTAGAAAAAATTAATATGTCATCTATATATACTAGTATAAATTCTTGGGTTTCATTGAAAATATTTTGCATTTTCCTTTGAAATAAAGCAGGTGCATTTTTTAGTCCCAATGGCATAACAAGCCATTCAAAATGACCTTGAGGGCAAGTAAATGCAGTCCATTCTATTGACTCTTCTGCCATTTTAACTTGCCAAAATCTAGCCTTTAAATCAAATTTCGAAAAGTATCTACTACCTTGTATTCTATTAATCAATTCTTGTTTATTAGGAATATTAAAAGCATCTTCTACAGTATTGTCATTTAACCTTTTATAATTAATGACCATTCTGGACTTTCCTCTTACTTCTTCAAGCATGATTTCTAACTATAAATGCTGCAGATCTATGCGGACTTCTACTTTCTCTTATAGCCTTTAATTTTAATAGTTCTTCAATGTGCATCTTTGTGACAGCCCGATTTCCACCGGAGGGTGAAAACCGTGCCTTTGTACCTCATAGTCACTCCCAGGAGGATGACTCGTACAACCAATACAGCTTGAATATCATACAACCATAAAATATTACAAAATATAACAAGAATCAAGATAAGGTATTATTTTAAGAAGAATAACATCTACAACAATTGAGTACAAGGACTTGGCACTCGGGCCAAGGAAACAACACAAGACCGCTAGCGGAAGCGAAACACCTAGAGTTGATGACGACATAAGCAAATCTTCAACTTGAGCGTAGCGGAAGTCTTCGTAGTGAATCCAAATCCACAGGCAACTTGAGTGTAGACGAAACCCTCCTTAAGCATCTTCAGCCTTAATCTAGTTGGATTGACGAAGTCTTGACGTTGAAGCTTGATCTACTAGCCGGCTGAAAAACAAAGTGATAAAGCCGTGAGTACATAACGTACTCAAGCAAGCCGCAACTACCTAGCAACAATGTATGCATGTTCGGATATTTCAAGGATATGCAAGGGCTAGCACCTAAAGCATTATTCCTCAAGTCTATGTGAATCATATTTTATTATTAGTCAAATTTTATAAGTGGCCTTGCAGGAAACAACACAATCCCGCAAGGGTCAAATTTTATGTCCAACGACACCTCCACTGGACCACAGCTCGAAGCCGGAAGTAAAACACCTATCGAGGGGAGAAGTAGTAAATGCTAATCAAGTGGATTTCTCTCGGTAGTGCCCATACTTTGGGCTAGACTATACGTATAGATTTATATATCTCTGCAGAGAGTAAGCATCCGTACCCACGTGAAGAGGTACCATAACATAGAACTCCTGCAGAAGTCTATGCACAAGCAACACTCACAAGATCATTCAACAAAGCATCGATCGGTAGGCGCCCGTCCCTCGTGTCCGGGATCCTCTAACCACAACATAGGAAAAGAAGGTCCCGAAGGGTGTGACAAGGCGTACCACGGGCCAGTGGGATATCCTCCGCTCGTGGGTCGAGTCAAACGCTCCAAAAACCCACTACCACTAATCTCTACACCACGGCGGGCCACCCGAGTCCTCCGCTAAGCATCCCGATCCAGCCCGCCCATACAAGTCACGTGGTATGCTAGTAAGACCAAGAGAGGCATACGCACAAGAACCGGTCCTTAAGCTGCCGGGGTAGCGGGCCCGGCCCGGAGTGGCGGGACGTTACGGATGGTATCGAGCCGACTCTCGCGGTTTCACGAGCGCATGTGTTGCACGTGTGCGGGCATGGTGTGTATGGTCGGTGTGGGCCCGGAGTGGTCACACAGCATGGCACATGCGCCGGCAGATGGACACATGGACGTGGCTAAGAGAGGAAGTTCCTGGCTTAGGGTTGACCGACGAGGACGTCGGTCTTCTAAGGGGTGTGTGTGTAACATCCTGGCCCAGGGCTTAATGGGATTGATAGAATACTCATGTTAACAAGTTGTAACTTCTTTTCCGGAAGCTTATCTCTAAAGAACTCTAAGGTTAAGCGTGCTTGGCCCGGAGCAATTTAGGGATGGGTGACCGACCAGGAAGTGATTCCTGGGTGTGCATGAGTGAGGACAAAGTGCGCAGAAAAGACTAGTGTTGGTCCGTGGGAAAATCTTGAGGACCTATTAAGCTGCCGAGGGTAAGCGGGCCCGGCCCGGAGTGGCGGGACGTTACAATCTTAAAATCTTCTATATCCTTGAGAGTGGCTTCAATAGGGGCTGTTTTGATTATATAATCTGGGTTTATTATATTAATCTTGCATACTATGCCATTTTTCTCCCAATGCTTCATAGGTATTTCGCCAATAATTTGGATATCTTCAAGCCTCTGCACTATCTTTTCTATGTCCTTTTTTGACTTTATATCTCTCGTACCAATTTGGTGCGAATGATTGTAACCCAATGCACTCTAAATTAGAGTTTTCTATATAGAATTCTTCTATGCTTGAACTAAGTTCGGAGTTTGTATTTTCTTCAGGTATTGCGATATCTAGATTTGGGCCGAAGCGTCTACATCAACATTGCAAATTTGTTGTGTTCCATAGCGCTTTCTAACTTCAGTAATATATGGCACATTATCTTGATGTGAAATAAATGTGATTTCTTGTTCATGTATAATTGTGGTTTGAACAGATTGTTGTAAAAATCTTAACCCAAGTATTAAATCACTATTTATAACAGATAGGTTTCTTATTGTAATTTCATCTATTATATATCTTGTATTATTTATGTATGCTTCAATATTGTATGCTAATTGATTATGGATCTTTTTTATTCCCGACATATCTGTAGATATTTCTGCCTTGTTATCATCTATAGTATGAACTATTTCAGGGCATTTGATGAAGTATTTATCATGGATAATATTTTTAGTGCACCCTGTGTCTATTAATGCTAACAATTTATATGAAACATTCGGGTTTAATTTTATTTTTACTGGAATTCTTATGCCTAGTATTTCCTTAAAAGGCAATCTTACTATATATTTATTTCCAAAGCTTATTAAAGCATTTCTTAATTGGATAATCTTATCATTCTTATTATCCTTTATAGTTAATGTTTGTTCCCGACATTCAATAATTTTATTTTCTTTTATGACTTCGTTGCCAACCTTTGCTTGTAATATTTCTAATTCTGCTTCTAACTTATTAATTCTATTTTCTAATATTCGAACTCTACTAGATAAAATCTTATCTTCTGGTTCAAATTCTACTTCGTATCTCCAAGCTTGTTTCTTTGCTTTTAAACATTCAAAACATGCTTGTTTAAGGCATACTCTACATGTGGCTCTATTGTCTTGACTTGGATAGTATATGCAAAAAGTGCATTTAATATTATAATCACCTTTTCCTCTTATCCAGTCATGTTCACACTCTGTTTGATTCATCATTTCAATTTTCAACCCTGCTAGATCTTCTATTAAATCAGGTTCCTCATCACTTGATTCATATTCTGTTTCAATATTTTCTATTTCATCTGTTTCAATAATAGAGTATATAGATTCATCATCTTTTATTTCATCATCGCACATTAAAATATTTTCATTGACACTATCGACTATAAATACCTTCTCTTGTTCTTCATATTTACTAGAGTATCTTTTCTGATCTTTATTGGGACAGGTTTTACTTAAATGATCAGGTGAATTACATATAAAGCATCTGCATGTCTTATCATAACTCTTCCTAGGATTATATCGTCTAACATTTCTCTTATGTAAGAATGGTGGTCTATTATCAGATCTTCTTAGAAAGTATCTTCTCTTTGTTCTAGGATTATTATACCTTCTTTGTGGTTTTCTAAACTTCTTACTTCTATGTCTTTCTTCTCCATATGTTAAAGGTATCTGAATTATGTTATTGCAAAAATTATAATCTGAATGCTTCATTGATCTTTGCGCTTGTATATTTGTACATATTTTTCTTAACTGTTTAAACACAAACATTATAGCTTGAGATATATTAATAATTTGTCCTTGTGTTTCCTTTTTATATTCTTCAAATATCATACTACCTAAAGGGTCTGGTAGCTTATTAAAATACCTTTCTACTACTCCTTGATTGAATCCTTGCTTTGCAGTAGTTGCATTGTATAAGTAATGTTGTGAGAATTCTTTTATACCTTTCCAACTTGTTAGAGTTAATTTTTCTATTTCTCTTAATCTTTCATTTTGTAAAGCGGTATTTCCTAATTCTGGATCTTCTGCTATAATAAGATGTGATATTATATTTGCAAAGTTATATGGGTTACTTCCTGCTCTCTTTAATTCTTCATACTTATCCGGACATGATTCTACCCATTGCTCCCATAGAACTTTTGCTGCTTCACCTAAAAATGTTTCTAAATATGTTATCATATCTTCTACCCTATTTCCTATATTATGCTGATTCTGTATGTATTTTTGAACTATTAATCCTTTCCAAACACTTAACACATTTGGCCAGTCTATTGGGTCATATGCAGATAAATTTAGGATTGCTCCTTCACTCTTATAATTTTGAAATTTTACTGGTTTTTCAAAATTTCGTTTTTTGGAACCCATGTATGCATATTGACCTGGGATGTAATTATATGAGAACTCTTCTTTAGGTGGTGGCCAAGTTCCTGCAGATCTAGATGGTCTTTCTTGCTCCCCATCGGTTTTTACTTGAGTCATCACCGTATCTTTTTCTTTTACTAATTCCTACATCCATTGCTTCCATAGCATTTTCTAAATTATGTAAACCAATATCATCTAAAGAATTTATGAAGTCATTATGATCTTCGGCGTCATTTCTAAGTTCTTGCTCATTATAAATTTCATTTATTAATTCCTCTTCTTCCTCATAACTTTGTTGTAATAATTTTTCATTCATGGTCCATTGTTCTTCCTCACTTATTGAGGTAGTATTTTCTTGAGCTATATTCTTTTCTTTAGCAACTAATTGATTTTCTTTGTAAGTATTATCGTTCTTATTTTTAACCTCTTTCTTGATTTCTCGAGCATCCCACAGAATTATTTCTATCCTTTTTAATTCTTTTTAGCCTTGCTAATTCTCTAATAAAATAAAGTTCTTTTTCTCTAATTTTTGGCCATTCGTGTAACATAGAGCTATTATATTCAACACTTATTTGTTTTATTTTGTCTTCACAATAACTTATTTCAATGTCTATATCAGGTTTCTCCATGAATTCCGAGATACTATGTCTTCTGCTATTATCTATTTCTTGTTCTGTCGTCATAGAATCTGAATCGTCTAAAGATCTTGCCTTATAATTTATAAATCTAATGCTGGTTTTGCCCTTACTATTTTCATAGCTGATATAATCTTCAGGTTGCTGCAAAGTCTTCCTTTGTATTAGTTCACTTATACTCCACTCTTCTCCTGCCCTCTCTTCGGAGCTTATTTTTAAAGGACTCATAAAATTAATTCCTTTTGATTGCATATTTTGTATTACATCATTAACATTTACCTTATATTTTGTCCTACTATTATTTGTTAACCTACCGATAAATTCTATGCTTACTAACAAATTTGTTCCTTTAAATTCTTCATATCCTTTGGTTTGGAAACCAAAACTCATTTTTTCTATAAACTCTTTTATAGGCATAATTAAGTCCGGAGCTATATAAGTTATTAAACTACCTTCATTCATGTCTCCTTCCAAAAATCCTAATGACGCTTTATTAATTGTGTCCCACCTTTTGTCCAACAGAGTTATTAAAACCTTTGTTCCTAATTTCTTTCTTGTCATACTTTTAATTCCGATTATATACATTCCTTGGTGAATGTATTTGTAACCTGAAAATTTCAAGCCATTTTCAAATTGCTTGCTTACAATTTTTAATTCTACCGGCTTTGTTAAAACACTTAATTCAACTTCTCTAGATATTCTATATAGCCCACTTCTACTTTCAAAAAATCTCATTTGATATATCTGCTGCGGTTTTATTTTCCTTAAGGTATCTTTCTGATATTTTTCTAAATCAGTTTCTACATTAATGATATCTTCGAGATTTTCTATATCTTCACTTTTACCTTTGAGTCTATCCATTAAGGTTAAAGGTCTTATATCTTTATTTACTATCTGGAGGGATTGATCTCTTCTGCAGACACCTTTAGATAAGTCCATTTATCAGAATTTATGGATGTAGTGGAAGAAACTATTCCGGTTGAGGACAACACAAGTTCCTTTCCAATACTTTCGATATTAACCTTTTCAAGAATTTTAGCTAACAACTCGACTATGGTCTTATTCTGCTCTATTAGTATTTTTGAATCGTCTTCTTGTAACTTAATATCTTGTTGTTCTACTATAACTCTTTTAGATTCTAACTTCTTATAGATCAAAGAGACTTCTTCTTTGATATAATCACTATTATGGCAGTATTTATTTTGTTCTATTTTTCCTTCTTCTAATTTTTGTAACGCAAGATTTATTTTATTCTGTATTAAAGAGAGATTTTCTTCGATCTCCTTATGGTTTTTATAAAGTTTGTCAAGTCTTATGTCTAATTCGTCTTGCCTTTTACCCCAAGTAATGTAAAGATTATGTATTAAGTCTACTAGCAAGTTTAACTCGTCCTTGTGAACTATGCCAAGTATGATCTTCCGAAGAATTAAGTCTGCACCTTATATTAATATTATCTTTTGTATTGATAACCTTTCCAGTATTTACTTTAAAATTCAAATACTTTAACTTCTCAATTGTAACGAGGCTCTGGTACCACTATTCACACGGGTATATATATATTTATATTGACAACTATTCTGGCAAAGATATAAAAATTCGCAGATATTCGACAGTGCAACGCGTAAATTCACTATTCAAATTCGAGGTACTATTCAAATTGCTCTGTTACTATTCAAATTCGAATTTCTACAGTACCAACCCACTAACCGGTAGGTTTGGTGGGAGAAATGATTTCAGTACTATTTACGAGATAGTGACCTTCCGCTTATTAACACCTTGATTATATTAATCTAATCTTGCTACTATTCGACGAAAGCGACACCTTCTTCACGTATGTTCGTTATTCAGGATCGTTCTTTCGGCTGGCGAGGCCTAACAATCTGCCGGGCGGTGTAAGTTTTCAGTTGTAAAAATCCTACTCGGTACTCACCATATTTCTCGCTTATTTGTTTCAGAAGTAACGAAGTCTTTCCCTAGATTAGATAGTCACAAGCATATGCAAAAAGTTTTTATCGTCTCCCTAGGCAGTTCCACCCGAAGGGAACACTTCTCTACGGCCGCACAGGGTCCCCTCTAACGCCACGACTCGGGCTAAAACGAGGACTATACCGTAGAGGTCTCTCCTATAGGGTCCCTAGCATAAAAACTTAATCCATATTCAAGAACTATACCATATCAAGGGATTTTCAAAGACAACACTACTTCATTTCCACAAATATAGCTTACATATGGTTTTCCCTTTCGGGAAACCCCCAAACACTTAAACACACGAAGGAAAAAATTACCTTGCAGGCGGTATCTTACGAGTAGATTACACTCTCTATTTTACAAGTGGGGTACTACTGCTACTTGGTGGTGGAGGCGGAAGGGCGCTCCGGAGGATGGCCGGGTGAACTCTCTATCGGCCGATGCCTTCTTCCGAAGCCGGGGTCCTCCTTTTATAGTTGAGCGAGCGGTACTTCCTTCCTATTTATTTAGCACACTTAGCCTCCATCTTCATGTAGCAAGGACACCATGTATCACAACTTTCTTGTATCAAGGACACCAGGTGTATGGTGTTCCTGTATTAAGGACACCATGTGTAACCTTTGTGTTGCTATGGTCTTTCTTTTATGATGAGATATTCTACCGACTCTTGCTGAGCCTTCTGGATCCCACATTAATCTTGATCATCCTCCACTTTTGGAAAAGCGGTTTCAATTATTTGAGTTGCTGCATTCATCTTAAAATATTCTTCTTGCTCATAATTTTGTCCGTATCAAACCATGTCATTATTTTTAATGTCATTATTTTTAGTGTCATTATTATATGGTCACACCACGCTTCCCATTTGAGAGTAATACTCTCAATATTTGCATAGGCATGAGTCTCACCACGCTTATATATATATATATATATATATATATATATCCGAATCTAATGACCTATATAAATATGCGGTCACGACGTCCATCAACCGCATAGATAGACGTTTTTGGGTTGCCAGTGAAATTAAGTATCGGAACGTTATTCCACTCATGACTGGAGAGTATGTCTCATTGAAATCAATGCCAGGTCTCTGCGTGAACCCTTGTGCTACAAGCCTCGCCTTATATCTCACCACCTCATGGTTCTCATTCCGCTTCCGGATGAAAACCCATTTAAAACCCACAGGGAAGGTTTGGAGGTGTAGGTATCACCGATGAGAATACGTGTCTTTTATTGAGGGAGGCTAACTCTGCTTCAATTGCTTCCTTCCATTTGTTCCAGTCCGAGCGTTGTTTGCACTCTGCCATGGACTTTGAATCTGGATCATTTTGTATGGTTTCGGCAATTGATGAGGCAAAGTATGTGTCGACAATTGTAGTTTTACGATCGAATGATTCTCCAGTTTCAACATAGTTGATGGAAATTTCTTGTACCCCAATTGGCGGCTCGGTATTTCCCAATACGATAGTACCGGGGTTCCAATGTCCCATCATCAAAAATTGAGTGCACTCGTTGATGTGGGGTGTGGATTTCTTGAATCCACATTGTGTCTCTCAACTAGAGGTTGAGTTTCATTTACTATGTTAGAGGAATCTTTCCTCTGTTTCCTCTTGCGCTTTCAAGGATTTTCCGTACTTCTCCCTTTCTCTGTTGAGTTAGGGAGTTGAATAGTTTTGTTTGGTACCTCTATTCTTTCCGGTACATTCCTTACAGGAATGAATGATTTTGTGACACTTTTGCTCACAGTAAATGAGTCCGGCAAATTGTTTGCAGCAGTTTGCAAATCAATTATTCTTTGAACTTGTCGTTCAGATTCTGCGGTATGAGGATCCTCCTTTAGAGAATCTAAGGAATCCCAATTTATTTCCGGGCATTCGGTGTGATACTTGAATTCTCCCCTAATGCCGGAAAATGATCTTCGTTGAAGATACAATCAGCGAATCGGGCCGTGAGTAGGTCCCCTGTAAGGGGTTCTAGGTATTTAATGATTGACGGAGATAAATACCCCACATAGATCCCAATTTTTCTGTGTGGGCCCATTGATGTTCATTTTGGTGGTGAGATCGGTACGTATATCGCGCAACCGAATTTCCGCAGATGGGAAATACTAGGAGGATCACCACGAACCAATTGCAGCGGGGAAGCTGTATGGTATGCAGTTGGACGCAATCGTATTAAGTCACCAGCGTGTAACACTCGCATGACCCCAACATGAGGTTGGTAAGTTGCAATTTTGCAATAGTGGTCTGCTATGAGTTTTACTCTCTTAATGAGAGATTCAGCTAAACCATTCTTGGTATGAACATATGGTACATAATGTTGTACTTCAATTCTTAAAGCCATACAATAATCATTGAAGGCTTTGGAAGAAAATTCTGCTGCATTGTCTAACCTAATTGATTTTATCTCGGTGCTCGGGATGATTCGCTCTAAGTCCGATGACTTGTGCAATCAATTTTGCGAAGGCATGGTTTCGTGTCAATAAAAGACACACATGAGACCATCTTGTGGATGCATCTATCGGAACCATGAAGTACCTAAATGGTCTAGATAAGGGTTGAATGGGGTCACAAATATCTCCTTGAATGTGTTCAAGAAATTTTAGTGGTTTAGCCTTTATCTTGAGATGTGAAGGTCTCAAAATTAATTTTCCAGCTTGCACATGATGTGCATACAAAATCTGAGGATTGTGGAAATTTTCTATCACTCATACCATGTCCACTTGAGTTGCTAATGATTTTTCTCATCATCCCAATGTCGGGGTGACCAAGGCGTTCATGCCAAGTTTTGAATGAATCAACATTCTGAAAAATCACTTTGTATGCAACGTGTGGTACGGGTTTGATGTATGTGTAGTACAATCCAGACGAAAGAGAACACACTTTTTCAAGTGTTTGTTTGCCATATCCAAGTATCTTTGGTCAAGAGGAGAAACTCCTCATTGTTTTCTTCATGTGTGTGCACATGAATACCATTTTTCCGGATGTCACGATAACTTAGTAGGGTACTTGTTGAATCGGGATACAATAATGCCTCCTCGATATGAATTTGTGTACCCATTGGAAGTGTGATAATGGCCCTTCCGTAACCAACAATCATCGCATCGCGTCCCACGATGGTCAAAATTTGTCCTTCTCTCTTTGTGAGAGTTTGGAAAATTTTACTTCTCTAAGTATCGTGTTAGTTGTGCAATAATCTACTAGGCATATCTCTTCTTCCATTGGATTGACTCCCGTAACAATCTATATAATGCAAAATTTTGAAATTCATAAGAATAACGGCAAAAATATAGATTGAACATACTTTATTGAAGTAAATGTGCATTAGTACAATATGATAGCAATATCATGTCTTTTATTACAAAGGTTACATTTGAGAATGTAAACCCTAAAGCTCTTGGAGCTTAATGGAGATCTCCAAAAATGTCGTTGGAGGAGTACTCCACGAGCATGTCTTCAAAGTCATCATCTTCGCCTTACGGAGTCTTGGTGATGCTTGGTCCCGCTTCTTGAGAGATGGGGTCCTTAGCTCCAATTTCCGGTTCTTGATAGGCAAAGTGTGCTTCAACGTCCTTGGTGTGCTGTGTACGACCCATGGACTTCATGTATAGATCAACAAGATGTTTAGGGGTTCGACATTTCTTAGTAACATGATTGTAGCAACCACACCTATAGCAGGCATTTTTGTTGTTGTTAGTATCATGTTTTGGCTTAAAAATACCTTTCCCCTTCTTGTTGTTGACACGTGGCTTGTTGGCTCTTTTATGCTTGCCCTTGCCAAAAGAATTTTCAGATTTTGTGTTCCCGTTGGGATCACCTTTCTTCGCATTCGCATGTACTTCGAGCGGTGGAGCGAGTGCCCAATGGACGCCGGTCCGAATTCTTGAGTGTGAGCTCATGATTCTTTTCTGCCTGTTTCAATGTCTGAATGAGTGAAGAGTATTGTGTGAAATTCTTCTCGCGGTATTGTTGAGTAAGAATCCTTTCTGAAAGGAGCATTGTAGACAAAGTCTTCTCAATTTTCTCCTCTTCGGTTGGTTCTTTCCGACAAAACCGGAGCTTGGAGCATATCTTATGAACAGCATGGTTAAACTCATCTACAAATTTAAAATCTTGTAGACGTAAATGGTTCCACTCATGCGTTGCCTCGGGGAGGATGATAGCTTTATGCTGTTCATATCGATTTTTGAGCGCCGTCCATAAAGCACGTGGACTCTCCTCATACATGTATTCCATTTTCAAATCCTGATGGATATGATTTCTCATGACCTGTAAGGCGGAGAAATTGGACATGTTCAAGGGAGCAACAGTTGGATCAGCTATTTCATCTATACATCTGTATAATCCAAGGGTCGACGGACTCACTTTGAGATCCATCGCCCAAACGGGGAAATTGGAACCATCAAGAGCGAGGATATCAAACTCTTTGATTGCCATTTCACCTACAATGTGAAAGCCACAAATTTTTGGGAAAATTATGGCATATATATGCAATTTTATGTGAATTCAAAAGAACTCAAATGATATTTAAAATCCTTTAATATTTGGTAGAAATTTGAGTTTTTCTAGAGGGATTGATACATTGCTGATGCATGATCATCCATATAATGTCATACTCTGAATTTCTTCCTATTTAAAGGATTTGATTGCATATAATAAAATTTTAAAGTAAAGGCAATGAAAAGGAATTGCATAGTGATTGTAAAAATAAAGACATGAAAATGCATAAAGTGCTTGAATATAAATTCATATAAAAATAGAGGAGTACAACTTGCTGAAAGCAATAATATCCTCCGATTATTTGCTGAATTTAAATGAAATTCAAAGTTTGAGGACTTGAATTCAAACACACTCAAAATTGTAAATAAATGCAAAAAATTAAATGAGAAACGGTCGTGGGCCGTTTCGGTCCAAGAGGGAAGCCGGGGGTGGCGCCGGGCCTTGTGCAGCCCATCCGGCCCGGTAGGCCCACGAGGGAGGCGGCCTAAGGGGCCCAACCGGCCCGAGGCACGGGCGAGCTCCCTAGTGCAGCCGCCGCCGCCGGCGTGCGCTAGGCATGGCGATCTGCCGCCGCCGCACCGTCGCGCCGGGCCGAGGGCCCGCCTACGCAGCCGCGAGGGCTGCAGCGACGCTGCGGGAGACACGCGCACCGGGACTCGCGCTCGGAGGCGCCGCGGGGGCCGCTCGCCCGGAGGCGCACCGAGGGCCGCGCGCGGGCCTCATGCTCGGGGGCGCCGCGGGGGCCGCGCACCGGGAGCCGCGATCCGCCGGCGCAGCACGCAGGGAGTCCGCCTCACCCGATGCCCCCCCCCACCGGAGGGTCTCGCGCCCTCGTGTCGGAGGGCGCCGCCGTGTCCGGAGGCCTCGCCGCCTATAGGCCGCGCGCTGCCGGTCGCCATCGATGCACTAGGTTCGTCGCCACGTCTCCCCCTCTTGCTCCTACCCTTTATTCATTCTTTGAACCGATGATCATGCCTCCCCTCACCGGGAGGTGGGGGCGACGAACGCCGCCGTGGGCGGACGTCCGACCGGGATGTGCCCGATCATGATGAAATTGCGTGGAGGAGTAGGGGGATCTCGGGGTCGGAATCGACGTAGACTCGCTGCGACGTCGTCGGAGATGCCGGTGGCCATATAAAATGACGGGGCTCCGCGACGTGCAGCAAGGGTTCCGCGGAGGAGGAGTTCCGGCGGGTTTGTCGGTGTAGGAGAGTACATCGGCGTCGCCGGTGTGTAAGTTGGAGAGAGAGCGCTGCCTCATCCGAATTCTCCTCGGGCTGCTCCCTCCGCCTTGCAGTCCAACCATAGGTTGGGCAATGGCGGGGGACTCCACCGGGATGCGTCCCGGTGCGGTGTAATGATCGGGCAGCCTCGGGGCTCCCCGACGGGACTCAAGGGGTGAGTTGTCGCTAGCTTCATCATCAGCAAGAGAGCTGGAAGCTCTACGGGCATAGGTGTTGTCCTCATGGCTCCTTCCGTTGCGGCGGAAGTTGCTAAATTGAGGAGACCGGGGCGACGACTAGGATGACGTTGCCCACCATGTCTTTGACGGCGAAAAGGTGCCCGTAGGAGGGAGTCAAGTTGTTGTTGGATGAGGCGACGAATGAGACGTGTGCGGATGGAACTAGCGGAAGGACGGGTCATCTTACCCTTTTGCTTTGTCTCAAGCGAAGAGCGTGCTGATAACGTGTTGAGATTTGGTCAAAGAGACAAGAGAATAGAGTGTCAAGTACGTATTATATTGATCTTTGGATTACATATATATAGAGGTACAAAGGTGTGTCATTAAGCATGAAAAACTGCCGTCATAAATGCCCTAATGGCCATGAAACAGCCCATAACCACGGCTGTTACAACCATGATGATGGCTGTTTTCCAAGGTCATAAACATGGCCTTAAGGAGCCCTTCATGATCTCCTTGATGGCACTTTGATGAGATCAAATTCTCTTGTATTTGTCAAGTGTGTATTATATTGATCTTTGGATTACATATATATAGGGGTACAAAGGTGTGTCATTAAGCATGAAAAACTGCCGTCATAAATGTCCTAATGGCCATGAAACAGCCCATAACCATGGCTGTTACAACCATGATGATGGCTGTTTTCCAAGGTCATAAACATGGCCTTAAGGAGCCCTTCATGATCTCCTTGATGGCACTTTGATGAGATCAAATTCCCTTGTATTTGTAACAAATCTCAGACAGATTTTACATGTCCACTGCAATGCAATTATGTAGGTCTACCATTCCCGGGTCACTAATTTATAGGATCTCAACCATTTTGTGACTGGTGCAGTTATGAATGCCAGGATTTTGGAACTGTTTCAATAAGGTCGCCGCTGTTGCTTCCTTGCTTGTTACTAAAATTCGACATCCTTCTGTTGCTTCTTAGAAGAGCTACTGCTTCCTTCCTTGGACGGTGCAAAGAAGTTGGAAGCGTCAGGGAGGGAGGTTCTTGAGCTGAGGACCCCTCCCTGTTTTAGGTCACGGTTTTTTTGTTAAGTGTTTGCTAGTCAGTTCTTCTAAGAGTTGTAAACCGAGTCTCATATCTAGCCCCCATATGAGATGATGATTTTGTAGGGGACCTCTTTTTCTCTCTAATACAAAGAAGCACAGCTCTCATGCGTTTTCGAAAAAAAAATTCTACATCCACACAACGGCTCTAAGCAGGCCAGCTTATAATCCAATAAAGTATACCTGTAAGAAGATAGATATCATGGTCAGTCAAGGGTCTGAAAACTTTTCAATGCTTCGTTCTGCAACTGGACAAGTTGTATCTAGTGTCCAAATATGTACACCCTATATTCTTGCACAGGGAACTGGAATACAGCAATCATGTAGACATTGGTGATGGTATTAAAAGCGTACCTCTGCAATCAACAAGGGGTTAACATGTGTATCTTGAATGAACATTCGTTTGCTTCCATGATATTATACAGGCAGGGTTCTCAACAACTGAAGAGCATTAGTCCAGTGAGGGCCCTCCGCAAGAACAATCCGCTTCAACAAAGGCACGGCTCCAGCAGCAATTATTGCTGGGTGATTCTCAGGATCCATGCTGAGATTATACAGGATAGCTAGGCTAGCTTCCAGTGCATCTCCATCGCTCTCTTCAAGCATTTTCACCAGCGGAAATATCCCACCAGCTGCAGCCACCACTCTTGTGTATTCCATCACACCTCCGGATATTATTGTGTTCAACGCTATTGCAGCACTCCTTTTATTCTCGATAGAAAATGAGGTCATCATTTGGTCAACTAGCCTTGGAATAGACTCATATATAGTTATCTCCATATCTACACTACTGACATCATGATCCCCAGATAAGCCAGATCTTGATTCTAGCTTAATGAGGCACGCTGCAAGCCAATCTCTTGACTCCAGGGGAAAATTGGACTTGAGCATTCTTCTTAACAGTAAAGTAAACTTCTCACTATCTATGCTCCGGACAAAAAGATCAAAGTCCAATAATTTCGTGAGTAACCTCACAGATGCTGACACCGCCTGACCGACTTCAAAGGCAGTGCTGGGAAGGTCATCAAAGTTTTCACCATCACTTCTGGTCCCTGCTAGTCAGGATAAGAAAAGGTACAGAAATTATACACAAAAGAACTCAGCAGAAATGACAGGAGGTATAATATATCAACCTAATGCTTAAAATTAAATTTTAGCTGAAGAAAAAATTCAAGAGAGAAACAGCTTCAGTAGTATCATTCTTAAATGAATATCAGATATGCTGATTTCTGAGGATCATATTAGCTAGAACATGTATATTACAAAGACATCAGCATGCAAAAGCATCCTGCTCAAGGTTGACCATCGCATAGGTCTGAACGGTGATGGCTATTAATGAGAATAATATTGTTTCAATATGCCAGTGAAACATTAACTACTTTAAATAAAAAAACTGACAGGTCAGGATAAGACCACCCTCGTGGCTTTCTTTTGTAAGAGAAACTCAACCTTGTCCAGTTGAGAATCCCTGAACCCCTGCGTCATCCTACAGGACCATGCCAATCCTTGGGCTGGATACCATTGACCATGCTGGTGACTACTGCAACTACCCCAGGTAGGAGTCAAACCTGCCCACGGCTGGATACCACACACAAGCGTCACTGTCTCAATATTTTTAGGTTGCCAGAAATGGCATTTTTTTTCTTTTTTCCTTTTGGTGAGAAGAAGTGGGAGTCAAACTCCTGAGCTAAAGCTTGGTTTCAAAAGTTGTCATTACTGCTGCGCCAAGGGTCGCTTATGAATGAAACATTAACTAAAGCCAGTAAGAATTTCATGCAGTGAAGTCCAACTCCAAGCATCATAAACTACAGTAAATTATAACTTATATGTACAGTTGAAATCAATAATTCCAAAATGAATTACAATAATGTATAATGGTTGATGGAGAAACATTTTTTGGATTCTGATACATAAAAAATATCGAAAGAAACAATGTAACCTTGTTCAATGTTGATGTTATCTGATATTTCATTTATTTTCACGAGGACCAATACAATATTAGCCTAATTTCTTTCTAACAGTTATTTCAAACTAAAAATTACTCAGCACATATGGAGAATCAGAAGTCTCAGTTCACTGCACAGCACCACCTGAAAGCTCTGTAATGCATTTTACCAAACAGTAGCTATTAGAGAGGTAATTGGGGCTGAATGATTGTATTCCAATGATGATCACAGGTTACAATATATAGCCTGACACTAGGGCACCATCAGAGGGGAGGCGCACCCTACAGAGCGCCGGCCCTAGGTGGTGGCGACAGAAACCTAGTGGGCCCCATGGGCCTAATCCAATGTAGGCCTAATACATATTAATTCTAACACCACCCCATCCCCCCCCCTCCCCCGCAGTCACAACGGCTCTAGCCACAAGGCGAGACATTGAGACTGGATCGAAACTCAACAAAGGCTGATGTCGGCAGCCCCTTGGTGAAGATGTCAGCATATTGGGAGGATGTAGGAACATGAAGCACACGAGAATGTCCAATGCGTACTGCTTCTGAGAGAGGAACATGCCGGAAGCATTGCGCTGAACACTAACACCGAGGAAGTGGTGAAGTGGTCCCAAATCTTTCATAGCAAACTCTGCCTGAAGATCAGTGATACTGCGCCGAAGTAGGTCAGTGGATGAAGCAGTCAACACAATGTCGTCCACATAGAGGAGAAGGTACGCCTGTTCAGCACTACGAGTGAAGACAAACAGGGAGGTGTCTGATCGAGCCTCAGTAAAGCCCATAGTGATAATGTGGGAGGCGAAGCGACTATACCATGCACGAGGAGCTTGCTTGAGACCATACAGGGACTTGTTGAGCCGGCAAACATAATCAGGATGAGCTGAGTTGACAAAACCTACTGGCTGACTGCAGAAAACCGTCTCAGTAAGGGTGCCATGAAGAAAAGCATTCTTGACGTCGAACTGATGAACCGGCCACTAGCGGGAGAGTGCGATGGAGAGCACTGTGCGCACGGTGGCAGGCTTAACCACCGGGCTGAATGTCTCGTCATAGTCCATGCCCGGACGTTGGGTGAAACCCCGGAGGACCCAGCGAGCCTTGTACCGATCAAGGCGTCCCTCAACATCATACTTGTGACGAAAGATCCACTTGCCCGTGACGACATTGGCACCAGAAGGACAAGGAACAAGGTCCCAAGTGCGGTTGGCCTGTAGAGCAGTATATTCTTCTTCCATGGCAGCACGCCAATGCGGGTCAGCAAGTGCTGCATGAAAGGACTTGGGCACCAATGAGATGGCAGCAGCCTGATATGCAGCAGGGAGGCGGTAGCCTTCCTTGGCCTGAGTCACCATTTGATGCACGTTCCGAGTTGGGGAAATCGGAACGGCACCCTTGGGTAGGACGGCGGGGCGCTCTGGTGATGACGGTGGTGCAGGAGCTGGAGGTGTGGCTCGTCCTGCTGGACAGGTGGCTTGTTGACGATCATGGCCGCGTGTGGCGTAGGAGCCGTGCGTCGAACATAAACATATTGGATGGGCGGCTTGATGAAGGTCGAGGCCGCGCGTGGCGCGGGAACCACACGAGGCGAGCCAGCGGGCGATAGAGCCGCGCGTCGCGTGCTGTGAGGCGACGGATGCACGGCTGTGGGGGCTGCGCGTGGCGGGGGCGATGACGGCGCGCCCGGTGCTGTTGGCGCGGAAGGGGCACCTGTCCTGGGCAGGGGTGGTGGCAACACCGGTTCTAGAGCCTCAATCGGGCTAGGCGCACCGGTGAGGGGCCCGGTCGAAGGCGAGGTGCTCGGTCCGGCATAGGAGCGCCGGGGTGTACCTGCAGGGGAAATAACTCTTGGCGCAACAGGAGCGACATTAGTTAGAAAGTCAAAGGAGGCATCGTCAAGTGGAGGAGTCGACTCCGCAAAGGGAAAGGATGACTCGTCGAAGACGACGTGCCGGGAGATGTAAGTGCGATTGGACGTGCGATCAAAACAATGATATCCTTTGTGATCGGGGGACTACCCAAGAAAGACACACCGAGTGGAGCGAGGAGCAAGCTTATGTGGCGCCGTAGCGGTGAGGTTCGGATAGTGCGCGATCGAAAATACTAAGGTGGGCATAACTAGGTGGGATACCGTGGAGGGAAGCATGTGGGGTGGAGGCAATGGTCTTGGAGGGACGCGAGGTTGAGGAGGTGGGTTGCGAGTGCCTAAGCCATCCGCCCGAAACGAGGTGGCATGGACGCTCGAATGAGCATAGTGCGGATGGTGTTGTTTATGGTGCGGATCATGCGCTCGGCTTTCCCATTCTGTCGTGACGTGTGCGGGCAAGACATGCGTAGAATAGCACCCTTGGTCAAGAAGAAAGACCGAGAGGTGTTGTTGTCGAACTCGCGGCCATTCCCGTACTTGGACACATTCCATGTGTGTGCCGAACTACGTGGTCACATAAGAAAAAAAAAGTTAGCTAGTGTGGAAAAAGTATCGGACTTGAGACTTAGAGGAAACGTCCAAAGGTAGTGCGAGCAGATCATCAAGAATGACCAAATAATACTTGTAACCGGACACACTCAAAATTGGAGAGGTCCACAGGTCACGAGTGTATGAGATCAAAGGGCTTGAGAGCGCACGAGGAGGAACTAGCAAAGGGTAATCTGGTGTGATGACCAAGTTGACAAGCATGACAAATATTATTGCTCGGTTCTTTATTACAAATGATAGCAAAAGAACTACTAAGCCTAGCAAGAGTATCATGTCCCGGATGTCCTAAGCGGCGATGCCAAATGGAGGATGGCGCGGTGACCAGGAGAGCGATGCGAGGTGGAGCCGATCGTCGGTACGAAGATGGTGTAGAGCGGCCGGAGCTATTGCATTGGATAATCTCTTTCCGAGAGCGCATATCCTTCACGGAGAGGCCAAAGGGATCAAATCAATGGAGCAAAGATTGTCGGTGGTAAATTGGCGAACAGATAAAAGATTCGAATAATGTGAGGTGCAACTAGAACATTGTTAAGATGGAAGGCACCTGGTAAATAGGTATGGCCGATACCGATGATGAGGAAGAATAGATCCATTGCCAATAATGATAGATGAGGCGATGAAGGATTAGGGGAAGGGGAGTATTCAAATTACCATATGTCGGTGTCATGTGTGAGGAGGCGCCGGAGTCGACCACCCAATCCGTAGTGGTAGGTGGTCGGGTCGACTGCACCATAGAGAAGGCGTTGGCGAGCGCATCCGGGTCCAGGGCAGCAAGGCGCCATGCTGCTCGGGTGGGCGCGGGTGCCCGGAACCGAGGCGGTGTCACGGTCCGTGGAAGCGCGAGCGAGAGCTGCCGTCCGTAGTGCGGCGGCGGTGCATGGGCCACGGGGCCATAGAACATGGGCTGCGGCGAGGAGGAAGGATGGGGCGATCGGAGCCGTGGCACTCGAAGCCGAGGCGCCATGAAGAAGCCGGTGGCCGGGGCGCCGGAGGGCGCTCGTGCGGGGTGCGCCGGCGCGAGGTCTAGGACCGGGCCAAAGCCGGATGGAGCCGGTCTAGAGATCGTAGAAGGACGGCTACCACTAGCCGCCACCGGTGCCACGCCACCATTGCGTCGTCGGCGACGGCGGCCACCGCTACCGCTCCCAACGATGCCGCTGCCTTGCCCACCGCCGACGGGCTGCTGCGGCGCAAGGGTGGTGGGGTGTTGGGGCGCACCGGCAAGACGAGGCGGCTGGTTGGCGACGAGGGCCGAGGCGAGTGGAGCGATGGGTGCCGGCTTTTAGATTTCTTCAAGGCAAAGGTCGGCAACCACGTCGTCGTACGAGGGCGGGGGCTTCTACCGAATGATCCGACCCCGAGATCTTGGAGGCGCTCGTTCGGACCGCGCACGATGTTGAGGACGAGTGTGCGGTTGGTGATGAGCTCGCCGAGGTCGGCGAGGGCGTCGGCCATGGCGCGCATGCGATGGCGATGAGTCCGTGACAGAGAGGTCGCCCTGCACAAAAGAGCGGAACTCAACATTGAGGTGAAGGGCGCGGGTTTCTTGGTTCCCGAGGAACCGCCGCTCAATGCCTAACCGGACGGAGCGTGCGATTACGTCGCGGCGGTCGTCGACGATCTCCATGAGCTCCGGAGTGATGGTGTGGAAGAGCCATGACACGGCCATGTTGTCCATGCGAAGCCGGGCCGGGACGAGTGGGATGAATGGCGTCGTCCGGGACGTGATCCGAGAGGGAGAAGCGCCGGAGGATGAGGAGGTGGAGGCCACGCCGGCGGTCGTATTGGGTAGAGACCGGGTCCGAACGATCGGCACTAGGGTGCGGATGCTGCGGACGCCGGATGCCTGGGTGTGGAGGTTGGCCATGGTGGTGGCCTCAATGTAGGCGGCGGCGTCCTCAAAGGGCGCCTCGAGTAGACGCGGCTCCTCGGCCTCACGAACGGCGCGCTCCGGTTCCGTGACGGCGGCGCGCTCTCGCTCTAGGATAGCGGCGGCGGCCGTGGCGCGAGCACGAGCGGCTTCAAGGAAGAGGGCTCGCTTCTTGGCCTCGGCATCCGGGCGATGGCCTCCGCCATCGTCTTGGTGGTGGCGGCGGCGGCGTCGGCCGGCCTTCTTGGCGTCGGCGGTGGCTGCCATTGCGGCAGCTTCCGCGGCAGCGAGAGGACATGGTCGGCGGCTAGGGTAGGGTTAGCACAAGGAAAGGTCCACGAGGATTGAATGGACGCGTGATACCATATTAGAGAGGTAATTGGGGCCGAATGATTGTCTTCCAATGATGATCACATGTTACAATATATAGCCTAACACTAGGGCACCATCGGAGGGGAGGCGCACCCTACAAGGCGCCGGCCCTAGGTGGTGGCAACAGAAACCTAGTGGGCCCCATGGGCCTAATCAAATGTAGGCCTAATGCATATTAATTCTAACAGTAGCAACGGAATAACCAACAAAAAACTATTTCATAATATGGAGATAAGCCACAAAATATCATGCATCTGAATTTCCTGTGCAACAATGGAAATAATTAATAATTACCATAAATAACACCCATTTCCAGAACAGCTTCAATCACTGAACCAATTGAAGCAGCAGTCATCGCGGTTGCGTGCTCTTCAAAAGCTGCTAAATGTTCCAGTACAGAACAGATACTTGCTTGCAAATTCGGTGATGCTTCTTTCAGAACTTTGATTAAGTCTGAGATGGCATCAAAATCAATGATCTTTTCCCTGAAACCAAATATATCACACCACATTGAGCAAAATTGTTGTATTCAATCTTCCAGCTCCATATTGTACTTGTTGTGTATTTTTACTCACACTTGTGTTTATTTGGTAGTTAGGTACACGTTGATCGGGCATGTTCATGAGTGGCCATTATTCCAAGCACAAAGACATATTCTTGATATCGTTTCACCTCTAATTTAGTTATCAGGCTTGGATAAGTATTGTGTGGTTGACAACAGCATGGTCACTGTTAAAATCAGTCTATGTTTCCAATGTGATGATCGATTATCACATATATATCACTAGTTTGCTTATTCTTGTTTTTGATTGACTGGATGTTTAGTACTAATAGGGGAGACTTTGCCATAATTCTTTGAATTTTCAACCTTCGAAGGATTAGACATTTGGGGTAGGCTCCAGGTATGTCAGATACTTGGGGTGTTTGACATCTCCAAAATATTTTTCTCCATAATTGAATATTATTTGAGAACGAACTTGTCACTCATATGGTGGAAGCTATATATGATACATCTAGTTCATCCATATGCCTTGAGGAGTAATGGAGTGCCTTTGGAGAGATAAATATTTGTACTGAGTAATGACACACTTCTACTAAACTTGACTTACTAGAAGTTTGTAATTTCACGAACAATAGAACTGATGTTTTGTCCAAATGAAGTACAATATAGGGAGACGTTTAATAGAGTATGCCATCAATCTTGAGCTTGCATATATGAAGAACACCACTTAGGAACAAAGTATGATCTGAAAGATTCCTGTGACTATATATGGTAAATAAAAGAGTCAGAGATAGGGCACCAATGCCCTGTAACGAACCTGACCACCCCTTTGTTTACAAAGGTATCGGAAATTCCACTGTCTCCACGACCTATATCAGCTTGTGTACTTCTCTCACCATTGGTTAAAGTCTCACCCTGAATATGGCCACAGCTATCAGGCTATAGACAACATTATACTTCAGTTCTTCAGTGAATCATAATGCCATTGAGATGAAAAGAACACTAACTTACCACAGCTGTCATACTGATTCCTGTGTTGAGTACCCGAGAAAGTGCATCAATTATCTACAATAGAACTGTCAAGTTAATACCTTCACTGGGAAAATGTTTTCTCAAAAGAAAAGATTATTGTGAACCCCGAGACCTTCTCTAGCTGTGCTACTGTGGTATTTGGATCCTTCACTGTATCTATAAGCACTTCTAGTCCACCTTCTGCTTCAATTTTCTGAGAAACTATGGAACTGCAAAGGAATAGTGAAGAGGGATTGTAATCAAAAGAGGTATATATGCAAGTCAGTAAAACCTGGACTAAAATGATATGGATTTGAATTTTGAATAGAAAAAAAGTAGATTTTACTACCCTGAAATACAACAGTACCAATTAATACCCTAAGGTGCCTTTTTTTTTTTTGATCGGCACCCTAAGGTGCCTTGGTTCCGGAATAACATACACCCCGAAAAACAGTTTTGCTACTCCATTGTGATAACATCACACTAGAATTACCATGCCCTCCCTCCCATCCCTTAGAGCAATTCTAGTCAATAACATCAAAACAATTTCTCCCATAATTGATGCCGCGAGAAAATAAACAGCCTTGTTTGCTTCTATTTCTACTGATACGAGTGGTTCAAAATTAGAGGAATAGTATCCCCTTAAAGTAACAAAAACATGTGTCCCAGTTGCATATCTAATGCCTACAAGCAACCACTATTCTGGGCAATTGGCAGCCCTTCCATTGGGAGCAAATCCAGATCGAGAAGATTGCATAAAAACACAGAAGCAGACAATACGACTCACATAATCACAGTTATGCATTGTTACATAGCTCTCCAGACAGGGTGCAGTGATGTCTTGCCAACCCCATCACAGAAAGCAACCGAAAACACTTCTACGACTCCTTGGTTTTCAAAAGCAGAACCAATACCAAAGGACTGGATTAACAGCGAAGAGGATTTGGTGGAGAAAGGAAACAAAAAGGATGATGTGGCAAACCACATAACAAAAAAGTTGATTACATCATCAGGACACGTAATAAAAAGACTATTATAAAGGGTGAACAGATCTGGTGATGGAAACTCAGGTTGTTAAATAAACCGAAAATATGCTATCGGGGTTGAGTCAACACCTGCGATACTTCAGTGTTGTAAAGTGAAATTTGGTCCTTTTTTATCTTATAAGTAAAGAGAGTATTACATACCTCACACTTAGTTTTTCCAGTGCATAAGTGGCAGCTTCTTTAACAGGTGCATCACTGTGCTTCATCAACTGAAGTAGAGGTTTAATAGCACCAGCTTCCTTGAATGAGGTGCGCATATGTTCATTTACTGATGCATCACCTATTGCTCTAGCGGCCCTCTCAATTGCAGAGACATCTTTGAGACTGAGGATCAAAACTAGCCTGGCCACACCATCTATCCATGGTAAAATGGTATAGAGATCACTCTTTTCAGATACTGATTGGTCCTTCCCTTCATCATCCAACTCAATAGCTCCAACACGTGCAAGGAACTGCTGATTAGAACGCCCTATCATAGCATTAACTTTAGCTTCGTCAGGTTTTGTTTCCTTATGAACACTCAAGCCAAGAAGCAGTTCGGTCGCACCGTATTTTGAGGGGCGCGCACTTCGTTGAATTTCAGAGCCATCAGGATAAGAGGGCCATGAATGAGGAAGAGGTCGAAAAGCTTTATACGCAGCTGAACCAACCAAAGGAACCCGGACTAGACCTTCCTCTATTATAAGGCTGTGGTAATAATCATCATTGGCTAGCTGTATCAGTGCACTTCTAGCTTCCTTTCTGATAATCTTATAGTCATCTTCCTTGTTTTGCACAAGGTGAGCCTACAAATAACACTAATAATTATACTGAATGAATTGCTCGCAGCACATAACATAAAGCGACCACTTCAGATAATTACAAAGCTTTGTAGTGGTACATGGTAATTCTAGCAAAAAAAATTAGATTATGTTAAAGTTTCTAAATAAATGGATCAGAAAAGTTCAAAAGGCACATATCATGGTTCTGCAATGTAATACCTTACTTTTCTAGAAAGCATTGTAATGGCTTACTTATACCATATTTGAGGAGTGATTAACTATGTTCCATTTTAAGCATGCCTGTAATTACTTTACTTAACAATCATTTTTAACATTATTATAACCTATATAACTTGCATTGGATCTTTAAGAGTATACAGCTTACGTACCAATTTTGGAATCACACCTACTTCAACCAGAGTTCCGTGATTAGAATTGTTTAAAGCTAAATTTGATATGATACCACCAGCAGCTTCTTTGACTTTTATATCTTCGTCATCTAGGCAGTGAATAACCTTTGTTAGGACATCACTCCTCAAAATTTTGTGTCTACAATTTTCATCAATAGAGAAGTTCCAAATAGTACATAAACACTGCTCCATCATCTGCAAAAGAAGAACAGTATTTCTATATAAGACATTAGTTATTTCATATCATTCTACCTAACTACCTATATCCAGCGCAGTTATCAACAAATACTAAGCGAATAAGATATGATAATATTGATGTATATTGTTTTGCAGATAACAAAGCATGATGAAGGAAACCATAAACTCGTGGGCAATTATTGTTTAAATTACCTCAGGAGTTTTTGTAGATTTACGGAGAAGACTAAAAATTTCTTCCATTCCTCCGCTCTCAACGGCCATCTGCCTGTATATTTGAACTGTGGTTATGTTACGCAAAAGACCTGTAGCTGCTTCACAGGCACGGGCGGACTCTGATTTCAGAAGGCTGATGATGAGGACAATGCAGCCAGGGAAGTGCATTATCTCGTCAATGCATTTCCTTCCACCCAGGGAATATTGCCAGAGTGTGCAAACAGCATGTTCCCTATCACGAGGGTCATTATCCAGGCCAAGCATTCGAACAAAGAGACCGATGTATGCAGACCCGGAACTTGTAGAGCTAGAAGAAGTATCAACATCCTAGAAGCAAAATAAACACTGGATTCAGATGACAGCAACTTGAAAGGAGTGCATTCAAAGGACAATCATATTAAAGTTCTAACACTGGGATCAAATGAAATGTGCTTGCAGTAAAATTCTAACATACATGACCTGAAAAATTAGTTTCATTTCATTGCACAACTGACATTTCTATCTGGAATTAATCAGAACAAAGCATGTGTTGTTTTCTTACCCGAAGGATACTCAGTCCAGCCTTGAATTGACCATATAGCCCCATAAAACATAACAGTCATGAATAACTGAAAATGCATTCAGCACAGAACAAGTATGCAGAAATGAAAACATTATGTACCGTAACCTCGAATGTTCAGGAATGGCAAGTATGAAGTTATTTAACCTAGGAACAAGTGATCCAATAACATCAATTGAGTGTCTCTGCTTCCAGTTTTAAATGAACATTCAGATTTCAGAAGAGTACTGGCACGGAGCAAGTGAGCAACTCAGCCCGAGCATCTTTGCAACAGAACAATAAGTAGTAAAAAATTTATGCGAACAATCATCATGAGGTCATCCGAGCAGGGCTGGTAACTTACCTGACCCGAGCCACCTTCGCCTGAGGCGAACGCGCCTGCGAGGATGAGGCGGGCGCGGCCAGGCCCGCACGAGGACCTGGGAGAAGCAGGGAGGAAACGATGGAAACGGGGGCTTAGCTTTTGGTGCCGGAGATGGGGGAAGGAAGGGTAGGCGTGCGGCGTCGGCGAGGTGGCGGCGACCGCCGGCAGCATGGCGACACAGTTCGGGAAGAACAGTCGAGACACAGCCGCGTACAGTACTGCAGCGATAGGATTGTCATGTCAGCTATTTCTAGAAGAAGTCCTCTTTTCCTCCCTCGGCTATATGCAAAGCCCCGTTTGGTTCCCGGAAGCTATTTATAAAATCTGGATTTTTCAATACCTATTTACTACTAGTAGCTAACATTCAGCCCAAAATCCTGTTTGGAGATACAGGAGTAGCAGATTTTGAGCTGAATCTAGTTATTAGTGAACCAGAAAAGTAGCTTGTGGTATCTGTCTCCAAACAAGAGTAGTAGATTTTGGGCTGAATCTAGCTACCGCTTCCGTTCAAGAATAAAGGATTTGTTGACTTTCGACTTACTCGTTTGACCATTCGTCTTATTCAACATATTTACTGAAAATGTAGAGATAAAAAAACGTACTTAAAATATATCTAAAAATAAAATAAATTCTAACAAAATAAACAAAAATTTAACAATTTTTTTGAATAAGACGTGGTCAAATCATCTCTAAAAGTCAAATAATTATATTTTTGGACGGAGGTAAGTACTAGTGGGCAGAAAAGTAGCACTGTGATAGCTGTCTCTAAACAGGAGTACCAGATTTTGGGCTGAATCTAGCTTCTAGTAGCTATTGAAAAATCCAAATTTTGTTAATAGCTTCTAGGAACCAAACGGAGCCTAGGTATTGACTCCTAGAATTTTCCAAACCGTTCACTTTTTCTCTACTCTCTAATCTTTAATAAGTAATAAGTCTGGTGTGGTCGTCATTGCACAGATTTTTCGGTGTTGGTTTTTCTATTTCATACGTTGTTTCGAATCAGAGTCCCCGACAAAATCTTCTTTGAATTAGAGTACCAGCTGAAATCCTCTTTAAAACAAAATCCGTGACCACTTGTAGACACCCTAGACGCGCCTGTGCTCTCTTTAAAACCACATCCTCATGCACTTGTAGACGCCCTAGACGTGGCAATGCAGTGGCATCAAGCATATCGCATCCGAGAACTTCACCTCCTTCACGGTCATGGAGGTGCTCGACTCCGCGCTCACCAACAAGTACCCGGAGGGCATGCCCGGTGCGCGCTACTACGGCGGGAATGAGGTCGTTGACAAGATCGAGAACTTGTGCGGACCTCGTTCCCGCCGTAGTAGCACGCCCTACTCGGGCTCGCCCGTCAACTTCCCCGCATACACCACGCTGCTCAACCCGCATGACCGGATCGTGGGACTCGACCTGCCTCCTCTACCACGCGTGAGTGACAAGGGCCGATCAACAAAGATGAAGGTCCTTGAGATCATACTGCCGATCACATCTGTGTTGTTTCTTCTTGTAGCGACTGCGGCGACCGTCGACATCACCAGATGGCGGAAGTGTTTGCCGAGCTGCACGAGGATTGGAAAATTGGATTCAGTCGCATCGATTTGCGTACAAGGATTTGTTCTACGCGACGAATGGGTTCAACGACAAAAACTTGCTCGGGAGAGCAGGATTTGGGAAGGTGTACATGGACGTGCTCCCGAGGTCGTCCAAGAAGAAAGACACGGGAAGTGCTGGTGTCCTCCGTGGAGTTACTTCGATTTGTGGAATCCTTCTCCGGTTAAGAAAGTTTAAGACACGCCCGTAATGAAGCACGAACACTTTTTAATCCAGATCACTCACGTTAAAACTCTAATCAAGAATGTAGCTGCTGCATCGTCATGTCAAGATGCGATACAACGTCGTCATCGACCTTGGCTGTCGTCCGCACTGCCAAGCTCACCTGACCAGCCTTCATGTTCGTTGCTGGCTCACGTGACCAGCCTTCGTGTTCGTTGCTGGCGAGCATGTTGCGTCAGTGCCATAACACACTACCAGCGATCATGCCAGTTGCAGAGAATGCAAACAGTCCTTGAAACTATATGAGAGCAAAAAATCCTAATATATTATCAAATAAATACAAAGAATATATACAGTTTTGCTATATAAATAAAATTGAATGTCACTATAAATCCATGAGTATCTATAATTATTAGTTATTAAAGCCCGTAGCGAAGCACATGCACTTGTGCTAGTCTTTCTTAGACTAGCTGCACCGGGATACGCCACCCCGGGCACTGGAAGCCATCCGGCATCCTTCCGGATAGCGTCCCGCACGCAACATGCAGCGTGCGTACGAACGGGACGCTACGGCCGACGTGGCGTGGGATTCCAACGGCCATCCAAGCAAGAGAGAGAGAGAGTAGCGCGCCGAGCCGTCGGACCACCTTCGCCGTCGAGGCCGCGCCGCCGGGAACCACGCCGCACGCCCGGATATGGAAAAGGAGAGGGAGCACGGAGAGAGAGGGAGAAAGAGGAAGAGGCCACCATGGATGTCGGCCCCCACGCTCGTCCTCCGTGCCGCCCTGCCACCGGCTCCTTCCACCAGATCCGTCATCGAGCTCCGCGCCATCCGCCGCCGAGAGGAAGAGCCGACGCGGATCTAGGCGGAAGAGGAGTCGACACGGAGGACCGTCGGCCCTGCTCCTCCTCGCCGTCCGCATCTCGCACCGCCCGGGCGTGCCGTCGACCGTGCGGCGAGAGGAGGAAGGGAGGGAGGCGGGCGATAGCGACGTGCGGAGAGGCGGCGGAGGCGCGCGGGCCCGGCGAGGCTAGCGAGAGAGGCGGCGGAGGCGCGCGGGCCTATCGGAGGCGTGCGGGCCCCGGAGGCGCGCGAGCTTGGCGGACGCGCGGAGGAGGCGATCGAGCGGTGGAGGAAAAATCTAGAGAGGGAGAATGGGAGGAAGACGAGTGGAAAATTAAAAAGAAATATGACATGTGGGTCCCAAATACCGGTAGTTAGTATAGAGGATGAATATAGAGGATGACGGGTGCGGAGAAATTGAAGATAGAGGAGAGAATCTTGATGACCAGGATAGAATATTCCTTTTAGAGGATGGATTTAAAGTATCACAAGTGTGGATAGTCTTATAGGTTTGTCCTACGTGGTAGGTGGCGCTCACGTGTCGCAGCTACATCAGCATCGGTGGAGCCCATCCCTCACTTATATCTTCTTTTATCTCTCCTCTCTATCACCGGCGGCTAGCTGCTTGCGCATGGCTAAACTAGGCCGTTGCCACCCCCTGCGTGCGACCAGGATAAGCCAGGTTAGGCCATCGCCGCCACATGGACACGGGCGCGAAGGCGACCTCACGTAGGCTTGTAGTGCGGCGCACTCGCGAAAAGGTGGGCTGGCATGCTCACGCGCGGGCGGGCGAGGCATCGAGCTCACGCGAGGCAGGGCAGGGTGGGGTCGCTAGCTCGCCGGAGTTGGAAGGGAAGTCCGATCCCAATACGTGGGAGGGCCCCGACCTCGCCCGGCAACCTGTAGTGGCAGCGGCCCGGCTTGACCGTGCTCGCGTAACCGATCGCCGTTGAGAGAGAGAGAGAGTTGAGGGGTAGGCCCCACTAATGCTCATGTGGCTCCGTGACATATGGGTCCTACCTGCCACGTAGAACAAAACCACTCTACAAGCACTTAGGGAGGAAAGGTGAACGTTTTGGAAAGGTCGGGAGTCCAAATACCCGTTTTTTGTAGTTCAGGGAGAAAACGAACTTTGCCACTAGTTAGAGGAGCAAAAGAGGACTTCTTCGTTTCTAGAATATGACCACTCTAGTGGGGCTTGAGCCTTTAGTCGGCCGGAGGATTGACAAGCTGAAATTACTTAAGCTCCGCGACCCTTTTTTGTAGATAGAGCAACACTTGCTTGAAACGTTGCTTATTGTTGTTTGCCGCTATTGTGTTTGTAGTCATATACCGCATTTTAATTGTGATTTTATCCCTTATGTCTAGATTTATGATTTTATCATTGATTTTTTAAATGAACAAAAAAGTTAACCTTGTCTGTTATACCATGTTAATAGTATTAAATATGGCATAAAAGACAAAAAGTAGTAAAATACCCATAAGTTTTTCCCCTACTTTTTGTTTTTTTATTATTGCTTTACTCCCCGTGTTTTAATATTGTCATATTAACATATTTGAAAGTTGCTAGAGGGGCGGGAGGTGAATAGGCAATACAAACAAGTAAAATTCAAGATAGCTTATAAGAGAATGAAGTGCTCAAGATTGTCTTGATGTTCTCGAGCTTGGATTTGAGGTTGGGCTCTTACAAGTGGTCTTGGATCTCAAGAGGAAGGAGAGAGAGATGAGACCTAGAGCTTCAGGAAGATGGGAGAGTTAAAAAGTATCAACACCCTCTCTCACAAGATAGGATAGGATATATATATAGGAGATGATCCAAAAAGAATCATGGCTAGGGTTGGGTCAAGAAGTGATAGAACTTCGTCACCCTTCGATTACGTTTCCAGCACGATCGAGTCGAATGTTACGTGGGAACGAAACATCTATCAAAAAATCCCCGAAGTTGACGGAACTTTCGTCAACCCCACGGAACTTCCATTCTGCCCACTTAGGGTTTTCCACGCCCGTTAGGATGGAAGTTCCGTTGGAACAGAACTTTCGCTAGAAATTGCTTGGAGTTGAAAGAACTTCCGTCAACTCTATGGAACTTTTGTTCCTTCCTGGTAACCTACAAATTTTGGCTTTTGGACTTGGCTCTTTTGGCAATTTTGGTTTCCAAGCTAGGTTTTGGTTTCTTGAGCACATATTCCCTACATGTAGGATCATCACCTCTCTTTATAGTTTGGCATGCCTAGACTCAAAGAGTTCTAAATCTATTTTGCAAACTTGATTTTGAGTTCATGCTTCATCTTTTTATATGAGGGGTTAACATTCTCATAACGTGGGTAAACAAACTTTTGATATCCTGCACATTAACTTAATAGCACATTAGACATTTTAATTCTTTGTCATTTATCACCAAAACCCACTAGGGAGACCTAGTTGCATCTTCTATCTCCCTCTTTTTGGTGATTGATGACAATTAATTAAAAGGGATAAGGATATCAAATAAAACGGAAATAACAAACAAAATATAGCGGAGCGCTCCTCGAAGAGATGCATGGTTCACAAAAACATGTGAGAGTATATTTTATGCTTGTGGGGTGCCAAACAAAGTGCACAAGTGAACAATATAAGTGTGAAAAAGAAAGCAACAAAGCGCAAGAGCGGCAAACCACCACAATGCAAGTCACAATTATATAAGCATAAGCATTAAGCATACAAATAAAGTGAAAAACAACCATCATCCATCATCCAAGTGCATAAACATGCATAGAATTTAAAGTCGGCCCTATTACAATAAAAGCACCACATAGTCTTACACTCATACGAACATTGTTCCATAGTTCCAACTACACCAAGTGAAACAAAAATAGATAGATAGATGATCCCTTTCCCTTTTTCTCTCCCCTTTGGCATCAAGACACCAAACAAGAGTGAAAGAAGGAGAAAATAGAGAAGAGATCACTTGTCATCTTCATCACCACCGAAGTCATCCTTGTCCTCATCATCATCATCAATATCAGTAGGAGCATCATCATCATGCCACACATACACTAGAGGCTCACCCACATTATCAACCTCCGAGCCCTCGGAAGAGACATCATGGACTTGCGCCCTCATCACTTCCTTGAGGCGTCGTGTCCGCTTCTTAATCCGATGCTCATTCTTGTGCACCTTCACCGCCATGGAGGTGCAAACACCACAGACAGTCCCTTCATGATGCGAGAGGTGGGTCAAGGAGCATGCCGTGGAGCACGAGAAGAGGAAGTAGTAGCTGGACCTCGCCGCCTAGGAGGAGCTTCCTCCTTTGGTAGGCTTCTTAAGCTTGAGTTGGAGGGGAGTATGCTTGTAGTCCTTCTCAAATGTGAGCCCTGTCTCCACTTCAATCGTAGCCATGATGAACGAAGCGTAGGGAAAGGTTTCCTCGTCTCCACCGACCGCTGGTGGTTCTCCTCCATGATAAAGCCCATCATCCAAATTGGTGTCACATCCGGAGTAAAACGAGCAAGCACATTGCGTGATAGAGCTGCAATGGTGGTGGTATATCTGTCCTTTGGCAATATAGACCGCCTCGAATATGGTTGAGGTAGAGGCCCTTGGTCTCACTCGTAGATGTTGGTGGTTTCTAGATGTCCATTTTATCTATCGACAAGGGGTGTTTTACATCTTGGATCGGTTGTTTAAACTAACAATTAACCCCATAATTGCATATATTTGAAGTTGTTCTATTCGGTATGTAATGCAGAAAATAAATGGAAAACGGGACAATTATGAATAAAGGCTAGCGAGCAAGGAAGAGAGGGCCCAAAACATGGTTCGTGCCGATCGGCGCCCCTATGCCGATCGACACATCTAAGATAAGCCCGGTAAAAAGGCCCAATCCGAGAAGGAAGGTAGACTAGTCAAATATGAGCCATAGTCGGTGGATGCCGAGCCGGAATCATCAAAGATAAAATAAGAGAAAAACAATCAAGTCGGGGACGACAATCGAAGAGAAAACCACCGAAAAGCTAGGGTTTCAAGATAGTGGTGCCAAAAGGCGGCGAACATCGACCGGATCCACTAGAAGGGAGACCATGGCAATCAACACTATCATTGCGTCGATCGGCACACGCGTGTTCCAGTCACTGTTGCTCATCCCTCCACCATGTTCGGTGGTAGGATGAACGAGTAGTCTCATATTCTCTTCTCTCGGTGCCGGGATCTAGATATATGAACTCTTATGCTTTTTGAAACTCTCTTGATGAATTCATTCTATGTGGTGCACTTAATTACAATAAATATGTACGTATCTATTTATACCATTATTGTAAATTGCAATTACGCTTTTGCTCATCACATAGTGCAAGAAACTAGTGGGGAGCTAATAGCCTCTTGCATGTGACAAGCCGGGTGAACGAAACCACCATATCTTGTAGAATACTAAGTTTATCATCTCGTGTCAATAAGATCAAATTTGCATACTAGTGAACCAATCCTAAGAACAGAATCCTTAATTATATTGTTACACCTTTGTTAGCAATTATTGTTTTGCATCCTTGTCATTCACACACACACACAACCCTTGCATTCTCTTAGTAATTAATTATTAGTAAAAATTCCGCTTGTTCTCTGCGAATTCGCTTAAACGTTGGAATACTCTAAGGGAAAAAGAGCTATAATTATACACCGTCCTTTTGTGGTATATAAGTGGGTGCATAGTTATGACCAACAAGCTGTTTTTCTAGCACTATTGCCAGGGAGCAAGTCGGTTCTTTTACTATATTATTTACTAACCTCTAATCCTCTCTTTTTTAGTTTTTTTGTGTTTTTGTGTGAATTTTTCAGGATGAGTGTTGGTCATAACTACGCACCCACTTATATACCGCAAGAGGATAGCGTACAATTGTTGCACTTTTTCCCTTAGAGTGTTCCAATGTTTAATCAAATCTACAACGCACCCACTTATATACCGCAAGAGGATAGTGTACAATTGTTGCACTTTTTCTCTTAGAGTATTCCAATGTTTAATCAAATCTACAAGGACCAATGGGATTGAATATTACTAATAGTAAAAGATCTAACCGAACTATCGTTGGTTGCTCGAGGTGAAGAATGTTGTTGGCTATTGTGCTGATCGGCGCTCTTGATGAGCCAATCGGCGCGAAGTCCAGTGGTGAGCCGATAGGCACAAGGACTCGTGCCGATGGGCGCGCTGCGTGATCTGAAAGCTAACAACTTTAGAGACTTGATTAGTTAAGTAAGCTTGTATGAGTAACCAGATTGTTAGGGGAAGATCACCACCGACCCCAATGGGTCGGCCCGGAGGAAATAGGCCCAACAAGACCATGGAAGAAGCGCCTCACATGCCGGTGGCCCAAAGGAGATTCACTTGGAGGGGAGGACTTGGCTCAACCAAGTTCCAATAAGGCCATGTAGAGGGAATTCAACCCAAGAGTAGATAGAATAGAGAGGGGGCATAAGTGTAATTTGTGGGGCTGATAGTGACCATTAGGGTTGAGAGAGTATGAGGCTATAAATACTCTCTCAACCCATCACATCAGCCAGATTTTGAACTCTCCCCGTAATACCACTATAATAGAAATGAGAGCCTTCGTATGGGTCCTTCGTAACTCCTTCGAGTACCTACTCCCTTCATAGTTTTTCTGTTCCTTCCCAATAGGCCTAGCCCAAGGGCCTTCGTAGTCCCGCAGCCCATCCAACTCTCCGGGACCTCTTTGGGCTGGCCCATTCCTTGTTGATTGTGGCCTCCGTAACCACAACAACCGGCGCCGTCCGTGGGGAGCGAACAGGAAAGTCTACGTTATGGCCGGAGGATATACTAGAGTCGAAGGATAGGTGATCCTCGTAGTTCTACAACAAGCAGATCTAGGTGATGCAGCTGGTCAAGAGGAAGGCGCACTAGCGCAAGCTTACTTACTCGAAGGGGTAACCAACGAAGGAACCTTGGCTGAAACCGAAGGAGCTCACGAAGAATCAGTACAAGCCACACTAGAAGACCTTAGGCTACAGTAGTGATCTCGTTGGATTTGGAAAGGCAAGCCCAAGAGGAGAGAGGGCGTGAGGAGCAAGCCCGAAGAGAGGACAATGTTAGGCTTCTTGCAGAGCGTGAGGAGCAAGCCCGAAGGGAGGAGAAAGTTAGGCTTCTTGCGGCTCGGCTAGAAGCGGAGTACAAGCAAAGGAGGGAAGTCGAAGAGCGTGAGTTGAGCAAGAGCGTTGCCATTGGCATTGGAAGGCATAGCAAGCACTTGGTACTCTAGGTTGTCGGCCGGATCCATCGGCTCTTGGAGACAGCTGAAAAAAGCTCTATCGGTGCATTTTCGTGGATCTCACCCGAAGGAACCGAACAGCGGAGACCTAGCCGCGTGTTGTCAAAGAGAAGGCGAAACATTGGCGCAGTTCACTAAGAGGTTTATGCACCGAAGTGTCAAGTGGCGGATGTCCCGGAATCAATTGTTATTGAGTCTCGTGGCAAGGGGTCTTCACATCCGCGAAGCACGAAGAAGGATAAGGGAGAAACGACCACAAACTTTAGAACATTTGCTTCGGATACTGGATGCTCAAGTAGGGGTCGAGGAAGATATACGTAATGCCAAGGCGGTTTGGCGCCATCAATCGGACCGAAGGGGGGAGAAGTGTTCGGATGAGTTCGGGCATGATGGAAATCAGCGAGAAGATGTCAAGGAACGTCTATAATGTGGAGCAAGAGTACCCTCAGCAAGAAAACCACCCTTCGGAACAATCGCAGGGGTCTTCTCGATCAGGCGGTCATAGAGGAGGTGGTCCCGGCAAAGACCGAGGCGAGAATTTTTCAGGGAACAGAGCCACGGGATTCTTCTGCTATCTTCATGGATCGAGGGCAAATCACACTACCAACAACCGTGAAGAAATCAAGGCAATGTGTGCAGCAAGGCGGAAGGGGCAATCCGAAGGCCCTCGCTCGATAATGCATACTAGTCATTGCACGCCTATCACACCTTCGCAGGCGCTGCCACCACCACCGCCCTTACCATTCCGGATGCCCTATATTTCACCCCTTTACGCTTCGTCGTACGGGTCGATGCAGCCGATTCATTACCCACCGCTAGCTTAGCTCGAGCGAGCATCGTTTGCCTCTTCGGTAGTCCGGACCCCCGAGGCTCATCAATCGGGATCAAGGGTGACGCATCAAGCCCCATCGGCAGAGCCGACCCGTATGCCTGCAGTCAAGGATCTAAGGGGACGATCCTCATGATCATCGGAGGAAATGGCAGGAACTTTCCATCTAAGAGACAGACGCAGAGATTACATCGAGCGGGTTTCTCACGTAGCAGCTTGCCCTTCGGTCGGACTCCACAAATGGATGGATGTTCCCGTGGCTTTCTTAGTAGCCGACTTCGGGCCTATGATTTATCCACATGATGATGCTTTCGTGATGGGAGTCAATATCCATGGCTTCGATGTGCACAAAGTTCCGATTGATGGAGGTAGCTCGAGTAGATGTCTTACTATGGAACACTCTTCAGAAAATGGGATTTACCCGAGCAGATTTGCAACCTTCGTATACCCCCGCAAGGCTTCGGTGGACAGCCAATTCACCCTATAGGTTGCATTACTCTCAAAGTCTCATTTTCAGGGCCGAATGGACAAGGGGGAACCGAACCGAGGATATCAAGTTTGACGTAGTGAACATGATATATCCATACAACGTGCTGCTAGGTCGAAGGGTCATCAACAAGTTTCCGGCCATTATTCATCATGGTTACCTCCGTATGAAGATACCGGGACCGGAGGGGGTCATCACGGTATATGGGGATCGAGCCGAGGCACGACGGCTTGAAGTTGACATGGCTCCAGGACAACGTCACATCAATGTCATTGAAAAGTGCGAAGGCAATTCTGGTCCCGTGGACCGCCCACCACACCCAAGTATATACCGAAGGTACAACCACAAGAAGGCACGAAGGAGGTCGTGTTGTGCGTTCATTGTACCGATCGATCTGTTTGGATTGGGTGCGGATTGTCCGAGGAAAGGAAATGAAGCTCCTTTGGTTTCTAAGAAACAACGCCGATGTCTTCGCCCGGTCGTCAAAGGATATTCCGGAATTGACAAGGCGAGTAGTCTGTGCATAGACTGGATGTGGATCCTAAGGTAAGGCCCATAAAGCAAGGCATGAGGGATTGGACGAGAGGAAAAGATTGCTATTCTCAAGACGAAGTGCAATAATTGCTAGATGCGGAGGTAGTTCGTCCCATCGACCGAACCACTTGGACGAGTGGCGGATGTGCATTGACTTCACAACTCTTAATAAGTTCTCGCTCGAAGGATGACTTCCCACCGGCAAGGATAGATCGGTTAGTTGACGCCATGGTCAGGGCTGCGTTAATGAGTTTTCTCGGATGGCTATTTGGGTTTTCACCAAGTATGGCTAGCATCCGAGGATCAGCCATTGACAGCCTTCCAAATACTTGGAGGAACATACTCGTTATAACCGAATGCCCATCGGACTCAAAAACGCCGGAGCCACCCTCGGTGATCAGTCGGGCGCAATGCAGCAGCTTACATAGATGACATTGTAATCAAGTGTCGTGGAGCAAGATCATGTGAAAGATCTAGCCGAAACCTTTGTGAACCTTCGAAGAGTGGGCATGAAGCTAAACCCAGCTAAGTGCATGTTTGGAGTTAAGGCAGGCAAGCTGCTTGGATACATGGTATCGAAGTCGGCATCGACCCTAACCCAACGAAAATTCGAGCAATTCCGGACATGGAACCTCCGAAGTCCATAAGGGAGTTACAAAGGTTTACGGGAAGGATAGTGGCATTAAGCGGGTTCATCGCCAAACTCGTAGAATGAAGCATGCCGTTTTTTGAGATTCTAAGGGGCCCTCGGGTTTTCAAGTGGACAGAAGAACATCAAAAGGCCTTCGAGCAGCTCAAAGAATACTTGGTAGAATTGACTACCACTGAAACCACCTCCGCCGAAGGCTCGGCTCCTCCTTTATGTTGCAGCAGCACCGAAGGCGATCGGTGGAGTCCTCGTGTATCGAGCGAAAGAACAAGAGGCAAACAATTGCCAGTATATTATGTCTCGAAAACACTCATTGGAGCCAGGTGTGGTTATGGAATTGTCGAGAAGCTACGAGTATGTTGTTCTTATGGCATCACGCAAGTTACGAAGGTACTTTAATGATCATCCTATCCTTGTTCCTACCAAATATCCTTTGAGGGATGCACTAAAATCAGACAAGGCCTCTAGCAAAATATTGAAGTGGGCAGTCGAGCTAGGGCAGTATGACTTGACATTCGTGGCACGCAAAGCCATTCGATCCGGCGTGTTAGCACGGTTCCTGGTCGAATGGACTCCCAATGAAAATTTGGAAGCAGAAAGTCGGGATGCCCCGGAGGACCCAATTTTGGACTGTTTATACGGATGGCGCATGGGGAGTCTCCGGCGCAGGATGTGCTGCGATCATAACATTTCCCGATGGCCGGACACTAAGATACTCTGCTAAGTTAGCTTTTCAAACCACAAACAACGCAGCTGAATACGAAGGCATCCTCTTAGGGCTAAGGCAAGCTAGAACACCGAAGCTCAAAGAGTGATTGTATATTGTGATTCTCGGTTAGCAGCAGAGCAATTAGCAAAGGGATACATGACACTTGATCCGGAGATGGCTTCGTATGCTCGGAAGGTCGAGAGATGGACAAGTTCTTTGCAGGGTTTGAAGTTAGAAACATTTGAAGGACAGAAAACAAGGAAGCCAACTTGCTTGCAAAGGCAGCCTCCGGACAGGGCCCTCTTCGACCGGATGTGTTGCACGAAACACTTCACCAAGCAGCCACTTCTAGCAACCAAGCCAAGAGAGTTATGGCATTGGCTTTGGAGGATCCGAGAGCTCCGATTCGGGCATTTATTGAGAAGCGTTATGCGCCGGCTAGCAGGTTGGAGGTGCAACGGCTACGAGCATAGGTCTAGGGGCTACCTTTTGATAGAAGGAGTGTTGTACAAGGGGGAGTTTGTGCCCCAATGCTGAAGTGTCTCGATCAGCCCGAAGGAATACAGCTCTTACGAGAAATTCACGAGGGATCTTGTTCTTCTCATCCGGCCCCAAGGGCCCCGGTTGCAAAGGCCTTCGAGCAAGGGTTCTATTGGCCAACGGCCATAAGGGATGCGAGAGGATCTAGTGCGAGTATGTTCGGGATGTCGATGGATGGGGCGGCAGTCTCACCCGCCAGCCACCACTTTACAACCAATACCTCCGGTTTGGCCACTAGCAAGATGGGGAATCGACATTGTCGGGGAATTGCCAGCTTTCAATTTGCAGTAGTGGCAGTAGAATACTTTTGAAAATGGGTCGAAGCTGAGCCGTCGGTACAAATCGAGCTAGAAATGTGTGAAAGTTCTTCCGGAAGAATGTGGTCTCGTCGCTTCGGAGTACTTGTGGAGCTTACGGTGGATAATGGCAAGCGGTTCGAAGGATTGGAGTTTCGGGAGTATTGCCTTAGTATTGGTGTTAAGAAATGTGAAATCTCGGTGACAAATCCAAGGGCAAATGGGGCTATTGAGCGGATGAATGGCAATGTGTACACAACAATCTCGAAGGCTCTTGTCGGCCTCCCCAAAGGAAAATGGGCGGAGGTGCTGCCCAATGTCCTATGGTCAATCGTAACAACCGCTACAAGACCAACCGGGTTCTCACCCTTTCGGCTGCCGTACGGAGCCGAGGTCGTGACCTCCGAGGAAATTCAAGCCGGCTCCTTTCGCACCACAAGACCCTTGGCCGATGATGAGGATGTGTCCAAGGACCTCTTGGAGGAGACCCGTCTTCGAGCTATCGCCAATCTGCACAAATACATCTCGTCCATGGAGAAATCATACAACACCAAAGTGCACCCAAGGGAGTTTCAACCCGGGGACCTTGTCTTAAGGCCGAACCCGGTGCATGTTACCAAGCTGAACACCAAGTGGTTGGGACCCTTCGTGGTTGACAAATCTATTCGTCGGGAGCCTATCGTTTGCTCGAACTTGATGGAACTCCCATACCACATACGTTCAATGCCGATACTCTCAATAAATTCTACATCCGACGCTCCTTCGAAACCGATGGTAGCTTCTTCTTGGCTAAGTCTCTTTTTGGTCGGGCCTTTTCTCGCTTGTGTACCATGCCTTCGAGCATGATGCAAGTTTTTAAGTTTAAGGTACTTTGCTTTCCTTCCTTATGCACGAGCACAACCGGTAGTCCAAGTAGTCTAAGAAGTTTTGCGTTGCAAGGTGGGTCCTGCGCGAGAGTGTTTTAGGTCGGTAATCGTTTAGTGTCGAGTCGTGTGCGTCGTGCAAGGGAGGCCAGCTTGTAAATATTCTCTATTAATGAAAAAAATGTTGTGGCCAACTTGTTTGTGTGATGCATGCATGCTTCAACATGTGATACCAAGGTGCTTAGAAACCCTAACGCCTTGATGTCTGGGCAACTACGGCTCAATGCCTTGGAAAGATCAATCCAAGAAGTCTAAGATTGGAAACCCCAACTTAGAACCTACAACAGCTGGGAAACTCCCATGACTTCGATGCTAGGAAACTACGGCCCAATGCCTCGGTGAGAGTAGCACCGAGAAGGCTAAGCATGGAAACCCCATCTTAGATAAAACACGTGCAAAATATGAAAATAACTGTTTTATTCACAATATAACGAGAGAGAGGGGCCCGATGGCCCTTCGTAAATTAAATCTCTATATTACACTCGGATTCTAAGTATGTGCGTTTCGTTTCTAGCTCCGAAAGACGAGGGCGGCTACACCTAATAGCGATCTCTATTTCCTCAAGCTCTTTTTGTGCCAAGCTAGGTGCAGCAATAGCAGCTCGACCTTCGATCGAAGACGCACGAGCTCGAAGGGCCTCCGCATCCACCGGAGCGGAGTCACTATCACTTGAAACATCGATAGTCTCCGTTTTAACCCTAACCTCCGGCGGTTGCCCCAAGGAGGCCCGGAGGCGTTCGCGTCTAGCACGCCGAGCAGCATGCTCCTCCAGGGTGATCTTCGGAAAGGCACCCTTGATGCGACCATTGTGATCATTGACGAAGATTGCGAATGCGCTAAGCGTCCCCTCCGGGTTATTCCGCTTCCACCTGCTTAGTTCGGTTCCGGTCACCCAAAAGGGACCAGGGGCTTCTGAGTCCCCGGGATTAGTAGCCGATGAGGTAAAGCATCTTCGATAATAGCTTCCTCCGGAATTTTATATGTCTCTTCGAAGCCGAAAAATTCCTAACAAAAGAAGTGGGACAAATTTGATGATGTATTACCAAAAAACCTAGGTACAATGGGTAGTTTCGGAGCGCTAGACGCTTACGAAGACGATTACATAGAAAATGCTAAACTACCAAAAACCTAGAAAATGCTAAGGTAAGATTCACACCCGAGGCCGCGAAGAAGGGCTTCCGGTATGAGGACCCTCGCCTTCGATGGCATGCCTCGGGGATGGTTCCGATGATCGGTGCGGTCTGCGGCCCCTTCATCGACGATAGTGCGGGAAGGCCTAACCTCTGTCGTAGCGCCGGTGACACGGCCTAGCTCCGCGTTCGCCGCCTCCAAAGCAGCAACACGGGCAAGCTCTAACCCCGAAGGCCCCTAGAACTCCCGGCCAAAATATCAATCCGCAACGGCCACATCGGCCCGGGCCTCCTTGAAGGCGGGATAGTCTTCACCGCACACTTCACGGAGTTCTAGAGCGCCCTCCTTGACTTGGCGGGAGGAGAAGGTACCGATGGACTTCACCACCCGAAACGCAGTCGTCCAAGCCACGCGAGCGCAGTGGTGGCCCCACTTCTCGGCGGCAAGCCCGGAGGACATCCAGCGGAGGCTTGCTAGCCCATCACCGCGCTCATGAGTTGGCTCCGGACAAACGACGCCCGGTGAAGACGGAAAATCCCGGAACCGGTTCATGAGTTCCCGCTCCTCATGCCAAGGGGCTCTGTCGCCAAGATGCTTTGGTGGACCATCTCCGGAGTCTCGGCTTGTGTCTTGATGGTGGCCTTGACGTCGAAGAGCGCCTACCCCAGCTGATCAATTCTCCGCTCTTGAGTCACGACATGTTCCGAAGACGCCTTCTGCAGCTCTTCGTGCTCGCGCAAGCAACTTGGCGTATTTTGTCCGCTTCTTGTATAAGAGCATCATCGGAGTTACGAAGGCGCCGCTTCAGTCGATAACCTCTCGCGAGGTAGTTACCCTTCGACAAATAGCAAGCAAGCAGCGCCCTCGTCAATACGAATCAACGAGTGTCGAGCAATTTTAACTTAGTTTTTTTTATGAAGAAGCAAAAAGATGAACATACCTTCATGGTGATGCGGGACAAGCTTTCGATAAGCTCCTTCCCGTCTACCTCTTGTAGACTTCGGTCCACCCGGCACAAGTCCAAGCATGCGGCCAGTATATTCAAGGCCCTAGCAAGACGAAGCCTTATCTTCAAAATCTTCGGGCTTCAAAAAGGAGCCAATGTTATGAGGGGCTATCCCGCGAGCGAGCACCCCCATGAAGCCCTTGCCACCTCCTTGGCCTAGTGCACCTTCGTCGGATGTGCCTTCTCCGCTGCCGGAGAGGTGTGCTTGAGTAGCCCCCTTCGTCGTCCTGTTTGAATGACATCTCGTTCGTGGCTATTGCCGAGGGCTAGGGGCCGAGCCGAAGGCGAATGCCTGCGGACCTCTTCGGCAAGTGCGGGGCTGTTAACCTCCTCTCGCCTCCTCCGGCTGAGTTTGCTCATCCCAAGCACGGTTTTCTTCTTTGGAGGAGGTGGAGTTAGGGAAATTGAAGTTCGAGCCCCTACTTCGAATCCCATACTAGGGGCTGCAGTAGACCCTGCTGTTTCGCCGTACCGTGTCGTAGCCGGAGGAGGTCGTTGGCATCACAACCGGAGATGCAGCTTGGGGCGGGGAGTTCGGAGGTGCGTCGTCGCGCACTTCACCCTCTTCCTCGTTGTCAGCTTCGTCGCCGTCCGCTTCGCACACGACGGGAAGGACAGCCGCAGAACGCTTGATATTCACCCGCTTAGTTCTTCGCTTGGGGCTGCCGTTCGCGAAGGACCTTGCATATCCCCGGAGGCGGCTCGATCGCCTATCGGAGAAGTGTTGTCGGTTTCTTCATCACCGTCCTCATCCTCGACCGGTACAAGAGGAGCAAAACTTCTACGCTTCCTCCTTCCTCCCTTCGGAGCAACAGCGTGAGGAGGCAGAACAGCCTCCGGGTGTTTCGTAAGATACACCCGGTTCGGACGGCCGGTTTGCTCGCACGCCTCCATGCGAGCTAACTCGGCAGTTTTCACCCCACCAAGGAGGTAGTAAGATCGCTCCTTGATCTCTTTGAGAGACAAGTCTGCGAAGCATATCATGTAGTCGGTAAAAATCGGGGAAATGCAATGCAAGGATGAATAATAACGAAGAACCCTTCGGGTACCGACCTTGAAGTAGGCTAAGGTTGAAGTTCTAAGACTTGCCGACTACATCAAGTGTAAAAAAGGAGCCCCAATCTTGGCGAAGAGACATAATTCCAACGGTGAAGAACTCTTCCTGTCGAATCTTAAACTCGGCACTAGAACTACCCGGTCCCTCACGAGCGTGGAATTCGATGGTGCAACACACGTAACACACAGGAAAATACGATTTTAGACAGGTTCGGGCCCCTCGAGTCGAGAGTAATACCCTACGTCCCGTATGTTATGTATTGCCTTTAGCGATTTGCTAATTGCGAAGTCTCGGATCCTTTTGGGGGTCCCCGCTCCGCCTTATATGTCCGGGGAGCTAGGGTTACAATCGTAGTCCTAGCCGATTACATGAATTACATATATGGGATTCTATCTCTAACTTTCTTTATTGATCTAGAGTCCTAATCAGACTACAAATTGTTCTATAGCTTGCTTCTCACGTCATTGTATACCGGTCTTAGTATCCGCCTTGTTTCCATACCGGTCTACAGTGTTCTTCTATTATCCCGCATCGGTCGCAGACTCGATCCGTTGCCTATCGCCCTTATCTCGTATCTTCTCCGATTTGCTACCATGTTTCTGCGTATCCATTTCTTCATCATCTCGTATACCCATAAGGCAAGTATACGACAGCAGCCCCGGAGTAATTTTTGATTTAACCTTGAATAAAACCAACCAGTCTTCTTACCTGTTGGTCTTTATTCATGGTAAAATTAAAAAGAACTCCAATCTGCTGCAAACTCGTTCTTTTTTCTTCATAAGTGCTTTAATCAAGAAGCCCAAAAAAATTATTGTTTTTCACCTTTTATATCACCTAATTAGGTAATCATAGCCTATCTTTCTTACTGTGCGCCGGCTAGGCGCACCCAATTGAGTATAGCTCCCGACTCTTGGATCATTTGAACTTCTTTCAAATAATGCAACAGTCCACTAGCTGATTCTTCATTATTTCCTTCAATATCCAATTGCTACAGATTGCTTCTTTCACATTCTATCATTTTCCGCTTCCGAAATTTTTGCAGACCGCTCTTGAATACGGTGCATCGGTCATGTGCACCTAATTAGGTGTAGTCCCCGACTCTTGTATCATTTGAGGATCACAAATAATGCAAGAGTCTTTCCTGAGAGACTACGTTTGGTTATTTTCCATTAAATCACGTCCCTCTCAGCAATTTTTGCTAAGAACATATTTTCCAGACCGGTCATACCGGCTATAATTTCTTATCCTCTATTTTGTTTTTACCAATTTCACATAACAGACCAACTAAAATCAGTCTAGACTTATGATTCAGTTATCAAAATTTCACTAAAAACCATAATTCTGGTTGATCAGACCAGTCTATCCCTTATATTCTCACAACGACTCGAGTCTCCAATGCCTATAATCAGCCGGATGATTAACACCCATAGCCTAAGGCATCCATTATCACCTGAGTTATATAAAATCTAACTCTTTCATACTGCTGAATCACAGAATTCAGCATGGCATTAACTTTTATCTGAAAATTTCTATTTTTCAGACCGCTTTTTTCTTTCATAAAAGCACGACGGCTTATCCTTATGACCGTTAAGTCATAATTAACGTAGATAACGGATCATTAACTTCCTTATGGCCGTTAGGTCATAATTGCACAATCACGACATCCCTCGGGCCTCTTAAAAAGGCCCAATAACTTTTCATCCCCGGGCCCATCCCGGTGTCTATAAAAGAAAACGAAAAGTCGACCTAGGTCAACCCCTGTTCTCGAAGCTCATACGCGCCCGCCATTCGTTTTCATTCTCGTTACGCTCTCCTTCTTCATCAACCAATTCGAAGCTTTCTTTTTTCATCTCTCAAGATGGGCAAGAAAAATCCACCGCCGTTCCCTCATCTTCTTCCTCCGTTCCTCGCGATCGGCTTCCGTTTGGAGTTCAAGACCTTGGTCCCAAGCAAGGTCACGTAATCCTCTTTGAATGAAGCAGTTAAAGATGGGTATCTTCCGCCCCAACCCATTTTAAAGTGGAGTGTCCCTTCCCCCAGCCAAGTTCCCCGGGGCATAGATGAATCTCAACAACTAGTCTTCAAAGCTTTTTTCTTCCGTGGCCTCGATCTCCCATGTTGTTCCTTCTTTAGAGGACTTCTTTTCTTCTATGGATGGGAGTTAGTGAACCTTAACCCTAACTCCATCCTTCGGATTGCCTTTTTTATTCATTTATGCGAGGCTTTCCTTGGAGTTCTCCCCCACTTCAAACTGTTTCAATATCTGTTCCAAGTTCGCCCGCTTCCATCATCGGACCGCCAGCTGCAGTGGGCGGTGTGGGAATCCAATGGTCGGAGCGCGGATGAATATTTTTCTTTATCTTTGAACAATAGCATAGCTCACCGGAAAAAAGGGTGGTTTTTCCGTGACAATCCTCAACCATCTCTTCCTCGCTTTCAATGCGAAGGTAGCCAAGAATTTCCCCACCGCCGAGACCAGGAAAAAACTCAAAGAGGACGGTGAAGTTCTTGCACTCCTCGCCCGCATCGATACTTGAAAGATGTCAAAGGCGTAATCGCCGAGACAATTCTCCGGAGCTTCATAGTGCGAGGCGTCCAACCACTCAAGAGGCAAGAACACCCTCGCTTGGCTTTTCAACGAGGACACCGCCATGCCTCCGGACGGAACTTCCCTCCCCAACAAGGATCGGCTAGAAGTTCGCATTAGACAGATGTCTGCAGTCAAATCCAGACACTGTCTGGATGTACAAGAGTGGCATTAGCTTTCAGCTCATGCAATCCTCGTGATGCCGTAAGTACTTCTTCCTGTTTTTTCAAATCTTTATCCCTTATTGCCATCATTTACTTATAAAGACTTAATCTTTGTAATCGCAGAAGATGGACAACTACAGGAGTCATCCTCCTCTTCCTCCTAATGACACTTGGGGAGAGGATTACGCCAATAATGCCGCTCCACTTGCTATTCAAGCCGGTCCGGCTCAAAAATCCACAGCACCGGTCGTTCCCTCTACCTCCAAGCCTAGCCCCAAAAATCACAAAATCTGGGACCGTGGTTCAAGCTCCTAGTATAAGAAGACGTACTCATCGCCTTGACCATCGGTAAACCGCCGCTCTTCCTCGCTGCTTCGGCGATACCCGCTCGGAGGCACAAGAACTTGAAGAGCGTCGGCGAGAAGAAGACGCCGTCGAAAAGGATCGCCAAGCAGCTCGGGCCATCCTCGAAGCTTCACCGGGGAAAACCCAAGGTACTTCCGCTTCGGCTGATCCTTTGTCGAATATCCCCAAACGGTCCCGGTATGGTCACCGCGACCGGTCCTATTGATACCGGGGATCGAGCTCCAACTCCGCAAGCCAATCCAAGCGGAGAAAAGAGCCGCAGATAGCGAGTGGTGGAGTTTCTTAAGGCCCACCCAAAAAGATCAAAACCTCCACCGGCTTTAAAAAGCCTCCACGTAAGTTTTCCGAATTATTTTTCTGAATTATTCAATCTATCAAAAAACTCCTTAGGTCCCAAAGCTCCTTGCTCTAATCTAATTAAGGCCGCTTTTTCTTACAGATTCCTTCTAGCTTCCAAGCCAGCATAGCTGGCTTTTTAAGAACCAAATTTTCCTCACGGACTCCTCCCGGCCCTCGTTCTTGCTTCTTCCCGGATACGCTTCGGACCGGTTCCACTCTTGACGCCTCTACCACTATTGCAACTCCAACTACGGAAGCTCAAAGTGCGACTCTCGCAAAGGAACTCCCTGTCGCCTCTAGCTCGGGAGCTGAAGAGCAAACCTCCAATGTCGAGAGCTCTTCTTCCGACAATCCTCTTCCCCAAGCCACCTTATTTCAAATCCCTCCGGAGCTCTCACTGGGACCGGTCAGGCGGAAGAAATTCCTCGCCGGGCCAGGACAACTCGAAAGTCTTCCGGAGAACCCGGATCGGCCAAGATGGTGGTCGGAGAAGTAAAGGTGGACAGTTCCAGCGGAGCAAGGACTTTTACCGCTACGGCTCAATGGGACGCCCTCCAAGAAGAAGAGGCTTTAAAGAATTTCTCCGAATCTGCCAAGTATATCTCTACCATTTAATAATTTCTTCAAGCAACTTCCCTTCAATCTTCAAATTTCTTACTCTCTTTTTCTTTTTAGGTTCTTCCGAAAAGCTCGAAGCCAAGACTGCAATTATCACCCGCTTGCAGGAAGAACTCAACCCCAATCAAGAACGATTGGGTGAGTTAGAAATTCAAACGGCCGATCCGAAGGCCAAGGAAAGCGACCTCCGGAAGAAAGAGGCCAGTCTACAGGACACCCATCGCATGATGGAAGAACGCCGACAGGAAATCATCAAGCTCCGCCAAATCAATCAAAGTAACATTTTCAATTTGCCTTGAATCTTGAATCTGTTGAATGAAAGCTAGGAACTTCACCACTAGACCATAATTGCCTTTATACATTTTACATTTTTCCCGCTATCTCCTCTTCCGATTGATCCTATCTTTAATTTCAGCGCTTGAGAATCTCGTTGTTGCTCATAAGGAAGCTGAAGAAGTTCTTACAGAAAAAACAGCAGCTCAAGAAAAGGCATTGGAAGAAGGCTCTCGTATCGAAGAGCAACGAGCGGCACGGATCGGAGAACTTGAAGGAGAGCTCACCGCAAAAGATAGCATACTTGCTCAAGCACTTCGCTCCAACAAGATGCTAGAGACTGAAAACGCTCGCTTGAAAGCTGAACCGATGAAGCATTAGAAGCAGCGAAATCAGCTCGGTAGAAAAAGAGAAAGCCTTGAAGGCTGCCCGGAAATTGAAAGAATCTAATGTAAACATCAAGGGCAGATTCAGAGCAGCTGAAGTCGAGCACAGGTGTAAGTCTCGTTTTTCTTTATTACTCTTATGTTATCTCTTGAACATATCGATCTTCAGCAATACCCAGTCTTTAAATTTACATTTGTTGTTTCAGAACTTACTGCGGGCACAATTCGCACTCGGAATACCTCAATGGCGGACAAACTATTGATCCCAATGAAATGGACATCGAGTCCGCCATCCGGGCAATCCCGAGAAGGATCGGAGAGCACTCAAGGCTGGTTGCTCGCTTCAGGAGGAGGACATATTGCCGCCATTATCCAATCATGGACTCCGGTTGATGTTTGCGATTTCAATTTTATCCGGGATGGTGCCCACCCCGATACCATCGAAGACCGGTTCAATGAGCCGAGGAACTCGCTCATTTGTACCATTTCGGAGCTGGTGGAAGATGTTCCAATCGATCCGTCAGTGTCCCTCTCGAATGTAGCACAAGTAGCTTTTGCCCTAGATCAAGATGCTCAAGATGCTCGTGGATCGCCGCCGACATGACAAGAGAAGCTGCCTTCGAAGATCTTGACAGAGATTTAACCGTAACTTCTTCCGATTCTGAAAAAACTCTAGATGATAGGCTCGAAGGAAATCCCCGGATCGTCGATATCGGTACCTCCAGCGGTCCCGCTCGAGTAGATTATGTAATAGGGCCATTTTGAATCTGAACATCTTTATCGATTATACTCGTTTGCTTTATGAATATTAGTCACTTTTTCTTGTTTTATGAATACTGGTTTCACCATTATGCTTACTAACTTATTTACTCAAGATATGATATAACATGAGCAAAAAGCTAGTTTCTAAGATTTCCCAAACTGTTCTTAATACAACAGTTTACCAACAAGTATTCATAAAAAAGAGAGCTTATACTATATCCTTTTCTGAATATACCAGTCTTAAACACAAGCTTATCATTTCAGCAGATCGCTCTTATCACAGCAATCCATTAACTAAATGACTGGTCTTATTATTCAAGAATAGCGGCATATCACAGATCGCTCTTATCATAGCGAGAATAACAAAATATCACAGACTACTCTTTATCACAGTAGCTCCCTGGCTCAATAATTTAATTCAAAATTAAAGTATGGAGACACAAAAAACAAACATGTTATTATTAGATAAAATTACTTTATTATACTAAGAAAAACTTTACAATAAATACTCTTTAAGTATAAAAACGACGAAGTTGATCAACATTCCAAGAATTTTGGATTTCTTCCTCTTCCAAGGTCATAAGCCTATAAGCCCCTGGTCTGGATACTCGATTTCACCAAAAAAGGTCCTTCCCGGACCGGTGACAACTTATGCCTGTTCTTGTTAGATTGAATCTTCCGCAAAACCAAATCTCCGATTCGAAATTCCCGCGTGCGAACATTACGATCATGATATCGACGCAATCCTTGTTGATATTTGGCGGCTTGAATCGGAGCCTGATCTCTCAATTCTTCCGCAGCAATCAATTCAACCCGACGTCGATCATCATATTTTTCTTCATCATAATACTCGAACCCGGCTGACACCATATTCACTTCGAGTAGGTAACATGGCTTCCGATCCATATACGAAAGAAAAAGGAGACTGTCCCGTAGCTCGCTAACATTAGTGCGCAAACCCCAGAGCACCCAGGGCAATTCCTTAACCTATTTTCCCGCATAAGGCTTCAATCGGTCAAAAATTCTCGGTTTAAGACCGGTCAAAATCATTCCATTAGCTCGTTCCACTTGTCCATTGCTCTGCGGATGTGCCACCGACGCATATTGCACCTTGATCCCTAAACTCTCAAGCATAATCTTTGAAGAACTCGAAGTAAATTGAGGCCCATTATCAGTAATAATACTGTATGGAACCCCAAAACGTACAAAAATGTTCCGCAAAAACTTGATTGCGCGTGCCGTAGTTGTACTAGTAATCGCTTCAGCCTCGATCCACTTGGAAAACTTATCTACTGCCACAAAAATATGCGTGAATCCTCCCGGTGCCCGTTTAAAAGGTCCCACTATATCCAGCCCCCAAGTAGAGAAAGGCCAAGTCATTGGGATCAATTGCAACTCCTGAGCCGGAGTATGAGGTTGTCTTGCAAAAAGCTGGCATCCTTGACAACTTTTAACCACTCTATGCGCATCGTCCGTTGCTATTGGCCAATAAAATCCCTGTCGGAATATCTTCCCAACCAATGTCTTCGAAGAAGCATGGTTTCCACAAATTCCTTTGTGTATGTCTTCAAGCAATTGAATGCCATCGAAACCGACACACATTTCATCGAATATTAGCCCCACGCTTATACAATTCTCCTTCGAGAATTAAATAACTGCGGGCTCGAACTTCTAATCTTTGCTTCTCCACCTTATCTTCTGGTGTTTTGCTAGATTGCAAATAGTCAAGATACGGAGTACGCCAATCGGAATCAATAATCATAACTTCCAATGGCTGAAAACCACCAGTATTGAATCCGCCTTCGAGCTTTCCCGGCAAACCCGTACTATCGATCGGTTCTTCAAGACCGCTTTTTCCTCCCGACTTTCCGAGACCGCCTTATCTTCAATTTCTGTAATAATAACCTTATGCTCCACCTTTATAGATGGTTTATCCAACACTCGAAGAAAAACGCCGGGGGAACCGCTGTCGCGAAGATCCCGATCTAGCTAACTCATCCGCAGCGAGAATTATTTCCGCGCAGATATATGAGAAAAGCGCAAACCATCAAACTTATCTTCAAGTTTCCGAACCTCTTGTTGATAGGCAATCATATGTTCATCATGAGCATCCCATACCTTATTCACTTGGCTGATCACTAACATCGAATCACCATATATATCCAATCGTCGAACACCCAACGAAACAGACCACTCGAGCCCATGAAGCAAAGCATCATACTCTGCTGTATTGTTTGAAGCTCGAAAATGCATTTGCAACACGTATCCGAGCGGTTCCTTTTGTGGAGTGAAAAGGACCACACCAGCCCCCGCGCTCGAAAGCTGCAGGGACCCATCGAAGAACATCTCCCAATACTCCAATGCTTGAATCTCCCGCGGCACTTGTGTTTCCAACCACTCTGTTATGAAATCAGCTAATGCTTGTCCCTTAATAGCCGTCCGCGAAGAGAACGTAATCTCATATTGGCCAAGTTCTATAGCCCACTTAGCAACTTGACCAATTGCTTCTCGATTGCGAACAATATCGCCAATAGCAAACCCAGTCTTAACTTTAATAGGATGCGCTTGGAAATAATACTTCAACTTTCGAGAAGTTATCACTACAGACATAAATTAACTTCTGCAATTGGAGATACCTTATCTTAGACTCAGTAAGAACTTCACTTACAAAATAGACCAGGTGTTGCACCAATTGCAGATGTCCTTCTTCCTTCGATCAACCGCCGTAACCGTACTCACCACGTGGGTTGTTGCGGAGATATATAACTCGAATAACCTCATCGAGCTCAGCGGGACCAAAACCGGAGGATTACCGAGATACTCTTTAAGCTGATCAAGCGCTGCTTGTGCTTCACTCGGTCCACTCAAATTTGTCTTGCTTTTTAAGTAATTTAAAGAACGGAAGTCCTCGAACTCCCGGTCTTGAGATAAAACGACTAAGAGCTGCCATACTGCCCGTCAATTTCTGAACATCCTTCAAACAACTCGGGGTTGCATGTTCACAATTGTCCGAATTTTTTCCGGATTGGCTTCAATACCTCTCCATGATACCAAATAACCTAATAACTTCCCGAACGAACTCCGAATACACATTTTCCCGGGTTTAACTTCATGGAAAAGTTCCGCAGATCATCGAAGGTCTCTGCCAGGTCGGAGAGGAGATCTTCGTTTTCCGAGACTTGACCACTATATCATCAACATAAGTTTCTGCATTTCTTCCCAATTGCGAATCCAAACAACGTTGCATACCGCGCCGATACGTAGCTCCAGCATTTTTCAATCCAAACGGCATAGTCGTGTAGCAAGTATGCTCCGAAGGGGTGATAAACGCGGTTTTTATCTGATCCTCAACTCTTAACGGTATTTGATGATACCCTGAATAAGCATCAAGGAAACTAAGACGTTCGCAGCCAGCGATCGAATCAACAACTTGGTCGATTCGAGGCAGCGAAAGGGTCTTTGGGACAAGCTTTGTTGAGATCAGTATAATCAACGCACATCCTTAATTCTTTAGTATTCTTTTTTGGTACAAGCATCTGGATTGGCAAGCCAATCTGGATGATACACCTCCCTAATGAACTTAGCTGCTAACAACCTAGTTATCTCTTTCTTGATAGCTTCCTTGCGGTCTTGGGCAAACCTCCGGAGCTTCTGTTTCACCGGCTTCACATCGGGACGCACCAACGGTGCGTGCTCAATCTTCTCCCTAGGAACACCCGGCATGTCGAAGGCTGCCATGCGAAGATATATCCCTATTTTCCCGGAGGAAAAGAGTGAGCGCGCTTTCCTATTTATCCCCCAAGTCAGCCCCTATATGGGTGACCTTAGAGGGGTCCGACTCATCAAGCTGAACAGTCTTGGAAACCACAAGATCAGCCTTCAATTTCTCCTTAGCAATCTTCTTGACCGGTACTTCATCCTCTATCCTTGTATGAACTTTCAAAGCTTCAGCCGCTTCTCCGATTTCTTGGCGTTCAACTTCTGAATTGATCCGGGATGCCAACTCGTGCTATGCACCTCACAAGCATAAGCGGTCTTGATATCACCCCGGAATGACAGGACCCCGTTTGGCCTGAGCATCTTCAACATCAAGTACCGATAATTTGGGATGGCCATAAATTTCGCCAGAGCCGGTCTTCCGAGAATAGCATGGTATGCTTGAGTCTATGTCAGCCACCCGAAAAATGATATTCTCCCTTCTATAATTTTCCTTTGTCCCAAAAGTCACCGGTAGAGAAATCTGCCCCAAAGGGTAACTATTCCGCCTGGGTATTATACCATGGAACGGAGAAACACCGCGCTCTAAATCAGCGATCGTCGAGCCAAGCTCAGGCAGAGTCTTAGCGAACAAGATATCCAAACAGCTTCCCCATCAATGAAAGTTCTCTTCAACCGCACCTTCCGAACAATGGGGGCGAGGATGAGTGGATATTTTCCAGCTTTCGGTAATACCTCCGGTGGTCCGCCCTGCTAAATGTGATGGGGACCTCGGACCACCGAAGATATTCAGGAGTTGCGGGAGCAACGACATTAACCTCCCTTAACGACAGCTTTTGCTTCCGCTTTGACTCGTATGCGTCCGGGCCTCCATAAATCATGTTCACCTCTCGGGCTGGTTCCTCAAAGCCTTCACCATCGTCATTGTCTTCACGGTCCTTATCCTTGCCCTTGTCATCCTTCCGATTCCTCGTAAGCGGATCGAGGTGCAACCTTTAAGGCAAATTGAGCAAATGGCCTTAATAGGAAGCACTCTTTAGCTTTATGATTCCCATTGTGGATCATACAAGGGCCGTCCGGAAGTGTTTCAAACGACAATCGTTCTCCGGGACCTCTCTTAGGGGGTGCTGGCCGGTCTCCTCCATGAGACCGGTCAATAGCTGTAACAAGGTGATCAGCCTTACGCTTCTTGTCATTCCCGGATCCGGATCGGTTGCCTTGGTCGTGTTTTGGCTCCTTCCCTTTGTTCCCGCGCAGATTGACTACATTTGATTCTCCGACGAGCGTAATCATCTCGCTATCTTGAAGCACTCGACGCCGTCATGGTGAGGTTTCGATTACGTCTCCCAATCTTGTGAACCAGCGCTTCACTTTGGACGCCAGCTTGAAATGCAGCAATCACTTGCTGATCGGGAACATTGGGGATTAAGGCTTTCTTATTGCGAGAATCGCCTCGATGAAATCGGTGAGGGTCTCATCGGGCTTCGTCTCAGCCTATTGAGGTCGAAGTAGTTTCCCGGCTTCTCACAAGTCGCCCGGAAGTTCTCTACGAACTTTTTGGTGAGGTCTCCCCACGAAGAAATAAATTTCTCGGGCAGGGATTGCAACCATAAGCGTCCAGCCTGCTCCATGCACATCGGTAGATAATTGGCTAGCACGAACGTGTCTCCTCCTGCCGACCGGATAGCCGTGGTATACATGCGGAGCCATTCGGCCGGAGGCGCTTTGCCATCATACTTGTCAATGGCCCCGGGCTTAAATCCCCGGGGTATTTGCAGATGCGCAAATCTCGCGCAAATCTCGCGTAATTACGGAATATTCATCATCTTCCGGACCAGTCCATACCGGTGACGGAGATCGACGGCTAGGGCGATGCCGGTAATTATGATCCCTGTCATCGTCGGAATAGTCGTAGTAACGGTCATCCTAGTATCTGTCTCCCGAACCGCCCTGTCCATCATTGTTCGCTGGCTCCGCGTCCCGTGAAGGAGGCGGAGGCGGAGGTGGTGGTGCTGCTTGACGATCATTGTTCGCCGGTTCCGCATGTCGCGATGGAGGCGGAGGTGGAGGTGTAGCTTGACGATCATTGTCTGCACACCGAGGTTCAGCATCTCTGTCCCGGTTGTCTCGCCCTCTCCGGTCTCTATTGTCACGACGTCGTCCATCTCGATGAGCATGCCTACTACCATGCCCTCGATGATCGTTGCGCGGATAATTTGCGTTGGTGGGTGGCGCCGAAGCTGCCGGCCCATTGCGCCGAGGTGGGGCAAGATCTCGAGGACGATCATCCACATGACCGGTCCGTCGCCTCTCATCTTACTCATGTCTCGATCGCTCCTCCACTCTTTCTGCATGACGATCAATCAGCACGTTCCGAACATCCCGGTTATCATTGAGCGGTACCCGCAAATCTTGGTTGGGAGCTTGTGCATGTGCATCCGCGATCGGGGTACGCCGGGTGCTAGCCTTCCTCCGGAAGAAGCTCCGTCGGACCGGGCCCTTGTCGGTCATTCCGAATGGGAATGCGAGCGACCGGAAGATTCCGCTCGATCATGGACGAGCTGGTTTGTTTGCGAGCCGCCGCATCAACTAAATTCAATGCACGGTGCAATCCTCGGCGTAGCGTTGAGGACTTCCTCCGATATTGTTTCAAGAATCTGTTTCACTCCCACGATATTGTGGATCGGCGATGTGAAGACCCGAGCGCCGTTCATCTCTACTTCCATGGAACATAAATCCAAAGCTCTGCTGGAAGATCGATGGCGTCTTCCGCCGCGAGACCCTCGTCGATTGTTGTATCCTCGGAGATTCTCCGGACCGGTTCGGTAGTGGGCCCGTAGCCGAGGGAGCGGTCGCAGGGCGCTTCCTCCGGCTAAAGTAGTAGCACTTGTGCGGGGATCCGCGGCTGAAGGTGGCGGAGGTTGTTCGTCTCTGTTTTCCTCTTCGCTTCACGACGATCGCGTTCGGCTTCGGCTCTCGCCATCCTTGCCGCTTCTTCAGCAGCTTCCTCGGGAGTGAGTTGGCGTATAACAGGTCCTGTCATGAACACTTGGAAGAAGATCGGAGCGTCTTCCTCGGAATCGGTATCCGGTTCGGGTGAACAGCTTTGCGCCGTAGCCCGGCACCGTTTTGAGGCATAAGCGTAGAGAGCCCGATGTTTCACACTAAAGCTGCGTCGGACCCGCTAAGCTCCGAATCGGAGGTATCAATGGTGGCGGGTAATCGCGCTTTAGAAGCAGCGGCCCGGCAACGAGTCGGATTCATCAACGACAATTTTCCGTCCGAGTCGGCTTCAAAGTCGAGGGACCCGAAGCGAATCTTGAAGCCGGGCTCGAAGTCAACGACAAACGAAGTGGCCATCGAACTCGCTAGGAACTCGTCGGGACCCCTTCCTGGCGCGCCAAATGTCGAGTCTTAAACTCGGCACTAGAACTACCCGGTCCCTCACGAGCGTGGAATTCGATGGTGCAACACACGTAACACATAGGAACACACGATTTTAGACAGGTTCAGGCCCCTCGAGTCGAGAGTAATATCCTACGTCCCGTATGTTATGTATTGCCTTTAGCGATTTGCTAATTGCGAAGTCTCGGATCCTTTTTGGGGGTCCCTGCTCCGCCTTATATGTTCGGGGAGCTAGGGTTACAATCGCAGTCCTAGCCGATTACATGAATTACATATATGGGATTCTATCTCTAACTTTCTTTATTGATCTAGAGTCTTTATTGATCTAGAGTCCTAATCGGACTACAAATTGTTCTATAACTTGCTTCTCACGTCATTGTATACCGGTCTTAGTATCCGCCTTGTTTCCATACCGGTCTACAGGTTCTTCTATTATCCCGGACCGGTCGCGACCGACTTTGTTGCCTATCGCCCTTATCTCGTATCTTCTCCGATTTGCTACCATGTTTCTGCATATCCATTTCTTCATCATCTCGTATACCCATAAGGCAAGTATATGACACTTCCCACAAGTCCCTCATCGATGCCTTTCGGGCAATCCTTTGCAGCAAGTCGATACGCCTTTGGATTGTGGCGTCCACGACAACCTCCGGGAGACCGATGTAGCTGATCTCCGTCCGGAGCGAGTAAAGGTTGCAGTTGGGGTCTTGCTCGTAGTAAAACTATTGCTGGAACATGGTCTTGCCACAATGTTCCTTGTAGGCCTTGGTGGGCACAAGGTGCTCCATGCCGTCGCGAGGCCGAAGGGCGACGCACATGAAGCTTAGCCACATATGCTCACCCAGTGGGCTATTCAGTGGCCGCCGAGTGGCTTGAGGTGTTGCGGCAAAGGCCTTAGCGCAAGGCTCCGCTCCCTCCATCCCGAAAGCCCACTCGAAGATGGACGATCGGATGATGTCTGTTGAGGGTAATCTGCCGAATCTCCAGCCCGAAGAGATCCAACAGCTCACCCACGAATCGGGAGCGAGTAAATCGAAGGCCGCCTTCGAGTAGTTTGGCAAAGATGATAAGGCGGCCTAGGCGCACCACCGGAGTAGTCTCCTCCGGCGGGGAATGTGGGCGCGTTTCCGAACGAAGCACTTGTGTGGCTCTCGGGCCCAGCTGTCGAGCCGTGCTTCGGTCACGGTGCTTGGGCCCGGATACGAGCTAGGGCGCTTCGTGTTGCTCGGACCAACGCATTGGCCGGTGCGACGCCTCGCCATACCGAAGGTTGAAGGCTAAGGCTTTGAAACGAAAGCTAAGGCTTGGCAACGAAGTCTAAGGCGTGGAAACAAAGGCGAGGGCTCGGCGAGAATAGAAGGCAAGGAAGTCGGGAGCGGCGCGGTGAAAATGAGTAGGAAGTCCGGTTCACCGCGGCACCCCTCATTATATAGGCGGTAAAATTACGGTAGCATTCAAGGCGCGACGCCTCGAAAGTATCGCCCTCGTACGAACGGGCGCGTCATATGAGCAAGCGCACCTCGTCAAGAGTGGACACGCTCCCTAAGGGAGCATAACCGCGTGTATAGCTATGAGTTAATGCAGTCGTTCTTTAAAGTGCACTCGCCAGGGATTACGCGTAGCACATAGCGCATTGTCCAAGGCATTTAATGACAATAAGCCCGATGGTTCATTCTTGGGAAACGTCCTATTGAATGCGTTGTGACAAGTCTTCGATCGAAATAAGTTCTACGAAGATCCTCCGATCAAGCGGTACTTGTAACAACTCTAATAAATAAAAGTGCATTTCATGTCATTAAGCATCATGGCATCATATTGCATTTTTGAGTCATTTAATTGTACGCAAAATGTGGATGAAATGTTGCTTTAACTCTAATTGGTTTATTTATTTTTAAAAGAGTGTAAGTAAAATAAATTTTTGTATTTGACGTTTTCTTTTGGTCAAACATAAAATAAAAAGATTTATGGAGTTTTTCCCTAAATTATTTCCTTTGTAAAAACACCTACAAGAATTAATTAAAGTTCTAGTTTTAATTTAAACATGAATTTTTATCCCAAAATATATTTTGAATTTGGACTTGGACCCAAAAGGAAAAAATGTTTGAACTATTTATCTTAGAACCTCCGATTTTTTTTGAATGTTTCTGAGCACTCGGAAATGTCGGCTGCAATTAAACCAAAGTCGAGGGGTTTTTTTGCAAAATAGCCACAACAGGGGTCTCTTCTCTCTCTCGCCCTCTCCGTGGCGCTGCCATTCGAGAAGCTCCCGGCGGCGCGTCCTGCTCAGGAGAGTGCCACGCGAGCCGGCTGCCTGCCTCGTGTCACCTCCACGCCCGAGCCATAAGCACGGAACCCCTTTGCGGCTCTCTCGCTCTCCCTCGCTCACACTCGAGCACCACCACCGCGCGCCTTCCTCCTCTACACCGGCAAGCCGCCACCGCCCCTCCCCATCCGAACCAAGGCAACCGGAGCGGTCGCCACGCCCCAACTCCACTCCCCTTGACCTTCAATTGAGTCAAGCCGCCCTCACTCATCGGATCGAGACCTTTCTTCCCCAATCGGTCATCACCGTCGTCCTCCACTGGGCCGCCAAATTCGCTCGCACCGGTGAGCCTTTTCGTGTGCTTGTTGCTCCCACAGGTGCACAATTCGCTACTCTAGTCCCCGGCCACTCATCATCGGTTTTTATCCACAGGTCACCGTGAATTTGGCTGTTTCCCCACGCATCGACCGCCGCCGCCTTCACCTTGTCGGTGCGCACCCCACTCCGGCCGGTTCCAAGGTCCAAAACACATGTGCCGCTCTTGCTCATCCTCTCGTAGAGGCTCGTAGCAGCGCTGGTGGGATCGGATCGAAGTCTCGCTTGAATCCACATGGTTTGTATATGCCTCTTCCCGTTGCTTCAATATCTTGGGCGGATATTTTTATGGATTTTGTTTTAGGACTGCCTAGGACTAAGAGGTGGAGGGATAGTATTTTTGTTGTGGTGGATAGATTTTCTAAGATGGCTCACTTTATACCTTGTCATAAGAGTGATGATGCTATTCATATTGCTGACCTATTTTTCAAAGAGATTGTTCGCTTGCATGGTATGCCTTCTACTATTGTTTCACATCGTGACACAAAATTCTTGAGTCATTTTTTGCGCACCCTATGGAATAAGTTGGGAACAAAGTTGTTGTTCTCTACAGCATGTCACCCACAAACTCATGGCCAAACCGAGGTAGTTAACCGCACATTGGGGACCATGTTGAGAGCTATTTTAAAGACAAATCGAAGATGTGGGACGACTGTTTGCCTCATGTGGAGTTTGCATATAATCGTGCAACACATTCGACCACCAAGGTAAGTCCTTTTGAGGTAGTGTATGTTTTAATCCCCGTGCTCCTATTGATATTTTGCCTTTGCCTACTAGTGAGAGAGTTCACTTTGATGCTAACGAACGTGCTGAGTTTATTTTAAAAATGCATGAAACAATTAAGCATAACATTGAAAAGATGACTGAAAAGTATAGGATTGCTGGTAGTAAAGGTAAAAGGGAAGTTAAATTAGAACCGGGTGATTTAGTATGGTTGCACTTGAGAAAGGATCGGTTTCCTGAGTTGAGAAAGTCTAAGTTAATGCCTAGAGCTGCTGGTCCTTTCAAGATAATTGAGAAGATTAATGATAATGCATATAATTTTGAATTGCCTCCCGAGTTCGGGGTTAGTTCCACTTTTAACGTTACAGATTTGAAGCCTTATTTAGGTGAGGAGCATGAGCTTGAGTTGAGCATGACTCCGATTCAAGAGGGGGAGGATGATGAGGGCATCACTCCTTTGGATACAAATGACACTCCTCCGCTGAACATTCAAGGACCAATCACTAGAGCTCGCGCCCGACAATTGAATTTAGAGGTGAGCTCGTTCCTAAGTCTTTCCTTTCATAATTTTGAGAACAGTTTGCTACCTAATGATTTTATTATGATTAGGAATCAAGGAGAGGACCATAATATGAATGGAAGAGGGCTTGGAGGCGTGGTGGTCCAGCAAGAGGCGCAAGGCATTGTGGAGGCCCAAATCAAGTCGACTTTGAGTCCTGTTCCGGAGTCCAGGAACAGTCCGAATTAAAATATTCGCACAGATCGCATAAGATGTCGGATTTGGACGTTCTACATATGGATGGAAAGATAATTTCATAACCTTTCCAGTGGATCCGGTCTCATGTCAAAATTTGTCCGGAGTCGTCGGGAATCATAAACAATGTGGGACATCCAGTAATATGTTTTGGTGTTGCGTCACCGTTTTTGGCCTTTGGGCCGTGTATCTCGTTTGAGCCCATTAGGAGAGTGTCCAGGGGGTTCTTGCACGTCCCCAAGTCTTTATTAGCAGTAGCCGCCACCCATGTTAGGGTTGGGTTTTGCTTAGATTATTCTGCTTAGACAGTTTCGCCGTTCATCGGTTTGTGAGACCCCAACACGTGAGATTAATCATACATCTACAAATTTGGTTGTGTTTCTTCTTGTTCTTGCTTGAGTTCTTGATTCGCAGCAGAGATTAGCCTTCTTGGCGAGGTCAACCGTGCAACGCCGGTTGATACCATAGAGGACGTGGTGCTACGATTGCGGGGTTCGGACGTGTTGTTCAGAGCCGGATCGACGTGTGTCACATCTTCGCCAAATCAAGAGTTATTTGAACCTTTCGGAAGATCGGGACCCTAGTCCACATCACATGTCCGGCGAGTCCCCAGCGGAGCCAGCCCCACCATCGGGTGAGCCGTGTAGAGTTGTAGGTGTAGGTCCGTGCACGTCGAGCTTTGGTCGCCCTCCGGTCAACCCCGACGGCCGCGCCGCCGCTGTCCAATGGCCAAAGGCAATGCCATACCGCGGGCCACACGGCCCGGATCGCGAGTGGCCACGCAGGATTTGGTGCGGCCCATGCCGTGGCCTCCGGTGTGGCCTAGAAACCTTTCCTAATTTTAAAAAATCATAGAAAATTGGAGAAAAATCTGAAAAATATAAAACCAGTTTTGTTAGATTCATAAAATTATTATCTCTTTGATTATGTACTAAAATATGTATTTTGAGAATTTTAAATTCATAAGTTTTAATTAATTATTTTCTTGTTATTAAAGTAATTTATTATTTGATGCTATTTATTATTTAATTTTGAGAAATGAATTTCTTTACATAAAAGAGATACTCGTAGACGAAAGTTTTTGTTGAAGTCGTTTCCCAAAATTAAGCATCGACATCATCATTTCATGTGGCCATAATTTATCATTTCATGTGTCGTTGCATATCAATATTATAACTATTAACTATCGGTTAATGACCATGTCGATGAAAGCATTACATATCATATCATACGCATTCATGCATGCATGTTGCTGATTCACGACGTATTGATGATCGACCTAGGTCCTGACGTGATCGACGTTCCGTCCGAGGCGGAAGAAGGGGACGTGAACATCGACGTCGACCCAACCACCGAGGATGAGAACGTCGACGTGAATCGAGGAAAGCCTCGGTGCATCATACCTATGTTTTAAAGTCTTACTTTTATCACAGTAGTCAGGTTATGTTTGTGCACTAGGTGATAGAAAGTAATTGACACCCTACATGCATGATGTTAGGATTCCTTTATTCGTGATATACCGGTACATGTAGCTCGATAGACGCTAAGCTTAATTCATAATCGCAACGGTAGTTGTTCGTGTGATCTTAAAGTATGGAGGCTTTAAGTGTTTGTTGTTGTTGTCGTCAATCCGAAGAGGAGAGTGTTAATGAAATTGAGACCGGACGGGCCCCGTAGGAGAAAGGGCAAGACGAGGTCGAGGTCTTGCAAGGTGGTAGCCCCGTCTCGTGTCTGGTCAAGGACCGTACCGTTGTCGGCCTAGTTGAACAAGTTTGAATGTACCGTACTACATGCTGGTGTAATGGGCCCAACAAACCGATGTACCCTACCATCCCAGGGATGTGTCGTAGCCAACCCTCTTTTGCAGGTTGTTAGTGAGATCGGAGTCTCACGGGAGGAAATGGGTCGCCCACGGATGACGTCGCGTGGGGTCGCCGTATTCCCGAGGGAGTTGGAAACGGCTATTCTTCCGCCAGGTGTTGGCGGGAAAGGTTGTCGTATACGACCGGTGCGGTGCGTATACGTCGTGTAGTCGGGTTTTGCCAGCTGGTATAAAATCAAGTTGAATCGCTATCCCTCGCAGTAATGAGTACCGCTTGTTTAGCTCGTCGCATCGTAGTTAATCAAGTGAAAGATGAAGAAAGAGAAGGAAGAGCTGTTAATCAAAGATAATCTTTTCTTGCAAACTTGATTGTAGTAGTTATAGGCTGCAAACAGTAGTTAGGTAATGAACTTAATATGGAGCTAAAACTTGAAAGTAAGGATCCACCGTTAGCGCTGTATTTGCAAGAAAGTCAAACCCACAGCCATAAAGCGTTCGCATCCTAGGCGTCAGCCTTAGCGTGCCGGTTGACGTGGTCGAGTCTTGCTGAGTATTGGATTACTCGGGGTTTGTTCGTTATGTTTCCAGGCCACGAGTCGTACTACTATGACTCGTACGGTAGCTTCCCCGAGGAGGAGCAAGGTGCTCCGAGGGTGGTTCCCTCCGGTGGGAACAGATCCCGACGCCGTGAAGGGCGAGGATCGTGGTGTACGACCGGCTCGGTGCATCATGTTAGTTGTCCTAGGTGATCTTTTGTTGTAAAAAGAATAATTTCCGCTGCAAGACTCTTAGTGTTTCAAACTTCGGTTCGAGTGTTCCCCCGTGCCGATTCCTAGGTGTCCCGGAAGAGTTGTCACAAGATTACGCTTTACTTCGCGGTATACTTATCCCCTTGTTCTAGAAATTGATCCCGGACATGCTGATTAGGGTTAGAATGAAAAGTGCGAATAGCAAGTGTGGCATAACGACACGTGAAGCTGATGTAGCGAAGGACCAAGTAATAGTATATGGATAAGATCGAGGGCGTGGAAGGATAAGCAAAGTAACGTGGCACATCGTCGACCAATAAATGTGACACGTAACCTTGTCGGCACCGAATTCCCTTTGCCACATAAGCATGGGTATAGCCTATAAAAGGGGAGCAAGGCCGCTCGCCTCCGTAGCTCACAACCTCACCTACCAGCCTTTCTAGACATTAGCAAGCATGCGAGTTTGCAATAAGAGGAGGTCCGAAGGACACACCTCATTAGCCTTCGCGCTTCACCAATCGACTTCAAAGGACGCGCAACGTGCTTTACCAAGCGACTTCACTAAGGTCACGAGCCCGTTAAGCTTCCGAAGGTGGTGGAGCGCAGGGGCCGTATTCGAGTGAAGCTCGATGGTAAAGCGCCGAAGATAGGCTCGCTTCTTTCTCGAAGGCTATAGCTTAGTATAGTCACGCCGAGAAGGAACTATCCGGCTCCATGACCGATATGGTAGATCTACCGACGGATCTTGAGGGTTTATTGTCACACCTTGAAGATCTAAGGGCCTATATCGGAGGTCCTAACGGCCGAGGCCGTCATGTCCTTCACGATAGCTGGACAAAGCCAAGGCTGGCCTCTCGCCTAAGCAAGACCATTTGGTCGGCGAAGGGTACTCCTTGACAAAAGTGACTAAGTCCTTCGGAACCGTGATCTCGAAGGGTCACCGGTATCCTTCGAAGGCGGGCAGTAGTCGCTTTCCTTTAGGTCAAGGGAACCCTTTTGGTTGGGCTAGCTATGGCTTTCGAGGGTGGTCTACGGACCGTTGTGCGTGACCGCTTACTCTTTCTTTTTCTCTTTTCGACAGCGTCCTTCAGTCCAATTGTAATCGGCTTCGTTGGTAATAATAAAGTGCCTTCGTTTTGTATACGCATGGTTGTTATGTGTCCGCTTCGTTGTTTGTCTTTGTTACTTCAAGAAATGCAGGTCGAAGAACTTGTGAAGATGATTAGGTGCCTCCGGACAGTCCCGAAAAGGGAGGGGGGGTGTAAGGTGGAGATCCTCCCGGATCACGGTTTCGGTCCGATCGAAGGCGGAGCTCACTCGTGAGGGGCTACCGTTGGGGGAAGATCACCACCTTACCCCAATGGGCCGGCCCGGAGGAAATAGGCCCAACAAGGCCATGGAAGAAGCTCCTCACATGCACCGGCGGCCCAAAGGAGAATCACTTGGAGGCGAGGACTTGGCCCAACCAAGGCCCAATAAGGCCATGAAGAGGGAATTCAGCCCAAGAGTAGATAGAATTGAGAGGGGGCATAAGTGTATTTGTGGGGCTGATAGTGACCATTAGGGTTGACAGAGTATGAGGCTATAAATACTCTCTCAACCCATCACATCAGCCAGATTTTGAACTCTCCCCGTAATACCACCGTAATAGAAATGAGAGCCTTCGTATGGGGTCCTTCGTGACTCCTTTGAGTACCTAGTCCCTTCGTAGGTTTCCCTGTTCCTTCCCAATAGGCCTAGCCCAAGGGCCTTCGTAGTCCCGCAGCCCATCCAACTCTCCGGGACCTCCTTGGGCTGGCCCATTCCTTGTTGATTCTGTCCTCCGTAACCACAACACGTATATCTACTAGTTGAGATTGTAACTAGAAAGTCCGATTAGAAAGCATCATAATGGGTAAATTATATAGATCAATTGCAAACCTTAGATGGATAAGAACATCCCGCCTTTCCGGGTGACCACCGATTTATCACAGCTCGATGACAAACTCTTAGTCGCTCGAGCGTCTTATCCTACCTTACTATCTACGGGTGTTGCGCAAGCTTAGCACTCCCACTACTAAACCACACCAATAGCATCATCAAGCAACCATAATCAATACAAGATCCGAGTACTATCCTAATCACCACGATCAAGATAGCATCCGAATACTTAGCCTAGAACTAAAAAATTGGAGGAGGCATATGCATGATTATAGAATCAAGATCAACCAATCATTAAAACCCTCTTCAACATGTAATCATCCTTGAGATACATATTGTAAGATGCATCACCATCTAGAAGGCCTACCTTGATGGATCAACTCAAATCACCAATGGTTCTTGAAACTCAACTAGAGATCTATTCTAATGGGACAAAGCCCCGGTGGCTCTAACTCACGAATCTGGTGTCCCTCTCTCGTTGTCTCCGATCAATCTAGGGTTTTACAAGTATTTATAGAGACTAAGCACATAAAGGAGTAGGATTCTCGGCAGATTCCATAATGCGTCAATCAGCGCACAGGACACGCCGATCGTTGCGAGCTGTGTTGTCATCGATCTCTCTCCGAGTCGGTTCTCTTGTCTTTCATGGAGTCCATGTCGGCTTTCTATGTCATGTTCTTCGAGATAATGTCTTGCATTGCACGTTTGGATATTCAAGTTTCCTAAATCTCTTCTCGGATGGTTATCTTCAAGTATCTTGCGCAATTAACCTTCCATAATTGTGGAATGGACCTTGGGCTGCCCTTAATGGGCCAAATCATCTCTATCGTCTACTTGCCTTATGGGTATGCAATTATCAAAGGAATGGATAATCGGAGACATAGTGGCATGATAATGAAGATAAGACTGGTGGAGAGAGCCCACGAGTGGTGCCCGACCGGTATGGAATATTATAAGGTTCCATACACCAGTATGGAAACAAGGCGGACGTGAAGCCTGCTATGATATAGCTTGATCAACAAGTAAAGAAGCAATTCTAGTCTATTAGGACTCGAGAAATAAGGAAAGCGTAGAGATAGAACTTTCGAGTATGCAATCTTCGTAAACCGACTAGAACTATACATGTAACGCTATCTCCCCGGATATATATATAAGGTGGAGAAGGGACCCTCGAAAACTCTATGACAATTGGTAATTAGCAATCTACTAAAGGCAATGCACAACATACAAGACGTAGGGTATTACTCGCAATGGAGGGGCCTAAACCTATCTAAAATCTCGTCTTCTTGTGTGTTTCGTGTGTTGCACCATCGAATTTTGTACTCGTGAGGGACCGGGTAGTTCTAGTTCCGAGATTAAGACTCCACATTTGGCACGCCAGGAAGGGATCCCGACCAGTTCTTGGCGAGTTCGATGGCTTCTTCGTTCGACGTTGACTTCGCACTGGCTTCACGATCCACTTCGGGTCTCTAGACTTCAAGGCTGATTCCGTCGGTAAGCTTCACTTCATGAACCCCGCTCGTCATCCGGCCACCGCTGTCTTAGCGTGACCACCGGATGCGATCTTGGCTTCAACCTCGGATTTTGACCGATCTAACGCTGCCTATCTTGTGGCGTGACCAATCGGACGTGTCAAGTTTCCCTTCGATCCGGCCAATCGGGCTCATATCTTGACCGCTACCTAGTCTGTAGTGATAAGCGGCTCTTTTGAGCCTGGAAGTGACTTTGAGGAATGTCCTCGGACCTCCTTTCAAGTTTTTACACTTGGGTCGACCGTCGTTCGGCTTGACCCCGCTGAAGTCGCGGCTGAAACCGAGAGATTGGCTAAACAAGCGGATGATCGACATCTGCGTGAGGAAGTAGCAATGGAGGCGGATAATGACGATGATCAACCGCCTCCGCCCGGAACAGCTCCGTGTCCTCTCGCGGATGCTAATGCTCTAGGAACCAGTCGACCGGGGCCCTTGGAATGGGAAGACCAGCTGGAAGGGCAGCTAGGGCAACTAACAAGGCAGCTAATGTGCCCGAAAGTTCGCCTTCATACAACGACCGCCATGTTGACGGTCCTTATGGTCCAATTTTACCGTCAACATGTTGCATCTTTTTGAATCAAACACCATCACCAAGAATAGACATAGGGATTATTTCTAACAAATTCCACTAGTCTTGGTGAAATTATGAATGCAGTGCAATTCATATGAAAACAGGGGAAAACATGCATGAAACATGGACTTTGCAATCGACGGATTTTCCCGGACTAAAGAATATAGTCCAAAAGCCCAAAACCACAAAACAGAGCCTCAACATCAAACCAAGCAATTGGATTGGGCCAAGACACAGCCAGGGGAAGGCACCGGAGAAGAATCAAGCCCGTGGGAATCCAGGCTGGCTCGGCCGAACCACCCTAGTGGGTTCGGCCGAACCGACAGTGGGCCCCCCGGCCCATCTTTCTCTCGGCGGTTTGTCACCGACGTCCTGGAGGTCGGTTCCACCTGCAATTAATGCCACCGACGTCCTGGAACCGCCTCCAAGTTGCCGACCTTCCAAGGCTATAAATAAAGGGCTACACCCCCTCTCTCAACACACCACCAACATCAAGATACAAGACAAAACTCTCATCCTTAGGCCAAGGGCCTCTTGTATTTTAGTAGAATAGGAGAGAGGGCAAGGAAGAGGAAGGAGTGTTCCTCCCTTTTGTAAAGTGGAGTAGTATTTCCTTTTCTTTTACCTTGGCGTGTAAACACTCTTTTTGGTGATTTATACGTGGTGATCTACTTATCTATCGTGACATATCTTTGTGTTAGACGTAATTCTTGTTATACTTGTTTACGGGATCATCGCTTCGCAAGAAGTACTCTAGCTTTCTCGAACTCGCTCTAGGCCGAGGCTAGAGTAGTGGTCAATAGCATAGACGTGGTGTCTAGGGCCGGAGATCGCCTTTGTTTGCCGTGTGCCCCACGGTTTGTAGAGGTAGGTGGCAGGAAGTGACAGCCCTCGTCATCCAAAGGAACCCTCCACGTTCGGGTACATAGTAGAGCTTTCGAGACCGGAGTGGCTTGGCGGACCAAGCCTAAGACGGTGCCCGAAGTAAACAAGTCTAGCTTGCGTTCGTCTACCTTTAAAGGATAAATAGATAAGAGTCACCCTCTCGACCCTATTTTGCTACGTTGTCTTGGTTGTTCTTGGGTAAACTAACCTTGTTGCAGAAATACTCTGTTCCTCGCGGATATAAATACGATACCTTGGAATACTCCCGGGTGAAGTGCTACAACGGTATTCCGTGCGCTTGCGGATTCATTCGTGACGTAAGAAATACCAACACGCCACGGCAGCCATGGTGGAAAAAACCGTAGCTGTTCAAATAGGGCTCTTAATATGAATTCCCTAGAGATTGAATTGAACGACGGTCGGGTATTTACTCCACCACTCCACAATATTGTGGGAGTCAAGCAAATCTTGGAGACTATTCCGGAGGAACTGTTCAATCAAACGCCCGGACCGAGGAGAGCTCGAATTTAGTTGATGCGGCTGCATTACAAACCAATTGGCTCATTCGAGACCGGGTAGAATCGTCCAGCGAGATCACATTCCCGCTCGGAGCGGTATGGCGTAACCCGGTCTCGAAGGAGCTTCATCTCGGCGAGAGAGCCAGGAACACACATACTCCAATTGCAGATGAGCATGAACAAGCTCCCGATCATGACCTCGTGAGGTCCGATTAATGTGAACCGTGATGCGAGGAATAATTTGATAGATCGCCGTGCCGAGCGAGTCGAAGAGCGTCTAAGACAAGAAGAAGATGAACATCGTCGGACCGGTCATGTTGACGATCATCCAACCGTTCCAATGCCGCCACCACCGGGGACCGATACTAGGTAGGTTGCTCCAGCGCCGCCACCAATCGGTAATCGGCGGGCAATGAATAATCATGGATATGATGACCGCCCATCGCGACGTGGTGACCGGTCAAGAAGGGATGGCCGTTATGACAGACGCGATGAGCGATATTACGATCGAACCGAAGAAATCGATGAGGGCGTGACCGCGACGATAGAGACAGGGAGCCAGGGCGAGGTGACAATGATGTACAAGCTCGCCGCCGCCTCCGTCACAGCCCACCTTAGGCAAACAATGATCACCGGATTGACAACAATTCTGGATAAAGGAATAATCATCATGATGATGATTCTCGAAGATGATTGTGACCGGAATTACCGTCATCGCAGTCGCCGCTCACCATCACCGATGTGGACCGGCTTTGAGGATGATGAGTATTCTGTTATCCCGGTGTTTAAGCGGGATTTACGCATATGCAAGTAGCCCAAGGATTTTAAACCGGGAGCATTGATAAATATGATGGCAAAGCTCCTCCTGTTTAATGGCTTCGCATGTATATAATTGTCGTCCGGTCTGCGGGAGGCGATACATTTGTTATGGCTAATTATCTTCCCATGTGCATGAAGGAGGTTGGTCACTTATGATTACATTCTCTTCCTCGAGAATCTATCTCATCTTGGGGTGACTTAACTAAAAAATTCATTGAGAATTTTCAGGCGACTTGTGAAAAGCCAGGAAACTTCTTCGACCTCAACAGGATCGGACGAAGCCCGATGAGCCACTCACTAACTACATCAGGAGGTTCTATGACAAGAAAGCCTTAATCCCCAATGTTCCCGATCAGCAAGTAATTGCTGCGTTTCAAGCCGGCGTCCGAGTGAAGCGTTGGTACATAAGATTGGGCGTAAGAATCAAAATCTTACCATGACGGCGTCACGGTGCTTCAAGATAGCAGATGATTGCGCTGTTGGAGAATCTAACATAGTGAATCTGCACGGGAACAAAGGGAAAGAGCCAAAGCAAGACCATGGGAACCATGGTGGAGACAGATCCCATGGTGGGGACCGCCTAGCCCCTCCTAAGAGAGGACCGAGAGAGAGAATTTCGTTTGAAAACCTACTCGAGGGGCCTTGCATGATTCACAATGGGAATCATAAGAATAAAGAGTGCTTTTTGTCGAGACACTTCGCCTAGTATGCTTTGAAGGTGGCTCCTCGATCCGGGCCACGCAACCATAGAGATGACAAAGGGAAAGAACGAAACAGGATCATGGCAAAGATGATGAAGACGAAGGATTTCAAGAGCCGGAGCAGGAAGTGAACTTTATTTGTGGTGGCCCCGATGCTTACGAGCCTAAGCGTAAGCAAAAGCTCTCTATAAGAGAGATCAATGTTGTTGCTCCCACCACTCCTAAATATTTGCGGTGGTCCGATGTCCCCATTACCTTCACTCGAGCCGATCATCCGTAAGTTTTGCCCAAGGCCGGTCGAGTACTCGCTCATTCTAGCGCCAATCGTTTGTAAGGCTCGTTTGAAGAGGACTTTCATTGATGGTGGAAGTTGTTTGGACATATTTTTTGCTAAGACTCTTCCGGACTCTCCGTTGTAGACTTGGAGCATAGCACTTCAACATTTCACGGCATTGTGCCCGGTCGGAATAGCTATCCTTTGGGACAGATCACTCGCCGGTGACGTTTGGCACTAAGGAGAATTATAGGAAGGAGCTTATCACGTTCCAGGTAGCTGATATTGATTCTACATATCATGCGATCTTGGGGAGACCGGCGCTTGCCAAGTTCATGGCAATTCCAAATTATCGGTATTTAATGCTGAAGGTGCCAGGACTCGAAAGGAGTCTTATTGTTCCGATCTGATATTAAGACCGCTTATGCTTGTGAAGTTCATAGTACCGAGTTGGCGGTTCAAGTCAATTCGAGGGAAGAACGTCGAGAGATCGAGCAGGCAGCTGATGCCCTTGTGGAGCAAGCGTCACGTAAGGAAGGAGGACCATCCAAGAAGGTTGCGAAGGAGAAGCTTATGGCCGAAGCGGTCGCTTCCAAGACCGTCCAACTCAACGAGACAGACCTCGCCAAGGTCACCCATATTGGGTTGGACCTTGAAGACAAATAGGGAAGCGCGCTCACTCTTTTCCTCCAAGAAAATAGGGACATCTTTGCTTGGCTGCCTTCCGACATGCCAGGAGTTCCTAGTTAGTAGATTGAGCATGCACTATTGGTGCGTCCCGATGCGAAGCCCATTAAGCAAAAACTCCGGAGGTTTGCTCAAGACCGTAAGGAGGCTATCAAGAAGGAAGTTACTAGGTTGTTAGCTGCTAAGTTCATTAGGGAGGTGTATCATCCAGATTGGCTTGCCAATCCAGTTCTTGTACCTAAGAAGAATACTAAAGAATTAAGAATGTGCGTTGATTATACTTATCTCGATAAGGCTTGTCCCAAAGACCCTTTTGTGCTGCCTTGGTTTGACCAAGTTGTTGGTTCAACTACTGGCTGCGAGCGTCTTTGTTCCTTGATACATATTCTAGCTACCATCAAATTCCTCCGAAAGTTGAGGACCACATAAAGACTGCTTTTATCACCCCCAAGGAGCTTACTCGTTATATGACTAGGCCGTTCGGTCTCGAAGAATGCTCGGCGCGACTTACCAACGCGGTATGCAACGCTGCCTTGATTCTCAAATTGGTCGGAATGTTGAAGTTTATGTGGACGATATAGTGGTGAAGTCCCGGAAAGGCTAAAGATCTTCTCTCCGACCTGGCAGAGACCTTTAGTAATCTACAAAACTTTTCCATGAAGCTTAACCCGAACAAGTGTGTATTCGGGGTGCGGTCTGGAAAATTACTTGGATATTTGGTATCGTGGCGCGGTATTGAGGCGAATCCGGAAAACATTCGGACAATTATCAACATGAAGCCCCCAACTGTTTGAAGGATGTGCAGAATCTTACCGGTTGTATGGCTGCACTAAGTTGCTTCACCTCAAGACTGGGAATTAGGGGACTTCCGTTCTTCAAACTGCTGAAAAAGCGAGGATAGGTTTGAGTGGACAGACGAAGCTCGAGGCTATGTTTGATCAACTCAAGGAATATTTGAGTAATCCACCGGTGTTGATACCTCCAGAGCCCGATGAAACTATCCAGCTATATATCTCGGCTACTACTTATGTAGTTAGTACGGTTTTTACGATTGATCGACGAGAAGAAGGCCACCTTGAGCTAGTACAGCACCTAGTCTACTTTGTTAGTGAGGTTTTGATTGAATCTTGGGCACGCTATCTTTAGATGCAGAAGATGATATATGCTATTGTGGTAACTTCAAGGAAGTTAAAACATTATTTTCAAGCGCATCCGATTGAGGTCAAGACCGGCTTTTCGATTGGGGAGGTTGTGCGGAATCGTGAAGCGATCCGGCAAGTTGCCAAGTGGGCAATCAAGCTTGGCCAATATGAGATTAGTTTTTCTTCGAGAACGGCGATGAAGGGTCGGACACTCGGCTGATTTTATCACCGAATGGCTACGGACTCAAATTCCGCCCGCAATTTAGAACTTGGTGTATTGGGAAATGTATTTTGATGGATCCCTACAGACTTTCGGGTGCAGGAGCTGGAGTTTTGCTTTTAACGCCGCAGAAGGATCCATTAAGATATGTACTACATATGCATTTTAGAGCATCGAACAATGCCGCGGAATATGAAGCCATACTTCATGGCGTTCATGTTGCGATTTCGCTCGGCGTTAAACGCCCGAATGTTTACGAAGACTCAATGCTCGTCATTAGTCGGATCAACAAATTGTGGCATGCGCGTGATGATCATATGATGGCTTATAGGCAGGAGGTTAGAAAGCTTGAAGACAAGTTTCATGGTTTGCGTTTCTCTCATATTCCGCGGGGAATAATTCTACAATGCAGACGAGTTGGCTAGAATGGGATCTTCAAGGCGGCAGTTCCGCCTAGGGTATTTCTTCAAGTTTTGGATCAACCATCTATTAAAATGATAACGAAGGCTATGATTACTCGGATTCGGATTGATGAAGTAGTCCTAGAGACTATAAAGATTGATGCACCAGTTCAAGAGGCAGCACAGACCGACGATACGGAACTCATAAACGATGTTATGATGATTGTTTCATAAACGATACAGAGCATTAGCGTTCCGGTGTGTCACCGGTTGATAAAGTGGAAAAGCGAGTTTGGAAATTAGAGCACGAAGCTATTTGCTTGTGGAGGATGAGCTTTATCGGCGTGGGGGTGATAATATATTGATGAAGTGTGTATCAATGGCTGATGGAATTCATTTATTGGAGGAAATTCACAGAGGAATTTGTGAAAATCATGCTTCTTCAAAGGCATTGGTTGGAAAGGCTTTTAGGCAAGATTTTTATTGGCCAATGGCAGTTGATGGGGATCACGGAGTGGCAAAGACTTGCCAGGGATGTCGGTTTTTGCGCGACGACCGCATACACTCGCTTATGAATTGCGCATGATACCGATGACTTGGCCGTCCGCAATATGGGGATTGGATATTGTTGGACCATTCAAGAAAGCGCCTCGGGGCTTCACCCATATTTTTTGTGCGATTGATAAGTTTTCTAAATGGGTTGAAGCAGAAGTAGTTACAACTACGACTACGGCTTAGGCGATCAAGTTTTTACAAAGTATATTTGTTCAGTTTGGTATTCCGCATTGCATCATCACTGGGCCGCAGTTTACTTTAGAGGCTTTCAAAGATTTCACAGACAGCACTGGGAATTAAGATTAATTTTGCTTTAGTATCACGTCCGCAGAGCAATGGGCAAGTCGAACGTGCAAATGGGATGATTTTGACTGGTCTTAAGCCAAGGATTTTTTATCGCTTGAAGCTGCATGTTGGAAATTGGGTAAAAGAGTTGCCATAGGTTTTGTGGGGGCTACATACAAATACAAGTCGTGCTGCTGGACAGTCCCCATTTTCGTTGGTATATGGATCAAAAGCAATGCTGCCTACAAAAGTAAACATGGTTTCTACCAGGGTACAATATTATGATGAAGCGACCAAGGGATTTTCAAGTGGGAGATTTGGTGCTGACGAAGATTCAATCAAATAAGAATCGTCATAAGTTGTCAAATAGGAAGGACCGTTTATTGTCAAATAGGCTTATGACTCAAGAGGAGGAGCAAATTCCAAATTCTTGGAATATTGATCAGCTACGTCGCTTTTATACTTGAGTTTTTGTTTCAATTCTTATGTAACTCCTTTTGTATGATACTATGAAGAATTTTTAGTTCTGATTCTATACATATTGTTTTATGTCTCGACATATTAATTTTTTATTAACATACCGAGCCAGGGGACTTCTATCTTAAGAGCAGTACGTGAAAATTTGTAATCTTGAGTTCCAAGACTGGACTTTTTTTCTATACCACATAATTTTGTTAATAAGACTGCCGCTATGAGATTATATCCTGCGCTGATTAGAGCCGATGATGAAGTCATAGTTGGTTGTGTTGAATTAACCATCGTTGCTTGGTTATAGACTTGATTAGTGAACTTAAGATGGGAAATTTGAAATTTTAGAGGACTGGTTCTAAAAGTTGAGTTCTTTTCTTTATATATGGACCAGTTCGGATCACTGCAGCCTTGTGCGTAAAGACTTAGCTATATATGAAGTAAAGTACAACAACACATAAAGACCGGTCGAAATTGAAAAAGACAATTAATATAGCAATATATACATATAGTATTTGAATTATGAAGAAGTCACATATATTACATTTTTTACAGGAATAGTTACAAAGACAATCTATTAAGCCGGATTGCTTGAATCACCGGCATCACCGGTCTTAGTATCGATGGTCGACATCTCATCTAAAGTCGCTTCAGAATCGGATGCTGAAGACGGAAGATCACCATTCAGATCATAAGATTCATCTTCGAGATTTTGTCTAAAGGCTGCAGCAGCATCTTGAGCGGCTTGATCTACAGCAGGAAGGGCGACAACTTCGTCTAGCGGGGCACCGGTCGGTTCGAGAGGGATGTCTCGAAGAAGTTCTATCAAGGTACCAATGAGTGAATTCTTCAACTCATTGAAACAGTCTTCACCGGTGTCCGGATGTGCTCCCGCTCGAATGAAGTTGAAATCACGGTCTTCGATAGGAGTCCAAGACTGGATTATTGCTGCGATATGCGCACCGCCGATCCCTACGATCATCTTTGAATGTTCCCCGATCCTTTGCGGGACGTCCCAAATGGCAGCTTAAAGATTCATGTTATCATCCTAAGGGATTTGACCCCCATTCAGATATTCGATTACTTTCTTGCGGACCACCGAGAGTTATGCAGGAGGATAATTATAGAACATCGGAGATATAGACTGGTAATTGAAGACCGATTATAAGGAAAGTAGAAAGAAATGAATTTATGCTCGTGGTAGATGTCCAAGATTCCGAGTTGGCCTTCAAAACTGTCATTGGAATCCCGCAGCTTGGCTTCGCTTTTCAATAGGTGTTAAATTTTTTCTTCTTTCGCCTTGAGCGCCAGCTGAGCGGACTCATGCGCATTTCGACAGCTATCTCCTTTTCCGAATGAGCGGTCTTGGCAGCTTCAAGTGCCTCTGCAAGTTCGGCTTTAAGTTGGGCGTTCTCATTCTCGAGAAGTTTATTGGACCGGAGGGTCTGCTTCAAGATGGTATCCTTGGCGGTGAGATCTCCTTCCAGCTCACCGATGCGGGTAGCATGCATTTCTTTCGCCTTTTTGCCTTCTTCCGCAGCTTGATCTTGATAGAGTGCTTTTTCTATGAGGGTCTCCTCCATCTTTTTATGCACTTCAATAAGTTCTTCAGCAGCTACAAGTTTAAAGACTGGTCAAACCGATCGGGAATATTGACAAGATAAGGATCTTTTGAATAATAAACATTGGAACTTATGTCGGACTTGGCGCTTAAGGTTGACAATCTCCTTCGACGATCTTCCATGATTTGATGCGTATTTCCAAGATTTAATTCTCACCGTTGGAGATCTTCACAGGATATCATACTAGCGATCCGAGTCCCCGAGTCTAGCTTAATTCGTCTTCAAGGCGAACGATAATAGCACTCTTAGCCTCGGAATTTTTCAATAAAGTCCGAAAGGACGAGGGATCAATGGGAAGCAATATTTGAATTTCAAGGCATAAATTATGTTATATAAAGGATCAAGCGTACCTAGCCATACTCGGTGAAATTTTTCGGGACCTCCTCCTCCTAGATGGAGTCCGACTTTGAGGTCGCCACAAAGTTGTGAGCCCCACCGGCGCTGTCAATTGACACGTCTCCAATCACCATCTTGGCGAGCTTGGAACCAACAGGAGTTCCGCCAGTAGAGCGCGGGCGCCGTGGAATTTCTTCGGTCTAGGCCGGTCCCAAAGGGAGGTCCGGAGCAGCTTGAAAGAGTGTCCTTGGAGGAGAAGGTCTGCTGGTTGTGAGATCAAAGATTGGGACTTCAACAACAACACTCACCTCAAATGCTTGGATAGTGGATGCTTTTGTTGCAGACCGGTCTTCATTTTAGGCGGCAGGGATTTCCTTTGTGAGTGTCGGACTTTGAATTTCAGAGCTAGCTTAAGCGGCCTCTTGAGTAGACTCGGGGGTTGTAGTTTGATCCACAACCACTGGAATATTTGGAGAAGAAGTGTTGATCCGGCTTTTTAACAGATCGGCGATAGAAGCTTGAAGATTTGGGGTTATGTTGTAAACACATTATACATTATCTAAGTCGATCTGAAACAGGAAGTTAAAAAATAAAGGGAAGATTGTCGAGTCTTAATCTCGATAATAGAACTAACCGGTCCCTCACGAGTAGAGAATTCGATGGTGCAACACACGAAACACACAAGAACGAGAAGATTTTAGACATGTTCAGCCCCTCGATTGAGAGTAATACCCAACGTCATGTATGTTGTGTGTTGCCTTTAGCAGATTGCTAAATTGCCAATTGTCCGAGAGTTTTCGGGGGTCCCTTCTCCGCCTTATATATCCGGGGAGATAGGGTTACATGCAAAGTCCTAGTCGATTACATGAATTACATACTCGGAAGCACTATCTCTAAGCTTTGCTAATTTATTCGGAGTCTTAACGAGGCTAGTACTGCTTCTTTACTTGCTGATCAAGACATATCACGTCCTCTTTGTTTTCATACCGCTATATGGAACCTTCTATTATTCCATACCGGTTGGGCACCACTCTGTGGGACCTCTCCACCAGTCTTATCTTCATTAATATGCTACTATTTATCGGATTATTCATTCCTTCGATAAGTGTATACCCATAAGGCAAGTCTATGACAGCAGCCCCCGAGTAATTTCTTATTTGACCTTGAATAAGCCGATCAGTCTTCCGCATGTTGGTCTCGATTCCAGTGTGAAATTAAAAGGAACTCCAATCTTCAGCAATTTTTCTTCTTCTTTCCAGTACGGCTTCAAAAGGCCAAAAAATTGATATTTTATCCTCCATACCACCTAATTAGATGTGCAAAAAGTATTTTCCTCCTGGTGCACCGAGGAGGTGCATCATTTGAACTCCTTTCAAATAATGCAAGAGTTCATTGGTTGATTCTTCATTATTTTTCTTCATCCTCTTCGGACTACTCCCGATGTTTCACTTTCCGTGATCTCAACAAACCATTCTTGAACGCGGTGCACCTAATTAGGTATAGCCCCCAACTTTTGTATCATTTGAAGATTGCAAATAAAGCAAGAGTCTTTTTCGGGAGACCATGCTTTATTATTTTTCATTAAATCACATTCCTCTCAAGCAATTCCCACCGAAAACATACTTCGAGACCGGTCGAACTCCATATTTTCCGGAGATTCACATCCAGCTAACATAACATACCGCCTAAAACAATTTGAACTCATAATCCGCTTAGTGAAATCTCACTAAGAACCAAAATTCTGGTTGATCGGACCAATTTTTTCCCATTATCTCACATCGACTCGAGTCTCCAAAGCCTATGATCAGCCGAATGATTAACACCTAGGGCCTAAAGCATTCATTTTATAAAATCCAGTTAGGCAAGACCTAATTGTCTTCAATCTAACTTTACCATACCACTAAGCAGACCGGCTTAGTACTCATAATGATCAAGCGAATGAAAACCTTATATTTCGGACCGTCCGGTCATCTTGCGGAAGAGCCCTCACGACCGAAAGAGTCGCAAAAGACTGTTTCCTCATGATCGTTAGGTCACAACAACATAACTGGGTCTAAATGAATAATTAACCCAGGTGAAACTCATTGGGCCGTAGAAAACGGTCTAGTAATTTCTAGCCCCCGAGCCCAAGTCGGGTACCTTTAAAAGATACGAACAAGCGACCTAGGTCAAAACCGTTCCCAAATCACCGCAGCGCGCTCCACAATCTCTCTTGTTCTTTGGACATTGCGATCTGGGTTCTTTCTTCCTTTCATTCCCAAATAACAAACCTCCCACTTTCCCATCTAACCCATCATAATGGGAAGGATCCACTCAACCTTCGACTTCCTCCGATATTCCTCACGATGAACTTGCTTACGGTGCTCAAGAATTCAAGGAAAGTTGCATCATAGAATCCCATCTTGAAGAGATGGTTCTTGATGGAATTCTTCCCACAAAACCAATACTCGACCGGTCCGCTCCCACACCTAGTCAAGTTCCATGAGGAGTTGACGATTCCCAACAGATAGTCCTTAAATCTTTCTTGCTTCGAGGTTTGGATCTTCCATGCTGTTCTTTTTTCCGTGGACTCCTTGCTTATTACGGATGGGAATTGGTGAACTTGAATCCCAATTCCATCCTTCACATATCTTTTTACATCCATCTTTGTGAAGCCTTTTTAGGCATTCGTCCTCATTTCAACCTCTTTCGATATCTATTCAAAATTCACCTCCTTCAATCCATCAACAAACATTATGTTGTTGATGGAGTTGGTATCCGGAGCTGGGATGCCGCTGAGTATTTCTCCATTCCACTCAATAAGAGTATTTCTTCATGGAAACAAGAGTGGTTTGTTTGTGATAACCCTCATCCGGCTCTACCTCCTTTTAAGGCCAGCGGTGTCGGAGAGCTTCACTGCTGGAGCTCTAGAAACCTCGGAGAAAATCTCAAACAGGATGAGGAGGTGATCGCCTTACTTGCCATGATAAAAAATATGAAAGAAGTGAAAGGCGTCACCGCCGAGACCGTTCTCTAGAGCATTATAGTCCGCGGAGTTCAACCGATCAAAAGGCAGTCCGAGCCTGGATGGATGTTCAATCAGAACAACAACAATCCCAGTGACGGAATGGCCTCGCCCTAGTCTAGATCGACTAACCAATCGCCTCGAAGAAATTGCTACAATCAGGTTTTGATGACTCGGGGTGCCAAAAAGTGGGACCGGTATTCGGCTCTACCAATCCTCGTGATCCTGTAAGTCTCTCCTTTCTTGCTCAATACCTGTTGGGGGAAGATCACCACCTTACCCCCGTGGGTCGGCCCGGAGGGAAACAAGGCCCAACAAGGACTTAGAGCAAGCACCACAAGGCCCGGAAGAAGCACTTGATGGGAAGGATTTGGCCCAACCAAGGCCCAAGCAAGCATATGAAGAGGGGATTCGGCCCAAGAGTGGGTAGAATAGGAAGGGCATAAGTGTAACTTGTATGGGCTGATGGTGACAATTAGGGTTGAGAGAGTATGGGCTACAAATACTATCTCAGCCCATCACATCGATAGATTTGATCCCTCCCTATAACCCCACGGTAACGTAAATGAGAGATAATTCACGGGGTCCTTCGTGACTCCTTCGTGACCTATTTGAACTCCAGCTTCCTTCGTAGTCTTTTGTTCCTCTCCATTAGGCCTAGCCCAAGGACCTTCGTAGCCCCGTAGCCCCTAAAATCCCTAGGACACCTTGGGCTGGCCCAATTCTCATTGCTTGTGGCCTTCGTAACCACAACAATACCGGTATCCCGAATTCTCATATCCTTATGTTTTTATTTTCCCGAGACAAACTTTGTTCAACGTAGGCCTTGGATAGATTCAAAAGTCATCCTCCTCTTCCAGCTTGTGGTTGCGGGGCTCACAACCAACGAGAGATGGGCCAGCCCAAGGATGTTCCAAAGAGTGGAGAAGAGGAGCTTCGGAACTATGGAGGCTCTTGGGCTAGGCCTAGAGAGGAATGAATAGGAAAGTTACGAAGGGAGTGTTAATGCTTCGAAGAGCAAGAGGGGGTCACGAAGGACCCCTTATGAAGGCTATCATATGTATTATGGTGGTGTTACAGGAGGGGACAATCTGGTCCGATGTGATGGGCCGATAGAGTATTTATAGCCTCATACTCTCTCAACCCTAATGGTCACTATCGGCCCCCTCAAATTACACTTATGCCCACACCCTATTTTGCCTACTCGGGGGCATTCTAGACAATTACAATCATGCCACATGACTCGGCTATTATGGGCTGAATTCCCTCTTCATGGCCTTATTGAGCCTTGGTTTGGCCAAGTGCTCTCCTCTAAGGACTTCTTCTATGGGCCTCCGGTGGGTGGGACACCTCCTTCATGGCCTTGTTGGGCCTATTTCCTCCGGATTGGCCCATTGGGGTAAGGTGGTGATCTCCCCCAACAAAAACTACAAGCCAAATGCTCGTCCCAATCCTATTCCGACCAGTCTACCAAAGACCGGTCTTATTCAAGCTATTCCGGACCGGTCCGATTCTTCTCGGACCGGTTGATCACAAAAACTTACAAGATCGAGAAAAGTTGTTCAAACCCCTAGCACGAAGAAACGCAAGTTAGCATTAGGGGCTGATGACACTGCCAAAATTCCTGCCTCTCTGCTAGGGGACACTCCCACGTAAGCTCGAAGGTCGAAGATCAACGGAAGGAGCAAGAGGCGCTTGAAAGAGATCGCCAAGCCGCATGGTCTCATAGAGATCCTCAATTAATAGATTCTCTTGCTAATATTCCTCGGTGGTCCCGGTATGCTTCTCGGACCGGTACCCTAGGTAATACCATCGGAGAATCGACCTCTACAGACCTTGACGCCACCGGCAGCCAAAAGGAGTGCGAAGGATCAAGTGGAGGTTCACAAGGTCCTCCAACAAAGAAAATTAGGACCTTTGTCGGCTTCAAGAAGGCGACCGTGTAAGTCTTCTTGGTTTACTGCAGTTTAATTTTCTTACTTTGATGAATTATTTCATCGTAACCCCAGTCTTTGACTTTATCCTTGCTGCAGGATCACCCCGAACCTTCAAGCTAACATCTTGGGCCTCGTTGAGGAATAGGCCAAATACAACTATATCTACTCCCAAAGAGGTCAGCAGCAAGGCCGCAGCCCCCGAGCTAGCGGCAAAGACCACAGAACAAGGTTCAAAAATCCGGAGTGCGACAACCGCAGAGGAAATCCCTGTCGCCTCTACCAAAGACCGTTCTGCTGCGGGAATCTCCTCCACTCAAGGCGTAGAGGAGCGAATTACCATAGAGTCCCCTATCATCAACTAGACGACGGGTGATTCTCCTCCTCAAGCTACTCTATTCAAGACTGCCCCATAACTCCCATTGGGACCGGTCGGGATTGAACAAGTTACCCGTCATCCAAGATCTACCAAAACTCACCAAGATGGTAATTGGCGATGTTCAAATTGACAGTTCCAGCGGAGCTCACACAATCACCGCGACCGCTAAATGGGACTCTATCCAAGAAGAAGAAGCTCCGAAGAACTTCACCGAGTCCGGTCAGGTACCTTCCTCCTCCGTTTCCCAAGTATATTTCACACGTTAAAATCAATGTATTACAATTCTTATAGAAGAACTAAGCCAAACTCAAGAACAACCGATTGAACTTGGGACTCGGACGACCGATCCGATGTATCGAGAAGAAGAGCTTCGTCGACGCGAATCAAATCTCACCAACACTAATCGTCTCATCGAAGATCGTCGGCAGGAAATCATCCACCTCAAGCAGAAAGTCCAAGGTAAGCTTTTGATAACCTAACCAGTCTTAAATTCTTTTCCCTGCTCCGCATAACCTTACTAGTCTTTAACTCATTTCCAGCTCTCAATGATTTGGTTGAAGCACATAAAAAGATGGAAGCTACTCTTTTCGAGAAAACCGCTGCACAAGAATTGGCTCTCCAAAAAGGTTTAAAGGTCGAGGAATCCTTGGCAGCCCGCATCAATGAACTGGAGGGCGAAGTTACTACCAAAGATAACATTGTGCAACAAACCGTCCAGTTTAACAAGACTTTGAAGTCCAATCTAAAGGCTGAATTGAACAAAGTTCTTGAAGCCATTAAAACCGCTCAAGCAGATCAGGTTTGCTCCGAAATTGGCACATGACTCCGCTTAGCAAGCGTTGAAGGCCAAAGATGTTGAAATTCAGCAAGCGCTAAGGAGGGAAGAAAAACTCCAGGATTGTAATGTAGACATTAAAGGCAGATACCGTATCCTGGATGTTTCCCATAGGCGTAAGTCCTTTTACTCTCGTTTTCCTCATACCGGTCTTACAAAAATATCGGTCTGTCACTCTAAAACTTCTGTATTTTCTCTTCGCGGAGCTTTCGGTGAGTTGTAAGAAGGTCATTGACTATCCGAATGGGGATGAAACTCCTCATGACAATAACATGAATCTTGAAATGGCAATCTGGGATGTCCCGAGGCGAATTCGGGAACATTCTCGGATGATTGTTATATCCGGAGGCGCTTAGGTTGCAGCCACCATCCAATCTTGGACACCTGTCCAAGATTGTGATTTCAACTTTGTATGAGCAGGAGCACATCCGGAAACCTCCGAAGACCGGTTCAACGAGCTAAAGAACTCTCTCATTGACACCGTGACAAAGTTAGTAAAGGATCTCCTTCTCGACCCGACCGGCGAACACTTGAATGAAGCCGCAGCTCTCCCTGTTATCCACCCGACTGCCAATGAAACCGTAGAAGCCTCCAAACAGAATATAGAGGATGATGAATATATAGATTTTGATGCTCTTTCCTCTCCTTCGGATTCAGAAGCTAAAATAGATGAGGCCCCGACCACTTATCCTAAGACCCGGAATACCGGTGAATCCAGCGGTCAAGCTCCGTAGATTTTCTTTGGGCTTTTCCTTTTCTTATCAGTTGGAATCTTGAATGATCATGAAAACATCTTGTATATATTTTTCTTTAACGCATCATTTCCTCTACCAATCGTTTAAGTTTTTGTTGCTTATTCATATGACTAAGTCATTTCGCGCGAAATTGCAGCGGTTGAGAGTAGTCTAATACGAATAAAATAACTTCACTTAAACGACTGATATTCAAAATAACAGAAATCTAGTCTCCCAAGTCTACCAATCAAGTCTATAACTAAGAAACGATGGTTAATTTAACACAAACCCACTATAATATAATCGCTGGCTCTAATCAGTGTAGGATATAGTAAATAAAGGCGGTCTTATTAACAAAATCGCGTCGTATAGAATAAATGACCGGTCTTAAAACTTAGGATTTGCACAATTTCATAGACTGCTCTTATTACAGCAGCCCCCTGGCTCAGTATGTTAATACGAAATTAAAATACTGAGGCAGAAAACAACACAAATATAACCAAAGAACCAAAATACGTTATCTCATACTTATAAAGTTACATAAATGCTAAACACAAAAAACCTTAAGTATAGAAACGACGAAGCTGATCAATATTCTAAGAATTTGAAATTTCTTCCTCCTCCAGGGTCATAAGCCTGTAGGTCCTCGGTCTGAAAATCGATTTGACAACAAATGGTACTTCCCAGCACCGGTGACAATTTATATCGATTCTTATTAGACTGAATTTTCCTGAGCACTAAATTGCCCACTTGAAATTCCCTTATCTGCACATTGCGATCATGATATCTCCGTAACCCTTGGTGGTACTTGGCCGCTCTAACCAACGCTTGATCTCTCAATTCCTCCACAGCAATCAACTCAATCTGACACTGATTATCATATGTTTCTTCATCATAACACTACACTCGGCAGAAATCATATTCACTTCTATAGGCAACACTGCTTCTGATCCATATACCAAAGAAAACGGAGATTGTCCTGTGGCATGACTAACATTCATCCGTAGCCCCCAGAGCACCCATGGTAAGTCCTTCACCCATTTTCTAGCATGGTTTGAAACGGTCAAAAAATCCTTGGTTTAAGACCGGTTAAAATCACTCCATTTGCTCGCTCTACTTGCCCACTACTTTGCGGATGCGACACCGGAGCATAATGAATCTTAATTCTCAAGATTTCTGCATAATCCTTAAAGAAATGTGAGGTGAACTGCGGTCCATTATCTGTATCGATACAATGTGGAACACCGAATCGAACAAATATGTTTTGCAAGAACTTGATCGCCCGGGCTGTGGTTATACTCGTGACGGCTTTCGCCTCGATCCATTTGGAAAACTTATCAACTGCCACAAAAATATGAGTAAAGCCTCCGGGTGCCTTCTTGAACGGTCCTACGATATCCAATCCCCAGGTTGCAAAAGGCCAAGTCATCGGAATCATACACAACTCATGAGCCGGAGTATGAGGTTGTCGCGCAAAAAATTGACACCCTTGACAAGCTTTGACAATCCTATGTGCATCATCAACTGCCGTAGGCCAGTAGAATCCTTGTTTAAACACCTTCCCAACCAATGTATTGGATGAAGAATGGTTGCCACAAATTCCTTTATGAATTTCTTCTAACATCCTTTACGTACGTAGCCTCTATATATACTTGAAAAAACCTAGATTGACAAGAAGCAATAAAGAGGGACACCAGATTCGTGAGTTAGAGCCACCTAGGCTCCGCCCGTTAGAATAGATCTCTAGTTAAGTTTCAAGACCCAATGGTGATTAGAGTTAATCAATCAAGGTAGGCCTTCTAGATGGTAATGTATCTTACACTATGTATCTCAAGGATGATTACATGTTGATGATGATTTTAGTGATTTGTTGATCTTGATTCTATAATCATGCATATGTTTGTTCCAATTGCTTAGTTCTAGGCTAAGTATTCAAATGCTATCTTAATCGTGGTATTAGGGAAGTACTCGATCTTGTATTAATTATGGTTTCTTAATGATGCTATTGATGTGATTTAGTATTGATGATGCTAAGCTTCCACAATATCCGTAGATAGTTAAGTAGAATAAGACACCTGCGCGACTAGGGGTATGTCACGAGCAGCGATAAATCGGAGGCCACTCGTTAAAGCCGGGATGTTCTTATTCATCTAAGGTTTGTAATTGATCTATGTAATTTATCCAAGTATGATGCTATCTAATTAGACTTCCTGGTTACGATCTCAAATAGTAGATATCCGGCAACTCACATAAGCTTACTTAGCTAATCAAGTCTCTAAAGTTGTTAGTTTGCAGATTTCCGAGTGTGTCGATTGGCACACTGTCTATGCCGATCGGCTCAACGAGTGACTTCGCGTCGATCAGCTCACTCCTTGTGCCGATCAGCACAACAGCCACCAACACTCTCTCGACCCCAACAACCAACAGTAGTTCGGTTAGATCCTTTTATCGTTAACAATACTTCAATTCCCTTTGGTCCATGTGGATTCGATTAAATCTTGAAATACTCTAAGGGAAAAAGTGCTACAATTGTACACCGTCCTCTTGCGGTATATAAATGGGTGCGTAGTTATGACCAACAGGGGTATGAATTTTATGGGTCCTTTCATAAACTCCCATGTATTTGAATACATCTTGGTTGCGGTTGATTATCCAAATGGTTGGAAGCTATGCCATGTCAAGCCAATAGTACAAGAGAATCAAAGATGATAATATAGGACCAAATATTTCCTGGATACGGTGTACCAAGAGTGGTAATTAAAGATGGAGGATCACATTTTACCGGGATTGACTTGTTACAAGGTTCTTGGTTAAATCCGTAATTGAACATAGGGCACAACATATCATTCTCAAACAAATGACCAAGCAGAGAGATAAAACAAGCAATTAAAAGGAATTTTACAAAAGATTGTTACAAAAGAAGGAAAAGATTGGTGAACCAAGCTTAATGGAGCCTATGGGCATACGGAATAGCGTTCAAAACTCCAATAGGTAGGACGCCCTATCAATTTGTCATGGAAAATCATGTCATTTACCTATAAAATTGGAGCACAAAGCATATTGGGCTATCAAAGAGATGCATTTGGATCTTGATGCTACGGGAGTAAAAAGAAAAATGCAAATCGGTGAGTTAGAAGAAATAACGAGCATATGAAAATGCAGCAACATACAAAGAGAGAATGAAGAAGTGGTATGATAACAAGTTGCTCAAAAGGAATTCAACGAAGGTGATCAAGTACTTCGATTTAATTCAAGATTCAGATTATTCGGCAAAGGCAAATTGTGAAGCAAATGGGACGGACCTTATCTTGTCCACAAGGTACTTCCTTCGAGAACTGTAATTATTATGAATGGCAAGAATAAATATATGGTGAATTATCACCAAAACCCACTAGGGAGGCCTAGTTGCATCTTCAATATTGAATATGTTTTTCATCAACTTAAGCGAAATAATTCATATATCCTCGGTTTTGGTATGAAATTTAATACAATATGGACCATATATGATACAATTTCCAAATGTGGACGCTGAATTATTTATCAGCAAAATAACCTAGCCAATCGGTGTCATGCAATCGAGTGGGGCTACAAACACTACCCCTTTTGTTTATAATTGATCACATAAGATGTTGGAGAGTCACATCTAGTGGTGCTAAATCTAGTGTATGGGGATCCCCTGCATTCAAACTCTAACCAGAATGTGATCGTAGGTGACTTCACAACCCATTTTAACATTTGGATTCCATATGACAGTTGACTTGGTTGACGGTTAATCAACATAATATATTTCGATGAACAGTAGAATAATAATTATATTATATAAAGATAGTGTTTTGTCCTACATTGTAGATCATGTCACCCATTACTAATGTATAGTGCCTTTAGATAGATGCGAGTGTATCGAATCCCATAGATATGAGGTGTCTATGATTGGAATTGGAGAATCATTCGAATAGCCTATGAGATTGCCGAACGTGAGATGGGATATAATGGTGGGGACCTATATACTACGGTTGGAGGTTAACAAGTTTAAGAGCTTGTTTGAATCGACCTGTAAATCAAGTCTATCAGTTCCTTCCTAGTCTTGAACTCTCAACTCGACCCGATAACATAAATGTGGCCCCTTAAGAACTATGTTGACCTTAAATAAAAATTGTCATCACATACTCCATAAAGAACACTTAATTTTAGTGAAAATCATTTTACACCGAATTAGAATGTTCAAGCTACAAATAGGAAATGTTCTAGAATAGAAAACCATTATTCCATCCATGAAAAGTCATTGTTCCAACAAAAGAAAATGCTCTAGTAAATTTGAATCTAGACGTGAATGTCGTCCATTGTTGTTCCCTAGTAGTGGTTGGAGTAGAAGAGAGAAGCGAATATGATTAGACAGATTGTAGTAGAGTGCACAAGAGAAGGAGCAATGATATGGAATAGATATAAAAAAGTTATGCATATAGAATCTGAATATGATGAGATGGGGGTCTCATCTAGCCTTGAGTGGAGAAGGGTTGTGCCTTTCCATGGGTGGAGGTGAAAGTCCGCGTAACAAAGTCATGTGCTTCAATGAAATGGAAAACCAATTAGCTACTAAAGTTGCATAATACCTCTGTGCCATGACACCTAGTAACCTTGCTATTTGGGCCCACCAGGTACGAGAGCCCATCCTACATGGCAACTCATGTTTACCCCCGTGCTATATAAGAAAGGAAAAAAGGTTTTCAAAAAGACCAAAAACGGAAAGAACTTACCTATTGACCTTTACCCTCCACTTGACCTAGCCCCTCCCCCTCCTCTCGATTTTCACCACGCCGCCATATATATTGGTGCCCGGATCTATACCTTACATCTAGAGAGACCATTGTATCTAGAGACCCATGCTAGATCTCAACTATGTCTAGGCCAACTTCAACCCTACACCAAATCTTTGACATGCCCCTAGAGACCTCGCTCCAGTGGACGATGCTTGAAGAGTATCGTTGGCGCCTACTTGATCCCATCACCCAAGAAGTGCAGGAGGTCATGCCAGGCGCCGCCACCAAGATAGGTAAATGTGATGGCATCACCCAACAAGAGATGGATATCATGCTAGGCACTGCCGCCACCAAGACAGGTAAATGTCAGTTTTTTTCTTTTTTTTATCTTGGATGATATTGATTTTTTAATGAATTATTTTTTGTATTGAAACATTTTTTTAGTTGGAACCTCTTTACTTCAAATATGTTTTTTGTTGTAGAGTTTTATTTTGTTTTGTAGTACAAAGTTCAAGGCTTGGAAGATGTTGTTGTTGAAATTGAATGAAAAAATTGTATATCCCGCACTCTATTTTCAGGCAAGCATCTGCAAACAAGTTGGATCGAGTCTTCAGCACCGTGGGCAGACCTGCCGCCAGAGCTGCTCGGGCACATTGTGGGTGGCCTTGACTTGGAGTCCTACACGAGAGTACGGGGCACCTGCCCGGCGTGGCGCCGCGCTCTAGCACCAGTGCAGTGACACTGAACCCGATACTCCTCATCGTTTCCGATGAAAAATGTCCGTTTTCCTTCCGGTCCAGTACCTACAACTACAACGGTCGTTGCGTCGGCTCTAGCAACGGCTGGATCACAATCTCCATCAAACGCTCATGCGGGTCCAGGGCAGCACAAACCATCTTCGTCCTCCTCAATCCCGTCACCGCTGCGGAGATTGTCCTTCCGCCGTTGATGGTCAAAAGAGGCAACTGGATCTGGAAGGTGTCCAAGGTGGTTGTAGCGCCCAACCCCTCAAAGGACAGCTTCATTGCTGCTACCATCTGTGGCGTAGATAGAATAGCCTACGTCACCGCCGGGGCTACCAAGTGGGCCGTGCTGGAGCCCATCCATCTCATCCAATACGGGGACCACCTCGTCGACCTCCTCTACAAGGATCCAGGCATGCTCTATTGCCTGACGAGCCGTGGAGATGTGTATATCCTCCACCTCGCTGTGCCAAGAGAAGCTAGCCCAGTTCAGGGCTCATCAGGCACCTCGCAGCAAGAGTTTTCTTCTGCTGCCATACTTCCCACACCAATGCCGGTGTGGCATTTCAGAAACTACCTTTCAAGGATTTCTTCATCGGAGGTATCTGACATGTTTGGGAAACATTATGCTTCTGAAGAATCTGACCTGAACACTCCTCTGACGCTTGAGCCCTTGTTATCCGGGAGCAGCCTCCCGTTCCATCCGGACAATGCCTTTGCTCAGCCGTATGCAACATTGTCCCGGCTGATTACTGCCAAGTATCTGGTGTTCTGCGAGAGTGATCTGTACCAAGTCTGGAGGTACACAAGCTGCTCTGTTACTCTGCGGCTGCCGGGAGGGGGTCAGCATCGCATGGCCGAGAACGACATATTTGTGCTTAGGTACTATCCCGGGCGTCGACCTTGCTGGGATTTGGTGACGGACTTGGGGGGATACTCACTGTTCATCGGGAAGAACAATGCAGTCTCAATGCTTGCGGACTGTGTACCAGGGCTGCGTGGAAACTGCGTTTACTGGATTGGTGGGAGAGGTAGGGATAAAGGCATGGTCTTTGACATGGAAACTGGAAGGACTACACCATACAAATCTCCTCCGCTCGCCACTGAACATGGACATCCTCAAAGCACAATCTGGTGGTACTTCTTGAAGAATTGAGCAATGCATGGGCCAACCGTAATAACAGTCCATGGAGGAAGAAAAGGCACGCTTTTGTATTCAACATACGTTAGATGTGCTTTGCTTATTGCTACCTTTACATCATATACTTTTCAAGTTTATCAGAGTGAGCAGGGCTGAAATGCCTACTTAATTGCTGTATGAGACTTTTGTTTTCCTGCTCAGCGATGATACTCTGTACTGTCATCTATATTCCATTCTGTGGACTTAATCTGCCGTTTGTGCTTATAGGTTATTGGTTTTAATTTGTGATATTCGTTTTGCGCTATACATAGTTACATTGCCTTTTGGTGTTATTAGTCCATTTGCGCGATGTTTTTTCAGCATATGTTTTTCCTGTGTAGGCTGTTTCTTTTTTGTTTGATCAAGTAATGGATGTCCAAGAATTTGTGTGAAATGTCCATCATGCAAACTCTAGTGTCTGAGTTTTAAAGAGTGATATTCCGCATGTAGAACCTAATTCTTGCTTGTAATATGTGTGAGATAATAATGGTAGCAGTAGTTTCCACAGCACAGCGTAGCACACAACACATGAATCGCAAATAGAGCCACTACCAAGACGATTCAACTGACGATAACGTAGTTTAATGTTTAAACCAATCGTTAATCTGTGAGATGAAGCTGGAAAGGGTGGCCCGGCCCTGGCCTTAGAAAATAGGCACGGTTGAGTGCTGCTACTGATACTGTAGTTTGTCTGAAAATCCTCTGAAACAGGCAGAGAAACTAAAAAGGAAGTTAACACAAGGTTTACTGAATAGCCTTACCAAAGGGGTGTTTGGATCCTCACATCTAAATTCCTGGCCGCCACCTCCACTCCTCCCACGAAACCCTAGCTATGCCGCCGGTGCTAGCACGCCGGGCACCGCATTCTTGTCTGTGCATGTGGATACCTCGAGGAGGTGCTGCTGCTGTGGTGCTAATCGGCTGAACTAGGATGAGACGGTTGTTACGGACGTCTACTTTCTCTACCTCGATGCGCGACTACATTGGACCTCGTTGCTCCAAGTCGCTTCCACTCCGCTTGCGCGTCTAGTGGTAACGATACATGATCTCCCTCTTACAAGGTTTCCTGTGATTGAACGGTAGAGTTTTTGCTCATGTAGCCCCTCTCGTTCTCTAACAAGTTTAGCCGACTAAAGTTTAGGAGGTGCATGTTCGGATCTATGGCTAAAGTACATGGTTAATAAAAAAATGGACATGTCTACCTCTCATAAAAGTTCTCTCCTCTAGAATTTGTTCGTTTCCGTCGGATTGGACCGTAATGAAGCCAAGCCGCCCAGAATAAACCCAGAACAGATCTAGCTGTTTCAAAAGAATCGCGTTTGGTTGCGACGGGTGGAGAATTTAAGGGGGCCCATCTCGAATATTTGTTGTGTTGTCGGACCGGATCGGAACTGGACCTCAGCATGTCCGGAACAATTCTTTTTGTTCTCTTCGTGAGTCTTCGTGCCACCGGAGTCTCTCCGAGTCCCGGAGATCGGCTACTCCTACCTCCCACGAACCCTATCTCCTCCCTCCCATGGAAGGCGGCAGCGTGGGCTGAGTCGGCAAGATGACAATGGGCCCGGACAGGCTACGATGAGGCAGGCTGCGGCTCCGGGTAGGCGGCGCGGGCGAAGACGGCGACAGGACGGCAACCACTCTCTCAACTCCACGGTGACCTGACGGCAATGGCTCGGGGTAAGACCGTCATTTTCTCCCGGTATCCTTCCCTGCTCTCTTCTCTCCCTCGAATAGATCCACGCCGCACACCTTTGATGGCAGTAGTTCTTGATGTTTGCATGGTAAACTAGTAGTTCTTGATGTCTACGAAAGGAACCCTATCTTTCTTGATGTCGTTCTTGGATTGATTTCTAGTAGCATCTTGTTTCTTTACTGTTATGTAACACCTGGTGGCGTTACGACAAGATGGTCAGGCGTGTTCTTCAGAGGAAGGCGTATTTGTCCGAGTAGCGCTTCCGAGTACTGGGTGCACAGTTTGTAGCCCAGTGGGCCTAGTGGTGTGTGTTGGGCCGGAGGCCGTATTGTAAACATTAAAAGGGATAGAGACTCGCCGGTAGGAGGCAACAAGAAACATTATCGAACCAACTACTCCTCCTTCTTCTTGCATCACAAGTTGAACTCAGGCTACGCCATCGCAGTGCTTATATTTCCAACACTCACGCCTCCGGTTCGCCGCCGATCGGCCACGGGGAGTGACATTTTACATGACTGCTAGGGTTCTTGGACTGATTTGCTTGGACTGCTAGGATTCTTGGTTTAATTAGTCCAAAGCTTCAAATACATAATTATCATTTGATCATACGTGCAATCACTTGTCATTTTTTGGGAGCTCATGTGGTACAAGTCCAGTCCAGTGCTATTCTTGTTTGATTTATTGTTCTCTTTTTAATCTTGCTAGATCACGGGGTAGCAAATAAGACTTATATTGCCCTTTTGCCTCATATCAGGCCTATGATTATTTTGAAACATGACAAGCATATGTTTGGACTATGTTGTCGATCAAGCCTGATCTTCTTTATGAGGCCTTTCTTACAGTGCAATTAGTCTGTTTGCTCCCTTGTCTGATTTTCTTTTTGTGTGGCCATTTATTCTTTTGCACTCTTTGGTACATTTTCGGTGCCTCATACTCTGTCCGGTCAGGTTGATTGCTGATGTAGTGCATATTGTGATCCCATATATCAGTTGTAGAGTTAGCAGTTCTCATGGTATTGCTACTGAAAAATTCCATTTTATTTCTGACATTCGGTATCGTTGCTAAAAATTCTTTGCTCTTCCTTGGCTTATAGTAGATTTCATTTGATTTAATGCACTATATGATGTTATCATAGTAGCTGTCCCAGGAAGGTGGGTGTTGGACCTCCCATTTTCAGTGCAGTTTGTGACATTTTGCACGTGCCACCACCAATTTACTTTGTTCTCTTCGTTCTTGCTTGATTTGGTGCTTTTTGATACTCCAGTAGCTCAGAGGCTCTAAGATGTATCTATTGAGAACCTTGGGGGGGGGGGGATCTCTTCTCCTGTCCACCATATTAAAATCATAGTTCCAACTTGTATCCACAATGTGTTCTTCATCATGCGGGAGCACTATTATGTGCTCATATTATAATTTTTACTGAATTATTTTCTGTAAGTAGCATAGACATGTTAAACCTTATTCTGCATCCTGGCAATTTAGGCATCTTTTAGTTCTATTCGAACTTGGTCATCTGTTTTAAAGACTGATTGCATCCTTGTTGGTGAATGCGCATAGTCAAATTTAATTCGGACTACTGGAAATTTCTATTGCAAGCAATGAGTGACCTTGCCTACGACAATTTGCCTGCCTGTTCTGTTTGCAATGAACATTGTGAAGAAAAATCTTGCATTGGATCAGTAGTTAGCTCTGCACATTCGACGATACTTTGACCAAGTATTTGCCGAAAACAATTTTCCTTGTCACCCAACTAAAATGGTTCAAGATGCACGCCCTGTTTACTGTGCTTCCCACTACTGTTAACGCGAAAACGGTTCTGTAGCAGCAGCAAGCATTGCAAACTAGCCTTTTTGCACGTCAACCTGTCTCAAAGTTCCAGCATTTTTTGGACGCTAATCCTACTACCTCCGATTGTTAAGTAACCTGCATCCATTGAAATCTATTCATGTTTCTGATGCTTGGTTACTGTTGGTTTATATTACTGTTGTCATACTGTTCCATCATCTCATCTCAGTTGGCCTATATATTTGAGCTGCTCGCTAGCTTCATAAATCTTGAACTGGTAAGGTAGATCTGTTTTATCAGCACAAAGATTTCTTAATCGGACATTACAATTGTTAGCAAATATAGTGCACTTTCTGTATGCTCATATGACTTCGTTCATTGATTGACATGCACCTTAATCAAACTGATGCTTAGTGCCTCTACTTTAGGTGCAATATATAGTTCAGTTCATGTGCCTGTTCAGGGGCAATGTAGTTCAGTGTAGGTACTTGTCAGGTTGCTTTAATACTACAGTTAATATTGTAAGCATTATCTGAACTACTAGTGCGTCAGGTTAAACTATATTATTAGAATGTGAAGGTTTCATTAGTTGTGTCAGCATGTGTCAGGTTGCACCTAGTAATTGAGAAGTAATGTGTGTTTGCTTGTCTTCTTCATGTCTCTGACGATGTTGGTCTGGACTATATATCTAAACCTTTTGCCTTGCTTCTCAGATGTTGTATGGAGTAGCACACTACTGAAATTCAATCTGAAAAGAGACCTGTGAGGACAACCTTGATGCTTTTCTTGCTTAAATTTCTGTCAAACTATGTAAATTATGTACTTGAGCTCATGGTACTGGCAGGGGATTATATGTTTCTATGGTGATTGCACTCTATTTGGGGTTGCACGTGTCAGGGGATTCCAATTTGGTGATTGCATTCTGTCCGGAACAGTTCTGTTAGTGCCGAACACATTTTTTTTGTTGAGAAGTAATCCCAGTGGAATTAATACGTTGGGATTAACAGAATCGCCCGGATGGAGTGAATCACCTAGATTCACCCTATCCGGCCCCTAAATCATTCTAGGTGAAGAATTATTCCCCAGCTACCGAACATAAGCACTCTTTTTCTACCCCTAACATGTGTAGAGGAGTATTTTTGACTTTAGTTGCCTTTTTCCCAAGTTTAGGAGATTTTAGGAGTGTTGAGGTGACTATGGTCTAAAGTCTAGGAGGTGGGTTGGCTAAAGTTAGGATATTTTAGGAGGTTATGTTTGGAGCAAAAGTAGCTAAAGTTTAGCCAACTAAAGTTTAGGAGGTGGATCCATATAGGACGTAATTTATCCCCTTCACTGGATGTTTGCCCTTGTCAGCAGATAAGCAGCGTTTCTTCAGAAATTCCAACCATGACACCCGTATTCAGTAAACCAATAGGATGAGATCTTCCAATACTCCCCAAGAAATTAAAGGGCTGATGTTGTGTTCTGATTTTTTTCTATCCAATAACCCTATGTATCCATATAAGATGTAAACTCCATCGGTAAATGAAGCGCTGTACGCAGGAGAATATTTTGAGTGATATTCTATTACGGTGGTTCCAAAAAAATCAGAAGGGAAAAGAAAAAAAAATTCAGGAACAGAATCCATCTATATGGTGCCATATAATTCTAAAGCTTACTCTACATACTGAGGGGCGAAATTTTTTTCTGAAAAAGGAAATATTTATTTTAGCTTTAAGTTTGTTATTGGACGCTCAGTGGTGCTTATCTCTGTGGTACACAAAAACTTTACTTAAACTGTACTAAATATTTTCTTTTCGTAATAAAAATAAATACCCATGTCATGTTGATACAAGGACTAACATTGTAATTCTATAACACGCGCATTTGGCAGGTCATCTTGTTTTCTTAAGTAGCAGACGATCTGTTGTTCGAACAAGGAGATCTCTGCATTGTCTGCGGACTCTTCACATAAGGTCTTCAATGATCACTGGAATCACCTTGTTAGAATGTGTATACTCTAGGTGCGCCTGCATATATATATTTCCGAAACTAATGTGATTATCTTATGTCATGCACTCAAAATGTGACAAGGAGGGAGGGAAAGGGGAAACGAACATGTAATAAATCCCAATGGAGTGTCAAGCCAGTAGATCATCTCTGGATTAACATCCAAAACTCACCAACGACATTTTTGCAAACAAAAGGTGTTGAAAAGCAACTTTAGATGGTCCAAAAGAGGAAAACAATGAAACTGAGGAAGAACTACTACTGATTCAATTCAAGTTGCGGCGATCAATATATATCTTTCTGCACAAACAAATGACGAGCTATAGGTAGTAATTTACATCCAGGAAAAAACCGAAACTTGATCAATCCCCAGTTGCAATGAACCAATGCACACTGGAAGGCCGGTGCTAGCTAATTACACATTTCTGGAGCCTCCCTGAGTTGGCAACAGTCAGTAGATGCTTAATTATTTGCCCTGGACTCACTCACTCGAGCCATCTATGTTACATCAATGAGAGATCGATCAGGGAAGAATGAGTGCCTAAACAAGAGGAACAAATCAAGAACGATGAAACAAGCAAAAGAAGCTAGAAATATGATCGATCGACTGATCAATCCCCAATTGGTCCATGCAGCTGAATTTGCGGAGATCACAAACACTACTGCATGTTGAATTGAGATGATGAGCAAGAAGGAGCAGAGAAGATCATCTATCATTGGTGCATCTTGGCCGGTGGCGCGGGGTACCCCACCGGCATAACGTAGGGCGCGTGTCCCGGCGGGAACATGACTGGTGTGCCGACGGCCGCCGGCGCCACCATGTGCCCCGCCGCGACGGGGTGGCCCATGGGCGCGTGGCCGTACATGCCCATGGGCGGCGGCGGGTGGTGGTGGTGCTTGATGCCGCCGGGCCCCATGGGCGGCATGGCCCCCGCGGGCCCGCCGGTGATCGGCGCACCGCCCGCCGCCGCGACGTCGCCGGCGTTGACGCTGGTGATGTCGTGGATGCTGGAGCGGCGGCGGTCGCGGTTCATGGAGTTGAGGCGGATGAAGTACTTCTGCGCGTGGCTGGCCACCTGCGTCGGCGTCCGCGAGATCACGAAGTTGCGCGAGATGCTGCGCCAGTCGCCCTTGCCGAACTTGTCCAGACCAAGCAAGAACAGCCTGCAGAAATTTGTTACGATTGAATTGAATCCCCTTCTGACACTCATCACAAAAGGATTGAAACTTTGAGCGAAAGACGCATGCTTTATTAGTTTGTGATTTGTGAAGAGAGAGAAACAAGGAAGAGAAGCAACGGCCAACGAACCTGTGCTCCTCCTCTGTCCACGGGATGCCCTTGCGCCTCTCCTGCTCCGCCTTGGAGCAGCTCTTCCCAGCGTCGACGCCGCCCTTCCGCTCCTCGCGCCGGTTCCCGCCGCCACCTTCCTTGGGCGCGGACGCGACGCCGCCGCCGTCGGACGGCGTGGCGGACTCCTCGCCGGCGTAGCGCGGGAGCGGCACGCGGCCGGCCTCGATGGCGCCCACGTCCTCCACCAGTGCCTCGTAGTGGCGCCGCACGTCCTCCGCCGTCCGCGACGGAAGGCTCGCCGCGAGCGCCGAGAACCAGCTCTCGTCCGGCGGGCCGTCGGCGGGCGGCGCCGCCGCCTTCGCGACCGCGTTCTCGAACGCTTTGTCCTCCTCACGCGTCCACGCCGTAGCAGAGGTTGTCGCAGCAGAGCTCATCGGCAAAGTCTCGTCTGGTCTGGCCTGGAGTCTGTCCCGTGGCGTGTGCTCTCCCGGTGATGATGGCTGCTAGCACACGGCGGCGGCCGGCGGCGTGGTACGATTAGTATAGTGTAGTAATTAACCAGAGGGGGCAGAGCCTTATCCACAAGGGTGCAAAGCGGGAGTAGGATATATACAAGTGGTTAGTATTCGTTTTGCGGCTGCGTTTAGGTGTAAATATAGCCTTCTAAATGATTTTTATCCACAACTTTGGTCTCAAAAAAATGCTATACTAGTATACGGAGTATTTTTCTCAGAAATGAAATGAGAAATAAGTACCGTAAAAATCGAAGACAATAATAATATACTTCGGGTAAAGCATGAAAAGGAATCAGTTGTGTCATAAGTATTCTATGTTCAGCTTCATCTCAGCATTGACCAGATTGTACATACTGATTAAAACTGAAAACTCGAAATTGAACAGGAGGGGGTCGGTGAGTGAAGTACTGTCCCGCGCGGGAAAACAGCTGATGGTAAATTTTGAAAAATAAAGTGGTACGGTAGATCCAGAATTCAATAACCACGCCCGAAACAGTCTAAAATTATTTGAAAAAAAATATATACGAGCAAATGCAAGGAAAATGCTATAGGTCCAATCCAATTAGTACAACCAGTGTGTCCAACCAAGACACAAATGATGTTTTTAAGCCTATTTACTTGTGATATCTTTTGTATTGGTTAGACGCTAGTTGGACAATTGAGTTGGACTTATAGCAGTACTCTAAATGGAAATAAAGAAAAGATGACAGCACACCAAAGCTACTTTGAGAAGGATATGGACGCAAGGTTCCAGTTTGGGAGTCGCTGTCATGGACACAATGAAAAAAGAAGAGGAATCAAATGATCATTGTCTGAACAAGAAGCAAACGGCTCCAATCGGCGCTGAATTTGGGATCATCTGTGATTCAGGCCTCGATACGGTGACAGCTTTGCCTTCGTCCCCTACTTGCCACCGCCGGACCGAAGATGCCTTGTCGTGGTGAAAAATTTCAACAATTGGAACTTGGAAGCATGTTGTCTGTGGTCATAAGAATAGCTGTCGCAATCGCTTATTATTTGAGATTTTCTTGTGTTTAGGCAATAGCTTGTGCACTGTTATTACACTTGTTTGTTAATTATACCTCATTTTGGGCCTCTGCACGAATCCTGGACCTTGTGCACAATGAAACTTGTATTTGCTTATTACTGTCTAATTGCACATGTGGTGTTTCTTCCATGCCCCTCGAATATATATTTGTTGGATGATTTCTTCAGTGAAATAGTATGCACTCCCTTTGTTCTTAAATTGTTAACGTTGATGACTTTTTTTTTATGTTTAACCGCTCGTCTTATTCAAAAAATTTAAACATTATCCAAGATGTTGTTATTATTTATTTTATAATAAAAAAGTTCAAACACAATTTATAATTTGACATATTTGAAAAAATATTTTAAATAAGACGAATAGTCAAACATAATGAAAAAAATCAATTGCATCAATAATTTAAGAACGAAAGAGAGTACTAGTTTTCCTACACCATTTCAAAGGTCACTGCCAGTTTCCACTGCATTGTTCGAACTACCAGTTCTTGAATTCGAAAGGAACACTGAGCTTCCACTTTCAATGTAGGCAGTGAAGAAATACAGCTACAAATACAGGGATGCAGCTGGGAGAGTAGGAAGCAGAGGTTTGATGCAAACGTGGGCGATTCTCCATTTCTCATTCTGGCGGGGCGCGCGATCCGCAGGCGCACTCCATGATTGGCTCCGCGTCGTCCTTGCCCTCTTTGGCCGCTTGCGTACGTCACGTCCCTGGGGCCGATGGGTCCACCCGATCTTGACACCACGTCGCTCTCAGCCCATGGAGCCATGGTCTTTCCACGACCTCCTATGGCTGCTGAACTCTGCCAAGGGTAGGAGAAGGCTCACCGTGCTTTTGACCGCGGGCCTCGTAACTGGTGGCGACGGTGACTGCCCCTTCCTTGCCTGAGTATTCGTCCAGCTTCGACTAGTTCAGGGATTCGATGATCTCCAACGAAGGAACAAACTTCATCATACTCCCTCCTTCCAAGAATATAAGAATTTGTTAATTTTTTCACTCCTTGTTTGATTTTTCGTCTTATTTAAAATATTTATTCAAATACAAAAATAAACATACGCACTTAAAACATATCTAGAAATAAAATAAATTTTAATAAAATAAATAAATTTTTAACAAATTTTTTGAATAAAATGAATGATCAAACATGATATCTAAAAATCAACAAATGCTTGTATTTGTATTTCTGGATGGCGTAGTAGAAAAAAGATGCTCCATAGAACGTCACATCCATGCGTCCATCGATTTCGGCATTAACAGCCAGCGCTCACTCCGCAGCTCATGGGTGTAAGCCCAACAAAAACATGATGGCCCAAATCGTTTCGTCTGCAGGAGCCTCTCCGTTTCGTTCGTAGCTTCCTCCGTCATCCAAGAAAGTCAAGGCCGCGGTCTAGCAACACCGTGTGCGCCCCACGCTGCCGGCTTAGCTGCCAAAGGCACCTACGCCGTCTGCGTCCCATGCTTCCGCCCTAGCTGCCGGAGCCACCTACGCCATTCACGCCCCACACCGTTATCGGAGCCATCTACATCATGCCGCCGACGAGGACAAGAAGTGCGAGTCTCCGCCGAGAAGGACTACGCGTCCTCCACAGCTGCGGCGAGGTTCTCGCAACACGACCACAACGAGCTGCCGCTCAAGGCCTACCGTCGACAAGGAGATTCTTGCTATTTTACCTAAGAATCCGGTGAGCTTCGATAGAATGCTCATCTATCTATACTTCGTTAAAATGCCCACAAAACGGATGTAGAAACGATAGAATACTCATGGCCCCTTTTTCGGACGGAAATGCCCCCCTGCTCTTCTTCTTCCTTGTATCCGGCCATGACCGACCTCCTTTTCCCGTGGATCTCACCGTTGGAAGCCTCGTTGTCGGAGAACCCGACTTCCCGTCTCGCTCGTGCAGCCCCATGCGCGCCACGATGCCGACTCGCCCCGCCACCGTGCGAGCCACGTTGCGGCCTCGCCCGCGCGCCACCGCCGCCCGTATCGCCCGGCCTCGCGCGGCCCCGCGTGCGCGACGTCGCCACACACGTCACCGGTCTCGCGCGGCCTCACACATGTCGCTTCGCTGCGTGGTCCCGCGAGCACCCCCGTCGACTACCCCACACGATCTTGTTACCTCACGAGGCGGATTGAGGCGGCCGACAGCGGAGACGGGCGGACCGAGGCGGCTCGTGTCCGATGGCAGCGATGAATCGACTAAGGCAGATTGGGCGACTAGCGGTGGATGGCCGGTGGCGGCGACGGGTGGACCGGGGCGACCGGTGTGTGATGGTGGCGACCAGCGGCGACGGGAAATGGATGGCCGACAATGGCTGGCCATGGTGAGCTCGCATGGTTGAAGTTGGTTGTCCTGACCAGGAGAGAGAAAGGGAGGTGGATGGCGTGGATGGGAAGAGGAAGGAGAAGAAGTAGGAGCAATCTTGTTCAAAAAAGTTCATATGGGCATTTCACAGGTCCGACATTGGTTTCGTGAGCATTTTACCGAAGTCCCACGAGACGTGGACATTTTACCGAAGCCTACTAGATAGATGGACAGAATAGTAAAAATCTTGTTAAGAAGGGATCGTTGCCCAACAAGTCAACAATCAGACCACACACTGAAGTTTAGTGCTTTGTAGTCCAATTTGGATTGTGTAGAGTAGAGCGTCTTATAACTTGTGAATCTGTGAAAGAAAGTGATGAGTGTAATTTGTGCATATTTTGTTATTTAAATGAGACGAGCCAAATTTAATTGATTCAACTTGAAGGACATGTTTCATTGAACTCTGAACATTCCATCTGGCATTTGCAATATGGTTTTCCCGAATTCTCAACACTCGTGGTGTATCTTAAAACATACAATTGTCAATAACAAAATAAAACTTTCAAGAACAAATTAGCACTCCGCACTTGCTAAATTGGAAATATCCATCAATTTTCAGGTCATCGGTGTAGTTGAGTGAAGGCGTTGATGGCCCTATATTGTTTAGAATCCTTCTCTTTGCTGGTAGCTTCTTCCTGTCTTTGCACCTAGCAAGAACAAAAAATCAAAATGTTCAGAGATGCAAGTGAAAGTTGAAAATTGCATTGTGTTTAAATGTTGGCATACCAGTGAAGTTTTTTCTTGTAACACTTCTTATGCGAACTGCCTTTTTTTAAAGCGTGCATTACTTAATGTGACATCCGGTGGATTTACAACAGCCTGGGTTGTGCTTTTATCATTGATAGAAGTCCTTGGGTATGCACTGATTTTTTCTTCTATTTGCTGACTAAAAAATTCAATTGCATTGTCCACAAATGTCGTACATTCTGGATAGTTGGCTGTTCGATGTGCTACATTGAGCAACTTGTGGGAGTAATATCCGTAAAGAAGCATAGCATCCATTTTTGGATTTTCAATTATGTCTCTTCCATGTATGTCTTGTATAGTTCCACTACGTACTGTCGTGTCCTTGGACAACCCTTTCATTTACTTCGCATATTCGTTTAATTGAGCCATTTGCATGCCTAATGTGTTTTCAAGTCATTGTTTAAACTATCATTTAATTGAGTGCTTTGCATGCCTAATGTGTAAACATTCTCCATGTAGCATTTATCCCATTTTCTTTCACTTTGTAAATACTATCTAGCCAAGACTGCTTGTGCACCTTGGTCCACAAGATGACAAATTTTTCTTCAAATGTTGCCTCCTCCTCTACTCAAACATGTGGATAGAGGACTTGATTCTTTATTTTTAGGCGGCTAAGGAGAATGTTTAACAACATTTTGCATGATGTGGAAAGTGTACAAACCATGCCATGCCTATTGAAACACTTTTTCAATTGCCTTTCCCATTGCAAAATCTTGGTCTATATAGAATGTTTTGGGTTGTATTCCATTATGTCTATTTCATCATACATTACAGCAACACCAAAAACAATTGTTTCTCTAAACTGATTGAACCCCACAAAACACCAAAAGGTCTTCCAAAAAGTAGTGTCAAATGAGACAACATCACCAAAGTGTGCATAGTAAGCAAGTGTTGGGGGTTCGACGCCAAGTTCGCTTCGCGTGGTGTGAACGCCCTGCTCCGTGGACCTCCTCCTCGAACGGATGGGTTTAAGTTGTTTACATTTCTCTTAACCGCTAACGCCAACTAGTCGAATAAATGTGCAGCTGAGCGAGCAAAGAGATGGTCGGGTGATGACGCGGCGCGTCATAATCGGCCAAGCGGTGCGAAGTAAAGTGAGCGGCCGGAGATGAAGACGTCGGCCGAGCGGTGCGAAGAGAAGGGAGGTGAAGAGCACGGGCCGGAGCGAAGCATCATCCAGGTGACGCTCTCCGACTCGACGTCGGCTAGGCCGCAGATCGCGAGCGACATGTACATGGTCCGGATTGCCCTCGTGAGTTATCGCCTCTCGGTAGTACCGTGAGCATTCGGCTATGGTAGAATGGTCATGTAAAGTTGTGGTTCCCCACGACTATAAAAGAAGGCCAAGAGTCACTTGTAAACACACATGTGTAATATTGAGTTAACTTCGCTTATCCAAGTGTCGTTACCTCGACACCCCGTTCATTTACTTCGCATATTCGTTCATTGTGTTTGGTGTGCTAAGTGAGCTTGTACCTTGACACTTAGTACACCAACATTAGCGCCCACCGTGTGTGAGCTTGTAAGTGCATCTAGGCCCCTAATTGTTGGTTTCAAGTGATTGACGTCAATACAATTGAAAAGGACTAATATTTTTGAAAGTTGCCTAGAGGGGGGGGTGAATAGGCAATCTAGATAAAACCACGAAACTACAACACTTAAAAACAAAAGGGTCAAATTCACCACTGAAGGAACTTCCGTCGGGGTGGTGAAATGAAAAACCTAGGGAATGGAAAGGGAGAGGAAATCTCACGATTCCACTTGAATGGAAACCTTCCTTTTTGCCTTGAGAGTGTTGTACCTGCAGGAATTTAGTAGACACGCAATACACAAGTAGATCGGGCTAAAATACACCCGAGAGATGAACAAGCAAACACACAACAAAAACAAACAAGAGAGGCGCGGAGATTTTTCACCGAAGTTCGGACTCCTCACAAAGAGGTTCCTACGTCTCCGTTGAGGAGCTCACAAAGAGCCGGGTTTCTTTCAACCCTAATCCTCCCAAGCAACCACAAAGGTCAAACTTGGTTTTCTTCTTCCTCCTTGGATTCTTTTCCTTACGGAGGCGAATCTCAACCTTCACAAACTTCCCAAGGCTCACCACAAGCTTGGGAGCTCTAGGGTAACACCTAGCCAATCTAGGAGAACGAATCTCCAAGAGTAACAAGTGAAGAACGAGATTAGTTGCTAGGGGAAGATGTGCTCTAGGTTGGGTTGATGCTATCAAGCTTGGAATCAAGATGGGAGCTCACTCCAATGGCTTTGGATCTCAAGAAGAGTGGAGAGGAGTGAGAGAGAGAGCTTGAGCAAGATCCGAGAGTTCAAAGGGCACCGAGCACTTTTTCTCACGGGTTAGGTCAAAGCTTTATATAGTGTGGGCTCTAAAAGAGCCGTTGCTCAAGTTCAATGATTGGACTTGACGGAACTTCCGTGGGTGACGGAACTTCCGTCACCCCATTAGGTCAACTGCGAAACACCCGGGACGGTACTTCCGTTCGAGTTAGAACTTCCGTCCAAAACTCTCTGGAACCGACGGAACTTCCGTCGGCCCGGACGGAACTTCCGTCGGGTAAGATTTGAACTAGAAAAACCTAGGGACGGTACTCCCGTCACGTTTAGGACTTCCGTTCCAAACTCTCTGGAACCGATGGAACTTCCGTCGACCCGGACGGAACTTCGTCGGGAGTGGAGAAGATAGGAAAAGATAGGCTTTTTGATCGTCGTTGAGTTGGTATTTTGGTTCCAAGTTGTTTGAGAATACCTAGAGCACATTTTTCCCTGCACGTAAGATCGCTTCACCCCTCTTAATAGTTTGGCACACCTATACTCAAGAAGCTATAAATCTAAACTTGTAGTCTTTGCTTTTTGAGTACTTGATCACTTTTTAATTGAGGGGTTTACTTTCTCACATTGTGGATACTATCATTTTATTGTCCTGCACAATGACTCAATAACCACATTAGAGCTTTTAATCATTTGTCATTTATCACCAAAACCCACTAGGGGGCCTAGTGCATCTTCAATCTCCCCCTTTTTGGTGATTGATGACAAATAATTAAAAGGGATAAACGATATCAAATACGAAAGGAACAAAAACAAACAAAATATAGCGGAGCTCCCCTAAAGCGATGCATGGGTCACACAAACATGTGAGAGAGCTCCCGCTATATTTTGTGCTTGTGGGGTGCCAAAAGACAAGGTGCATAAGTGACAAGTTTAAGTGTGAAAAGGAAGGGCAGCACAAGCGCAAATAGCTTCACACCACATAACGCAAGCCACATATATCAATAAACTAAAAAGACACCACATCAAAGCAATAAGCAACCATCATCCATCATTCAAGCACATAGTTTGCGAGGAATTTAAAAACTAGCCCTATTACAATAGAGCACAAATCACATAGTTCCTTACATAAGTTCCCATAAGTTCCAACAACTAAGATAGATAAAGAATGCAAAGATAAAGAAGGTGATCCCTTTTCTCACTCTCTCCCCTTTGGCATCAAGGCACCAAAAAGGAAGAAAGGAAGGAGAGTAAGATAGGGAATCACTCGTCGCCCTCCTGCCCGCCAAAGTCCTCCTCTTCTTCTTCTTCATCTCCTGCATGGGCTGCATGGGAGCTTTGACCACCATCACCACCAAAGAAGGGAGCATAGTCCTCGGGCTGCCACCGATAGACAGGGAGGGGGTGCATCCTCCTCTTCCTCGGATCCTGGAGGGAGACCTCGGCACCACTGTGACCTCATGAAGTTCTTCATCCTTCTAGCATTCTTTTTGACGCCTGCCCGGTCCGGTGGATATCAATAGCATTCACTGTGCACACATTGAAGATTGACTTGAGGGCACCCAAGATGCGAGAAGTGGGAGAGCCATCCCGGCGTGGAGCTGCACTCGCTAGAAGCACCAAGCGGGGCTGGGGTGCTGCGCTTCTTCTTTGCTCCTCCTTTTAGCTTGAGCTGCGAGTGGACGATGCTTGCATTCCTTCTCAAATGTCAGCTGGGTAACTCCCTCAATCATAGCCATAATCCAAGGAGCATAGGGAAGTGTCATCCTAGTGTTCACGCTGCGCCTGCTAATCTCCTCAAAGATAAAACCCATGACACAAAAGGGAGCGGCGTCGGGTGCAAACCTCACTAACACATTCCTTGACCAAGCAGCAATCTGTTCATTGTATCCATCCTTGGGCACAATGGTCCGGCGAAGGATCCTGTTAAGATAGAAGTAGTAGGGCTGAAGTCCCTTTGTCCGTCCATAGACACATGGGCCATCATCATACATAAAGGCCGGCTCGGACTCGGGGATGTTTTGCTCATTGATAATGGTCTCATGATCATCATCTCTGTCGGACTACGGTAGGTTGAAATAAGAAGCAAACACTCGCCAGCTGCACTCATAGCGCTGTCCTTGAGTCATCCAAACTATCTTGTGGCGGCCGGTGTCAATATAGAGTGTGGCATAGAACCGACGGACAATTTCTTCATTCCAATCATGGCGGAAAGCCATGAGGTCATAAACTCCACGGGCCCCGCACACATCTATCACTTGATCAAAAATAGCATCGTTCTTGTTCTCCATGTACTGCCAATCAATCCACCGATGCTGATGCAGCCTCCGAGATTTCTTCGCATGTCAATGAAGAACGTGTAGTAGTAGTCCTGTTGACCCCACGGGTGGAACCTTGGATCCGATGCCTCTTTCTCCCGTACACTCGCGGGGGTCCGTCCTTCTCGGCGCATCCGAGTACATCGGGGTGCCTCCTCATATCACATCGGCTGTGGGAGCCAATGTAGACCGGTGGCCTCACACGAACATCACTGGTTGCAACACCTGCAGGCAGCTGCTCCTGACCGGTCACGAGCAACCCCCTTGCCCTTGCCTCTGCTGTCGGGATGCGGTGTGCGCTTGATCACCCTCTTGCGCTTGAGCTATGAGCGAGACGGCAACTCCTCCTCACTCTCCGAAGATGGAACTTCTTCCTCAATGTCCTCATCGGGTCTTGGTTCCCGAATGGTTGGCCCGCCGCTCTTCCTGCCCGCGTGCTTGGTACGAGTCATACTCGACAAGAAAGAAGGAATTGATAAGAGCTTGGTCGAATAGGATAGGTAACGTGTCAATGTGGGCAATTTCGGGGACGACGGAACTTCCGTCCTGTCAGGACTTCGCCCATGGAGTTGACCAAACCAACACAAAATCTATTCTACCTACTAGTGCTAGACAAATACTTGAGTATACTAAGATGATAGATGCTATTCTACTCAAGATAGACCAACAAGCCACTAGCATTGACCAAGATTTGAAAAAAAGAGATTTCAAGATCCATACCAAATCCACGCGAAGGAGAGCGCGTATCCACGGAAGAAGTTGAAGAACGGAAGTGCCGTGGGATGGGGAAGCTTTTCCTTGGTTGAAATCGCAGATCGCCTCGGGTGCTCACGAGCTAGGGTTTGGGAGGAGAGAGAAACCGTGGGGAGTTGTGAGGAAGAAGAAGGAAAAGAAGGGGTCGGGTTCCCCTTAAACCCGTATATGATGGAAGTTCCGTCACCGACGGAAGTTCCGTCAAAACCAGAGAGTTTTGCACGGAAGTTCCGTCGGGGAACGGAAGTTCCATCCTGTCCTGGTTCAGCCCGTTTTGGAAGAATTTTGAGAAAAAGTTTTGAAGGTTGGAAACCTAGGTTGGAACTTGGGGTTGCCTTCACTTGTGGATAGCCAGCAATCAACCACGAGAGAACAATATCCACAAGATGGGCAATATGATCACAAGATCAACTTTAAATATTTTCAATACAAAAGATAAGCTTTATTTTTGCAAATAGTTTTTGAGATGATAAAGACAACAATCAATATCACCAAGATGCGCAAGATTTCATTCCACATTAGAAGAATCAAGTATATTAAGTTCACTCCTAAGCTCACAGAATCTTTTCTCATCTAATGGCTTGGTGAAGATATCGGCTAGTTGTTTATCGGTTCTCACATAGCTAATCTCAATGTCCCCTTTGATTGAATGATCTCTCAAGAAGTGGTGCCGGATATCTATATGCTTAGTCCTATTATGATCAACGGGGTTGTATGCAATTATGATGGCACTCTCATTGTCACATAGGAGAGGAACTTTGGTCAAAGAGTATCCAAAGTCCTTAAGAGTTTGTCGCATCCATAAGAGTTGTGCACAACAACTACCGGCTGCAACATACTGCGCTCGAGCTGTGGAGAGGGCAACGGAGTTTTGTTTCTTGGATGACCATGAAACAAGGGACCTACCCAAGAATTGGCAAGTCCTGGAGGTGCTTTTTTTATCTACCTTACATCCGGCGTAGTCGGCATCGGAGTAGCCAACTAACTTGAATTTGGCGTCCTTAGGATACCACAACCCTATGTTTGGAGTGTGAACCAAATATCTCAAGATTCTTTTAACGGCCACCAAGTGGCTCTCTTTTGGAGTGGCTTAAAATCTTGCACACATGCACACACTAAGCATGATATCGGGCCTAGATGCACAAAGATAAAGCAAAGAGCCAATCATGGAGCGATATACCTTTTGATCAACCGCCTTCCCATTCACGTCCAATCCTAGATGACCATTTGTCTTCATTGGAGTCTTGCTTGGCTTTGCCTTGTTCATATCAAATTTCTTGAGGATGTCTTGGATGTAGTTGGTTTGACTTATAAAGGTTCCATCTTCTAGTTGCTTGACTTGAAAGCCTAGAAAGAACTTCAACTCCCCCATCATCGACATCTTAAATTTCCTAATCATAATCTTGGCAAACTCATCACGAGAAAGATTGGTTAGTAGAACCAAATATTATGTCATCGACATATATTTGGCATACAAATAAATCACTTCCAACTTTTCTAGTGAAGAGGGTAGGATCAGCTTTGCCCATTATGAAGCCCTTGTCGATGAGGTATCCCTTGAGGTGTTCATACCAAGCTCTTGGTGCTTGCTTGAGCCCATAGAGAGCTTTGTGAAGCTTGTACACGTGGTGAGGTTTCTTCGAATCTTCCAAACCCGGTGGTTGTTGCACGTACACTTCTTCTTGAATTGGACCGTTGAGGAATGCACTCTTCACATCCATTTGATATAACTTGAAACCATGATGTGTAGCATAGGCGAGCAATATGCGAATTGACTCAAGCCTTGCTACCGGTGCATATGTTTCCCCAAAATCCAAGCCTTCAACTTGCGAGTAGCCTTTTGCAACAAGTCTTGCTTTGTTTCTCACCACCATACCATGTTCATCTTGTTTGTTGCGGAACACCCACTTGGTTCCCACAACATTTTGCTTGGGTCTCTCCACCAATGACCACACTTTGTTTCTCTCAAAGTTGTTCAACTCTTCTTGCATGATCACCACCCAATCCGAGTCTTGCAACGCTTGTTCTACCTTAAGAGGCTCTAAAGAAGAAACAAACGAGTAATGATGGCAAAAGGTAGCCACTCGGGATCTAGTGGTTACCCCTTTTGAATGTCACCAAAAATGTTATCAACGGGATGATCTTATTGTATGCTTTGGCGCACTCGGGGTTGTTGGGGCCTAGGTGCATCTTCTTCCTGTTCTTCTTGTTGTTCGTCTTGATGATCATCACCTCCACCATCTTGTTCTTGGTCTTGGTTGTTGCCTTGATCATGATCGTCACCATGATCTTGGCCGCCACCTTGATCTTGTTCATTTTGTGGATCTTGTGGAGGATCTTCATCTTGACCTGGAGAAGATGGATCACCTTGCACTTGAGTTGGGTCTTGTGGCCTTATTTCGCCAATTGCCATGTTCCTTATTGCTTCACAGGGAGCTTCATCACCTACATCACTTGGATTAACTTGCTCTACTTGAGAGCCGTTAGATTCATCAAATGTTACATCACGCGTGATCTCAACAATATCGGTGACTTTGTTGAAAACTCGGTATGCATACACATTTGATCCGTTCCTAAGCAAGAAACCTTCATTGGTCTTTTGAGCAAACTTAGAAGACCTTGACTTCTTGTTAAGAATAAAGCACTTGCTCCCAAAGACACGGAAATACCACACGTTAGGAATTTTACAGGTGAGAAGCTCATAGGGTGTCTTTTTCAATATCTTTTGAAGGTACAACCGATTGGTTGCATGGCAAGCGGTGTTGATGGCTTCGGCCCAAAAGGTATCGGGAGTCTTGTATTCATCAAGCATGGTTCTTGCCATCTCAATGAGTGTACGGTTCTTCCTCTTGGCTACACCATTTTGTTGAGGGGTGTATGGTGCCGAGAACTCATGCTTGATGCCTTCTTCATCTAGGTACTCCTCGACTTGTGTATTCTTGAACTCGGTGCCGTTGTCACTTCTAATCTTTTTGATCTTTACTTCATATTCATTTTGTGCTCTTCTCAAGAAGCTCTTTAGAACACCTTGTGTCTCACTTTTATCCTTCAAAAAGAATACCCAAGTGAAACGGGAATAATCATCAACAATGACAAGGCCATACTTGTTACCGCCAATGCTTAGGTATGTGACCGGTCCGAAGAGGTCCATGTGAAGCATCTCCAATGGTCTTGTCGTCGTCATCATCGTCTTGGATGGATGGTTGGCTCCAACTTGCTTTCCGGCTTGACATGCGCTACACACTTTGTCCTTCTCAAAAGCAACATCTTTTAGTCCAACAACGTGGCCACCCTTTAGAAGTTTATGTAGATTCCTCATCCCAACATGAGCTAGTCGGCGATGCCATAACCAACCCAAAGTGGTTTTTGCTATCAAACAAGCACTTAGATTTGGACCCTCTTTGTTGGTGAAATCAACAAGATAGATCTTATCCTCCAAGTACCCTTTGAACGCAATTGAGGAATCCGCTTTTCTAAAGACGGTCACGCCTTCATCGGTAAAGAGACAATTAAAACCCATTCCACAAAGTTGTGATATGGACATTAAGTTGTACCCTAAACCTTTCACAAGAAACACATTACTAATTAAAAGGTCATGGGTGATTTGAATTCCACCACGACCAATTACCTTTCCTTGTTGATCATTTCCAAAAGATATACTCCCACTTGTCTTTGTCAAGTGTGGAGAACATCTTCTTCTCCCCGGTCATATGATTTGAGCACCCGGTGTCGAGCACCCATATTGAACCGCCCGAGGAGTATCCCTACACACAATTAAGCACAAGATTTAGGCACCCAAACTTGCTTGGGTCCCTTAACCTTAGAAACAGACACTTTTGGGCACCCACACACAAGGATTCCATCTTGCATAGTGTGGCCCAACAAATCTTGCAACTACTCTCCCATGAGCACCATGGGTTAGTTCATATGTTGCATGATCATACACATAGAAGGATACGGGTGAGCTCTTCTTTTTGAGCTCTTGTGTTGTCTTGGCCTTCTTCACGTGCTTAGCTTGAGCAACTTGCTTTTGTTGATTCATATTGGTGCTCTTGGTGTTGTATTTCTTTTTGGGCTCCTCCTTGAACCCAATGCCTTTGTTGCCATTGAACTTCCTTTCCTCACTAACAATTTTCTTAGCTAGCTCAACTTGAGCCGCTCTTTCAAGATTCTTGACCTTGTTAGTGAGATCCTTGATTATCACCTTATCGGTGACAATGTTGTCAATGTCAACACCTTCACATCTTGTACACTCTTTGCTTGATGAGGATTGCATTGACTCAACCTTGCTTTTGTATGTCAATGTGCTATTCTTGAGGACTTCAATCTCTCCTTCCAACAACTTGTGATTCTCTTTAAGAGATTCACACTTTGTTTGGAGTGAGAGGTTGATGTCTTCAAGCTTAGCATTTGACTTGTTTACCTTAGTAAGGCAAAGAGTCAACTCCTCGTTCTTCTTTCTTTCTTCCTCAAGCAAGGCCTTCAACTCTTTAATCTCATCAAGCTTCTTGATAAGCATGTTTTCTTGTTTGTCCACCATTCCTTTTTTCTCTTCAACCTTCTCTTGCATTATCCCTAACATTTTCACCATATCTTGCAAGGAGGGGACTAGCTCCTCCTCATTATCATGGTTAGAGGAATTGACAAGAGGTTTAGTTTGTACCTTGTTTTCTTTGTCCAAGAAGCATTTGGGGGTGTCATCCTCATCGTCGGTGAGGTCTGTTGAAGAGTGATGATTTGGCCGGTGTTAGGCCATATGCAAGATTGGCAATCCCTCCTTCTTCATCTTCATCATCATCTTCATCATCATCGGAGACATATTGTTGGCCAATATGAGCTTGACCCTTGAATGGTTTCTTAAAGTTCTTCTTCTTAATGAATTTCTCCTTCTTCTCTTCCTTTCCATTGAGTTGAGGGCACACCGCAATGAGATGCCCCGGGTCATGACAATGATAGCATTTTCTTGTTGATCTTCTTGTCCTTGCTTTGTCAAAGCTTTTCTTGGTAAACCCGTTGTTGATCATGAACTTGCCAAACTTCTTCACAAACAAGGCAAGCTCTTCATTGTCTTCTTCAATCTCAATTTGGTCTACCTCCACAACTTCTTTCCTTTTGGCTTTGAGTGCTACATCTTGCTTGTTTGTTCTTTCATCTCCAATTAGCACACTCACTCTCTTTCCCTCATCGTCACGGCTTTTGTGAGCAAGGATTCTTCCAATTACTTCATCCGTGGAGAATCCATCAAATCCTTCCTTTTCCTCAATGATAGTGCAAAGTGTGGAGTTCCACACTCTTAGTGACATTAGAAGCTTGAGATTCACTTCTTGTTCGCTCACGTCATCTCCAAGTGACCTTCGCTCATGTACAATGTCCAAGAGCCTATCATGTGTTTGTTGAGGGTCTTCGCCTTTCTTCATCACAAAGAAGTTGAATTGATTTTTCAGCACTTGCATTCTTGATTTCTTCACAACATCGACTCCCTCATGAACTGTAATAAGCTTGTCCCATATAGCTTTGGCATTCTCGAGTCGGGATACCTTAGAGTACTCTTTAGCACTCAAGGATGAGAGCATGGCCGACATGGCTTGGGCATTGCGATGTATGTTGATGTTGTCCATAACGGTGTGCTCCTTCTCATTCTCAATCACATACCCTTTTTCAACCACTTCCCCCACGGGTGGACCAATTGATAGTAGGTACATCTTCATCCTATGCTTGTACCAACTAAAATCTTTTCCATCAAACCAAGGTAGTCGTCCACTACCACTACTATTCACATTTGCCACATCATTATAGTTGAAGCTGTACCTTGTGTCCAACTTCCCACCACTTGTGCCATCCTTGGCAAATGGATTTCTTTCTTCATCGGTGTTCTTTCTCTTGCTAGGATCATTGTCCCCTTCAACAAATTTCCCGACATCTTTTCTTCTCAAGCGGTTAAGCTCTTTTCGAGAAGACCCGCTCCGATACCAATTGAAAGTTGCCTAGAGGGGGGGGGTGAATAGGCAATCTAACTAAAAACCCGAAATTACAACACTTAAAACAAATAGGTCAAATTCGCCACCGACGGAACTTGCGTCGGGGTGGTGAGAGGAAAACCTAGGGAATGGAATAAGGGAGGAAATCTCACGATTCCACTTGAATGGAGACCTCCCTTTTTGCCTTGAGAGTGTTGTACCTGTAGGAATTTAGTAGACACGCAACACACAAATAGATCGGGCGAAAATACTCCCGAGAGGTGAATGAATAAACACACAACAAAAACAAGCAAGAGAGGCACGGGGATTTTTCACCGAAGTTCGGACCCCTCACAAAGAGGTTCCTACGTCTCCGTTGAGGAGCTCACAAAGAGCCGGGTTTCTTTCAACCCTAATCCTCTCAAGTGACCACAAAGGTCAAACTTGTTTTTCTTCTTCTTCCTAGGATTCTTTTCCTTGCGAAGGCGAATCACAACCTTCACAAACTTCCCAAGGCTCACCACAAACTTGGGAGCTCTAGGGCAACACCTAGCTAATCTAGGAGAACGAATCTCCAAGAGTAACAAGTGAAGAACGAGATTAGTTACTAAGGGAAGATGTGCTCTAGGTTGGGTTGATGCTATCAAGCTTGGAATCAAGATGGGAGCTCACTCCAATGGCTTTGGATCTCAAGAGGAGTGGAGAGGAGTGAGAGAGAGAGCTTGAGCAAGATCCGAGAGTTCAAAAAGCACCGAGCACTTTTTCTCAGGGGTTAGGTCAAAGCTATATATAGTGTGGGCTCTAAAAGAGCCGTTGCTCAAGTCAATGATTGGACCCGATGGAACTTCCGTGGGTGACGGAACTTCCGTCACCCTATTAGGTCAACTACGAAACATGCCAGGACGGTACTTCCGTCCGAGTTAGAACTTCCGTCCAAAACTCTCCGGAACCGACGGAACTTCCGTCGACCCGGACGGAACTTCCGTCGGAAAGATTTGAACTGGAAAAGATCTCTCGGACGGTACTTCCGTCATGTTTGGAACTTCCGTCCAAAACTTTTCGGAACCGACGGAACTTCCGTTAGCCTAGACGGAACTTCCGTCGTGTGTGTAGAAGTTATGAAAAGGTAGGCTTTTTGTTCTTCGTTGAGTTGGTATTTTGGTTCCAAGTTGTTTGAGGATAACTAGAGCACATTCTTCCCTGCACGTAAGATCGTTTCACCCCTCTTAATAGTTTGGCACACCTATATTCAAGAAGCTATAAATCTAAACTTGTATTCTTTGCTTTTTGAGTACTTATTCACTTTTTAATTGAGGGGTTTGCTTTCTCACATTGTGGATACTATCATTCTGTTGTCCTGCACAATGACTCAATAACCACATTAGAGCTTTTAATCATTTGTCATTTATCACCAAAACCCACTAGGGGGCCTAGTGCATCTTCGAGCTCACTTCATTGCCGTCAATGCCAAGTACAATGTGGAGCAGCTTGCCCGTCTCTACATTGATAACATTCTGAGGCTACATGGTGCCCCACTCACCATAGTATCCGATCGTGGTCCTCGGCTTGTGGCTAAGTTCGGAGGAGTCTCGCATGCTTCGATGGGCACTAGACTGGACTACGATACAGCGTATCACCCTCGGACGGATGGTCGGACAGAGAGGGTGAACCGGACTTTGGAGGATATGTTGAGAGCTTGTGTGCTCACCTACAGCAAGACTTGGGAGGACAGATCTGTCGTTTGCTGAGTTCTCGTACAACAACGGTTATCAAGCTAGCATCAAGATGTCACCAAATGAGCTCTTGTATGGGAGGAAGTGCAGGACACCTCTTATGTGGTTAGAGGTTGGGGAGAGATCTTTCTATGGCCCGGATCTTGTCGGAGAGGCCGAGGAGAAGGTTGAGCGGGTCGTGGAGCATATCCGTGTTGCCCGGAGCAGGCGAGAAGAGCTATGCGGATAAGAGGAGGAGACCTTTGGAGTTCTTTGTGGATGACTTTGTCTATCTCAAGGTCTCTCCACTTCGTGGGACGCACAGGTTCCACGTGTGTGGTAAGTTGGCACCGAGGTTCATTGGACCGTTCGGAGTGGTGAGGAGGATTGGAGATCTCACCTATCGGCTTGAGTTGCCGGGACACCTTGCCGGAGTGCATGACGTGTTCCATGTTTCGTAGCTCAAGAAGTGCTTGCGTGTGCCAGAGCAACAGGTGTCTCCCGATGTGTTGGATATTCGGAACAGTCCGGAGTACTTGGAGTACCCCGTGAGGATCTTGGACAGGGCCTATAAGGAGACGAGGAGTCGCAGGATCCATTTCTGCAAGGTGTTGTGGAGTAACCACACCGAACGTGAGGCCACTTGGGAGATGGAGGACAACTTGAGGAAGGACTTCCCGCACTTGTTTGAGGATGAGGAGTGAAATCTCGAGGACAAGATTCTTGTAAGGGGGAGTCCGTAACAGCCCTTGTATGTGTATCCGTTCAAAAATTCGAATGAAATAAAATTTGGTCGAAATTTGTCCGAATTTGGAAAAGAGTTAAAAGAGAAACTTCTTTATTTGAATTTTTTCGCACGTGGGCCGTATTTCTTCCCGCAGCCGACTTCCCTTCCTTCTCCTTGCGCGGCCCATCCTTTTTCCTTCTCCCTCGCGCGCCCGGCCGGCCCAGCAGCCCAAGCAGCCCGACCGGGGCTACTCGTTTTCTTCTCCGCCTCGCCCGTACCGCGGGCGCGCCCGTGAACCCCTCCACGTCGGACGCCCGTCGCTCGGCACCGCCCCTGCGTCACCCGGCCCCGCGCCCAGCCACTCCGCTCGTTTTCTAGCGAGTCGCCTGCCGCTCCGAGTGCTCCTCCCCTCACTTTAAATCCCACGCGCGACGCCCTTCCCCAAACCCTAGCCTCCGTTCGCCGCTCGCCCCGCCACCGCCGAGGAGCCGGTCTCGCGGGTGAGTCTCGCCGCCACCACCCGGTCCTCCTTCCACCGCTCCTCTTCATGGTGCTAACGGCTTCGCGTTTCATCGTAGGTGGAACGGGTCGAGAGAATTCTGCGGCCGCTTCTTTCTCCGCCGCCGCTCGTCGTCGACGGTGAGTTCTCTGCGAGCACAACCGCCGTTCCCGGCTCCCCTTCGAGTGCTCTCTAGTATGGCGTTGATCGCGTCCCTGTCCTCCCTTCACGGCGGCGGAACGCCTTTGAGCGTGGTCACCACTCGAGCTAAGGCCGCCGTTGTCGTCCGCCGTCGCCGCTCTCCGTCGCGCGGCGTCGCTCGTCCCCCTCCGCCCCGTCCGAACCTCGTCGGAGCACCCCGGTGAGCCCGCGCTCCTTTCCCCCTCCTTTTTCCCATGAATTAGCCACGAATCGACCCGTTCCGTCGTGGTCCAACCGTCGCGCACCATGGCCGCCGGTGGGCCTTAGGCTATAGGCTAGCTCATGCTCCCGGGGCAGCTCCTTTAGCTTTGCCCGGCCATGTTGGTGCTCGTGCGCGCGTAAGCTAGGCGGGTGGAGCTTGCTGTCTTGCGTAGCGACGAGCTCGGATCTCCGCCGCCGCTTTTCTCGCCGTCGGCGTCACTCCGGCCGTCCTTCCGACCGGGGTTGCTTCCGTTAGCTTCACGTGTAGATAGGTGTCGGTTTGGTGCCGGTTTTGGGCGGTGCAGTGCACTCTAGGGAGTTCCTCCTTCTACGCCGCCGCGGAGCTTAGCTCCGGCGAGCTCGCGCCGCCGCCTCGGGCGAGTTGGTCCTCGTGATGAGTGCCGGCATGTGCGCGCAAGGCGAGTGCGTCCGCGGCCGGTCGCCGTTTGGCCGCCGGCGAGCTACCGCGGCCGGGCATCGCGATTCCAGCGAGCGACACGGTGGCGTGAGGCGGCGCCGCCTGCCTCCGGTAGGCGCCGGCGTCACGGTGACGTCAGCCCAACGTCACCCGTGGGGCCCGCGTGGTTGACTAGGTCCATGAGATCGGGATTGAGGTTTTGGGTGGACCCGGCCTATGTGGACCGAGAGAGAAAGGGAGCTAAGTGGGCTCGTGGACCCGGTCCACGGAATAGTGCGTGGACCGTGGAATATTCTGGAGGGAAGGAATATTCCCTGGTTTTTCATTTTCTTGGAATTTCCGAATTTCCATAATTCATTTATCTTTGGAAATTCATATCTTTTTCCTGAAGTGTCGGAAAAATACGCGGTCGGTTGCGTTGGGTTCGTAGCGACGAGATCTACGCGTTAGTATAGTTGTTAGCCATGTTCTAGTGTCGTAAATTCCGTCGTCCGTTTCGTTTCTCTCGTACTTATCTCGTTTTGCGTGCTCGACCCGTTTCGTACGTCCTGTTCGCCGGAGGGCTACGAGGAGTTTCCTCCCGAGCCGCGGTTTGAGGAGTTTCCACCAAAGCAGCCGTACGAGTACCCCGACCCGGCCTCGGGACCAGCGTTTCGCGAGCAAGCCGCAATCCTTGACCACTCTTGCTCCTATTTAGCAATTGCATTAAATTGATCCATGCATGATAAATGGTTACTTGCACTTGTAGTTTACCTATGCCATACTATGCTATCCTTGCCACTGTTTGCCATAGGTTGTTCTACTGTTACTCGCATGCTTAGTATTTGCTTAGATGCTTAATTGAACTCCATGATGACTATACATGTTTTTTGTGTAAAATAAATTGTAGGTGTTTCATAGGTGTCGAGTTTCGTACTAGATACCCTATAGGACTTTTGCAGGGGTGAGTGTAGGTGGTTAGGTGCTGGGAGATTTTTGGGGAGTCTCTCGTTTGGAGAGCGCTTGTTGCGGGCGCAGTTGTGTAGGGGCCTTGGGTTATGGGGCCCCTATTGTGGTGACACTTGTCGTTGAGACTCGTTGTTTTGAGGAGAGGGATGGTGACTCGCCCCGGCAGCATAAGGACCGGTTCCCGGTTGCTCGCTCTTTGGTATACTAGCTTACCACGTGACCCGTATGGGCGAGCTGGATTGAGACGCTTAGCGGAGGACTGGTGGGCCCGCCGTGGAGTAGAGTTAGTGTTAGTGGGTTTTTGGAGCACTGTCTCGACCCATGAGTAGAGGATACCCCACCTGGCCCGTGGTAGACCTTTCACACCTTCAGGACCCTTTTCTGCGTTGTGGTTGGGGATCCTAGACCCGAGGGACGGGCACCGCCGTCGATGCTTTGTTTATTGATCTTGTGAGTGTTGCTGTGCTTTAGCCACGATGGTGGCTGTAGTTATAGTACCTCTTCAGGTGGGTACAGTTGATCACATTGGACCCGGTTCCGGAAAACTTCCCTATTTCGATGGTCAATTCTTTGACCATTGGAAAACCAAGATGTTGTTATACTTGGGGTCCATGCATCCAAAATGTGAGAGAAGTCACTCAAAACGGCTTCATATGGCAGAATAGAAGCAATACAACCGCACAAGACTTGTTCAACATGAAGTGTGGCATTGCGGCAGCTAGTTGAATAGTATTTGTACGTAGCCCCGCCGAGTATCATAGAGGGATGGAGGATGCCCATCAAATGTGGTAGAAGCTTGAGAAGGTCCATGAAGTAATTGATTGCATAAAGGAAACAAAGCTAGAAGGGCTTAGAGAAAAATTCAACTACTTTGTTATGAGCTCGGGAGAGGGACCAAGAGAAACACATGATGGGCTTATGAGGATAGCGAACAAGAGAAGAGCACAAGGAGAAAGAGTGTCGAACTTGGAGGTCAATAGAAGATTGCTACAAGCCTTGACATCATGGGATGCCAACATAGTGGTAAACATAAGAGGATGGGATGATTTAAGATATTTCACTACCGATGATGTAATTGGAAAGCTCCTAGCTCAAAAGCAACAAATTGATCAAGCCAATAGGATAAATGCATTGCTCAAGAACAAAGAACTGGCCGGTGGTAGCAAGGATGGTGTGGCTCTCAATGCCAAACAAGAAAAGAAGAAGAAGGTGGTTGAAGAGAGCGATCATGATAGTGATGATGAGATGGCTCTCTTTATGAAAAGGTTCAACAAGGTCATGATGAAGAGAAGATTCAAGAAAAATGATCAAGACAAGAGCAAGACAAGAAAAGCCAAGAATAAGTGCTACATATGTGGAGACAAAGGTCACTTCATGGCGGAGTGTTTGAAAAATTACAATAACAAGCAAAACAAGAAGGATGACAAGCGACACAAGAAGAATAGAAGATATCACCGGGATGAAGCTCACATTGGTCAAGAGAGGAACTCCGATGGATCATCTTCCTCCTCCGAATCGGAACCCGATAATGAAAAGGGATGCATTGCGTCACTTGCCATAGGGATCACCCCCATCAACACCTCCTTGTTTGGAAGCTTGAGCGATGATGACGATCACACGGGCACAAATGCATGATGGCCAAAGGCTCCAAGGTAAATGCTAACAAAAGTTCTAAAATTCCTAACTTGTTTGAGTTATTGGACATCATTGAGCAGGAAAAGGAGGTTAATCGGAGGCAAGGGGAGATTATTGAGAAACAAGAGAAAATGCTTGTTGAGGAAAAGAAAAAAGTTCTTGAACTCGAGAAACTCCTAGAATTGGAGAGGAAGAAAAATGAGGACTTGGTGGAGTCCCTCAAAATGGTGAAAGATAATAGTGAGACACTTAATGGACAAACGTGTCACTTCAAGACAAGTGTGATGATTTGCAAAAATATCACAACTCTCTCAAAGTGCAATTTGAGGCATTTAAGTGTAACACTACTTCCTCTCAAGCTTCGTCTTGCCCCTCATCTAGCAATGGTTGTGCTTGGTGTCACATGATCGATGTTGAAGCATTAACAATATACATCAAGATCATTGATGACTTGAAGAAGCAAGTGCAAGTGCTTGAAGAGCAAGCACAAAAAGAAAGAAGGCCAATGAAGATGCCAAGTCCGAGTATGCAAGAGGTGCATACACAAATGCAAGACGGCTACATGTGAAGGATGGTATTGGATATGACCATGGTGCCAAGCACAATGCAAGGGAACAAGAATGGTACCGAATTCATCAAGTTCACCAAAGAGGGTGAATATCAAAAGAAGCAAATCAAGTAGGAGAAGCAAATCAAGAAAACTAACAAATCTTCTCTTATTTGTGATTTGCGTACTAATGTGCCTAACCCCTCATCTACTCTCTTTAATGATTTCGATGCAACTTATGTGCTAATGAGGAACATGCGTGACTGTTTCTATGCAAAATATGTTGGGCCACACAACAAGAGTCAAACATCTTGTGTGTGGGTGCCCAAGGCACTTGTTACTAATGTGAGAGGACCCAAACAAAATTGGGCACCTAAAAACAAAACTTAAACTTGTCTTGTAGGAATACTCCTCCTGCTGTTCAAGTTGGGTGATTGATAGTGGATGCACCAACCATATGACCGAAGACAAGAAAATGTTTGAATCATTCAAGGCAAGCAAACAAAGAAATGAGTACATCACCTTGGAGACAATGGAAAAGGATACGTGTTGGGTTATGGTAACATTCCTTTAACTTTTTCGCATTCGCTTTCAAAGGTTATGCTCGTTGAAAACGCTGACTTCAATTTATTGTCTATTTCACAACTTTGTGGAATGGGCTATAATTGCTTGTTCAACGATAAGGGTATGATTGTCTCAAGGAGAAGTGATAGTTCGATTGCTTTTGAGGGTGTGCTTAAAGGAAAGCTTTATGTTGTAGAGTTCACCGCGGATAAAGCCAAACTTGACACATGCTTAGTTGAAAAATCCGACATGGATGGTTGTGGCATAGACGACTAGCCCATGTCGGTATTTAATATCTTCACAAGCTCCAAAAGGGCGGTCACATTCTCGGACTAACGGATGTTTGCTTTCAAAAAGATAAAATTTGTAGTGCATGTCAAGCCGAAAAGCAAGTTGGAGCATCACATCCCTCCAAGAACATCGTGACCACCACAAGGCCTTTGAAGATGCTACACATGGATCTTTTCGGTTCCGTTGCCTACATAAGCATTGGTGGTAACAAATATGTTCTTGTCATTGTTGATGACTATTCTCGCTTCACTTGGATATTCTTTTTGCATGATAAAGGTGAAGTGAAGGACACACTCCGGACATTCTTGAAAAGAGCACAAAATGAATATGAAGTGAAGATCAAGGCCATAAGAAGTGATAATGGCACTCGAATTTAAGAACACTCAAGTTGAACAAGTACCTTGATGAGGAAGGCATCAAGCATGAGGTTTTGACACCCTACTCCCCTCAACAAAATGGGTGGCTGAAAGGAAGAACCGCACTCTCATAGAGATGGCAAGAACCATGCTTAATGAGTACAAGACATTCCATGATTTTTAGGCCAAAGCCATCAACACCGCATGTCACGCCACAAACCGGTTGTATCTCCACCGACTTTTGAGGAAAACTCCATATGAGCTATTAACCGGTTAAAAGCCTAACATCTCGTATTTCCGTGTTTTTAGGAGCAAGTGCTTTATGCTCAACAAGAAACCCAAGGCCTCAAAGTTCTCTCGTAAAGTCGATGAAAGTTTCTTGCTTGGGTATGGATCAAATTTCACGCCTATCGCGTGTGTTCAACAATATTATCGGGTGTGTTGAAGTGGCACGAGACGTGACGTTTGATGAATCTAACGGCTCTCAAGGGGAGCAAGTTATTATTGGAAATATAGATGTTGAATCTCCTAGACACGCAATCAAGAAAATGGCCATTGGTGATGTGAGACCACAAGAACGACAAGATGATCTAGATCAACCCTCTCACTCAAGTCAAGGTCGACCATGCACAAGTCATGATCAAGAGGATCAAGATGAAGATGTTAGCAATGAAGATGATGTTCAAGCACAAGATGATGATCCCACAAGGCATGATCAAGATAGTGGACAAACAAGCTCACATCCACCACATCCAAGAGTGCACCAAAGTGTGCAACGTAATCACCCCGTGGAACAAATTCTTGGAGACATAGAAAAGGGGTTATCACTAGATCCCGAATTTGTAATTTTTGTGAACATTACTCTTTTGTCTCTTCTTTGGAGCCATTTAGAGTTGAAGATGCACTCTTGAGATTCGGATTGGATGATGGCTATGCAAGAAGAATTGAACACCTTCATAAGAAATGAAGTGTGGACTTTTGAGGAAAGACAAAAAGACAAGAATGTTGTGGGCACCAAATCGGTGTTTCGCAATAAACAAAATGAAGACGACCGGTGACAAGGAACAAGGCGAGGTTAGTGGCAAAAGGATACTCACAAGTAGAAGGATTGGATTTTGATGCAACCTTTGCCCCCGTGGCAAGGCTTGAATCAATAAGAATACTACTTGCCTTTGCCACTCACCACAATTTCAAGTTGTATCAAATGGATGTGAAAAGTGCTTTCCTCAACGGGCCAGCCAAAGAAGAAGTGTATGTGGAGCAACCACTAGGCTTTGAAGACCCCTCGTATCCTAACCATGTTTACAATCTCCATAAGGCGCTCTATGGTCTTAAGCAAGAACCAAGAGCATGGTATGAATGCCTTAGGGATTTCCTTTTGAAAAGGGGTTTTGAAATGGGCAAGGCCGATGCAACGCTCTTCACAAAGCGTTTTGAAAAATGATATCTTTGCGTACCAAATTTATGTCCATGATATAATATTTGGTTCTACTAATCAAATGTTTTGTGATGATTTTAGCAAGATAATGACCAAGAGGTTCGAGATATCTATGATGTGAGAGTTGACATTCTTTCTAGGTTTTCAAGTGAAGAAACTCAAGGAGGGCACCTTCCTATGTCAAGCAAAGTACACTCAAGATATATCGAAGAAGTTTGACATGAACAAGGTAAAACCCGGCAACTCCCATGGCCACAAATGGTCATCTCGATCTTACCAAGAAAGACAAGCTGGTTGATCAAAAGGTATATCCTTCTATGATCAGCTCCTTGCTTTACCTCTCGTGCTCTATGCTTGATATCATGCTTAGTGTGTGTATGTGTGCACGTTTTCAAGCCACTTCTATGGAGTGCCACATGGTGGCCATTAAAAGAATCTTGAGATATTTGGTGCACACACCCAACCTAGGGCTTTGGTACCCCAAGGGTTCAAAGTTCAACCTTATAGGCTATTCCGATGCAGATTATGTCGGGGACAAGGTGGATAGGAAGAGTACCTCTAGGACTTGCCAATTCTTGGGTAGGTCCATAGTGTCATGGTCTTCCAAGAAACAAAATTTCGGTGCCCTATCCACGGCCAAAGCGGAGTATGTTGCAGCCGGCAGTTGTTGTGCACAACTATTGTGGATGCGACAAACTCTACGATTACAAGTTGAAGCGTGTTCCACTCCTATGTGACAATGAGAGTGCCATAAAGACTGCATATAACCCCGTTGAGCACTCACGCACAATGTATATAGATATCCGTCACCACTTATTGAGAGATCATTCTATCAAAGGGGATATTGAAGTCGGTCTTGTGAGAACCGATGAACAATTGGCCGATATTTTCACCACTTCTTGAGAGAACATTCTATCAAAGGGGATATTGAAGTGAGTCTTGTGAGAACCGATGAACAATTGGCCGATATTTTCACCAAGCCATTAGAAAGCTGGTTTTGTCATTTAAGGAGTGAGCTGAATATCCTTGATTCTAGTAACATGGGTTGAAAGCTTGCACATCCGTGTGATGTAGAGTAACTTCTTTTGAAAAGACGGAATTCTTTGAAAAATCCTATATATTTTGTTTCTCCTAAATATTTGGCTCTTGATCTTTGGATCATGTGGATTTGGATGTAATCATTATTGGATTGGTTGTTTGTGGCTGATTACATCCATTGAAACTATTTTTAAAATTATCACATGGTCATGAAAAATTGAGTTTTTAGAGAGCAAGAGAGTTTTCAGATTTTTCTACCAATTTTCGGGCAAGTATGACTTGTCTATGTCGGACAATATACGATGGAGTCGGATAATGTCTCACCAAGGACCGGATCGGACAATGTCCGATGGGTCGGTTTGTCGCCCATATCCGAAGGGAACTTACCCGTTCGTTCTTATCTCCTCCATTATTACCTCCACCTTCTCTCTCCACTCAAATCGGCGACCCAAGGCGATTCTCTCGGTGATCTCTCCTCCCAACCGTACAAAGGATAAGTTTGAGGGGAGAGACCTCCCTCCATCGGATAATCCTCGATTCCCTCCGGTTCTTCAAGATGGGCCATTCACCCGGTGCCAAAAAAATCCAAGTTTGCGGATGACGGAGAAGGAAGTGCAAGGAAGAGAAGGAAGCTTCACAAGGTCCATCCGAACGTCATTGATCCAGTCGAGCCCGGGAACCATCCGAGAGTGACCGTTCGATCAATGATGTGGAATATGAACCTAATGTCGAGAGAGAACTTGTAAACTATGTTAGGGCCAACTCGGACAACATTAGCGTTGCAAGGGAAACCGACTAGTATGCTCTTCCTCGTGAGTCAGCAAATATGAGGTTTTGGATCCATTTTAAGGCTGATTGGTACATAAGTGCCTACAGGAACAAGAAGAATCCAGTTGTGGATGTCAAGTACATTGACTAGAACTATATGGCTGCAAGGCATAATCCCATCTTTGATGAGATCATTGAAGCTTTTGAGTATCATGGCATCAAGGATTTGCTAGGATTTTGTGCACAATTGGAATGATGAGATCATCTGCTAGTTCTATGCCACTGTGTATTTTGATGAGCAAAGGAGCAGGCTTGTGTGGATGACGAGATGGAGCCAAGTACCATTGCACATTAGTGAAGTTTGCCGACTTGTTGGGATTGAAGGACTCATATGATGAGCCCCTGTGCATTCACTCTCACCACCCTCTTGACCCGAAGCACATGCAGCACATGTATGTGAATCCTGACGAGTGCTAGGTTGGGATATTCAGCAGGATTGAAGCCTCACTTAAATGTGCTGCACAGGATGCTCCGAGTCTCTCTAGCATCAAGGGCGGGAAATTCTGATCATATCCCCGGGTATGAGAAGGATTTGCTAAATCTTATCGAGTGGACTTGAAAAATTCAATCCTTTTGACTTCGTCTACTCGGAAATGTGGAATGTCTCCATCACACCCACTAGAAGCTGCCTATATGCTCCATTCGTCATGTTCATGATTGTGAAAGTGACCAAGACAAAGTTTGCCAAGAATAGTGATCATTCGAGCCTCGGAACTTATGCTCCTACAGTTGCGGGTACTCCTCCTCCGCCTCGCTCGAGTCCAGTGGTCCCTCCTCTCCAGCTGAGGATGCTTCTAGTCTTGCTCATGAACCTTCCAGATGGTCCATCTCGGAGGCACTCGCAGCTTGTGGCGCCACCAAGAAGAGAGGTGGTATGTTCAAAATTCTCAAGGGAATATTCTCTATCCGTAAGAGAATGGATGCTAGAGTTGATAACATCGAGCAGCGGCAAAATGTGTTGAGTGAAAGGCAAAAGGCCATTTATGATCATCTTCGCATTGCGACTCCCGAGACGCCATCTCTAGAGCCTCTCCCTGTACCTCCTCCTGCTGAGTACCCATGGGCAGATTTTACTTCGGATGAGTCTCAATATTTTTGGTTCTTTCCCTCTTCGGCTTTTCCCCCGACGCTCACTTTGAAACCCCACCCGAGCCTCGAGGCTGCAGTTGATCGGGATGAAGAGGAGGTCGATGATGAGGAAGAGGAGACCGAGGAAGAAGAGGCGGACACCCGTACCCCTCACTACAACCTGTACATCCCTCCCAAGGAGAAGGGCAAGAACCTCGCTGGTCGGGATGATGATGAAGATGACAATGACGACGACGATGATGATGAGTGGGACGGCGAGTGAGCTGTTTGCTACTATCCATTTTTGGTGTCTTGATGCCAAAGGGGGAGAAGTAGTATCTAGTTGAGCAAGTTGATAATGAGTGCTATTGTATCTTTGTTTTCATCTCGTGAACTTGTGAGCATGTTACTTTTAAAACTATTGTAATGGTGTGCTTAATTCATGCTTATAAGATCTTGTTTAAATTCTAAGTGATGAACTATGTTCTATGGATGATGAATGGTGTAATGTTATTGTTCATAATCCTTTTAGTTGCATTTGTGTGGATCACACGGCATATGCATCTGTTGTTGCTTTTTCTTCTCTCTATATGCATTGTGGATCATATGCATGGAATAGGTGGAGCTCTCTTGTTTTCTCTCAAATATATGCATTTGGTATTAAAAGGCCAAATTTGAATTCAATTGATGCACACATGTTGGGAAGCTCCATCTATTTGCTCTCTCTTTACTTGCTCTTTTTATACTCATTTGTGAATTTTTGTTGTATTATCATCAATCACCAAAAAGAGGGAGATTATACGTGCATCTAGGCCCATAATTATTGGTTTTGAGTGATTGACGTCAATACAATTAAAAATGATCAATATTTCCAATGAGCAAGTGTGCGATTAAAGTCATTCGATGAATATGTGTCACACCCCAAAACTCTAAGTTTTGGTTTGTGAGCTAGGACTCTCTAAATTAAAATTTTATTTCAAAGAAGTTCTCAATTTTTTCAAAAAGGGTTTATCATTTTATGTGCACAAAATACCCATTTGAATTTTATAAATTTAACTTTGACTTGATTGGATTATGAAAATGTTTTATCTATGAAGATATTTATTGAACAAAAATCTTTTATTTATTAAAATGAATGCACTTGATTTGATTTATTGAGTAAATACCTTTCAATTATGAAGATAGTTATAAATTCTTTTGATTTATGAAAATAGCTTATTTACCAAATAATTTATTTTGTTTAAAGTATTTATGAAGGAATTTCCATTATCAAAACTATTGCAACAAATAAAAAGAGTTTATTTACCTTGAATAACTTGGATTCGGAAACCAATTACTTTAAAGCTATTTTACCTAATTTAAATATAGTATAAATTATACTATATTTTACATTGTATGTTGCATTCATGATGAATAGTTTGCATTAGGGATTTATGTGTGCGCTGAAAATATATTTGAAAATTCGATTAGAAATCGTTTACCATTAGTATGGAAAATAGATTGAGGAATAGGAAATAGAAAAGAGAAATAAAAAGTAAACCGAATTGCAGGCCTAAACCGAGCTAGCCCAACTCTTTCCCTCTCTATTTTCCCTACTTTGGCAGGACGGAACGGAGCAAGCCCAGTAGCACTATGTGGCCCAGCCCAACCCCCACCTCACCCCCTACCTCTCGCCGCACGTAACTAACGCTGCCGTCCACCGGAACAACCGGCCGCCCGTCACCTCCCCGCCTCGTCCCCACTTCGGAGCACCACCACGGACCTCGTGTGGAACGACCGCACTTATTTCCCAGCTGTTGACGCCGGTTTTTGACCAAGGGACCCATTGTCGGCGACTATAGGTCAAAAGAGGGCCGGTGGGCGGAAGGCCGACGGCCGCTTGGGCGAGTAAAAGGCGCGTCCCTCCCGAGAATCGTGCGCGGACGCCAACGGAAGAGCATAATATTGATGGGCCTGGCCCGCGTTGTAAAATTAGAAATAATAGTTTAATTTTGGAAAAAGATCCTAGTCGGTTAGGAAATCGGCCCGAAGAGGGTCCGAGGAGGATTCTTCGTGCCGAGTATAAATTTGTACTCGGGTGTAACCTGTAAACTCGATTCACATCCAATACAACTTTCGGCGCATCGCCAAACCCTAATTTTCTGTCAAGTCTTCACTGTTTTGCGCGGGGATCTTCGGGGCTCCGGTCGACAACAAGTTGGCTTGACAAGGTAATTATGTCGTTTAATTCTCGGCGCATTGTTCGTAATTAGATGGCTTAATTGCTAGTTATTCGGCGACCAGATGTGTTTTCGACCGTCGTAGTGAGTATCGGCGGGATGAGTCAAGTCGACCTGGTCCGAGCTCGTGGTGGAGGTAGTTTGACTTGTCCTGCCTCCCCATCCTAGCCTTTGCTCACAACGCCGATTGGCTCGGATCCGGTCGTTCGAGTCACGATAGCCGCTATGAGATTTCTTTTACATCTTAGCCGATTCGATCGTGCGGATTCGGTTGACGTGTCCGTGTGTCTGTCTTTGCGATAGTTGACTTGTCCTAGGCGCATGCAGCCGATTGGATAGGATGTAGATTTACTTTCATAGTTAAGGCGTTTATGATTATGCTTGTCCTGAATCGGCCGAGCGTGCGCGGCCGTTAGACCTGGTCCGATCGTGTGCCATCGATTGACTTGTCCTGTTGGAGCGGCCAGTCGATTCGAGATCTGTGTGGTTGTATTTGTCTTACTTGTTCTTTCGGAGTGTTTAGCCGATTGCTTATCACGTTCATTAGCTGTTTTATGTTCAATTAGCTAAATCTGTTAAAACTGCCTTTGGACCCGAGTTATTAGTACGATTTCATTGATCATCATTATACATCTAGATATGATCTAATAACTCATTGTTATAATCAATGGCAGAATCGGCCGGATGCCCGATCGGCCGATTTATCGCTCTAATTGATGATTAAACTATCTTCTCGCTATCAAATTAATTACATCCCATTAATAATTACCTTGTTTACATTTTATTCGATAATGCATCCCTGCGAAGTCTTAATGATTTGATCGTTTACCGACGAAATCGGCTGCTAGCTGAGCCGGTCCGTTGGGAGCACAGGACCTCGCATCGGCCGGGGTTTCGGTAGACTCTCCGGACAACGGTGTGTTGGCGACTTTTGACGTCAACACCAGCCAATACTCTTCTTCAAACCCCGCGAAACGGCCAAGTAACGAGCGCCGCTAACTCCCCTTAATGCCCACCGCCATTGATGGCCGGAGCCCTCGACGCAGCATCCGTTCCCCATCTCGAGCTCGTAAAAGGAACCATAGGACCTCGCCGCAATGATTCCCCTCCTCCATCCGAGCCACTGTCCCTGCTTCCATCGCGAATTGCCGACCCTTCGCCGAGGACCGCAACACGGCACCTCCTCCGCTCCACTCGATGTGACGCGAGGAATCGGCTCGGAGTGCTGCCCCGACACCGCCGACGGAGCGCAGCCGCACTTCGATGCCGCAGAGCTGTCTCCGGCCAACTCCCCATCCGTGAGGTTCCCGGCGAGCTCGTCCCCGTTTCCCTCTCGCTTCCGTCAAGACCGAGCAACCAGCGCGCAAGATCGGTGAAGCGGCGCCGCCCACATGTCCGGAACAAACTGCAACCGCCCGATCTCCCGTGAACGGCCTAGATTAGATGTCCACACGTACCCCTTCTTCCCCGGTCCATGATAGACCCGTAGACCGGACGTCAACAATAGTCGACAACACCATAGACATGGTCCACGTGATTTTCAGATTTATTGTAATCCAAATAAATCCTGGTAAAACGGTAGTTTTGTGCTTAGGTGTAGGATCGAAGGACCCCGGCTAGATCCAATCAGCCATGAATTATGCTTAGGGACTCATGACTGGACGGCCGATCCAATCAGCCATGAATTATGGAATCGCTCCGCGTACATCGTTCCCGGCCATCGCACCGGGATTTCGGAAACGGCCAGCTTGATACACCCGATCGGGGGCAGCCCAACACAGTTTATATGACGGGGACCGGATCGGCGGCTGTTGAACCCAATGATATGAATAGCCTCATGGCTAAGATCGCCGATATGATGAAAGATCGGTTCGATTTGAAGCCTAAGGAGAAAAGTGCATTGTATCGGCGACCTTACCCCGACCGGATGGATTCCGTGGCTTTACCCAATAAGTATAAAATTCCCGAGTTTTCCAAGTTTTCCGGGCAAGATAACACATCAACTATGGAGCACATCAGCCGGTATGACGCACAGCTTGGTGAGGCGTCTACTCGGGAGGCTTTGCGGGTTCGGCTATTCCCATCGTCATTGTCCTGGATCGGCCTTTTCATGGTTTGCTTCATTGTCACCTGGTTCTATTCGAGTTGGGCCGATCCGGAGAAAAGATTTCACTCGTACTTCTTCACGGGCATTACCGAGCTTAGTTTGTCCGATTTAATGGCGATGAAACAGAAACCGGGGAATCGGTGGCTGATTATATACGGAGGTTCAGGACCCCGAGGGGACGATGCTACAATCTGAACCCGACAGAGCAACAGCTTGGCCGAAATCGCTTATGCGGGGCTATTTTCCAACATTAAAGAAAAGTTTACCCCACATGAGTTTGATGAGCTGGCACAGCTGACCCGCGAGGCGATCGGCCAGGAAGAGAATCTCCACTCACCAGGAATCGGCGGTATCGGGTGACTTATGCTGATTTCGACAGGTGAGGAAGATGAAGGGGGAATTAATGCAGTTGAGTGGACTAATAACAAACGGCCGATATTTTCTCCGCATGTCAATCCTAAGGAGAAGAAATATGATTTTGATTTATCTAAGGCCGACGAAATATTTGATCAGCTGCTGCGGGAAAAGAAAATCCAGCTTTCCCCTCATCACAAAATTCCTACGCCGGAAGAATTGAAGAAAATGGCTAAGTGGTGCAAGTGGCATGGAAATTCGCATCATAACACCGTTGATTGTTATGCTATGAGAGATGAAATCCGAGAGGGCAGTTGACGAGTGGGATATTGCGAGCAACCGATGTAAAGAAGAAGATGAAAGTTGATGGGCACCCTTTCCCGGCTAATACGATGTACATCAACACCATCGGCGGTGGATCGGCTGGTTTCATACGCCGATATGAGAGGAAGAGGGAGAGGGAAGAAAGAGCCCAGGTGGCACGTGAACAGGAATCTATCGACCAAAGTCGGCGAGTACGGACAAGACGTGATCCGCCGAGAAGATTTTGACCCACACTCGGGCTTGTCCTTTCTTTCGATCTGCTGGGACCAAAACATGAAGCTTCCATCTATCGAGAACCGCCCGCAGTGCATTGGCCGAAAAGGGTATCGTGATGGCGGGTCATCAAGTTACCAGGGACGGCCGAATAGTCGCAACTACGAATCGCAACAATCGGCCCCCGTAAGAGCAATCGGCTATGATCATGGCTATGATGAACGGAGATACGTAGTGCCAAAGAGAACCTCCGTTCACGATCGGCCGGGGCCAATCAACGATGAAGAAGAGTTTGATCACCAGTACCATGAAGATTCGAGAGACGATCAAACCGAGAACGAAAACAAGTGGTGCCCCGGTGGTTTGCTCAGCAAAACCCGGAAGAGGAGGCTCCAAAGAATGCGCTCGTCGAGAAATCAAGGGTGGACGATATTACGAGAGATGACCAAGATGATGAGTCCAAGCCCAAGAAGGAATGGAGGCCGAAAGTGCGGTCTCAAGTGGTCCGGGCTGAAGCCGCGGTGAATATGATATCCATGATGCCCAGGATTGTCGGATCGGCCGATGAAAATTCGGCTGAAGAAGAACCAGCTTGGGGAGACTTCGGAGATTCCGTGGACGCCGGAATCGGCGGTATTTGATAAGCCGATCAACTCGATCATTTGCATCTCAAGGCATTGTACATTAGCGGCTACGTCAATGGGTCACCAATGAGGAAAATGTTGGTCGACGGAGGGGCAGCGGTCAATGTCATGCCGATTACTACATACCGCAAGCTCGGGAAGACGCCGAAGAGATGATGAGGGCTAATCCGACGCTCAAGGATTACAGCGGGAGAAGTCAAGATGTGCGTGGGGCCGCAATAATGGAGATCACTGTGGGCAGCAAAACCATACCCACCACTTTTTTCATCATCGACGGGAAAGGAGCATACACAACTTTGTTGGGGAGAGACCGGATTCATGCCAACCGTTGCATCCCATCAACCATGCACCAGTTGTTTGATTCAATGGGTCGGCAACAAGGTCGAAATCGTACGGGCCGATAAATCAGTAACCATTGCAACCGCCGATTTCGAGTTTGCCGGTCCTGGAGAGCCTCGCCTTGTTTATCGGGCACGTATTGGGATGCGGAGGCCATAAACATCACCGACGACGGAGTTATTCTGACCGGGGGTCGGTACCTCCGGCTGCTCCGATGGGCCCCACAGGAGAATTGACGGACAATCGGCCGATCGATACACGCACCGAGGATATGATGAATCGGCCGATTAACGAACCGTAAGACGGAAAATTAGGCCACGGTTTTGTGTCGGCCGACGAGTTAGAAGAAGTAGATATAGGGGATGGAGACAAGCCTCGGCCGACGTATATTAGCAAGAAATTGTGTAAAGAAGTAAGAGATGAATTAGTGGCCTTGTTGAAAGAATATAAAGATTGTTTTGCTTGGGATTATAGCGAGATGCTCGGACTCAGCCGATCGATCGTTGAACATCGGTTGCCCACCAAACCCGGATATCGGCCATATAAGCGTGGGGCTCGGAAAATTGACCCTAGGTATTATGAAGCCGTTAAAGAAGAGATTATCGGATTATATGAGGCCGGCTTCATTAGGCCATGCCGGTATGCGGAGTGGGTTTCCAGTATTGTGCCGGTGGAAAAGAAAAACGGAAAGATGCGGGTCTGCATTGACTTCAGAAATTTGAATAAGGCGACTCCGAAAGATGAGTACCCAATGCCAAACGCCGATTTGTTAGTTGATGCAGCCGCCGGCAACAAAATTTTGAGCTTTATGGATGGAAATGCTGGGTACAATCAGATTTTTATGGCCGAAGAAGATATACCGAAGACAGCGTTCGGATGCCCGGAGCGTTGGGACTATATGAGTGGGTTGTCATGACCTTCGGATTAAAAAATGCTGGTGCTACATATCGGAGAGCCATGAATTTTATATATCACGATTTGATCGGCCGATTGGTGGAAATTTATATTGATGATGTTATGGTGAAATCAAAATCGGCCGAAAGTCATGTGGCTGATCTCGGAGAAGTGTTGAAGAGGACAAGACAATACGGCTCGAAGATGAACCCGCTCAAGTGTGCTTTTGGTGTCTCAACTGGACAATTTCTGGAGTTTATTGTGCATGAAAAGGGAATTGAAATCGGCCCCAAGAGTATTGATTCTATCGTAAAGCTGGAACCACCGACGAACAAGACAAAGCTCCAGTCCCTAATCGGCAAGATTAATTTTATCAGACGATTTATCTCAAATTTGTCCGGTCGGCTTGACGTATTTACGCCATTATTAAAACTCAAGGCCGATCAAGAATTTCGGTGGGAGCCGATCCATCAAAGGGCTTTAGAAGATATCAAGAAATATTTGGTGTCCCCACCGATGATGGTTCCGCCAAAGTCGGGCACACCCTTTAAGTTATATTTATCGGCCGATGATAGGTGCATCGGCTCGCATTGACTCAAGAACAGGAGGGAAAAGAGCGGGTCATATTTTATCTCAGCCGCAAATTAATTGATGCAGAAACACGGTATCCGGAGGTGGAAAGGTTATGTCTCTGTTTGTATTTTTCATGCACAAAACTAAGGCATTATCTCGTTAGCCGAGGAGTGTACCGTGGTTTGCCAGTGCCGATGTTGTGAAATATATGCTATCGGCCCCGGTTCCCAAAGGCCGGTTGGGTAAATGGATGTTGGCAATTGCGGAGTTTGATCTAGGCTATGAATCGGCCAAAGCAGTGAAGGCACAAGTATTGGCCGATTTAATAGTACAACACGGTGAACACTCGGCCAAATACGTTGAACCGGTGCCATGGACGGTATTCTTTGATGGTTCAATTTGCAAGGAAGGAAGTGGAATCGGCTTGGTTGTTGTGTCGCCTCGGGGGCAATACGTGGATACTCTATTACAGAGAGGCGCACACCAACAACCAAGTCGAATACGAGGCGTATTAAAAGGATCGGAATTACTCATCGATGCCGGGCTGATTTTGTGGAAATTTTCGGCGATTCCTTGTTGGTTGTGAGTCAGCTGGCCGGTGAGTATGAGTGTAAAGATGAAGTATTGTTGCAATATCATAAAAAGTGCCGTAAGTTAATGAAAAGATTCAAGTATGTTAAAGTCAGCCATATACCAAGAGAGCAGAACTTCGAAGCAAATAACTTGGCTCAACTAGCATCCGGATATCGGCTCGCCGAAGACAGACTTGGAAATAGCTGATATTGAAGAAGCCGATTGGCGTACGGAAATTCGAAATTTTTGAGCAATCCATCCCAACCTACGGATAAGAAGATAAGATATAAAGCCTTAAAGTATGTTCGTTGGATGATCAATTATTTTTCAAGACAATTGATGGGGTGCTTCTCAAGTGTATTGACGACACCGAGGCCAAAGTGGTAATGAGCGAAGTACATGATGGGATTTGCGGAACACATCAATCGGCCCATAAAATGAAGTGGCTGCCGAGGCGAGATGGTTATTACCGGCCGACAATGTTGGCCGATTGTTTCAAATATTATAAAAGTTGCCAAGATTGCCGTAAATTCGGGCCTATACAGAGGGCGCCCGCATCGCCTATGAATCCAGTGATCAAACCTTGGCCGTTTAGAGGTCGGGCCATGGACATGATCGGCCGGATAAATCCAGCATCAAGCAAAGGACATCAATACATATTGGTAGCTACAGATTACTTCACGAAGTGGGTTGAAGCGGCACCCTATCGCAAAGTTTCGACGGCCGACGTGATAACGTTTGTTAAAGAGCATATCATTTATAGATTTGGGATTCCGGAAACAATCACGACAGATCAAGGATCAGTATTCACGTCGGACGAATTTCAATCTTTTGTTGAAGAGATGGGGATTAAGTTGATTAATTCGTCGCCATATTATGCCCAAGCTAATGGCCAAGTCGAAGCGGCAAATAAGAGTCCGATCAAGTTGATCAAGCGGAAAATACAAGAGTATCCTCGTAAGTGGCACATGAAATTGATGGACGCTTTGTGGGCTTATCGTATGTCACGGCATGGGGCCATGCAAGTCGCGCCGTATCAGCTTGTATATGGGCACGAAGCCGCATCGCCATGGGAGACAACTATCGGCTCCGTAAGGATTGAATTGCAACAAAAGCTATCGGCTGATCAGTACTCACGGATTGATGATGGATGAATTAGAAGATGTAATACAAAATCGGCTGGATGCATTGGAAAAGATAGAGCAGAATAAGGCGAGGGTCGCCCGCCATTATGATAAGAAGGTTGTGCAGAAACAGCTTTAAAGAGGGCGATTTGGTCCGGAAGCTTAGGATGCCGATCGGCGTGAAGGACAATCGGTTTGGTAAATGGTCGCCTAATTGGGAAGGACCTTATTTGATTAGCCAATCGGCACTGGGTAATGCATATATTTTGAAAGAGTTAGCAGGGGAAGAATTTGGCCGAGCACTTAATGGGAAGTATTTGAAGCAGTATTATCCTAGTATTTGGATTAACTCATAGTGTTCGGCCTAAAAGAGACTGCAGCCGATATCAATATACATCGCCTTGAGACGGCCGATATTAAGAGTATCGCCCTTAGCCAAAATATGAAAGTAAAACGCAGACAAATCAGCCGATGTTTTAAACATCGTCTTCGGATGGCCGATATTATTGTATATCGCCCTTAGTGCAAAAATAATTACAACCAGATTTTGTTCGTAGTCCTATTACACCTAAGCATGATCGACGGCCTTAGCACGGGACAAAAAGTCTTGGACGACGGATACCGCACGGGCCGACATAGAGTCAAGTTTGGCCATGACCAACAGTGTCGTCTTCAACGTGGCCGACATCATCATGCGCCGCGGCAACCATCTTGTCGGCCGCTTGGATTGCCTCGTCCGTCGCCTTCTCGTTGAGCCTCCACATCAACCGACAGCCGTGCAATGGTGGCTTCCAAGGCCGCCGCCTCCTTCTCCTTGAGAGCCGCCGATGCTCTCAAATCGGCAATCTCCTTGTTGATTACCCGCAGTTCATCCTGCCGATTTGAGAGTTGCTCTTGCATCTCTTGGGTCTTGCGGGCCTCCTCCTCGGAACGCTTGATGGAGTTCTCGGCGAGTAACGCAGCTTGCCGCTGCTCCGCGTGGCGAGCCGTACGCCGTCGGGCACGGATGAAGTCCATTTGCCGGCACTCCATGTATGCCACGCGATGCGAGCATCGCGCACATCGGCCGGGAGCTCAGTCCGGACCTCCAAGTACCGGGCCCGTATGGGGTGGGCGTCGGCCACCAAGCGATCAACCGAAGAAGCCTCAAGCTCGCGCGCGATTTCGGTCATGGTGATGAGACCGGAGGTAGATACCAAAATCGGCGCAGACGAGGGAAGCCGAGCGCCCGAAATACCAAGAAAAGTAAGATGAAGCTAATGATTAGCGGTGAATCAAGGAAGGAATAGTAAAAGAAACAGACCTGCGAAGCATCAATGCGAAGCGGCCGGACATCCATCGGTCGTGCCATTGAACCCACGGGTTCATATGTTTTAAGCAGCTCTCGGCCGGCCGATCCACCGTCACCGCCGACATCTTCGGAGGTGGCATCGGGCGACGCTCCGCCGGCCGGCTCATCGCCAGCGAGTGCCTTCAGGAGAAGCCGCGGGCGGCTCCTGGCCGCCCGATTCTTCGTCGCAGCGGTGCCTTTGGGAGGAGCCGTGGGCGACACGAGGCCGCCTTGTTCGGCTTCGGCGGCGGCCTCGGGAGACGCAGGCCGATCCGAGTGAGTTGGGCTCTCCGTAGGGTTCGGATCGGCCCGGCTTGGTACAACTTCGGACTCCGGAGCTGTTTGAGTCGGCCTTTCGAGCGTCGGCGTCTTGGCCCGTGGAGGAGTCGGCGAGCGGATCGGCCTATCGTGTGTTGGCGTCCGGGCCCGAGGAAGAGGGACCGCCGATTCCTGCTAAGAACTCAATAGTTAGATGGCATGTTAAGTGAAAAGGAATCGGCGATCATGCAATAACAAACCCGACGCAGCGGAGATGGTTCATCGTAGTAGTCCGGGTCGGACGGCGCACAAGTCGCTTTAGCAGCGCGCGGTATCGCTTCGGGGCCCGAGTCGACCCCGCAGCTAGCACATTAGCCTTCCTCTTTTTGAGAGCGGCTGTTTTAGTTTTGGCCTTGCGGGCAGCTGGCGCCCTCGACTCATCGCCGCAAATGCTTGAGCAGGAGTGCGGTCGGTGAAGCCGATATTCGGAACAATTGGGCTCGGCATTAAATATGCAATCGGCCGGCCACCGATGCTCCGGGTCGGCGGCTCCTCCGAGTCCGACCGAAAGAGAATATACAAGAGTGAGCATTTAGAGTGGCCGATTTCATTTACAAAATCGGCCTTACAAAAATAAATCGGCTACACGTACCTCGGCGAAAGGTTCTCTCAGGACTAGGCCGGAGAAGAAAGAAGCGGTGTTCCGGCCGCGGAGGTGCCGGTTCCACTCGCCCCACCAACGGTCAAAGAGGCGAGTACTCCGGGCGCCGGGAAAATCCGGCCAAGTCGCCGGTGACGACATCGGCGGTGCGGCCGACGAGCCAATTCCACCGAATGGCGTTGTCGACAGCAGCCCGCGCCTTTATCTCGCCCCACATAGAAGAGGCCGGGGGCAACCGGCCGAGCCGAGTTGGCGGGCCGCCACCGACGAGTGGTAGAATTCATAGGAGCGGAAGGCCTTGCTCCCGAGCAATAAGTCCCGTCGGCAGCAGACAGGGGCGGAGGCAGGTGGTGAAGATCTTGACCGCCTCCCCGTCGGCCGTTGGGAAAGTTGGGTCGATCGGAAAAGGAGTGTCATACCCCTTCTTGAAGAAATCGATGTACGGGTACCAATCCGTACTTTCGTTGTTGAGGCCCTTGTAGAGGGCGGCGAACCAATACGCCAGGTTGTCATCCGACATAGCCGCCCCCGGTGCCATGGATAACGCTTCCCGAAAGAAATGCACCGCTGAATCCGGGCGTGGCCGATTCGGCGTAGTTGCCGGGAAAGGTGAGCGCACCGAGGTCCGGATCGATGGCCTTGGTGGTATGAAGGGACAACCACATTTGGATAAACCACCAAGGGCCACCCGTGTTCTTGATCGATCGGCCGGAGCGCAACTCCACCGAAACCCGGTGAAGAAGGAGGTACGCCGACCCCGTAAGATACTTGCCCGTGGGAAGGGCATGGTCGTCGGCCAGCACATCGGCCATCGGCAGAAAATTGTTTGTGGGGCTCACGCCGACCCCACAAAAGAAGAAGTGGTCGAGCCACATGTTGAGGAAGGCGACATGTTCGCGGCGATCGACCGTACCGTGCCCCTTGTTGTAAGTCCGAATATAGCCCTTCCAGCCCCCGGTGTCTTTAGGGTTGATCCGGTGGGAGGACTTAATGCGGACAAGCATCCGGAGTGGCCTCCGCCGTGATGTTCGGATCGGCCAACATGATCGTATCCAACAAGGTCATGGTAGCCGGCCGTAGCCAAACATAAAGCGATTCAGGGCATCCGACCGGAGATAGCAAGCGGCCGCCGACAATGGTTCATTCTTGTGATGATCGGCCGGAGAAAGCTTGATGGCATGGGCGATGCCGATGTCGGCCCAACCTTGCGGATGGACGGCCGACACCCGGTTGTACCAATCACGCCATCCCGCAACGGGGTCGGCCATGACCGAAAGTCGTTGGCCCACTCGGCCGATAATGGGGATCGTTGTCGAAACGGAACCCGGTTCGTTTCAGCACGGATGAGGTCTCGTGGGGTCGGGATCGCCCATAGGACCCAAGAAGAAATGGGTCGGGATGTTGGACGGAATGGCGATTTGGTTCCGGATCTCCTAAAAGAAAAAAAAACAAAAAAAAAATAGGGCTAAAATGAGAAGCGGAACGGGAAGAAGATAAATTGTGAAAATGAACAAGAACAAGAACACGAAGAAAAATTGCAAAAGTAGGAAAGAAGGATGCCCGAATGTACATTACCTCCGGAACGGCGTTGGTGGTGGCGACGACGCTGCCGGCGCGGCAGCATGCAGCAGCAGCAACGAATGCAGAGATTCATGGTCGCCGGAGAAGAAAAACGGCGACGGCGCGGTGAGAAGTTGAAAAGGCTCGAGGAGGAAAAGGGCGCTGGAATGGAGGAAGATGAAGGCCAAGGAGAGGAAACAGATGGGAAATAACCGGGGTAGCCCCGGGTTTTATGGAGAAGTGACGGGCGATAAAACCGGCGCAATAAAAGAGAATAGATCGGTCCGACGCTTGCGTTGCATACCCCGGACTCGGGGGACATGTGTTGACGCCGGTTTTTGACCAAGGGACCCATTGTCGGCGACTATAGGTCAAAAGAGGGCCGGTGGGCGGAAGGCCGACGGCCGCTTGGGCGAGTAAAGGCGCGTCCCTCCCGGGAATCGTGCGCGGACGCCAACGGAAGAGCATAATATTGATGGGCCCGGTCCGCGTTGTAAAATTAGAAATAATAGTTTAATTTTGGAAAAAGATCCTAGTCGGTTAGGAAATCGGCCCGAAGAGGGTCCGAGGAGGATTCTTCGTGCCGAGTATAAATTTGTACTCGGGTGTAACCTGTAAACTCGATTCACATCCAATACAACTTTCGGCGCATCGCCAAACCCTAATTTTCTGTCAAGTCTTCACTGTTTTGCGCGGGGATCTTCGGGGCTCCGGTCGACAACAAGTTGGCTTGACAAGGTAATTATGTCGTTTAATTCTCGGCGCATTGTTCGTAATTAGATGGCTTAATTGCTAGTTATTCGGCGACCAGATCTGTTTTCGACCGTCGTAGTGAGTATCGGCGGGATGAGTCAAGTCGACCCGGTCCGGCTCGTGGTGGAGGTAGTTTGACTTGTCCCGCCTCCCCGTCCCAGCCTTTGCTCACAACGCCGATTGGCTCGGATCCGGTCGTTCGAGTCACGATAGCCGCTATGAGATTTCTTTTACATCTTAGCCGATTCGATCGTGCGGATTCAGCTTGACGTGTCCCGTGTCTCGTCTTTGCGATAGTTGACTTGTCCTAGGCGCATGCAGCCGATTGGATAGGATGTAGATTTACTTTCATAGTCAAGGCGTTTATGATTATGCTTGTCCTGAATCGGCCGGCGTGCGCGGCCGTTAGACCTGGTCCAGCCGTGTGCCATCGCTTGACTTGTCCTGTTGGAGCGATCGGCCGATTCGGGATCCGTGTGGTTGTATTTGTCTTACTCGTTCTTTCGGAGTGTTTAGCCGATTGCTTATCACGTTCATTAGCTGTTTTATGTTCAATTAGCTAAATCTGTTAAAACTGCCTTTGGACCCGAGTTATTAGTACGATTTCATTGATCATCATTATACATCTAGATATGATCTAATAACTCATTGTTATAATCAATGGCAGAATCGGCCGGATGCTCGATCGGCCGATTTATCGCTCTAATTGATGATTAAACCATCTTCTCGCTATCAAATTAATTACATCCCATTAATAATTACCTTGTTTACATTTTATTCGATAATGCATCCTCGCGAAGTCTTAATGATTTGATCGTTTATCGACGAAATCGGCTGCTAGCCACCGATCGCATGTTATAGCATCGGCCGATTTCGTATAGTTTGTATCACAGTTCGTTTGCCTGGCATTTAATACATAAATGGATGGGCCGTGCTGCTCCTCGTCGATGGCCGATTTTGTCTATCTTACGCCGGAATCGGCCATGGCTGCACATCGGTCTATCCGGGCCGATGACCCGGAATTTTACACCTTTTATTGTCTTTGTTGGTTTGCAGGAAAACCATCCGGCACGCACCGGCGCACACGAGAATCGGCGAGCTGAGCCGGTCCGTTGGGAGCACAGGACCCTGCATCGCCGGGGTTTCGGTGGACTCTCCGGACAACGGTGTGTTGGCGACTTTTGACGTCAACACCAGCCAATACTCTTCTTCAAACCCCGCGAAACGGCCAAGTAACGAGCGCCGCTAACTCCCCTTAATGCCCACCGCCATTGATGGCCGGAGCCCTCGACGCAAGCATCCGTTCCCCATCTCGAGCCCGTAAAAGGAACCATAGGACCTCGCCGCAATGATTCCCCTCCTCCATCCGAGCCCCGTCCCCGCTTCCATCGCGAATTGCCGACCCTTCGCCGAGGACCGCAACACGGCACCTCCTCCGCTCCACTCGATGTGACGCGAGGAATCGGCTCGGAGTGCTGCCCCGACACCGCCGACGGAGCGCAGCCGCACTTCGATGCCGCAGAGCTGTCTCCGGCCAACTCCCCATCCGTGAGGTTCCGGCGAGCTCGTCCCCGTTTCCCCTCTCGCTTCCGTCAAGACCGAGCAACCAGCGCGCAAGATCGGTGAAGCGCCGCCGCCCACATGTCCAGTAACAAACCGCAACCGCCCGATCTCCCGTGAACGGCCTAGATTAGATGTCCACACGTACCCCTTCTTCCCCGGTCCATGATAGACCCGTAGACCGGACGTCAACAATAGTCGACAACACCATAGACATGGTCCACGTGATTTTCAGATTTATTGTAATCCAAATAAATCCCGGTAAAACGGTAGTTTTGTGCTTAGGTGTAGGATCGAAGGACCCCGGCTAGAGGGGGGGGGTGAATAGCCGAATTGACAATTTAAAAGCTAACTATCCAATTAAATGTGGAATTGAAAAACCATTGGATAAAGCAAATAAATAACAACTAAACCTAGGTTGAACTAAAGTAGGTTTGCAATCCTAGGTGACATACATCATGCAATCTCTAGTATATAAAAGGAACAAAAAGCACAAAAGCAAGAGACAAGGATATAATCCCATGGTCTCGGTGATTTGCCGATCACCCCTAATCCACGTTGAGGTGGATTCAAGCGTATGACTTGCTTTCTCTCCTCAAGTATCCACTTCTCCACCACCAAGAAGGGTTCACAAAGAACAACTTGATATTGGGCAAAGTCAATACCTTGAACCTCTCCAACCTCGATTCCACTAGAGGTTGCTCTTGACCGCTCCGGCAAGGCGAGCACCAAACCTTTCACAACAACTCCGGGCCACAACACATTCTTCACGAAGGGATCACGGATTCCACTCCTCCAAGCCGTCTAGGAGGCGGCAAACTCCAAGAGTAACAAGTCGATGACGCTTGCTTGAGGATTCCTAGTGCCACAAAGCTCAAATCTCACAAAGATCAAGGCACTAGCACTCACACACTTGCAATCTTCCAACTATGGCTTTGTGTGAGTGTGGGAGGGCTCAAAGATGCTCAACAAGTCTTTCAAATGCACAAGAGAGAGAGCAATGGCCGGGGTGAGTGAGTATATATAGCCCATACTCAAAAATCTAGTCGTTACCCTGTTCGCGCGTCCTGGCGGATCGTCCGAATCTCCCATGGATCGTCCGCCGGGCACTCCAACGGCTAGTTTCAAATTTGAAACCCGCTCTGCCCCTTCTCGGCGGACAGTCCGCTAGCCACGCGGACCGTCCGCTGGGGACGCCTTCAAAACGAACAGAAACGGGATAGATTCTGGTCCGGTCGGACCTCTCCCTGGCGGATCGTCCGCCCGGGAGGGTCCGCGGCCGAACCCGAGACCTCCCTCGGAATTTCCTGGGAATTTTGTTCCAGCGGACCGTCCGCTGGAAACCGTCCGACAAGCATAAGGAAATCCGATTTTTCTCTCAAGACTTTGGCTTTGGATCTCACAAAGAATTTAGGCAAAGTCACTCATCAAAACCACTCACAAAGATAGGAAGTTTGAGCAATGTGGCAACTATGATACTCAAGGTCATTTCATCGACCCCTCTTGATAGTACGGCGTTTAACCTATAATCCGGTCACTCATCTCTAATCTCCTAGTGACCGGCAAAGTAGAAAACCCTATCAAGTTACCTTTGCCTTGAGTCATCCAAACGCTTATCACCTTCATTCACCAATCCGTCCCTTATTTTGACTATGATCATAAACAACTCAACCACATAGTTAGTCAAAAATAAGGGTCGTCATTAATTACCAAAACACTAAAGAGGGCCTAGATGCTTCAATCTCCCCCTTTTTGGTAATTGATGACAACATATGAAGTGATATAAAGTTTGTGAGCCAATAAAAGATATTTCATGAAATGAGAGGCTCTATGATGAGAATCAAGATAATAACCACATGCCATAAGATATTCTAAGCAAGAGCATGTGTAAAAACAAAACAATCTCACCATGTGGTAAAACTCCCCCTAAACTTGTGCATTGGTCAAAAAATATCAAGATCAAGGCAATGCACATTTTCAAGGAAAAATTTGGTAGAGTTTACCTTGTACCATTGGATGCGAGGAGGCGAAGGGTAATTCACATAGATCAATATAGCATATAAAAGATAGAACATCCTCCATATCCACATCAATTGAACCATCCAAAATAAGAAGACCATATAGATGAACATAGAGATAATCCACACATAGTTGTCCACAAGTTCATCACAACACAATAAGATGGTCCAAAGGTCATAGAAAATATTACAACCACACATAGTTCAAAACAAACATAATAGTTCAAATGCATGAAAAGTAAGATACATATGAGATGCTCATGTAAATGCAAGAAAGATCAAGAATCATGTCCGTTTGCATTTTCTTCCAAGTGCTCCCCTTGTCTCCCTAGCATCTCATCAACGAAAGATCAAGAATCATGTCCGTTTGCATTTTCTTCCAAGTGCTCCCCCTGTCTCCCTAGCATCTCATCAACCTTCACTTCATCACAAATCTCTCCCCCTTTGACATCAATGACCAAAAATGGTCAAGACTTCAATCATCCCGAGGAGGAGGTGGCGGTGGATACCATGGCGAGCTGAAAGAAGTGAGGAGGTGGCACTGCGCTGGAAAATACCCATAGATGTGTGAAGACAAGTGAATCATAGTTATGGGACAAAGTGTCATAGCCTCGATGCCAAAGTGCCATAGTTGGTAGCCAAGGTATCATAGTTAGTAGCCAAATTACCATAGTTGGTCTCGAGATTCTGCATCCTCAAGGTGAGACCATCTATGGAAGTCCGCATGCTACCCATCTCGCTGCACAAGTGGCTGAAAGTAAGTGGCCATACCGCTGAAATACTCCGGAGGTGGAGGTCCATACTGTGCCCACGGTGAGCGAGGAGGTGGTGGTGGTGGCATCCGTGAACCCCGAGGTGCCTTTGGAGCCTCTTCCATAAAAGGATCCTCTGCCTCATCTGCTGCTGCATCTCGCCTCCGGAAGAATGAGAACTTCCTTGCACCGAGCGAATGGTCGATAGAAGGAATGCCTCACATACAATGCTCTAGCAGGAAAGTTAGTCTTAAGCATCACAAGAGACATAATGTAGGGGGCATAGTAGACATTGAACTTCATCCCAACAGAATAGGCTGCTATCTCCTTCATCATAAAGTGCACCGGATCAAAGATGGTACCTGTCATGATATAATCAATGAAGTTCCAAAAGTAGTCTCTGATTGCATTTGAGTCCCCGGACTTGGGATAGAATGTCTTTCTTACTATCTTGTTGATGACTTTGGGCATATGGAGAAGACTCGTGATCGTGCCATATTTCTGTCGTTGTGCATCATCAACATAATACTTCTCCCAAACACTCATAGGCAAGTGAGGCTGCTCATGCACAAACAATGAACCCTTGGTCAAGTTATAGTCTATGGCATTGGCTACCGCAAACTCTGCAAAGGTACCCTCAAACTTGAAGGTGTTAGTCATCCAAGTGATTGTTTCATCCTCAAAATCAATCTCCACTGTGGCATAAAGCGTCGGATGACTGTGTCATTCCATCTCTCGCTCATGAGCCATAAAGTCATGTAGCCCCAAATCCTTAAACATTTGAATCAAATGGCTCACACTCGGGAAACTTGGTGTAGAACCGAGGCAAAGGAGAATCATTGCTCTGTGTGTATGCATTAACCTTTCTTGCCCTGTAGTACTCATGAGAATTCCACACTTTTCTCTCCCCGGTGAACATCCGAGGATCAAAAAGTAAACTGTCACCTGAAGGATCACCAAATTCTGCCTCCTGTGCCGATCGACCAAATCCCGAGAACTCGACTCGTTGTGAGAGGGAGAATAATCTTCATCAATAGGAGCGGCCCTCTTCTTTTTCTTACTTGGTCCACCTTGTCCCGGTTTCGGTTTGGACACACCGATCTTGTAACGTTGCTTGCGAGGACTGCAAAGATCAATGTATTAAAAGATATGAGCATTTGAGATAATCATTGGTCGAGCCAGCAGCAAACCCTGTCGGACCCTCCCCAGCGGACGATCCAGCGTGCCGGAGCGGACAGATCACGTGGGAGCGTCCCTTCGAACACGGCAACAATCCTCAAAACCAACCATTCAACCTTCACATATATGTTTATAGATGCCCATAGACTCATATTCAATCATCAATTTCAATAATCCATGGTGAAATCCAAGAATCCCAACCTCAAACCCTAGGAAACCACTCATGATTAAATCCATGAAATCCAACCCATAAACTTGTATAATACTTGTTCAATAATCATAGCAAGTGACCTCTAGACATCAATCAATCAATCCATTGAGCAAACACATGAACCCTAGCTTCATCCCAACAAGAATATGCCACGAAATCCATGGGAAAATGAAGAGGAAACAATGAAATACCGGTCACTCATGGTGGAGGAGCTCGCGGAGAGTCCGGATCCGCGCTCGGATTGTCCGGAGGAGACTTGTAGGTGGAGATCGCCAAGGGGTGCTTTGGAGTGGAGAGAGAAGGTGTTTGGTGGAGTTTGGTTCGAATGAAGAAGAAAGGAGCACGAATGGGTACTAGATGGAGAGAAAACACCATGCGCGCGGGTCCCACCAGTTCGGCCCGTACGCGCGGACTGTCCGCCCTCGGGCCGGATCGTCCGCTAGGAACGAAATTTGAAAACAGGACTATCGGCGCCCAAATCTGGTGTCTCGGCGGACACTCCGCAAGGAACTCGGACAGATCCGCTGGGAAGGACTCCGAAATTTTTGTTTCGAGCGAGAGAATCGTTGGTTTGGACCAAGTTGCTTGACGGACGATCCGTGGTTACGGAGGATTGTCTCGCTGAGAAGCGACCGACAATGAGTCATTCATCAACCAAATCTCATCCACATTCAACCAAACCTTTTCCAAAAGTTTCCAAGCTTTGTCATAAAGATAATTCCATGAAATTCATGACATCCAATGATATTTTCACTTCATCCAAGATAATTCCATGATTCTTGATCATCCATGATATGAATTATGCATAAATGAATATAACATTGATATAAACATGGCAAAATGCAATATGTCACATATATGATAAAAAAAATGAGACGATGATATTTTTGGGAATGTATGAGTCCTATGAGCATTTTGGAACCAATATATATGAAGATATATGATCCATTATGTTAGACTCACAAGATGCCATATTAGGAGAAAAGAAGCGACCAAAGAGAGTTTTCAAGATGAAATTCAAATCCAAATAACTCTCAAACGATGGATCATCTCAACAAGACTTGAGTACCAATAATTATCATGATCACCATCTCTACAAATTTTGTAAAGGCACTTTTCTCGGAATATGATTCGATAAGAAAATGAGAGAAAAGGCGAGAAAAAGCAAAAGTTGATCTTCAAAAGAGTCAAAAACCTCAAATTTGCGATAAAACCTTGTAAAAATGAAAAGAGGCTTCCAAAACATATCAAAGATACATAAAAACATTTTGGAATCATGAAAACCATTTTTCAACCATGAAAACTCAAAATTTGACTTTTTGGCCAAGAAATCAAAGACAAGGCTAGTATGGCATCTTTATTGATTTGTTCACAATGTGAGGGTAGCAAAACACATGTGAGGTATAGTGCTCCCCCTAAATGTGTGAACTAACTTCAAATGCAACAACATGGCATATATGGCATGGCAAAATATATAAATGACATAGGCAAGCATATATGACAAGATATGAACATAGAGCACTTATGCAAAGGTCTAGGAGATATGAGAGAGGTCAAGAATATTTAGCTCACTCCGTAGCTTGCAAAAACGAGCTTCTTCAAGAGGCTTGGTGAAGATGTCCGCCAATTGATCATCCGTTCTCACACTCTCCATGACAATATCACCTTTGCTCACATGATCCCTTAGGAAATGATGACGAATATCAATATGCTTGGTCCTCTTGTGTTGCACCGGATTAGTTGCAATTTTCACCGCACTTTCATTATCACACAAGAGAGGGATACAATCAAATTTGATCCCATAGTCCATAAGAGTTTGCTTCATCCATAATAATTGGGCACAACAATTCCCCGCGGAGACATATTCGGCCTCGGCGGTTGATAAAGCAACCGAGTTTTGCTTCTTGGAGGACCATGAAACTAGAGATGTCCCAAGCATTTGACAAGTGCCGGAGGTGCTTTTTCTATCAATCTTGCAACCGGCATAGTCCGCATCCGAATACCCAATAAGAATGAATTGCCCATCTTTAGGAAACCACAAACCCATATCTTGAGTTTGCTTCAAATATCTCAATATCCTCTTGACGGCAATCATATGGCTTTCCTTGGGAGCCGCTTGAAACCTTGCACACATGCAAACACTAAACATAATGTCCGGCCTAGATGCGGTGAGATATAGCAAACTTCCAATCATAGACCGATATAACTTTTGATCAACCGGTTTGCCTTCTTCATCAAGATCAAGATGTGCATTCTTTCCCATAGGAGTTGACATTGGTTTTGCACTTTCCATTCCAAATCTCTTGAGAAGATCATTGACATACTTGCTTTGATAGATGAATGTCCCCTTCTTGCTTTGCTTCACTTGTAGACCAAGGAAGAAACTCAATTCACCAATCATGGACATTTCAAACTCCCTAGACATCATTTCACCAAATTCTTCACAAAATTCTTGATTGGTTGATCCAAAGATGATATCATCCACATAAATTTGGCATATAAAGAGATCATTGCCAATCTTCTTGGTGAATAAAGTGGTGTCCACCTTTCCAATCTTGAAGCCCTTTGACACAAGAAAATCCCTCAATCTTTCATACCAAGCACGAGGTGCTTGCTTAAGTCCATACAATGCCTTGGACAACTTGTAAACATGATTTGGCTTCTTTGGATCTTCAAATCCCGGTGGTTGCTCAACATAGACAAGCTCACTAATTTTGCCATTCAAGAAGGCACTCTTCACATCCATTTGATATAGCTTGATCTTGTGATTAGTTGCATATGCAAGTAGAATTCTAATTGCCTCAAGTCTAGCAACGGGAGCAAATGTTTCATCAAAATCCAACCCCTCAACTTGAGTATAGCCTTGTGCAACCAATCTTGCCTTATTCCTCACAACCACACCATTCTCATCTTGCTTGTTCTTGTACACCCATTTTGTACCAATAACATTATGATCTTGTGGTCTCTTCACTAATTCCCAAACTTCATTCCGGGCAAAGTTATTCAATTCTTCATGCATGGCATTTACCCAATCCGGGTCTCTCAATGCCTCATCTACCCGAGTAGGCTCACCACAAGACACAAAAGAGAAGTGTTGGCCAAATGAAGCAAGTCTTGATCTAGTTTGAACCCCTTTGCTTAGGTCACCAACAATTTGATCTACCGGATGATCTTTTGCAATAGCATGATGAATCTTTGGGTGACTACTAGCATTTTGTGGTGGAGTAGAAGTTGAGCCATTTTTCGGTTGAATATTAGGCTCACCATCATTGCTAGCTTGAGCTTGAGTGGTAGAAGTTGATGAATATTGATTTGCTTGAAAGAGAGGTGAAGTGGTCACATTTGAGTCATCTTCATCTTTAGGCTTCACATCACCAATAGTCATGTTCTTCATAGCATCTCTCAATTCTTCATTTCTCACATCATCCAAGTTCTCTTGCTCATCTTGAGAACCATTTGTCTCATCAAATTCCACATCATACACTTCCTCCACTATCCCCAAATTTTGATTGTAAACTCTATAAGCCTTGCTATTTGAGGAATAACCAAGGAGAAATCCTTCATCACATTTGCTTTGGAATTTGGAGAGTCTTGCACCTTTCTTCAAGATATAGCACTTGCAACCAAAAACCCGAAAATATGAAATGTTGGGCTTCCTTCCAATGAGCAACTCATAAGGTGTCTTCTTCAACAACCGGTGGCAATATAATCTATTTGATGCATGACAAGCGGTGTTAATTGCCTCGGCCCAAAAACTATCGGACACATTGTATTCGGAGAGCATTGATCTTGCCATTTCAATCAAAGTTCTATTCTTCCTCTCAACCACTCCATTTTGTTCCAGGGTGTACTTGGTGGAGAACTCATGCTTGAGCCCCTTGTCATCACAATACTCTTCAATTCTTGTATTCTTGAATTCGGAGCCATTGTCACTCCTAATCTTCTTGATATTGAATTCATACTCATTTTCGGCTCTCTTGGCAAACCCTTTCAAAATGGTGAATACAATTGATTTGTCCTTTAGGAAGTATACCCATGTGAATCTTGAGAAGTCATCAACTATGACAAGACAATAACTATTTCCACCAATGCTCTCATACTTGGTAGGACCAAATAAATCCATATGCAATAATTCCAATGGCCTCGAGGTTGACATAATGCTCTTGGTAGGATGAGTATTTGCCACTTGCTTTCCGGCTTGACAAGCACTACACAACTTGTCCTTCTCAAATAAAACATCATCCTTCATGCCTAAAACCAAGTTGTGCTTTACCAATTTCTTGAGTTGATTCATTCCAACATGTGCAAGCCTCCTATGCCATAACCAACCTTTGGATGACTTGGTAAATAAGCATGTGCTCAAACTTGCATCACTAGAAGAGAAATCCACAAGGTAAAGATTGCCATGACGAAATCCCTTGAAGATAAGGCTATCATCCTTTGCACTAGTGATCACCACACCACTTGATGAGAATTTGCAAATAAGATCAAGATCACATAATTGAGCCACGGATAGCAAGTTATAGCTCAAAGATTCAACTAGCAAGACATTAGAAATGGAGAGATCATTGGAGATAGCAATTTTTCCCATTCCTCTCACTTTTCCTTTGCTATTATCACCAAATGTGATCTTCTCACAATCCGAATTCCCTTCTTCAATAGATGAAAAACTTTTCCCATTTCCGGTCATATGTTGAGTGCATCCACTATCAAGCACCCAATGCCTTCCACCGGACTTGTAGTTCACCTACAAAACAAATTTAGTTTTTCTTAGGTACCCAAATTTGCTTGGGTCCTTGGGGATTAGTCACCAAAGCCTTTGGCACCCAAATGGATCTTTTCTTCCCATTGCCAAAGTTGCCACTCATGTTGGTCTTAGCATGAACATTATTCTTACCAACAAACTTAGCATGCACAACACCATTGGAAGATTTAACAAGCATGTAAGTAGGATCCATAGCAACATTTGCAAGCTTCTTACCGGTGCAATCCTTTGCAAGATGTCCGGTATTCTTGCACATAGAGCAATACAAGCCACTTTCCTTAACAAAAGTGGACTTTTTGGCAACAAAAACATTTTTGTTCTTCTTGGGGATATACCCAAGACCCTCATGCTTGAGAGTGAACCGTTGACACTTCCACATTTCATTAAAAACATTTTCACCCTTGTGACACTTAGCAAGTGCATCAACAAGGTGGTCAACGGTGTCCCTCAATTCATGATTTTCAACAATAAGCAAGGGATCACAAGCATGAACATCATTCATATAAGCATCAATCTTAGAAGAGCATGGAATATCAAGCAAGTCATCACATGAGGTAGATATGCTAGAAGTAGAAACATGAGCAATAGGCATATCATCAATCAAGTTGCAAGTCACACCGGCATCAACATGGGCCTTGTTGGTGTGTTGGGCAACATAGGTCTTATGAGTCACCTCAAGCTTCTCATGAATTTCCTTAAGATCATCATGAGACACCTTTAGTTCATCATAAGAATCTTGGAGAGAAGAGTGTTTTCTCTTCAAGTCCCTATATTTTCCCTTTATGTTTCCCAACACATCATCAAGTTCACTAAGCATTTCAACCAAATCATCATAGGAAGGCTCAAAGTCATCATTGCATACCTTGGATTCACCCTTTGCCATGAAGCAATAGTGTGAATCAAATAGAGATGGAGCTTCCTTGATAGCAATGCCGGCAAGACCTTTCTTGGAAGGCATGTCATCTTCATCATCGGAATCGGAATCCGAGTCTCCATCGGAATCCCACTCAACATAATATGCCTTCCCATTCTTCTTCTTGGAGAACTTCTTAAGAAATTTCTTCTTGGCAAATTTCTTGTTCTTCCTTGGCTCATCATCATCATCATCATCATCATCATCATCATCATCATGTTTCTTCTTCTTGCAATTAGTAGAGATGTGGCTAAATTCCCCACACTCATAGCACTTCTTGTTGGCAAAAGGATTCTTCTTGGAGAATTTGCCACTCTTGTTGAAACCACTAGATTTGCCCCTCTTCATGAATTTCTTGAACTTCCTCACCATCAATGCAACATCCTCATCATCATCGGAGTCACTCTTATCATCGTCATCATCATCATCATCAATATGAGAGCCACTTGCCTTGGAAGCCACACTCTTCTTCTTCATATCAACATGATCATCCCGAGAGCCCACTTGTGATTGCTTGAAGATATCATGAGTGAGAATTTCACCCAAGATTTCCGAAGGAGTAGTCTCATTCAAATCGGTCCTCACAAGCATAGTGACAATAGTTTCATACTTGGATGGCAATGACCTAAGAAACTTGTGAGAGATATCAACATTAGGCACATCATGACCAAGATCCTTGAGATCATTCACTATGTTGTTCAATCTTGCAAATGCGGTCTTCAAGTCTTCATTTGGCAACAATGTGAATCCCACAAACTTGCCCTTGCAAATGAACAACTTGGCACTCTTGACCATCTTGGTGCCCTCATGAGCTTCCAATAGAGTGTTCCACCTCTCATGGGCGGTCTTGAGCTTGCACACCCTATGATACTCTTCCTTACATAGAGCCCGAATAAGAATGTTCTTGGCTTGAGCATTGAGCTTCATCTTTTCCCTATCATCGGGAGTGAGCTCTTGTGGATTGAGAACCACATAGCCATCTTCCACAATGTTCAACACGGCATCACCCATGGCCTCGAGATGAATCAACATACATGTCTTTCAATAATCGAAGTCTTGACCATCAAAGAATGGCGCCGGGCCAACATTGGTCACTTGATTAGCCATGATCCTTCTCCCGGAAGATGAATTCCAAACAATTTAGGGAGAACCTTGCTCGATACCACTTGTAGGATCGAAGGACCCCGGCTAGAGGGGGGTGAATAGCCGAATTGACAATTTAAAAGCTAACTATCCAATTAAATGTGGAATTGAAAAACCATTGGATAAAGCAAGTAAATAACAACTAAACCTAGGTTGAACTAAAGTAGGTTTGCAATCCTAGGTGACATACATCATGCAATCTCTAGTATGTAAAAGGAACAAAAAGCACAAAAGCAAGAGACAAGGATATAATCCCGTGGTCTCGGTGATTTGCCGATCACCCCTAATCCACGTTGAGGTGGATTCAAGCGTATGACTTGCTTTCTCTCCTCAAGTATCCACTTCTCCACCACCAAGAAGGGTTCACAAAGAACAACTTGAGATTGGGCAAAGTCAATACCTTGAACCTCTCCAACCTCGATTCCACTAGAGGTTGCTCTTGACCGCTCCGGCAAGGCGAGCACCAAACCTTTCACAACAACTCCGGGCCACAACACATTCTTCACGAAGGGCTCACGGATTCCACTCCTCCAAGCCGTCTAGGAGGCGGCAACCTCCAAGAGTAACAAGTCGATGACGCTTGCTTGAGGATTCCTAGTGCCACAAAGCTCAAATCTCACAAAGATCAAGGCACTAGCACTCACACACTTGCAATCTTCCAACTATGGCTTTGTGTGAGTGTGGGAGGGCTCAAATATTCTCAACAAGTCTTTCAAATGCGCAAGAGAGAGAGCAATGGCCGGGGTGAGTGAGTATATATAGCCCATACTCAAAAATCTAGTCGTTACCCTGTTCGCGCGTCTCGGCGGATCGTCCGAATCTCCCACGGATCGTCCGCGGGCACTCCAACCGCTAGTTTCAAATTTGAAACCCGCTCTGCTCCTTCCGGCGGACGATCCGCCGACCACTCGGATCGTTCGCTGGGACGCCTTCAAAACGAACAGAAACGGGATAGATTTTGGTCCGGCGGACCTCTCCCGAGCGGATCGTCCGCCCGTCAGGCGGATCGTCCGCCGAGAGGGTCCGCGGCCGAACCCGAGACCTCCCTCGGAATTTCTGGGAATTTTGTTCCAGCGGTCCGTCCGCTGGAAACCGTCCGACAAGCATAAGGAAATCCGATTTTTCTCTCAAGACTTTGGCTTTGGATCTCACAAACAATTTAGGCAAAGTCACTCATCAAAACCACTCACAAAGATAGGAAGTTTGAGCAATGTGGCAACTATGATACTCAAGGTCATTTCATCGACCCCTCTTGATAGTACGGCGTTTAACCTATAATCCGGTCACTCATCTCTAATCTCCTAGTGACCAGGCAAAGTAGAAAACCCTATCCAGTTACCTTTGCCTTGAGTCATCCAAACGCTTATCACCTTGATTCACCAATCCGTCCCTTATTTTGACTATGATCATAAACAACTCAACCACATAGTTAGTCAAAAATAAGGGTCGTCATTAATTACCAAAACACTAAAGAGGGCCTAGATGCTTCATTAGGCCCCTGCAGCTTGCGTAACATTATGTTTAGGTCCAGTTTCTTTCTAAAAGGAGCCAAAAGCTTTATCTTAATTCTGATTTAGTCCTGGTCTTTTGCAAAAAGCTTTTTATTTAATTGCTAAATTATATTTAAGCCCTCGAACATTTCCGTATTAATGTTTTAGCTATTAACCTTTTTACATCAACGCCCCTAGATTTTCCTGAATTTATGTTTAGCTCTTTTTACTTGAAAACAACTAGCTCTTACACTTTTACGAAACAACCCTAGTGTTTTATGAATTACAATTTAGTCTTTGACCTTTTACACTTTAATCTCTAACCTTTTCATATTTCCTACCTTCGTTGTTTTTAGGTTTTAGCTCCTAAAACTTCAAACCTTCATAACTTTTCACTCGTAGCTCGGATTAGGACGATTCTTGCGCTCACGGAATCTTAGCGACGTGCACTATCTTTCAGAAGTCTTTTGGTATTTTGGTATGTTGTATTGATCTATTTCTTAGTTTATTTGTATGTTTATCGCATGTTTGTTTGACATACATAAATAGAAGATGAGCAAATAACGGATATCGAGGAGCGAGAAGTCGAAGACTTAATCAACAACAAACAGGAAAGAGACAAGTGTCCTTGATGCATTTTGCACCTACTTTTTCTATCTCGTACATGTTTGTTTGCATTGCATAAAATACGAATCCTATGTGTCATATCCTTCCATACTTGTCCTTCTCGCTCTGGGTGGAATTAGACATAGGTTTGGGTACGTCATGCTTAGCCTCGCTTAATTACGGTTAAAGACTTATAATGAGCACCTTGATGATGATCCATGAGAATGATTGTTTGTGTTGAAAATACTCCTAGATAGGAATCTAAGCAAGTGGTATGTGATGGTTGGTGCCGAGGGCACATGGTGGATTGTGGAATGCTTGCTTTAGATTTAAGGACCGGTTCTTGGAGCGATTCACCCGGGACTTTCGTGCCAACACAAGACCGATATGGGTAGGCTTGACTCGGTAGTTAGAGGACTCTCCTAGTATTGTTAGATTTGGTAGGATGGGCGATGAGGGGCAGGGATCGATGGGTCGGCCCAAGACTCGCAAGGCACAAGAGGGGGCCCTTAGGATGATGTACCCGAGGGGTAGTCTCCTACCGGTGAAACCTTAGTGGCCACGTACGATCCGGGAGAGGAGCCTAATGAAATGTCTCGCGATGATCTCCTGGCAACACACCTAAGGAAGTGTGTAGGTGCTTGGCCGACACGGCAACATGGAGACTTTAGTCCACCCGCCAACGAGGGGACAAAATCACCGACTTGTTGTATAGTGGTACAACCTCTGCAGAGTGTAAACTGTCATGACAGCCGTGCTCAAGGTCAAGAGCGGCACGGAAATCCTAACTCGATTAGGGGGCATGGATGGGTGGTTACGAGATGGTTATGCTAGAGTTTGATGGATCGGATGATAATTTTGGACCGAGAGATCTTCACACATAGTAAATAGGTTGCTTAATTAATGAACTAGACATAGGTGCTCTATACAATAAACCTCATGTTAAGGCTTTCTTGACTTAAGCCAAACATGTCATACTTTCCCCACTTGCTGAGTACGAAATGTACTCAAACGTTGTTGCTTGTCTCTTTTGCAAAACTTGTTGCTAATCGAAGCCAAGTATAAAGGTGGACTTTGGATGAAGACGAGGAGTGAAGAGCTAGGCTTGTGGTCTTCCGGTCGACTACCTGTGGGAGCTGAAGGACGCCAACGCTTACATTTTTCCGCTGTAATGTAATCTTTTATTTTTAGACCTACGGGTGCTTGATGTAATTATTTAATGATTTAATAAAGATATTGTTTCTTTTACCATATTATTTGTCCTGTGTGCGTGAAACTTGATCCTAGCACGCATACAGCTGCGTTCGGTTTTATTCGTTAAAACCGGGTGCGACAAAGTGGTATCGGAGCTATATCGACCGCAGGACGCAAGCCTAGATAGTTTGAACATGCCATAGGTCATATTTTCAAAACTAGTAATTTCAAGTTTTAATTTTCACAAAAAAACTTCTTCTTTATCTAAAATATTGAGAAAGATTTATTCTTCGATTTCTATTCCTTCCCTATCTTTCAAATTGTTAGTCGACCACTCAAGACTGTAATGAGGGGACTGATTGGACATGACAATTGTACCAGGTTGTCAGGGAATCTCGCTAAGCACACACAAGTTAAATTGAAAACAAAGTGATCTTTACACATGGTAAATAGATCGGTTTTCCTAAGATTGAGGATCCGAGAGTGCTTAAGCTCGCTATTGGAAGATGGTTCCGGACCGTGGTAAGGATTGTGTCCAATGAACAAGAAAATTTGGGATTTCATGTTGAAGGTTCTCTGTCAAGGGAGGAAATGCATTGGTCATCACCCTACATCTAAGAATATCCTGTCCTTCCTATAGTATAAGGCCGTTAGAAACAACATTGTTGATCATATGATTGTGTGCTTGTGGTATGCCTTGTTTGATTTGAATGTTTGATTGATTGTTGGTGTGTTGCGAAGCATTTAGCTTTGTTATCGCATCATTAGTTGAGCCATAGTTGTACTACTAGTATAGTTTGGGGGTACCTATCCTCTATTATTTGCTCTCCTCTTTCCCTCAACCCTATGCTCTATTCCTGCTATACATGAAGAAGCCAAACCAATTTCCTCGGATGATGAACTCAAAGATTGGAACCCTTGACGGTAGCACTATTGTGGATGAGAGCAACATCCACTGACGGTTTAACATTCAGTTTGCTGACTCCAAACAATAAACACAAGATTGGTATCTTCCCACAAAAGAGGCTACTACGTCGACAATGAAATAACTACGAAGGTGTTAGTTATGAAAGCGGATGCCCCGTTAAGAAAGAAGGGACAATTGAACAATGGTTGGTCAACACCGAAGCATCCAAGAGGCCTAGCATCAACAATAGTCCACTCGTTATCATGGACTATATATGGTGTGGAAAAGAAGGACATTATGCTAACAAGCGGCACAAGTAGCAATGAACTAAAGCTCTACTACAAGTTCATATAGTGTCGGGGAGAAAGATTAGCGCCGACACGTGGCACCCTCCGAACCTACTTAACGAGTGGATTAGCGAAACCACGTCGGCGGATGAGGCTGGACCTACCCCCGTACGACCAAGCCGGAAAATAGGTCAACGGATGGCGAACTCGACCTTGCTCGCCAAACTCGAGGAGGCCCGCCTCGCACGACCTTGTCCGCCTTACTCGGGGAGGCTCGCGTCCCGCACGACCTTGTCCGCTCGACCTCCCCGCTCGACCTTCGGGCTGGACCTCCCCTCTCGACCTTCGGGCTCGACTACCAACCGCATTTACTCCACCCACTCCAGCACCCACGTGGGTGCTACTTAGCAATCATTGACGAGGACTCGCGCTCCATCCCTCCTCGCCACCACCGCTCCCCGTCGGGCCACGCCGACGGGACGTGCCATCCCTGCGCCGTCCCCGTAGCTCGACGGAGTTGGCGTGGACCGAAGACTCCGGGGAAGACCATCATCCAGCGACGTACGACGGTACGACCTCTCCCGTCATACCCGTCGACGGGTGTAGCTCGAGGTCGAGCTCGAGTTACACTCCCTCCCGCACGACCTCGACCTTGAGCTCGCCATCAATGCGTTTGACGGAGAAGGACGACAATGGCACGTCTCATCCAACCACTCGCCACGACGCCCCCATGATTCCGCCGGATGCCGAATACTCCACCTCGACGCAGCAAGCTACGGGAGCGACGTGACCGGCCGATCAACCAACTCAAGTACACGCGAGGAAGAAGACCGATGGGACGACACGGGCATTCGGCCGAGTCCACGGCAGCCCTCTTTCTCTCTCTCTCTCTCTCTCTCTCTCTCTCTCTCTCTCTCTCTCTCTCTCTCCTATAACTCGAGCTACACCCCGTAACTATAAAGGGATGAAGCCTCTCGCTCTCCGGAGGACACGACGACTCACCAGACACACATGGACGGACGCACGGACGCGCCCTCACGAACACAAGCTTCACCCACACACCCACGTTCATCGCACGGGACTTGGAGTACACTCCTCTCCCACCACCTCCGTACTCCGTTGTTCAATTGACGCAAGAAACACGAGCGCCGCGACACCACCCCGCTCTGGACGTAGGGAGGTTTCCCGAACCAGCATAAATCTCTCGTGTCTTCCCTTGTGTACCATCCGGCCTAAAACGCGTGGCCCCGGGACAAATTCTACTAGCCGGTGGTTCGAACACCGACATATAGATAGCAGCATAAACTCGATGAAGACACATGCTAAGCGAGTTACATCCAACGACATGGTAATTATCGGAACAAAAAAAAACTCAAGATATTTCAAACATAATGCTTGGAATGTTCATTGTCAACTAAATCCATGGAATAAGTTACTTATTCCCAAGCCTATATTGGTTAAGTCATTCTTCGGTAATGTTATGAGTACAATTTGATGAAGATAGATTTACCTTAACGAAGGAGTAATTCTTCGAGTATTGGAAGTGAGGTATAATCCTAAGGGGGTAGAATACATGTCAACAATCTCATTCTACCTCGATCCAATGGAACAAGTGTTATACAAGGAAAGGCATGTTATGGGAGATATAACGACAAAGGTCATAACACTTGTGTTTGAGTGGTTGCACGAGGAACCATATCTGTCAAATAATGTGAAGGAAATCCATGGACGAAAATGGTACTTAATGTACGTGTATGGACTACGGTTCTCTCGTTGATATTGTTATTAGGAGAAAGTATTCTTTTTCTATGACCGATGATATGTTAACTTCTAGAGGCATGTGTACACTCCAAGATGGATGTCGATCTTGGATACTATAAGTGGAAGATCTCAAGTGTGATACTAAAGTGATAGAATGAAGAAATAGTTGAATATGGGACAATCTATGATACATGTCGTAAAACATAGGAGCAGAGCATCAACAATTCAGCACAAAATGCGACGAACGAAATGACGATAATGCGTTCACACTGAGCACCAATGAAGATAAGGTCTCATCAAAGCTCTTACCTTATGTTACCTTGTTATGGAGAAGTTAAGTCGGTTATGGATACTAAATTCAAATTCGATTGGATTGGACATAATGAGTAAATCAAATGTCGAAAAATGGGTTGAGCAATTAATGATTCTCGAGATATAGAATTCCTCTGTGACCATAGTTATCAAGTTTTGTTGAAGAACATACGGCTGGAAGTCTTGGATAACCGGAAGAAGAAACCCATGTTCTTGTATGGACTTTGGAACAAGTTATGTCTCCCGTACTGGTAGAGTTGTGGAATCTCTCCAACATGTTATCAAGATAGAGAATGCTATCAAGATAGAGAATTCATATAGTAAGGTAAAGCTTACCTTCGAGAAGATGAAGTGGACATGTATTTGAAGGTTGTATTAGTAAGAAGTGGAGATCTTCATCAACCACATGGAGAGAAATCCTAAGGAACATGTGTTGTATACGAAAGGTACGATCATCTCGCGTTGGTTTGGAAAACATATAAGATCATCCCGTGCAACAGATCACATAAATGAATACCACCCATCAATAGTGTGATGTACGAGATCCGAATGAAGCCTAAACAATGGAGATAGAAACTACACCGTTGAAGGAGATCAGCAAAGCACAATGTGAAGACGAGAAAATGAATGAGACTAAAAGCCTATCATGGATGGAAATAGAGCCGCATTCCCAAAGGAGGAATGGTTTACCATCCGGTTCGAGAAAATGCATCGCATACTAGATCGGAAACTCATTTGGTACATGATCCTAACGTATTCTTCCACGAGTATCCAAAATGATCTACCAACATCGAAAAAAAACATTGGTGATACGGTATGAAGTGTTGTGTATGAAGCAATTAGTGATACATGCCAATTTGTGAAAGAAGAACATCGGTGACCACAAGGATTGTCAAACCACCTTACCCACTTCTTGCTAGCCACGCCGAATCTCGGGACAAGATTCTTGTTAAGGGGGCGGGGGTAGATTTGTCACACCCCAAAACTCTAAGTTTTGGTTTATGAGCTAGGACTCTCTAAATTCAAAACTTTTCTCTAAAATAAAACTTTAGTTCAAATAAGTTCGAATTTAACAAAAAGGGTTTATCATTTTATGTGCACAAAAGACCCATTTGAATTTTATAAATTTACCTTTGACTTGATTGGATTATGAAAATGTTTTATCTATGAACACTTTTATTAAACAAAAATCTTTTATTTATTAAAATGAATGCACTTGATTTGATTTATTGAGTAAATACCTTTCATTTATGAAGATAGTTATAAATACTTTTGATTTATGAAAATAGTTTATTTACCAAATAATTTATTTTGTTTAAAGTATTTATGAAGGAATTTCCATTACCAAAACTATTGCAACAAATAAAAATAGTTTATTTACCTTGAATAACTTGGATTTGGAAATCAATTACTTTAAAGCTATTTTACCTAATTTAAGTATAGTATAAATTATACTATATTTTACATTGAATGTTGCATTCATGATGAATAGTTTGCATTAGGGATTTATGTGTGCGCTGAAAATATATTTGAAAATTCGATTAGAAATCGTTTACCATTAGCATGGAAAATAAAAGAGGAATAGGAAATAGAAAAGATAAATAAAAAGTAAACTGAATCGCAGGCCTAAACCGAGCTAGCCCAACTCTTTCCCTCTCTATTTTCCCAACTTTGGCAGGACACAACGGAGCAAGCCCAGCAGCACTGTGTGGCCCAGCCCAACCCCCACCTCATCCCCTACCTCTCGCCGCACGTAACTAACGCCGCCGTCCACCGGAACAACCGGCCGCCCGTCACCTCCCCTGCCTGTCCCCACTTCGGAGCACCACCACAGACCTCGTGTGGAACGGCCGCACTTATTTCCCAGCCAATACTCTTCTTCAAACCCCGTGAAAACGGCCAAGTAACAGGCGCCGCTAACTCCCCTTAATGCCCACCGCCATTGATGGCCGGAGCCCTCGACGCAGCATCCGTTCCCCATCTCGAGCCTATAAAAGGAACCATAGGACGCCGCCGCAATGATTCCCCTCCTCCATCCGAGCCCCGTCCCTGCTTCCAACGTGAATCGCCACCGTCGCCCTGCAGCCTCCCCGCCGTCGATGATAGCTGTAGTGAAGCCTCCCCGGTGCTCGCCGACCCTTCGCCGAGGACCGCAACACGGCACGTCCTCCGCTCCACCCGATGTGACGTGGGGAATCGGCTCGGAGCGCGGCCCCGACACTGCCGACGGAGCGCAGCCGCACTTTGATGCCGCAGAGCCGTCTCCGACCAAGTCCCCATCCGCGCGACCCCTGGTGAGGTTCCCGGAGAGCTCGTCCCCGTTTCCCCTCTGCTTCCGTCAAGACTGAGCAACCAGCGCGCAAGATCGGTGAAGCGCCGCCACCCACATGGCCAGAACAAACTGCAACCGCCCGATCTCCCGTGAACGGCCTAGATTAGATGTCCACACGTACCCCTTCGCCCCCGGTCCATGATAGACCCGTAGACCGAGCGCCAACTGCAGTCCACAGCACCATAGACCTGGTCCACATGATTTTCAGATTTATTGTAATCCAAATAAATCCTAGTAAAACAGTAGTTTTGCGCTTAGGCCCCTACAATTGCGTAACATTTTGTTTGGGTCCAGTTTCTTTCTAAAAGGAGCCAAAGCTTTATCTTAATTATGATTTAGTCCTGGTCTTTTGCAAAAAGATTTTTATTTAATTGCTAAATTATATTTGAGCCCCTCAACATTTTTGTATTAATGTTTTAGCTATTAACCTTTTTACATTAACACCCCTAGATTTTCCTAAATTTATGTTTAGCTCTTTTTACTTAAAAACCACTAGCTCTTAACCTTTCACATAAACAACCCTAGTGTTTTATGAATTACAATTTAGTCTTTGACCTTTTACACTTTAATCTCTAACCTTTTCATATTTCCAACCTTCGTTGTTTTTACGTTTTAGCTCCTAAAACTTCAAACCTTCATAACTTTTCACTCGTAGCTCAGATTAGGACGACTCTTGCGCTCAAGGAATCTTAGCGACGTGCACTATCTTTCGAAGTCTTTTGGTATTTGGTATGTTGTATTGATCTATTTATTAGTTTATTTGTATGTTTATTGCATGTTTGTTTGATATACACAAATAGAAGATGAGCTAATAACGGATATCGAAGAGCGAGAAATCGAAGACTTAATCAACAACAAACAGGAAAGAGACAAATGTCCTTGATGCAATTTGCACCTACTTCTTTCTATCTGTACATGTTTGTTTGCATCGCATAAAATATGAATCCTATGTGTCATATCCTTCCATACTTGTCCTTCTCGCTCGGGTGGAATTAGACATAGGTTTGGGTACGTCATGCTTAGCTCTGCTCAATTACGGTTAAAAACTTATAATGAGAACCTTGATGGTGATATATGAGAATGATTGTTTGTGTTCGAAATACTCCTAGATAGGAATCTAAGCAAGTGGTACGTGATGGTTGGTGCCGAGGGCACATGGTCGATTGTGGAATGATTGCTTTAAATTTAAGGACCAGGTTCTTGGAGCGATTCACCCAGGACTTTCATGCCAACACAAGAATGATATTGGTAGGCTTGATTTGGTAGTTAGGGGATTCTCCCGGTATTGTTAGATTTGGTGGGATGGGCGATGAGGGACGAGGATCGATGGGTCGTCCCAAGACTCGCAAGGCACAAGAGGGGGCCCTTAGGATGACGTACGGAGGGGTAGTCTCCTATCGGTGAAACCTTAGTGGCCACGTACGATCCGGAAGAGGAGCCTAATGAAATGTCTCGCGGTGATCTCCCGGCAACACACCTAAGAAAGTGTGTAGGTGCTTGGCCGACACGGCAACATGGAGACTTTATTCTACCCGCCAACAGGAGATGAAATCACCGACTTGTGGTACGAGTGGTACAACCTCTGCAGAGTGTAAGCTGTCATGATAGCTGTGCTCACGGTCAAGAGCGGCTGGAAATCCTCACTCGATTAGGGGGCATGGATGGGTGGTTACGTGATGCTTATGCTTGAGTTTGATGGATCGGATGATGATTTTGGACCGAGAGATCTTCACACATAGTAAATAGGTTACTTAATGAATGAACTAGATATAGGTGCTCTATACAATAAAGGAGGTCCTTTCCTCCTTTAGCCGATTGGCTACTCCCCTACTTTGAAAAACACCCCAAACTCACCCAAGCGAGTCCTCTTAACTCCCTTTGATTCCCCACCCCAATCCTTGGTCGATTTGTCGGGAGATTGAGAACGATTGAAAGGGCTTCAACTCCATTACAAGATCACTTGGTTCATCCTTAACATCAACACTTGTTGTGTTTGTTACTCTTGGGGATTCATCCCCTAGACGATTAGGCATCACCCGACGAGCTCCCAAGCTTGTTGTTGAGACTCGGGTCGTTTGTATTGTCCTTCCCTTCGTAGAGATTGATTTAGTGGATTTCAAGCTTGCCTTTGTGGCGGTTTGAAGAGGTTTAGGATTGAGAGCATCCCGGTCCTTGGTGGACTCCTCAAGGGAGACGTAGGCTCCTCGGTGGAGCTGAACTTCGGTGGAAAATCGCGTGCGTCCTTGTCTCTTTTCGTTGTTGTTAATCTTGTGGTTGAAGTGCTCTAGGTCTTGTTCTTAAATTTCCTAAATTAACTTGTGTAGGAGCCTTGCTAGCTAGTCCTCCCTTAGCCTTTGCTTTATAACCTGTCTAGTTGCTTGTTGCTTGCTTGGCTTGGCTTAATTTGTCCATCTCGACGGTCAATCTGTTTTTTACATGAGGCCATCGGACATTATCCTATAGGTGTTGGATTTTATTGCATCGGACAATATCCTACACCTATCGGATATGGTAGTCAAACTTTTTACCTTGTGTTACTCAAACGTCAAATTAAGTGTTTTTCGGGATTATCGCCTATTAACCCTCCCCCCCCCCTCTAGGCGACTTTCGGAACTCGAAGTTCAACCTCCGAACGACAAGATTCACAAGAACCGCGACAACCCCTCAACCACTTCAAGAGCTGCCAGGTGGGTCGTCGGGAACCACCTCGACACGGTCGGGGCCAGCTCAAAGGACAACCCCGCAACAGAGCCGAGTTCGGGGCAACTTTAGATCGAGCGAGTCCTCAACCTCGGTGCATGCTAAGGATTCAAGCAGAGGCCGACAAGAAAAGCAAAAATCGGGCAAGCTGTCTGCTATTCAAGAGGTGAACAACCATGAAGACGGTGACGGCTCGGGGGACAAGACTTTGCTAGCTTAGGAAGTGGAGAGGATGCAAAGAAACAACCAAGAGCTGGAAGAAGTACGAGAGAAGCTAATGCAAGAAGTGGAACCGAGAGAAAAGCTATTACACGAAATAGAAGCCCCGCTCGAAGCAAAATGCAAGCATGCAAAGGTCTCAAGAGAAGTAAGGAGACTCGGGGCAAGATCAAAGCAAAACATCTCCAAAAGAAAAATAACGAGCATGAATCGAAAGTGATTTTGTCGTATACTTGCCTTATGGGTATACGAGATGATAAAGGAATGGATAAGCAAAGACATGGTAATAAATCAATGAAGATAAAGCTGGCGAGAGATAGCCAATAGACTGGTCCCTAACCGGTCTAGAATAATGAGGATTCCATATACCGGTATGAAGACAAGGCGGGTATCAAGACCGGCGTATGGTAACTTGAGAAACAAGTAAAGCAATAATTTGTAGTCTATTAGGACTACGAATCGATATGGAAAGCTAGAGATAGAGTTCCCATAAATGTAATCCATGTAATTGACTAGGACTCGCATGTAACCCTAGCTCCCCGGATATATAAGGCGGAGCAGGGACCCCGAAAACTCTCCGACATCTTGCAATTAGCAATCCACTAACGACAATACATAACACACAGGACGTAGGGTATTACTCTCCATCGAGAGGCCTGAACCTATCTAAAATCGCGTGTTCTTGTGTGTTTCGTGTGTTGCACCATCGAATTCCACGCTTGTGAGGGACCGGGTAGTTCTAGTGCCGAGTTTAAGACTCGACAGATTCGGAGCGAGCTCGACCCAAGCACCGAAATAGAAAACCCCGGATCGTGGCACGAAGTGTTGCCCATCGGAAGATCCGAGATTGTAACTTATGACAAAGACTCACCATTGTCGGAAGGGCTACAAAGAGCACCATACCCTGCGAATTTCAGAATGGGAGCAATCCGTAAGTACGGAGGAGAAATAGACCCAAGGCGGTTCCTACTCAACTATGAAGCGAGTAATTAGTTCGGCGGCCGGGGACGAAGTAGCATTAGCCAAGGTATTGGCATGTGCCTTGGAAGGACCAAGCATCAACCTGGTACTTCAACCTCCGATCGGGGTGAAAATCTTAGGGACAAAGTAACAACAAACTTCAAGGATTCATGAGTGCTTCGGAAGCCCTTGAAAACCTCGAGCATATCGCACAACAGCCAAACGAGCTACTCTCGGATTACTATAGAAGATTCCTTAACATAAAGTCTCAATGCCCGAATGTACCGGAGGAGTTGGTAATCGAGTATGCTATTCAAGGACTTCGCGTGAGCCCTTTAAGCTCGAAGTTCATGAAGAAGCACCCCATGACACTGCAATACATGTGCAACAAATTTGAAGAGTACTGTCGATCAAAGACAGATTACAAAAGGCGGTCTTCACACCAGCAGCGAGTCCGTGAAGCTCCGAACAACGATTACGACAGGTACAAAAAGAAAGTGAAGCCACAGGACAATGTGCAAGCAACAATAGTCAACAACATACAAGCCAAAAACAACGAAGGGAACGAGGCCGAGCAAAAGAAGAATCGCAAAATAGTAGCAAAGGCAATAACGTCACCGGCCGTAACGGCTAATATCCACGAAAGAAGCCATATTGCATTTACTCGTGATGGTCATGTAGGACACAATACTTTAGATTGCCCAAGGACAAAAGAAATAATGAGAAGGCTAGAGGTGGAAAAGAAACACCACATGAAGCCGGTGGAGATAAACCACATGACAACAGCCTACTATCCACAACAACCAGCTGTTCAAAACCACTATTATCCACAACAATCTTACTACACAACGACTTACTTCGGAGTAAACCATCATCTCCAGCACCCGCAGTTCCAGGGTGCCCCCGCGCACACTATGCGAAGCGGGACAACAAAATGGCATATTTGGAGCCACTTCCATTATCACCACCAAAAATTGAAGACGTGAGCAAGCAAGACAGCCGTGCCCAACCATTGCCAGCAAAAGGGTTCATCGGAATGATATCGAGGGCTCAAGTATTAATTTCGATAACAAGAGGCATCGAAGGGACTATTGCCGATTCGTAAATGCGGTTTTCATGGATGGGTCAATCGAGAAAGTCCAAATGGTCGCATATACCAATAACATTCACGAAGTTGACCTCGAGTTGAAGAGTTACCCTCACTCGGATGCATTTGTGATTGAAGCTCACATTGACAAATGGAGAATTGATAAAGTCCTCGTGCACAATGGAAGTCAAGCGGACATAATCTTTCATGGAACATTACTGAGAATGGGGTACACTAACCAGGACTTAGAGCCTTCTAACGTGCCTCCGTACGGATTTGGCGGAAAAAGAGTGGAGCCTAAAAGAAAAATAAAACTACCGAGTATCCTTCGGTGATGCGAGTAACCCGAGAACAGAGTTCGTCACATTTGATGTGGTCGGGCTAAACTATCCATACTTCGCAATTCGGGAAGGCCAACAATCAACACGTTTGATGCTGTAATTCACAATACATACCTTCGCGTGCAGATACCAGCAAGAGAGGGCGCAATCACGGTGAAAGGAGACCAACGAGTTAGCCAAAAACATAGAGAAGGGATTCACCCCGGGAGTAGCAAACATTCACGACATCCAAGCACCCGCCGAGAGCTACCGAGGAAGTAAAGTCAAACCAGCTGAGTCACCAGCATTCAAGCAAGACAAAACACATAAGTTGACAAGAGCAATAAGCACGGAGCAGACATAAAGCATTCGTTTGGCGAATAATGAAGAATAATCTTCCGTATCGGTAGAAAGCGCCGAAGCATGACTGGTCGAGGTGAAAGGAAAATAAAGCTTCAGTTCTCCTAGGATTGAAGCAAAAATAGTTCAAACGACTTCCAAAAACAGAGGAAGTCCGAACATTCGACAAGCAAGATAACCTCGATCGGCAGCCGCACTCCGTCGGGCATAAGCAATACACCCTGAGTGCTTGGCTAGCAAAGAAATTCACTCCGTCGGGGATAAACAAAATCTCAATAAGGCCAATCTTATCCCCTTCGCGAAGTGGAGTATCATAGGCAGAAAACATATCCTCCGGATCGCACTCCCGAACTTCAACTTTAACGCTCACATCCTCCAAAGGAGCGGTAGATGAAGTACTAGGTCAATCCCGAAAAACTTTGTCAATTTGCATTGGCCTTTAAGCGAAGTGAATACCTGCAATGCTCCAAAAATCAGCAAGGTCACCTCGGCGGTTCAAAGCGTGATACCGCTAATAACAACCTTGGGTAACCCTCAAGTGATCTCGTTGCCAAGCAAGAGGCATAATATCGAGTGCAACGCAAGGCTCAAAGTTATCCGTCTTCGAGGCGGACCCCTACGAAGTAAAGCAACAAACACGACCCTGTGAGATTTTATTCATGTTCCCTTTTAACGATAACACCCGACTCGAAAAACGCGGGTTTCACAATCTCACACTCGTCCCGTTCGAATGACTCGGGGCAAGTGGAGCGACCGATGAAGCTACCCCCGCCCCATGTCATCTTAAAGCTCTAAGTGTGTTGAACTTACTTGAGTCGGGGAGCGAGGTGCTCTACTGGAGTAGTGTTGTGGGACGAAGAGGTTCGGCGGCAGCGTTGAATTCGGTGGCTGCGCGCTTCGTGCCCACTTTTCGCATGGCAGCCCTAGGGGCCCGAGGGCCTGGAGATGTTGCTTCGCCTCCTCCTGGTAAGCTATCGGCCTCGCCACGAGCTCTATCTATTGTTTGAAAATAACTTACATCAACATCGGAGCTCGAGGCTGCGCTGTCGCCTCGAGCGGAATCTTTAGGGAGGTCCAATGCCCAAATTAAAACAGACATCGTCTGTCCGATCCTCGTGCGAGCCCTTCGCGTGGAAATTGCGCAGGTTAAAAGTCATCACAAAATACTGTCTTTACATAAAAGGCAGGCGAAGTCAACCTACTGAAGATCCCTATCTAAACCATCTCTCCTTAGGAATTGGAACCGACGGACGAAGATGCGGTTTCATTTCGACGACGCGAGGATTGCTCAATTGGTCGGCGCTTCTCCTCATCCTACTGCTCATCCCCCTCCGTGGTTTCGACATTTTTGGCCTCGAGGAGTTGGGGAACAAGGTGAGAATAAATAAGAAAAGGAAAACGAGTCAAAGGAGTGAAGGAAGGGGGAAAGCTCACCAAGTTTAGCCAAGCCGTGCATCTTCACGCCCATGCGCAATCACGGTGAAAAGAGACCAACAGTTAGCCAGAAACATAGAGAAGGGATTCACCCCTAGAATTGCAAACATTCACAACATCCAAGCACCCGCCGAGAGCTACCGAGGAAGTCAAGTGAAACCAGCTGACTCACCAAGCATTCAAGGAAGACAAAACATATAAGTTGACAAGAGCGAGTAAGCACGGAGCAGACAGAAAGCATTCGTTCGGTGAATAATGAAGAATAGTCTTGCCGCATCGGTAGAAAGCGTCTAAGCATGATTGGTCGAGGTGAAAGGAAAATCAAGCGGCAAGAAAGGTAAGTGTACTCGCGAAGTGCGGGGACCTCGGAGCCAAGCCTAAGCGAAAAGTGTAAAACAGCACCTTTGCAAAAATATAACCAAAGAGGTCGGCAAAGTAGTTAGCGCTTAAAAAGGTAGGTGTATAATTTTCCTTTTCATCGCAAAAGTCCATACTCTTTTCCTCGCAGGGAAACCCCTTGTCGTGGCGCGGCGTTTTTAATGAGGCGGCATGTGTAATAGCAGCTATAAGTAATATAAAGCTGCATTTCTCCTAAGACCGAAGCAAAAATAATAAACGACTTCCAAAAACAAAGGAAATCTAGACATTCGACAAGCGAGATTGGCCGATCAAACAATTCACTTCGTCGGGCATAAGCAATACACCCGGAGTGCTGGCGATCACGACAATCGGACCTTTGCCGGACATAAGCAAGATCCACGCAAGTTTAAACAAGACGAAGTGTTAATCCGCAAAGGGGCTAGCGTTTTTCGTTTGAAGTAAATTCACTTTGCCGCTAATGACTAAGAGAGGGGACTGGCATTTTCTTTAAACAAAATGAATCGTTAAGCCGCAAAGGTGCTCGCGTTTTTCTTTCGAAGTAAATTTACTTTGCCCCTAACGACTAAGAAGGGCGAGTGGCGTTTTTAAACAAAATGAAGCATTAAGCTGCAAAGGGGCTGGAGGTTTTCGTTCGAACTAAATTCTCTTCACCCCTAGCAACTAAGAGAGGGGAGTGGGGAGTGGCGTTTTATTTAAATAAAATGAATCCTTAAGAAAAAAAGGGGCTCACATTTTTCTTTCGAAGTAAATTCACTTCGCCCCTAACGACTTAGAGGGGGAGTAGCGTTTTCTTTAAACAAAACGAAGCATTAAACAACAAAGGGGTCGCGCGCCGGCCGCACCTCCGCCCGTCCCCCATCTCACTACCGCCGCTCCCCTCCGCACTCTGCGCGCACCCCACCGGTCTCGCTCGCGCGCCCAAGCCGCCACCCTCCATGGCTCCTTCCCCCTCCCTTATCGCCTCGTGCGTTGCGCCGCACACCCAACGTCGCCCGTACCGCCCCCGCCCTCCGTCGTAGCTCCCGGCCAACCGCCATGGCCGCTTGTCACCTTGTGCCGACAGCACCATGATCGCCTCCCCTCCGCACACGCGTCGCGCGCCGTACTCGGCCCTCCCCTCCTCTTCGCGACTCCCTTCCCTCCTCTGCTCCGCCACCGGAGGCCGCCTGCCTCTCTGTTCCCCCTCATCGCCCGGCCATCTCCGCCTCCCCCGGCGCGAGCCATGGCGCTAGCCGGCTCCGCCATATGCCCACACGTCCCCCTAGCCCCTTCCCCCCACCAAAACGGCACCACGCGACCACCCCTCCTTCCGCCACCATCGCCCGAGCCTCCGGCGAGGCCGACACATCCCCGTCCGACGCCGCCCGTCGGTCTACCGTGGACCGGTGAACTAGGCCACCGACCCGGTCCACGGTCCCGTGGACCTATTCCACGGAATTTCCTATAAGGAAATAAATCCCATATTCCCTAAAAAGCCACTTGTACATAAAGCCCCCCGGCCTTTTCCGGAATAAATTAAGAAGCCCTTAGATTTTTACATTAAGCCCCCTAGCTTTTCAAAATTTACAAATAGCCCCCTGGCCGACTCGAAAATGCATTTTTTGCATTCTAGCCCCTCCACTTCTCAAAAATTACCAAAATTTATTTATTTCTTTTATAGAAACCCTAGCTGATTTTTACAAACACAGACCCCGGACTTCCCACACCCATAACTTTTCAACTCGTAGCTCCATTTTAGGCGATTCCGACGTCGTTGGAATCGTCATAACTAACCCTAGCCCACGGAGCCTTCCTCTTCACTCCATTTTATTTGGTTTTTCCTTGATATTCATTTTGCTTTCATTATTTTATGTGTCGTAGCTTACAAACTTTAACGCCGTCTCGTAGACGAGGAGAACCAGGAGCAGGAGCCCGAAGACCCCAACTACGAGGAAGACTTCGAGGATGCGTTAGGAGTCAAGCTCTATCAATTCCTTGATCATAATTGCTTATTCTCGCACCTATATAGGAAGCTACTCTTATATGCATTTATCTTTGCAAATATTTTGCTAGAGCCCAATTGTTGTATGATAATGTTCAAATCACTATAGATGCGAACATTATACCCTTGATTTTCATTATATCACTAGAATCAACCTAGATGTATTGTTAACTATGTTAATGATATATTAGTATCTTGCTTAGAACTGTTACTATCTTTCATCATACACCTCGTTTATGAAAATGTGTTTGGTGGTGTGTGTTGATGGGTGGGTGATTAGACCAAGCTGTGTTAAGGTGAAGTTGGGTGGGAAATGATATCGGCCGTGGGCAAAACTCGTAGTACTTGGTGTGGAGTACTTGATAATTAGGTGTTGTCCATTTGCGATGGACGAGTGTTTGCCCTGCCATATAAGGACCGGTTCTTCGGTTCCCAAATTGGTGATTTAGTGTACAACCACAAAACCTGTTATGGGTACGATCGTGCACCAAACCTCGGGTTACGCAACAAGAAGTTTCACCGGGTGTGGTAGATGACGGAGGTCCAGGGATCGTTTATTTGGTGAAGTTCAGTACTTGGCACATATATGGTGGACGGTATGCTTGTGTCATACGCGTCGGATCCCCGGGCATTCGGGGTGGACTTGTGGGCGTGCCTAGTTGCGGTGGCAGCGTTATGTGTTCCGTAGCTAAGAACATATAGCTTGTGGGTAAAGTGTACCAACCTCTGCAGAGTGTATAAAACTATCCAAATGTCCGTTGTCATGGTATATTGACACGCCAAACCTTGAGCTCTCGTCGATTAGCCACAAATAATAATACCTTGATGTGTAAGTGGGCAGCCTTGTGCCCATGTGCTCTGGAAATGGTGTTGGCCCGCCGTGCCGTAGCTGTTATGACCTTCGGTCGGAAGGCTCCTCTAAAAAGAATGGGAACTATCAGGATTGATGAATATCTCCCTCGAGTCCGAATAATTAAAATTATGAAATTGCTTTCCTCTTCAAGAACCCCTTTGCTTCGTAGTCAACCCCGCATCCGTGTCTGTCTGCTAAAACTCGACCCTACTTTGACCACAACCAGATTGCATGAATAATATCCCCTGTTGGTGGTAGAGCTTTTTGAGTACCATATGTACTCACATGTTGCTTATTTGTTCGGACGAAGATGGAGAATACCACGAGGATGAGGAGTAGGTCGCGTCCTTCGCTCGACGTTGCCTATGGAGTTTATGATGCTTTCCAGTGTGTTTTCTTTTATATGAGGTTGGCCTATCCACCTTTTTGAATGTAATCCATACCATGTATCCCCTAGCTACTATCCCTTTGAGGAATCAATAAAGGTTGTTGTATCGAATTTGTATCATCGAAGTGTGTACCATCTACTGCTATCTATATTTTCTTTCCCCCACCTATATATCTTCTCTTGCCTTGCTCGGATAATAAGAAAAATTAAAATTCTCCTATAACTCTCTTACTCAAAATTTCTCACCTATACGAGATTGAATGTTCTACAAATGGAAGACGAGCGCGAATGGAAACACACCACCGCTGCAGACGTGGGAGGATTCCCAAAGATCCTCCGTAGAGTGCTACGTATGCACGGGTACGTGTAAAACCCGAGTAGCGCTGGCAACAATACTGCTAGAATGGGATTGCCCGGTGCACGGTGAAGGTCCGTGCACCCAACATCCACGGGACTACGGATGACCTCCCGCACATCACCACCGCTCGGACCAGGACGACCTTCGTGGATACTCAATAGTTAGTGGCCCACGACTTATCGCTACGCTATCGCTCGGAGAGTATTTACATCACAGGAGTCACCCCTATCCGGTTCTTTCCGAGTAGGGATGAGAGAGCACCCCGTCCGGAAGCACCGCGTTCGCTCTTTAGACGGACCAACCCGTGTGGTAGCAGACTCCACATTGTCGGCTACCGCTCAATACCTAGTAGCATGGGATGCTCTCACCGAAGGAATCCTCCACACTGTTTCCACGAACGAGAGGCCGCCCAAGATGCTTATGACGCAGCGGAGGAACTACAGGAAGAAATGAACGAACTCACGGAAGAAAGCAAGGGAAAAGACACCGAAATCAATAAGCTAAAAGAAGAGGTGCTTAGCCCGAAGGCGAGCTCAAAAGGAAGGAAGATCAGATCTCTTCCCTGTTCAAGGCCCTAAAGAAACGAAAGAAAAAGAAATCTCGGAAAAACCCCATCGTGGTCAATGACGAGTAGACCTCGGACTCTTAGAGTCTATAGCTTAGTACTAGACATGTGTACCATGAGCCATGTGATTTCATCCTATATGCCAAGTACTTGTACCATGTATCATGTTTTATGTACTATGTATCATGTTACGTATCATGAGTCATGAGTATGTACCATGGGTCATGTACGATGTATCTTGTGTAATGTATCCAATATCATGTGTTATGTACCATGTATCGTTGTGTAATATAATAAATGCATGGTGCTTGTGTGTTTGCTTCTTAAATCTTTGATTGAGTGAAGTTTTGTGACTAACCCACAGAGCATTAAACAACTACTAAGGCCATAGACTTAACTCGCACCCCCTCTTCTCGCCTAAAGGTAATCAACGCCCTCACTCATGGCTAGCCGCAACCGTCACAGCGAGAGCATCGGCGAGAATGGAGTTGAAGTCATCAACCAAGGAAATGGACAGAACCAGCCGCCACCACCACCGATCACGGTTGGAGACTTCCCGCAAACTCGGTTCCAAGCCATCCACGCTGCCAACCGTGGATGTAACACCCCGAAAATTTTAAACTAAAAGAAAATTCAAAATTCGCGCTAATTGAAATTTTTAGGATTTATTTTGCGAGTCACAAATTTTTGAAAACAAAACTTCATAATTAAATTAAATTAGAGAGGAAATCGACATTTTGTGAATAACAAAAAATTTACCTTGAGAAGTGATTGTTTATTTTAAACTTTCTCTAATTTATTTATCATTGTTGCACCAAATTTTCAAAACTCCAAATTCCTCCAAATTCAATCCCAAATCCAAATAATAAAAAATCTAGATAAAAAAAGCCTTTTTCCTGTTATCCGGGCCAAAATCCCCTTCTTCCTCTCCCCCTTGGCCCAAACCATCGCAGCCCAATTTCTTTTTCCCTCCCCTTGCGCGGCCCATCGAGGGCACGGCCCGAGTGCACGCACGCAGGGACGGACGCACGCAGTCATCGTCTTCTAACCTCTCGCTTCTCGGACGGAGCGCCGCCGCTACACCAAGCCAAACCGCACCGGACCACCTCTTGCTTCCGCATCCGATGAGCGTGTCTCCCGGACCATGCAACGAGCTCCGTCATACCGGACCCCCTCCATTGCACGCTCCCGACGAAAACTTGATCGCTCATGCACGGAATCATCATGGGTGGCGTTCTTATCCTCTCCGGCGAGCTTTCGTGCTTCCCCGTCGCTCCGCGCCTATAAAAGGAATGCGCCTCGCTCTCCTCTTCGCACGGACGCAAGCACCACCCTCTCTCTCCCACCGAGTTGCCCGTAATCCGAGTTTTCCTCATTTTCTTCCAAGCTCCATGGCCATGGCCGTTCCTCCAAAATACTCCACATTCGAGCCACCTCCCATACTCCTTCCACTCCGGACGGATGTGCAACGAGCTCCTCCACCCATTCCCCCTCTCCCCCGCTTACCTCCCCCTCTCCCCGGGTGCACCCCCAAGCTCTAGGCGCCTGGCCATGGTGAATGACTAGAGGAAGAAGAAGACTCCTCTCGTTCATTTGCCATTTTGCACATAGGCCCCTCCACTTCCACAAAATATTGCCACTCAACCCCCCGGTCCACCATACACCACCCATATAGACCCAGTTCACACACCCATAGACTTGGTCCACGAATTTTCAGAATAAAAATAATTCTGAAATTCTAGAAAATCCTAGCAAATGCATTTTTGCATTTAAGCCCCCGACTTTCTTCCGTATTATGTTTGGGTCCTTGGATTTTTACGGAAAGACCCCCAAACTTTCTGAAAATTATCTTTTAGGTCCCCGACATTTTGTAAAAAGGTCCCTCCAAACTTTTATATAATTACAAATAGGTCCCTGTGATCTTAAAAGTAATTATAGAAAGGTCCTTGGAACTTCCATACCTCATATCTTTTGATCCGGAACTCCGTTTCGGGCGATTCTTGCGCTAACGCGATCGTCCCGCGCGTAGAATCCTTTGCCAACCATCATAATCTCATCCCATCATAATATTTTCCACCTTACGCCCCTTAATCTCCCATCTCCACCGTCCAAACTCCGTTTCCATCATGCTTAGGAACTGTTACTATCTTCCATCGTACGCCCTGTTTATGAAAATGTGTGAAATTGTGTTTGGTGGTGTGCGTTGATGGGTGGGTGATTACACCAAATGTGTTAAGGTGAAGTTGGGTGGGAAATGATATCGGTTGTGGGCGAAACTCCTAGTACTAGTGTAGAGTACTTGATGTTTAGGTGTTGTCCAATTGCGATGGACGAGTGTTTGCCCTGCCATATAGGACCGGTTCTTCGGACCCCAAATTGGTGATTTGGTGTACGACCACAAAACCTGTTATGGGCAGGATCGTGCACCAAATCTCGGGTTACGTAGCAAGAAATCTATCGGGTGTAGTAGATGACGGAGGTCCAGGGATCGTTTATTTGGTGAAGTCCAATACTTGGCACATATATGGTGGACGGTATGCTTGTGTCATACGCGTCGGATCCCCGGGCATTCGGGGTCGACTTGTGGGCGTGCCTAGTTGCGGTGGCAGCGTTATGAGCTTATTTGCAAAGAGCGCATAGCTTGTGGGTAAAGTGTACCAACCTCTGCAGAGTGTATAAAACTATCCGGGTGTCCGTTGTCACGGTATATTACACGCCAAACCTTGAGCTCTCGTTGATTAGCCACAAATACTAAACCCTTGATTTGTGAGTGGGCAGCCTTGTGCCCGTGAGTTTTGGAAATGGTGTTGGCCTGGAGTGCGAGAGCTGTTATGACCTTCGGTCGGAAGGCTCAACTAAAATTTATGGAAACCGTCGGCATCGATGAATATCTCCCGCAGTCCGACCAACTAACACTCATCGGAAAAAGCCCCGCAATAGCGGGTGTTTTGGCCCCGCAAAATCGGGCATTCCGGCGCTATTATGCACACGTTTTTGAAGGGTCGGACCAATAATAGCGTCCACGATCGCCCGCTATTGTAGGAAACCCTACAATAGCAAGCATCGTGATGTCACCTGTCCGCTATTGCAGGTAACCCAGCAATAGCGGTCAGCCGACATCACGCTACCCGCTATTGCGAGGCTCACCCTACAATAGCGGTCAGCTGACATCACGCAGCCTCGATATTGCCTGTGTGACCCTTCAATAACGGGCGAGATGACATCACTATGCCCGATTTTGTTGTGGTTTTGCCAATATCGTGCACGATGATGTCATCCGCCCGATATTGATGGCCTAGACAGACAATATCGTCTAGTGACATCATCGTGCTCGATATTACTGGCATTTTCTGAACCGATATAGTTATTGCTATTTCTTTTATTTTCCAGTGACAAATTTAAATATTTTTACGGAACTGAAAATAAATTCACAATATATATACGCTAGACCATAGAAATAATCATTAAAGCCTTTATATGTACATACAACATAGTTGTCATCCATTTTACAATATCCACATACATATACATCATGTTTCCAATACACAATATTCATCCATCAAAACACAACCAAATTACAACTTATCCGGCCACTTCGGCTCTAGTGCCTTCAATCTCTCGCTCCTCTGTCTTGGTATTTTGCACAATTGCATCTTGGTGGCCCTTTTGACCGTTGTAGCTATACAAGTCTTCATGCATTGCAACATCACTTAGAGAATCAAAATACTTGCCTCTTTCATTACAAAACTCATGAATCATGAAGCGGAGGAGTTCGGCTACAATAAGCTCGAGTGTGCTTTCTTCTAAGTAGGAACCTGTTTTTGGCTTTTTATAGCATTGCTACCACAAATAAATTATGGAATTAATACATGTTTGTTAAGTAATATAAAACTAATATACTAATGCAAGAAAAAACACAGTAAATACTTACATCTTTCCATCGGGTCGATTCTTCCGTAGGAAATGTAGTATATTCCCCATTTCCGACGCTTATGTATTTGCACACATAGTATCCACGAGTCACGGTCCCAGGACGCTGTTTTGAACACTTTACAAAACAAGGAAATTGTTAAGTTACTTTACAAATAGAGACATTAATTAATTGAATAAAAGAAATGACCATGATATGAGATAATAGTACCGGATAATGCGTTTTGTATCCAAGGTTGGTCCGTTTGGGATGAGGGTCACCACCAAGCTCGAGATAGTATTTATAAGCACTAATATAAAAAATAAAATGAGCAATGAGTATAATGCAATCTATTAAAAATGATAGTTCATTGAATATCTGAAATTACCTATTCAGGGTGTCTATGAATCCTTGTACCTCTTAGGATCATAATCCAAAGAGTCAAACACCCAAACTCCCGCGAGTTTCGGATGTATCATTAAAGCAATCCAATGGCCACTATAAAATATGTCATTATGTCATTATCTAAGTGAAATAATGATTTGCACAAGAAGTAGTTGGTTACGAAAACTTACTCAAAGTTATATGGAGCCATAATGCATCGTCTCTCTCTCCATTTGTACATGCGTCTCCTAATGTAGGTTGCTATACATATCCTTGCATCCTTAACCGCTTGGACATGTTCTTGTTGCCTTCTGGCCTTGGTCACCTTTTTTCCGACCAAGAGGGGATGATTATCGGTAATCTTTGGATTCATCGCGCTTTGGCTAATGGCGGTTGGGTTTAGATACCCGACTTCATTTGAGGCACACGTTCGAGCGATGAAAAAGGGTAGTCGATTGAATTCATGTGCCATTCGCTTAGAAATATAATGAAGGTCGAAAACACTTACAGGCACCGAGACGATAACGAGGGTAGCATCCATGCGTTGCGGATGGTACAGAGCATGGATCTCTTCAAAAGGCACATTTAAGTCAAAATATCCCGCTTGTCCAAAAACCTCTCCAGGGATCCTTGCCGCGATAACTTGGACACCCTTGCTACATGCATTTAAGTACCATGGCTGAAATTACTTAAATATCCATGGCTTCTTTTTCAATACATCTCGCTGGTAGTAGTGGCATGACATGCTTATAGGTAGGGAAGTCTTCTTGTGTGAGATCCCAACCTCCTTCCGGGACGCCGGGAGGCGGAACGAGAACATGTGGGACCACTTCCTTATTCTCGCTCCTATATGCTGCCGCCACACCTTTATGCCATGTTGCGACTTCATGCCAAGTCGTCAATATATCGAGTAACTATATACATAGTCGTGAATTCATAAGTACTACAAAAGTGTACTTACTTATTTCTGCGTTAGATAACTCCTTCCTCGGAGGCGGAGGTGGAACAGGCTCGATCAAAGGTTCACTGTTATTAGGCGGGGTGGACGAGCTACGAATCGCCATAGCCCCTTTGTCACGTGGTGTCACCGGAGCCCGAGTCGATGTTGTTCGAAGGAGAGCTGCCTCACTCCCAACATCCGGACGAGGCGGCGTGGAGAAGCCATGTTCCGGAGGGATCTGATCCTCGGGCGTCGGAGAAGGCCGAGGTGAAGGTAGTGGCTCAAAAGAAATCTCGGGGTCAACCGGTGCTTCTTGAGTAGAAGGAGGCGTAGGTGCAGGCGAAGAATGTGCTACAAGAACGACGATCTCGCGTCGAAGCCAAAGGATGATATGATTAATCGCATCCTCAAGTGTCTCAATACCATCATCCTCCTCTCGGATAATCAAGGTCGAAAGCAAGATAGTTGTCCCGAACCTTGATAACTTGGACTCTAGCACACTCCGGCGGAATTGGTACATCGTTAAATGTACGTCTAGGGATCGCAATGCCCTCTCGCTACCTTGACGGTCTTCCTTCTCTTGCCGAGCGTCATGTGCAGCTCACAAGGTGTATTCTCCGTGATGTCATCGACAGGGTACCTGGTGGCATCGAGCGCAAAGCCATGATCGCTTGGATGCCGAGCATATGGGCTTGGGTTGTCAATGTTGAGTTCAAATTCCGGTACCACAATAGGTTGGATGACAGCTTGAGGATTATTCTTCATGAATTCGTAGAAGTTTTTTACCCACCCTTCATGACCGATACTCTTTTGCTCGCGTGGCCCACTCCTACTACATTCTCCACTCGTGGCAGCATACGACACTTCTTTCAGTTGTGCCGGTGAAGAGACCCCTCTTGTTCGACCCCGATGTTCATCGGTCCCGATGGCAAAAGTCAACTCATCTGTCCGTGGATTGAGAGTACCTTTCTTCGTTTGGTGGCTACTTGCTTTGCTTTTTGCAAGACTTCGGTAACCCCAAAGCTTTTGGCACCAGCTGGCCATCAACGAGTGGACTTTGAACGCCCAAGTACCCAATTTCGGGTTCGTTCACCGCATCCTTCTAACGGATCCGGGATTCCAGCTTGTCGATGTTGTTCTTCCATACTCCTCCATTTCTTCAATTTAGACTTGTATCCTCCTGGTCCCAGATTAGGACGCAACTTGTTCTTTTTACTCAAGCTTTGGAAAATCTCGCTCTTCTTTTTAGCATCGTCGGAGGAGACTTTCTCGACGAACGAGTTCCAATCATTAGGCATGATAAAACCATACTTCTAGAACGGTGTGAGACCCTTCCGGACAAACTTCGTATTAAGGGTTGTCTCGAATGTCCTTAGACACCTCCCCATGGTTTTTAGAGTAGCATTTTTGGCCCGCTCGGAGACTTCGGGTGGAAAAACGTAGGTTCTACTCAAGTTCTCCCACAACGTGTCCTTTTCACCGGTTGGCACGTCAAGCCAGCTGTCATACTTAATGTTAATTGCGGTTTGGACTAATACACCGCAATCATTGCACTAGTTCGCGTTGACGCCTTGAGGCTCAACTGGAGCCCCATCCTTGTCTATTGTCGTAACAACTTGAACGACATTATGCAGCTTGTTTGTATTTCTTTGCCCTTTGTTCCGTCTTTCTGCAGTGGACGCTGTTGCAGCAGCGGCATCCGACGATGTGGGAGGAGCATCTTCGAGAAATAAGCGTCGAGCACTACGATGTGTTTCAACAACCTATTGAAAATATAGTTAGAGGACGTTTTAATTGTCCATGAAATAAGAATTTGACGATGCGATACCTCATCATCTACGCCATCGTTTGGGTTGTAATCGGGGTCGAGGTTGCTCAACCCGTAGCCTTTTACCACAAGGAATCTCGAGAGGAGAAGGTTCCTCAAACGATGTTGAATGATCGAAACCGTTAGCTGATTCATGCGCCGACACGGGGCTCTGAACAGGTTCAGCTTCTTTGCCTTGATCCATTATTAAGCTTGCTAAAAGAAAAAAATAGATACGAATATTGTTAAGCTTCTTTACGTTGATAACACGTAAGAATATCGTTACAAAAGTGTTTAAAACGACCGTCGATTAACGGCTCTCACTATTTAAAAAGGCCATCGGTTATTGGTAGAGACAATTAAAAGAAAAAAAGGAAAGAACGGATAGCATCGGAATCATATAGTAGAGGAGGTAGACGAAGATGAAGGACATATAATGTAGAATGCTTTCATAAGAAAGGCAGGTGCGTATTATGCAATGCATACCGCAATTTATACGACCTCGAGGTAAATAGGTCGGGATACTTGGGTATCCTCCGGAAAATCTAATGTAATGTGGCATACACATCACAAAGATGATTCGGAGAATATCCAAGCATCCGACCATGTCTACCTAAGGTCGTACGAGTTGCGTAGGTCCTGCATATTATTGTACCAACCTTGCTAATGAAAGACACCCTACATTCTATATTCTTCACCCCATCTACCTCATCTCCTATTAAAAGTCATCATCTGCTAGAAAGATGCTCTCGGTGCGGGTTGCCGAATCAACGGCCATCCAACGCTATCATTAAGGTCATCGACTCGTATGGCAACTTGTTTCCAACATCCGAGAATGCGGGCCATGCTGCCACCCTCATCTCACTTTGCCCGCTTTCATCATCGAGCATGGCTAGACCAAGGAGAGGAAAGATAAGTGGAAAGAGAGGAGAAAAGAATGGAAAGAGAGGTTATAAAGGGGAAAAAGAGAAGAGAAGAGAGAAAAGAGAAAATAGTTTTTATTTTTAAAAAGTGGTCCGGCCATGAAAGAGAGGAGGACAGGAAGAAAAGAGGGGAAAGGGAGGGCTTATGAAAATATAGAGGAATAATAGGTGCAACATAAGCAGTTATATATATATTCTTACTGCATACATTGCATCAATATATCATCAATCATCGATCATCGATCGACATAAATCAATGAGGAGAAAAAAACAATCATATGTGACTGAATCAGGGAAGAAGTAAGCGAGGCATGATCGCAAGCAATCGTATGTGACAAGCACAATTATCATATTTGATCATAATCCTAGCTAGGCATCGCACACTCGTAAATAAAATATATAAATAATAAGAAAATTAATAAGGAACACATAGTAAGAAAATAAATTAAAAATACAATAAAAATTTGGTTATATGTATATCAATATAATGAGAAGATTAAATAAAATATATAATTAATAAGAAAATAAATAAAGAACACATAAGAAGAAAATAAATTAAGTAAGTAAAAGTAATAAGGAAATTAAGTAAAAAAATAAATTAAAAAAATAATAAAAATGTGATTATATGTATATCAATATAATGAGAAGATTAAATAAAATATATAATCAATAAGAAAATTAATAAGGAACACATAGTAAGAAAATAAATTAAGTAAGTAAAAGTAATAAGGAAATTAAGTAAGAAAATAAATTAAAAAAATAATAAAAATGTGATTATATGTATATCAATAAAAGTGGATAATAAAGAACAATACAAATTTATTTATGGTCCAAATATTAGATTAATATATTATTAAAAGTGCATAATAAAATTCAAATTGCATTAAAAATTTTGCAGATATTATATTAATATGAATAAAAGTGGATAAAAAAATTTAAATTACATAATAATTTTTTAATTAGGATAACCAACAATCTTAATTAAGTCGTGGCCCACATATATTATATGAATATATCAATAAAGTGGATAATAAAATACAAAATACATTTAATTAAAATTTCATGATATGTCACAAATACTAATTAGGCATTACACCACAATACTATATATCAGCCATTAACCAACTTTTCGTTGCGTCCATCGTCATCGGCACGCATGTATGGTGCCATTGATGTATAAGCGAGCTGTGTTTGAATGACTTTTAACTTTTTCATGTCCGCAAAGAGGGAGACCTCGTCAAACCGGTTGTGCTCTTCTGGGTCTTTCACATTTTGAAGTCCAATAATTCTTTGTTTCCTGGAGAGAACAAGTATGCTTCTTTTCATGCTCGAGCTCGAGTACATAAAACACTTGTGCAACACGTTCCGGGAGTACCTAAGGATCATCTTTGGCCTACATTATTGAGGGAAACGAGTGTGAAGCCATATTCATCTACTCGTACACCTTGCGGATGCTTGACCCATTGACACTTAAATATGGGTATCCGTACGGTAGTCCCATAGTGAGTTTCCAAATTTCTTCAATATACCCATAATAGGTGTTCTCTTTCAAGGTGTTGTCCTGTGTCTGTTACACTAATAGCACTATTTTGATTCCGACTCTTCCTGTCCTTTTCTCTAGTGTAAAATGTAAAACCATTAATATCGTGTCAAGCTCGGGAAGGCTTATCACCTTCTTAGATATTGAATTCAAAAAATGACACATCCGAATGATAGCTAACTTGATATGAGGTTGCTTAACAACCCTAATTGCTACTGCGAGAAACAATGAAAGCATCATATGACACTCATGTGTGTTGTAGCCACTTATCTTCAAGTCACTCATTGATACGAGCTTCTTTATGTTTGAACAGAAACTCGTGGGGACTTTTATCCCTCGCAGACACTTGCAAAATGTCGTTTTCTCCTCGACGGTTAGGTTCCAACAAGCTGGTGGAAGGTAGTACTTCTCATTCCCTCTTGGCTTAGGGTGAAGCCCATGCTTTATATTTAACTTCCCTAGGTCTCTTCATGCCCACGATCCATCCTTTCTCTTACCGGGTCCGTAGCATGGGCGATCTCCAATTCTTTCCAATAATTTAAATACCGATGAAAGATCGATTGTCCACCGCCTCTAAAAAAACTTTAGTAACGGCGGATGACAATGTCAACCGCCGGTATAAATGCTGGCCCATTTTAGCGGCGGTTAGAAAAGACAACCGCCGCTATAAGTCCTCTATAGCGGCGGTCGGCATTTCCAGTGGCCGGCCCAACATCGTAGCGGCGGGCCGCTTTGGCCGTGCCGCTAGACCGATTTCGGCCCCGCCGCTACGAGTGCCGTTTTGCTATAGTGCTTCCTGCGCCCGTCAACATCATCATGCATGTGATGAGTTTAGCGTCTCTACTGTTGGCAAAAAGACGCTTCAAGCGATCGATTATCGGAAGGTACCACATCACAAGGGCTGGCACTTTTCTTTCATCAACCACATCTTCTTGCACATCATGAGGAACACGATCGGTATTGGTTTTCTTCCTCTTACGCCTGACTTTCTTTCTACTTTTGGACTTATCCATGATGTCCGTATCATCGGTTCCATCATTTGTTTTGTATCGACGGGCGTTGCACGTTGGATATCTAGTCTTATTGGCATGCTCTTTACGGTACAATATGCGAGTGGTTTGGACAAGCATGTATTTTCACGTACGCCTAGGGTCAACGGTGCCAATACTTTCTTTGCATTATATGTGTTGGTGGGCAAAGAGTTTGGTTTTGGTAAATTTTTGGCTAACAGCTCTAAAAGTTGGTTGAAGCTTGTGTCCGACCAACCATTCTTAGCCTTAAGTGTGACAAGATCTAGCACTGTCTGCAAGACCGTGCAATCCTTATGACACCCCTTGGATTCCTCGTACGAAACTCCTTTGACGCCTTCTCCAATGCATCCAAGTTATCCAAAGCTCGCTTTTTCTTTTGGACTAGGTTCTCGTTGTTAATGTGCCTCAACAATTCTTCCACATCAAGACCGCTTGTCAAAGTCCTCGCTTTCATTGACAAGTTCTAGACCATCCGTGTGACCTGATGTCGTTGCATATTCCGTGCTACTTTCAGCCCTCACCCTACGCTCATCGTGGTCAACTCTTGCTCTTATCACCTGTTCAACGTGGTTACCTTGTACATGAGGTCCTATTTCGCCGTGTTTTATCCGGATATAGTAGTCCTTGATAAATCCTTTCTCCAACAAGTGCTCACGGATAGTCTCGAGTGTCTCAAACATAAACATGTTCTTGCAACGGGTACAAGAACAATAGATATATTGTGTACCCCTTCTTGCGTGTCGCTTCGCTTCTTCAACGAAACCCGTGACCTTTTGGAAATATACAACATCATCACCAACCCCACCGAGTGTACATCCAAGATCGATCTTCCATGTTTCTATACACATGTATCGTAAATAAAGAAATGAATAATAATTAAAATCTAAGTCAAAAAGGAATTATATGTTAAAAAGCAAAAGTAAAGGCTATATTACAGGTTCATAATAAAATCTAGACACAAGAATATTACATACTATAGTTACGTGTGATTTAAAAGTTAATAATAAAATATCTACATAAATTACTGTAAAAAAAGATTTATGAATAAAACCTAGATCCCAAACTAGGTCTAGATCCAAAACTAGATCCCTACATATAAAAGCCTACATATATGTATGGAGAGGATAAGTTTAAGTACTAAACAACCTATGATATGCATGAGGAGCACTAACCATGCCATTTATAGGTAAAAAAATGGATCCAAACCCTAGAAAAATTAACCATAAAAAAAGAGACTAAAACTATGGTTAAACACAAAAAAAATACATGGAACAATATGGATTACCTCCTAGAACAATATCCTTAAAAAAAAACAGGTTCAAAACCTTGCCCCCTTCATTTTTGGCTTTTTCCGCCCTCCGTACGGACAACTCGTCCGTGAGCTCCCGAAACAGAGCTCCTGTCGGGAGGAAGGGGACAAATTTATACTCGTTGCCTTCAATAGCGAGCATCATGACGTCACCCTAGCGACGATATTATAGAAACCCGGTAATAACGGACTAGGTGACGTCACCGACGATCGCTATTGTGGGCTGCCCCGAAATAGCGGCCTCCGGTGACGTCATCGGGCGGCCGATATTACGGACTCACCCAGTAATAGCGGACGACGGGTGACATCACCAGCGGCCGCTATTATCGGGTGACCCCATCTGTAATAGCGTTGCCTCCGATGACGTCATCTACGCCCGCTATTGCAGGGGTCACTATAATAGCGTTACACCCCGATGACGTGAGCAATGGCACCCAGCAATAGCGTTTTTTGTGTGCCTGCTATTGCTGGAAAATGCCCCCGATATTGCTGGCTCTTTTTGTAGTAGTGTAAAAGATACAAAACTGTTTTCCTCTTACGAAAGCCCCATTGATTCTATAGTGAGACCTTGCATTCACGCTTTCCGCAAAACCCTTATCCAATCCTTGACTACCATCCTAAATACATGTATATTATTACCTTTTGCTAGTGGTAGAGCTTGTTGAGTACCTTATGTACTCACGGTTTGTTCATTGTGGTTTTTAGTGGACAAACTTTCGAAGAGATAGAGACGGTTAAGTTTTGTCGTATGCTCAAGTTGCTCGTGGATGATTGAAGTGTTCAGCTTTTGCCCCTTTTCGCTACATACTCCGGATTGTCACTTAACCTTGTTTGGTAAGTTCACCGCAAATCTTCGTATTTTAGTACTCGTATGGATTTGAGACTATCCGTTTGTGCGTACCAACTACCGATCCAGGGATTAGTACAGGATGCACAGCACCCCTCCGAGGGAGGGGTACCACAAAATGGTATCGAGCCATACTTGACCGTAGGACGAAACTTAAGGACACCTAAGCCATACGTATAGTGATTAGCAAGGCCATAACTTCGTAAACTGCATCTAGCCTTAAACCCGACCTGTTTAGCTACCCAAACCCTCAACCTTTCCTTACCCTTAAGCCCCTTGTTCTTGCACATTGCACGATTGAGTCGGGAAGAACGGTCACCCGAGGTGATGCTTCCACAAGCACGCGGTCGTATGCAAGTTCCAAGGCCAAGATTCTTGTCACCCCGCTTTCTCGCAAAGTAAAACGTAGTTTTGCGTGCTGACCTCAGCACCTATGCGCCGAACAACGCACCTTGATCGGTCGGTCGACGATCGCACGCTTACCGCCATCGGTCCTCGAATCCCGGACACAACCAACAACCCCCGACATCGTGGAGCACCGTTGAAGATGCAACTAGGCCCCCTAGTGGGTTTTGGTGATAAATGACAAAGAATTAAATACTCTAATGTGTTATTAAGTGTTTGTGCAGGATATCAAATTGAACATACCCACAATGTGAGAAAGTAAACTCCTCAATTAAAAACTGTTCAAATAACTCAAAAGCAAAGGCCTCAAGTTTAGATTTGTAGCTTTTTGAGTATAGGTGTGCCAAACTATTAAGAGGGGTGAAACGATCTTACGTGCAGGGAAGAATGTGCTCTAGCTACCTTCAAACAACTTGGAACCAAAACACCAAAATCCGAAGTTCAAAAAGCCAACCTATTTCCTCCTTTCACCATCAAGAACGGAAGTTCCATCCTTAGACGGAAGTTCCGTCGGTTCCAGAAGTGTGGCACGGAAGTGCAGATCGGACTGAAGTTCCGTCTCGGTGTTTCTCCAGTTCAAAACTTCAATCGACGGAACTTCCGTCAACCCCGATGGAACTTCCGTCAATTCCAGAGAATTTGGGACGGAAGTCCAAACTCGCGCGAAGTACCGTCCTAGCCCCTTTCGAGTTTGACCTAATGGGGTGACGGATGTTCCGTCACCCACGGAACTTCCGTCAAGGCCAATAATTGACCTAGCAACGGCTCTTTGAGAGCCCACACTATATAGCTTTGACCTACCCCGTGAGCAAAGTTTCTAGTGCTTTTTGAACTCATAGATCTTGCTCAAGCTCTCTCTCTCACTCCCTTTCCATTCCTCTTGAGATCCAAGGCCATTTGAGAGAGCTCCCATCTTGATTCCAAGCTTGATAGCATCAACCCAACCTCGGAGCACATCTTCCCCAAGCAACTAATCTCGTTTTCACTTATTACTCTTGGAGATTCATTCTCCTAGGTTGGCTAGGTGTCACCCTAGAGCTCCCAAGCTTGTGGTGAGCCTTGGGAAGTTTGTGAAGGTTGTGATTCGTCTCCACAAGGAAAAGAATCGAAGGAAGAAGAAGAAAACCGAGTTTGACCTTTGTGGTCACTTGGGAGGATTAGGGTTGAAAGAAACCCGGCTCTTTGTGAGCTCCTCAACGGAGACGTAGGAACCTCTTTGTGAGGGGTCCGAACTTCGGTGAAAAATCCCCGTGAATGGTGGAAGTTGGACATAAGGTACAACTTCAACTATAATGATGTGCATAATGTGAATGGTCGTGGTAGTGGACGACTACCTTGGTTTGATGGAAAAGATTTTAGTTGGTACAAGAATAGGATGAAGATGTAGCTACTGTCAATTGGTCCATCCGTGTGGGAAGTGGTTGAGAAAGGATACGTGATTGAGGATCGGGAGTGTCGGCCATGCTCTCGTCCTTGAGTGCTAAAGAGTACTCTAAAGTGTCCCGACTCGAGAATGCAAAAGCTATTTGGGACAAGCTGATTACGGTTCATGAGGGAGTTGATGTGGTGAAGAAGTCAAGGATGCAAGTGTTGAAGAATCAATTCAACTTCTTTGTGATGAAGAAAGGTGAAGACCCTCAACAAATACATGATAGGCTCTTGGAGATTGTGAATGAGCGGAGGTCACTTGGGGATGACGTGAGTGAACAGGAAGTAAATCTCAAGCTTCTAATGTCACTTAGAGTTTGGAACTCCACTCTTTTCACTATCATTGAAGAGAAGGAAGGATTTGATAGATTCTCCACGGATGAAGTGATTGGGAGAATTCTTGCTCACAAGAGCCGTGATGATGAAGGAAAGAGAGTGAGTGTGCTAATTGAAGATGAGAGCACAAGCAAGCAAGATGTGGCACTCAAGGCCAAAAAGAAGGAAATTGTGGAAGTAGATCAAATTGAGATTGAAGAAGACAATGAAGACCTTGCTCTATTTGTGAAGAAGTTTGGCAAGTTCTTGATCAACAATGGGTTTACCAAGAAGAGCTTTGACAAATCAAGGGCAAGAAGATCAACAAGAAAGTGCTACCATTGTCATGACCGGGGAACCTCATTGCGGAGTGTCCTCAACTCAATGGGAAGGAAGAGAAAAATGAGAAGTTTATTAAGAAGAAGAACTTCAAGAAACCCTAAAAAGGTCAAGCTTATATTGGCCAACAATATGTCTCCGATGATGATGAAGATGAAGAAGGAGGCATCGCCAATCTTGCCTATGGCCTAACACCGGCCAAATCATCACTCTTCAACAACTTCACCGACGATGAGGATGACGCCCCCAAATGCTTCATGGCCAAAGAGAACAAGGTACAAACTAAACCTCTTGTCAATTCCTCTAACCATGATAATGAGGAGGAGCTATTCCGCTCCTTGCAAGATATGGTGAAAATGTTAGGGATAATGCAAGAGAAGGTCGAAGAGAGTGAAGAGATGGTCGATAAGCAAGAAAATTTGCTTATCAAAAAGCTTGATGAGATCAAAGAGTTGAAGGCTCTCCTTGAACAAGAAAAGGAGAAGAATGAGGAGTTGACTCGTATGCCTTACAAAGGTAAACAAGTCAAATGCTAAACTTGAGAACATCAACCTCTCACTCCAAACAAAGTGTGAATCTCTCGAAAAGAATCATAAGTTGTTGGAAGGAGAGATTGAAGCTCTCAAGGTTAGCACATTGACTCACAAAAGTGAGGCCGAGTCATCGCAAGCATCATCAAGTAAAGGATGTACAAGATGCGAAGGTGTTGACATTGACAACATTGCTATCGATAAGGTGGCAATCAAGGATCTCACTAACAAGGTCAATAATCTTGAGAGAGCGGCTCAAATTGAGCTAGCTAAGAAAATTGTTAGTGAGGAAAGAAAGTTTAATGGCAACAAAGGCATTGGATTCAAGGAGCAACCCAAGAAAAAATACAACAACAAGAGCAACAACGTGAATCAATAAAAGCAAGTTGCTCAAGTAAAGTACATGAAGAAGGCCAAGACAACTCAAGAGCTCAAAAAGAAGAGGTCACCCGTATCCTTCTATGTGTGTGATCATGCAACTAATGAGCTAATCCATGGAGCTCATGGGAGAGTAGTTGCAAGATTTGTTGGGCCACACTATGCAAGGTGGAATCCTTGTGTGTGGGTGCCCAAAAGTGTTGTTTCTAAAGTTAAGGGACAAAGCAAGTTTGGGTGCCTAAATCTTGTGCTTAATTGTGTGTAGGGATACTCCTCGGGCGGTTCAATATGGGTGCTCGACACCGGGTGCTCAAATCATATGTCCGGGAGAAGAAGATGTTCTCCACGCTTGACAAAGACAATCTACCAAGCGGGAGTATATCTTTTGGAAATGATCAACAAGGGAAGGTAATCGGTTGTGGTCGAATTCAAATCACCCATGACCTTTCAATTAGTAATGTGTTTCTCGTGAAAGGTTTAGGATACAACTTAATGTCCATATCACAACTTTGTGGAATGGGCTTTAATTGTCTCTTTAGCGATGAGGGCGTGACCGTCTTTAGAAAAGCGGATTCCTTAATTGCATTCAAAGGGTACTTGGAGGATAAGATCTATCTTGTTGATTTCACCAACAAAGAGGGTCCAAATCTAAGTGCTTGTTTGATAGCAAAAACTACATTGGGTTGGTTATGGCACCGCCGACTAGCTCATGTTGGGATGAGGAATCTTCACAAGCTTCTAAAGGGTGGCCATGTCGTTGGACTAAAGGATGTTGCTTTTGAGAAGGACAAAGTGTGCAGCGCATGTCAAGCCGGAAAGCAAGTTGGAGCCAACCATCCATCCAAGACGATGATGACAACAAACAAGACCATTGGAGATGCTGCACATGGACCTCTTCGGACCGGTCACATACCTAAGCATTGGCGGTAAGAAGTATGGCCTTCTCATTGTTGATGATTATTCCCGTTTCACTTGGGTATTCTTTTTGAAGGATCAAAGTGAGACACAAGGTGTTCTAAAGAGCTTCTTGGGAAGAGCACAAAATAAATATGATGTGAAGATCAAGAAGATTAGAAGTGACAACGGCACCGAGTTCAAAAACACACAAGTCGAGGAGTACCTAGATGAAGAAGGTATCAAGCATGAGTTCTCAGCAGCATACACTCCACAACAAAATGGTGTAGCCGAGAGAAAGAACCGTACACTCATTGAGATGGCAAGAACCATGCTTGATGAATACAAGACTCCCGACACCTTTTGGGCCGAAGCCATCAACACCGCTTGCCATGCAACCAATTGGTTGTATCTTTACAAGATATTGAAAAAGACACCTTATGAGCTTCTCACCGATAAAGTTCCTAACGTGTCGTATTTCAGTGACTTTGGGAGCAAGTGCTTTATTCTTAAGAAGAAGCCAAGGTCTTCCAAGTTTGCTCCAAAGAACAATGAAGGTTTCTTACTTGGGTACGGATCAAATGTTTATGCATACCGAGTTTTCAACATGGCTCACGCGTAGAGCAAGTTAATCCAAGTGAGTAGGTGATGAAGCTCCTTGTGAAGCAATAAGGAACATGGCAATTGGTGAAATAATACCACAAGATCCAACTCAAGTGCAAGGTGATCCATTTTCTCTAGGTTAAGATCAAGATCCTCCACAAGATCCACAAAGTGAACAAGATCATGGTAGTGGCCAAGATCGTGGTGACGACCAAGATCAAGGCCACAACCAAGATCAAGAACAAGATGGTGGAGGTGATGATCAACAAGACGAACCACAAAAAGAAGAAGAAGAAGATGCACCTAAGCCCCAACAACCCCGAGTGCGCCAAAGCATACAAAAAGATCATCCCGTTGATAATATTATTGGTGACACTCAAAAAGGGGTAACCACTAGATCTCGAGTCGCTACCTTTTGCCAGTATTACTCGTTTGTTTCCTCTTTGGAACCTCTTAAGGTGGAACAAGCGTTGCAAGACTCGGATTGGGTGGTGGCCATGCAAGAAGAGTTGAACAACTTTGAATGGAACAAGGTGTGGTCACTAGTGGAAAGACCCAAGCAAAATGTTATGGGAACCAAGTGGGTGTTTCGCAACAAGCAAGATGAACATGGTGTGGTGGTGAGGAACAAAGCAAGACTCGTTGCAAAAGGCTACTCAAAAGTTGAAGGTTTGGATTTTGGGGAGACATATGCACCGGTAGCAAGGCTTGAGTCAATTCGCATATTGCTCGCCTATGCTACACATCATGGTTTCAAGTTATTTCAAATGGATGTGACGAGTGCATTCCTCAACGGTCCAATACAAGAAGAAGTGTACGTGCAACAACCACCAGGTTTTGAAGATCCGAAGAAGCCTCACCACGTGTACAAGCTTCACAAAGCTCTCTACGGGCTCAAGCAAGCACCAAGAGCTTGGTATGAACACCTCAAGGGATATCTCATCGACAAGGGCTTCATAATGGGCAAGGCCGAGCCTACCCTCTTCACTAGAAAAGTTGGGAGTGATTTATTTGTGTGCCAAATATATGTCGATGACATAATATTTGGTTCTACTAACCAATCTTTTTGTGATGAGTTTGCCAAGATCATGACTAGGAAATTTGAGATGTCGATGATGGGGGAGCTAAAGTTCTTTCTAGGTTTTCAAGTCAAGCAATTAGAAGAAGGAACTTTCATAAGTCAAACCAAGTACACCCAAGACATTCTCAAGAAATTTGATATGAACAAGGCAAAGCCAAGCAAGACTCCAATGAAGACTAATGGTCATCTAGGATTGGATGTGAATGGAAAGTGTGACATCCCATGTCACATAATAGCATGTAAGCAATGTCAAAACCTTAATTACAGGAATTGAGCACTAATTAGAGGAGTGAAAACATGAAATAATGAATTAGAGTATTTGAAAAATTCAAAATTTAAAATGTAGTTTAAACCAACTATTTAAAACTCAATGATCCTCAACAAAAGTATGTTGATATTTTTACAGATCCTTGTAGAGGAGATCAAAATACGAATTTGGGACATTTTTTCCAAATTTTTTGAATGGCACAATTCCCTAGAAAATTCAAACTATGTTTAAAAACAACATTTGTTCATGAATTTTTGTAAATTGTTACAAGCAAAATTTGAACTTTTGCCTATAACAAAAGTTGCTCATCATAATACACTGAACCCCCATAATTTTTGGCTTGCAAAAATACCAAGCGAATTAATCTCTATGGACAAAAACAGAATCAACACTCGATGGCAAAATTGTAAATAAGTGGGAACCTTCTTAGAACAGGAATGGCACGGTGGCCGGGGCCATCGCCAGCGACAGCTCGCCGCCTGCGCCCATGCCGCTTAGGCGCCGCACCGTCCTTGCGAGCTGTGCAGTCCCACGCATCGGCTATCGCCGTCTTGCTTCGCCCGAAGCCACCCTTCCCGGCCGTCGATGGCTAATTCCATTTTTCGCCATGGCCGCCGTCCCTTAGGTTTTCCTCGTGCGTCCCCCTCTTCCACCGCAGCGCCCTCCATTTTGTGCGCAAGTGCTCCACACCTCCTTACGCAACTCCGGCTTCATTTCTCGCCCTGCCTTCCCTTCGCACCCCCAATTTCATCAAAGATTGAAAACGAGCCTCCGGTGCCTTCTTCTCCGACGAGCTCGATTGGAGCCGCCTCGGGTGAGCTCGTGAGCTGGCGAGTCATCCAGGCGGTGGCCAAGCATCTCACTAATCTTCTTCCTTCTTCCCAGATCGGTCCGTGCAAGGGCGGAGCCGGCAGCCGCTTCTTCCCCGCCGTCGTTCAACGGGACGCCGCCACCCCTCCGACGAGCCCCTACTTCAAGGCCCCCTCTTCCTCCTTCGACCACGCGCCGAGCTTCCCCGTGAGTAGGTGAAGCTCTCAGTCCTGGCCGCTCCTCCTTCCGTGCGGTGGTGAGCACGAGCCACCACGCCGAACTCTCCCTTGTTCGCCTCCGCCGTCGCGAGCTAGTCTGCGGTCCTCGTCCGCCATTCCCCGCCCCTCCACTCGACTCGCGAGTTGAATCCATGCACAGGCGGCCAAGCCTGGCCCTTGCGGTGTACTCTAGCCCGACGCTGGCGAGCAGCACCGCCGTCTCCGACGAGCTTCTCCCGCACGCCAACACTTCGAAAATTTTGAATCGCGGCGGCAAGTGTAAAAACTGTAGACTTCAAGCGTTTTAAAAATTGCACAACTTCCTTTCTAGAGCTCGGATTTGAACGATTCAAGATGTTCTGGAAAGATTTGAACTTGTACTTTAAAATGAATCAAATGAACCTATATGTTTATATGACGAAAATGCAAGTTTGAGCAACCTTAAAATGCTATCACGGCCACGAAGCTTAACTGGATTGCATTTTAGAAATTGCGTAACATTCATATCGTAGATCCAAAGTACCCGACCAAGCACCCCTTGGAAAGTTTGGAATGTGTACTTTATCATGAGTACATAAGCCTAGTACTTTCTATGGATAAAATGAAAGATTCGAGTACTTAAAAGTGCTAACCTGTTAAGGGAACCTAACAACATTGCATTTTAGAAATTCCATAACTTTCTATACAAATCCAAATGATGTAAATAAACACTCGTTTGAATCCTTAGGAAGTGCACTTTAGATGACCCTTATTGGTTCACCCAAGTTCTATAGCAGAAATTGAAATTTTAAGCTCCTTAAGAAGGCCTCGCGTTAAGGCCGAAACAGACTTGAATCGAGGCAAATTTGTAAAACAAACTTAATCAAAATTTGAACATACTATTTCATTTGGCATTAATTATCATATCACACATGGTTCTGGTGCATTTGAGCATCTCATGATAAATTTTAACATTTTTCTTAAGTACACTATTTTTGCATTGTCCTTGCATCATAGGAAAGGCTATGAAAATTCATATTTGCTTTTGGTGCTCAGTCATAAAAAAATTATGTTTCATCATGGGGATTTTATTTAGAAGTGTTTTAATTCTTATTTTCTGTCTATAACTTGCTATGTTAAAATGTGCATAGAATGACATATAGCCATATTGCAATATCTAACACATATGGAAGTGCTCTCAATATTGCCTATAGGTTATTATGCACACACTTAAAAAAATGTTAATATAACCATACCAATATTTTTGCATAATCATCAAGGGTATTCAAAAATAGAAATTTTAGTGGTGTTACCATAATTTTTGGTAAAGGTTTAATAGCCCAACAAATTCAGTAAACGCAGAAAACAAATTCTGGTGTAGGATTTTTATTAATGTTTTTAGGCCGAATCTCACGAAAAGTTCTATATAAAAGTTGTCCCAAATTTCATTCTACACCACCACAAAAATTGGCAACCCCAACAAAAATCACGCTGACTTGCTCTTGACTGCAACAGTACCAGTGGCAGAATTTTCAACTTTGTGGGACCCACCGTTTCTCTCTTATCCCTTTGTTTCCTTCTCTCCTAAGTCTCCCACCGGTTGTACACCTCAGGGACTTCACCAGGACGTCCCCCTCCTCCTGCATATGGTCAAGATCCAAGCCAAGTCAACTCTCCATCTTCCTCTTTTCTTTCTCCCCTCCAAGAAAAACCACCATGGCTACTCACCTACAAACTCCATGCCATGGTTAACCTTGGCATGAGCAAGGGAAGCAAAAGCCTTCACTTGGACTCCCTCCAACCCTTGCATGGTTTGTTTTTGGTTGATCTCAAGCTCTTCCTTAGGTATGTCATGAACACTACTTCTAGTTTTACCGTCGATTTTTGCTTCTCCGGTGAGTCGTTGCTTGAACTTAAGCTCACCATAGTTGTATCACTTCCTTATCCATCTTTTGCAACCATCTCTTATGCTCAAATCACAGCCCTATCCTTGGGAAATAGAAGATCCAAAGCTACACATGAAATCTGATTTTATTTTTACAATTCACAAACCCTAAATCCAGAAAATGGTAAATCTGTTAGCTACTTTAAACAAATTCATATCTCCCAAAATAAAAATGAGAAAAATGCAAACTAAAATGTTTCGGAATACTTGAAACATGAACGTTGAAATGGTCAAATGTTTTACCTAGGTTTCTGTGCAAGAAAATAAAGTTTTATGCAAAAAGAAATGGCATTTTGTTAAGCTTTTAAAACCCATATTTAAATGTTGAAGAATGTAAAATTTATGAAAATTAACATGAGAACTTTACATAACATATTGGACCCTCTGGTACATGGCTTTTGTGATTCATACATGTTTTCATCATATTTATCATTATATGCTTAGATAGCACATATTTGCCTATAAATGTTTAATTAGGAAAAATGCATACAAAAATCTCATATTATTTGTTTCTAGTGCTTATCATGAGCACTAGAAACAAATAATATGAGATTCATGAGCAAATCATGTTTTGCCATGGAATTTATGTTTAGGAGTGCTTTGTAAAACTGGTTGCTTAATTTTGAAAGTTGCCATTCCATATTGCCATGATATGTCATGTTGCCATATTACATATTCTCATGCATGAAAAGGCATATACTTAGTGCATAAATGTTATTATGGTTATTTATGATTCTTTTATGCATCTTCACAGAGATCATGTATAAAATTGGCTTGTTGCACCTTTTACTTCATTTAGGTTTACTAAGTAATGTGGTGGCGTCAAATATTGTCATATGGTTCTATATGCTAAGTCATGTAAATATTTAGTGTCTATGCATGCACTTATCGATCATGGCAGCAAGGTAGAGTATAGGTATTTATCTTCGATGCATCATATATCATGCTCATCTTATCATATACCACACTAAAAGTTATACACTAAATTATGATATGATCAAGATCCATTTAAACCTAAGTTATATATTGATATATTGCTTTATCTGTGTTTTATTTAATTAGAAGTTTGTCCCCTTGACATGTAGTCATGATCTATCATCCATATGCAAGCATCATATTTCATACATAAGCATGTTCATTGCATGAACACATTGTCCTTTTAATTCATTATTGAGAAAGTTCCATGAACTAAATATCCGTGTATGCATCCATACTCACCTCATGCATTGCATCCATATAGGGACCCCGACCGAAGAAAGAAATCACGTGAAGGATCCCGCTGAATTGAACATTGTTGAGAGTGCTAACTACGAGCAAAGCCAAGGCAAGCCCCGGTGCATAATCCCACTTGTTTCGTTTTTGGTTTAAATTCACCTATGTCTATGTTTATGTATTGTGCATTTATGTTTAGTAGTTGATCGCAACCCTAGTTGCATTATGATCCCTATTGTCCATGGTCTTTGGATAGGTATAATCCTTTTTCGATAGAATGGCTATGCTTAAATGAGTCACCGGTAGCAACACCGAGTAGTTTGGAGACCTCTCGGTTTAGGTTTCAAATATGGTTACCTCTCACATGATTAAATTGGAGACCGCACGGGGAAGAGCATGTGTAGGATGCGGTGACAAGGTTGGCCCTTGTTTTCCATAGCCCCGTGCGTGTCGGTTAAGGACCGTTCGTTGTGACTCCGCGAGCAAGTATTGAGCTGTGTACCAAATGCATACCTTCGTATGGGAGTTGGTAAACCGATGTAACTTGAGAGTCGTAGTGTTGGACGGTCACTCCACCCTTTGTGCAAAGTGTTGGTCACGGTGGATGCACGGGTTTGTGAGTAGACGGAGGGTGTGTTTGTCACACCCCTATCCCGAAAGATAGTTAAGCGTGGTACGGATCGCCTTGGGAGATGATTGACGAAGCAACCATACATAGCATCACATTAACAAACATCCACGATTTGCAAGTTTACATAATTAAGTCTCGATTACAACATAGGGTTCCAAATAAAGATACATTAGGTTCGAATTTAAGTCTTACATGGCCATGATCTTTGTTCGAAATACAAGTGCGGAAGCGAAATACACAACTCGACGATACATAGATAACTTAAATGAACCATGCCGGCCTAGGCCATGGCTCACTCATCATGGGTCCGAGAGCTAGGGACCCATTCAATGGTCCATTCTTTGGGCTCTTCTCCATCCCACACAACCTTACCACAACAATCGCAAAACCCGGCTTGCAGGAAACCGGTAAATAAACATGTAGTGGCAAAGCCCGAGTATCTAGCATACTCCGCAAGTCTTACCCGTCAAATTGGCCATCTAAAACCGACTCCTAGATGCATGGGGCTTGACCGGTTTAACTTGGCATTTTGCATAAATAGCACCTATGCTAGTTAGGTTTGCACTTTTATCACTTAGCCAAATTAATAGGGTTGTCGCATAAAAGAAACTTTAGTGAGCATACTAGCATTACAAGACTTGCAATACCAATTTGTATCAAATATAAAACAGCGAGCTATTCATCCTCTTTCCATTACTACACATTGCGAACTGCTCAAATCAAGTAATACTCATTAACCGAGAGAAAACGGCGATAATTATCGAATTATTAATCCTGCAGGAAAAGACCCAAATGCACGACATACGCATCATTTAAGAACACGTATGGCCACCGTTCGCGAGTTCATCATAAAGTAAAACACGGGGCCACCGACCCCGAGTACACGTCCCCTTGCGACCGTTAAACAATGCGCCCAAGGCTAAACCCGTGTACTCTCCAACGGTCCTCAACCCGCGCAACCACCGTGCCATACACATCACCTTTGGGTCGGTGAGATATCCGGCTCACTTTACAACTTACAAGCTACATAGGTTTACCAATCCCCATAAGAAAGGTATGCAAGTGGTACACAACTCAAACTTGTTCGCGGAGCCACAATGGGGTGTTCTCAATTTTAACCAATTCATCACGTTCACATTAAATCATAAGCCATAAGTGAGATCCCCAATCTATCGTTGACTCCATAAACATAGCATAGCATTTCTAACGAGGATATGACACATAAGCGACATAGGACATATAAGAATTTTTATGCACGTGGATTTCCAATGAACTCCTAGAACATAAATGCGCATTCATCATCCTTAATAGAGTGATAAAGAAAAACATTTTAAAATAATAGGAATGCACCGGGGCTTGCCTTGAGAGTGATCGAAGTTAGTACGCTTCACAAGCGTTGAGAGTGGCAATAGCTTCTTTCGGTGGGATCAATTCGGCGTCGTCACCTATGAAATGAAATGCAATGCATAAGTAATATGAACACATGGTCGATGATGAGAGTAATGCATGGATGCTATTTTTGTAAGGGTGCATAAGCGTGTTAAGCAAAAAGCTTTGATTAGTGAAACCCTAGTAAGCATGAACGTATAACTTGTTCTCTTTTAACGAAATTAATTACATTAACAAGTGGAGCCTTAACACATGAGCAAAAATGTAATACAAGGTGCAGCAGTGCTGTGGTTCACCCTAAATTTAGATTTTAAGAGAAATTAACAAGGTATAGAAAAGCGAAACCAAAAACTAGGCCTAGGCGAAGTTCATCATCACATGCGATGACGATCGCCCTTTAAATCGAGAAGTTGATTCCAAAATTATTACATGTGTAGAATGTAACAACTCTCGAGAAAATCATGCATTTCATGTCATCATGAGCATGTCATCACATTGTTGCATTTTTGAAGATATCAAATTTTGTGTTAATAAGAATCACATAAAATAACAAAATAGATTAAGAAGAAAGGAAGTGTTAAAAAGAAATAAAATAAATAGAAAATTCATGTTTAATATTTTCTATGGCTCAAATGTCATAAATAAAGATTTATGAAAATCTCCTGAAATTATTTTGCTTTGTAAAAATATTTACAAGAAATAAACAAAGCTTCTTTTATTAATTTAACTATGAATTTTTAATCCAAAAATGATTTGGAGTTTTACCCTGGACTTAATAGGAAAAATGCCTAAAATGTTTTCATTTAAACACCTGAAAAATTTGGGAATTTTTGGAGCACAGGAAGGTTGCTTTTTAATTTTCCAAAAGCCCGGGGTGTTTTTGCAAAATAACCGAGATCGGCCCAGCTGCCATTCTCTCTTCTCTCTCTCCCTCTCTCACCGCGCCTCGGCGCCACCCGCGGCCGCACCGCCTCTCCGGCCGGGCGCCACGCCTCCGAGCCACGCAGCAGCTTGGAGCCACGCAGTGCCGGCCTAGCCGCCTTCCATTACCGCCTCTCCAGGAGATAAGAACCCCCCCCCCCCGCCGAGTTTCCTTTTCTCTTTCTCTCTTCCGCCATTGCCGCTCGTCTCCGGAGCTCGCCGTCCGGTCGCCTCGATCACTCCCCGTCCACCCCACCGCTGCCGGAAGCTCCGCCGGGACCTTGCGAAGCTCCACGACCCGAGCAATCACCTTGAGCACCTTCACTCCGTCGAGGCAAGGCCGTTTTCCCTCATCGGGCCCCCACCGTCGTTCTCCCGCCGTTTCTTCAAATTGAACTGCGACGGTGAGTGATTGGTCTTCTTTTCTCTTCCTTGAGGTGCGCAAGAAGCTCCTCTACCCTTCCGAGCACTTACCGTAGCATGTTTCATGTAGAGTGCCAAGGAATCGCCCATCTTCCCGGAGCTCCGTTCACCGTCGTCCGCACTCTCACGGTGAGATACCATTCCCGGCTATGCTCATGCTCGCTAGAGCACTCGGACGAGCTTGCGCATGCTCCGTAGAAGCTCCCAACGAGTTTTCCCCAAGTTTTGTTCGGTGGAGAGAGCTCGCGCCATGGCCGGAGCTTCCGCCATGGTCGCCTCTCGCCGCCGGTGCCTCTCCGGTGGAGCTCATATGCGCGCGTCCCCACCAGCGGGTTCGCCCGATCGTGTAGAGTAGGAAGGTGTCGTCGCGGCGAGGTTTGGCTCGGAGCCGGCCAACTCCGGCCGTCGCGCCGCCGCCGGCCCGCCACCGCGGTGGTGCCACACCGCGGGCCACACGCGAGTGGGAACGCGTGTGGCCACGTGGGGATCTCGTGCGGTTAACCCCGTGGCCTTCCGTGTGGCACAGAATCAAATTCAAATTTCGAAAATTCGTAGAAAATTCACTAAAAATCGGAAAAATGTCAAACCAAGTTTGTTAGACTCAGAAAAATGAGATCTATTTATTTGTGAAATAAAATATTTGTTTTGAGTAAATTTATTTTATAAATAGTATTTAATCACTTTCTTGGATTAAAGAAAAGCTATTATTTTATGTTAATAAAATGTTTAATGAAGAAAAATAATTTAACTAGATGAAAGAGATACTGCAGACGAAAATTATTATGAAAGTTATTTTTCCAAAATTTAAACTTAACTCTATTATTTTATGTGATCCTAATCTATTAGCCTTTTATCACATAAAGTAATAACTTATTTATTGATTAATAAACCAGAATAATTTATTAATTATTAAACCTCAAGTAATTATGGAACATAACTAATTAATAAATAATGACCTTGATTAAGCATTCATTAATCAGCATAATTAATTGTTAATTATTGCTTAATGAACATGCTTATCCCTAATTTGTTAATTAACTAAGGTGATTAAGCATTAATTATTAATTATTATTTATTGGACTTAATTAATGAATCCTTGCATACTTTCATCATGAGCATTCATGCATACATGATTGTGATTCGCAACGCATTGCTGGTCAACTAGGTTCAAGTGATCGAGGTGGTTCCACCCGAGGTCGAGTCGGAGCCGGAATCTCAAAGTCGACCCGACCGCCGAGGAAGCTAACTTCGAACAGAATCAAGGCAAGCCTCGGTGCATCGTACCTATGTTTTTAAATATTTTATTTTATCACATAGTACAGTTATGTTTGTGCATTAGGTGTTAGGGAATGATTGACACCCTAGTTGCATTATGGTAGGTTTCGTTTGTTTATTCTATACTTGGTACATGTAGCTCAATAGAGGCTAAGTTTAATTCATAGTGGCAACGGTAGATGGTTAGGGAATCTTAAAGCATGGAGGCTTTAAGGGTTGTTTGATTACACTAAGATGAAAAGAGTGTTAATGAAGTTGAGACCGGACGGGCCCCGTAGGAGAAAGGGCAAAGACGGAGTTAAGGTCTAGCAAGGTGGTAGCCCCGTCCGTGTCGGTCAAGGACCGTACCGTTGTCGGCTTAGTTGAACAAGTTTGAACGTACCGTACTACATGCTGGTATCATGGGCCCAACAATCTGATGTACCCTATCGCCCCGAGAGATGTAGCGTAGCCGGCTCTCTTTTGCCGGCCGTTAGTGAGAGGATAGTCTCACGGGAGGGAGATGGGTCGGCCACGAGGGAAGTCGTGGAGTCGCCATACTCCCGGGGAAGTTGGAAATGGCTAGTCTTCTGTCAGGTGCTAGCGGAAAGGTTGTCGTATACGATCGGTGGGATGCGTATACGTCGTGTAGTCGGGTTTTGCCGACTGGTATAAAATCGATTCGAATCGCTGTCCCTCGTAGTAATGAGTACCGCTTGTTTAGCTCGTCACATCGTAGTAAATTATATGGAAGATGAAGATGAGAGATGAAAGTATTAAGATCTATTTTATCTTGTCTTGCAAACTTGATTGCAATAGTGATAGGTTGCAAACACCAAGGCTAAAGAACCGAACGTGAGCTAAAATACCGAAAGTAAGGACTCACCTTTTAATGCTGTTTTCGCAAAGGAGTAAACCGCACAGCCGAGAAAGCCTTTGCATACTAGGCGTCGGCCTTAGCGTGCCATATTGACGGGTCGGTCTTGCTGAGTATTAGAGTACTCGGGGTTTGTTCGTTACCTTTCGGGGAACGAGTCGTACTACCACGACTTGTATGGCAGTTTCCCGAAGAGGAGCAATGTCCGGAGGGAGGTTCCCTTCGGTGGGAACATATCCCCACGCCTTGAAGAGAGAGGACCGTGATGTACGAAGGGCTCGGTGCATCACGTTGATCGTTTAAAGTCTTTTGAGTTGTATAATAGAACAAGCTTCCGCTGAATACTCGTAGGTTGTCAAACTTCAATAATGTTATATTTCCGCTGCACGAATGTTTGTATTTCGAAAACCTAGTTGTATTATACCATGATGTATATATTCTGGCTTGTATGAGATGATGTTTCGTTGTAACTCGCTTCGTCGAGTGTCCCTCCGTATCGCTTCCTGGGTGTCCCGGAGGGGATGTCACAGACTGGTATCGGAGCGGTTCGGAGGCAACAACACATCATTACAAGCCTATTTTCAAAACTTAACACGTTCATACGATTGACAACGAGAGAGTACGGAGCCCTATAAGGATGTAGAATAGTTAGATTTTTACTAACTGTTCGACGTTTGGGATTTGGGAAGTGCTAACTATTCGTCGTAGTTTTCTATACTATGGTACGTATAGTTAGTTCACGAGCATGCATCATGTCATATTATGCACTAAATAAATATTAGGGTAGATACTTAGCTAGTTACGTAGTACTATATAGGTGGTTCCGTTTGTTTTCTTCGTGGGAAGAAGTGTTTGACTCGTTTAAACATGTTCCCTGCAGATGCCGGTGACTCGCGGTAGGAAGCGCGCCTAGGAGGAGGAGGACACACGGGCTGCACACGTTGCTGAGCTGGAGCAGCGGATCCACAGCTCTAGAGTTGAGGACGCAGAGCCAGGACCGACGCTTGGGTGCTTGTAAGCACCGCTGCCGAGTGGACTGCCAGGAGGTTCGGAGGTCCCAAGCCAGGATCGCCGAGCTGGAGGAGCAGCTAGTGGAGGTGACACAGGACCGTGACGAGTTCCACGGGGCGGCCATAGCCTTGGACGCACAGCTGACCACCGTCACCGAGGAGCGAGACGCCGCTCGCGAGGCGGACGACGAGCACGAGCTACGGTTGGAGCAGATGACAGCGCAACGTAACCACGCCGTGCATACACCGGTTGTGGTGCAGGACCGGATGGCTCGGATCGAGGCGTTGTTTGACGGGATAGCCGAGGCACACGACGCACTACTCCACGACCACGACGCACCGGTTGAGCAGTTCGAGCGATTGCAGCAGCAGCAGCAGCAGCAGCAGGGTCCACCGGACGACGCCGAGGAGGTCTCCGGGATGGACTACGAGCCAGCACCCGCCTCACCGGCCGAGGACGTCGAGTCGGACGCCGACAGCCACGCGCCGCCAGCCTAGTTGTGTTGGGTTTTCACCGATGTTGGAGGATAGCCACATTTTGCCGACGTAGGTCGGATGTAGATAGGGTAATAGCGAGATGTTGGTCGGTTGGGAGTGTATGGAAAAGTGGGGTTGAGTTGTACCAACAATAACTAATGGAAAGGAAGTGGTAGTAATATATATATATGCAGTTGCTAGAAAAAAAGAGATTTGAAGAAATATTAGGACTAGTTTCTACATGTATCCGATACTCTTACTTCTCCACGAGAGATGGACAGCACGAGTACTGGTGTGAGTGAAGTAAGAGGACAAAGAGAGGATGTTCGTGTAGTCGAGGCTAGAGAGACAACTGCAGGAAAAGGAGGAGTTGTTAGCACTTAGGGAGGCGCAGTTGCTAAACAAAGGAGCAGCAGATTCAATTTAAGGATCAGCAACTGGCAAACGCACATGCCCCGCTCACTCGGTTAGAGCAAGATCTACTGCAAGCACACAACACAATACTGAATGAAGCAATAGGGCAGCAACCTCCGGAGGATGAACCGATGAGTGCAGGAAAATCCTATGGAGGTCGAATCCGAGGAGGAAGAGGAGGATCCTAAAGAGATAGTGGACGTGGATTCAGTCATAGACTTTACGGAGATTCCACGACTAGAGGATGCAGAATCCGAGACAGAGCGGTTCCATAAGCCGGGAGGTGACATCCAGGTGTCGCGAAGAAGAGTAGAGTGCTAGCTAGTAGCAAGTGAGAAAACTAGTATGTAAATTCGGCGCTAGTTAAATAACGAGCGTGATGTAACCACGCATGAGTGTATCTTAGGAACCGTTGTAACGTGGATGTATGAGCATGTGTTGATGGATTTGGTGGTTGTTTTAATAAAGATGGATTGTTGCCTAACATTCAATTGGAAATTCTCATCTATGTATTCCTGTTTCTTCCATTATTATGTTAGAATGAAGATGTCTAACGTAAACTTTTCTTGGACAGAATGGTTGGAACAAGGAGACACGATGAGACCAAGAGTTCTCAACGCGGGGCGGAAACACCACCACCACCCCCGACTTTGGCACGAGCCATCGCCGCTGTATCTGGATTCTCGCGCGGAGCAGCGAGAATTATTAGAGCAATTGGTCCGCAACACTCGCTCCACAGGAACGTCACCGGGGCCGCAATGCACCGGAAGAAAGGGTGACCTTCTCGGACTTCTTATCGGTTCGCCCGCGGTTTTCTCGGATGCGGGCGAGCCTTTGGAAGCCGACAACCGGCTTCGTACCATCGAGTCGAAGCTGGAGTTGTTCCCATGCACGGATCATCGGAAGACCCTCTTCGCTTCCCAACAATTGTAAGGATATGCTGGAGCCCGGTGGGCCAATTACAAAGCAATGTTTCCTCCAGGACATCAAGTTTCATGGGCTGAGTTCACTAAAGCCTTCGGAGAGCACCATATCCCGGAAGGCTTAATGAATCGGAAGAGGAAGGAGTTCCTATCGCTGAAGCAAGGGGATATGAATGTGCATACCTACTCCAAGGTATTTAACCGCCTTGCTCGATACGCTCCCGAACATGTGGACAGAGATGCCAAGACGAAGAATCTGTTCAAGGAGGGAATGAGTACCAAGCTGCGGTCTCACTTGGTGTTGAACAAGACCGAGAGCTTCACCGACTTTGTGAGTGACGCTATCGCTCCGGAAGACTCTATCCGTTTTCATCGGACGGAGAAGAATAAGAAGAGGCCGGCTATCGGGCAAGGAAGTGGCGGACCATCAAAGTACAGGCTGGTCTACACTGCACCGTCAGGTCGGCGTTATCAGCATACACCTTCTCGTCCCAATTACTACCCGCGGTCTCAACCACCCCAACAATCTCGAGCAACGACGGTCGAATCGATATCGTCCTCCCTATCAGCAACGGAACACTCGGAATCCCGGACCGGTGAGTCAAGCACCGCAGCAGAGTGGACCGCCATGTTTCAATTGTGGCCGTCCAGGACATTACTACCGCAGTTGTCCATATCCTCAAAAGGCACCATATGCACCTAGACCTCAAGGACAGCCGCAGAACCAACCGAGGGCACCGAGTCAAGAATACACCAACAAAGACGGGCCGTGCCAACTTTACTACGGCTGAGGAGCTACCCGAAGGAGGACAAATCTTAGCGGGTATGTTTTCTATCGCTAATCATCCTGCTATGGTTTTATTTGATTCGGGAGCTACGCATAATTTCATCAGCAAGTCATATGTTGCTAAGCATCGCATCATGCCATCCAAGTTGCTATGTGCTCATATCATTTCAACACCTGGGGTAAAATCCTTACTAATGAAGAAGCTGCCAATATGCCATTAAGATTGGGTAGCAAGATTTATTCCACTTCATTAATCATACTGGATGGGCAAGGGTTAGATGCAATTATTGGCATGCAATGGATGAATTTTCATAAGGCAGTATTGGATATAGCATCTCGAGCCGTCTATCCGAACTCCCCTATTCATGGTCGAGATTGCTTACTCGTAACTTTTCCTCAAGCTATGCTGCCAATGGTCAATAAGGCTATAGGTAAGAGTCCGGAGGATATACCCATAGTTTGTGAGTATCCGGATGTCTTCTCGGACGACTTTCCGGGACTACCGCCGGACCGAGCGGTAGAGTTTAAGATAGAGTTACAGCCTGGAACAGCACCAATATCAAGAAGGCCGTATCGGATGCCGCCGAATGAGCTGGCAGAATTGAAAGTGCAATTAAAGGAATTATTGGACAAGGGGTATATACGTCCAAGTTCATCACCATGGGGAAGCCCAGCCTTGTTCGTAAAGAAGAAAGACAAGACATTGAGGCTATGTGTGGATTATAGACCTCCGAATTCGGTCACCATCAAGAACAAGTATCCTCTCCCGAGGATTGATATCTTGTTTGATCAGCTGATGGGAGCTAAAGTCTTCTCCAAGATAGATCTTCGATCGGGATATCATCAGATTAAGATAAGAGCCGAAGATATACCGAAGACTGCATTTTCCACAAGATATGGACTTTATGAGTACCTGGTGATGTCATTTGGATTGACCAATGCACCAAGCACATTTCATGTAACTCATGAATTCGGTATTCATGCTCGAGCTGGACAAGTTTGTCGTGGTATTCATTGACGACATCTTGATCTACTCTAAGTCAACGAGAGGAACATGCCAATCACTTAAGAGTTGTGCTGCAACGACTAAGGGATCATCGACTCTATGCTAAGTTCAGCAAGTGTGAGTTTTGGCTAAAGGAAGTGACGTTCCTAGGTCATGTGATATCAGCCGAAGGAGTGGCCGTTGACCCAGGCAAAGTTCAAGAAGTGTTGGGTTGGAAATCACCGCAGTCTGTCTCACAAATCGAAGTTTCTTGGGATTAGCTGGTTACTACGGAAGGTTTATTCCAAACTTCTCAAAGATCGCCAAGCCAATGACTAAGCTATTGGAAAAGGATAAGAAGTACGTATGGAGCAAAGAATGTGAAGAAGCGTTTCAAACATTAAAGAAGTTATCGACAACAGCTCCCGTACTTGCTCGACCGGATCCGACAAAGCCCGTTGATGTGTATTGTGATGCATCGGGCACGGGACTCGGATGTGTTCTCATGCGGGAAGGTCGTGTAATCGCCTATGCTTCTCGACAACTTAGGCGTCATGAGGAACAATATCCTACGCATGATCCGGAATTAGCAGCGAGTGGTTCTCGCATTGAAAGATTGGAGACACTATCTCTTGGGTAACTTGGTACATTTATACACCGACCACAAGAGTCTCAAATACATCTTCACTCAAGCAGATCTGAATATGCATTAACGAAGACGGCTAGAGTTAATTAAAGATTATGAGCTGGAAATCCACTATCATCCGGGCAAGGCAAATGTGGTAGCGGATGCATTAAGTCGCAAGGCCCATTGCAATCATCTCATGGCTCGGCTCTTGATTCAAGCACCTCCATCCGAAGGTGAGGAGCCAGCTCTTAGGATCATTCCGTATGGAACCTTAACTAATTTTGCTCCGATTCCTACCATTCGTGAAGAAGTGGTAGCAGCGCAACGGAAAAGTGTTGGTATAGGACATATAAGGAGACGACTCGTAAAGGGTAAAGTTAAATGCTTTAGAGAGGACGAGGCAGGAGTCATTTGGTTCAAGAATCGATTGGTAGTACCAAAAGATCTACCACTTCGCAAGAAGATAATGGATGAAGCTCATATGTCCAAATACTCTATTCACCCCGGAACCAACAAGATGTATCAAGATTTGAAGCAAAGATTTTGGTGGACACGCATGAAGCGGGAAATCGCCAAGTATGTCAATGAATGTGATGTCCGTCGGCGGGTCAAAGCCGAGCACTTGAAGCAAGCAGGACCCTTACAACCTTTAAGTATTCCTGAATGGAAGTGGGAAGACATCGGCATGGACTTGATCGTTGGGTTACCACTAAGCCCACGGAAACATGACTCAATTTGGGTTATTGTGGACAGGTTGACAAAGTCTGCTCACTTCATATCGGTACATACACGGTACACTCGCCGAGAAGTATGCAGAGCTATACATCGCTCGAATTCTCTGTTTGCATGGAGTGCCGAAGACCATTATATCGGATAGAGGAACACAATTTGTTTCCAGATTCTGGGAACAACTACATGAATCCTTGGGAACGAAATTGATACGAAGCTCGGCGTATCATCCTCGAAACCGATGGACGGACAGTAAAGGATCAACCAATATCTCGAAGATATGCTCCGAGCATGTGTCTTGACCTATGGTAAAGACTGGGAGAAGTGCTTACCGTTAGGCGAGTTCTTCTACAATAACGAGCTATCAAGAGAGTGCTGGAATGTTACCGTTCCAAGCTCTATATGGACGGAGTTGCCGCACACCTCCGAATTGGTCCGAGAGTGGGGAAAGAGTAATCTTCGGACCAGATCTAGTAAGAGATGCAAAGGAACAAGTATGTCTCATTCAGCGAGAACCTTAAAAGGGCTAAATCTCGACGGATCGGCTATACGGACAAAAGACGTCAAGAGTTAGTATTTCAGGTTGGAGATCAAGTCTATCTGCGAGTATCTCCTACCAAAGGTGTTCAAAGGTTTGGAATCAAGGGCAAGTTAGCACCACGATACATTGGACCTTTTCCAATCCCGGAAAGATGTGGAGCCGTGGCGTATCGTCCGGAATTGCCATCACACTTGGCAGGTATCCATAACATATTTCATGTATCTCAACCGAAGAAATGTTTAAAACCACCGATGGATATACCGACAGTCGAGGTGGAACAGATTATGACCGGACTTGACATACGACGAACGACCGATTAAAGTTCTCGACACCAAGGATAGAGTGACTCGCCATCGGACCATCAAGTTCTACAAGATCCAATGGAGTAATCACTCGGAAGTCGAAGCTACTTGGGAACAAGAAGAGTTTCTTCGATCAAACTACCCCGAGTTCTTTAGCACTATCGCCTAGTCGTTTCGATCGTGAGGGCTGTAACAACTCTCGAGAAAATCATGCATTTCATGTCATCATGAGCATGTCATCACATTGTTGCATTTTTGAAGATATCAAATTTTGTGTTAATAATATTCACATAAAATAACAAAATAGATAAAGAAGAAAGGAAGTGTTAAAAAGAAATAAAATAAACAGAAAATTAATGTTTAATATTTTCTATGGCTCAAATGTCATAAATAAAGATTTATGAAAATCTCCTGAAATTATTTTGCTTTGTAAAAATATTTACAAGAAATAAACAAAGCTTCTTTTATTTATTTAACTATGAATTTTTAATCCAAAAATGATTTGGAGTTTTACCCTGGACTTAATAGGAAAAATGCCTAAAATGTTTTCATTTAAACCCCTGAAAAGTTTGGGAATTTTTGGAGCACCGGAAGGTTGCTTTTTAATTTTCCAAAAGCCCGGGGTGTTTTTGCAAAATAACCGAGACCGGCCCAGCTGCCATTCTCTCTTCTCTCTCTCCCTCTCTCACCGCGCCGCCTCGCCTCTCCGGCCGGGCGCCACGCCTCCAGGCCACGCAGCAGCTTGGAGCCACGCAGCTGCCGGCCTAGCTGCCTTCCATTACCGCCTCTCCAGGAGATAAGAACCCCCCCCCCGCCGAGTTTCCTTTTCTCTTTCTCTCTTCCGCCATTGCCGCTCGTCTCCGGAGCTCGCCGTCCGGTCACCTCGGTCACTCCCCGTCCACCCCACCGCTGCCGGAAGCTCCGCCGGGACCTTGCGAAGCTCCACGACCCGAGCAATCACCTTGAGCACCTTCACTCCGTCGAGGCGAGGCCGTTTTCCCTCATCGGGCCCCCACCGTCGTTCTCCCGCCGTTTCTTCAAATTGAACTGCGACGGTGAGTGATTGCTCTTCTTTTCTCTTCCTTGAGGTGCGCAAGAAGCTCCTCTACCCTTCCGAGCACTTACCGTAGCATGTTTCATGCAGAGTGCCAAGAAATCGCCCATCTTCCCGGAGCTCCGTTCACCGTCGTCCGCACTCTCACGGTGAGCTACCATTCCCGGCTATGCTCATGCTGCTAGAGCACTCGGACGAGCTTACGCATGCTCCGTAGAAGCTCCCAACGAGTTTTCCCCAAGTTTTGTTCGGTGGAGAGAGCTCGCGCCATGGCCGGAGCTTCCGCCATGGTCGCCTCTCACCGCCGGTGCCTCTCCGGTGGAGCTCATGTGCGCGCGTCCCAACCGACGGGTTCGCTTGATCGTGTAGAGTAGGAAGGTGTCGTCGCGGCGAGGTTTGGCTCGGAGCCGGCCAACTCCGGCCGTCGCGCCGCCATCGGCCCGCCGCCGCTGGTGGTGCCACACCGCGAGCTACACGCGTGTGGGATCGTGTGTGGCCACGTGGGGATCTCGTGCGGCTAACCCCGTGGCCTTCCGTGTGGCACAGAATCAAATTCAAATTTCGAAAATTCGTAGAAAATTCACTAAAAATCGGAAAAATGTCAAACCAAGTTTGTTAGACTCGGAAAAATGATATCTATTTATTTGTGAAATAAAATATTTGTTTTGAGTAAATTTATTTTATAAATAGTATTTAATCACTTTCTTGGATTAAAGAAAAGCTATTATTTTATGTTAATAAAATGTTTAATGAAGAAAAATAATTTAACTAGATGAAAGAGATACTGCAGATGAAAATTATTATGAAAGTTATTTTTCCAAAATTTAAACTTAACTCTATTATTTTATGTGATCCTAATCTATTAGCCTTTTATCACATAAAGTAATAACTTATTTATTGATTAATAAACCAGAATAATTTATTAATTATTAAACCTCAGTAATTATGGAACATAAATAATTAATAAATAATGACCTTGATTAAGCATTCATTAATCAGCATAATTAATTGTTAATTATTGCTTAATGAACATGCTTATCCCTAATTTGTTAATTAACTAAGGTGATTAAGCATTAATTATTAATTATTACTTATTGGACTTAATTAATGAATCCTTGCATACTTTCATCATGAGCATTCATGCATACATGATTGTGATTCGCAACGCATTGCTCGGTCGACTAGGTTCCAAGTGATCGAGGTGGTTCCACCCAAGGTCGAGTCGGGAGCCGGAATCTCGAAGTCGACCCGACCGCCGAGGAAGCTAACTTCGAACAGAATCAAGGCAGGCCCTGGTGCATCCCGATGAGGACATCACTCCTTTGGATACAAATGTCACTCCTCCGTTGAATATTCAAGGACCAATCCCTAGAGCTCGCGCCCGACAATTAAATTTAGAGGTGAGCTCGTTCCTAAGTCTTTCCTTTCATAATTTTGAGAATAGTTTGCTACCTAATGATTTTATTATGATTAGGAATCAAGGAGAGGACCATAATATGAATGAAATTGGGCTTGGAGGCGTGGAGGTCCAGCAAGAGGCGCAAGGCATTGTGGAGGCCCAAACCAAGTCGACTTCGAGTCTGTTTCGGAGTCCAGGAACAGTCTGAATTAAAACAGACGCCCATATCGCATACAAAGTCGGATTTGGACGTTCTACATATGGATGGAAAAATAATTTCATAAGCTTTCCAGTGGAACCGGTCCCACGTCAAATTTCATCTGGAGTCGCCGGGAATCATCAAAACATTGGAACGTCCAGAATCTGTTTTTGGTGTTGCGTCACCGTTTTTGGCCTTTGGGCCGTGTATCTCGTGTGAGCCCATTAGGGGAGCGTCCAGGGGGTTCTTGCACGACCCCAAGTCTTTATTAGCAGCAGCCGCCACTAATGTTAGGGTTGGGTTTTGCTTAGATTATTCTGCTTAGACAGTTTCGCCGTTCATCGGTTTGTGAGACCCCAACTTGTGAGATTAATAATACATCTGCAAAATTTGGTTGCGTTCTTTCTTGTTCTTGCTTGTGTTCTTGATTCACAGGCAGGGATTAGCCTTCCGGGCGAGGTCAACCGTGCAACGCCGATTGATAACCATAGAGGACGTGGTGCTGCGATTGCGGGGTTCGAACGTGTTGTTCAGGAGCCGGATCGACGTGTGTCACATCTTCGCCAAATCAAGAGTTATCCGAACCTTTCGGAAGATTGGGACCCTAGTCCACATCAAGTGGTAATCAGAGCTTCAGGTGCACCGTCAGGTTCGCCCTACCTTTAGTTTAGTTTGTTTCTTTATTATCCTATCATCCACGAAAAAGCCAAAAAAATTTAGTTTTAGGGTTCATCCTGTCCAAGCCGTGTTTAGCCTTTGCATGTTTCAATTTCAGAGTCCGTAGTGTTGAGTTTGTGTTCTAGTGATTGTTTTGTTGCTGGTTTAGTTCGTGTTCTTGTCGTCGGTTTGTGCCACCTTAAAACCCTAGCCGAATTACCTCAAGTTTTGCTTCGTCTCGGGAGTTTTGTTTTGTCACCTCCGCTGCATCCACCATAGTCCCACCCTACGCTCCCACCCTTTTCATCTAGAACTCAACACCCCACGAACAAGACCTACTCCTGTTTCCGTTGCATACATTAATCGTCAAAAAAAAAACAAAAAAAAATCCTACCCGATTGCAATTCCGTCCACCGAAACCCTAATTCGAGTCCCTTCCTTCAAACAGCCATAACTTTCGCATACGGACTCGAAATTAGGCAAAATTTTTTTGAAATTGGGTAGAAAAAAATTCGCATCTGCTCGTCCCCGCTTTGTTGGGCAGGAAAAATCTCAAAAAAATCAAAAAAAATAGTTAAGCCCACTAATCCGAGGAAAAAAGTTTGGAAACCGTTGTCGCTGCATCTTACGGAAAATCTGTAGGTCACATTCCTTCTCTGTTTGACCTGAAACTTTGCGTGATTCCTATTTTGTTGCCTCTGAGTGGAAGAAAAATATCAAAAAAAATATAAAAAAAGAAAAATTTGTGATTTCTACTAGTGCTAAAAGACAAAACAGGGTTTTGGCCTGTTTTTTTGTGTCTAGTTACTTGTTTCTTCCTTGCTAGTTACCTTTTGCTTTGTTTCCTTTGTGCCTGTCATCCTTGCTTTGCCTACACTACTGTTCTAGGATACGTGTAGACCAGCAACTAAGAACAAGTAGCTTTGGACATTTATTCAAGCATTACTATCTCGTTTTTGAATTGTGTTCCACTCACATATGTGGCCCTCCTAGCTCCATATACTACTTCGGACAGCACAGGTTTTTGACCCTTGCAATCGTTGCACGTGATGAGAAGAAGCTGTTAACAAAGCCGTTACCGACGGCATCAACAAACTCAATCTCGGCAACCAGATTGAGCGGATCGATAAGCGGTTGTCCAAGATGACAGACACGGTTAATACTCTAGCGTAAGTGGCGACAACGTTGATCGGCAAGCTGACCGAGGTGGAGAACCGTGTAAAGATCCACGAAGATGAGGCTGGTAGCAATGCCGGTGGAAACAGAAAAGATGACACGGTGAATGATACCACTTTCGACGTCGATGACGCAGCTATACGAGCTCAAAGGCTTCACCGGTATCTACAACAGAACACTCAAGGTATGGGTGGCCACCATCGACAACAAGGTAACAATAATCGAGCCCTCGATGATCCTTATGCTAAGATTAAGTTTACTATTCCACCTTTTTCGGGGCAATATGATGCGGAGGGTTACCTTGATTGGGAGATGACAATGAGAGCAAAAATTTAGTGGGCACCTAGTTCCTGAGCAGCATAGAGTTAGACAAGCCACTAGTGAATTTAAAGATTTTGCTATCATTTGGTGGAATTCTCTAACTCGCTGATGATATTCCCGTAACTTGGACTCAACTTAAGGAAGCTATGCGTGATCGTTTTGTCCCTCCTTCTTATCATAGAGATTTACGCAAAAAACTTCAGCGTTTAGAACAAGGGGATAAATCGTGCAGGACTATTATGGTGAGCTTCAAAAGGGTTTACAACGCTGCATGATAGTAGAGGATAATGAGAGCTCTATTGTTCGTTTTTACTCCGGTTTGAGACGTGATATACAGGACATTGTTGATTATAAGGAGTTTAACACCATCAACCAGTTGTTCCAGTTTGCTATGCTTGCAGAGAAAGAATTGCAGGGACGGGAGAAGCAACGAGAGGAGCAGCAGTACAAGCAGGCCTTCTTACACCCCACGGTCGACGCCGTCTTCGGGGTTTTCTTCCCGGCCATCTCCACCAGCAAGCAAACGGCCTCCTGCATCCGCGAGTGGTGTTATGGCAGCCCCACACACACCTCCTACACGCCCTGCAAATTCAGGTAAAAATTCTGTGCGGGGTCCTGCTCAAAGTGCTTCATCGGTCGCCTCGACGGGACGCACTTCCAACATTCAGTGCCACCGCTGCCATGGACTGGGCCATGTGCAGAAGGATTGCCCAAGTCAGCGGGCATACGTGGCCACCGAAGATGGAGGATACATCAGCACCTCCGACATAGAAGATGATGATGAAGACGAAGTCGCCGACGACACCAACGAGGGTTATGTACTTGGTGGAAAAGACACTTCGGGTTTCATGAACATCATTGTACAGCGTGTACTTAGCACGCAAATTCAGACTTCTGAAAAGATACAGCGCCACAACTTGTTCCAGATTTTCTTCGTCATCAAGAATCGACGAGCACGTGTGATCATTGATGGAGGAAGCTGCAATAACTTGGTGAGTTCAGATCTGGTTGAGAAGCTTGGTTTGGCCAAACGACCACATCCTCATCCATACTACAATCAATGGTTAAATGACTCGGGAAAAGCTAAGGTAACACAAACTTGCCGAGTTCCTTTTTCCATTGGTGTTTATTCGGATTATGCTGATTGTGATGCGGTTCCTATGCAAGCTTGTTCACTTTTATTGGGTCGTCCTTGGGAACATGATAATGATGCTACACACCATGGTAGAAGTAATAAATACACTTTTATGCATAAAGGACAGAAAATTACTTTAGTACCTTTGACCCCTGCTGAAATTGTAGAAGCTGATAGAGAACGAGCTGCTTCTTTGAATAATTCTAAATCTGAAAATCAGCAAGTTGCTAATTCTATTTTCCCACCTATAAAGGATAAGTCTGCACCTATTTCTAAGGGAGATGGAATTAATTTGAAAGGTCGTGTTATGCTTGCTATAAAATCAGACCTTCCTGAAATTTCTAATGATGATATTTTTTATGCTTTGATATGCAAACAAGCCTTGTATTCCTTTGATGATATTGCTAGCTCTTTGCCTTCTGCTATCACCGACCTTTTGCAGGAGTTTGAGGATATTTTTCCAGCTGAGATTCCTCCTGGATTACCACCTTTGAGAGGAATAGAACATCAAATTGATTTGATTCCGGGAGCTACCTTGCCAAACTGTGCTGCTTATAGGACCAACCCCGAGGAGACAAAGAAAATTCAACGACAAGTCCAAGATCTTTTGGACCGCGGGTATGTACGAGAAAGCCTTAGTCCTTGTGCTGTTCTTGTACTTTTGGTTCCTAAGAAAGATGATAGTTGGCGCATGTGTGTTGATTGTAGAGCCATTAACAATATTACTATTCGCTATCGTCATCCTATTCCTAGGCTAGACGACATGCTTGATGAGTTATGTGGTTCTCTAGTTTTCACTAAAATTGACTTGCGTAGTGGTTACCACCAAATTAGAATGAAACTTGGAGATGAATGGAAAACAGCTTTTAAAACTAAATTCGGATTGTATGAGTGGTTAGTAATGCCTTTTGGGTTAACTAATGCTCCTAATACTTTCATGCGCTTAATGAATGAGGTTTTGAGGGCTTTTATTGGGCGTTTTGTGGTGGTTTACTTTGATGATATCATGATTTACAACAAGTCTTTAGATGAATATATGGATCATTTACGTGCTGTTTTTACTGCTTTAAGAAATGCACGTTTATTTGCTAACCTTGAGAAGTGCACCTTTTGCACCGATCGAGTTTCTTTTCTTGGCTATGTTGTTACTCCACAGGGTATAGAGGTGGATGACGAGAAAATTGACGCTATTGCTAGCTAGCCGCAGCCCCAAACCATCACACAGGTTCGCAGTTTTCTTGGTCTTGCAGGTTTCTATCGCCGCTTTGTCAAAGATTTCAGCACTATCGCTGCACCGTTGCATGAGTTAACAAAGAAGGGTGTTGTGTTTCAATGGAGCAAAGCACACGACGAGTCCTTTACGTCTTTGAAGGACAAGCTTACACATGCACCGCTGCTGCAACTACCAGATTTCGGTAAGACTTTTGAACTTGAGTGTGATGCTAGTGGTATTGGCATTGGTGGTGTTTTGATGCAAAATGGCAAACCTATTGCTTATTTTAGTGAAAAGATAACTGGCCCTGTTCTGAGTTATTCTACGTATGATAAAGAATTATATGCTCTTGTACGTTCTTTACAAACATGGCGTCATTATTTATGGCCTAAGGAATTCATTATTCATTCTGATCATGAATCACTTAAGTATATTCGTTCTCAAAGTAATTTGAACCGTAGACATGCTAAGTGGGTTGAGTTTATTGAGTCTTTTCCTTATATTATCAAGCATAAAAAAGGGAAGAATAATGTGATTGCCGATGCTTTGTCTAGACGATACACTATGTTGTCACACCTTGATTGTTACATTTTTGGCCTTGAATCAATTAAAGAACAATATGATCTTGATGCTGATTTTAAAGATGTTTTGCTGCATTGTAGAGAGGGTCGTACATGGAACAAGTTTGTGATAAATGATGGATATTTGTTTAGAGCTAACCGTCTTTGCATTCCAGTTGGTTCTGTTCGTCTTTTGTTGTTACAGGAAGCGCATGGAGGCGGATTGATGGGACATTTTGGTGCAAAGAAGACGACGGATGTGTTGGCCACACACTTCTTTTGGCCACAGCTTGAGAAGAGATGTTGAGCGCTTTGTGGCTCGCTGCACTACTTGTCAAAAAGCGAAGTCTCGCTTGAATCCACATGGTTTGTATATGTCTCTTCCTGTTCCTTCAATACCTTGGGCGGATATTTCTATGGATTTTGTTTTAGGACTGTCTAGGACTAAGAGAGGGAGGGATAGTACTATTGTTGTCGTGGATAGATTTTCTAAGATGGCTCACTTTATACCTTGTCATAAGAGTGATGATGCTATTCATATTGCTGATCTATTTTTCAAAGAGATTGTTCGTTTGCATGGTACGCCTTCTACTATTGTTTCAGATCGTGACGCCAAATTCTTGAGTCATTTTTGGCGCACTCTATGGAATAAGTTGGGAACGAAGTTGTTATTCTCTACAACATGTCACCCACAAACTGATGGCCAAACCGAGGTAGTGAACCGCACATTGGGCACCATGTTGAGAGCTATTTTAAAGACAAATCTGAAGATGTGGGAGGAATGTTTGCCTCATGTAGAGTTTGCATACAATCGTGCAACACATTCGACCACCAAGGTAAGTCCTTTTGAGGTAGTGTATGGTTTTAATACCCGTGCTCCTATTGATATTTTGCCTTTGCCTACTAGTGAGAGAGTTCACTTTGATGCTAAGGAACGTGCTGAGTTTATTTTAAAAATGCATGAAACAACTAAGCACAACATTGAAATGATGACTGAAAAGTATAGAATTGCTGGTAGTAAAGGTAAAAGGGAAGTTAAATTAGAACCGGGTGATTTAGTATGGTTGCACTTGAGAAAGGATCGGTTTCCTGAGTTGAGAAAGTCTAAGTTAATGCCTAGAGCTGCTGGTCCTTTCAAGATAATTGAGAAGATTAATGATAATGCATATAAACTTGAGTTGCCTGCCAAGTTCGGGGTTAGTTTCACTTTTAACATTACAGATTTGAAGCCTTATTTGGGTGAGGAGCATGAGCTTGAGTCGAGGACGACTCCGATTTAAGAGGGGAGGATGATGAGGACATCACTCCTTTGGATACAAATGACACTCCTCCGTTGAACATTCAAGGACCAATCACTAGAGCTCGCGCCCGACAATTAAATTTAGATATGAGCTCGTTCCTAAGTCTTTCCTTTCATAATTTTGAGAATAGTTTGCTACCTAATGATTTTATTATGATTAGGAATCAAGGAGAGGACCATAATATGAATGGAATAGGGCTTGGAGGCGTGGAGGTCCAGCAAGAGGCGCAAGGCATTGTGGAGGCCCAAACCAAGTCGACTTCGAGTCTGTTTCGGAGTCCAGGAACAGTCTGAATTAAAACAGAGGCCCAGATCGCATACGAAGTCGGATTTGGACGTTCTATATATGGATGGAAAGATAATTTCATAAGCTTTCCAGTGGAACTGGTCCCACATCAAATTTCATCTAGAGTCGCCGGGAATCATCGAAACATTGGAACGTCCAGAATCTGTTTTTGTTGCCGCGTCACCGTTTTTGGCCTTTGGGCCGTGTATCTCGTGTGAGCCCATTAGGGGAGCGTCCAGGGGGTTCTTGCATGACCCCAAGTCTTTATTAGCAGCAGCCGCCACCCATGTTAGGGTTGGCTTTTGCTTAGATTATTCTGCTTAGACAGTTTCGCCGTTCATCGGTTTGTGAGACCCCAACTTGTGAGATTAATCATACATCTGCAAATTTGGTTGCGTTCTTTCTTGTTCTTGCTTGCGTGCTTGATTCGCAGGTTGGGATTACCCTTGTGGGCGAGGTCAACCGTGCAACGCCGGTTGATAACCATAGAGGACGTGGTGCTGCGATTGCGGGGTTCGAACGTGTTGTTCAGGAGCCGGATCGACGTGTGTCACATCTTCGCCAAATCAAGAGTTATCCGAACCTTTCGGAAGATCGGGACCCTAGTCCACATCACATCCTACCTATGTTTTTAAATATTTTATTTTATCACATAGTACAGTTATGTTTGTGCATTAGGTGTTAGGGAATGATTGACACCCTAGTTGCATTATGGTAGGCTTTCGTTTGTTTATTCTATACTTGGTACAGGTAGCTCAATAGAGGCTAAGCTTAATTCATAGTGGCAACGGTAGATGGTTAGGGAATCTTAAAGCATGGAGGCTTTAAGGGTTGTTTGATTACACTAAGATGAAGAGAGTGTTAATGAAGTTGAGACCGGACGGGCCCCGTAGGAGAAAGGGCAAAGACGGAGTTAAGGTCTTGCAAGGTGGTAGCCCCGTCCGTGTCGGTCAAGGACCGTACCGTTGTCGGCTTAGTTGAACAAGTTTGAACGTACCGTACTACATGCTGGTATGATGGGCCCAACAAGCTGATGTACCCTATCGCCCTAGAGATGTAGCGTAGCCAGCTCTCTTTTGTCGGCTGTTAGTGAGAGGATAGTCTCACGGGAGGGAGATGGGTCGGCCACGAGGGAAGTCGTGGAGTCGCCATACTCCCGGGGAGTTGGAAATGGTAGTCTTCTGTCAGGTGCTAGCGGGAAGGTTGTCGTATACGATCGATGGGATGCGTATACGTCGTGTAGTCGGGTTTTGCCATCCGGTATAAAATCAATTCGAATCGCTGTCCCTCGTAGTAATGAGTACCGCTTGTTTAGCTCGTCACATCGTAGTAAATTATATGGAAGATGAAGATGAGAGATGAAAGAATTAAGATCTATTTTATCTTGTCTTGCAAACTTGATTGCAATAGTGATAGGTTGCAAACACCAAGGCTAAAGAACTGAACGTGAGCTAAAATACCGAAAGTAAGGACTCACCCTTTAATGCTGTTTTCGCAAAGGAGTAAACCCCACAGCCGGAAAGCCTTTGCATACTAGGCGTCGGCCTTAGCGTGCCATGTTGACGGGTCGGTCTTGCTGAGTATTAGAGTACTCGGGGTTTGTTCGTTACCTTTCGGGGAACGAGTCGTACTACCACGACTTGTATGGCAGTTTCCCGAAGAGGAGCAATGTCCGGAGGGAGGTTCCCTTCGAGTGGAAACATATCCCCACGCCTTGAAGAGAGAGGACCGTGATGTACGAAGGGCTCGGTGCATCACGTTGATCGTTTAAAGTCTTTTGAGTTGTATAATAGAACAAGCTTCCGCTGAATACTCGTAGGTTGTCAAACTTCAATAATGTTATATTTCCGCTGCACGAATGTTTGTATTTCGAAAACCTGGTTGTATTATACCATGATGTATATATTCTGGCTTGTATGAGATGATGTTTCTATTGTAACTCGCTTCGTCGAGTGTCCCTCTCGTACTGATTCCTGGGTGTCCTGGAGGGGATGTCACATAGAATACATGAAACCTTTTTACTAATCCTGCCATGAAGTGCTAGGGGACATTGTGGAAAGAGAAAATTACATACACATGCAAAAACACAATTTTTAGAAACATAAATCCAATTATACATGTGCTGAAATTAACCTTTTATGGAATTAGATCTAGGGTTTGCAAAAATAATTATTTAACTTGCTCAAAAATTAACATGGAATTTTCTACACATGCACAGTACTAGGAGGAAATTTATTACCAAGTTTCATGCAAAAATAATTTACACAGATTTAATTTAAAATTAAATACAGGGAATGCAAGAAATGCAATAACTTGAAAAATATGTAATGAAATACAGACTTCCAGTGCCAAAAAATCAAGTATGCTTAGTTGAAGGTTTTGGCCAAGTGGCATTATTTTTGGGTCTACAGTTTTAAAGTTGTGACCTAGTTAAATTTTCAGGGATTGACTTTTGTCATTTTTGTAAAAATATGAAAACATCCAGATCAAGCCAGCGCATGTTACTTTTATGAAAGTACAGGTTTTGTAGTTTCCAAGACGTTTTAGTTTGTAATTTTTGGACATTTTAAACGGAAGATATGAATTTTTTCAATTTCGAATGAAGTTCGGGTCTATTTACGAGATTGCCACTAGGGCAAATTTGAATGGGGCGGCGCGCGGGCTCCGGCGGACGGTGGCTTTGGTGGGAATGACGCGCGCGGTGCGGGGAGCAAGATGGGATGGACGGCGGGGCCCAACGGTGGCCGGAGATGCGGCGCGGCGAGCGGCGGAGCATAGCGGAGCTTCGGTGGCGGCACGCATGCAGCTCGGAGGACGAGAGAGGGAGGGGCATGGCCCGTGAGCATCGCCTCGAGTATGCGGATCGACGGCGTGAGGTTGGATGGTGGTGTGGATGGTCGGAGAGGGGGCTCGACGGCGGGGTGGCGGACCAAGTCGACGACGGCGGCGGTTTTCTCCAAAATTCCGGCTACCGGAGCACGGCAGGGCAGGGGGTTAAAGGGAGAGGTGGGGAGACCCCTTGCGCATGCTTTGGCGAAGAAGGGAGAGGAGCCCGACCTTTCTAGGCGGTGCGCGACGCGGCGGCGCTCGGGACGGTCATGGCGCGGCGGCGGCTCCAATTTCCGACCGTGCGCGAGCTATAGGGGAGGAGGGAGCAGGGCGGCGGTGCGGTGAGATGCGGAGGGAGCCGAGGCAATGATTGAGGCGCTCTAGATGGGACCTTTTGTCTCCCGTGCGGAGTTTTTCTAAGGGGAGGAGGCAGCGCGGTGCATGGCCGGCAGGGGACGAGGGGTGCGGCCTTCAATTCCCGGCCGCTCCCGTTGGTCGGCGGGTACAGGGGCGGTTGGGGAGGTGGCAGGGGCTTGCGTGGCAACTTGACGGGGCGGGGCACGCGCGGGGCGGCCGCGGTGGCGCCGGACCGGCGGGCGGTGCCGCCATTGCCCACCGGGCAATGAGCTCAAATCGGATTTTGAATTTTTGAATCTGTGGTGTGAAAGTTTGGTCGAAATTCATAGTTCTGGTGCTTCAAAATTTGAAATAAAAATATGGGGAGCTCCCGCATGTTGTGCTTTAATTTTGATCTTATACTTTGAAGTTCTAAACTTGTTTCCAAAAATTCATATAAAATTCATAAACAGCAGTGTTTCAGGTTTGAATTTCAATTTTTGGGCATTCAAAACTTTGTTCGAAAATTTTGTAAAAAATACTGTAAATTCGTCTTTTTACATGAGCAATGCAGTGGTGAAAAAATATGTGGGTCGTGTTTTTATAATTTTTGCACTTCTCCTAGGGCTAGGTTAGGGTTAGGGTTTAATCCAGGTTTTTCCTTTTCTCTTTTTATTTTTCTTATTTTTCTTTTGGGTGATTAGCGTTAGTGCCCCATTAGTGATGTCATTAGGGTTCTAATTACTTGCTTAGCCCTAATCGTGACATGGGATGTCACGAGTGTTATTATCTTTGGACCCGACACTACCGTGGTTGCATGTGGAATGCACACTCGAAGGGCGGACCCGGCTCATATCTATGATAATCTTGTGAAAGGTGGCCATACGTGTTCTTAAATGATACGTATGTTGTGCATTTGGATTTCCCCTGCAGGGTGTATATCGCTGTCCCTCGCGGTGGTGAGTACCACTTGTCTCGAGCAGATCGCATCGTAGTAATGAAGTGAATATGGATATTATACTTGCTGATTTCGAAGTACTTAATCTTTGTACTGCAACCATGTTTGCTAGTATTGCTCATTAATTTTACGTTTATGTTTCAACCCTCTTAATATGGCTAAAACATGAAATTTTAGACTTAGCATAGGTGCTGTTTTTGGCTATTTCTAGCAAGCCCGGTCAGCCCCCTGCATACTAGGAGTCGGTTTTAGAAACCATTTTTGTCGGGTAAGACTTGCAGAGTATATTAGATACTCGGGGCTTTGTTGTTAACATTTTTGTACAGGTGAGATTGTTGAGAAGAATGGGCACATCTATGGGCTTGATGTGTTACATTTTAGGCAACTATCGTCGAGATTATCTTTACGCTTCCGCTCATTGTATACTCATGTCTATTAAATCTGAATTTCGAACTCTATGTATATTGAACTTCAGATGTAAAATATGTCACTCATGTGTCTAAACATGTGTATGAAAATTGTGGATGTATCGGTAACGTATGTGCAATGAACGTTCGCTTCGTCGAATGTCTCCCGATGCGGTCTCGTAAGACAATCCCTCTTGCTTTGCAAGTTGGGGATGTCACGTAAAGGCGGTCGATCAAAAGGTATATCGCTCCATGATTGGCTCTTTGCTTTACCTTTGTGCATCTAGGCCCGATATCATGGTTAGCGTGTGCATGTGTGCAAGATTTTAAGCCGCTCCAAAAGAGAACCACTTGGTGGCCGTTAAAAGAATCTTGAGATATTTAGTTCACACTCCAAACATAGGGTTGTGGTATCCTAAGGGCGGTAAATTCAAGTTAGTTGGCTATTCCGATGCCGACTACGCCGGATGTAAGCTAGATAGAAAAAGCACCTCCGGGACTTGCCAATTCTTGGGTAGGTCCCTTGTATCATGATCATCCAAGAAACAAAATTCCGTTGCCTTTTCCACAGACGAAGCGGAGTATGTTGCAGCCGGTAGTTGTTGTGCACAACTCTTATGGATGCGACAAACTCTAAAGGACTTTGGATACTCTTTGACCAAAATTCCCTCCTATGTGACAATGAGAGTGCCATCATGATTGCATATAACCCCGTTGATCACAATAGGACTAAGCATATAGATATCCGGCACCACTTCTTGAGAGTTCATTCAATAAAAGGGGACATTGAGATTAGTTATGTGCGAACCGATAAACAATTAGCCGATATTTTTACCAAGCCACTAGATGAGAAAAGATTTTATGAGCTCGGGAGTGAACTTAATATACTTGATTCTTCTAATGTGGAATGAATTCTTGCGCATCTTGGTGATATTGATTGTTGTTGTTGCTTTCTCAAAATAATTTGCAAAAATATTGTTTGTTTTTGTATTGAAAATATTTGAGGTTGATCAATTGATCATGTTGCTCATCTTGTGGATATTGTTACATATGTTTGTTTGCTGGCTATCCACAAGTGAAAGCAACCCCAAGTTCCAACCTAGGATTCCAAAATCAAAATTCACACAAAATCCTTCATCTCTCCTTCACTTCAAATTGGCTGAATCAGGACAGGACGGAACTTCCGTTCCTTGACGGAACTTTTGTGCAAAATCTCCTGGTTTTGACGGAACTTTCGTCATGTACGGGTTCGAAGGGGGCCCGGCCCCTTCTTTCCCTTATTCTTCCTCATAACTCTCCACAGTTTCTCTCTCCTCCCAAACCCTAGCCCGTGAGCTCCATTGGCGATCTGCCGTTTCAACCGGGAAAAGCTCAAGACATCCGTGGGAAAAGTTTCTCCACCCCACGTCACTTCCGTTCCCCAAGTGCTTCCGTCGATTCGCGCCCTTATTCGCGTGGATTTGGTATGGATCTTGAAACTTGTCTTTTTCAAATCTTGGTCAATCCTAGTATCTTGTTGGTCTATCTTGAGTAGGATAGGGTCTAGTACTATAGAATGCTCAAGTTTTGTCAAGCTCTAGTAGGTAGGATAGATTTTGCGTCACTTTGGCTAACTTCATGGATGAAGTCCTGCCAGGACGGAAGATCCGTCGTTCTCGACGAAGTTCCGTCCTGCCATAACTTTGGCCATAAAGTTGTCCAAATTGACCCATAACCTATACTACTCGACCAACTCCTTATCGATCCTTTTTGTATCTTGTCGAGTATGACACGTACCAAGCATGCGGGCGGGAAGAGCGGTGGACCAACTATCCGGGAACCGAGGAGTGATGAGGAAACAGAGCGAGGCAATTGCATCTTCGGAAAGTGAGGAGGATGTGCCCTCTCGCTCTCGGCTCAAAAGGAAGCGAGTGGTCAAGCGTACCCCTCAACCCGACAAGAGAGACAAGGGCAAAGGCATTGCTCGGTGAACAATCGGGGGCAGTTGGCACAGGTGGTGAGATTATCGGAGTTAGAGTGAGAGCACCCGTGTACATTTGGAGCCTATGGCAGGTGTGATCAAAGGAAGCACCCTGTCGTGCTTGATGCGCCGAGGAGGAAGGATCCGCGTAGTGTGTGGGAGAGAGAAGCATCGGATCCAAGGTTCCATCCGTGGGGACAGCAGGACTACTATCATACCTTCTTTATTGACATGAAGAAGAAGTCTCACGAAGTTGCACGTGCATCAATGGATTGACTGGGAGTACATGGAGGACAAAAATGATGCGATCTTTGATCAAGTGATTGACATCCGTAGAGCTCGTGGACTGTATGACCTCATGGCATTTCGCCATGACTGGAATGAAGAAGTTATCTATCGGTTCTTTGCCACTCTCTACATCGACACTAACCGCCACAAGATTCTATGGATGACACAGGGGCAGCAGTATGAGTGCAGCTGGAGAGTGTTTGCTTCCTACTTTCTTTTGCCACTTCGACAAGGATGATGATCATGAGAGCCTCACCAATGAGCAGAACATTCCCGAGACCGAGTTGGCATTCATGTATGAGGATGGACCGTGCATTTATGGACAAATCAAGGGACTCTTGCCCTACTGCTTCTACCTCAACAGGATAATTCGACGGACTATTGTGCCCAAGGACGGATACAATGATCAGATCGCTTCATGGTTAAGAAATGTGCTAGTGAGGTTTGCTCCCGACGCCACTCCCTTTTGTGTGATGGGTTTCATCTTTGAAGAAATCAGTCGGCGCAGCGTTAACACTAGGATGACTCTACCCTATGCCCCATGGATCATGGCTATGATTGAGGGAGTCACAAAGTTGCGCTTTGAAAAGGAGTGCAAGCATTGCCCCTTGCAGCTCAAGCTCAAGGGTGGATCAAAGAAGAAGCGCAGCGCCCCTCCGGCTCCACCTCCGGTTGGCGCCTGCAGCAGTGCAGCTCCTCGCCATAGTGGTTCTCCTACTTCTCACAACATGGGAGCACTCAAGTCCATCTTCACCGTGTGCACTGAAAATGTTGTTCGGACATGCAAGAACAAGCAGCGCACCAAGAAGAATGCCCGGCGCATGAAGAACTTTATGAGGACACAGGGTGTGGAGGTCCGACCTCCGAGGATCCGAGGAAGAGGAGGATGTACCTGCTCCCATTTATCGGTGGTAGCCTCGAGGACTATGCTCACTACTTTGGCGGTGATGGTAGCCAAAGCTCTCATGCAGCTCCTGCAGATGATGAAGAGGAAGAAGACTTTGGAGGCCAACAGGGTCACGAAGAGGATGTGGTTGCCTCCGGGGATGACGAGTGATTCCGTCTCTTGCTCTCCTTCCTTTCTTCCTTTTTGGTGCCTTGATGCCAAAGGGGGAGAGAGTGAGAAAAGGGATCGCTATTATCTTTATCATTGTGTCTTTTTCTTTATCTTAGTTAAAACTTCGGGATTATGTATGGAACTATGTGAGTGTTGCTCTATTGTAATAGGGCTAGTTTTTTAATTCCTTGCAAACTATATGCTTGAATGATGGACGATGGATGTTTAATGCTTTAATGTGTGGTTTATGGTTATCAATGATATTTGTGGCTTGCGTTCTTGTGGTATGCAGCTTTTTGTGCTTGTGCTGTTTTTTATTCTTCACAATTACTCATGTCACTTGTGCACTTTGTTTTAAGCACCCCACAAGCACAAAATATAGGGGAGCTCTCTCACATGTCCGCTATATTTTGTTTTGTTCTTTCGTTATTTGATATCCCTTATCCCTTTTTAATTATTTGTCATCAATCACCAAAAAGGGGAGATTGAAGATGCAACTAGGCCCCCTAGTGGGTTTTGGTGATAAATGACAAAGAATTAAATAATCTAATGTGTTATTGAGTGTTTGTGCAGGATATCAAATTGAACATACCCACAATGTGAGAAAGTAAACCCCTCAATTAAAAAGTGTTCAAAGAACTCAAAAGCAAAGGCCTCAAGTTTAGATTTGTACCTTTTTGAGTATAGGTGTGCCAAACTATTAAGAGGGGTGAAACGATATTACGTGCGAGGAAGAATGTGCTCTAGTTACCTTCAAACAACTTGGAACCAAAACACCAAAATCCAAAGTTCAAAAAGCCAACCTATTTCCTCGTTTCACCATCTAGAACGGAAGTTCTGTCCTCGGACGTAAGTTCCGTCGGTTCCAGGAAGTTTGGCACGGAAGTGCCAGATCGGACGGAAGTTCCGTCCTGGTGTTTCTCCAGTTCAAAACTTCAACCGACGAAGTTCCGTCGGTTCCGGAGAATTTGGGACGGAAGTCCAAACTCCGACGAAGTACCGTCCTAGCCCCTTTCGAGTTTGACCTAACGGGGTGACGGAAGTTCCATCACCCACGAAAGTTCCGTCAAGGACAATAATTGATCTAGCAACGGCTCTTTGAGAGCCCACACTATATAGCTGTTGTGGTTACGAAGGCCACAAGCAACAAGGATTGGGCTAGCCCAAGGTGTCCAGGAGATTTTATGGGCTACGGGACTACGAAGGTCCTTGGGCTAGGCCTAATGGAGAGGAACAGAAAGACTACGAAGGCGAGTAAAAGTTTGAAGGGATCACGATGGAGTCATGAAGGACTCCAACCGATGGCTATCATTTCTCATTACGAGTGTGATTACAGGGAGGCAAGATGGGCTCATGAGATGGGCTTGAGAGAGTATTTATAGTTCATACTCTCTCAACCCTAATTCTCACATGAGCCCATACAAGTTACACTTATACCCCTCCTATTCTACCAACTCTTGGGCCAAGTCCCTTCTTCATATGCTTGCCGGGCCTTGGCCGGGCCAACTCCTTGCCACCGAGTGCTTCTTCCGGGCCTTGTGGTGCTCGCTCCGAATCCTTGCTGGGCCTTGTTTACCTCCGGGCCGGCCCACCGGGGTAAGGTGGGGATCTTCCCCTAACAGCTTGCCCCTCACGGGTGAGCTCCGCCTTCGGTAGGACCGAAACCGTGATCCCGAAGGATCTCCACCTTAGCCCCCCCCTTTTCGGGACTGCCCGGAGGCGCCTCGTCTTCATGACTTCTTCGCTTTACCCCGCCTCGCTATAGTTGAAACCGGAATACTGCAAGACAATGTTAAAGGAGGCGCTTCGTTTTGCGCTCTTGAAGTAACACATGAATAAACACAGGTATCCTTCACGATCATGCTAAACGAAGGTGGTTCAAAACGAAGGTGATTCTTTATTATTGTCTTTAAGACCGCTTACAGTTGGACTCGAAGGACGCTACCAAGAAGAGAAAAAGAAAGAGTAAGGGGTGACGCGCGTTCGTCTTTAGACCAGCCTCGAAAGCCACAGACTAGGCCAACTAAACGGGTTCCCTTGACTTGAAGGAATGCGCTTGCTCGCCCATCTTCGGAGGATGCCGGTGACCCTCCCGGGTGACAAACCGCGGGGACTTAGTCACCGTCATCATGGGATGCCCTTTGTCGACCAAATGGTCTTGCCTAGGCGGCAGCCGACCTTGGCTTTGTCTAGCTCGTCGTGACGACCGTGATGGCTTCGGCCATCGGAGATAGGTCCCGAGGTCTTCAGGGTGTGACAATAAACCCTCAAGATCCGTGAGGAGACCTACTCTATCATTTTCACAGCCGGACAGCTTCTTTCTCGTCGTGGCTATACTAAGGTATAGCCTCCGGCCAAGAACCGAGGCTACGCAGCACTTTACCATGGCGCCTCACCGAACACGGTCTCCGTGTACCACTTCCTTAGGAAGCGCATCGACCGGTGACCTCGGTGAAGTCGCTTGGTAAAGCGTGTTGCACACCCTTTGAAGTCGATTGGTGAAGCGCGAAGCCTATGGACCACCGTCCTTTGGGCTTACTTTGACCGCGAACCGAAAAGCCCACCGTTGCATCTTGCTAGTGGCTTCGAGAGCTAACATGGTAATGTGTTTTGCAAGTGACAGACGTTGGTGCCCTTATATAGTCTCCGCCGCTGCCTATGTGGCAGGAGGAATCCAATATGGATAAGGTTGCATATCGAGGTTGATTGGAGGATGTTGTGCCACATCAGCCACCTTATCCTTCCACATCCTCCATCTTATCCTTACACTCGTTTATCCGGGCCTACACCACTTTATTTTGTCCTTCGCTACGAGTGGCTTTTGTCGTTCACCGCTTTGGCCTCGCGTTGCGTTTATGTTTTATTAACAGTCATGCTTGATCACCGAAGGGCCTTAGTAACGATTTTGAGCCGTATGGCTGTTCCAACAAAGGATCTTGGCAAGGGCAGCCTCCGCTCGAAGGCTTATCCCCGTGCTCTTTAATAAAGAACTTTTCCAAAGAACAAGCCATGTTCCTTGGTAATATATGCAATGAGTGATGCGCTAACCATTTCGCAGGGTTGTAGGTTGGCACAGCTTTAAAAGACCACCACATTAACTCGAAAGTTATGCGCGTGTCTATGGTTTGGTAGGATGCGTGCTCGCTTTGAAGAGGCGCGACCGCTCATATACTCGGGCCTGCTTGCAGACGGCTAAGGATCCACGCGATATTCCCGCGATTCTCGGCTCCTTGAAATGCGTGTCCCCTCTTGAAGAGACACAACTGTTCGTGTAACGCGCCCGCTTTCCCTGGATGGGCTGCTCTCAAGGCGCAGCGTTTTGAAATCCGGTGCCCTAATTTTACCGCTTATATAAGAAGAGGTCCCGTGGTGAAACATACCCACTATTCATTTTTCACCGCACCAACTCGCTCGTTGTTTTTGCTTACAAGCCTTAGCCTTCGGCTTCAATCGTTAGCCTTCGTTTTGAAGCCTCGGTTTTTGTTTCAAGAGGTAGCCCTTCGTTTCGACATCTTCGCCTTCAACCTTTGTTATGGCGAAGCGTCGCACCGGTCGGCGCGTTGGGCTGAGCAACACGAGGCCTCCTAGTTCCTATCCGGGACCCAGCGCCGTGACCGAAGCCTAGCTGGACAAATGGGCTATCGAGCACAATCGCTTCGCTAGGGAGCGGGCGCATATCCCCCTCCGGAGGAGACAACTCCTGTGGTGCGGCTTGGGCGCCTCATCATCTTTGCAAAGCTGCTCGAAGGGGGTCTTCGTTTTCCCTCGCTCCCCGTTTGTGGGAGAGGTGCTAGATCTCTTCGGCTTGGAGATTCAGCAACTTACCCTTAACAGCATGATCCGGCTGGCCATCTTCGAGTGGGCCTTCCGGATGGAAGGGGCGGTGCCCTGTGCTAGGGCCTTCGCCGCAACTCATCGAGCTACTCGGCGTCCTTTGCCGAGCCCACTCGGAGATCATATGTGGCTGAGCTTCATGGGCGTGGCTTTTCGTCCTCGCGATGGCATGGAGCATGTCGTGCCTCGCGAAGGACTACAAGCCACATTGGGGCAAGACCATGGTGCACAAGTTGTTTTATTATGACCAAGATGCCAACCGCAACCGGCATTCTCTTTGTACGGAGATCAGCTACATTGGTCTTCCGGACATTACGGTGGATGCCACCGTGCGAGTCGTATCGATCTGCTACAGCGCATCGCTCGTAAGGCTTCCATGAGGGATTTGTGCGAGGAATACCTTACAGCGGGCATTGCGCCCTTCGACAAGACCGGGGTTCTGTATTCACCCTTAACGCAGCCGGCCAACCCCCGACCTTCGACCTTAGCCTTTTTCCCGGTGCGTGTTTCGAAGGGCTCTTCGTTTTTGCATTTACTTGTATTGCCTTTTTCACCGAACTTGACCACTATGATACTTCTTTCGGAGCTAACTCTCGAGGAAATCGAAGAGCGCTCGTATTACCTTCTTGGTGGGGTGAAGGCCGACGAGCCGGCACGCAAAGAGGCGTGCGGGCAAACAAGCCGTCCGAACCGGGCGTATCTTCCGAAACACCCGGGTGCCATTTTGCCTCCGCAGGTGGTTGCACCGAAGGGAGGACGACGCAAGCGGAGGAGCTTCATTCCCCTTGTTCCGGATGACGATGGCAGCGACGAAGAGGCCGCCAACACTTCTGCTACGTAAGACGAGGCTGCCCCGGTGATGCAAGCGGCCCACCACGAAGGGCAGCCCCCAAGCGCCGAAGAAAGCGCATAAAAATTTGGTACTCCAAGACCGTTCTCTCCACCGTCAACGAAGGGGATGGTGATGATGCTGATAACGAAGAAGAAGAAGTTGTAGCACCCGCCGGTGGAATTTCAATTTCCCCGCGGCGATCCGCTCTCGCGGCTACTCTTTGCACAGCCTCTTCCGCTGCCACTCGGCCAGACGAAACCGAAGAGGGCACTGCTGCTCCCAACATAGGGTTTGGAGTTGGCTCCTTAAACTTCAATTATCCCAACTCCTCCTCCTCCTCCGAAGATGAAGGCGACGAAGGTCGAGATGAAGAGCCACCCTCCGTGGAACGAGATGAAGCCAACAATCCTGTCTCTGCTGGTCGGGAGCTTGGGGCTTCACCTTCGTCTCAGCCCCGAGCCTCTAGTGATCATCATGAGCGACGCGTTACTCGCGTACAAGAGGAAGGGGCGTCGCGCTCCCCTTCCGGCAGCAAAGAAAATGCTGCAAACGAAGGTGCCCCGAGCCATGGATCCGGAAAGGGTTTTATGGGGGTGCTCCCTCGCGGGATAGCCCCTCATAACATTGGGTCATTCTTTTAGCCCAATGACTTTGAGGATGGAACTTCTGCTTGTCAAGGACTCGAGTATGCGGGGCGCATGCTCGATCTATGCCGCACGCACCGTAGTCCGCAAGGTGTGGATGAGAAGGAGCTTCTAGAAAGCCTCTCCCGCATTACCATAAAGGTATTTTCAAGTTATTTTCGCTAAAAATCAGTTGATTTTTCCTTTGCTTAGTGATTGCTTTATGTTGGCAGGGGGCGCTGCTTGCTCGCCACCTGTCCAAGATTTCACCCGCTACGGAGGCTGCTACTTTGAATGAGCGCCTTCGTGCTTCGGATGATGCTCTGCGCCAGGAGCAGGCGAAGTACAGCAAGTTGTTGCGCGAGCACGAAGACTTGTAGAAGGCCTCCTCGGAGCATGCGAGTGGATCTTGAGCGAAGGATCGACGAGCTGGGCCAGGAGCTCTACGAGCGCCAAGGCCACGATCAACACTCAACGCGAAGCTCGGCAATGTCTTAGCAAAGCATGCCGGCAACGGAGTCCCTTGGCCAAAAGAACTAGGAACTTATGAACCAGTTTCGAGACTTCTTGTCGTCGCCGGGCGTTGTTTGCCCCGAACCCACCCATGAGGAAGGGGATGGCCTCGCCGACCTTCGCTAGATGTCTTCGGGCCGGCTGCCGCGAAGACCGCTTCGGTTCGGTGGGGCCACCATTGAGCCTACTTAGCTTGAACAGCACGCCTTTCGGGTTGTTAAGTCCATCTCGCACCTTCTCCTCGAAACATGTTAAGGAGGGCGCAAGGGAACTTCGTGAGATGTGCGGCGTAGACTATGCCGCCTTCAAGGAAGCTCAAGCCGACGTGGCTGTTGCAGACCGGTACTTCGGTCGCGAGTTTTGGGCATCCTCGGGGTTGGAGCTTGCCCGCTCCGCTGCCCCGGAGGCAGCAAACGCTGAACTTGGTCGTGCCGGTGGGCCAACGACCGAGGCCGGGCCCTCCCGTGTTACCGCGAATAAACAAGTTGGAGAGCCGGCCGATCCCGAAGGCATGCCCGAGGCTGCCCGCGAAGGCGAGGGTCCTCGGACCAACAGCCCTTATTTGCAGCCTCGTGTGTGAATCTTGCCTTAGTTTTTTTGTAGTTTCTATTCTTCGTTATGTAATCGCCTTCGTAAGCGTTTAGCGCTCCGAAGGTACCCTTTGTACCTAGGTCTTATGGTAATATATCAATCATTTCGCCCCACTTCGTTGTTAGGAATTTTCTACCTTCGAGGGAACAGACGAGATTCCGGAAGGAGCTATCATTGAGGACGCTCTTCCGCACCGGTTGTTAATTCCAGGGGATTCCGAAGCCCCTGGTCCTTTTTGGGTTAGCGGTACTCAACTTCGCAGATGGAAGCGAAATAACCCGGAGGGAACACTTATCGAATTTGCGGCCTTCGTTAACGAGCGAAATGGCCAAATCAAGGCTGCTTTTGGGCGTCTTTGGGACAAGCACCTAAACGCGAGCGCCTTTGGGCGTCTTTGGGACAAGCACCCGAAGCTATGGTCAAGACGGAGCCCATAGATATTTCGAGTGATAGTGACTCCGATCCCGTGGATGCCGAGGCCCTTCGAGCTCGTGCCTCTTCGGCCGAGGGTCGCGCTTCTATCGCTGCAGATTTGGCTAGGCGCCAAAAGGAGCTTGAAGATATGGAGGCTGCAATTACTCGTAGCCGTTCTCATTTATCGAGCTAGAAACCGAGCGCTCACACTTAGAGTCCGAATGTAATTTACAGTTGTAATTCACGAAGGGGCCTTCGGGCCCTCTTTATGTCATACTTAAATAAAGTAGTTGTTATATTTTGTGCACATTTTGTTATCTAAGATGGGGTTTCCATACTTAGCCTTCTCGGTGTTACTTTTCCCGAGGCATTAGGCCGTAGTTGCCTAGCATCGAAGTCATGGGGGTTTCCCAGTGCTTCGGGTTCCAAGTTGGGGTTTCCAATCATGGACTTCTTGGATGGGTCTTTCCAAGGCATTGAGCCGTAGTTGCTCAACGATCGAAGTCATGGGGGTTTCCCAGTGCTTCGGGTTCCAAGTTGGGGTTTCCAATCATGGACTTCTTGGATGAATCTTTCCAAGGCATTGAGCCGTAATTGCTCGAAGCATCAAGGCGTTAGGGTTTCTAAGCACCTTGGTATTATATGTTAAAGCATGCATGCAAATCGATCGAAGTGATTAAAGCAACTTTTTTCATTGATAGCAGATATATACAAACCGACGTCCTTTGCACGACACCCAAAACTCGATTCTAAACGAAGACCGCTAAGGACTCTCAAACGACAGCCCCTAGACCTAGACATCTTTGCATAGGACTTGCCTTGCAACACAAAACTCTTGAACTTGTAACCTAAGGACTCGATCGTGCAAAAGGGACAGGGAATCATTGAAAGTGCATCTAGGCCTCCTAGTGGGTTTTGGTGTTTTGATGACAACATGATTAAAGAGCTAATGTAATTTGCTAAGTTGTAACAAGAATATGTCTTGTAAAATTATTGTGAACATTGTTGTATCAAGACATGGATGTATATGGATATTTCACATGTATATTCTTGTATTCCATATGACAAAGAATATGATGAAGATGAAGCCACATGGATGATCAACCATGAAAATATTATACCATGTGTCACATGAAGAGAAATGAAGCTTGTTGATATGTCTCATATTGGTCATTGAAAGTATCACCATATTCATATTGGTGACTTAATTCTTGGCGTCATATCAAGCAAGCAACATATATCACAAAGAAAAATCAATACAACATGAAGACGAATATCAAGCGTGTGCTAATGGATGATGCAAAGAAATGTGTCAATCTTGATGGTAAGTTTGATGAAGGATTAGCAAGAACTTAGCTGCGATGGACCATACATTGGAGAAGGGCAAGCAAGAGGCTTGGCGCCGAAGAACCTTTGTGGTGGAGAAGAGCAAGTGGATGTTGAATCCGACGAATCAAAAAGGCCATGGAAGATTGCATATTTCCTAGTGTCAATTATTTATGAATCAAGAAAGAAGAGGTGACATGGATAAAATATGGAGTTTTGTCTATTTGATGATAAAGTCCATGGTCATCAGCTCACGGTGGATATGCTCAAGTAAAGAATTGTTGCCAACCCTCATGAAGCAAAATATGAAGAATTTCGGCATATGTCTCTATCACAAGCTCAAGTAGAAGAAAAATAGCTTTTATCTATTTCTTGAGTATAGGAATGTCGTACTATCAAGAGGGATGCAACATGTGTTGAATGACGATGTCAAAGTGCTCAAAATCCTAGAGAGAAACCAATTTCGAGTGACCTAAACCCTAAGCAAGTGTGTTCTGTCAGGTCAAGGAGGTCGGACCGCCTCGTCAAGGAGGTCGGACCGCCTTGAACTAAGTTTTCCGGGGTCAACTTCTTGGTTAGTGAGTTTTTGGCCTTAGAAGTGAAGCATAGTTAGTTTGAGTGGGTTGAGCAATCAAGTTTGTGGTTTGTGGAGGTTTTTGCGTCAAGTGGTTGGTTGCTCGCCGGTGCAAGGTGGTTAGGCCGCCTGTCAAGGCGGTCGGACCGCCCTAAGCCCGACAGCTCCAACAGCTAGTTTTTAAAACAGCCTTTAAATAGCCCTACACCAGCTCCCTTTGATTGCTGCTGGTTCTTGCCCGACTCTATAGCATTCTAACGGCCATTTGAGCTCTCCCCAACCTCTCTTTGTGAGATCCAAGTGATTTGAGCTAAATCTTTTAGTTGGGTTGAGAGATTTGAGTATGTGAGCAAAAGTGAGCAAATCCTAAGCCTTGAGCACTTTGGGCTACGTCAAGCAACTTGTGATTCATTTGTTACTCTTGGAGGTGAAGCCTCCTAGACGGCTAGGCGTCGCCCTTGGGAAAGTTTGTGAAGGTTGTAATCTTGCCTCCGGTGTGGAAAAGATCAAGATAGTGGATTGAGGGAAGTGGTTGAAAGAGACCCGGCTTGAAGCGTGCTAGTGAGCAGCTCAAGCTTCCTCAAACGGAGACGTAGGGATCACGTTGAGGTGATTCCGAACTTCGATAAACAAACTCGTGTGTCTCCGTCTCCCTTGCTTTTCTTGTTTTCTAGCTTATACTTGTGCTTCCGCTTCGATCTACTTTGGTGTGCTCATTTGTGTGCGGATACTTTGTGTATCGTGCTAAGGAAAACCTACGGAGCATCACCTCAAGTTTTGGTTTGAGCTAGGATTCATTTTGGAGAGTTGACCTCGTGTCCGCCTCGTGTAAGGCGGTCCGACCGCCCCGACAAGGAGGTCGGACCGGGTTGAACTAGGGTGCACCCAACTCGCTCGTGCAAGGAGGTCCGACCGGGTTGACAAGGAGGTCGGACCGGGTTGAACTAACCTGTGCGAAAAAGTTGTGTTAATTTCAGGTTTCGCCTATTCACCCCCCTCTAGGCGACATCAAGGCCCTTTCAATTGGTATCGGAGCCTAATCTCTTAATTAGGCTTAACCGCTTGGAGAAACGACGATGTCGCATCCTTGGGTCTTCACACCTTCAATTGAGGTACCTCGTTTTCATGGAGCGAACTTTGCTCTATGGAAAACTCTCACGTCTTCGTACCTTCGTGAAATGAGCTCTCAAATTTGGTGGATCGTAGATATAGGCTTTTCTCATGCCTTAGAGAGATCCTCTCTAACTAGTGCGTAGAAGAAATGCTTATATCTCGAAGCCCGTGCATATTACACTTTGTCTAGTGCTTTGAGTGCGAAGTAGACAACACAATCCTTGAGAAGCACGGCTGCCTAAAGACTGCCCATTTACTTTGGAAGGCACTTGAGGAAACATATGGCTCATGCAATCAAATGGTGTCATTGCTAGAGCATGAGCCTAAGCTCACACGTACCTCAACGACCACTAATGAGCATCATCACCCAAGTAAAGAGTCTACCTCCAAGAGCACCTCACTCTCGTCCAACGAGTCATGAATCATGTGTCATGATCGAAGAAGATGAGAGTGAAGATGATGAAGTTGACTTCATATCCGACACCATAAGCAAAAGAGACTTGGCCAAAGTCATGCAGCTCGTGGTGAGGATTCAAGAGCAAGAAAAGCAACTAGAGAAGCAAGAAGACTTTCTCATTGACAAGATGGAAGAGCTCAAGACTCTACATGAAGAACATGAGAAACTCAACAAATTGCACATCTCCTTGATCGTTAAATATGAAAAAATAGAAAAGGAGTATACTTGTGCTCTTAATGCTTCTTCTTGTGCTGCAGCCCTAAGGAAAGAAAATGAGGATCTCAATGATCAACTTGAAGTGCTCACAAGCAAGCATGTGGTGATGCAAAAAGATCATGAAGAGCTCATACGCTCTCATGAAACACTTCAAGACTCGCATGCTATGCTACAAGTGGCTCATGAGGTTGTGGTAACATCGGTGAAATATTCTCAACCTCTCACACAAAAATGCACCTGCTCACAAAAGTCAATTGAATTTATTTGTGCTAACTCTTGTTGCTCTCAAGGCCAACATTCAAATGTTGAGAAAATTGTTATAGAATCTTGTGATGACTTCATAGCTCAAGAAAATGATCAATTAAAGCTAGAAGTCAAGAGACTTGAAGACGAAGTGGCTAGGTTGAAGAGTAAGGCCCAAGTGCAACCATCTCAAGATAACCGTGACAACATGGTAAAGAAGCTTGAGGTGGGAACAACCGTCACAAGGCCTCACCCTCAACCAAACAACAAGTCTCCGAAGCATAAGAAACAAGAAAAGGCAAAGAAGAATCTTGACCATGTCGAATGCTACAAGTGCAATGATATGGGTCATTATTCATTCATGTGCTCAAACAAGATTCCAAGCAAAACCAAGGTGTCCAGAGGACAAAGAAGATCAAACAAAGCTATTGTGTGCTTTGGATGCAAGAGCAAGGGCCATATGATCGTGGAATGCCCAAATGTCTCAGCTGGTCGGAAAAACCCAACTCAAGGAGGTCAGGTTGTCTTGACAGGCGGTCGGACCGCCCTAGCACTGGTTTCGACCATATCAAGAATTTGGACAAGAACAAAAACAAGCCCATTGCTTCTAGGATGAGACAAGGCCAACAAAAAGCACAACTCAAGCAAGAACAAGAGATGGCCTCCAAGACCAAAAGAAGAGTGTGCTACACATGCCAGCTCAAAGGACATCAAAGTAAGAATTGTCCAAATAGTAACAAATCTGAGCCTAAACTTGTCAATTCTGCTTGTACTAATAATGGAAAGGCAAAAATGGATATTGGTGCTAGAAAGGTGAGTAGTTCACCATATGTTAGCACTACATCCATTTGGGTGCCTAAATCTTTGTTGACTAATCATGAAGGACCCAACAAGTCTTGGGTACCAAAAATTGTTTGATCGAGCTTTCAGGAATGATGAGATGCATTGGAGACTTGACACTTCAAATAAAGTGAATTGAAGTTCAAGTAGTCAAGTTCAATGAGTATTTGTTCAATATCCTACCCAATGACATCTCAAGATAAAAGTGTATGGTGCAAATGAATGTTGAGAAGAAAGAGCAGGACAAGAAACAACAAAAGTGCAATCTGAAATTCAACCCGGTCGAGCTGCTCACGACAAGGCGGTCAGACCGCCTTGAAGTTGAAAATTTCAGATATAGCCAATATGTTTGAAGACCGGAATGATTCTTGTTCCCCCTACACAGTATGAATGAGTATGTCCTTGCTTAGCTCTTCTCTCAACTTATTTGTGTGTGACCAAGTTATGGTTTGAACTCCATATAATTCTTAATTGAATATGCATGCGAAATTATGGCAATTCAAAAGCTTGGCATGTATCAAGGAGGAGTTTAAATTACAACTCCGGTCCGAGAGACTAATGTTCATTCTAGCATGTGTGTAGTCTCACAAGGAAGAGTGTGTCTCTCCCGATGTGCAAAAAGAAGAAAAATTTGTCTCTATGGAATTTGTTCCACTTGGGCCTCTCATCATTGACTTCATTGGGTGAAACTTCTGTTGGATGAGATGGCATGTACATCAATTGTGAATGGCTCAAATTGTTGATTATTCTTCACTAGAATGAAGAAATTGATGGTTGTGGCAAAGGTATGTTTTTAAGTTTTTGTCTCCTTTTTCCTATCCTGTGCATCTAGGCCTTTGCATGAATAGGGTGTTTTGAGCTTACAACTGATACATGTCTTGTTAAGTGTTTGTCACTTAATGAGACCGCGCATCTTAGATATTTTGTTTATACCTCATCCATAGACTTGACATATGTTAGGTCAAGAGTAATTTAAAATGAAAGGTATAAGCTAAATATGCTAAAATGACTTCTTGGATGTTGTTTTGCATCCGAGTGCTATAGTGTAAATATTTTTAAAAAATCTACCTAGACTTGATAGGTTGAGTGGTTTTTCAAAAATATTTGTATTTTCGGTCTTTGTGACCATATCAATTCATCATGGCCATTGTTCATCTTGTTTGTTTGATGGCTGGCTATGAATGAAAAGATACTCTCAAGTTCACAATCTCATCTCCTTGAAAATTCCTACTCTCAAGAAATGTGTGAAAATTAGTCCAAAGATGGCTGAAAAGGAAGGACTAAAACCTCTCAAAATTTTGTCCAAAGGTGTTTGAATTTGAAGGACACAAAAGAATTAAGTGTTGCAAGATCAAGTGACCAAGGATTATTGGAGAACGGAAAAATACATGAAAAAATCAAGTTTAGTCGGACAATGTCCGACCATATCGGATATTTGAGTCGGACTCCAGAGAGTTGCACATTCCTCCGGAATCAGCAGAGTCGGACATTATCCTACTCAGTCGGATATTTGAGTCGGACTCCGGAGAGTTGCACATTCCTCCGAAAACAGTAGAGTCGGACAATGTCCTACTCGGTCGGACATTATCCGACTATGAGCGAAACAGACACGCGACACCCCGCTAAAACAAGCATAACTTTTGCATCCGATGTCCGATTTCAGTGTTCTTGGACTCTATGGAAAGAGAATTTGGTGGATTATAGATACCAACTAAAATCAAGGTCCTTTCAAGTGAACCTCCCTCACCAAAACAGCCCTTCGCTTAGGCCAAGGCGAGGCCAACCCGGTCGGACCGGGTTGCATAGGCGGTCGGACCGCCTTGTGCTCGGCCAGGGCATGCCGACCCGGTCGGACCGGGTTGCGCAGGCAGCCGGACCGGGTGTGGTCGGGCCAAAAGCCACCCCCGTGCATCCCTATGCAAAACAGTGTTCATCTCTCTCCCAAACACCCCCAACTCATCTCCACTTCGTCCTAGAGCCTCCAAATGGCGATTCATTGATTTCACCGTGGAATTTCTTGTCTCCCCTGTGGTTTGGCGGCTCCTAGGGCTGTCGAGCCGGATCCAAGACCGGCATTGCCCCAAAGTTCATCATTCCCTCTCTCCTCAAGGTATTGATGTCAACTCATCCCGATCTCCTCACCTAGGATTGCTCTTCAAGTTCTCTACCAAGGAATGATCTTCTAGTATGCCTAGGACCTCTTTATTGTTAGAGTACGCATTTCCCAAATGGGCATTGCTCGGTTTCATGGTGCAGCAATTTTCTTGTAAAGGGCGGTGAGACCGCCTCGCTGACCCGATCGGACCGGGTTGCACACAAAAATTTGTTGCCCGATAAAACTGATCATTCGTCCTTCTTTTTGCTGCTTTATGTCATGGCATACTATTTCCATGTTCTCTAGTAATCAAAAACTATCCACCTGCCCTCGTCCTGAATCGAAACAACCGATTCTCGTCTCAACGAGCGGTTGTAACAACTCTCGAGAAAATAATGCATTTCATGTCATCATGAGCATTGCATCAAATTGTTGCATTTTCGAAGATATCAAATTTTGTGTTAATAACAAACACATAAAATATCAAAATAGATAAAAAAGAAAGGAAGTGCTTAAAAAAGAAATAAAATAAGCAGAAAATTCAAGTTTAATATTTTTTGTGGCTCAAATGTCATAAATAAAGATTTATGAAAATCTCCTGAAATTATTTTGCCTTGTAAAAATATTTACAAGAAATAAACAAAGCTTCTTTGTTAATTTGACTATGAATTTTTAATCTGAAAATGATTTGGAGTTTTTACCTGGACTTAATAGGAAAAATGCCTAAAATGTTTTCATTTAAACCCCTGGAATTTTTGGAGCACCGGAAAGCCACTTTTTAATTTTCCGAAAGCCGAGGGGCATTTTTGCAAAGTTTCTAGGGCTGGCCACGGCGCCGGTCTCTTCTTCTCTCTCCCTCTCTCACCACGCTCTCGGCGCCGCTCGCGGGAACCGCCTCCCGACGGCGTCGCCACGCAGCGAGGCACGTAGCTGCTTGCGCAGCTGCCCGCTCGGCGCCGTTGCCGCCTCTCCGGGCAGGATAAAAGCCCCTCCCGGCCTCGCCTTCCTTCTTCTTCCTCTCATTTCGCTCCGCGCCTCACCGCTCCCCGCCGTCTCCGGAGCAGCGCCGCCGAGCCGCTCCGGTCCCTCCCCGTCCAAGCCACCACCCCCGGAAGCTCCGCAAGGGTCCTGCGAAGCTCCACGACCCGTTCAATTTGCTTGAGCTGTCCCGCTTCGTCGTGGCGAGCTCGTCTTCTCCTCTCGCGACCTCACCGTCGTTCTCCCGCCGCGTCCGCAAATTTGTGAACCGTGGTGAGCCACTCATCCCTTTTCTTCTTTCCGAGTGATGCGCAAGATGATGCTCGTCATGTCCGACAACTCACTCGCGAGCTTGTTCCTCGGGTCGTCGCGGATTTCATCATCTTCTAGAGCTCCGTTCACCGCCGCCGCGCCTCCACGGTGAGCAACCATCTTCGGTCATTGCCAAGCTCACCCAATCATTCCACGCTCTTGCTCATGCTCCGTAGTACGTGTCGGTAGGTTTTTCCCCAAATTTTGTGCACTCGTGGTGAGCTCACGCCGTGGTCGAAGCTCCGCCGCGTCCGGACCTCGCCGCCGGGGTGCCCGGAGGCGAGCTCATGCAAGTTGGTCACCACGGTTGGGTTCGCCATGAGCGAGTAGGGTAGGTTGGTAGCCTCACGGCGAGCTTTGGCTCAACGGTGGCCAACTCCGGTGGTCACGCCGCCGCGGGCCCGCCGCCACGGTGGTGCCACACCACGGGCCACACGCGCGCGGATCGCGTGTGGCCACGTGCGGATTTGGTGTGGCCACCCCGTGGCCCACCGTGTGGCATAGAAAGGTTTTCGATTTTCAAGAATTCGTAGAAAATTCATTAAAAATCAGAAAAATGTTAAACCAAGTTTGTTAGACTCGGAAAAATAAGGTCTATTTGTTTGTGAAATAAAATATTTATTTTGTGTAAATTTATTTTATAAATAGTACTTAATCACTTTCTTTGTTTAAAGAAAGAACACACAAGTCGAGGAGTACCTAGATGAAGAAGGCATCAAGCATGAGTTTTCGACGCCATACACTCCACAACAAAATGGTGTAGTCGAAAGAAAGAACCGTACACTTATTAAGATGGCAAGAATCATACTTGATGAATACAAGACTCCCCACACCTTTCGGGCCGAAGCCATCAACACCGCTTGCCATGCAACCATTCGGTTGTACCTTCACAAGATTTTAAAGAAGACACCATATGAGCTTCTCATTGGTAAAATTCCTAACGTGTCGTTAGGAGCAAGTGCTTTATTCTTAACAAGAAGCCAAGGTCTTCTAAGTTTACTCCAAATACCAATGAAGGTTTCTTGCTTGGATACGGATTAAATGAGCTGGAGCATGTGGTTGGCGCGCAAAAAACCGACATCCCCGACGAGCCTTGACTACTCTATGAGCATCATCAACTCGCTGTTGGCTAATAAAATCCTTGCCGAAAAGCCTTTCCAACCAACGTCTTTGATGAAGCATGATTCCCACAAATACTTTTGTGGATGTCTTCCAGCAACCGAATGCCATCAATTGTGGATACACATTTCATTAACACATTATTGCCCCCACACCGATAGAGTTCATCTTCCACAAGCAAGTAGCTTAGCACTCTCAATCTTATCCTCCGGCAATTTTCCGAACACAAATATTTAATATATGGAGTGCGTCGATCAAAATCGATCATCATAACCTCATCCAATTGTTCTGCTCCATCTCGCTTGCACCATATCCTGAACTCGTCTCACCAGCCTTCTGCTGTAAGACCGCGTCACCGGTCTTTTCCCCCAAGACCGCATCCCCGATCTTTATTTCCATAATTGTAGTTTTGTACCGTCTTAATAGATGGTTTTTCCAATACCCGAAGAAATACCCTAGGCGGTATCGCTCGCCTTGAAGATCCCGGTCCGGCTAACTTATCCTCGAGCTTTCGAACTTCCGATCAGTAAGCCATCATACGATCATCATGTGCATCCCATACTTTGTTAATCCGACTAATCACAAGCATTGAATCACCATAAACATCCAAGCGCTTGACACCAAGTGAAATTGCTACCCGAAGTCCATGAAGTAAAGCCTCATATTCCGCGGCATTGTTTGATGCCCCAAAATGCATCTCGTAACACATACTTTAATGGGTCTTTTATGGAGTTAAAAGCAAAACTCCAACCCTCGCACCTGAAAGCTGCAGGGATCCATCAAAATACATCTCCCAATACTGCAAATTCTGATTAGCGGGCTGTTTTTGAGTCTCAAGCCATTCGAGTGATGAAATCGGGCAATGCTTGTCCTTTGATTGCCGTCCGCGAGGAAAATGTGATTTCATATTCACCAAGCTCTATGGCCCATTTGGCAACTTTACCAACCGCTTCTCGATTACGCACCACATCCCCAATAGCAACCCTAGTCTTGAACTCGATTGGATGTGCTTGAAAATAGTGCTTTAACTTCCTTGATGGTAACAATAGCATATATCAACTTTTGCACTTAAAGATACTGGGCCCTTGATTCCGTCGAGACTTCGCTTACAGTATATGCCGGGTGTTGAACCAATTGTAGGTGTCCTTCTTCCTTCCGATCAACCGCCAAGACCGTACTCACCACATGAGTAGTTGCTTGAAATGTATGGCTGAATAGTCTCGTCGGGCTCTAGAGGTATCAAGACCAGTGGATTACTCAAATATTCCTTGAACTGATCAAACGTAGCTCGAGCTTCATCTGTCCACTCGAACTTATCCTGCTTTTTGAGCAATTTAAAGAACGGAAGTCCCCTAATTCCCAGCCTTGATATGAAGCGACTCGGTGTAGCCATACAACCGAGTAAGCTTTTTTATGTCCTTCAAACAGCTCGGGGTTTCATACTGATAATCATCCGAATGTTTTCTGGATTTGCCTCAATATCGCACCACGATACCAAGTATCCAAGCAATTTTCTAGACTTTACCCCAAACACGCACTTGTTCGGGTTAAGCTTCATGGAAAAGTTCCGTATATTACTAAAGGTCTCTACCAGGTCGAGAGAAGATCTTCAGCTTTCCGGGACTTAACCACTATATCATCTACGTAGGCTTCAGCGTTCCACCCAATCTTTGAATCAAGGCAGCGTTGCATACCGCGCTGGTAAGTTGCACCAACATTTTTCAAACCGAACGGCATTGTCGTATTACAGTCTTAATCTGGTCTTCAATCTTCGGAGGAATCCGATGATAACCAGAATAAGCATCAAGAAAACAAAGACGCTCCCGACCAACGATCGAATCAACAACTTGGTCAATCCGAGGCGAGCACGAAAGGGTCTTTGGGGCAAGCCTTATTGAGATCAGTATAATCAATGCACATTCTTAATTCTTTAGTATTCTTCTTTGGTACAAGAACTAGATTGGCAAGCCAATCTGGATGAAACACCTCCCTAATGAACTTAGCAGCTAACAAGCTAGTAACTTCCTTCTTGATAGCCTCCTTGCAATCTTGAGCAAACCTCGGGAGTTTTTGTTTAATGCACTTCTCATTAGGACGCACCAATAGTGTGTGCTCAATCTTCTCTCTAGGAACTCCCGGCATGTCGAAGGTTGCCATGCAAAGATGTCCCTTTTTTCCCGGAGGAAAAGAGTGAGCGTGCTTTCCTATTTCTCCCCAAGGTCTGCCCCAATATGAGTGACCTTGGAGGGGTTTGTTTCATCGAGTTGAATGGTCTTGGAAGCGACCGCTTCGGCCTTAAGCTTCTCCTTCGCAGCCTTCTTGGACGGTCCTTCCTCTTCAAGTGGCAATTGTCCCACAAGAGCATCAGCCTTCCTACTTAATCTCCCGACGTTCTTCCCCTGAATTGACTTGAACTGCTAGTTTAGTACTATGAACTTCACGGGCATAAGCGGTCTTAATATCGGACCGGAACGATAGGACTCCCTTTGGTCCTAGCGAATTGCCATGAACTTAGCAAGAGCCGGTCCTCCGAATATTGCATGATATGCCGAATCAATATCCGCCACCGTAAACATGATGAGCTCCTTTTCGAAGATTTCTTTGGTTCCAAATGTAATTGGCGAGTAATCCGCCTCGAAAGGATAACTGTTTCTACCGGGTACAATGTCGTGAAACGGTGAAACGCTATGCTCCAAGTCTGCAACCGAAAGCCCAAGCTCCGGAAGGGTCTTAGCAAAAAGGATATCCAAATAACTTCCACCATCAATAAAAGTCTTCTTCGGACGAGCTTTGTGAATGATCGGAGCTAGAATAAGCGGGTACCACCCAGCCTTGGGCAAAACTTCGGATGATCAATCTGCTAAAGGAATTCTGCTAAAGGTGATCGGGACATCGGACCATCGCAAATATTTTGGAGTGGTAGGAGCCACGGTGTTAATCTCCCTTAGAGAAAGTTTGTGCTTTCACTTGGATTCATAAGCATCGAGTCCGCCACAAATCATGTTCACCTCCCTTTCTTCGGGTTCCCGGAATCCATCACCTTCATCATCTTTTTCATCGTCTCATTTCGCATCCCGGCCCTTATCATCCTTGTAATTCCGTGGCCCGGATCGAGGAGCCACCTTCAATGCATATGAAGCAAAATGCCTCAACAAGAAGCACTCTTTATTTTTGTCATTCCCATTATGAATCATGTAAGGGCCCTCAAGCAGATCTTCAAACGAAACCCGCTCCCTTGGTCCCCTTTTGGAGGTGCTCGGACGATCTCTTCCATGCGATTGTCCCACTACAGACGACAAGGTTATCAGCCTTACACTTATTGTTCTTGGAGCCGGATCGGTTCCTATGGTCTTGCTTCGGCTCTTTCCCTTTGTTCCCGCGCAGATTCACCACGTTAGACTCCCCGACAACATAATCATCTGCTAGCTTGAAGCACTTGGATGACATCATGGTAAGACTCCGGTTCTTCCGACCAATTTTATGAACCAATGCTTCACTTCGACGCCGGCTTGGAACGCAGCGATCACTTGCTGATCAGGAACATTGGGGATTAAGGCTATCTTGCTACGAAATGTCGAATGTAATCTATCAGCAACACATCATGCTTCGCTTGATCCCGCTAAGGTCGAAGAAGTTTCCTAGCTTTTCACGGGGGCCTAAAAATTCTCCACAAACTTCTTAGTCGGTTCACCCCAAGACGAAATAGACTCTTTAGGCGAGAGAATGCAACTATAGACGATCAGCTTGCTCCATACACAAGGGAAGATAATTGGCCATAACAAAAGTATGGACTCCTGCAGACCGCACAACCATCGTATACATAAGAAGACACTCAGCTGGCGGGGCTTTGCCATCATGTTTGTCAATATTTCCAGGCTTAAATCCCTTGGGATACTTGCAAATCCGAAGATCTCTCGTGAAGGCTGGTATAACTGAATACTCATCATCCTCAAAGCCGGTCCGGACCGGTGATGGTGAGCGGTGACTACAATGTCGATAGTTACGATCACGATAATCATCATATTCATCATCATAGTGGTCATTCCTTTGTCCCGCATTAGGGCCAAACCGACGATCATCGTTTCCCCGAAGAGGCAATGATGGAGGCGGAGGCGGAGGTGGCGGCGCTTGCTCGTCATTGTCGCCACGTCCGATTTCTCTCGTGTCTTCCATTGCGATCACGCCCATGCCGATCACACCTGTCTTGATCGTCTCTCCTACGTCGTGTAGTACGATCATTATTCCTCTGCGATCACCAATTGGAGGCAACGCTACAGCTGCCTTCCTAGGATTGTCCGGACCGGTCTCGGGTGGGGGCGAGGCAAAACCGGATGGTTTGGGCGATCATCGACATGCCCGATCTTACGGCGTTCATCTTCGTCATGCCTTTACAAACCAATCCGCTCCGTGTGACGATCTATCATGTTGTTCCCGCATCTCGATTTTTCTTGATTGGGCCTCTCAAGTCTTGAGTAGGCGCTTAATCATGCGCATCAGCAATTGGTGTATGCCTACTTCTTGCTCTCCCTCTTGATGAAGCTCCATCGGACCAGGTCCTTCCATACCGCTCCGATCGGGACCGAGATTGACTGGAAGATTCTTCTTGATCCTGAACGAGCTGATTGGTTTGCAAAGCAGCTGCATCAACTAGATTAAAAACCCTTCTCAAACCTCGGCGTCCGATCGAGTATCTCCTCCGGGATATTCTCCAGGATTTGCTTAACTCCCACAATATTGTGGACTCGGTGAAGTAAATACCCGCGCGCCGTTGAGTTTAACTTCCAAGGCATCCATATTCGAGCCCTACTCGAATAATTTATGTGTTTTCCAAGCACGACGGCCACTACGATTGTCATACGAGGTGGAGTTTTCCGGCGCATTAGCAGCCCGGTTAGTCACATTGAGAGCTCCGCTAGGGGAACTCCGGTTACAAGGGCTCCGGTACGAGTAGTTCCCGAATATTGGTTCGTGAAGGAAGATGCAGAGCTGTTCTCGGCGAGGCGATTGATCGCCCTCGTCATCCGTGTTTAGCGTTGCTTCCTCAAGTTGGGATCGATCCTCTCGCTCGTTTAGTCAACCTTTCGGCTTCGGCCACAATTTCAACAGGATTAAGCTAAATGACGATCGACCCCGGTGTGAAGACATGGAAAAAGGTCCGAGGACTTTCTTCGAAGTTACGTACGGGCTCGAAGGAGTCACTCAACGCTGCGGATCGGGTAGCGACCAAGATCCGAGCCTCGATTGACCAAACCACGGGGAAACCGAACCGGTCCGGTTGATCGCGCCATAAGACTCACAGCGTCGGATCGGTTGGGATCCGAAGTCGAAGCCAATCTTGCATCCGGTGATTGCGATAAGGCAGCAGCGGCGGATGACGAGTAGGATTTATCAAGTGAAGTCTCGAAGTCGAGAGACCCGAAGCGGATCGTGAAGCCGTGTGCGAAGTCGAGAGACCCGAAGCGGATCGTGAAGCCGTGTGCGAAGTCGACGTCGAACGAAGAAGCCATCGAGCTCGCTATGAACTCATCAGGACCCCTATCCGGCGCACCAAATTCGAGTCTTAATCTCGACATTAGAACTTCCCGAGTCCCTCACAAGTACGGAATTTGATGACACACACGAAACACACAAGAACATGAGATTTTAGACAGGTTCGAGCCCTCGATTGAGAGTAGTACCCTACGTCCTATATGTTCTATATTGCCTTTAGCTGATTGCTAATTGCGAGTTGTCGGAGAGTTTCCAGCGGGTCCCTTCTCCGCCTTATATATCCAGGGAGATAAGGTTACATGCGAGTCCTAGTCGATTACATGAATTACATATTCGGAAGCTCTATCTCTAAGCTTTCCTTATTAATTCAGAGTCCTAATCAGAGCTAATATTGCTTCTTTACTTGTCGATCAAGCATATTACGTCGGTCTTCATGTCCGCCTTGTTTCCATACCAGTAGGTACCACTCTGTGGGCCCTCTTCACCGATCTTATCTTCATTGATATGCCACTATGTCTCCGATTATTCATTCTTCCGATAATTGTATACCCATAAGGCAAGTCTACAACAAACAGGTGGCACGGAATGACGAGGCCTGCGACGAAGAAATCACGAAAAACTACAACCCCGCCCGTCTTCGGTCTAAACCGGTCTTCGCCCACGGGAAGGCGGTACCCACCGATCAGCCTCTCATCAACGAGATCTTTCGCCAGCTCCTCGGTCATAGCGGAGGGCTCGATCCAAAAGGTGTGCGGGTTGACGACCTTCGATGCCTTCGGTGCCCTCAGGCGGCCAAGAACCGCCGCCACCATTGACGCCCACTTCGCCGACATCAGCATTCATCTCAACGAGCATCGGCGAGAGGCTTCGATTGAAGTCTCCTCCCCATCATCGCCCCCAATACCAATAACATGTTCATCCCGCTCGTCGCCTCGCTCACACATACCAAAGGAAATTTGGAGAGAGCTCGCTTGATTCGTGTGCAAAGTGAGCTCGTCCCTCGAGGGGCTACTATTGGGGATCCGGCGCAAAGTTCGCTTCGTGTGGTGTGAACACCCCCGCCCCGTGGACCTCCGCCAAGAACAGATGGGTTTCGATTGTTTACATTTCTCTTAACCGCTAACACCAACCAGTCGAATAAATGTGCAGTTGACTGTGCGAAGAGATGGCTGGGTGATGACGCGGTGCGTCATAACACTACGAGAAAAAGGTCTCTTGCCACGAGCCCCATCGTGGCAACGGTTTTTTGTGGCAATAGGTAGGCGTTATTGCCACCATTTTATAGATGGTTGCCGGAGGTAGATATTGTTGCCACAAAATATATATCATTGCAATAATGATAACGCACGTTGCAATAGGTGGGTGGAAATTGCATCAATTTAGCTAATGGACGCAATAGTTTGTCGATATTGCCACAAAATTGTGTGGTTGTGATAATATTTATTTTCGTTGCAAGATTGTGCCTTATTGCCACGGATATGCTTGTCGTTGCTATTTTGTTTATTGTATTGCCACAAATAGGTTCCGTTGTAATAATGTTGTGATTTGGTTGTGGGATGTAGATCCATATTATAACGAAATAAGAAATTGTTGCAATATAAGAGGTTCTATTGCCACAAAATGAAGGTTGTAATGCCACCATGAATATTGTGTTGCAATGTCTTTAGGGTATTGCAACAAAAAAATTGTTGCATGTAGGATGTGTGACGGGCTATAGAGTGCATGGACTTGTCAAGGTATTTTTTAACTAGTATATATTTTCCGGCCCATATAGGAATTAAGCACTAATGCGGCATAGTAAAAAGTGAAGGCAGAATACACAATTCACGTAATGCTTTATTGATTGTAGATACGTGCATGTTGTGCACACGGCCCAAGGCCATGCATGCTACGTGAGTCGACCTACCCATAGGCCATGATACATGCATGAAAGAGAGCCCAAATAACAATGTCTAAGGATGAAGTCAAGGTCGATCACACAATAAGAATTGTGGAGGCCTCGCAGATCGAGTCCGATCCAGGTCCAGGTCGCACACGGCGAGTCCCGATCGTCCAATTGCATCGGACCTCGTCAATCGTCGCCCAGGACGCATGCAAGCAAGCAAGGTCGTCGTATCGTGCTCCCGTCCGATCGATCGTGGCGAGTCCCAATGCTAGTCACGTCCGATCGAGCTTTGTCTTAGGTCACGGCGGTTGAGTCCTGGCCCGTGCCGTCCAAGTTGATCACATATGCTCACGTACGTGGCGGCAGTTCATCACCAAGAGTCGCCACGGCGAGTGAGAGATTTGGACGGCACATCAATCCATCACCGATAGCGAACGTCGCACTCCTCCATTGATCACCGAGTCACCATCCTCGGTAGGTCTCAACTCTTTTAATTGTTTTCATGCATGATCTCTCTATTACTCGAAAGGTAGTCTATGAGAATCATTATTTGATTCTGATAATTGGCCAACATCAAGTTGTGGCCATCTTGAACACATTGAACTACTCCTGAGATAGAGAAAGAGAGTTCAAGTTTACGAAAGTATTGTTGCGGATAACCATCGGTTTTGGGGAAAGGAGGTGCCACTCAAATATTGGGTATGCCTTATACCCAATTATATAGGTTTTCTTTTGAAATACCTATAGCATGCATCCATAGGTCGGAAGATTACAAGGATAGATCATATGAACTAATAGCATAAATATGTAATTACAATTGAGTTTCTTTCATCGTATATGAGAGTTTATTTGACTACTTGTTACTCACTATGTCCTAGTTACTACTATTGGTTGCGGTAGTGACATAACATGTTTTTGAGAATCATTAACACGAATCTTGCTTATAACACAATGGTTTTAGTGAAAACAAAGTTAAGGAATAAGATGAATACTTGATAGATATTTTTTAATCGATCATCTTCGAGTCACAGGAGAAAATTTAGATTTCCATGATTGAATCAAAATTGAAATTGTAGAGATATAAACCTTTTGTGTTGGTTGTTTGTTCGCAGGAAGCATTTGGTTTGTTCGAAGCACTCTTTGATTGATAGACACATTGCTGCATGAATGTCCGATGTAGCTGGATGTTGCTGGACAAGAGATCATTGGAATGGCAGACAGGCTTGGAGGAGTTCATGAAAACTACATTTGGAGGCAAGGCACGTGTTGGAAGAGCGCAGTGTCCATGTAAAGGATGTCGTTGCTTGTCATAAAGGAAAAAATCAGAGGTTCTTAGTCATTTAGTCTCCAGGGGCTTTGATTTAGAATTCATAAAAGGTGAATGTGAAGGCCTTGATGACAAATATTCTTATGAGGATAATGATTCTGATGAAGAAACAGGTGATGATAGTTCTGGGAAAATTTTGATTGCATCAATAATCAAGGGACAAATACGTGGAGAAATAATTAGTACTAATATCGAAGAGGCAAATGAAAAAGCCAAGACATTCTTTAATTTATTACATGAGGCAGAAAAGGAGTTGTATCCAGGATGCAAAGAAGCAACTAAAATATCATTTATTGTGAGACTGTTTCAGATTAAGTGCATGTACGATATTAGCAACAGAGCTTAGAGGCCATCCCGCACTTGTTTGCTTGTGTCCTTCCTGAAGTTCATTGTGTTCCAAATACTTTGCATGAAATTTGGAAGGTTGTTCGTGATTTAGGCCTTGACTACCAGAAGATACATGCATGTGTCAATGACTGTATTTTATATCGTGGTGTCTATGCTCAAAGGACTAAGTGCCCAACTTGTGGTGAGTCCAGGTGGAAGGATGACAGGTCATATGGAGATGATGCTCGAGACTAACGGTGCTGCTAAAACTAAGAAAAAGTATCCACGAGAAAATGTTGAGGTATTTCCCACTTATTCCTCGACTTCAAAACCGATGGAGTGGCATGATAAGGGATCGTCCTCTAATGGAAAAATGTGTCACCCTGTTGACTCCAAGGCTTAGAAGCATGTGGAAACAATTTGCCTCCGATCCTCGAAATGTCAGGTTGGGTCTTGTATCCGATGGCTTTGATCCTCTCGTAATGTTGAATGTTACATACACTACATGGCATGTGATCCTAATTCCTTACAATTAGCCTTCATGGTTGTGTTTGAAACAATCTTTTTGGATTATGTCCGTGTTGATCCCCGGGCCAAAATCTCCTGGGCAAAATATTGATGTTTATTTCCAACCCTTGATAGATGAGCTATATGACCTTGGGTGGACGGATGAAACATGGGATGCAAAGGTGAAGAAAAATAACTTTGGACAATTAATGACTTTCCTGCATATGCGATGCTTTCTGGTTGGAGCATGAAAGGCAAGTTCACTTGTCCATATTGTCACAAGGATACGGACTATTTATAGCTGAGATATGGGTCGAAGCATTGCTACATGGGACATCGCCGCTTTCTTCCTTTGAACCATAGGTGGCGCAAGAACAAGGCTAGCTTCAACAACAATGTGGAAAATAGGGAGCCACCAATGCCCCTAACTGGTGCATAGGTGCTGCAGCAATATGAATGTTTTGAGCAAGTGATATCCGGGAAGATGTCTCGGAAAAGGAAGCAACGAGAAGAAAATAGATGGCACAATTGGAGGAAGAAGAGCATATTTTTTACTCGCCATATTGGAAACATTTGCTTGTGAGGCACAATTTGGATGTGATGCACATTGAGAAAAACATTTGTGAGAGCATATTAGCAACTCTACTGCAGTTAACTAGATCAAAAGATAGTGAGAAGGCACTCGCTTGACATGCAACATTTGGGGATACGGGAGGACCAGCATCCCGTGATAAAGAATAGCAAGTACACTTTACCACCTGCATTATATTATTTGGGTAAGGATGAGAAGACATGTTTATGCAAATTCCTAGAGAGAATGAAGATGCCCGACGGTTATGTCTCAAGTTTCAAAAGGTTGGTTGATGTCAATGCATGCAAAATTTCTGGAGGCAAAACTCATGACTGTCATGTTATACTTCAGAAATTGTTACCTTTACTAGTGAGACACATATTGCCTGAAGTAGTTGTTGCCCCATTGATTCAACTCAGTAGATTCTTCAATTCGTTATGTTCCAAGGAATTGGTGGAAGACGAACTAGATAAACTCACAAGTGTAATTACAGAAACCCTAAACTTGGGCTAACATTCCCACCAGCCTTTTTTGATATAATGTTGCATTTGCTAGTTCATCTAGCTGAAGAGGCTAAGCTTGGTGGACCTGTGTGCTATAGATGGATGTATCCAGTTGAGAGGTATTTACGCACGCTGAAAGGTTACATTCGGAACAAAGCACAACTTGAAGGTTCCATAGCAGAGGGGTATTGAGACCAAGCTTAATTGTCCGGAGCGTAATGAAAGTGCTGCAGAGAATGACCCACCAACTGGGTTGAGCTTATATGTTGGCAATATTGACTACAAGAAAAAAGGAGTAACTATGGAGTCACTTCGGAGGGTTCCGATGGTGCGAATGAGGCATATTACATAATAACAAATTGTGATGACGCTACTGGATTTGTCGAGTAAGATGATACATAAATTCTCTCATTTATGTGTTTACATTTCTTTTATAATTTATTCGTCCAATTTCTAATTGTAGCTTTTATGGATGAACCAGGGAGCATATGGATTTAATTAAAAAAATTAATCCTCGCAATGTTGGTTTGTTGATTGGTTTGAGCGCAGAGTGAGTAGCTTTTGAAATTTCTATGGTTTGTTAGCTTTTAAATTTTGATCTTTATTGTTGATTATTGTATTTGAAATGGGTGCAGATTGGTGATCTGTATGATAAAGGAGCAACAAAGGATGACATGTATGCACTTTCTCAAGGACCGCACCATATCGCACGAGTGTTCAATAGATGCATCATCAATGGTTTTCTCTTCAGAACGGCTGATATTGAGAAGAACCAAACAACACAAAATAGTGGTGTAGTCGTGCGAGGTGATGACAGTACTGGCAATATGGCTTGGTATGGAGTGATTAAAGAATTATCGCACTAGATTTTCCTAATGGAAAGGAAGTCATCTTGTTTGAGTGTCATTGGCTTGATGTACCTGCTGCAACAACGAATAGAGGTAGAGGTTACAAAAAGGATAAATATGGCATTATCGATATTGACACATCTCGATCCAGTTACGCAGATGATCCTTATATTCTGAGCACACAAGCTGAGCAGGTCATTTATGTGGAAGATGCGAAGAAGCCCAGTTGGTGCACTGTTGTTTTAGACGGAAACCAAGAAATTTATTTGCCATGCCCGACTCAATAGATGTGGAAAAGAGCAGAGAAATTGATGTAGACTCACTAGATGTGGGTGTTGAAAACATGGTCATCACCGAGACACATGTAGATTTGGAAGAATGGACAAGGACTGGCGCTGAAGGGGTCAGGGGTGATGCTTCGGTCATTGAGAAGGTACTTGCTGAATCCGTGCCTGAACTAGATGATTTAGACATGTCTGATGATGAAGAAGATGACACATATATTGATGATAGCCTTGTGGCACCACTAGTGGCTGGTGAAGGATTAGATGATGAATTTTTTGTTTAAGTCACCTAGTTCTCAAATAATATGCATTTGATATAGGAATATGAACTTAAGATTTCTTTATTTGGCTTCACTATAGATGGAAACAATTATTAGCTTGTATTTTAGTTTAATTGAAATGTTTTAGTTCATTTTTCATTTGAGAATTGGCATGCAAGTTCTGTCATTCATAGCAAATACAGTGCTTCAAGATTCATCCAAGAGAAATATTTCATAAACTTGGAGAGGTGCTTCAAGATTCTACTGGCAGGAGCTAAATACAGTGTATTTGATTATTTTTATTGAAACAGGCTGGTACTAGGTATTTATGGATCACATGATCAGTAACAAACCCATGATTTAACTACTGAAAAGATAATGCGCACATGCAAGCTTGATAGCATGACAGTAGCAAGCTTGATAGCATGACAAATTAAAACCACACATGGAATAGATTCTACTTCACATCATATATAGAGGTCCACAGCGTAGGTAGATGTTCACATAATACATAGAGGTTCACATCATACATAGAGGTTCACATCATAGATAGGTTTATGCAGGAACTAATAACCACACATCAGCTAGACCTTAACTTGCTGCTACTAGTTAACATTACTAGCTATTGGTTATTTGGACCCTTCTACTTGCCCTGTTTCTTGTTCAGCTTTTCTTCTGCTGCTCCAAGTGCAGCTTCAAGGGATCTGATCTGCTTCTTGGCTAGTTTCAGGTCATGGATCAATACATCTTTCTCCTCCAGAACCCCCGCAAACATGTCTTCAGTTAAGTCGAGTTGCCTCGCATGCTTGCACATTCCTCTCTAAAACCAGTGAGCATTAAAAGGTCACAGAACAATATGTTGAGAAACTTCAGATAAAGTGCAGTAACAAAATTCAGTTTATTATCTAAGTTTGTGATCATTGCAATGTATCTCAAATAATCTTGACTTGAAATTGAAAGGACTTTTTCTAATATAAGGCAACAGAACAACTCATGATGGCTGGAAAATCTAAAGTATGGTAGCAGTTCAGTTAAATTCAGACTGATTCGGACATGGTTTGACTCAGTAAAACCCAGATAAAATTCAGACATGGTTTCATTCAATAAAATTCATACAAATTCAGACATTTCATTCATCTACATATTGGTATATTTGATCCATTTGATTCAGACAAATTGAAGCACTTGATCATACAAATTTAGACATTTCATTCATCTACATATTGGTTTGTGCAGCAACAAATTCTAGCATTTGATCACGGATTAATTGAAAGCCTAAGTATCTAAGTACCTTTGTCACTAGCAAGGAGGAATCATCGTCCAAGGAACATTTACCCAATTCCTGTGTATGAAGTAAAATATTTAGAACTGATAAACAGAGAAGTGAAATATTTTTATGACATCACACTAGCATGGGAATAAATGACATGTTTTTTTACTATCATATTTTTTCATGAATCACACAGCACTCATCATGTAACTACATGCCATGTAACCTAAGTTAGCTACATGCCATGTTTTCTAGTGTACCCAAAATCATAATCCTAAAGAACATAAGAACAATCCTATGTAACCTAGTTCTATTGATAAAAGTCAACAACAGAAGGACCAGATCAAATTGGTAGTGGTCACCTTGGATGTGGAATCATCTGCGGAGGATGAATCATCCTCCAAGGAGGAAATCAGATCGATGAGCAAGATTTTCCGGCAACCCCCTTGCCGCTACCCGAAGGAGGGAGGTCGCGGCAACTCCCTTTGCCGCTGCCCGAGGGAGGGAGCTCGCGGCGACCCGCTTGACCGCTGCCACCGGGAGGGAGGTCGTGGCGTCCCCCGTTGCCGCTGCCCGAGGGAGGGAGGTCGCGGCGACTCCCTTGCTGCTGCCCGAGTGAGGGAGCTTGCGGCGACCCGCCTGGCCGCTGCCACAGGGAGGGAGGTCGCGACGTCCCCCGTTGCCGCTGCCCGAGGGAGGGAGCTCGTTGCGACTCGCCTGGCCGCTGCCATAGGGAGGGAGCTCGCGGCGATCCCCAATGCTGTTGTCCGATGAAGACGAAGAAGAAACGTGGCAAAATCTTCCATCGTCGCCGCGTGGTTGCCGGCAAGCTTGCGCCGACCGGCGTCGGTGAGGTATCTCGAGGAGCTTGTCATCACCGCCGCCTTGTCGATTTGGGGAGATTTTGGGCAGAGATCAGAGAGGAGAGGATAAGGCAGCCTTCACTCCATCGGCCATCGGTTATACTGTACTGAGTGTTAATGGGCCGGCCCAAGTTGCAAACCGATGCGCAGCCCAGTAATGCATTAGCTGAACCAGCTGTGGAGGGACTTACCCATTATACCACATTGCTCACCAAACTTCATCCTACCCAGCTTATAAGCCTTAGTCTTAGTGCTATTTTCAAATCCAAGTAACCTTGTAACTATGTCTTGTGGCCTTGGCTCATTTGTAACTGCATTTGGTGAAAAAAAGAATGGATCTGTGGGGAGCCGTAACAATTTTTTTTTGTCAAATAATTTATAAATTTTTGCCTGAATTCATTTCAAAATCGTATGTTCCCATGAAAATACTAAACACATAGTCTACATTTTTTGAATGCGTATGAGAAATTTGAATCCTATGTCCAATTAGGATGAAAATTTATAAACCTTTGTTCAAAAATTGTATCTTCCCATGAAAACTTTAAACATATAGTCATAAAATTTTGAATGTGTATGAGACATTTTAATCCTATGTCAAATTAGGATAAGAAATCCTATATATCCAATGATCATCTAGAGTTTGAAATTTGAATCCTATATAATCCTACCTTTATGTGTAGGAGAGATTGAATCAAATGTCCTACGTAATGCCCAATGCTTGGACTCGGACGATCATCTAGAAGTTCAATTTGAATCCTACATCCAATGTTTGTGAAAATTTGAATCCTATGTCCAATTCGATGCCCAAATGTTGGGAACTGTTCATAATCCAAACTTTCACAATTAGAAATTGAATCAAATGTCCTACGTAAGCCCAATGCTTGGACTCGGACGATCATCTAGAAGTTCAATTTGAATCCTACATCCAATGTTTGTGAAAATTTGAATCCTATGTCCAATTTGATGCCCAAATGTTGGGAACTGTTCATAATCCAAACTTTCAGAATGAGAAATTGAATCAAATGTCCTACACAATGCCCAATGCTTGGACTCTGCACGATTATCTAGAAGTTCAATTTGAATCCTACATCCAGTGTTTGTGAAAATTTGAATCCTATGTCCAATTCGATGCCCAAATGTTGGGAACTGTTCATAATCTAAACTTTCAGAGTGAGAAATTGAATCCAATGTCCTATGTAATTCCCAATGCCTGGACTCGGACGATCATCTACAAGTTCAATTTGAATCTTATATCAAATGTTTGTGAAAAATTGAAATCTAAATTTGAATTCACTCAATGTTTCTTCCTATCCCATAATTTAAGCTGTACAACCCTCCCTTTTTTCCCTCCTATTTTTCTCCCTAGGCGCCATAGTTTCAACCCGAAACTTCCAAAAGGCATCACCCCGTCCCGTTTTCTCGGATCTAAACCACGATCACCAGGAGCCAAGGAGAGCAACGAAGGGCTCCGTCTTCTATTCCAAGACCGATATGTCGGCGCTGCAGCCTCAAACCGACGCTGCCGCCATGCATCCTGCCACGACATCACCGCCGCAGACCGCCTCATCCCTTCTTCCTGTTGTGACGACATCGTCGACGCCTGGCTCGGAGCTTCGATCCACGAGGTCGTCGCGGCCACAGCAGTCACCCGTTGAATAGTTTCACGGCCATGGTGGGCAGGAGGTTGAGGAGGACAGCCACGATGAAGAGATGATCGACGACTTCTTCCTAGATCACGTGAGAACGGGCAGGTTCGTATTCCAATCTTTGTTCTTCATGTTATACCAATCTCAGCAGCTAGATCATCCAGATTACGACTTATTTTTCATCTCCTAGATCACAACATATTCATGTTATACCAATCTCATCGCCTAGATCATCTAGATTACGACTTATTCCTCATCGCCTATATCACAACATATTCATGTTATACCAATCTCTCTTCTGTGCCTAGGGTTTCTAAATCTGCATGATTTTCCTTGCTGCCGCAAGATGGTCACGAGTTTATGTGATTCAATGGCTTCAATAGGGATACTGGGTATGCATGGGCTAATCAGGGTCAATCTATGCGCATAGTAGATAAGCCTCCCTTTCCAGCCACCTATTGTACTACGATTCTTATCAATCGCTAGCTGGATCTCCTCCGTCCTTAGTTTTTCATAATGCAGTGGGACTCCCAAATACTTCAATGAAACCCTAGGCGCCATTTAAGATAGCATATCTTCGGTTCATTGCATCTTTCATGACATTTTTAGCCTACCGAGCTAGTGCTTTTTTTTGCCACCTCTATGTTTGCACATTATAAACAACATGTACTATACAGTTTGTATGTGTTCAGAAGATACATATAAATGTTGTAGATATATCTGTATTGTAGCAGGGCCCACATGTACTACAAGAAGAGAAGTTGCAATGATGTAGAAAATCTGGTTTTCATTGATTTTGAGAGTGATGTAGACACCATGTTGAAGAGCACTGTGAGAGATAGGAAAGCAAGATTGTTGTTGACTAGAGACGAACCATCAGACTTGCAGGTCAGCATAACACCTTTGAAGCGACCAAGGGAGACAACAAGTAACAAAAACAAACGGAGAGAGGATGCAATTGATGCATACAAGGTTTGGCTTGCTGATACGCAAGCCAAAGCAAATGAAGAAGATGATGATGATGAACAAGAGGATGTGGAAGGACAGGATAAACGCCCACACGCTGGTATGCTTATGATGGTTACCTACTCCCTTGAAAGATTCAGTCTGTTTTTGAATTAGCAGCTCCACTAACATATATTACTTACTCATAGAGTATGGAGATGACTATAGGATTGAGACAATCAAGACTTACAGGGAATGGTTAAGGCTGCGGCATCAACTTTCTGATATTGGTAATTTGATATGCATCATACAAATTCAAATTCAGCTGATTATGAGTCTTACTAATGTATTTGCTTTCCTGTAGAACAATATGGAGACGATGACACTGGTGGTGAGGAAACAACTCCACAAGACAAAAATGATGAAAGCAACAACACCTTACCAGAAAATTGGCCATCTCACGCTCGACACCCTAAGAAGAAACGAAAGGGTAACTAATCGTTGCTTATGTATTTTAATTCAACGTTCTTCTGCTATGATATAAGTGTCTAAACATTTTATTTTCAATGATCCATTAGTTGGCAACAATTGTGGACGTGGTACGTTGAAATGTTTTAAAGCAAGCATCACAAGAATAAAGAAGGGAATGCAGAAGCTTCCTATTGAATTTTCAGCTACCAAGGGAGGTCCACAGGGACAAAATGTATGTGCCTTCCTAGATGAAGTGGTATACAGTACAAGAAAAAGGGCTCCCCTCATTGGAGTGAGAAGCTGGAAGGATATAAAGCAGAATGTGAAGAATTCTATAGTAACTGATATACAGGTAAGTACAATGATTGCATTTGATAATCAAATTAGTTTCTAATGACAATACATTTTACTGTATCTTCTTGTGAACCATCGCAACAGAACAAGTGGACCTTTCCGGACAATGTGAATGCAAAAGAAAAGATATTGGATATTGCCTCTTAGCGGTACAAAGGTTGGCGAGCAACATACGAGTGCTACGCACAAGGCATACAACAATTATGAAGACAGAATGAAAAATTTGCCGGAAGATGTTGATATTGTTGAGTGGCACTACTTGATGTTGTACTTTTCAACAGATGAATTCCAGGTTAAGTATAATTTTTCTTCTTCTATTCTAATACGCAAATAGAAAATTTACTAATGCATTTTGTATTGACACCTTTTTAGAAGCTTAGCCAAACAAACTCTAGAAATCGCAAGCAACAAAAGGTAGTACACTCCATGGGATCCAAACCAATTTCCCAAGTATAGCCATGAAATGGTAATGAAGGAACAGAATGTTTATTTTCTTTAATTCTGAAAGTTACACCTAATCATATTGTTCATTCAATCGATCTCGGAGGGACCCAACAACTGGTGAAGAGCCATCTGATTTAGCTCTTTTTAAGGTTACTCACTGCAAGAATAGGGTATGGTCAAATGAAGCGGCTATGCAAATACATGTGAGTAGTTACATAATGTTCTTTTGTCATTTATTTGCTTCCCATTATGTTTCTAACTGAGTTATTAATGGTCACTTGTTCTCTCTCACATAGAATGATGCAAGCCAAAAGATGACCCGCACGGAATTGGAGATAGATGCATTGATTTCAGAAGGAGAACGCTATTTTCCAACAAGCATACAAGAAAAACACAGCGTGTAAAACCTCCAGACCTCATGGTCATGGATACATGACCAAATATCCAACTCGAAGGCAGCTGCTGAATGCTCAATCCGAAGAAGCGGCCCGTGTTTTAGCGGCAGCCCGAGAAAGAGAAATGGAGCTGCAAGGCCGGGTTAAGGATTTAGAACAGCAACTAGCAAATGAAGCTGCTGAAAGGGAGAGAATTTTGTAGGAAAAAACACGACAGATTCAGGAGCAAGAGAAGAAAGCAAGAGAAGAACTTAAAGAACAACTCATGGCAGAGATGGTTTCAATGTTACAAAAACAGCGGGAAGAAGTGCTAGAAAAGGTAATGCAAACATAATTACCAACATAATGATCTTGTATTCAACAGTGCACCTTTATCATGTTTTCTGTTCACACGCTAACCAGGAAACCACCATTCCAGCAAGTAATGCGACCAAGGGTATGAATTCCAATACCCTATTCTTACAAGGTTTATAAATCATAGTTTCTCATGAATCCAACATGCAACATTTGAATTTTTAAGCAACATTAGCTACTGAATATGTAGTACTTATAAATTTCATATTCACTTTTGATCTAGTGTTTCAAACTTGAGAATTGTACTTGATATTTTTCAGCTATAAAGAACTTGGCATCGTATTAGACTTCTACCTACTCTACCTACTGAATATAGTACTTATAAATGTGAAATTGTACTTTATAGTTTTTAGCAAATATACAACGTGGGCATGCAACTTTTCAGAATTTCTTGAACTAGATTTTCATGATACTTTCACTGCTGGCAAGTATATTGATACAATGCAAATTCTTTTATTTAGCAGGAGGATTCTATTTGATTGGAGTGCTAGTGACCCGACCATCATTATCAAGTTAAAGAAGCCTACAATATGGATGGAACTACCAAGCTCATATTAGTAGTTTAGGTTTTTTTATTCTCTTTCTTTCATATTCAGAGTGGATGTTGAATTATATGTTTCTGTTGATGACAAACATGTTTGCTTGTGGTATGATTTGATAACAATCTGATCGTGCAATCACATTTACATTTAGTGGAATTGTCAAAATATTTATGAGTAGCACCATTTTCTTTGCAACACCGTTGCATTGCAACGATGCTTTTTTTGTTGCAACACCATGGCTTTGCAATGGAATTGGTGTTCATTAGAATCACAGTTATTGCCATGATCAGTATAGCGTGGCAACAAGTCTTATTCTGCATCAACATAATATTTGTTGCAATATAGCATGTTGCAATGAAATACTGCACGTGGCAACAAAGTCTAAGGCAAATAAACTATGAATGTGGCAATAGAACCTGATGCAACGCGCAATACTTCACGTGGCAACAATTTTTATTGCAACCAAACCATGAGCGTGGGAATACGACATAATGCAACGAAGTCCCATGTCAATTGCCACCAAACAATATCCATTGCAAAAGAGAGGTATTGCGACCATTGTACGTTATTGGTAGCAAATATAGCGTAACGCAACGTCTATCTAAGTGGCAATAGAGATTATTGCAACGTAATTCATCATTGCATCAACTACAGATCGTGACGTTGTTTTTTTGTTGCAATAACAAATAATTATTGCATTCATACAAAATAGTGGTTGCCATAACCTATTGCCACGGTACTTGCCATCCACGAAATGCATTTAGTGGGCATAGCAAGTGCTTGCAACCAATATAGCTATATTGCCACCAAATATCAACGTGGCTAAAGGCCTTTTTTCTTATAGTGTAACCGGCCGAGCGATGCGAAGTAAAGCGGGCGGACGGAGATGAAGACGCCGGCCGAGCGGTGTGAAGAGAAGGGAGCTGAAGAGCATGGGCCGAAGCAAAGCATCGTCCCGTGACGCTCTCCAGCCTGGCATCAGCTAAGCCGCGGATCGTGGGCGACATGTTCATGGTCCGAATTGCCCTCGGGAGTTACCGCCTCCCTGTAGTACCGCGGGCATTCGGCTAGGGTAGAATGGTTGTGACACCCCTACCTCGCGGAGCGAGAGGGATTGTCGAACAGGATCGTATCGGGAGACATTCGACGAATCGAACGTACCTTGCACATACATCGGGAATACATTCATCATTTTATTACATCGTGAAACTACTTGAGTAATAAGTTTCATACATAACCTCTTAATTATTACAAGCCATTGTTCAAATTTCAAATTACAATACATAAGTGTAGTGTTGTTTTACAATACTTGATAAAGTCCGTGCGGAAGCGTAAACATCTCGACGGTATATATATATATAGCTTACTAAGAGAACCACACCAGCCCATACGGCATGGTCTCACTCTTGAGTCGGTGAAGCGGGAACCCACTCCACGGTCCACTCCCGAGGTTCCTCGCCTTGACACACATACTTCCCGCAGCAATCACAATAATCGGGCTGCGGGAATCCTGAAAATAGTTTCAATACAAACCCTGAGTATCTAATATACTCTGCAAGGCTTACCCGTCAAAATGGTTCTAAGAACCGACCCTAACATGCAGGGGCTTGACCTGGCTTGCGGGAACTTGCAAAAAAAAAAAACAGCACCTAAGGAATTGTCTAACTCATATTTTAGCCAAGTTAAGAGGGTGGAAACAAAATCATAAATTTTGGTGAGCACGACTAACAAGCATGGTTGCAATACATGTCTTTAATATTCAACAACAGCAAGCTTTAATCATCATATTCTCTTATTACTACGATGCAATCTGCTCGAGACAAGTGGTACTCATCACCGCGAGGGACGGCGATATATATCGATTTACACCCTGCAGGGAAACCCAAATGCACGACATACGCATCATTTAAGAACACGTATGGCCACCTTTCACAAGATTATCATAGATATGAGCCGGGTCCACCCTCCGAGTGTGCATTCCACATGCAACCACAGTAGCGTCGGGTCCAAGGGTAATCACACACCCTCCGTCTACTCACATACCCGTGCATCCACCGTGACCAACACTTTGCACAAAGGGTGGAGTTACCGTCCAACGCTACGACTCTCAAGTTACGTCGGTTTACCAACTCCCATACGAAGGTATGCATTTGGTACACAACTCAATACTTGCTCGCGGAGTCACAACGAACGGTCCTTGACCGACACATACGGGGCTATGGCGAACAAGGGCCAACCTTGTCACCGCATCCTACACATGCTCTTCCCCGTACGGTCTCCAATTAATCATGTGGGGGTAACCAAAATTTAATCCCTAGACCGGGTGATCTCCAAATCACTCGGTGTTGCTACCGATAAATTATTAAGCATAGCACTAGCGATTAGGATTATACTTAACCAAGACCACCGGATACAGGAATCTAGTGCAACTAGGTTTCCGAGCAACTCCTAAACGTAAATGCACAATACATCATAGACGTATGTGAAAATAAAGAGAACTTTAAAACATAGGTCATGCTCCGGGGCTTGCCTTGATTCGGTTCGTAGTTAACACACTCGAACTCGCTCACTTCAAGTTGGTGCCCTCCTTGATCTTCAGCTCCGGTCGGAGTTCCTATATGAATGCATATGCAGTGCATGAGTAATAGATGAATTCGTATTTATATAGTTCATGGAACTTTCTCAATAATATAATGTAACGAAACGTTTGCATAAATTAAACATGTTCTCGAATCGTGATGATGTGGTCATGATGGTGGTAAGTGTGGTTTGTTTCATGGGGACAACCTTCTAATTAGGTAAACTTTCCATCATTTAGTATAAATGTACATGCTGATTTTGAGATCAAGAAGATAGGGTATAATTCATTATTGATATGAGTGCGACGAAAATAACTATATGACTAAGTGCTGCCATGTGATGATGTATAGCAATTGTAGTTATGCATTAATATTTATATGACATAATCTTGGACTAACTTATTTACGTACATTTCTTGGTATACATCAGTACCAATCTTTTCCTTATTAATTAGTATGCAAGAGGTTGATGTTCATTTCTTAGGATGAAGTTTTATCACTACGTTATACATCGTGCACCATAAGCACCCATCATTTCATGTGGTTTTGCTATGATTTAACCTACACCATCTATGACCGTTCTTGCCCAAAATATAAACATTATTATGACATGTTTAATTGTACCATGTAAATGTGACAAATTATCTAGCCATAACAGAAGGTAAAAGGGCAATTTGAGCTTGGCCCATTCTCAGCCATTTTATTTAACTAAGTCAGGGTTGACAGGCTGCTTGTGAAGCCATCTTAAGGTGTTCCAATCTTAATATTTTGCTATAGAACTTAGGTGAATCATGTTGGGTCATGTAAAGTACGCAGTTCAAGGTTTACAACAAACATATAGTTGTTTTATTTGGATCTGTATTCAAAAAGTTATTGAATTATAAAAACGCCAAGTTGTCACGAGACCATAACAGATTAGCATCTTAGAGTGCTTATATCTTTATTTTTCTACATATGAAGTACTGGGATTATGACACTACGTTAAAGTACAAGTTATCTACTTTCCAAAGAGCCCTTGCTCATGCAGTTTGGATCCGGGGTCCAGAAGTTACATCATTTTCAAAATGCAATCTGGTTAAGCAGCGTGGTCGTGTTAGCATTTTCATCTTGCTCAAAAATTAAATTTTACCATGTAACCATAGGTGTTCATGTATTCCATATTGAAGTACAGGTTACAAACTTTCCAACGCACTTTGAATCGTTCAAATCAGCGGCGCAAAACTCGAGTTATGATTTTTCTAAAATCCTTAACCGTTACGAAGTTGCAGCACGATTCGAAAATTTGGCTAAGTGTCGCGCGCGGGGGGCTCGCCGGAACGGCGGCGGAGCTCACCGGCGGCGCGCTAGGGCTCGCCGCAGGGGCCGGGCTTGGCCGCCTGTGCACGGTTTTCGACGGCGCACCGTTTGGTGGGGGTGGCGAGACGGTGTGGTGAACGGAGCATGTCTCGCGACGAGCCATGGCGGATGCGGCGGCTCCGGCGTGGGAGCTCGTGCTCGCCAGTGCAGGAGAGGAGGGGCGGCCAAGGCTGAGAGCGTCACCTGCTCGAGGGGAAGCTCGGCGCGGGGTCGAAGGAGGGAGAGGGGTCCGGGAGGTAGCAGCTCGTCGGAGGGGTGGCGGGGACGCGGTGACCGGCGGCGAAGAAAATGGGGTTTTTCTTCTCCGTTCGGCGCGGTTGAACCCGGGAAGGGGCAGAGAGGTCCGTTAGGGTCTTGCACACCTTCCAGCGGCAGAGGCACGACATGAGCTCACCTGAGCACCGCTCAATCGAGCTTGCCGGCGTTCATGGTGGAGGCGGAGCCCTTTGTGGATTTTTGGCGATTGGCGCCGACGGAGGAGAGGAGAAGGTCGGGGATCGGGGTTAGAGCTGCTCAGGAGTTCGGCGAAACACTTGCGCGCAAATGGGGGGCTGCAATGCGGGGAGAGGCGACGCAGGGGGAAAAGTCCCGGCGGCGGCCATGGCGAAATCCTTCCCCGCCATCGACGGCCGAGCTCGCACGCTTCCAGTGCGAAGCCACATGGACGATGGACGACGCGTGGAGCTGCACAGCCGCGGCGAGGACGGGCGGCGCCTAACCGGCATGGGCACCGGCGGCGAACGCCGCTGACGGTGGCCCCGGCCACCGTGCCGGCCTCTCGTTCAAATGGGATTCTCACAATTTACAGTTTTGCCACTGCTGTCCTTCTCTGTAAATTGCTCATAGAATTTGATCTTTTTTAAATTTTTGCAAACCAAATTTTCTGTGGTTCCTTTGGATTATGTGGAACAACTTTTCTGATAGGCCAAAATTCAATTTCGAAATGTAAAAATTTATAAAAATTGTTGAACAGGTGCTGTTTCTGCTTAGAGTTGAATTTTTCTAGGGATTTGTGCTGTCCCAAAAATTCAGGAAAAATGTCCTAAATTCATGTCTTGATGTGTTCTACCAGATTGTGCAAAAATTTGGGGTTACCACCTTGGAGAATGTTTGAGATCTCAATAGCTAGGGTTTGGAAATATTAAAAACCCTAATAGAACTCTAACCCATTATTTCATGTGACTTGCTAATGATTTTTTATTTGCACATGCAAGTTTGCATTTAGTACAGTAACAACCTGAGTTTGTGACACGGGGTGTCACAGCCCTCCCCTTAAAGAAATCTCGTCCCGAGATTACGGTTGATAAGGAAGGGTCGAAGGGAGGTGCGTCGTTACCTCGATTGCGAAGCTGTGAACTCGGGAAAATGGTTATCCAGGAATTCCTCCTGTTCCCAAGTGGCTTCATCCTCCGTGTGATTACTCCATTGCACTTTATAGAAGGTGATAGTGCGGTTGCGAGTAACACGATCCTTTTTATCGAGGATCCGGACGGGAGTTTCTGGATAAGATAGATCATCTTGCAATTGCTCGGTGTCGGAGATGACCACGTCGATGGGTGGTTTCAGACACTTCTTGAGTTGAGATACATGGAACACGTTGTGCACACGTTCCAAGTTTGTCGGCAATTGCAACCGGTATGCCACGGGGCTAAACTTCTCCACAATTGGGAATGGTCCAATGTAACGGGGAGCAAGTTTTCCTTTTATACCGAAACGTGACACACCTTTATTTGGAGAGACACGAAGATAAACCCGATCATTCACCTCGAATTCTAGCGGGCGTCTCCTTTTGTTTGCATAACTTATTTGGCGGGATTGAGCAGCTTTCATGTTAGCTTGTATTTCTCTCACTTTTTCCTCGGCTTGCTCAACAATATCTGGACCAAATATTATTCTTTCGCCCGACTCGAACCAGTTTAACGGCGTACGGCAAGAATGTCCGTATAGCGCCTCAAAAGGAGTGACTCCGAGCTTTCTTGATAGCTGTTCTTATAGGAAAATTCAATGAATGGTAACTGATCATCCCAACTTCCCTTTGCGTCAAAGCACAAGCTCTCAACATATCCTCCAAGTATTGAATCAACCTTTCCGATTGTCCATCTGTTTGAGGATGATATGCAGAGCTCCGGATTAGGGTAGTACCAAGACTAGCATGCAATTGTTCCCAAAAACGAGAAACAAATTGCGGACCGCGATCTGAAATGATGGTCCTTGGCACACCATGTAAACACAGCACACGGGCAATATACAATTCAGCATACTTCTTAGCACCGTAGGTGGTGTGTACCGGAATAAAATGTGTTGATTTCGTCAGTCTATCGACGATTACCCATATGGAATCATGTTTCTTGGATGTGAGAGGTAATCCAACAACAAAATCCATGGCTATGTCTTCCCATTTCCACGCGGGAATTTTTAATGGGTGCAATAATCCGGCTTTCTTCGGATGATCAGCCTTGACTCGCTGGCAAGTGTCGCACTCGGCAACATAACGAGCCACTTCTCGCTTCATGCGAGTCCACCAAAATTTTTCCCTCAACCCACGGTACATTTTGTTACTACCGGGGTGTATGGAGTATTTAGAGAGATGGGCTTCGTCAAGAATTTTCTTCCGTAGTTCCATATTCTTCGGAACAACGAGACGGTTATTAAACCACAGAACTCCCTCCTCATCTTGACGGAAACACTTAGCCTTTTCGGTACCCAACTTCTGTCGGATGTGTTCCATACCTTCATCCGTTTTCTGGGCAGCAATGATTTCTTCTCGGAGAGTAGGAACAAGAGCCAAATTATGTAATGCACCATAGGGAATGATGTGAAGACAAGGATTACTTTTATTTTCAGATTTGCTGCAGTTTTCCATAGAGCAGATTTCAACTTGATTGCATTGGTGCTTGCGGCTTAGTGCATCGGCAACCACATTAGCCTTTCCGGGGTGGTAATGAATTTCCAATTCATAATCTTTTATCAATTCCAGCCACCTTCGTTGTCTCATATTCAATTCTTGCTGCGTGAAAATATATTTGAGGCTTTTATGATCGGTATAGAGGTGCACCAGATTTCCTAAGAGATAATGTCTCCAAGTTTTGAGAGCAAGAACTACCGATGCCAATTCAAGATCATGAGTAGGATAGTGCTTCTCGTGTTTGCGGAGTTGGCGGGAGGCATAGGCAATAACTCGGCCTTCTTGCATGAGAACGCAACCCAATCCTATGCCGGACGCATCACAATATACGTCGAACGGCTTGCTAATGTCGGGTTGAGCTAGAACGGGAGCGGTGGTTAAATGCTTCTTCAAGGATCGGAAAGCATTTTCGCACTCCGGACTCCACTTGAAGGTAGAGTCTTTCTCCAGCAATTTTGTCATGGGCTTGGAGATGATAGAAAAGTTTGGAATGAACTTCCGATAATATCCCGCAAGTCCGAGAAAACTACGGATGTGCTTGACGGTCTTGGGAGTCTTCCAATTCAGCACGTCAGCAACTTTACTTGGATCGACTGAAATTCCCTCACCTGAGATGATATGACCCAAGAATGGAACTCGATCCAACCAAAATTCACACTTGCTGAATTTTGCATAAAGTTGATGATCTCGTAGTCGTTGAAGCACAATGCGGAGGTGTTCAAGCATGTTCTTCCTCCGATTTGGAATAAATGAGGATATCATCAATGAATACCACCACGAACTTGTCCAGCTCCGGCATAAATACCGAGTTCATGAGGTACATGAAATAGGCCGGTGCATTTGTCGATCCAAAAGACATTACGAGATATTCAAAAAGTCCATATCTCGTAGAGAAAGCGGTTTTAGGAATGTCCTCTCGGCCGAATTTTAATTTGGTGGTAGCCGGAGCGAAGATCAATTTTTGAGAATACTTTTGCACCGACTAATTGATCAAATAGCATATCAATGCGTGGGAGGGGGTATTTATTTTTAATGGTCACCGCATTGAGAGGTCGATAATCAACACATAACCTTAGTGATTTATCCTTCTTTTTCACGAAAAGAGCGGGGCAGCCCCAAGGCGAAGCACTTGGGCGTATGTACCCCTTGTCTAGAAGTTCGTTGAGTTGCTCCTTAAGTTCAGCTAATTCGTTTGGAGCCATTTTATACGGTCTTCTAGATATTGGTGCGGTTCCGGGCTGAAGTTCAATTTTAAATTCTACTTCCCGATCAGGTGGCATTCCCGGCAAATCATCCGGAAACACATCGGGAAACTCACATACTACCGGTATGTCCTCTAATTTCTTTATTGCTAGGTGCTGAATTTGGTTTCTAGAAATTTTTGGACACGGTAGGGATAAGACCGATTTGCCGCATATGGGTGAATTTAATTGTACTTCCCGATTATCTATGTGTAGCACCGCCCTATGCAATTTCATCCACCTCATTCCTAGTATCACATCTATTCCTTGACCATTTAAAACGATTAGTCTAGAGGGATATATTCTTCCAGCCAAATCAAGAGAGACATTTCTTGCCTCACGGTTTGTGTGAATAAGGCCACCGGGAGACGTGATAGTGTATGAAGTTTGCAAAATGGTGGATGGTAGATGCAATTTGTCCACACATGCTTGACTGATGAAATCATGTGTGGCGCCGGAATCGAAAAGAACGAAAGCGGAATGTCCGGATATAGAAAACATACCCGAGAGGACCGGTTCTCCGGCTTGCACATCTTCGACCGTAGTAAAATTCACACGGCCGGTCTTGGTGGGGGTTTTGTTGTGATTATTGCTGTTGTTGCCGCGGTTATTATTGTTGCCATTATTTCCGCGGTGGTGCTGATGCTGATTATTCCCACCGTTGTTGCCATTGTTGCGGCGAGGGTGTGGGCATTCTCTCGATGAAGTGACCAATGCCGCCGCAGTTGAAGCATGGCTGCTGCGGGGATGGTCCGGCACCTTGGTTATGCTGCTGCGGAAGGTGTTGGTGACCACGGTGCTGATAGGAGTGGTGGGGCGCACGATAAGGCTGCTGGAAGGTAGTGCGTTGCCCACCCATTGGAGGCACCGGGACACGGAATTTCTGACCAGTGGGGCTGGTCACTGCAAGCTTGAACTTGTGAGGTGGCGCACCGGATGAACTCCCCGCGGCGCGCTTCCTCTTCTTATCATCCTGATTGACGCGAATGGCGTCCTCTTGCACAATGGCGGCACTAACCAATTCATTGAACGTGCCACTTAAGAGAGCAAGGCGGTCTTGCAGTTTCGGATTTAGACCCTTCCGAAAGCACTCACGCTTCTTCGCATCCGTGTCAGCATGATAGGAAGCATACTGGGCAAGATAGTTGAATTTCCGAGCATACTCTTGCACGGTGCTGGAGCCTTGCTTCAGGTCAACAAATTCCTGAAGCTTCCTTCTCATGACACCGTCAGGAATGTGGTGTGCACGGAAGGCTGCCGAGAATTCCGGCCAGAGCACCCGGTGATCCGCGGGGAGCGCAGCGGTGTAGTTTGCCCACCACGCACTAGCCGACCCACGGAGCTGCTGTGCTGCAAACAGAGTCTTCTGGTGCTCGGTGCAATTCAGAAGAGCAAACTTGGACTCCACAATACGCAGAAAATTATCTGCTTCCAGGGGGTCCTTTGCTTCCGAGAAAGACGGCGGTTGAGTCGCCCAGAAATCCCCATAAGAGGTGGGGCGGGGCTGTGGTGGAGGAGCTGCTGCCTGGGCATTATTGTTCTGGCTCGCCAGGAACAGCCGAAACATCTCGTTCTGATTATGAACGAGTTGCTCCACAGCAGTCAACGGTGGTGGAGGAGGTGGCTGCGACGAAGCACCCTCCCCCGAATGATCCACCGTGCGACGAGTGTTCACCATCTGCCACACAATTTAATTACACCATTAGTCTCAGCGTTTCGGAGCCATAGACAATGATAGTAATTAAGGGACATGATATGGACATGAATTTCAGAATGCAATCCATAGGAGGAAAATTTCATCAGGTGCTGAAATTGATGGAGTAAAAGTTTCGGTATGAAATTTTCAGATTGCATAACCTGGGAGATTAATTTCCATGATCTGAAATTGATAAAACCAGAGATTTTTGCTCACAATTTCAGACCATTCAAACTTAGTAAAATTTCCTTACGGTTCTGAATTTTGACGGAACGAGACATATATTCATTAAACATAAGCTTAGTGTTTCATATATATTTCGAGGTGCAACCCATTTGTACACAAAAGCGCGCGATATTAACACTTCTTAGCGCGGGGTTATACGTCCAGGATATTCCGGCCTAGCTAGTCATCCATACTCCCTATGCTGTCAACCTACCCAAAACACAGCGACCACTACGTTCTTACGTACGTACAAGCCACTAGTTCTTGTTCTTTAGTACACTACCATTAATTTTACAAGTTCCTTTCTTAACACTAGTTAGCAGTCTAAGCATCGCTGTCGGTGTCTTCCGGGTTGTTCACATCGGAAGCATCGCTAGCAGCGTCGTCCCCATTGTTCTCCGGTGGTGGTGGCTGTAACAGGTTCCAGTGAGCTGCCAGCAACACCTGGTGGTGCTGCTGTAACGCGGCCAACTGGTGCTGGAGATTCCCTATCTCCGCGAACAGCTGGTCCATGTTAGTCTGTGCGGTCTGAAGCTGTCCATGCAGGAATTGCATGGTGGCCTGCTGGGAGTGGATGGTCTCATCCTTCTGAGCATTAGAGGTCTTAGCTGCATTTAGCTCATTCAGCGCCTCAATCCGTTCCTCATCACAGAACGTAGCCATCTGCTCATGTTCCGTCTTTTCCTGCTCAGCCCTTTCCTTTGCCCTATCCGCGACGACACGTAGGTTATCGCTGAAGATAAGGTCCTCCTGCACTTCCTTGATACGTGCAGTCAGAGCAGCATTTTCCTGCTCCAGCTCGGTGATACGGGCGGTCAGCTGCTTGTTCTCCTCTTTGGCTGAGTAGTAGTCGTCCGTGACGTCGGTGAGACGATCGGTGAGGTCTTCCACCTCAGATCTCAGCTGATTCCTTTCAGTCATGAGTTGCCTCGCATCCATCTATAGATCATGGTTAGGGATACATTTTGAACAGCATTATTATCAACATTTAAGTACATAAAAGCTCAAAGTAGGGTACTGAAAACAGAATGAAACTACATTCCTTACAACGTGACCGGTTCTGAACCCTCTCTGTTTTTCCCCAATTTCGTCCCTGTTTGTACAGTAAAATTTACCAAATTTTATGACCAGATGCTAGAGGATGTCCTAAGCTTTCCAACGCATCCTAGAACACGAAAAAATCTTAAGCGGATCAAAAGATATGGCGATTTCCGGCTCGACGGATTTTTTGCCGAGGTTTTCTGGAAATGCCGGTAACTCAAAACTGGCTCTCTGTTTTTGCTTATTTGACCGGCTTAACGAATTTTCCTTGCTGACCTGATATTAGATGAAATGTGGGGCATAACACGAGCTTTCCAGAATGGGGTAGATCATTTTATTTGGAGAAGTACTTCAAGAGTTATCGCGATTTTCGTGAGACACCCGAATCTGCCAACCCGGCGATTCGGTGAAAATCTGGCAACCTTTTGCCAGGTTTTCGGGTAAGTCATTTTCAGTATGGTTCCACTCTACTTTTACTTGGATCATCATGCCAGGGTGATGGTACGTGTTATGAGCTTTCCGGATTGTGTTTAATCGTTTCGTTTGAGTGAACGATTTAAAGGTTGTGGCCGTTTCCGTGAATCGATAATCGGTTAGGGTTTAGTTCTCAATCGGGCGGGGTTCTCTGCCCGATTTTTGGATATCATGCACGAATTGTGTTGAGATTTTGGTGAGTTGTTCGAGACCGTGTTTTTGCATTCTTGATCGATTATCCCATGCAAGGGTGATGCATGGCATGAATGATGACATGAATGCCGTCAACCTACGTCCTTTCCAAAAACAAAATGCGTGATCGGTCTATATATAGCCGACCACTCGTTTTTGTGGCAACACACACACGATCTCATCACGGGAACTACACGATCTAAATTTCGTGGTTAGCGTACCTGCAAGAGACCATTTCAGCAACATTACATCAAATTCAAAAGAAACTACGAAAACAATTATTCCACACCTTCTCAACTTCCTCACATCATCATCTTTCTCATAGTAACGGTTTATAGAAAGAACCGCCCCGTGGATTGCCACGAGCCAACATTGTCCCGTATTATTACTTCCGCGGGCACGGAGCGCTAATTTAAATTGCAATCATACCTGGGCCGGGCCGTAGTTGCGAAAACTTAAACAAGCATAACCCAGGGTTAGTTTTGCCACATCTATTTCTACTATAGACCTTAATTGGGCTTTCTAGGTCGTTCCTCACCGTATAAATGTGTTGGTGGTTTTTAGAATGACCCGTAGTGTACGGCATATCCCGACACGGCTCGATACCAGCTGTGACACCCCTACCTCGCGGAGCGAGAGGGATTGTCGAACAGGATCGTATCGGGAGACATTCGACGAATCGAACGTACCTTGCACATACATCGGGAATACATTCATCATTTTATTACATCGTGAAACTACTTGAGTAATAAGTTTCATACATAACCTCTTAATTATTACAAGCCATTGTTCAAATTTCAAATTACAATACATAAGTGTAGTGTTGTTTTACAATACTTGATAAAGTCTCGTGCGGAAGCGTAAACATCTCGACGGTATATATATATAGCTTACTAAGAGAACCACACCAGCCCATACGGCATGGTCTCACTCTTGAGTCGGTGAAGCGGGAACCCACTCCACGGTCCACTCCCGAGGTTCCTCGCCTTGACACACATACTTCCCGCAGCAATCACAATAATCGGGCTGCGGGAATCCTGAAAATAGTTTCAACACAAACCCCGAGTATCTAATATACTCTGCAAGGCTTACCCGTCAAAAATGGTTCTAAGAACCGACCCTAACATGCAGGGGCTTGACCTGGCTTGCGGGAACTTGCAAAAAAAAAACAGCACCTAAGGAATTGTCTAACTCATATTTTAGCCAAGTTAAGAGGGTGGAAACAAAATCATAAATTTTGGTGAGCACGACTAACAAGCATGGTTGCAATACATGTCTTTAATATTCAACAACAGCAAGCTTTAATCATCATATTCTCTTATTACTACGATGCAATCTGCTCGAGACAAGTGGTACTCATCACCGCGAGGGACGGCGATATATATCGATTTACACCCTGCAGGGGAAACCCAAATGCACGACATACGCATCATTTAAGAACACGTATGGCCACCTTTCACAAGATTATCATAGATATGAGCCGGGTCCACCCTCCGAGTGTGCATTCCACATGCAACCACAGTAGCGTCGGGTCCAAGGGTAATCACACACCCTCCGTCTACTCACATACCCGTGCATCCACCGTGACCAACACTTTGCACAAAGGGTGGAGTTACCGTCCAACACTACGACTCTCAAGTTACGTCAGCTTACCAACTCCCATACGAAGGTATGCATTTGGTACACAACTCAATACTTGCTCGCGGAGTCACAACGAACGGTCCTTGACCGACACATACGGGGCTATGGCGAACAAGGGCCAACCTTGTCACCGCATCCTACACATGCTCTTCCCCGTACGGTCTCCAATTAATCATGTGGGGGTAACCAAAATTTAATCCCTAGACCGGGTGATCTCCAAATCACTCGGTGTTGCTACCGATAAATTATTAAGCATAGCACTAGCGATTAGGATTATACTTAACCAAGACCACCGGATACAGGAATCTAGTGCAACTAGGTTTCCGAGCAACTCCTAAACGTAAATGCACAATACATCATAGACGTATGTGAAAATAAAGAGAACTTTAAAACATAGGTCATGCTCCGGGGCTTGCCTTGATTCGGTTCGTAGTTAACACACTCGAACTCGCTCACTTCAAGTTGGTGCCCTCCTTGATCTTCAGCTCCGGTCGGAGTTCCTATATGAATGCATATGCAGTGCATGAGCAATAGATGAATTCGTATTTATATAGTTCATGGAACTTTCTCAATAATATAATGTAACGAAACGTTTGCATAAATTAAACATGTTCTCGAATCGTGATGATGTGGTCATGATGGTGGTAAGTGTGGTTTGTTTCATGGGGACAACCTTCTAATTAGGTAAACTTTCCATCATTTAGTATAAATGTACATGCTGATTTTGAGATCAAGAAGATAGGGTATAATTCATTATTGATATGAGTGCGACTGAAAATAACTATATGACTAAGTGCTGCCATGTGATGATGTATAGCAATTGTAGTTATGCATTAATATTTATATGACATAATCTTGGACTAACTTATTTACGTACATTTCTTGGTATACATCAGTACCAATCTTTTCCTTATTAATTAGTATGCAAGAGGTTGATGTTCATTTCTTAGGATGAAGTTTTATCACTACGTTATACATCGTGCACCATAAGCACCCATCATTTCATGTGGTTTTGCTATGATTTAACCTACACCATATATGACCGTTCTTGCCCAAAATATAAACATTATTATGACATGTTTAATTGTACCATGTAAATGTGACAAATTATCTAGCCATAACAGAAGGTAAAAGGGCAATTTGAGCTTGGCCCATTCTCAGCCATTTTATTTAACTAAGTCAGGGTTGACAGGCTGCTTGTGAAGCCATCTTAAGGTGTTCCAATCTTAATATTTTGCTATAGAACTTAGGTGAATCATGTTGGGTCATGTAAAGTACGCAGTTCAAGGTTTACAACAAACATATAGTTGTTTTATTTGGATCTGTATTCAAAAAGTTATTGAATTATAAAAACGCCAAGTTGTCACGAGACCATAACAGATTAGCATTTTAGAGTGCTTATATCTTTATTTTTCTACATATGAAGTACTGGGATTATGACACTACGTTAAAGTACAAGTTATCTACTTTCCAAAGAGCCCTTGCTCATGCAGTTTGGATCCGGGGTCCAGAAGTTACATCATTTTCAAAATGCAATCTGGTTAAGCAGCGTGGTCGTGTTAGCATTTTCATCTTGCTCAAAAATTAAATTTTACCATGTAACCATAGGTGTTCATGTATTCCATATTGAAGTACAGGTTACAAACTTTCCAACGCACTTTGAATCGTTCAAATCAGCGGCGTAAAACTCGAGTTATGATTTTTCTAAAATCCTTAACCGTTACGAAGTTGCAGCACGATTCGAAAATTTGGCTAAGTGTCGCGCGCGGGGGGGCTCGCCTGGAACGGCGGTGGAGCTCACCGGCGGCGCGCTAGGGCTCGCCGCAGGGGCCGGGCTTGGCCGCCTGTGCACGGTTTTCGACGGCGCACCGTTTGGTGGAGGTGGGGAGACGGTGTGGTGAACGGAGCATGTCTCGCGACGAGCCATGGCGGATGCGGCGGCTCCGGCGTGGGAGCTCGTGCTCGCCAGTGCAGGGAGAGGAGGGGCGGCCAAGGCTGAGAGCGTCACCTGCTCGAGGGGAAGCTCGGCGCGGGGTCGAAGGAGGGAGAGGGGTCCGGGAGGTAGCAGCTCGTCGGAGGGGTGGCGGGGACGCGGTGACCGGCGGCGAAGAAAATGGGCTTTTTCTTCTCCGTTCGGCGCGGTTGAACCCGGGAAGGGGCGAGAGAGGTCCGTTAGGGTCTTGCACACCTTCCAGCGGCAGAGGCACGACATGAGCTCACCCGAGCACCGCTCAATCGAGCTTGCCGGCGTTCATGGTGGAGGCGGAGCCCTTTGCGGATTTTTGGCGATTGGCGCCGACGGAGGAGAGGAGAAGGTCGGGGACCGGGGTTAGAGCTGCTCGGGAGTTCGGCGAAACACTTGTGCGCAAATGGGGGGCTGCAATGCGGGGAGAGGCGACGCAGGGGGAAAAGTCCCGGCGGCGGCCATGGCGAAATCCTTCCCCCGCCATCGACGGCCGAGCTCGCACGCTTCCGGGCGAAGCCACATGGACGATGGACGACGCGTGGAGCTGCACAGCGCGGCGAGGACGGGCGGCGCCTAACCGGCATGGGCACCGGCGGCGAACGCCGCTGACGGTGGCCCTGGCCACCGTGCCGGCCTCTCGTTCAAATGGGATTCTCACAATTTACAGCTTTGCCACTGCTGTCCTTCTCTCGTAAATTGCTCATAGAATTTGATCTTTTTAAATTTTTGCAAACCAAATTTTCTGTGGTTCCTTTGGATTATGTGGAACAACTTTTCTGATAGGCCAAAATTCAATTTCGAAATGTAAAAATTTATAAAAATTGTTGAACAGGTGCTGTTTCTGCTTAGAGTTGAATTTTTCTAGGGATTTGTGCTGTCCCAAAAATTCAGGAAAAATGTCCTAAATTCATGTCTTGATGTGTTCTACCAGATTGTGCAAAAATTTGGGGTTACCACCTTGGAGAATGTTTGAGATCTCAATAGCTAGGGTTTGGAAATATTAAAAACCCTAATAGAACTCTAACCCATTATTTCATGTGACTTGCTAATGATTTTTTTATTTGCACATGCAAGTTTGCATTTAGTACAGTAACAACCTGAGTTTGTGACACGGGGTGTCACAATGGTCATGTAAAGTTGTGGTTTCCCACGACTATAAAAGAAGACTAAGAGTCACATATAAACACACATGTATAATCTTGAGTTAACTTCGCTTATCCAAGTGTCGTTACCTCGCCACCCTGTTCATTTACTTCGCATATTCGTTCACTCGTATTCGGTGTGCTAAGTGAGCTTGTACCTCGCCGCATAGTACACCAACAACAAGCATTTTAGCATCAACCCAAAATATACTTACAATGTCTTTGTCAATATCCAGTTTGGTGGCATATTGGAATGATGGATTCTTCTACAATCTTATTTTGAAAATAGTCAAGCATACTTCAAGCTTCACCATATTTGATCTCTCGTTGCCGCTTGCCTCATAAGTAATTTTTATGGTCATGAAGGGTGTAGAAGGGTGTAATCGAATTAGATGCTCCACCCACTTGACGACATGGTAACTCATTTGCCGCTTTTGTCCCTATTCCCGAGTCATCGACTATTTCAATTTCAAAGCCTTACAAATCTCAAATTTTCCTTTGTGACACCATCAGGTGAAGAGTTTCAGGTAAGTGAAGGTCGTCATTGTGTTTGAAATCCACTTGAGACACTATGTAACCATCTTTTCTCGATCCTTTACAAGATCCATAGGCACTTCACAATTTGTTCTTGTTTCGTCTCGAGAATGTTTTGTTAGCTCGTCTCTTTTATCCCTCCCTCGATGGCGCTCTTTGTTACTAACAAACCTACAGGATATGATCTTTTCATCAATCTTACTTTTGTTTGAGTACCTTTTTCTAACCTCAAAATCTGTATGACTGCCATAAGCTAACCAAAACATCAAAGCCTCATCTCGGATTTGAATTTCATCCCAACGGAAGGTGCAAACTAGGCAGCACATTCTCCCTACGAGATCAAGAATGCAAGATGTCAAAGTAGAGAAAATAAACTGAAAAAGATACGTATTTTAGTAGCCCACATACAAATTACAAACAACAATTGTATGACCAAGTGAAAAAATTAGTGCAATACTCAAAAGCAAACCATTCTAAAGGGCAAATATGAGCTTATATTGCTTACTCATTCGATCCATCATGCTCACAATTTTCATCTTCCTCGATCTTCACGGAGAAACCTTTTTGGACTTCAGCATCACGTGAAATGATTTTCCCTCCATTCCGTCTGTTGCCCTGCGTTTTTACCTTCAACTGAAACCGCGTCCTGCTATTGGGCTGCTGGGCTGCAGTGGGCTTCGTGCAAAAGAATGGATGCATGCAGCAGTGTTAATCAAGCTGCGGAGCGGGCGTCGATCGTCCGGCCGTTAATCACGAGATCGACGGGCGCACGTTAGAGAGAGGACTAGAATTATGGCGCGGACATGGCCGCGCCGTACTGTATTTTATTTTTATTGTACTTCGTTGTAAACCAAAGAATTTTAAGATAGCATAATAGTTTTTAACTTAACATGCCCTCAATAGAAGAATTTGACTGGGTGATATAACAACCATTAGTATGTTCCCCTGTAATTCACCGGTTTAGCATTTTAAAGCAAGCTATCGTCAAAATTTCATAACTATATTCTTGCATGAACATAGAAGAGTGATGACAAAATTTATGCAACAAAATAAGATGTGTTTCGTCATTATTTACTATTGATTAAAATATGATACCATCAAAGTTGTTGGTGGCAATTGTTTGTAACAACATTATTGGATGTGTCTATGGGAACATGTGCACAAATATGAATTCTAGAGCAAATGCACTTTTGACATAAAGAGCTTGTGAGTTAGAATTGTGCACCGGTTGTAACCGAGCTATGATGGTTAATAGCGCACTGCAAGATGCACTTGTAAATAAAAGTAATTATATGTAGTATTTGTGACATCAAAATTTGAATATGGCTTATGTTGCAACAATCATCTCCATTGTGTTTTATTGTAGAGGAAGATTCATAAAAGAGTCATAAATAAGCCAATAAAAAGATAAGTGACACTATTTTAATAAATTATATTTTTCTTCCGTTTTATGTACTTCAAAAACATTTTTTTATATCTCAAATATTATTGTCATCTTGTAATATATACAATCATTGATAGGGATGATAATCAAGCTTCATTTGTACACTTGCTACATGCTTACGTCTTATTACACAACACATAGTTTTTAAAAAACATTAAACCAACAAAGAATTGATGATTCATGGATTAACTATATTATATCTTGATTTATTGGAGTAATATTTAATCAATACAATTTTACTTTTGTTTTGATTGATAATTGTCTAGAGGAAACCTTTTATTCGATTTCAAATTATCATTTTTTTCATAAATTTTGGCTAGCAATGCAAATAAAACATCATTTGTTATGATTGTGTATGCCTACATCTTATTACACGGAAAACACATATTTATTTTTAGAGAGAGACATGTAATAAGGTTAAAAATTACATGTTTATTCAAAGGATGCCTAGTTGATTAATGTGGAAAAGGGCTGAAAAAAATACAAATTTATTTTAGAAAAAGGATGTTTCATCTTTATATATCGAAAGTTTATTTTTGAAAAATATTTACTTTTTCAAAATATACACAATGAATTCTAGAGCAAATGCACTTTTGATATAAAGAGCTTGTGAGTTAGAATTGTGCAGCGGTTGTAACCGAGCTACGATGGTTAAAAGCGCACCGCAAGATGCACTTGTAAATAAAAGTAATTATATGTAGTATTTGTAACATCAAAATTTGAATATGGCTTATGTTGCAACAATCGTCTCCATTGTGTTTTATTGTAGAGGAAGATTCATAAAAGACTCATAAATAAGCCAATAAAAAGGTTAATGACACTATTTTAATCAATTATATTTTGCTTCCTTTTTATGTACTCCAAAAACATTTTTTTATATCTCAAATATTATTGTCATCTTGTAATATATACAATCATTGATAGCCATGATAATCAAGCTTCATTTGTACACTTGCTACATGCTTACGTCTTATTACACAACACATAGTTTTTTAAAAAACATTAAACCAACAAAGAGATCGATGATTCATGGATTAAATATATTATATCTTGATTTATTGGAGTAATATTTAATCAATACAATTTTACTTTAGTTTTGATTGATAATTGTCTAAAGGAAACCTTTTATTCGATTTCAAATTATCATTTGTTCCATAAATGTTGGCTAGCAATGCAAATAAAACATCATTTGTTATGAATGTGTATGCCTACATCTTATTACACGGAAAATATATATTTATTTTAGAGAGAGACATGTAATAAGGTTAAAAATTACATGTTTATTCAAAGGATGCCCAGTTGATTAATGTGGAAAAGGGCTGAAAAAATACAAATTTATTTTAGAAAAATGGATATTTCATCTTTATATATCAAAAGTTTATTTTTTTTGAAAAATATTTACTTATTCAAAATATACACAATGAATTCTATAGCAAATGCACTTTTGACATAAAGAGCTTGTGAGTTAGAATTGTGCACCGGTTGTAACCGAGCTATGATGGTTAATAGCGCACTTCAAGATGCACTTGTTAATAAAAGTAATTATATATAATACTTGTAACATCAAAATTTGAATATGGCTTATGTTGCAACAATCGTCTCCATTGTGTTTTATTGTAGAGGATGATTCATAAAAGACTCATAAATAAGCCAATAAAAAGATTAGTGACACTATTTTAATCAATTATATTTTGCTTCCTTTTTATGTACTTCAAAAATATTTTTTATATCTCAAATATTATTGCCATCTTGTAATATATACAATCATTGATAGGGATGATAATCAAGCTTCATTTGTACACTTGCTACATGCCGACGTCTTATTACACAACACATAGTTTTTTAAAAACATTAAACCAACAAAGAGATTGATGATTCATGGATTAAATATATTATATCTTGATTTATTGGAGTAATATTTAATCAATACAATTTTACTTTAGTTTTGATTGATATTGTCAAAAGGAAACCTTTTATTCGATTTCAAATTATCATTTTTTTTCATAAATTTTGGCTAGCAATGCAAATAAAACATCATTTGTTATGATTGTGTGCCTACATCTTATTACACGGAAAATACATATTTATTTTAGAGAGAGACATGTAATAAGGTTTAAAAATTACATGTTTATTCAAAGGATGCCCAGTTGATTAATGTGGAAAAGGGCTGAAAAAATACAAATTTATTTTAGAAAAAGGATGTTTTATCTTTATATATCGAAAGTTTATTTTTTGAAAAATATTTACTTATTCAAAATATACACAATTGAATAGTGTGGAAATGGCTGAAAAAAACAATTATGATTCTTGAAGGATCTAGATGCGAAATTTAGCCATGGTGGAAGCACCAAGTAATGAAACTTTTCTCGAAGGACCCGGATGCAAAGATATGAGAGCTAAGGTGCAAGGACCGGAATTCAATAGAGTTTTCCTGAAGGATCTATATGTAAGATTCCCAGGGGCATATCCAACACTCACTGTTTATCACATGAGAAATCTAATGGTTAAAATTTCATAGATGACATGGCCATGCTCTTTTGTAAGGAAACCCACGCGGTTTGGATATATAAAGATCCGGTTCCCTAGTTTCACACAGTGAGTAGCACAAGTTGAAAGTTTTTATTAGAAAGTTAGCTCAACAATTTAAGAATGGAAGAAATATTTATTTGTGATGGTATTCTAGCTCTTCCTGCGTTGGCCCTAAAGCAACCTCGTTGACGTTAATTCCGGTCACACACCCAATGCACTAGAGCCTCGTCGTAATGGATTGAACCACCATGTACTTTGTTAATTCCGGTACAACCGTAATTCCATGAGTTTTGATCGTCACCTTGGAGAACTCGTCCAAGAGGGACCACATTGGGAGGAACTCGCGTAAGGGTTGTCCTAGGCTCGGCCGTCCGAGCTAGGACGCCTTCTTCGCCATGGAAATGTGAGAAGAATATAGGGGTTAGAAAAGTAAGGGTAAGGAAAAAGGTAAAAAGATAAAGATAAATGGTTCGATTGGAGTTGGATGTCCTCAACGGGCTGTGACCTTTTATGTTTATAGGGTGATAGGTCTTTTCCCCAAGGAGTCTAGAGCTACAAGGAAATCGGGTTATTGCCACGAGCCGCGTTGCAACAAGTAAAATTTGGGTTGCGATAGCTAGGTCTTATTGCAACAACTTTCATCGATGGTTGTGAAACATTCATAATATTGCCACGAAATAGCTTTTGTTACAGAAAATCTTAAACTTTGTTGCAATATGTGTGAGTAACAAAAAATAATTATTGCAACACAGGGGTACCTATTGCAACAAAGAATTATCGTTGTATGAATTCTAATATATTTGTGACGATTCACCAAGATTATAGCAACAATTGGTTTTTTGTGGCAGTAGATATTTCCCAATGAAACAAAAAATTTGTTGCAATACAAAGAAAATTATTGCCACAATCCATATATTGTTGCATAACGCAATATGTATTGCCATGATTTTTAGCTTTTAGCTCGATTTCTAAGAAATATTTCCATGCATGAGACACGTTAAAGAAATAATATTTCCATAATATTCAAATATAATGGTACTAGTGTAGTGGAAAAGTACCATCCCACGATTATAAGGGAGTTGAGTTCAATTCATGTGTACAACAATGTAAGCTTGCAATTATTCTTTTTGTTGCACAAACTAAATGTCGTTTTATTGCAACAAAGTGAGTCATGGCATAACGTAACATTTTATTTCGTGGTGATAGCCATACGTGTTGCAACAAAATAAAACTTTATATCAAAAGTGCATTTGCTCTAGAATTCATTGTGTATATTTTGAATAAGTAAATATTTTCAAAAAATAAACTACAATGTAACCAGTTTACAAAACCAATTTTGCATGGGTTTTAACCATCTCGTCAGGTTTTGGTCAATTTTGGTGGTCAACACGACCGTGAATAAAAAGAGTGGATTTCAACGACCTGTTTGAAAGGTAGCCTCTACAAAAAGTTTCAAACTTGAAGGGATACCACCGTCAGATCATTACCTTCCATTCACACCTGTCCATCAATTTCATATCTTTCAGTTACATCATTAGCATCACAACATTAGTTCTCCATTAATTGCTCTATTCGTTATAAACTGAAGAATCCTAGGATATTTTCCTCTCAGTTCCAATTCGTTGCTCCACCTCCTCGAATTCCCTCAGTCCCCAGATCTTTTGCCTTTCTCATCATAGCATCATCACTTTCACATATTCTCATGCTTAGCCTCCATTAATACAATGGCATTGGCCGGCCGGAATAGGTACCTTGTCCTTTCAGAGAGTCCAACTTTTCTTATGTGAAATCACTGGCCCAGTGCCTCTCTTTTTGGCCCATGCTCAGAACCTCTCTGAACTTCGTCGATTATTATTCAATTCGTGCAACTGTGCAGATGCTCTGACCTATTTTCCTTTTATCTAAGAGCGTCCTCAATGGTTGCTTCTTAACTAATTCTTATAATTATTTATTAGAGAAAAATAAGAGAAAAAAGATTACTAGCTAAGCAACCTCTAACATTTATTGAGACAATCGACATACGAGTCCAATTATTATTTTATAGTTGATATAAACTCTTATATTACCTCTTAAATGCCTCTTAGATGAGGTGAAGAGTTAGTGTCGTCTCTACCTTTGGAGACGCTCTAACACTTCTTCCTCATGAGTTTTGCAAGTTGCATGTACTGTATGCTAAGGGCATGTACAACGCCATCCCTTGAGTCGTCTCTATAATTAAACTTTTGCATAAACACCCCCACTGAACCCAGAGACGGGGCTCCCCGTTGCCTCGCGAGGCGACGGGCCTTTCCCGTGCTCCGAGACGAAGAAGACGCAAGCTGCAGCATTGTACAACACCATCCTCACATGGCGACGGCGCGCTCGAATCCCGCGTGGGGGCGCGTGCAGAAATCAGCTTGCCCAGATTCTTGCTGCTATCGCGCTGCCACCGGCGAAAATTGCTGCCAACGTGCTAGCAAAGCTTGCTGCAATCAGATCCAGTACGACACGAATTGCACAGGGGAAAGGAGAGATGGTGAGAATCCACCAGCGAAGCTTACTGCTACGCCCGCAAACCTGCTCTCTGTCCAGCTCCGGCTCCAGCCAACTCACCGCATGCTGCCGCCCACGCGAAGCTTGCGGCCACCGCCCGTGCGAAGCTTGCGGCTCCAGCCAACTCGCTATTGCGGCATAGCTGTCCTCGTGCTGCCTAGGAAGCTCGTTGCCACCGCCGCCCAGTACTCCTCCACTTGTCCGCTCGCACCGCACAAGATTAGATGGGTGGCGGCGGGAGAGAGAGAGACGGGTCACGGAGGACCTCACGGTCATGGGTGATGCCATCGGATAAGATATGGTTGCATCTTTATTTTGGGTCCATGTGTAAGAGGTGGAAGGGAAAATACTCGTTTAATTTATGTTCAAATACTAAAAAAATTAAATAAAGTCCTCAAGGTGAGTCTCGACTTTCTTTATTTGCACTTCTGATTCCACTATCTATCAAATAATAGCTATGATCTATTGTCTATCAAATAACAACACAATGATATACAAAATAATATACATGAATGATCTTCGCTACATGTGAAGCATTAAATAGTCCGTAGACGACTCTCTGTCTGTGGGTTGTATGATCTGCTTCTTCAGCTGTCTATATGTTATATTCGAGACTCTTGTAGACAGGAGGCCGTCTGTGGGTTGTATATGCCCTAAAGTGACGAATTCAATACTAGCTTTTTGCCTAGGTATAAATCAAACATTAGTTTCAAGTGCTCTTACGGCTTGCAGGTACTCTTAATTTCTTAATTAATTAACTAAACATAACTCAATATTCTAATTTTCTTCCCAAGGTGACACTCATGTCTGTGATTATAGGCTAACGATTTTGAACAAATACAAAAATCTGGCATCCCTAAAAAATATAGTACAAGCTAACAAGCATCTGGCAGACTGGCACTATTAAGGTAAGACTTTCTTTTGTAACATGGTTCAGCACCACTATTGTTAATTCTTCAGCGTGGCCGGACAAATAAATAATAAAGCATGTTTTTAATTAAGTATACTACTTTTAATAATAAATTTGAATTCTTCATTTCCAGTCACTAAATTCTCACTTTTCAGGCAAGCACATGGCGCGGATTACCTTTCAAGAAACCAGAAAATGTGCTACATATGCAGTGGAAATAGCTTTCTTCAACAACTATCTAGTAAAATTTTAATATTGTGGACCTCACCATTGAGACAGCCACATGATAGAAAAATAAAATGCTCATAACATTAAAAGTAACTGCGTCGAGATATGATGTCCTCTAAAGGCCTGAAGCTACTAGCGTCATCTAGTTATATAAAAGATACACACAATTCACGGTTTAAACACGACAATATCCATCTGGATTACTGTACATGCCCTAATACTTCGACAGAGCAACTCAGCTAAGTGGGTAAAAGGGAGATGAACCCATAGAAGGAAGACGACAGTAGCAAACATCCTACTAAGTTAGCAGAGCAAGTGCCAATGCTGCACAGCGGAGTCCTAGATGGCTGGAGATAATATATATTGAAGACCTATATTTGATTGCCCTACCTTTTTGGCTCAGATGTCCGACCTCAATGACAATCAAATGGCAAGGGGATGCTGGGAACAAGTGCAATGAAAGGTAAATTACAACTCCACTCATCAATGTACATGTCAGCAACTTTAGGACCCAGAGTGCATATGATGACCACATATACAAGTCAAAATAAAACAAAACAAACAAATGGAATAAGGATAACTTTTCATGAAGTCCATAACATTAACAAATTTCAAAATGTAAAATGTGGTGCAACATAAATCCATATGCAATTAACTTGCTATTTAGTGCTGACATGGACTACTATTTATTAGTTGCACTGAAATCAAGTAAACTATGGGGCGTTACAAAATGACCTGCTCAAAGGAAGTTTCTTTGCACTGCTCCAGATGCAAAACGGGAGGACAAACCTTGTGACATGTTCTCTGGATCTAAGCTGACCTTTTGCCGCCCAGCAGACAGATCCTTCTCACGGTCCCATGGTTTCCATGGGTGATTTCCCTCCCATTCATCTTTTTCGTTTTGCTTTTGCTTCTTTTTCTCCTTCTTGCTCTCTCGGTGCTTCTGCACAAGAGATACAGATCGTTTGGAGGTATTGTACTTATCTACAATTGAAGCATCTGGGTTTTTGCTCTTTGAGTCATCCACTTCTGCAATCGCCTTTGTTTTATTGTAGGCCTCTAAATAGCTGCATCAGAAAAGACAACGATTTAAAGATGGTATGAGTTTTTTTTCCGAATGATGGTATGAGTTTTTTTTTTCCGAATGAAGAACTTTATTCAGGCTAAATAATGTTGTTAAAGATCACACTAGGAAGTGTTAACACCAACAATCTCGCGACTAGCAAGATCACTCAGACACACCGGACTAAAATTAAAATAAACTTTACTTTGATGTAAATTTAAAGATGATATGAGGTTAACAACTCCTGACTTCAACGAATGGAAATGTTAAAAATATATTGCAGCTAGTTTTGTATAGCATATAAATGTCCCTTTCCCTAATTAAGTCATGCATCTTCATGCTGGTTGGGTGCACAGAATTCCCATGTCATGTGAGATCAACAGCAACCATACAGCACGAGAACACAACACTTTATCTCAGTAGTAAATGCCCTAATACTTCCATACAAAGTCTATAGGGCATAAATGCATTTGCCTCATTTATCTATTTGCAACGCCTAGCCTCGATAAATAAGTGAATCCTATTTAGTATGGTGGCAGTAAAGCATTAATGGTTAACTCTGCTATGTGGGCTTTTAGTCCTCTACGTGCAAATGATAATTGATTACTTGTTTGGGAGAAAGCATAATGCTCGATTATTGTTTATTGATGCTACATCATCATCAGTTATGAAAAATAGAGGTGGAAGTGGAAAAAAATAAAAATACCATTATGGGAATAAAAATGCCAAAACTGTACCTGTGCTGTGCTTTTTGCGCTCTATCAAGGGGACTATCAGTCCACACGCTTGTGTCCCCACGCCCTTCTTTACCGTGCATGCTAAATGACTTAGTTGAATGCATTGGCACTCCAGCCTGCGAAAAGGAAAATATGATGTTTACAAGGGTCAAAGAGGGCATGATGAAGTAATCATCCTTTGAAAAATAGTAAAAAGCAATTAAACAAATAAACATTATCATTTACTTTTCTCTCAGGTGGCAATGTAGTCATCCATTCATCTCTCTTTGGTGGCTGTTTTGGACCTGCCAAAAGTTCTTCATCACCCTCCAAGGATATACCTACATGGAAAAAAAGTTAGTCTTGATGTTTATGATGAATCCCGGTGACCGTCTCACTCTTGACCATCTTATCATAATTAATATAATTACCAAGATCAGATAAGAATCCGAGTGAGTGCATAAAAAAAAGGTTACAAAGTGGGTAAAGTGTAGTAGTTTACAGGGCTGCAGTCCTCAAGTGAAGGGGTCACTAAGAACACAAATTAACTTTACCGGATTATAGTCCACAAAGTATTCCAAAACAATTTATCCTTCTCAAATTTTACTACAGCATTAGAGAAAACAAAATACTACAAATTCTTTAAAAAACCCTTTCCGTATCTCAATATTCAAACCAAGTGTAGGAAATATAATTGGGGCTTGATAATAGATTGTATTCCATTGACCAATGATGGTTACAATATACAGACTCCACCTAGGGTGCCTGCCAGAGGGCGCACCAGAAGGGTGCCAGCCCTAGGATACGGCGGTAAACCTAGTGGGCCCCATGGGCCTAATAAGGCCTGACCTAATACACAATAATTCTAACACCCCCGCAGTCACAACGTCTCTAGCCACAAGGTGAGACATTGAGACTGGAGCGAAACTCAACAAAAGTTGATGTCAGCAGCCCCTTTGTGAAGATGTCAGCATATTGGGAGGTTGTTGGAACATGAAGCACCCGAACTTGTCCTAAGGCCACCCGCTCACGAACAAAGTGGAGATCAATCTCAACATGCTTGGTTCGTTGATGCTGGACTGGATTGGAGGACAAATACACAGCACTCACATTGTCACAATAAACAAGAGTGGCCTTCGACAATGGGCAGTGAAGTTCCTGTAGAAGTTGTCGTAGCCAAGAGACCTCAGCAACAGCATTAGCTACAGCCCGATATTCAGCTTCTGCACTAGAACGAGAAACAGTATTCTGCCGCTTAGAGGACCAAGACACAAGGTTACCACCGAGGAACACTGCATAACCAGACGTGGAGCGACGTGTGTCGGGGCAGCCGGCCCAGTCAGCATCAGAATAAACTACTAACTCAGATGGAGAAGATGAGTGAAGCTGCAAACCGAAATCAACAGTGCCACAAATGTATCGAAGGATCCTCTTCAGTGCTGCTAGGTGAGCCTCTCGTGGGTCATGCATGTGAAGACATACCTGTTGAACAGCGTAAGTGATGTCGGGCCGGGTGAATGTAAGATACTGAAGTGCACCTGCCAGGCTGCGGTATTGTGTGGCATCAGCTACAGGGGGACCGGCAGTAGCAGGAAGTTTGGGATTGGTGTCCACAGGGGTGGTGCATGGCTTGCACTCGGACATGGATGCCCGCTCAAGAATATCCAATGCATATTGTTTCTGGCTTAAGAACAGCCCAGAATTTTTGTGCTGAACACTGACACCCAAAAAATGATGTAGAGAGCCGAGGTCCTTCATAGCAAATTCATCCTGGAGGGCTGCAATAATTCTCCGGAGAAGGTCGGTGGACGACGCTGTTAGAACAATATCATCAACGTAGAGTAGCAGGTAGGCCTGCTCGGTGCCATGGCTGAATATAAAGAGAGAGGTGTCCGACCGAGCCTCCGTGAATCCCATGGTGAGAATGAAGGAGGCGAAGCGACTGTACCATGTACGAGGGGCCTGCTTGAGGCCGTATAAGGACTTGTTGAGACGACAAACGTAGTCGGGGTGGGCAGAGTCAACAAATCCAGCAGGCTGACTGCAATAAACTGTCTCGGTGAGGGTGCCATGGAGAAAGGCATTTTTGACATCCAACCGATGAACTGGCCACTCGGCGGGAGATGGCAATGGAGAGCACTGTATGCACGGTGGCTGGCTTGACCACGGGACTGAAGGTCTCATCATAGTCGACACCGGGTCTTTGAGTGAAGCCGCGAAGAACCCAGCGGGCCTTGTATCGATCGAGGCGCCCGTCTGCGTCAAACTTGTGGCGAAATATCCATTTTCCTGTGACGACATTAGCTCCTGAAGGGCGAGGCACCAAGTCCCAAGTTCGGTTTGCTTGCGGAGCAGAGTGTTCCTCTTCCATGGCAGCACGCCACAGGGGATCGGTGAGGGCAGCTTGGAAGGACTTTGGTACAGGTGAGATAGCTGCCTCGGCATGGTAGAGAGCCGGCAAACGATAACCGTGCTTGGCCCCGGTGACCATGCGATGATCATTCCGAATCGGAGAAACTGGAACAGCGCCCTTGGGAAGGACAACGGGACGCACCGGTGGCGGCGTGGGAGGCTGAGCAGCCTCGTGGAGAACCGGCCGCAGCAGGACGCACCGGTGGTGGCGTGGGAGACGGAGCAGCTCTGTGTAGGACCGGCCGGCCGACGAGTGTACACATAGTGAACAGGTGGCTTGCTGAAGCTCGGAGGCTGGACGCGGCTCTAGCGAGGCCGCGTGTGGCGCAGGTGAAGCCGTGGCCGCGCGTGGCGCGAGCGAAGCCGCGCGGGGCGCAGCTGGTGCAGCGAGTAGCACGAACCCGGGGGTGATCGGTGGGAGCACCGGTATGATGTCCAGCTCGGCGCGCCCGGGGCGCAGCGACCGAAGCTGAACGGCATCCATCGGTGATCCGAGAGGCCGCCAAGGGAGTACCTATAGGAGAAACAGGAGCTCGAGGAAGCTCAAAGTTAGTTAGAAAGTCAAGCTCATCAAACGGTGATGAGGGCCGAGAGCCGGAAAGGGGAAGCTAGACTCGTCGAAGACGACGTGTCGGGAGATAATCACACGGTTGGTGGACAGATTGAGGCACCGATATCCTTTATGATCGGGTGAGTAGCCAAGAAAAACACGAGAGGACGGAGCGTGGCGCAAGCTTGTGCGGGCCGTGGAGGAAAGGTTAGGGTAGCAAGCACAACCGAATACCCGGAGCTCGAGTAAGTAGGGTGAGTACCGTGTAGGGCGAAGTAGGGCGAGGCAAGCTGCAGAGTCTTGGTGGGGAGCCGGTTGATGAGAAAGGTGGCTGTATGCGAGCCGTCAACCCAATAAGATGCGAGCATGGATGCTTGGAAGAGTAAGGTGCGCACTACATTGTTGAGGGTGCGAAGCATGCGCTCGGCTTTCCCGTTACGTGGCGATGTGTAGGGGCGGGACATACGTAGGGTTACTCCTTTGGTGAGGAAGAAGGACCGGGAGGAGAGGTTGTCAAACTCCCTACCGTTGTCACATTGGACATTTTTCACGGAGCAGCCGAACCGTGTGGTCACATACGCAAAGAAGTTAGCTAGCACGGAGAAAGTGTCGGACTTAAGGCGCAAAGGGAAAGTCCAAACATAATGTGAGCAATCATCAAGAACAACGAGATAATATTTGAATCCGGAAATGCTAACAACCGGAGATGTCCACAAATCACGATGAATTAAATCAAAGTTGTTGAGGGCACGAGATGATGAGCTAGCAAATGGTAGGCGTACATGACGACCAAGTTGACAAGCGTGGCAAATGTGATCACTAGGGATTTTATTACACGAAATTGCGGAAGAGCTACCAAGGCGTGATAGTGTTGTCGGCCCGGGTGACCAAGACGCCGGTGCCACAAAGATGAGGATGATGCGGCAAGCGTGCAAGTGGGCGGGCTGGAGGCTCGCCGGTGACTGCAATGTGTAGAGGGGGCCCGGGCTGTCACATCGGAGGAGGACGGTCCCGGTGCGAAGATCCTTCACGAGAGAAACCGAAAGGGTCAAACTCAACAGAGACAAGATTATCGGTGGTAAATTGGCGAACGGACAAAAGGTTCTTAACGATGTTGGGAGCGAGGAGAATATTATTGAGATGAAAGGAACCATTAAGAAAGGTGTAGCCGATCTGATGACAGGAAGAGTAGAGCCATTACCGACAATGATAGATGAAGGATATGTAGTGTGTGGGAGTGGAGTAACGTTACCGGGATGCGGCGACATGTACGAGGTGGCACCGGAATCGAGGACCCACTCGGAAGTCGGTGGTGGTGGCGTCAATGTGGCCGTGCTCGAACGCACCGGCAAGTGTGTGGGGATCCCACGGGAACCAAGCCGGCCGTCGATGTGGAGAGGACGGCACCGGAGGATTGAACACGCCCGGTCGGGGAAGCTGCAGTGGCGCCGGTAGGCCGAAGTGGTGCTCGGTGCCATAGGGGTGGCCAAGTGGGGAGCCGGTAGGAGCCGTGGCGCGAGACCGTAGGGCGCCGTGGTGCCAAACATCGGCGCACCCGAGAGCAGCGCTCGGTGGTGCGGTGTAGAGGCGCCGGGGTGGGGGCGCGAGGGCGTTGGCCGGTTGGAGCAGTGGAGCCGCCGGCCACATTTGGATTGTCCCGGTCCATGGGTTGTAGACGAGAGGGCCGGTGGGCATCGTTGTTGCGGCCGCCGCGGCGGCGACGGCGCCCTCCGTTGCCGCTCGTAGTTGTTGCCGAGTGACCAGTGCTGGCGCCGCCGCCAAGAGGGGCGGAAGACGGGGCACCGGTGGGCGTGCGGGTGGAGCAGCGGGCGACGGGGCAGGAGCGGCGGCGAGGGCCGTAGCCGCCGGAGAGGGCCGCGGCATGTTGAGCTCGGCGAGGCGCGAGTCCGAGCGAACGTCCCGAACGGAGGGAACGGCTTCGACGGGTGATGAGTTGGGCCATGAACCGAAACCGCTCATTGAGACCACGCAGAACGTTAAGCACAAGAGTGCGATCGAGAACGGGCTCACCTAGATCACCCAGGGCGTCGGCCATAGCTTTCATCTTGCGGCAGTACTCATCAATGGGAAGGGGCCTTGCACAAGGTTGCGAAACTCGGCATCAAGCTGCGAGTGCGCGAGTCTCCCTATTGCCGAGGAACTGCTGTTCAATCCCGAGCCATGCGGAACGTGCGGTGGCGGCACCCCGCTCATGCACGGTCTCCATTAGTTCCGGGAGATGGAGTTATAGATCCAGGACGGGACAACGCATTCCATGCGAACCCATGCCGGATCATTGGGGTAGCCAAAGTCGGTGAGGACATGATCCTTGAGCGAGTAGCGGCCGAGGGTGAGGAGGATGTACCCTCGCCACTTGGTGTAATGCGGCGACTGCAGATCAAGGAGGACCGGAACAAGGGCCTTGATGTTCCGGACTCGCTGCGGCCTGTGCATGGAGATTGGTGATGGCAGCGGCCTCGTAGTCGTCGGAGAGGCCGTCGTCGTCGGCAGCATCCTCCGGGCGTGAAGGGTCGCGTAACAGGGCTGCTTGCCGTTCTAGGGCGGCAGCAGCATCCCGCTCCTGTTGGAGTGTTTCAGCAGCGATGCGAACGCGATCCTGGGCCGCGGCGGCTGCTTTGAGGAGGGCAGCATCCTTCCGGAGCTGATCGCCGAGAGCAGCGTTTGTTGCCTTGGCCTCCGCAGCGGCATCTTCCAAGCAGCTTGGCTTGCACCTCGGCATCATCGCGTCGCTTGGCGGCGGCGGTAGCGGCAGCACCGGCATCAAGGACAGCGGCGGAGGGCGTGGCAGAGCTGGAGGAGAGCTCGGTGGGGGCTATGGGCTTGCCAGCCATGGACGGCGGCTAGGGTTTAAGCGGAAGCTAGGGTATAGGACCGTAAAAGTCTCTGTATACCATGTAGGAAATATAATTGGGGCTTGATAATAGATTGTATTCCATTGACCAATGATGGTTACAATATATAGACTCCACCTAGGGTGCCTGCCGGAGGGCGCACCGGAAGGGTGCCGGCCCTAGGATACGGCGGTAAACCTAGTGGGCCCCATGGGCCTAATAAGGCCCGACCTAATACACAATAATTCTAACACCAAGTGTAAGAAACCAATCATACGGGAATTAATAAAACCTAAATGCCCCTCTCAACCAACTTCTCCAAAAGGTTGGAATGGTTAAGTCGATATACCAGCAAGTCATTTCCCCTGTTTTGTCAACTTTTGAACTATTTCAAGAGTCAAGTCGAGTGATAGTCTACCTCCCGCCATCATCCACTCAATATTTCCCAATCAGCTCTCTTCTTCGGCCATTTTGTCCCTCTCCTATTTAAGGCGCACCAAGCTAGCCTAGCCAGCTAGAGCTAGGCCAAGCACCAAATAAACTAAGGTCCCTTGCCTTACTTCTCCCCGACAAGTTAAATCCTCACCCCAACCTACCAGGCCACAAGAATTCACTCCCACCTGTCTACCTTCAGCAGGCAGGTACCTCGTATACGCATATGCAACCAAGTCATATGTTTACAACTCCAACTCACCGAGTGCCGAAACCCTAGCACCTAGTGTTGCCGTAGTGATAATTGTTTAGAGACTGCTCAATTAGAATGCCTCGCATGCAACCTCCCTTCTTTAATTCTTTCAACCTAAGGCGATACGCACATCTTAGTCTCCTCTATGTTTCCCACTAAAAAAATAACTCACTCGCATGTTCACGTGACAAAGGTGTAATTCATCATAGAGGTGGCACCACTTAATTCAACCCAAAAGATTATTTGATCATCCACTGTTATGATAATGCTATTGTCGGATTCAGCAATTGTTTTCGCTGCTACAACTCTATATGCAACTCACTCATCAGTAACATCACCAATACTTAGCTCACAAATGCTACAGCTACAGTACAACATTTGGTTTTAATCTTGGTACATATTTAGAGATAGGTGTAATTTTGATATGATTAATCTTCGATAATGAGTATTGCTACTAAAGTGACACTCAGGACAGGATTTCATATTTGGAACAAGCTTCTCCTCTGTACGGTCAATAGAAGCGAAAAACACTAATATGTCATCCATGATGTGTGTGCCTATTATGTATTATTTTTGTATTAGACCTTACAAACAGATGCTTATTCACTTGCTCAAGGTAACGACTTTCTGAACTCAGAGCACAGTTAATATTTTCGGTCTTGAATCTAAAACAAACTAGACAGGTGCCATGCACATTTGCACATGGTTACATCACTAATTTTTTTATATATCCTAATTATTTATTAATATGCCTCTCATGATCCCGTGCTTAAATTTAAAAGGCACTATTAAATTTAAATCTAAAGGCACATATATTCAACTCTAATAATGTGTCAATGTCACTAAGAATAGGAAAAAGCTATCCAGTGTTACTGTTACCTCACACCCATAACTTGTTTTTACTCATATACAGTACAATATCCAATACTCACATACCCTGCAATCTTCTCCATTCGGCAGCTTCACGCATTGCTTTGAGCTCAATCTGGAGCAAAAGAAACATTAACATAAAATACTTGATGGTTTTCATGTTAAAAGTGAGGCCATGAGAAGTGCTACTGTTTTAGCTCAAACACTGAACATGGCAAATCAATGTGCATAGCGTAAAAAGATCACCTCAAATTGTTCCATCTCCTCTTTCTTTTGTATCTTCTCATCTATTGCTCCTCTCTGCAACGAAGGAAATAGCGGTGAAAAAAAAATGTAAGCAAGAACAGGGTAACACTTGATGAGTTAATAAAATACCATTTAAATCATTCATTAAATGCAAGAATGATACATCACATGAACATCAGTTGTGTGTGTTAATGTAAAAATAAGCTTAAAACACGACTATATTTTGGCATAAAAACTCCTGTTACAGCAAGAGGCCAGGGGTTGTCTACCGAATGAGCCTAGAGATATCAATGGTTATGACTTTGGCACAAGAAGTTTGAAGAATGATCAACAAAGGCTAGGGATATTGCTGGCTAGAACTGATAGAAGTTTGTTGAAATAGAAAGGGATAAAAACTCAGTTAGAGGAAAGACCACCCCCATGCTTTTCACTATGCATCTAATAAACTAAACAACATCTAAGCTTGACTTACGGTTGCTTGTACAAGCCAAAAAAATGGCTTCTTTAGACTACCCGCACTCGTCATACTTCAAATCCATCCTCTAAAAAGAATATTCTGTCCTAGTCATCAAGATTCTCTCCTCTACGTTCGGTTTCTCCGCACCCGTCATCCTCTATATTTCAAACTCTATCCTAACTACCAGCTATGGGGCCAGCACATCAGTTTTTATTTTCTTTTTTTCTCCTCCCTCCCTCACTCTCTCTCTCCCGTGTCCACCTCTCTCCCGCCGCTCCCTCTCTCCGGGCTCGCCTCCCCTGCGACACCGCCACCGGCGAGGCTCGCCCGCGCTCCGCCGCCGGCCGGGCTCAGCCCCCACGTGCGCCCCTCCTCCATCGCATGCGCGCCGCCGCGCCCGCCGCGCTCGTCCGGATCCGGCGTCCATGGAGCAAGGACCCCGCGGCGGGCTCCTCCCCCTCTTGCTTCTCTCTCCGCCGCGCATCTCCTCCCTCCCCGCGCGCCGCCGCCGGAGGATCCCGCCTCGCTCGCCCCACGCGACGGGGCTCGGATCCGGCGCGGGCTTCCCTCCTCCGGCCGGGTCCAGGCGTGGGGTCCTCGGCGGTGTCGAAGGCGGCGGCGATGGAGGTTGTCGTCATCGGAGTCGGTGGCGTCGGCAAGGGGAGCACCTCCTCCTCCCCTCGAGCTCCCGCGCCCACCCATCCGCCTCGATGGAGCGGAGCTCTAGCCATCCTCCCGCGCCCACCTACCCGACGGAGCTGCTCTCTCTCTCTCTCTCTCTCTCTCTCTCTCTCTCTCTCTCTCTCTCTCTCTCTCTCTCGCGGCTACGCATCGCCCGACGGTTGGAATGGCGCGCGGGCCCCGCGCTACGTCGGCCGTAGCGTGCCGTCCGTACGCATGCTTGCGGTGGCGTGCGGGCGCCGTCCGGGAGGATGCCATATGGCATCCGAGTACTCCGGTGCGGTTCGTTCGCTATCCCCGTCCCGAAGGACGTGGTAGCGAACGTCGATGCTCGGTAGTCTTAGTTTGATTTCCTTTATCCGAATAATATACTACATAATCTGAGATATTTCCATGTTAGAATGGCTTGTTTAGTTTGATTTCCTTTATCCCAATACTATACTACACAATTCCTTTATCCCAATATTATACTTATATTTGTCACAAGTATCATTGGAAAACATTTCAAGAAATTCGGTAGTTTTTCCCTCTCTAGTATGATCAAACTTCTTAATCAAGCACAAAAGGATTTCTAGTTCATACTTCAAAAGCTTCCAATGCAATGGTGTAGTGCTTAATCTTATTAGGAAGAGAAATGTGCTTTTGTATCGGGATAGCATAGCATGATCATGTAGCTACGCAATAACATAAATTGAAGCAACAACTATCCTTTGAACAAGAGAATCAAGATTTTGTAGTTACAAATTCAATTGTTATTAAATTTTCAACTCATGGCAATTTTATTTGTGTACTTCATCAAGTAGATGATGTTTGACAACTGCGAAATTTTGCATATATATATATATAGAAATTGTCCTTACTTTCACAAAAGTATTTTATCTCCACTTAAAAAATAAAAATCTTTGATTTGAGGATAATGATACAAATGTATTACGTTCTCCATACGAAACCGGAAGAATGGTTGTCTCGTTGCTTGCCAAAAGAATGGCTATTTCATTACTTTGGAAATGAGTGAACCTTCCATTCATGTACCTTATCGGAATCTTGCAAGTCTTTGAAGGCGTTATTCAATTTCACAAACGCCTCTTGTGCTAAAGGGTGAGGGCATTTGTCGGGATGCACTAAAAGAGACAATTTCCAATACCTACAATGTAAGATAAAAAGGATCAATCACTTGAGTAGAAAACAGGGGGATATATATTTAGTGTTGCATTAAGACATAAGTATTATAAAATCAATGATAAAATGCAGTAACATTTTTCTACAGAAACTTGCACGCTGTAAGACATGTAAGGTTTATCGCTACCGATTTTCACTACATGTAAACGAGTAGTCCGTACAATCTAGAAAGAAGATTACTGTTGAACACCACATGATATATTGATCAATAAACAACATCAATTCACTTAACCGTTGACACAATATAAGAGAGAAAAAAAGGATCATATCCATGTGAATCATTGATAGCACTCGGTTCAAATATTGCCCTATAAAAGACGTTGGCACTACGTGCCACACCGCACCAACCAAGAATCAAGGTTTTTCTTTCAATAACAAAATGATGTGAAACCCTTCAATCACGAGTCTAAGGCCCTTAAATCACATATGTGAAAGCTCGGTCGCATTTTGCTTTGACTTTGGCTTCTAAGTGTTTGGTTTATGAAAACGCAGCATGGCCCTCTCGTCTCCCCCACCCCCTCCCCTCCCCGGCGCCTCCCTCCCACCACCAGCCCCATGTCGAAGCCAACTCCCGGCCGACGGCCACCGCGACCCGAACCATCTCTTCCCCGGCGCGGAGCCCACCCCTTCCTCACCGCACACCACCGACGGTGCGTTCGAAAGCGAGCGATGGACTGAAGTGTCGCCTTCCTCCATAGAAGATAGCAAAAGATAGCTCCGGCACGGTGTCGGTGTACCACGTTTCGGCCACTCCGATGACTACTCCGACGGCCTCCTACCAAAACGTTCTCGTCTCCCCGGCAGCCCTGCTAAAGGAGGCCGGTTTTCGCGAGCGATCGCTCTAGCCCCAAGAATCATCCTCCGCTCGGAGGTCCACATTCCGTGAAAGGACGGATCGGACGTTGACGAATGGCAAGTGGTGAGCCGGCGGGAACGACAAGCATGCCGTCTCCCTCGCCGTCCGTGTCGTGAAGTCCTTGCACGAGCTGCGTTTCAACTATCCGGCCCGCTCACACCATGCGACCCTCTGCCGCCGGGAAACATGTTGCTTCACTTGCGGTCGGCCAGGGCATCGTTTCGTCAAGCGCCCTCGCAAGCAAACGTGGCGGACTTTGGTTTGGCGGCGGGTCGTCGCTGCATCGGTCATGGAGGGACCACATGATATGGCTTCTATGGGTGCACGAGAGGTTGGCAAGGAGGGCCAACGTACGCGCCATTGTCGGCGTGTCCGCGGGCGGCGTTCTTGCAAGGGCGCCCGGTTCTGCGCCCATTTGCTGCCTCTTCTCCAAACCCTATACACGCTCTCCGGCAGCGCGAATGTGCCCTCGGGCGGCCGTGACGATGAGGTCGACTCCCCGCTCCCGAGATAGAGGAGGCTGCAACGATCGTTGATGCTTGTGGAGCGGCCACATGAGGATGGAGCTTGAGCTCTAGCGTGGTCCGATCGTTTCGGTAGTCTTCAACGGGCCCACCACTCCGGTGGAGAACACGAAGGATGAGATTGCCATACGTTTCGACGTCGCGGCGGAGGGTCGGGTGTTCCACCGCACATCGACGGTCGCCCGTTCCACGCTTTGTGCGGCTTGCTGCACTTCAAGCAATGGACTCGGCTTGCGAACGTTGTGGGCGCGGTGCTGCCTTCCACGATCGACATTGAACTCCAAGGGATCCCGACGCATGCCTCGGAGGCGGCCATGGCGACACAACTCCTCAACAACTACTCCTGGGTCCAAGAAGTCCATCCTGGACACTGTCCGTATTTCGACCGACGGCTTGGTGCTTCCGGCCGACCTAGTCCCTCCGAAGATTGATCTCCAAATCGTGAAATCGCCAACAACGGTCTTCGGAATGGCTGCCGGTGAAGAGCTCTCTCTCCTACCCCGCCTCGGTCTCAAATCACCCTGGCACTCCACATTGGCTCGAGGAAGGCCCACCTCCTTCGCCTAGCGGCGACCAAGGCTCAAGGCGGCGGCGGCGCCGCAGCACTCCCGCTCCTCGGACTCACCGAAGAAGTCCGGCGGCCGGTAGCAGCCGGGGTGATGGCACCACCGGGGCTCCCGTGCATGCGCGGTTAGGCCCTCACCCTACCGAGCACAAGCCACGTGGAGCCATAAGAGCGGTCGTTGGGCAGCGCAACCTCAAAACCAGGCGCAATCATTGATCATCTAGCCAACGGTCCATATGATTTGGATTGTCACACCTGCGATCGATGAGCTGTCGAGAAACGAGACCCTCGAGATCAATTCCCTAGTAGCCAAGGCAAATTCCTCCACCCCACTGGACCTGTTGTCCATGCTCGAAGATCTCATAGCCAAGATGAAGGATTTTGTGCTCTCCCATTTGGGACTTGGTGGACTAGTCACCTAGGCTCCCTCCGCCTAATGTTGCTGCTTGCTCGGCCGACCGAGAGAATGGATAATGGGCTACACGGTGCACCCTCCCTACCTAGAGCCCATCTTGTGCAGCTCCCTCCGCGCATAGAGCCCAACTTGTGCGGTGGCTATGGAGCTGGTCCACGAGGCCACACAATGTGGTCTCCCCTCCGGTAGACCACACGAGGACGTCGGACAAGCCATACGAAGCAAAGTTCTCCGCCCAAACGGCGGCGGCGCTGCTCCTCGATGCGAGTACCCCCAACAGCCGCGCTGCAAATGGGACCACACGAGCTCGCCGATGCGGCTCCGGTAGCAACAAAGAAGCTCTTCGCCCATTAGGTGGTGGAGGTTGGCATAGATGCGCTCGCAACTACGACTCCGAGTAGAAGTACAGGAGCTCTCCTCCCAAACGGCGGTTGTGGCAAGTGGAGACGCGCCCGAGGATGCGGCTCTAGTGCTCCCCTTCTCCGAGGACTCCCAGGGCCGAGCCAATGCTACCAGGGCCCCGAACCCAACAACCGTGGAGGCGAATGGGGGTACTCTGCTCCGCTACTGAGGCTCTCGGTTTGGAGCAGTCTACTCGCGACGTGATAGGTCACCTCAGATTGCGGATGCTACCATGCCGACCCCAACACGCCATCCATGAGTTCAACAACTGACCAGTAATCCACAAGAGGCGAGCTAAAGCACCGGTTCCCAGCTCTATACCACGATGCATCACGCAAGTAGCTGGAGCTGATCCCTGCTCTCCAGGACCGATCCATGCTCGGTGACGCGTCATCAAGAGCACTAGGTTTTCAGCACCGAGAAGATTGACAGGCAGGCCCAAGACAATTACAGCAAGCTGTTTGAGCAGCCCCTCTCTGAATCCCACATCATGGTGCTGACTGCCACTGTTTGGCTGGAGGGAAGATGGTGATCTGCAAGTCTACGCGGTGGGCTCGCTTCCCGGACAATGCTGATCCTGCTTTTTTTTCAGATCGTTCTTGACTGGTTGTAATGGATCCACAATCTGTTCTAGTTTGGAATGCGTGGGGTCTCAACAGACCTGACCGTCGAAACTCTGTTCGTGATGTAATTCTGTCCTCTAACGCTGACATTGTATGACTCCAAGAAACAAAGGTTGCGGTCCTTAATCAGCGGCTTTTCCTCTCCGTGTTTGGCTCCAACTATGACAAACATGTTGCCTTGCCTGCTATTGGCACGAGAGGGGGCATAGTGATTGCATGGAAGTCTTCAGCCTGCCAAGTTGTGTGCACTCAAACTGACTCCTCTGTTTTCATTCAAGTGGCTGAGCAGGAGGGTCGAAACTGGTGGTTCACTGGTGTTTATGGGCCACAAAGTGATGACAAAAAGTTATCCTTCCTCCAGGAGCTACGGGATGTGCAAGCTCTCTGTTCGAGACCAGTGGTTGGTCAGTGGGGATTTCAATTTTATATACCAGGCAGAGGACAAGAATTATGACAACTTAAACAGGGCAATGGTGGGTCATTTCAGAAAATTTCTTGATGATATGGAGGTCAAGGAAATTCCACTTCTTGAGCGCAAGTACACATGGTGAAATGAGAGAACCTCGCCAACTCTTGTGAGACTAGATAGAGCTTTCTGTTGTTCTGATTGGGAGGAGATCTTTCCAGATGCCAGACTCCAAAGTACAGCTTCGGTAGTCTCCGACCACTGCCCTTTGCTGCTAGGATGAAGGTCAATACAAAAGGGAAGAGAAGCTTTCATTTTGAGAATTTTTGGCCCAAGCTCCCGGGTTTCCTAGAGGCAGTACAACAGAATTGGAATGCGCCTGTTACGTCATCTTGTCCCATTGAACAACTGTTCCTCAAGCTGCAGCGGCTGTCCAAAGGGCTGCAAGTGTGGAGCCAAAGAAAAATCGATAACGTCAGAGTGCAACTTAGCATGGCAAAGGAAGTACTCCATCGCCTAGAAATTGCCCTGAGATTCCATGGCGCTTACAGCACCATCGCTCGAATGCGCTCCCGTGTCCTCTACTTGAAGGAGACGCAAACACTGGTTTTTCCACCAGCATGCCAGATATCGCAAGAACTTCATTGGAAAATTGCATGTGGACGATCAGGTGGTTACGGGTCAAAGAGAGAAGCATGAAGCCATTTACAACTACTGTGACAGCTTATTGGGGACAGCTGTGCAGAGGGACTTCTCCTTGGATTTATCGGCCTTTCACAATACCCGTCATGATCTTACTGCTCTTGAGGCACCATTCACAGAGGAGGAAGTGCGGGACACAATCAGACACATGCCGCAAGACAAGGCGCCAGGGCCGGATGGCTTCACCGGTCGTTTTTACGAAGTGTGTTGGGCTATTATCAAGTCTGACGTTATGAAGGCCTTTGAGGCTGTTCAACGTGGACACATGTTCAAATTCAGATTACTCAACACAGCCTTCATCACCCTCCTTCCCAAGAAGTTGGATGTCACTCAAGTAAAAGATTACCGGCCGATAAGTCTCATACACAGCTTCACTAAACTGGTAGCGAAACTGATGGCAAATCGCTTGGCGTCGGTACTGCCGCAAATGGTGGCTGTTAATCAAAGTGCTTCTATGAAGGACCGGAACATCCATGATAATTTTCTGATGGTTCAGCAGCTAGCAAAGTGTTTACACCGGCAGAGAGAACCCCATGTGTTGCTGAAATTAGACATATCCAAAGCATTTGACCGGTGTCATGGTCTTTCTTCCTGGAGGTTCTGCAGCAGCTTGGATTTGGTAGAAAATGGTGCAACCTGATCAGTTTACTGTTATCCACTTCCTCCACACAAGTATTACTGAATGGAGAACCGGGTGAACAAATCTATCATGACCGGGGGCCTTCAACAAGGGGACCCCTTATCCCCTATGCTGTTCATTTTGGTGATGCACATGCTGAACTCCTTGGTCACGAAAGCAACACAAGATGGCCTCCTCCAACATATTGCAGTCCAGCAAGCTCGCCACCATATCTCCTTCTATGCGGATAACGTGGTTATATTCCTCCGGCCGGCAACTAATGATCTAGCAATCATCATTTTTGGGCACGCCTCTGGACTCCACACCAACATTGCAAAGAGCTCAGTTACTCCAATTTGGTGCAGTAATGAGGATATTGCGACAATCTCCAAGGCTCTCCCTTGTGAGGTTAAAAGTTTTCCTTGTATGTACGTCAGCCTGCCACTCTCAGCCCATAGGCTCACTAAGGGTGACATCCTCGCCTTAATTGACAAAGGTAGCAGATCACCTTCGCAGTTGGAAAGCATCACTCATGAACCAAGCTGGCCGGCTTGTCACGGTCAAATCTGTTCTAGCTACAGTCCCTATTTATTCCATGATTGTTCTGGACTTGCCAAAGTGGGCAATCAAAGCAATAATCAAATGGCAGAGGTTTTCTATGGAAAGGGCAGGGAAAAAGTCAATGGAGGAAACTGTCTCGACCATTGCAGTATGGTGGCCTTGGTATACATGACCTTCAGATACAAGGATGGGCCCTACGTATCGCTGGCTGTGGCTGCAAAAAACTGGTACCTAACGACCTTGGGGACCTTGGGAGGGCCTTGATGTTCCACGCAATGCTCAGGTAATGCTCAGGCAATGTTCCACGCAATGCTCAGGCAATGTTTGCAGTAGCCGTGACAACCCATATTGGTGATGGCCAGGTGACCAAGTTTTGGACGGACAGGTGGATACATGGGCAAACAATACAAGAAATTGCTCCACATCTCTACAGCATCATCCCAAAGCGGTTGATCAAACTAACAATCCAGATTATAATTATCTTGCTGTATGGGATTTGGTGGAAGCATTCAACTTATAACAAGTACAGGACCAACACATGGCGTTTCACAGTCAGGTACCTACACCAGTAAGTCTGCTTATGAAGCATTCTTAATTGCGACTATTAGGTTTGCGCCATGGAAAAGAACCTCCACCTCTGAACAAAACTCGACATCGCCTTGTGAGCTAGAAAGTTTATGCTGGTTAACAGCGATTGCCTGACCATCAGGTAGGACACCTCTGTGAACAGACCCATAGCCTCCTTCAGTTAGGAAATTGGCTTGTGAGAAGACACCAGTTGCAAGTTCCAGTTCTGCATAGCTGAACCACCGAGGAGGTTTGCCAAATACAGGCGTTTTATGCTGACATATTGAGCACAATGGTGGTGGTCCAGGAGGCGCATTCCTTGACAACAAGATAACATCTCTCACATTCCCTCTGAAGTTCAAGTCAGACCTGCTTCTGATTGCACTAATCTCAGTCAAAAGATCCAGTTTGGAGATCTTCTCAGCGATTTGGAAGTCCTGGGCCCCTCCCTGCTGTAAGTTCTTCATGTGGTTAGCCATCAACAATCGCTGCTGGACAGCTGATCGCCTTGCTAAGCGAAAACTGACACACTCAGCTGCTTGCCTTTTTGTGATCAAGCTGAGGAAACTATGGAGCACCTTCTAGTGTCCTGTGTCTTCTCATCTCGCGCCCCAGCCATCGGTCGGCCGCTTCTCTAGCTGGTGGAGTAAGCTGAGGTATCGAGTCCCAAGGGAATGCAGGCGATGTCTGAATTCTATTATCATTCTCGTTGCTTGGGAAATCTGGAAGCACAAAAACAACTGCATCTTCAATAGAGGTCAACCCAGCATCCCCTCACTGCTGCAGACCATTGGTAATGAAGCGGTAGTATGGTGCCTTGCTGGAGCTACCCAGCTGCAAGGATTGTTGCTTCGGTCGCTGCCCTAGCTCCAGCAGTCTATGCATAGGGATTGTACTCCTTTTCTCAAACCTAACGTTGTGGCGCGCCGTCTAGTCAGTGCTTTGTAACAGTGCCCTCCCATACAGGAGCACACAGCTTGTTCATAATGAAATGATGCGCAATTCTTCTGCGCATTCGAGAAAAAACGTGTGCCATGGATAACTTTGGAGCATTCAAAACAAATCAAAAACAAAAAAAGTTAAATGATAGGAGGTCGAACTCACTGAAATGAAACAACAAGATAGAATGTTCTACGGTAACCTTAATTTTAAGCTGATCAAACTGATCAGTAAAGTTTGTTTATTTTATGTTCCATTTAAAAGTCTAACAGGAGGCTTTCAACATTTAGCTTGCACTGCAGTATAAATTGAAATTTAATTGTAAAAAAATATCAATGTGTTCCAAAATAAGACAGGTTGAACAATTGTCATCTATACAATGAGAATTGAGAAAACCATTTTGTTATGGTTGGTAATCAGTATAGAAGACGCAACACACAAAGTGGCTAGATAGGTTTCAATTAGTTGAGTTGGGTTGTAAATCGTAACAAACTGTTACGATAGGTTAGTTGAGTCGGTTTCAGATTGTTTGGAGTCTGTTGAGTCGTGAGCCTATTTAGGCAGAGGTCAAAGCATGAATAAAGAGTTAGCTGGAGATTGAATTAATCTCTCCCGCATCCCACGTGAACGTGTGCCCTAGTTTCGGTGTCGCCGGCCGCCAGGACGGCGCCACCTCCTCGCCGGCGTGGCTTCAAGCCCCGTCCTCTGACTTCCCACTCATATTCCCTACGTAGCTTGCCAAGGTCTAACACATTTTCACATCAAAAAATGTCAGCATCCACTATAGAAATGAGGAACATAGATCACCACCTTTTCTTCATGTTATCAGTTGACATCTTCCAATTCACTCCCAGAACATCATATGGCAAATTTATGTCAGCCCCCAATATTCGAGTAACCTACATACAACAAAAGAGAAGAGAGGATGATCAATTGCATTGAACAAATTAAATGACCATTTATAAATTGCAATCAATATGATATGCATTCCCTCAAAAAATTGCATTGAACAAATTAAATGACCATTTATAAATTGCAATCAATATGATATGCATTCCCTCAAAAAATTCAACATGATATGCAGTCTTAAGTATGAGTATTGGTTGTCTTCTTAGTGCTTATAGCTTATAAGCACCACAATCACAACTCTGTGTTCCATAAAACATATGACTGCCTCAGAGAACGAAAAAATTTAGATAGTAATATGTTCCACGAAATATATGCTGAAATGCCATGACACAAATGAACGGGTGCATCTGTCATGAGCATATGGAGCCAAACCAGCCCAGCCACAATGTGAGCTGGAAAAGGGCCAAAATGGGCCAGCCTATATTTCCATAAATTGTAATAGAGGATTGTAATCAGATTGAATTAAGAAAGGAACTAGGGTTTAACTCCCTCCCTCCCTCCCTCCCTCCTCCCCCTGTGACGCCGCCTTCCACCTGCGCCTCCATAGCAGCAGCTGCCATCTCCATAGCTGGTCTACGGCAGCAGCCCTAGGCTTGTACATAACAGCATCAACCACACAACTATGTGATCAGGTCTTTGGGGTGCAACACAGGAATCAGTCAGGAATAGCCTAGAAAAATAGATTGTTTATGAAAGGTGGTGCACTGACATGAGGAGCTATAGTAAAATTGCAAATAAGAAAGTGTACACACACCTAAATGCAGCATGGACAAATCTAAAATACTGATCTTCCAGTGAATGAATGATGAGCAAACTTCATAATAAGAAATATTTGGTATAGCACTTACCCAAGATTATGTCCAATAAGCAAACATGTCATAATCACCAATTTAGTAATTTACCTCTTCAAATCGCTCAGCTTCATTAGCAGATGCAGCTTCAGCAACTACAGCAGGAGGTGGGGGTCCTATGAGCAAATCGTCATTGGCTTCCAGTTCAGCATCCCTGGAGACAGAATGTTCAAGGCATGTTCAATGAGATTTTGACTCAGCTAATCATTGGGTAACCCGTAGTTTTGTATGAAATGTCTTAGTATGTAAAGATCAAATTGTACCGGCATCTAAGAGCCTCGGTCATTTCAGCTGCTGCAGCTAGTAATTCACGAGATGGCATTGCAGGGCCAATAACCCTGTGCAGAGCAAAACATTACATTGGTTAATAAGTTGTGGGTATCCAGAGAAATAATCATCATATTACTTGAAATTACAAATTGAAAAGGAAATGTGCATTTCATAAAATTCCATCATGTTAGCAAATATTATGCCAAAACTTTTTTTCCCCTTGAAAACACATGAGAGCTGCAGTTCATTGTATTAAGCAGAAAGCGGAATAAGAAGCCAAATACAACTCACGGCACACATACACTACAACTCATGCCAAAACTACTATCAAGAACACTAGAACTTGAAATAGCAACATCAAGAGAGAAAAGACAATAATTAGAGGCATTATGAATTCACGAGAACAGCATATTGTGGACGCCTTTGTGGGGCACTTGTCAGCGCAGAAAGTACAATAAAACAGATCAGGCACCCCACAACTAGACATACATTCAGTTAGGTTGTTGGTGATTTGTTTGCTTTGTTACCCAGAGCTGAGTTTTTTAGCCAAGGGAAAGAGTTTGCCAATACTCAGAGCCTCCACGGGAGGGCGAGTACACCTTTGCTTTGCATCTGTTAAACCCACACCAGGCCTCAATTGATTGACACCACATAGCAACATATTATATCTATCAGAAAAAAAAAGGCCACCATACCCACAATTGCCATCCAGATAGTATGAACATGATGTATCATTCTAGCACTAAACTAAGTATAAAAACTCAATCTAAATAACTACAACTGTGTATGTTGCCCATGGTTCCAGAAACACCAATACCCACAATGATAACAAAAGATATATAGATCTGGCATTTCATCAGAAACAGAAGGGGTGCAAACCATAAAATAATGGTTTTGGATAAAATGATGTATGTTATTTGTTCTTAAGCTACTATAATGCTTTGGAACACTATCATTGAGTCGATATGCATGTTATGCAATCGCCTGGCATTATAGTCCAGCAAACACTGATACTCCCTCCGTCCCAGAATATTTGTCATTCTAGGCTCATCCATTTTTCCCAGAATGTTTGGCATTCTCACTTCCCAAGACACCTTTCTCTCTTCCCAATACACCTCTATCTCTATCTCTTTCCTCCTCGTTTCCTGCGCACCTACTTTATTTCTTCTCTTCTTAATCTCCGTGCCCAGAGCTATAATGCCAAACACATTGGGACGGAGGGAGTACTTGATTCTTGAAAAGCCATGTAGTATAGTTAGCATGAAGTAAATAGAAGACACATCATTTGTAAGTATTTAATCAAACAATATATTACTACAGGGCCATTGGATACTTAAAATATATTTGCAGATATGCAATGAAAGTTGTAAAAGACATAATTTGTAGCAACTAAACAGTGCCCGGAACAACCATTTCTTCTAAATAATAATATTGCCAAGTAAAATAAATTGTGGCACCCAAGTATACCTCCGTTTAGGAGGTTCGTCTTCTACATCATCAACTTTTGGCCCTTCGGAAGAAATATCATTCTTACTTTGCAAGTCAGAATTAGATGAAGGTAACTCTTCTCTGTTTGGCGATACCGAATCTTCTTTTTTGTTGTCTGCAAGCTTAGAACTTGCTCGTAATACTGGTCCAACAATATCAAGTGTAGGTACATTCTTTTTAGGCAGCAAGTAAGCCCCACTTGCACTTTCTTTCAGCCTCAGAGATCGGAAAAGTTTCTTTAAGTGTTTTACTAATGGCTTGTCAGAGATTCCAGAAATATCAATGCCTTCACCACTGTCTATCATTTGGAGAAGCTGCAAGTTTTCAAATGTAATGAGTTATCTTAAATTAGGACAAATGGCATGCAATAATACAATAGAGTACCCAAAGAAAACAAAAGGTTGAATATACAATCATACAAAGAGCATGGAGCACTGCAGGGGGACACACTGCAAATCAATATTCTACTTTTGTTACCATAGAAAAAGTTGTAGAGGATTAAAAAGCTTTATCATTTCACCATAAGCTGTGGTTCAAGTATAAACAACAATCAGGATAAAGCATGCCACCATGACAAATCAGAAGCATCATTTCATTCAAACTCTTTCACACAAATATGAAATTAACTTGATTGTGATTCTTGCATGGTTCACATGTGCCAGTGGCACTGGCAACATGTTGATTACCGTTATTCCCTTATCACTCAGATTCAAACATCGTGGCATTTGCCTAGGCTCTCAATGCAATAGCATCAACAAACAAATTATACAGAGTTTTGTAAATTAGATGCAAAATTAAATAAACTACACCAAGAGTTGCAGGAATCTACCACAGCCTTGTTTGGCAAACCTCCACATCCAAGAGTTCTGGGAATCTAGAACTGCAGAGGTTTCCCTTTCTGCATAATGTTAAGAAAAAAAAGGCCATCTCTAGCTACTCTTATTTTGGACTAAAAGTGATGTTTTAAACCATTGTATTTTATTTCAGACTCTTGCATCGATTTCGAAATTGTTGCTCTACCACACAGCAAATCGGGCAGAACCGTCCTGCAGACCTAGCTAGAACACACAATTAGTAGTTTATCTGCTACCTTAAGGCATCAAAAACTTAAGATGAATGCATGATATAAACGTGATGAGGCATTGTACAGAAACGCAGAAGTCTGTTCATTCAGACTTAAATATATGGCACACCCTAATAATGAAACATGGCATTTTCCCTCAGCTTAGTGGTACCGCAAACATTCATTCAAAATGTTTCCGTAATTTTAACTCAAATAATCACAAACATTCATTCAAAGGTGGCAGCTCTGTATGCATCCTATTTAAAATGAGTTACCATAAATTGCCAAAACTTTAGGGAAAAAAATATCTTTCGCTGTAATTGTAGAATGAGCTGCCATGAGTTGCCAAAAATTATCTTTCGTTGTAATAACGAAACCTTCTTTCAAGAATATTAAATAGGAAAATGGGTAAGAAACCTACCTGACGGAGCTCGCCGGCGACGGCAGGGAACTCCTTGAGGATGTCACGGACAATCTCGCGCGCCTCCTCATCCCCGTCCGACTCTTCTAACCCCGAGGTGGAGGATCCATCAGAATCGCGCCGCCCGCGCTCCTCGTCCCTCCGCCTCCGGCGCCGCCGCCGCCGGTCCTCGTCGCGGGAGTTGCGCGACCGGCCGCTGCTCTTGCGGCTGCGACGGTGGCGGTGCGACGACGGGGAAGACTTTCTGCGCTTGCTGCTTCTGCTGCAACTCTGGCTGCGCGGCTCGGGGCTGCGGCTACCGAGGGAGTCGGAATCCGAAGAGGCGGTGGAAGAGGAGGCGTCGCGGGATCTCTTGCTGCCGCGGCCGTGCACATGGCGGCGGCGCTTGGTTTCCTTCTCGCCGGCGTCTCTTCCCATCTCTTTCCGGGGTGAGAGGGTGGTAGAGCGGAGATTTTTTCTATTTTATCATTGCCAAAGCGTGGTTTTCCCTCGTACCATTACAATGTTGGGCTGTTGGGCTTCTCCCTTTTACCCTTAAATCACAATTATCTCTCTTTTTACCATTGCTTAATATTTAACCATGTTTACCTCTATTAAGATACCTAAAAAGACAAAAATATCCTTGCTTGTTTCTCTCACACAACAGACTCATTTTTTCAACTTACGGCATTTGGTGAGGCAGAAAAAATAAAAAAATCAGGAAAATAATGAAATGATATATGTAAGGCATAAATTCGTAAAAAATAGAAAAATTCAAAAATGACATCCGTGATTCATATTCACCTGATGTGTGCCTTTTTAATATTGTGGTGGCTTGATATTTCTTTTATGGATTATTTTTATATTTTTGGTTCAAAATTTGTCGTAAGTCGAAAGTGACTCACGGATGTTATTTTTGAATTTTTCTGTTTTTTATGAATTTATGCCTTACGTATATCATTTTATTAATTTTTTGATTTTATTTTTATTTTTTCTGCCTCACCAAATGTCGTAAGTTTAAAAAAATGAGTATGTTGTGTGTCGAAAATAAGTAAGGATATTTCTGTCTTTTCAAGTGTCTTGATAGAGATAAACATAGTCAAATACTAAGCAATAGTAAAAGGGAGAGAGATAATTGTGATTCAATGATAAAAATGGAAAGCCCAATGTTGTGATGGTATTCGGGAAAAGCCCACACGTTGGCAATGGTACAATAGAAAAAATCTCGTAGAGCGGTTGTCCAGCGCCGATGCAAGCTTCGTCGGGAACTTTTTTCTTATTTTGGTCTTTATTTTTCTAAAATTTTAAAATTGGCATCTCACAAACTAAGGCCCTGTTTGTTTTCTGTCCTCTAAAATTTAGCATGTCACGTCAAAGAGAATTTTACAATTTATGAATATTTCATCGAATTTAATGACAAAACCCTTTTGACAGATTGGTGCTAATTCTCGAGATGAATCTAATGAGCTTAATTAATCTATGTTTTGCTAAAGTGATGCTACAGTAACTATCTTCTCATCATGACTTAATTAACCTCATTAGATTTGTCTTAAAAATTAGTCTAGAGTCCGTAATTTATTTTATAATTAAACTTTACTTAATACTCCTAAATAGTAAGATTCTTTTTGATGTGACAGACTATAAAGTTTAGACCCCAAAAACGAACACACCTTAAATTTCTAGGTCTCTTTTGGTCACGCTAATCAATATGGCGTGACACATGAATATAGTCACGCCAAACACTTTAGCGTATCCAAATCCGACAATAATCAATTTTTATGTGTCAAGCCTATTTTTCTTCGTGTCGTTTGGTCACGCCATAGTACTTGGCATGACCATATTCATGTGTCACGCCATATTGGTTGACGTGACTAAATAGGTTAGATCTTGAAAATTTAGTTCGAAGGGGTCATTTTTAATATTAGAAAGACAAGGGCCAAAAAAGAAAAAAGTTATCGTTAGGGCTTCGACGGACCAGGTCCCGGATTTGAATTTTGAATTTCTTAAAATTTTGAAAGAATTTGGTATGAAAATATGTTAAAAAACTAGAGGAAATGTGATGAATAATGGTGAAATTGAATCTTAAAAATTATCAAGTTTGAGTTATGAAAAAATTGAAGTCAATTACAAGTGAAGAAAGAAATAGAAGAAAAAAACAAAACTTTATCTACTCCCTCGGGGACGTCTCTTACTCCAATCCCATGCACATTCTCTCGAGTCCCCGACACCCGGACCACGCTCAACGTTGTGGCTCCTAGACTCGGTTGCCTCCCCGCCCCCACGCCGCCGATGCCGCAAAATCCGCCGCCTTCGACCGGGATCCTGTTCGGGAAGCTCGGGATCCCGCCCGGGAGCTTGGGATCCGGCGCATCGTCCGCGCGATGCGGATTTCCAACCGGGATCCCGGTCGCCGCCATTGGGAACCCGCGTAGTAGGAGCGGGAACCCGGTCCTCCCGACTAGGATTCCGAGGTCGCCGTAAGAGCTCGTCTTCCCCGCTTGTCGCCAATTGGAGGTATGTTGCTTTGTCAACTCGATTATGTTTTATTTCTATGTATGTTTAGGTTTGTGTATTAGAAAAAAGTGTAGTTCAAAATAGGGTATTTAGAATTGTTATTAGAAAAATAAAATTAGATAAGTTGGAAAATAGAAATAGGTCTTACGGTTTATTGAATTAGGAATGTATCTTATGCACATTTTGTGTTTATTGCGATCAAGTATGACGGATCGTGGTCATAGTGATAGCATTTGGAAACATAGAGAGAAGAGGGGATCGGGATGGTTTTGTAAGTATTGCAGGTGTGGAAGGGGCAGAGGCGGTGCAACAAGATTTAAAGAGCACTTGGCATGCATAGAAAGTGAAGTGGTGCATTGCACTAGTGTGCCATCGGAGGTTCGTGATTTTTTTTGAGCTGACATAAATCGGATCGCGTAGAAGAAGAAGAATAGAACACAAGAGACTCCGTAGATAGTAAATTGCAATTGACGAAAATGTTCGAGATGAAGATGATCCTGAGTTGCAGCGTGTCTTGCGAAGTGTAGAGAGGATGATGCATTTGCTATACGAGTTCGTGATGCGAGAGGCCACTATGAGCATGGTGGTGGTTCTGGTTCATCTCAGCCTCCTACTCGGGGTCGGGGAAGTGGTGGTGGTGGTTTGATGGGAATGTTCGGAACGTCTATCTCGACTAGAAGAGGTAGTTCGGGAGACGCAACGGTGCAAACAAGAATAGATACCGAGTCGTGGTCAAATAAGGCTAAGACTGCGAAGCGAGCAATTGGAAGGGCTTGGGCTAAATTCTTGCACGCCGAAGCAATACCAGTGTCAAGGAAGATAGTTCTTACTTTGTTTCGGCTATTAAAGAAACACAAAGATGGGGTAAGTGTATGTGTTACCTATTTATATATAAAAGATGCAACCCACAAGCACGTCTTAATGGCTATTTCTCTCAATCCACGTTGCACCACGTCATCATAATTAATTTCAGCCATTTAGATAAAGAATAGATGTTAGAGATTAATACAATTAGTTCAAGATTATAATTTTAAACTTAATATCTTTTAGTCCCGCTGCAACGCACGGGGTTATCAACTAGTATTCATGTGTAATTGCAACTTTATAGTGAATCCGATTAGTTCATTATTGTAGGAATGCGTGTTCCCTCTCCAAGTGGACGAGAGGTTAATGGAATATATTTTGAGGGTGATGATCCAATGAAGTTGGAGAGAATTATGGGAACAAGTGATCTAGTCTCCTAATTAGAGCGTCATGTCGACGAAACACACACAAACAAGCTCAAATACAAAGTCGTGGCACGGAAAGCCGTTACAAAGAGAAAGAAAAAGACTATAGAGCAAGACGTCCGAAGTGATGAGTCAACTCGGGATGATAATGACAACGAGCCCTACTTATCAAGAGTCAAATGACGAGTAGCTCAAGCATCCGATTCGAGGTGGAAACGTTGGCGGTCCAAGTGGTATACCACCTTCCTCTCCCATTCTATTCATAGGTAATATAAGTAAATATATTATGTGTACAAATTAAATTTATCACTTATACTTACCATTTATTTGCAGGTGAGACACAATTCACACATGCTACACGGGATCGGGATCATGGCACTCCAAATTCACAACGGGTCGTGATGCAACAAGGGAGAAGAACCCGAGGTGGACAATATGATCAAGGTAACCTCTCACGTCAACAAAGTGATAGTTCCTATAGTGCAACTCAACAAAGTGCTAGCTCCTACGAGTGCAAGTTCTAAGCAATACCTATGTGGCCGCTACGATTCAAATTGGGTAATCCATCCACTGAAACATCGATTACTTGGATTTATGAGTGGCAAGACCCACGGACTTACAATATGTGGTACTCGGATTGGCAATGCACAATTGGAGACGATAAACTTGACACCAATATAGGGCACGATTATAGGCTATCGAATGGATGCAACTCATGTCAACCCGGGAATACCACGAGCCACAATACAATACGTGGCAGCAACCATGGTATTGAGTTCATGTTTATCTATCATAGTTTGTATTTGTCATCGACTTATTAGTTGTGAAATTGATTTAGGGACTCGTAATTGAACTACGTGTGATGTATGTATGTTTCATGTCTTTCTCATGCATTTGTGATGGATGCATGTTTTATGTGTCATGAATATGAGTACAAATATTATGGAAGTGTTATGCCATTTTTTTGGATTAATTCCGAGCCTTTTTTCATGTTTTAAGCTCCCATCAAATTTTGCAAAACAGGCACCGGGATCCCGGTAATCCCGACCGGAATCCCGGTTATCCCGGCCGGGATGCCGGCCCGTCCCGTTTGGATCTGCCGAAATGGAATTTGACCGAAAACCGGACCGGGATTACCGGTTTCCATAGAATTCGCCGTCCGGTCTCGACCGGATTACTGGGAGAAATGGGATTGTAAACCTTGCACCAAACCTGCTCCCGAAGATACAAACGTACGAATCGATGCATTGGAGTATAAGTATTTCCGCCACAATTGTAAAACTAACTAAATTCCGTGCGTTGCCGCTGGTTCTTGAGAAAAAATAAGTATGAAAATTTAGTAAAGGAGGAAGATATGAAAATAGAAAAAAATACTTTCTTAGACAACATGGAGAATATGATGATCATATATGGGATGGAATATTTAATAATTTATTTCGAACAAAAATAATTATTGATAGCTTAATGCATTGGCCACGGTGTTGTCGTTTTATGGCACATCTAGTGAAACGCAAGGTCGGGTAGTATACAAATATTTCACAAAGATAATGCTATGCTTGGTGTTCAACTACATAATAAGATACCAAAATAACTTTGTAAACTGGATATATGCTACAAGATAGAGTGGTAGATTTATAGTTGTATGGTATTTTCTTTTAAGAAAATATGTGTCCTGATTAAATTTAATATCAACTAATATATACAATAAAACAAAACTCTTTAACCCTAACTCCAATTTAGTGAACCTTGATCTAGGAAGCAATTTCTATATATCTTCATTGAGTGAACCTTGGATCGTCTAGCCAAATGGAGAATTTATATACCGACCAGTCACAAGACGCTTGGAGTCCATTGATTTTAGGAACAAAGTGTTAGACATATTGTACTAGATACTCGTACGGGCCTCGTGTTGTATAGTTTTGGGCCTGCGACTTGTTTGGTTCTTGTAACCCTAGCCCGACCCTAGTGCTTGAGGCTTCTATAAAAGCCCCCCCCCTCTCCAACTTGAGTATTGTGCATGGTGTTATGTCCAATCTCTTCTCTATATGGTATCGAGCAAAATCCTAGGACCTACACCACTTCCGCAATCACGAGTAGCGCCACTGTCGCCGCCTTCCTTTCTTGCACTACAAGAAATCCAGGCTAATGCCACGGTTTGTGTTGCAACAACGTGATTTTGGTTGCAATATATGGGGTTTATTGCTACGGTAGTCATTTTTGGTTGCCTTAGGTAGACATATTGCCACCTATTTTGTACTTGATGCGACTTAATTTGTGGATGTTGTAATAAGTTAAATATAACGCAAGTAATATGTTTGCGTTGTAATTAAGAGGAAGGTATTGCAACGCTTTTTGGACATGGTTGCAAGTGGTCCATGTCGCAACGAGATATATATTGTTGCAACTAGTCCTTTTGTTTGTTGCAAGAGAGTTGATGTTATTGCAACATTTTATTTTTGTTCCTTGTGATTACCACGAACATGTCGCGACGCTTATTTTGGCATAGTTGCAAGGGGTCCATGTTGCAATGGATGTATATTGTTGTTACTAGTACTCTTGTGTGTTGCAAGAGAGTGAATATTATTGTAACGAGAGATATTTTTGTGTTGTAATTATGAGGAAGGTATCACAACACTATATTGGCATGGTTGCAAGTGGTCCATGTTTCAACGAATTTGTATTGTTGTTATTAGTACTTCTATGTGTTGCAAAATAGTCAATGATATTGCAATAAAAATATCAAATGTTGCAATGAAATCTCGGTTGTTGCAATGCAAGGTGTGGTTTTTGCGAAGACACATCTCGAAATTGCAACGTATACTATATTTGTTGTAATAAGTTTTAGTTATCACAACGAACAAAGATCGAATTGCAACACTTTGTTGTTGTTGTTGATACTTATATGATAAGAATTTAGAGAAAACAAATAAAGAATATTATATTTCCAAAATAGAATTACAAGAAAACTTCTAAAAAAGGATTACGCAGAGGTAAAAAAATCCTTTTTAGAAGTTTTCTTTGTGTTCAATATTTTGTTTCCTTAAAGTTTCTTTGTGTACTTGGTTGTGCTTTTTTATTTCCAATTGGAGAACACCTGAATATGATTAGGAGAGAGGGGGTTCAAACATCAAGTGACGTGTAGGAGTTTCCTTCGTATAGTAGTGGTTTAGTAACACAAAACTTATTAGAGACTTTTTGAAAAAATAAAGTGCTAATGTGCTGTTACTAGGACTCGAACCTAGAACCTTCACACATTTAGAAACTCACGTTGCATGATAACCACCGAGCTATGCCAATTTCCGTGGCTTTTGTAAGCAAGCAATGCTTTTTATCCCGAAAGTATGACGAGATAGGGAAACCGAGTCCAACTCATGGACTATGTCTCGATCCCATGCCGGATCGGACACGACGCTTTCATCTATACGAGCTGCCATCACGAGATTTAGAAAAAACGATACCATTGTGATCCATGTCCGTGTATTCAGGTTTTGCAAGTTCACGGAGGGCGGGAGGGTGATATCTCTCTCGATCCTGTTTCTTCTCGACGTGGCCGCTGGTTTCATCGATCGCACGCCCACGGCAGCACGCACCGATCACCTATGCTACAAGTATTGATTTGAAGAAAAGCAGGAGGGCGATCCTCCCCCAAGCTACTACTCCTCCACGCATAAGGGCGATTAACATATATTTTGGCAGGAAAGAAGAAATGCAGTAGGTATGATTGATCACATGCGTGAAATTGAGTCCGGATTTCGATTTCTAGTCTACTGCCGCCTCTCCAACATATTTGGCTCGTCTCATCGCCGCCGCTGTCGTTAATGTCTCCATCCCCAATGCTCCTCCTACCATCGTTCTCAACCCCTATGCCATTGTCTCCATTGCATCCCACGTCCCCGTCGTTCTCAACCTCAAGACCTCAAACTACTCCAAGTGGTTGAGCTTCTTCGAAACGATGTCCGACAAGTTTGGCTTCATCGTCGCACATCAACAACACCGTCACCAACCCTACCAACGTTGTGTGGGCACAAGTCGACTACGCCATCAAAAGCTAGATCCAATGCTCCATCTCCGACGAAGTCCTCGATCTTGCCCGGCTGACGATCAATGGGCTCACAATCTTTGGATCGTCGTTTTGATCTATTTCAAGACAACAAAGAGTCACATGCAATCTTCCTCCATAACTCGTTAGTTTTCGTGATGAGATCGTGTGTGTGTTGCCACAAACAATGAGTGGTCGGTTATATATGCTGGTCACGCCTCTTTTGTTTTGGAAAGGACGTAGGTCAAACGACATTCCATGTCATTATTCATGCCATGCATAACATTTGCATAATCCATTTGATCAAGAACGCAAAAATGTGATCATCAACAACTCACAAAAATTTTGAAACCATACGTACAAGTAATCTGAAATCGGACAGGAAATTCACCCGATCGGTACCGAAAACCCTAACCGATTATCGATTTCACGAAAACGGCCGTAACTTTGAAACCGTTCACTCAAACAAAACGATCAAAAACAATCCGGAAAGCTTATGATGTGTAGCATCACACTGTCATAATAACCAGAATAAAAGTGGCGTGGAAATAAGTTAAAACTGTTGCCAGGATTTTTGCCGAATCGCCGGATTGGCAGATTCGGGTGCCTCACGAAAATAACCATAACTTTTGCGATAATAATCCAAATGGAGTGATCTACCCCATTATGGAAATCTCATGATACGCTCCACAGTTTCTCTAATATTAGGTTGGTCAGAAGAATTCGTTAAGGTGGCCAAATGTGCAAAAACAGAGAGCTACTTTTAGACTCCCGGCAATTCCGAAACCCTAGCAGAAAACGATAGCGTCGAAAATCGCCGTAACTTTTGATCCGCTTAAGCTTTTTACGTGTTTTATGATGCGTTGGAAAGCTTAGGAAAGTCTCTTGCATCTGGTTATAGGTTTTGGTAATATTTACTGTTCAAACAGAGGTGAAAATGGATGATAACTGTCGGTGTGTGAGCACACCTCCGGATGGGGGCATGTCAAGTCTCCCTTCGGGTAGGATCGGGGAAGGTCGGATTAACTTTGCCTAGCGTGGAAGATGAACAAATGAAGAACGCAGAAGGTTTACCCAGGTTCGGGCCGCAAGAGATGCGTAATACCCTACGTCCTGCTTGGGTGTATTGATTGTTGTCCCTCCTTTACAATGGGGCACCCTCCCCTTTTATAGGATGAGGAGAGGGGCACTCGTACAAGTACCCGGAGGAGTACCCGGACGCCCGGGGGGTCCGGTCCTTCCTTGGGATATTCCGACAAGATCCCGACAAAATCTGTTACAATCTCCTTTGCTGGATTTGGACTCCAAGCATCTTCTCTCCTATTGGTCCCGAGTCCGCCGGGCACTATAGCAGCGTGGCTTCCCGAGACGCGGCGCATGGGGAAGGCGCGCGCACGTCCCGTCGGGCTGCGACCGTTGCCGTAGGCGCTTGAGTGCCGCATTAACTCCGGGTGGTTGGGGCGCCGGAGGAAGCTACCGGAAGCTTCCTACCCCCGACGCTCCCACTCCTCCGGCTTTCGCGGGCTTCGTGGGCTTCCTCGTCCTGCGGCCGCCGTCTTCGTCCGTGGGTCGAAAGCGGCCCACGCGCGGTTAGGGGGACCCCCAATCCCCCTACACCGACAGGAGCCCCGGCCCCGACCAGCGACCCGCGGGGTCGGAGCAGGGATTGGGGCCACCCGTCGGCGCCCGGCGCCGTTTGGGTTACTTCGTGACACGGTTCGCGAGGAGGGGTGCCGCTTGGGCTGCCGAGGCACGCACGCTCCGATACGGCGCGTCGCTTCGGTTCGCGTGCGGTGGGCCCGCCCGGAGCCTGCGCTTAAGTACCGAGACGGCCGGTTGCCGGGGCACGTCTCCCACTCCGCCTTTCGCCTCCTCGTCTCCTCAACTTCTCTCTCGCTTCGCGCTCCTCCTCGCCTTCTTCTCCGCCGATCCGCACCGCCGCTCGCCGCCGCCGCTCCTCGCTGCTAGGATGGCCCGTGGGAAGTCCCCCGCCGTGGCGGTTCGCGCACGCGCTCGCCGTCGATGGATGCGCCGTCGGTGGTGCGGTTGCCCGACCCCGGGTCGAGATGAAACGGCTTTCGCCATTCCTTCCGGTGGATGGCGATAAGGGCGTCCACATCGGGGGCCTCGCCGCCGTCGACCGGGGACCGGAGATCCTTCATTTCTTGTCCTTCGTCGTGGCCGGCGCCGTTCCCCCGCCTTCTCCGACTTCTTCATGGAGGTGCTCCGGGCGTACGGGATTCGCATGGCGCACCTTACGCCGAATCGTCGTCACGGCGGCGGCGGTGTTCGCTCACTTGTGCGAGGGATTCGTGGGGGTGCAGCCGTGCTTCCCCATTTTTCGGCGCTACTTCAAGGCGACGCTCACCAACGCCGCGGAGGTGATCGGGTGCGTGCGGCTGACCGCCGGACCGAGAGCGGGTACATCGAATACTCGCCCAACAACAAGGTGGAGGGATGGAAGAAGGCCCGGTTCGTGGTCCCGTACGAGAAGGACTTCCGCCGCCTCCGCGTCCCGCCGGTCCCGGCTCGAGCACTTGGCCATCCGGAATTCCGTGCCCGGCCTTCCCGACGGCATGATGCCGATGGTTGACCGGATCGCGGCGCTCGCCGCGGCCGGCTTGACTTCGCACGGGGTGGTGCACGACTTCCTCGAACGCAACATCGCGCCACTCCGCCGGAGGTCACACCCGTCGTGGGCTGTACCGGGACTTCAACTTCGCCGGCCGCACTCGCACGGGGGCGGGCTCGGATCTACCCGTCGCCTCGAGCGGTTCGCCTACTCCACGCCGACCGGGAAGAAGTGGCCCACCTCCTTCGCGTAGCCGGAGGGTGCCGGGCCTCTTCATCGGTCGGCGAACCGGCACGCCATCCTCGACGAGCATGCTCCGGCTGGGCCGCGTGGGTTCCTCGACACGGCTCCGGCGCCTACTCCGGCGTCCGGGTGCCGGGGCCGCGCCTCCCTCTAACCCGGGTGCGACGACCGCCTGCGGAGGCGCTCCGGAGCTCCGGGTGCCGATCCCGATGCCGCCGGCCCGGCCCCGAGCACGCGCGACAAGGGCAAGGGGAAGAGATCTCCGTCGTCGCCCTCCTCCGACTCCTCCGGGCCCGCGTGCTTTCCACGGAAGCGGGTCCGGCAAGGTTCGCCGACACCGATGACGGGGGCTGCTTCGCAGGAGAAGTCCCCTGCGGCTGCGCCGGTGCAAGCGGCCGGGTGGACGCGCGACGAGTACGATGCTTCTCTCCCTGTTCCGCTTAAGTTGTGAGCCGGGTGGACTGCGAACGAGGCGTTGATCCGTTTTGACTATAGGAACATCCGGATCGAGTTGGACCCGGACTTGGTCCCTCCGGACCCCAAGGTCTCCGGTGCCTCTGCGCCGAGTTTGGAGGCAAGCCCCGCCGCCGTTGAGGCCGAAGCGCCCGGGGCGGAGGCCGACGCGGAGGCAGCTGCGGGTGCCCCCGAGGAGGGGGTTGCGGGTGCCCCCGAGGAGGAGGTCGCGGGTGCCCCCGAGGAGGAGGCTGCGGGTGTCCGCGCGGAGGAGGCCGCGGGCGTCCACGCGGAGGAGGCCGCGGGTGATTCCGAGGAGGAGGCCGCGGGTGCCTCCGTCGGCGAGGACCTCGCCGGCCGTCAACTCCTCCGGTTGGCGACCTGCTGGATCTGCCGGTTACTTTCTCGATTGGCGCCTCTAGACGCCCGCCCCGGGCTTCCATTCCCCGGCCGGGTACTAGCGCCGCCACTCCTATAGTGCTCTGGAGGGGAACGATTCCCCTCCACGCGCCGGGTCGGAGCCGGGAGCGGTGGCCGGTGGAGACACCTCATCGACCGCCGCCGTCGGAAGGGGTCGTGGGCGCGCTAGACGCGGCCGGAGCGCATCGCCAATGAGTCGCTCGGGTTGCTCCGCCCGCCCCCGTATTGGCGACGTCCTTGGAGAGGTTACCCGGTCGCTTGCTGCGGTGAAGGCGGCCATGGAGGAGACGGACGCGTCTCCGGAAGACCGCGAGATCGCGGTGGCCCGGCGTGAGGCCGAGGTGGCGGAGGCCCGAAGGCCCCGGAGACGGCGGTGAAGCTTGCCCGGCAGCAGCACCGGCGCCGCATGGAAGAGGTCCGAGCATGAGCCGGACACCGCCGCCGGCATTGCGGAGGGGGTCGACGAGAAGCTGCGGGAGGCGGAGGCGAAGCTTCGCGACGCCATCGACCGCGAGGAGGAGAGCATCAACCGCCTCCGCGGTGTCGTGGCCCGGGAGCGGGACGCCAAGCTCCGTGACGCGCAGCTGGAGGAGGCTTGCGCCGCCGTGGCGATCCGTGAGGATGCCTTGATGCGGCGCGAGACGGCCACGGTGGCCCGGGAGGCTGAGCCGAAGAGGCGAGCGGACGAGCTTGCTCTCCGGGAGGCGGCGCCGGTCGATCGGGAGCACCAGCCGAGTGCCCGGGAGCAAGCCACCGCCGCAGCGAAGTGGAGCTCCGTCGCCTCCGCGATTCCGTGGGCTCCCGGGAGGCGAGTTGAAGCACCGCGAGGATGCCCTTGCCACCCGGGATGAACAGGTCCGGCTTCGTGAAAACGAGGTCGCCGTTCGGAGGGAGGCCCTAGAGACGTAGATCGGCCGCCTCGCCGAGACCGAGCAGCACATCCGCGGCATCGCCGGGAGGTGGCGCAGCGCGTGCGCCAGGAGACGCTCGAGGAGGCTCGGAAGACCTTTGAGCTCGAGCTCAAAGCGGTGGAGAAGGCTCGGGACGACTACTGCCGTCGCGTCGAGTAGCCGGAGGCTCGGGCGAAGAAGTCCGGTCGCGGTGCCTCTGCCGCATCCGGTGGCAATGACCTCCGGGCGCAGCTCGGAGACTCCGAGGTTCGGCGCGTCGAGCCGAGCGAGCGGGTAACGGAGCTGGTCTCCGCGGTGCGGGCGCAGGCTGAAATCGCCGCCGACGTGCACAAGGAGGTCTCCTCGGCGCCGTTCGAGCCGGGCTGCCCCGTCTTCCCGAGCCCATCGACCGCGGCGCGCCGGGTATGCTTTCGCCATGCGGGGGTGGTTGACTCTCGCGGGAGCCGAGGACCCGGATGGCGGAGCTCATGGAGGAGGAAGGGCGGCAAACCATAGCCGCGGCCCTGGAGGAGGTGTTGACGAACGCCCCGGTGCTGGTGCCCGGGTTCCCGCTCCCGGCCGTGGTGAATGGAGATATCCCCGCGGGTGAGCACGCCATGGCTAAGGCACGGGCTCGCGCCGTCGCTCACGCCTTCGCTGAAAGCTTCAAGCGGGGCTAAGTGCTCGCTTCCTCCACTGCGAGTGGCTTTTTGGCGCCTGTGCCTTTTTTTTTGTTGTTTAAACCTGTTTTTCCGCATGCGAGACGGAGGTTATCTTTTAATTTCGAGTGTTAAATGGATTGCTTAAGTCCTTTATTTTCCTTCTGCCGATCGCGATTGTCGTCAAGCGCCGCTTAGTCTTAGGCCCTTGGTGCTTTGTCGTTACGCTAGAGCGAGACTTCGCCACCCGTGCCTTAACCGAGCGTGAGCGCCTTCCGGCTTCCGCCTTAGGCGTAGATTTTTCTTACCCGACGGAGAAACTCAAGGACTCGAACAAATTCACACGGCAACCCTGCGGGAGTAGGAAAAAGAGCGACAAAGCGCTGTTCAATATATTGAGTCGTTAGTATAAAAAGCCTTGGCGTCGCGGCCGTGGCGATGCTGCTTCGGGTACTACCCGGGACCATTGGATACGAGAACATTCTAAGGATAGAATTTCTTGAGATGCTCAATGTTCCGGGCGCTCGGTTCCGGGTATCCATCCTCCGACTCCGAGGCGAACCGATCCTGGGCGCGTGACGGCGGTGACGACGAAGGGCCCTTCCCACATGGGGGTTAGCTTATCTTTGCCTTCGCGCGTCCGAGCCCGCCGGAGGACGAGATCTCCCGCTTGCAACTCTCGCGGGCGTACGCGCCGCTGGTGGTAGCAGCGCAAGCCCCGGAGATACCTCGCGTTGCGCGAGTAGTACCCGCCGCCTTGCCTCTTCGAGGAGGTCGATGTCGTCGTGCCGCCGGGTGTCTTGGTCGGCTTCGTCAAACGCGGCGACTCGGGGGCTGTTGAACGGGGTCTCCGTCGGTAGCACCGCCTCCGCGCCGTACACGAGGAAGAAAGGCGTTTCGCCCGTGGCTCGACTCGCTGTAGTGCGGAGGGACCAAAGCACGGATTGGACCTCTATTACCCACTTCGCGCCTTTCTTCTTCAACGGGTCAAAGGATCTTGTCTTTAGACCCTTAAGGATTTCCCCGTTGGCGCGTTCGACTTGAAAGTTGCTTTGCGGGTGGGCTCTTGAGGCGAAACAGATCCGGGTGCCGAGGGTGTCACAATATGCTACGAGCGCATGGCTCGTGACTTGTGTCCCATTGTCCGTGATGATCCGCTGCGGCACCCCGAACCTTGCCGTTATGTTCTTCATGAATTTGACGGCCGAGTTCTGGTCTATCTTCGCCACCGCTTCGGCCTCCACCCATTTCGTGAACATGTCAATGGCCACGTATAGCCACTTGTATCCACCGGAGCGGTCGGAAAAGGCCCCACAATATCCAAGCCCCAAATCGCGAACGGCCGGGACAATGGAATCGTTTGGAGGGCTTGAGCGGGCGAGGTGCGTTTGCTTGGCATGGAACCGGCATGCCTTGCATTGTTGCACCGGCCTGGTGGCGTCCTCGAGGGCTGTCGACCGGTAGTAGCCTTGCCGAAAAGCTTTCCCGACCGGCGTGCGGGGAGCGTGGTGGCTTCCGCACTCACCCTCGTGGATCTCAACGAGTATGTCGTTGCCTTCTTCCGTTGTCACACACTTCGGCGAGAATGCCGCTCGCCCCGCGCTTGTACAAGTTGCCATCGACGATGGCGTATCGCTTGGCTTGGCGGGTAAGGCGTTCCGCTTCCGTGTCGTCTTCCGGAAGGATGTCGTCACGCAGGTACCCGATGATGTCGCTCATCCGGCGGGTGTCCTGCGGCTCGGTGGCAAGCGCTTCTTCGCTATTCTGCGTGTGCTGCAGATCCTGCGGGTGCGCTTGTGCTTTGTTGTTGCTTGTCCGGAGCTCGGTCGGCGTCGGAGGCCGAAGGGGATGTCGGGATCTCCATGAACGTCCCGGGTGGGATCGGAAGCTCGAGTGGAGGCCACCCGGGACGGTTCGTCGGCAATGTGGTTGTCGCCCCTAGGTACATGAAGCACCTCGAGGCCGTCGAATTTCTTCTCCATCCGCCCGACCGCTGCGAGGTACGCGGCCATTTGCGGGTCGTTGCATTGGTACTCCTTGGAGACTTGGTTGACGACGAGTTGCGAGTCCCCTTTAGCCAAGAGGCGCCGACGCCTGGGTCGGCGGCGATTCGCAACCCTGCCAAGAGTGCCTCGTACTCCGCCATGTTGTTCGTGCATCGGAAGTGCAGCTGGACTACGTAGCGTAGCTCGTCGCCGGTCGGTGATAACGGGAGCACTCCCGCCCTGCGCCGTTGAGTGTGAGGGAGCCGTCGAAGAACATCGTCCAATGGTCGCCGGGTGCGTCCTGCTGCTGCACCGGGTGCTCAATTCGTCGCGCTCGACCTCGGGGGTGGGTGTCCACTCAGCCACGAACTCGGCTAGAGCCCGGCTCTTGATGATGTGCGTGCTTGAGGAAGGTCAAGTCGAACTCTCCCGGCTCCACGGCCCACTTTGCCACTCGTCCGGTCGCTTCTCCGTTGCGGAGGATGGTCTCCGGCCGGCACCGTCGTCACCACCCGGATGGGATGGCCTTGGAAGTAGTGTCGCAGTTTCCGGGATGCGATGAGCACCTCGTAGAGCATCTTCCGGTACTGCGGGTATCGGGTCTTTGCGTCCCGTAGGACTTCGCCGATGAAGTATGCGGCCGTTGGTTGAGCCGCGTGCGGGGTTCCGGTTCGGCGGAGCAGATCTTGTTTCATCCTCATTCGTCGTAGTTGCCGGGCTGGAGCCCCGGGTGGGGCGGGCACGCCTCGCCCTCTTCTCGCTGGATTGGCCACGGCTTCCGCTTCGGTTGTCCCGTCGACGGTGGTCGGAGCCGGAGCCCCGAGCGAAGCGGGAATGCCGTGGCGCCGATGCCGGAGGTAGTCGGGGCGGATCCTACTCCACCCATGTCATGGAGCGTGGTCGAGCCGGAGCCCCGGGTGGGGTGGGATCGACGCGCCCGTTGCGGCTTCTCCGTCCGTGGCCTCGGCTTCACCCAAACGCAGCGACGAGGTCGGAGCCGGAGCCCCGGGTGAAGCCCGAGAGCCACGACGCTCGTGGGAGTTGACGCGCCGGCTGCGTCGCGCTGTCCGCCGAGTGGTCCACCCGGAGAGGCCGGGGTGGCCGTGTCGCAAGCCACGCCGTGAGCGGAGGCCGCATCCCCGGGTGGTCCGGGAGTCGCGAGCCGACCGGAGCCGGAGCCCCCGAGCCCGTCGGGGCCGCCGCCTCCGTGCCATCGAGGCGCCGACGCTTGCTGGTTCGTCATGAGTCATGAGGCGCTTGCTCCGGGCGCTCGACCACCGGGGCCGCCACGACCACCTGCGGGTTAGCTGCTATGTACAGGAGCGGTGGCTCACCCGGCTCTAGGGCGACCAGAACGGGCGCCGAGGACAGGTAGCGCTTGAGATCCTGCGGAGGCTTCATCGGCCTCCCGCGTCCACTCGAACTTGTCCGCCCTCTTCATTAACTTGAACATGGAAAGAGCACGCTCACCCGGGCACGAAATGAATCGGCCAAGGGCCGCCATGCTCCCGACCAAGCGCTGTACATCCTTGAGTCGCCCGGGGGCGGATTAGCCGATGTCCCCGATCTTCTCCGGGTTTGCTTCGATCCCACGGTGTGAGACCAAGAAGCCGAGTAGCTTTCCTGCGGGTACGCCGAAGACGCACTTTTCCGGGTTGAGCTTCACGCGGTTGCGGCGCGAGGTTGGAGCAGGTCTCCTCTAAGTCGAACGGGAGGGATGGCGCCTTGCGGTTCTTAACGACTAGGTCGTCGACGTATGCCTCCACATTCCTCCCGATCTGCGACTCTAGGGTGAGGCGCATGGCTCGTTGGAACGTGGGGCCTGCATTTTCAGACCAAAAGGCATGCTCACGTAGCAAAAGCTCCCTGCGGGAGTCATAAAAGCGATCTTCTCCTCGTCCTCCTTAGCCATACAAATTTGGTGGTACCCGGAGTACGCATCCAACATACAAAGCAGGTCGCAGCCTGCGGTGGAGTCTACTACAGAGTCTATTCGGGGCAGCGGGAACGGGTCCTTCGGGCACGCCTTGTTCGGATCCGTGTAGTCCACGCACATCCGCATCTTGCTCGTTGTTCTTGAGCACGACCACGGGGTCGGCCAGCCATGTGGGATGCGTAACCTCCCCGATGAATCCGGCTTCCGGGAGCCTCTTGACTTCAGCTACGATGAATTCTTTGCGCTCGGGGGCTTGGCGCCTCGCCCGCCGCTTCACGGGTCTCGCGGTGGGATCGACCTTGAGTTGGTGCTCAATCACCTTCCTTGATATGCCCGGCATGTCCGAAGGATGCCAGGGAAACACATCGCTGTTCGCTCGGAGGAAGGCGATGAGCGCGAGTTCCTATTTTGGATCGAGGTCGCCACCGATGGTGGTGGTCTTGTCCTCCGTGCCCCCGAGTGTAACCTTCTTGGGGGACACCTCCCCGGGTGCCGAGAGCTTCGGGCGCTTGGAAGCGGATGGTGCAGCAGGTTTCTCCGGGGTACTACGCGCCCTCTTCCCGCCGGTGCTTTCCTCGGCTGCCAAGATGTCCTCGAGGCAAGCCATTGCCTTGACGGCATCCGCCCTCTCCACGATGACACCCTTGGGACCCGGCATCTTCGGCGTGAGGAACGCGTGGTGCGGGATAGCCATGAACTGGTTTATGCCGAGTCTCCCAATGATGGCGTTGTAGGGGAGGCCAATGTCGGCTACGTCGAAGAGGAGCTTCTCCGTGCGGAAGTTGCTCCGGGTGCCAAAGGTAACCGGGAGCTCGATCCTGCCCAAGGGGCGGGAGCTAACCGGGAGCACACCGGAGAAAGGGCGCGAGGGCTGCAGCTCGGCGCGCGCCCACCGTAGAGAGTCGTAGACCTTCGGGGTGATGAGGTTGAGGCTCGCGCCTCCGTCGATGAGGGTGCGCCCCACCTTCTTGTTGCGGATGGTGGGCGACACGACCAAAGGGATCTTGCCCTTGGTGTTGTCCGGGCCCACCATGTCGCTCTTGTCGAAGGTGATGGGGATGTCCGCCCACTTTAGCGGAGGAGCCGAGGTCTTTCCTTCGGTGATCGCGAGCACTTCCCGACGGAAGCGCTTGGCCTCGCCCTTGGACGCGAGGCCGGAGGAGCCTCCGATGATGACGGCAATGGAGTCGTCCGCGCTCCGGTACGCCTCGACTTCTTCCTTCTCCATCTCCTTCACCTTCTCGGCCTTCTCGGCCGCCCGTCGCTCGTCGCGTCGCTTGATGCTCGCTTGGATGTAGCGGCACTGCGACCGGTCGTGGTCGTTGGTGCGGTGGAAGTAGCACGCGAACGTCCCCGGAGACTTGGCCGGTGACTTGCCGGCACCCGCGGGGGTGGCCGTCGCGTTCCTCGGGGCGACGGGCCCCCGGCCGTGGCTACCTCCTCCGCCCTGCGCTTGCGCGCGAGGTTCTTCTTCCGGTTCTTGGAGAGGGTGCCCTCGGGCCCGGGAGAGGTGGTACCGGGTTGGCCTTCACGGGCGGGTCGTGCCACGCCCGGGCTTCCGGCGGCGGGCGCACTTGTCGGCCGGTGGAAGAGGTCCGTGACCGTCTCCGGCCGGTGCACACCCAGCTCACCCGGGATGTCCTTGTCTCGAACGCCGTGGCGAAGGCGGAGAGTACCCGGGAGGGGTCGATGCGCGGGATGGTGTTGCGGACTTGACCGAAGCGCTGCATGAACACTCGCAGCGTCTCGCCCGGCTTACGGACGATGCGGTCCGGGTCGATCCGGCTTCCTGGACGCTTCGACGTCCCCTGGAAGTTGGCCATGAACTCCCGGCACAAGCTCCTCCATGAGCTGATGGACTCCGACGCCGGGTTCATGAACCATGACCGGGCCGAGTCCTTGAGGGCCGGGTAGAAGTAGTTGGCCATGATGTCCTCTCGAGCCGCCGACAGCCTTGACGGCGGTGGAGTAGATCTGCAGGAACTCGTCGGGGGAGCAGGTGCCGTCGTACCTCTCCGGCAGGTCCGGGCGGAACTTGCCGGGCCACGTGACCCCACGCGGGCGCTTCGAGAGGGCTGCGCAGCCCCCGAGGAACGAGGGGTCGAGCTCCTTTCTCTTGCGCTTCGGGTGGCGCTCGGGGACGATTCCGCATCCGTGCTGTCGTCGTTGTGGGCGGAGGTGCGCTCACGCTCGCGTCCCGCTCGCGCGAGCGCTCGATGCTCGACGCGTGCATCTTCCCCCTCGCGGCGGCGTCTCGTTGAGGTCGTTGCGGCGGCGAGTGGACGGAGAGCAAAGCCGCCGGTGGGCGCGCATCCCCGGCGCGGTTGGCGCGGCGGTTGTTGTTGGTCGGCGTCTGCGGCGGTTGGCGGGACGGACCCGCTCGGTGCCCGGCCTGCGCCGTGTCTAGGAGCTTACCTACTCCGGTGAGCCACTCCTTCGCCTGCTCTCCCCCGCCGGTCCTGCCGGCGGGTTGTTGAGCATGGTCTTCACGGCGGTCAAGGGGTCGTCCTCTTCTTCCTCCTGGAAGAGGCGACGCGCGGTGGCGCGCTCGGACGCAGGCGGCGTGACGGCCGGGCGTCGCGGTTGGCGCCGTGCTGGTCCTCTCGCTGCATGCTCGGCCGCCGAGGTGCCGGGACGGTCGCCGTGCGCGGAGCGGCCCGCGCGACGACGACGGCCCATGGACACATGGCCGGAGACGCCGTCCGCCGTCCATGGCGTGTCCGTGGATCTCTCGCATGGTCGTGTGGAAGTTCCGCAGCGCAAAGCGAAATCTACGACAACTCCCCTTCCTGGCGCGCCAAATGTCGGTGCGTGAGTACACCTCCAAATGGGGGCTCGTCAAGACTCCCTTCGGGTAGGATCGGGGAAGGTCGGATTTACTTTGCCTAGCGCGGAAGATGAACAAATGAAGAACGCAGAAGGTTTACCCGGGTTCGGGCCGCAAGAGATGCGTAATACCCTACGTCCCGCTTGGGTGTATTGATTGTTGTCCCTCCTTTACAATGGGGCACCCTCCCCTTTTATAGGATGAGGAGAGGGGCACCGTACAAGTACCCGGAGGGGTACCCGGACGCCCAGGGGGTCCGGTCCTTCGTTGGGATATTCCGACAAGATCCCGACAAAATCTGTTACAATCTCCTTTGCTGGATTTGGACTCCAAGCATCTTCTCTCCTATTGGTCCCGAGTCCGCCGGGCACCGTAGCAGCGTGGCTTCCCGAGATGCGGCGCATGGGGAAGGCGCGCGCACGTCCCATCGGGCTGCGACCGTTGCCGCGAGCGCTTGTGTGCCGCATTAACTCCGGGTGGTTGGGGCGCCGGAGGAAGCTACCGGGAAGCTTCCTACCCCATGACGCTCCCACTCCTCCGGCTTTCGCGGGCTTCGTGGACTTCGTGGGCTTCGTGGGCTTCCTCGTCCTGCGGCCGCCGTCTTCGTCCGTGGGCCGAAAGCGGCCCACGCGCGGTTAGGGGGACCCCCAATCCCCTACACCGACAATAACAGAGCGCGTTTATGTTGTAATTGTATAAGTTCTGTTATTTCATTATCCCGATTAAATACATTATATTTCCTTTTTAAACACTTTAATATTAATAACCTTGCTGCTTAAAAATGTATTTTAGGACATCACAAGGAATTTTAGGACGACCTTGTCTTCAGCGATAACCTGCGTGTTGTCGCGGATAGGGTAAAGGAACGGGCTGAGCAGGAGAAAGTGGAACATGAGCAGATGGCCACTTTCCGTGATGAAGAGCGGATTGAGGCTCGAACGAGCTGAATGCAGCTAAGACAGCTATTGCTTAGAAGGATGAGACCATCCACTCACAGCGAGCAACCATGCAGTTTCTCCACGGACAGCTCGAGACCGCCTGAGCTAACATGAACCAGCTTGTTCACGGAGATAGGAAATCTCCAGCACCAGTTGGCAGAGCTACAGCAACACCACCAGGCGTTGCTAGCAGCTCACTGGACCCTGTTGCAGCCACCATCACCGGCGAACAACGGGAATGACGCCGCTAGCGATGCTTCCGACGTGAACAACCCGAAAGACACCGATAGTGACGCCTAGACTGCTAGCTAGTTCTAAGGAAAAACTTGTAAAATTAATGGTAGTGTACTGGGAACAAAAACTAGTGGCTTGTACGTATATAAGAACGTCGCGGTCGTTGTGTTTTGGGTAGATATGGCAGCGTTGGTATGGACTAGGGTGTCCCGATCTTCCGAAAGGTTCCGATAAACAACGATTTGGCGGAGGCTTGACACAAATCGATCCGGCTTCCGAACAACACGTTCCGAACCCTGCAATCACAGCACCACGTCTTCTCTGGTTATCAAGCGTGCAAGCACGATTGACCTCGCCAAGAAGGCTAATCCTTGCCTGTGAATCGAAGAACACAAGCAAGAACAAGATAGAAGCAACCAAATTACAAATATATGATTAAACTCACGAGTTGGGGTCTCACAAACCGACAAAACTGTTCTTGACAGAATAATCTAAGCAAAACCGAAACCCTAAGGAAGGGGCGGCGGCTGCTTATGAGGTCCCTAGGGTCGTGCATCTCCCCCTAGACGCAACCCTAAGTGGGCTCAACAAAATACACGGCCCAAAGGCCAAAAGACGGTGGTGCAACACCGGGACAGTTTCTGGACATCTTAGTATTTCGGCGATTCCCGACGGCTCGGGAAGAATTTGGATATGAGACCAGCTCCAATGGAAAGGTTATCAAATTATCTTTTCATCCATATAAAGAACGTCCCAAACGGACTTCGTATGCGACCAGGGCGTCCGTTTTGGTGCAGGCTGTTTCTGGACTCCGAAACAGAATCGAAGTCGACTTTGTTTGGGCCTCCAACTTGACATGGACGTCTTTACTGGCCCTCCACGCCTCTAACCTCCTCCTTAACCATATTATCATCATCTCCATGGTTCCTAACAATAATTAACTCATTAGGTAGTAATATATTCTCAAATATAAATAAAGAGATCATTAGGAACATGCTCACCCATAAATTCAATTGTCGTGCTCTAGTTTTTGTCCTTGAATTATGTATGTGTATTGGAGGAGTGTTGGTTATATCCGAGGGTGTGATGTCCTCATCATCCTCCCCTTCTTGATGAAAAGCCGTCCTCCGCGTCGTTGGTGCTTGAATGATTATTTTGAAGGATATCATTTCCTTATTGTTCTCCTCTCCTCGAAAAGAATCTATTCTCGGTTTGACCAAAGTTGTAGAAGATATCGTACGTTGAAACCACCAATGCTTCTCTTCTTGTGATTGACCCTGTTTCTTAAAAACAAAACTAGGTGCAGTTGACATGACATGTTGAATGATAGTGGAGACTGTTAATTGATTACTTTTTTGCACAACACAAGGTAGCTTTGGATGTGAGATAATATAAACTCTATGTACCATATACAAACCATTATGATCATATTTGCCTATAGCATGAAAACTGTTTCTTGTCAACAAAGGCAATTCAGATTTGGAAAATATTCTCCTCTCCATAGAATTTAAATCTCAAAGAGAGTCAAATTCAATATAACCCAAAGTGTTTAGAGAAGACAACAATCTTTGCTCATCATTCTCACAAGTAATGGGAATCAAATGCTTAATTTCAGCACAAGCATCTGAATCAAAAGAACAAGTATCAAGTTCATGCATTTGTTGTGGCAAACGTATAAGCGAAGCACTAGCACACAACACCTCTTTATCACAAGGAACATCAGGAAAATCAACTTGTGACAAAGTTAAATCAAGAGAAGGTTCCACTAGAAGCTGCTCTATATTAGCATGATTGGTGAAAACATTCAGCACATGGAGAAATTTCTCACCTTTACTAAATGTAGATTGATGTTCATTGCCTTTGCTCTCAATTTCAGTAGAGAAAGTAAATGCATGAAGAAACAATGGGTTTGAAGGAACACATGAGGCCATCGGCACCTCGGTGTCTTTCACTTCACCTTCGCTTTGTATATCCTGCAAGATCTTCGCATTATTTTTCTTGTTTTTTTTTCAATTCTTTTGTGCGGCTTTTATGTATGCACTTGCCTTTTTCTCTTTTTTTTTTCTTTCTTTTTCAAAAGTGCCGCACAAGAAAGATACAATTCCAACACAAAGCAACTCTACACAAGTACCCAAAAAATGTAAAGTTTGCACGTTTCGCGAGTGATGCACAACAATACGGATGTAGAAAAAAGAATTGGGCCACGTGTAGAGATCTACTCAAAAGATAAAATTGGATCACTCGGAAGCTCAACTAGTCCTATTTGTTTATTTCTTCACAGGCAACAATACTACTTCCTTCCTTTCTTTCTTTCTGTACTAGCACCACAAACAAGAGAGTAGGATCGGTCTCTCTTTTTTTAACTTGCGCACAAAATAAAAGGTTCAGAATTGCTCTTGCGCATGTGAAGACAGAACACAACCAAACTGAAACCCAACCTAGCGTAATAGCAAGGTAGAAAAATAGGAGCGACTCCAAGACTTAGATCAATACTAGAAATAAATAACACGGACTCGACCAGCAACACGACTGTAATTATGGACACAAACTCAACAAAGCAAACTGAAACGAAATTGCAGCGGCACAAAGGGTGATAGGACAGCGGGAGATGAACAAGAAAATATTTTTGTAGGGCAATTTTCTGGACTTTAGGACGAAACAAAATAACAAGGATAGGGGAACCTAACGGTGCACCTGAAGCTCTGATTACCACTTGGTATGGACTAGGGTGTCCCGATCTTCCGAAAGGTTCCGATAAACAACGATTTGGCGTAGGTTTGACACAAATCGATCCGGCTTCCGAACAACATGTTCCGAACCCTGCAATCGCAGCACCACGTCTCCTCTGGTTATCAACCGTGCAAGCACGATTGACCTCGTCAAGAAGGCTAATCCTTGCCTGCGAGTCGAAGAACACAAGCAAGAACAAGATAGAAGCAACCAAATTGCAAATATATGATTAAACTCACGAGTTGGGGTCTCACAAACCGACGAAACGGCGAAACCGTTCTTGACAGAATAATCTAAGCAAAACCCAAACCCTAAGGAAGGGACGGCTGCTGCTTATGAGGTCCCTAGGGTCGTGCATCTCCCCCTGGACGCAACCCTAAGTGGGCTCAACAAAATACACGGCCCAAATGCCAAAAGACGGTGGTGCAACACCGGGACAGTTTCTGGACATCTTAGTATTTCGGTGATTCCCGACGGCTCGGGAAGAATTTGGATATGCGACCAGCTCCAATGGAAAGTTTATCAAATTATCTTTCCATCCATATAAAGAACGTCCCAAACGGACTTCGTATGCGACCAGGGCGTCCGTTTTGGTGCAGGCTGTTTCTGGACTCCGAAACAGAATCGAAGTCGACTTTGTTTGGGCCTCCAACTTGATATGGACGTCTTTGCTGGCCCTCCACGCCTCTAACCTCCTCCTTAACCATATTATCATCATCTCCATGGTTCCTAACAATAATTAACTCATTAGGTAGTAATATATTTTCAAATATAAATAAAGAGATCATTAGGAACATGCTCACCTGTAAATTCAATTGTCGTGCTCTAGTTTTTGTCCTTGAATTATGTATGTGTATTGGAGGAGTGTTGGTTATATCCGAGGGTGTGATATCCTCATCAAGCGTAGAAGGTACAGAAAATTAGCTGGGCCTGGATAAGTCTGGATGTGTGACCCGCGCGTTAGGAAGTGTTAATATCGCGCGCTTTTGTGTATAAATGGGTTGCAAATCGAAATATATGAACCACTAAGTTTAGGTTTAATAAACCTATGTTTCATTCCGTCAATTTCAGATCGTAATGAAATTTCCTTCCAAAGAGTGATATGACATTTCGTGTTCAAACTATTATTCCGTCAATTTCAGATCATAACAGAAACTTTCCATGTTAATGCAATCTGAAATTTCCTGTTCAAGGCTTTCATTCCGTCATTTTCAGCCTCTAATGAGATTTTTCCTCTGCGAATGCATTCTTAAATTTCATGTTCCTATCATGTCCTTTAATTATTATCATTGTATATGGCTCCGAAATGCTGAGACTAATGGTATGATTAAATTGTGCGACAGATGATGAACACTCGTCGCATGATGGATCCTTCCGGGGAGGGTGCTTCGTCACAGCCACCTCCTCCACCACCGTTGACTGCTGTGGAGCAGCTCGTTCATAATCAGAACGAGATGTTTCGTTTGTTCGTGGCAAGCCAGAACAATAATGCCCAGGCAGCAGCTCCTCCACCGCAGCCCCGTCCCACTTCCTATGGAGATTTCTGGGCGACTCAGCCGCCATCTTTCTCTAAAGCAAAGGACCCCCTGGAAGCAGATAATTTTCTGCGTATTGTGGAGTCCAAGTTTGCTCTCCTGAACTGCACCGAGCACCAGAAGACTCTGTTTGCAGCACAACATCTCCGTGGGTCGGCTAGTGCGTGGTGGGCAAACTACACCGCTGCACTCCCCGCGGATCATCAGGTGCTTTGGCCGGAATTCTCAACAGCCTTCCGTGCACACCACATTCCTGACGGTGTCATGAGAAGGAAGCTTCAGGAATTTGTTGACCTGAAGCAATGCTCCAGCGACTGTGCAAGAGTATGCTCGGAAATTCAACTACCTTGCCCAGTATGCTTCTTATCATGCTGACACGGATGCGAAGAAGCGTGAGTGCTTTCGGAAGGGCCTGAATCCGAAACTGCAAGACCGCCTTGCTCTCTTGAATGACACGTTCAATGAACTGGTCGGTGTCGCTATTATGTAAGAGAACGCCACACGCGTCAACCAGGATGACAAGAAGAGGAAGCGCACCGCCGGAAGTTCATCCGGTGCGCCATCTCACAAGTTCAAGCTTGCAGTGACCAGCCCCACTAGTCAGAAATTTCGTGTCCCGATGCCTCCAATGGGTGGGCAACGCACTACTTTCCAGCAGCCTTATCGTGCGCCCCACAATTCCTATCAGCACCGTGGTCACCAGCATTCCTCACAGCAACACAACTAGAGTGCCGGACCATCCCCGCAGCAGCCGTGCTTTAACTGTGGCGGCGTTGGTCATTTCATCGAGAGAGTGCCCACATCCTCTCCGCAACAACGGCAACAATGATGGGAATAATCAGAATCAGCACAACCGCGGTAATAATGGCAATAATAATAACGGCGGTAACAACAACAACAGCCACAACAAAACCCCCACCAAGACCGGCCGTGTAAATTTCACCACGGTCGAAGATGTGCAAGCCGGAGAACCGATCCTCTCGGGTATGTTTTCCGTTTCCGAACATCCCACCTTCGTTCTTTTTGATTCCGGCACCACACATGATTTTATTAGTCAAGCATGTGTGGATAAATTGCATCTATCGTCTACCATCGTGCAAACTCCATACACTATTACATATCCCGATGGCATTATTCACACAAACCGTGAAGCAAGAAACGTCCTCCTTGAACTTGCCGGAAATATATACCTTTCGCCACTCATTATCCTAGCAGGTCAGGGAATAGATGTGATACTAGGAATGAAATGGATGAAACGACATAAGACTGTTCTACACATAGATACTCGGGAAGTACATTTAAATTCACCTCTATACGCCCCATCGGTTTTGTCCTTGCCATGTCCAAAAATTTCTAGAGCTCAAATTCAGCACCTAGAAGCAAAGAAATTAGAGGACATACCGGTAGTGTGTGAATTTCCCGATGTGTTCCTGGTTTCCCGATGTGTTCCTGGATGATTTGCCGGGCATGCCACCTGATCGGGAAGTGGAATTTAAAATTGAACTTCAACCTGGTACCGCACCGATATCTAGAAGACCCTATAAAATGGCTCCAAACGAATTAGCCGAGCTTAAGGAACAACTCAACGACCTTATGGAGAAGGGGTATATTCGCGCAAGTGCTTCACCTTGGGGCTGCCCCGCTCTTTTTGTGAAAAAGAAAGATAAATCGTTAAGGTTGTGTGTCGATTATCGACCCCTCAATGCGGTAACCATCAAAAATAAGTATCCCCTCCCACGCATTGATATGTTGTTCGATCAATTAGTTGGTGCTAGGGTATTCTCCAAAATTGATCTTCGCTCCGGGTATCATCAAATTAAAATTCGGCCAGAAGATATTCCTAAAACCGCTTTCTCTATGAGATATGGACTCTTTGAATATCTCGTAATGTCTTTCGGATCGACAAATGCACCGGCCTATTTCATGTACCTCATGAACTCGGTATTTATGCCGGAGTTGGACAAGTTCATGGTGGTATTCATCGATGATATCCTCATTTATTCTAAGTTAGAGGAAGAACATGCTGAACACCTCCGCATTGTGCTTCAACGACTACGAGATCATCAACTTTATGCAAAATTCAGCAAGTGTGAATTTTGGTTGGATCGAGTTCCATTCCTGGGTCATATCATTTTAGCCGATGGAATTTCAGTCGATCCTAGTAAAGTTGCTGACGTGCTGAATTGGAAGATTCCTAAAACCGTCAAGCACATCCGTAGTTTTCTCGGACTTGCGAGATATTATCGGAAATTCATTCCAAATTTTTCTATCATCTCCAAGCCCATGACAAAATTGTTGGATAAGGATTCTACCTTTAAATAGAGTCCTGAGTGTGAAAATGCTTTTCAAACCTTGAAGGAGCATTTAACCACCGCTCCAGTTCTAGCTCAGCCCGACATCACCAAGCCGTTCGACGTATATTGTGATGCGTCCGGCATAGGATTGGGTTGTGTTCTCATGCAAGAAGGCTGAGTTATTGCTTATGCATCCCGTCAACTCCGCAAACATGAAAAGCACTATCCTACTCATGATCTTGAATTGGCATCGGTAGTTCTTGCTTTCAAAACTTAGAGGCATTATCTCCCGGGAAATCTTGTGCATCTCTGCACCGATCATAAAAGTCTCAAATATATTTTTACTCAACAAGAATTAAATATGCGGCAGCGAAGATGGCTGGAATTAATAAAAGATTATGAATTGGAAATTCATTATCACCCCGGGAAGGCTAATGTGGTTGCTGATGCATTAAGCTGCAAACACCAATGCAATCATCTCGAAATCTGCTCTATGGATAATGTCAGCAAATCTGAAAATGAAATTCATCCCTGCCTTCATATCGTTCCTTATGGTGCAGTGCACAATTTGGCTCTCATTCCTACTCTTCGAGAAGAAATTATTGAAGCCTAGAAAAAGGATGAGGGTATGGAACACATCCGACAAAAATTGGGTACCGAAAAGCCTAAGTGTTTCCGTCAAGATGAAAATGGAGTCTTGTGGTTTAATAACCGTCTCGTTGTTCCAAAGGATATGGAACTGCGAAAGAAAATTCTTGACGAAGCACATCTGTCTAAATATTCCATACACCCCGGTAGTAACAAGATGTACCGTGGGTTGAGAGAAAAATTTTGGCGGACTCGCATGAAGCGAGAAGTGGCTCGTTATGTTGCCGAGTGCGACACTTGCCAACGAGTCGAGGCTGATCATCTGAAGAAAGCATGCCTCCTGCATCCGTTAAAAATTCCCGCTTGGAAATGGGAAGACATAGCTATGGATTACCTCTCACATCCAAGAAACATGATTCCATATGGGTAATCATCAATAGATCGACGAAATCAGCAAACTTTATTCCGGTACACACCACCTACAGTGCTAAGAAGTATGCTGAACTGTATATTGCCCGTGTGCTATGTTTGCACTGGGGTGCCAAAAACAATTATTTCAGATCGAGGTCCGCAATTTGTTTCTCGATTTTGGGAACAATTGCATACTAGTCTTGGTACTACCTTAATCCGAAGCTCTGCATATCATCCTCACACCGATGGACAATCGGAAAGATTAATCCAATATTTGGAAGATATGTTGAGAGCATGTGCTTCAACACAAAAGGGAAATTGGGATGAACAGCTACCATTCATTGAATTTTCCTATAACAATAGGTATCAAGAAAGCTCGGAGTCACTCCCTTTGAGGCGCTATACGGACATTCTAGCCGTACGCCGTTAAATTGGTCCGAGTCGTGCGAAAGAATAATATTTGGTCCGGATATTGTTGAGCAAGCCGAGGAAAAAGTGAGGGAAATCCAAGCTAATATGAAAGCTGCTCAATCCCGCCAATTAAGTTATGCAAATAAAAGGAGACGCCCGCTGGAATTTGAGGTCAATGACCATGTCTACCTTCGTGTCTCCCTCAATAAAGGTGTGTCACGTTTTGGAATAAAAGGGAAACTTGCTCCCCGTTATATTGGACCATTTCCAATTGTGGAGAAGTTTAGCCCCGTGGCATATCGGTTGCAATTGTCGGAAAATTTGGAACGTGTGCACAATGTGTTTCATGTATCTCAACTCAAGAAATGTCTAAAACCACCTATCGAGGTCGTCATCTCCGACACCGAGCAATTGCAAGAGGATTTATCTTATCCGGAAACTCCCGTCCGGATTCTCGATAAAAAGGATCGTGTTACTCGCAACCGCACTACCACCTTCTATAAAGTGCAATGGAGTAATCACACTGAGAATGAAGCCACTTGGGAACGAGAGGAATTTTCGGACAATCATTTTCCCGAGTTCCTGGCTTCGCAATCGATGTAACGCCGCACCCCCTTCAACCCTCCTTTTTCCGATATTAATCTCGGGACGAGATTTCTTTAAGGCAGGAGGGCTGTGACACCCCGTGTCACAATTTCATAGACACACTGTGCTAAAGAAGAATTTTCATGTGTAAAATAATAATCAAGGGGCCATTTCACATAGAATGACATAATAGGGTTTAATTAGGGTTTTTATTGCCCAAAACCCTAGCTAATGAGATCTCCAAAATTTCCATGATAGTAACCACAAATTTTTGCATAATCTGGTAGAGCACATCAAACTAAGATTTTAGGACATTTTTCCTGAATTTTTGGAGTGGCACAAATTCCTAGAAAAATCCAAACCAAATTTAAAACAGCACCTGTTCATCAATTTTTATAAATTTTTACAAGTCAAATCTGAACTTTTCCCTATAACAAAATTTGTTCCTCATAATACAAGGAACACCCAGAAAATTTGGTTTGCAAAGTTTCCAAGAGGATTAATTTTTATGAGCAAAATACAGAATAGGGTTCAGTGGCAAAACCGTAAATAGTTGAGAATATAATTTGAACAGAGGCGGCACGATGGCCGGGGCCGCCCGCCAGCGGCGCTCGCCGCCGGCGCCCATGCCGCGTTAGGCCTTGCCATCCTCGCGACGCTGTGCTCTCCCCACGCGTCGCGCATCGCTTTCTCCCTTCGCCTCGGAAGCCGGCAGCCCCGCCGTCGATGGCGAGAGGTAAATTTCGCCATGGCCGCCGCCCCTAGGTCTTCCCCGTGTGCCGCCCCTTCCCGCACCGCAGCCCCCTCATTTGTGCGCAAGTGCTTCGCAAGGTTCCTGCGCTGCTCTAGCCTTAGCCCTAGCCTTTCCTTCCCTTCGGGTAGCTTCAATCGCCAAAAATCCCGGAGAGCTCCCACATCCGCCATTAACGCCAGCCCAGCTCAATTGAGTGGTGCTCGGTTGAGCTCACACCGCATCTTTGCCTCCGGATGATGCGCCGAGCCTAGCTGACCTCCCTGTTGCTTCCCAGTGTCGAATCGAGCAAGGACGGTGACGGGATCCCCTTCTTCCTCGCCGCCGGTCACTACGCCCCGCCACCCCGTCGACGCCGGCCGCCTCCGGACCACCTCCGCCTGCACCGACCCCACGCCATGCTTCTCCGTGAGAAGGTGAAGCTCTCTGCCTTGACCCCTCCCTCTTTCGTGCCGTGGCGAGCATGCGCCACCGCGCCGGAGTACCTCCCAGCCCGCCGTTCCCGTCGCGAGCTGAGCTCCGTCGTCCCTCTCGCATCGCCACCCCCACCAAACGGTGCACCATCAAAAACCATGCACAGGCGGCCAGTCCCAACCCCTGCCGCGACCTCTAGCTCAACGCCGGCGAGCACCGCCGCCGCTCCGACGAGCCCCCTCGCGCGCCACACTTAAAAATTCTGTGATCTTCAAGCATTTTAAAAATTGCACAACTTTAAATCTAGACCTCGGATTTGAACGATTCAAAATGTTTTGAAAAGCTTGAGACTTGTAGTTTAACATGGAATACATGAACACCTATGTTGATATAGCAAAAATAAATGTTTGAGCAACCTCAAGTTGCTATCATGACCACGCAGCTTAACAGGATTGGAGTTTAAAAGCTGCGTAACTTTCATATCCTGGATGAAAAATACATGAACAAATGCTCGTTTGAAAGTAGATGATGAGTACTTTGTGATGGTAGTATAATCCAGGCACTTCCTGTGGAAAAATAAAAAGATACGAGTATTTCAAAGTGCTAATCCGTTACGGACCGTGACAACTTGGCATTTTTGAAATTCAATAACTTTTGAAATACGAATTCAAATAAGGCAAATCCACATCCGTTGTAATCCTTGAAACACGTACTTTACATGACCCTATTTAGTTCACCCAAGTTCTATAGCGAAATGCTGAATTGAAGGCACCATAAGATGGCCTCGCGATAAGCCTGACAACCAGACTTAGCTAAAACAAAAATTGGTGGAAATGAACTAAGTTCAAATTGCCATTTTCCTTTTCTGTTATGATTAAACATTTTTCACATATCCATGGTACATTTGAGTATATCATGATCATGGTTATCTTTTGGGCAAGAACAGTCATATATTATGTAGGATTAATTATGAAAAATGCACATACAATGATAATTGCTTAGAGTGCTCAATGTAGAAAGAGATGATAAAACTTCATCCTACGAAAATGTGCATCAATCTCTTGCATACTGATTAATAAGGAAAAGGTTTGGTACTCATGTGCACCAAGAAGTGCATGTAAATAAATTTAGTCCAAGATTGTGTCATATAAATATTAATGCATAAATACAATTGCTATAAATAATCACATGGCAGCACCTATCATATGGTTATTTCATCGCACTCATATCCATAATGAACTCTGCCCTATTTTCTTGATCGCGAAATCGGCATGTGCATGTATACTAAGTAATGAATATTCCATATAATTAGAAGGTTGTCTCCATGACATAACCCCTGTATTTCATCATCATGGCAGTTCATCTCATCCCATGAGCATGGTTAATTTATGCAAACCTTTCATTGCATGATCTTATTGAGAAAGTTCCATGAACTATGTAATAAAGAATCCGCTCATGCTCATGCAGTGCATTTGCATTCATATAGGAACCCGACCGGAACCGAAGATCAAGGAGGGCACCAGCTGGAAGTGAGTGAGTTCGAGTGTACTAACTGCGAACCCAACCAAGGCATGCCCCGGAGCATAACCCTATGTTTCTAAATTTCTATTTTATTTCACATAAGTCTATGTATGTACTGTGCATTTACGTTCAGGAGTTGCTCGGAACCTAGTTGCATTAAAGTCCTGTTCCCGTGGTTTTGGTTAGGTATAATCTTGATCGCTAGATGCTATGCTTAATAAATTATTCTCGTAGCAACACCGAGTGATTTGGAGATCACCCGGTCTAGGGATGAATTATGGTTACCCTCACATGAATGATTGGAGACCGTACGGGGAAGTGCATGTATAGGATGCGGTGCCAAGGTTGGCCCTTGTGTGCAATGTACGTTCGCTTCGTCGAATGTCTCCCGATATGATTCTCGTGCGATAACCCCTCTTGCTTCGCAAGGTAGGGGTGTCACACAAATAGTAGAACTTTTTATGGTTCACCAGCTTCATCTTAAATTGACATATTGCAAAAGTGGAAACTATAATATATCACATTGTAATCTAAGTATCAAATTCGTCAGTTTTATGGTCACACACAATAATATTTGCTACCTAGGTAACCTAGTAGCAAATAGTCCAGTTTTTCTCAGACACAATGTAATTGCTATTAGGCAGTATAGTAGCAAATACTCCAGGTTTTTGTAGTTACAAATAATAATAATAAATCTATAAAGCTAATCTGCTACCTAATATAATATTGCTGCCAAGCTAACTTATTAGTAGCTAATATTTTAGGATTTTATGTTCACCATCTTCATCCAAGAATGACAAATTGCAAAAGTAAGTGGAATATCTGCAACAAAAATATGTCACTACAATATGGAAACTAATAGTTATTATTAGACTAAAACTAGTAGCCATTAATTCAGATTTTATGTGCATACAAGACACTATTTAGGCCAATCTCAATGGGAGTGTCATGAGCATTAAATTTGCTGACATGGCATGAGAGAGAAGAGAGGTAGTGTCATGGGATGAGAGATGAGTGTCATCACCATGACCCTCCACTGGCACGGTTCTTAATAATTTCTTCTTGGTAACTGTGCGATGACACCCTCCACTGAGACTGGCCTTACAACCCGCGTATGCATGCACAGGTGAAAGCATTAACTAAAAAAGGAAATATGATTCCAACTTAAAGCCACGCAGGCTTGCAAAATAATTCCCGCCCTAATCCGCGTATGCATGCATGCATGCATGTTTTAATTCTGATCCCCCACTGTCCCTATCTCCATCTATAGAAAAAAAACTGTGTCATTTTCTAATACAAAATCAGTTCCATGCATAGACTCATAGAATTTTTACTATATAGTGATGAGAGTTTATACTTACCACATACGTTTTTTTCCGAATAAAAGAATCTCAATAAGTCAACGTTACTAAGTTTTTATTATCTAAATCTACAGGGGATGTATAGAGTTGTAAATTTCGCCAATGTAAAATAATAAGGATAAGTTTGGCCGGAGCATAAAAACCAGGATTGTAAAATAATGTTCAAGTCAAGCGAATGATTATTATTTTGTCAAAACTTGTGTCTCATAACCATAAATTTCTATATAAATTATGGAAACATCTATTAAGAGTGTAAAATCCAAGTGTGTCCAATTGTGAAGTTAAGACCATATAGCAGATAACATCAATTGTCAAATGTCAACATGGCTCGAGCATAAAGACTATCAAATGTCAAAGCATAAAGACTATGTATTTAAATCATAAATATTATATGTTTGCATCATGAAAATGTTTATTATTTTGGCATTAAACTAGTGACACACACATAAAAAATGTAATGTGTGTCTGATTGTTTTGATATTTGCAGGGTCACAATCACAACAGCTGCTTATCGCCATTGAAGTGGAGTGAAGAGTTGGATACAAAGCAGGAGAAGAAAACCAATAACCTAGCACTGCAAAAATAAACATATGTTTTTTAAGTTAATACACACAGTCAGCACTTCTTTTGCGATTATAAGTAGTCAGATTGCGTTCAGAAGCACGCCTCAAGCGTAAAATTCAACTGAATATTACAACTGTTCCAATGTCAAAGTAGTTCGGATACTCCAATTAAGTGTGATTAGAAACTACAATCTGTGTTGAAACTAACTACGTTTTTTACGTCAACTAAGTTGACTTCTTTTTTAAAAAAGAAATAGTTGACTTCTTCTGCTTTGATTTTGATACACCCGTAAATATATAGAGAATAAGGACAAGCCGGCATGCATAGCCAAATTTACAGAATATCCAGGTATAAAAAATAGTGAAGCTTCTATTAAAATATGATACTAGTTCTTTTTCCTCACGGACGCATCGTTTCAGCCACAGATGTTCAGCAACTTTGATTATTTTAATGGAGTAGTCCTGCACTTTGTGGTCAATTTGTGGTCATTAATAAGCGACAATGAGAGCACATCCGGTCCGGTTCAAAAGAGAAGAAAAAATCGGTTGGTGACCAGAGAGAAAAAACGGACCCGTTTTATTGCCGTACTGATGATTGACGCACAAGTAGGTGCCACATAGATAGTCCAGGGCCTACATGGCAATAGGGTGTGATCTAGCGCTATCATATATACGGCAGTACTATTCTACACCCTGAGCCATTCTGATCGAACCGCACCACTTCCGACCGAGTCAGTAAACCAGCCCACGCGGCCGCGCGCGCTATCCCACAGCTGTCGTAACGGGTGCAAACTCCTCTCTTCGGACCCGGACCCAGTTATCTCCCGATGTGATTCCTCCGTTTCGATGCCGCACGCACATCCACCAGCGGCCCCTGCCGCGCCTCCCCGGGTAGCGGCGCTCCCTCGGATCCGTCGCCGCGCGAGAACGGCGAGCATCGGGAGCCGGCTACCGCGTTTTCTCCCTCCTGGCCTCTCCCGTGGCGAGCTCGTCCGAAATCTCCACCGCGCTTCCTCATCGCCACGGTAGCGGCGAGCCCAACCCTTGAGGCGTCGTCACGTGTCTCCCCAGCGCTTCATCCTCCTCCCCGCAGGAGCGGCGAGTTCAGCACCCGCACTTTGTCCTCCTCGCACGGAGCGGCGAGCCGCATCGACTTCAGCTCCCGCGCTTCGTCCCAATCTGTTGTGGGTGTGAGATCCAATTGGCGAGATTCAGTCCAGCAACGCAGACCTGCAGCTCCGCCGGCTGCGCAACCTCATCCACTGGTTGGATTTGATCTTGCTTCTAAACTTTTTGTTCTGTTTGTTTTTGGAATTACTGAACATAGATTGAGAAAATTACTGACAATATACTTGATGAATGTTTATGTGAGAAAATTAGTGGATGTAGATGGCTGTGAGAAAATTACTAATATAGGTTGCTGACTTAATGTAATTGTATGTATGAAATTTCTAAAAAATTATTGCAGTTAGCTCTCAGTAAATTACTGAATTTGTTGATTTGGATATGTTTATTGCAGAAACATGGATATGTTTAGGTTGCCTTCTACTTAATGGTTGAATCTGTTGATTAGGATTTGTATTTTTTATATTCTGTTAATTTGTTATTGAGAATTTGAAAATATATAGGGTTATGTGCCTTTGAAGAAGATGGCATTAAACAAATATTTTGTGTTGTATTATCTATGGATAAATTTTGTCATGTCTCTATGTAGATGGTGACTATCGTAAATTGTTGTGTATTATATACCTATAGGAAAAATGTTATCAGTCCTATCCTTTATTGAATTGTACTTGTGTTTTTGTAAATCTATAGGGTTATGTGCCTCTTTAGAAGATGGCATTAAAATGATTACGATTAGCTCTCCGAGTAAATTACTGAAGATACTTATTTGGATATGTTTATTGCAGAAACATGGATGTTGAATCTACTGCATCTGCGGTCACACAAGTACAGAATGACGGCGATAACATTGATTCCCCTATTTCTATTGACCTTTCGATTGAGGCTCCACAGCCAACACCAGCTATCTGCTCCAACACTTGTAATTTCATCAACACCTGATGCTCCCATACCAGCAATACCTGTATCATTCAGCCCAGCGTGGTTTGATGATTCAATGAGGTACCGAGTGATGATTACGCCTTCAGCTCCTATCCCCCCCGAGCAGCTAATCACACCGGATGTTGTCCCCACATATTCTCATGTAAGTAATGTGAAATTTGATTATTTGTGTATAAATTTTATGCAATGTTTTTATATGTGAAATACGTTTATTTGTGTATAACGCTTCTAAAAGTTACTGAGAGTAGGTAGAAAAAATTACTCATTATTTATAATCTGCAGGACCCGATGATTTTCGAGAGGCATGTCCCACATGGTGACATGACATTTGAGAGCGTGACTCATGCGTATGATTTCTTATGTGACCTATGCAATGCTCGCTGGTTTCCCGGTTCGAAAGGGCAATATGAGAAACGGCAATCATGGGCAAGAATATCATTGTTCATTTCAAGGGAAGCATAGGGGAAGCCCGGGGTTAAACAGAAAAAGGGACAAAACAACCATGCGCAAAGGTTGCAAGGCTATGGTGTGCGCGAGTGGGGGTCAAAGGATGGTGGGGTTGTGCGTTTTAAGAGAATTATGCTTGAGCACAACCATATCCTTACCTGGTCACCAAATATGGTGAAGCGCATGTGGGCCCACAAGAACAAGAATCCTGCGTTTCGGAAGATGATTGATTTATTGCTCAAGAACAAAGTCAAGCATGTGCAAGTTATGAACATACTAAGGAACACTGTTGGAGATTGTGAGAGCCTTAATGTAACTGAAAAGGATGTCCAAAACATGTATTATTTTGTTGAAATTTACTGAATGTCCTGGATTCAAAAAAATTACTGAGGCATATATGGAGAATATTCTGTTGATTTACTTGTGTGTTGCAAGTTGCTGATTTAGAAAATTACTGAATGTGTTGAAAATTACTGTTGTAACACTACAAGAAAAAAGGCCTATTGCCACGGTGAAATTTAGTGGCAATAGGGCCATTTTGGTTGCAATACATGACTATAGCCACGAAACTCATTTCGTGGGCTGTCGTGGCAAGTAGTAGCGTGGCGAAAGGCTTCTGCAATAATTTTTTTGTTGGTTGCAATACACGAGGTTATTGCAACGAAGCAAAACGTTGTGATCAACTTTAAATGCAACGAGAAATCATGTGGCAATACTTTATATTGCCACATCGTTCGTCATTGCATTAGGGTGTATTTGCAACCAAACAACAATGTTGCAATACAACTCTTTTGCTAGGAAATTTATTTAGTGGCAATGACACTTATCACCACGTGTAGTATTTCGTTGCCACATGCTATCTCCCTACTCATAATGTTTGGAGGCAACAAGTTATATTGCCACGTATATGGCTTGGTTGCAGCATGCTCTATTACCACATATATTGTTTGGTGGCAATAGGTTGTAATGCCACAGATGTAGCTTGGTTGGAGCAGGTTGTATTGCCACATGTATTGTTTGGTAGCAACAGGTTATGTTGCCACGCACAATCTTTTGTGGCAATATATCTTATTGCTACCCTAAATTCTTAGTGGCAAGTAATATTGTTGCAACAAATTACATGTTGTGGCATATAGTAATATGTCAACGAAATAGAATTGCTCCATTTCCATAAATAGGAATTCTAAAAAATCATTAACAAATGGTGATTTCAAATGAATTATATAGAAAAGATACAAATTACCTCGATCATCACAACATAGAATAATCAATTTGCCATTACTTGAAACAAACCACTGTTGTAGTACAAAAGTTCAATACACAGCAACAAAGTATATTCTGAATCTAAAATATCATAATGCTAAGTTCAAATATAAAACTAATAGCTTATGTGGGAGCTTGCAACAGATCATCCATCCTCCATGAATGTAGTTCTTGACATGGTTTCATGTTCATTAGCACTTCACTCAGGTTTCATCCTCCTGGTAAATAAAAGAATACACATTAAATATTGTATATTGATGCTATGGAAGTGATTTTACTTGTACAATGAGCAACATCAAATATTCAGATTTAAAATGCATGAATGATTGGTACTATTTGATGTGAAAAACAACTATATGACTTTTCTCCGGTAGTAGTAGTAGTAGTAGGTATCAATACAAGATGCTAATCTAGAGGATAGGTTACATTTCACAATAGTGGTCCGTATTATAAAATCAAGAAAGTAGAACACATAATTTTATAACTTTTCAATCTAACTATGTTTCCAAGGACAGTAATTGTTTCACAATAGTGGTCAGCCCTAGGGAAAGTACAACACCAAAAATGAATCAGGAAAGTACACCACAATTCCATATATGATAATTACAAAATACAAATGTCTAATTTCTAAGGATACTGGATTAATCGACACTTTGAAGTTCAACATAATTTAAAAATAGCAATGTTGTGTATCCATTAGTGTAGATAGCAGAAAATATGTGAAACAAATATAAGTACCACTTTAGTGAGAACAAAATATATTAGTTATAGACCTTTGGTCACACTGCATGTTGAGTATTGCAATTCATACTTACCCTTGGCCGAACACGATTTTTAAGTGCAGCACTCCTCGGTTGATGTGGAGAAATATAAGTTGCTGCCGCATTCACATTGGATTTTTGTTTATTAACTTTGGAAGTTCCAGTCTTGCGAACATTTGCTACTATTGGGACAGTGTTTTCCATGTCATCCTATGAATAGAAAACAAATATTAAATAATTCTGCTCCCGTTGAATGTACAAAATAAACAAAAAGGACTTATGTTTTCATATTTATTACCTTTTGGGATATGTCTTCCTTCTGTTTTGCTAATAAGGAAGCCATCTCTGCAATATATACTACTTCAAAGCATATATAATAAGTAACATAAAAGAGGTAGATATCTGGTACAATTAAATTTACTATGAATATCTACTACTTCAAAGCATAGAAGTGGAGATTCGGTAAATCTTTAACCGATAACCCATCAATGTGGCCTCCACCGATTATGAGTTAAAGAGAAACATTTCTAGTAAATACATTTTTGTACATTACTTCCTATATGGAAAGGGGGAAAACTCATGGACAAATCTAACTTTTCACTTGAAGATAACTTGCAACATATTAGACATACGCCAATGCTACGATAATTACTCACGCAAAGTTTCTTATCTGTTGATGGAACATAACACCGGTTTTTTTACCCTCTGTCTTCGTGGAATAATTAGACTTTAAACCAAATAAAGGAAAGGTTTTCCTAACTGTTCAGGGTCAGTACATCAGCTTGGATGCCTAAACAAATAACACCATCATGGACGCTTATATCTCTCAAGCAGCTAAATATGTAAAGAATCATGATTTAAAAGAAATCAGTGCTCAGCTTTGGCAAACAATCGGAGAGGATGAAACAAAAGAAGCATCAGATTTAGGTAGAAGCTCCCCTAGATTGTGTGTGGGCGTTTTGATTGATTGATTGAGAGAGAGAGAGAGAGAGAGAGAGAGAGAGAGATGCTCGGTTTTATATACCGGACAGGAGGGGGATCAGCGTGAATAAAAACAGAGATAGAGAAGAACATAATTGCGAATGAGAAACATCTGCTGGAAGGCAACTAAAACAGTGCGTTGGATTAAATCCTAATTGGATTAGAGAACTTTATTAGAAAGGCAGAATATTGCATAATAGACTCACCACGATTAAAGCCAGGAGATGGATCATCGCCGCAACCGGCAGGTCGACGGAGCAATGGCAGCAGGATTATTGATCTTTCGCAGGCAAGGATCGATACTAGTTTGTGGAGTGTGCGCTGCCAATGTGACGGTTGATGCCACGATCACGGTCTCTCCTCGGCACCCAGGTTTGTGGCGTCACACGATGAGAAGGATTGTTGTCGCCCGATGCCGCCGAGAAGCCGCCGCGTCTCTCGTCGTGTGCTGCGTGTGCTTCGATCGATTTGTTGAAACTTGAGTCGTGCGTCCGAATTCATGGACTCCGGACATTGGGCTGAATGTGTGCGTCTCATGGCCCTTATACAATGACGTAGGATTACGTGGGAGGCCAGGGCTACCAGCCACAAAGGAATTATTGTGTTCGTATAGAAAAAAATATAAGGGCCTTTTGTGTGGTCGTGCAACCAATCAGCCTGCTAACAAAAAAAAAAAGAATTGTTTGGGACAGATAAATATAAACTAAAAGGTCAGTTGCTACTTATATGGCCTATAAGAATATAGGGCCTGTGAAGGCCCTATAGCATGGTTACGGCCTATTACACGTTCTATATATGCAACTTACTGTTTTTATTGCAACACAATGAATTGCAACGAAAATATACTTTGTGGCATTAATGTATTTGTTTTGTGGCAATAGAACCTTTCCGTTCTAATATGGGCTGATACTTTCGCAACGAGTAATAAGATTAATACAACAGTACATATTGGTGGCAATAAATTTACTTCATTTGCAACTATTTACTCTTTTGTGGCAATAATACACACATGTTGCAACCAAAAAAATATACCATTGCAACGATAACAAATTTGTGGCAATATTAGCAAATTATCGCAACCATTCTATAAATGGTGGCAATATCGATCTACCTCTTGCAACATAAAGTATCACCATTGCAACGGTACATTTGTTGTGGCAGTAACACCTACCTATTGCAACCATGTATAAAAACAGTGGCAATAACACCTACCTATTGCAATAAAAAATCTATGGTTGCAAAGTGCCCCGTGGCAATAGGCCTTTTTTCTTGTAGTGTAACAAGTAGCTGATGTAGAATGATTTCTGAAGTATGAAATTACTGATGAGGAAGTTTGCTGATATTGTCCATAGTCACTGATTCAGGACTAGCTGCTATGCATGCAGGAGGGCTACCATTGTATGTGCTGATGTGAATAATGATATACCTAAGCTGGTTGAATATTTTGAGGAGTGTAAGAGGAACAATCCTCAATTCTTTTACAAGCTTCATTTGGATGAAAACAATGTGGTCCGTAATATATTCTGGAGTTATGCTAGCCAGCAAGGTGATTTCAAAGGTAGTTCATAATACTGAATGTTGTTGAATTACTGAATGGTGTAGAATAATTGAATGTTCTATAATTGCAAATAATAACAATTTACTAGATTAAAATTTTACTAAAAAAAATTATTGAATGAAAAATTTTCCACTGCAGACTTTGGAGATGCTGTTATATTTGATACGACATATAGAACCAATAGATACAAGCATGCCTCTTGCAATGTTCGTGGGTTTCAATAACCAACTACAGAATGTTGTGTTTGCGCAAGCGCTGATAAGAGATGAGCGCGAAGGAATATTCAGATAGGTCTTTGAGCAGTTTAGGGAATGCATGGGTGATAAAGATCCGATAACAATATTCACAGGTATTTTTGCGCTGCAGAATATCACATTTCGTCTTTGATGCAACATGAACATGATTTTGCATATCTTAAGTCTCCTTTCCATTTTCCTTCAGACCAAGATAATGCCATGGAGATTGCGATACAAATCATATTCCCCCGGACCTACCACAGATTCTGCAGGTGGCATATGGTGAGGAAATACAAGGACCCGCTGAACCAGCTGTACAATGAACATCCAACTTTGTGTGATAGGCTAATTTCAATGATAAACCATCCTCTAAATCCAGCTGAATTCGAGAGGGTCTGGGCAGATATGATAAATGAATTCAACTTTCATGATAGTGCAGTAATGGGGAGCTTGCTTGATGCAAGGAAAATGTGGATAGCTGCGTTCTACAAAAATATTTTCTGTGGAACCGTATGTTCAACGCAGAGAAGTGAGAGCGTCAATTCTTTGATTAAAGGAGGGTATGTCGATAACTCGACACCTATACATGGATTCGTAAAGCAATTCCCTTAGATGCTGCAACGCATGTATGAGAATCAGGCACGAGAAAAGTACAATTCTCAGGTAACCATCTATAACAATTTGCCCCTGTTATGTGTATTTATGTGATGTAAAAGATTACTGAATGTTTCAGCTGTGGAGAAATTACTGACAGCACTCACATCAATATATGTTATGTGGATAGTTACTAAATGTACTTGATTTTTCCCCTGCAGTCCGAGCCTCGTTACAGTCACATACCATCCATTTCAACAGAATTGTCCAAGATCTATTCAAGAAATATGTTCAAAGAGTTCAAAGAGACTCAAAAAGCAAGCACCAAATTTACAATGCAACCTGATTCGGATAAGACTGGGTACTACTTTGTCAAGCACCGGCTCGTGGATACTACTTTCCCATGGATACAACATAAGTTCCATGTGAAAGCAGTAGTGGATGTTGAAGAACCGAGAGAACTCGGTGTTCAGCTTTGAGTGCATGAATTGGGAGCACAAAGGTATGTTTTCCATGTTATACTTACTGAAGTGACTCAAAAAGATTATTTCTTTCGTAACATAAAATAAATACAGGTTTATTTTGCTTCCACCTGGTGTTGGCATTCACACACCTTTTTGTGGATCACATACCGTCAAGGTACATTCTCAAGCACTACACCAGGACCCCATCGGTGGAGACAAACTTTGACATGCACGACAACATGTTTCTTGGGCCTGATGGAGACACTAAGGCTCACCGGACAACAAGTATAATGCCAAGCCTATTCAGGCTACAAAGGTCCGGAGTGATGTCAGCTCAGGTAGGTCAATTGAAAAATAAATAATCCAAGTTACTCGAAACTCAAGAGATTACTTTAACAAAATTACTAATCACATAGTTTTGAGAAAATACCGATGATGTCTTGTTAGATTACTGATAACATGTTCCTGGTTGCTAAAACAATGATGGCACAGAATTACCGACAAATATTTATGAGAATGACAGATTATATGTCTGTGAAATTACCGATGATGTTATTGGATTCATTCTCGCTGCTTCTCACCTCGGGCAATGGAGACGGCGAATCGGTTGATCACGGAAGCTATTACGAGTGCTAGATGCAATACCCTCAGATCTGGTTGTACCACCAGTATCGGAAAACCTTGGAACACCGGAACCTGTTGGTAATGCAACAAGTATAAGCACAGAGCAAGGGAGCGGTAACATCTCGGCTACTGCACCACGGTGTCAACAACCAAAGGAAGCCGCAAGAAGAACACAGGGAGTGAAGAGGCACCTCAACCGCACTTCCAGAGACCCAAGGAAAAGAAGAAAAGGAGATGCTCCAAATGTGGGAAGCTTGCTCCTGGTCATAATGCTTCAACATGTGATAGGGTCCACAGAATAGAATCGGAAGGAGTGAAAAAAAGACCAAGGGGGAGGCCAAGGGTAGTGGTCGTGGAAAGGGTACATCGAATGGGGGTGGGAGGGGGAAGACACGAAAGGTTTAGGCTGGTTCGGGAAAGCTCCCTACGTCCGAGCGGGGGGGTGTCTCGCGGCGTCGTGTTCCTTGCGCCAAGATGGAAAATGCGAATACAGTAGTGGTGGGAGAGGAGCGTGCTCCAAGTCCCGTGCGAATAGGTGACGTCCGCCTTTATGTCCGAGCGTGTCCCTTGTGTAGAAGAGTCACACCCCTTTATAGTCACAGGGGTGGGGCCCGAGTTACAAAAGAGAGAAGGAAGAGTGGGATGGTCGAGTTTCGGTGTTGTCCAATCAGCCTACCGGTCGTACGCTCCGTTCGGGTTGATCGGGCGGTCGCGTCGTTCTCGTAGCGACGAGCGTCGAGATGGAGTGTCCCGCAATTGGGGGAGCCGCGGGTGGCGCTGTTCATAGAGTGGTTGGATTTGGACAAGCCATGCCCGTCCTTTTCCGACAAGCGTAATGATGGTTCGGATAGGCTCGAGGTATGGGTATAGTTCTCTTTGCGGCTCGAGCATGCAGGGGAAGGTCGTGCGGGACGAGGTGTAGCTCGAGCTCGACCTTGAGCTACACCTGTTCGACGAGTGTGACGGGGGTCGTACATCCGTACGGTAGTGAGCAGCGGTTCCTCCCGGAGCTCGCGGTCCACGCCAACTCCCGCCAGTGCAACGAGAACGGAACGTCCCGTCGGCGTGCTCCGACGGGAGCAGGTGGCGGTAGGAGGGATGGGCTCGGGCTTCCCTCCAATGATTCCCGAGCCAGGCCCACGTGGGCGCCGGGGCAGTTAGAATTAAATGCAGTTGGTGGTCGAGTCACGAGGTCGAGTGCGAGGGTCGAGTGACCAAGGTTCGTGCGGGGCGAGCTCCTCGACCAAGGCGACGAGGTCGTGCGAGGCGGGCGTCTTTGAGTAAGGCGCCAAGGTCGTTTCCCGGCCAGCCTGTACGGACGCGGGCTAGCCTCCGGTGATGACGTGGTCGTGTTAACCCTCTCGTTAGGTGGGTCCGGCGCTGCCAAGTGGCAGCGTTAATCTTTTCCCCGACACCATGGAAATAATTTTCATACAAAATCATTTGCTGCACAAAAAGGAGAAAAAAACATTTAACAAATGAGTGAAAACTAATTATCATGCATACAAACAAAAAAAGAATTTGCTGTCATAAAGACATCAACTGTAAAAAAAACAATAATTGAAAAAAACATGTAACTTACAACTGCACTAGATGGAAGAATAATCATGTAGCTTGATTGTTCAAGCACTTAGTTTTGCATCATCATCCATCGGGCATTGGACAAAGTAGTCCAGGTGTACAGCTTCAACCATCAAACCATCGCCAAAGCTATTAGCAATAAGTTGCCCAGCTATAGAAAAATGATGTGGTGTATCTTTGGTACCGATAACTTTCTCCGTGCATCTAATAAGATAGACTGCAAAAATCATTTAGTTACCGAATGGATGAAGCAAGGAAACTACTTGAATTACTGAAAGCATTTCACCGATATATCCAAGATCATTTGCTGCACAAGTAAAAGCTACTAAAGTAAAAATATTGAATGAAATTACTGAACAAATAAAATTATTGAATACAAATGGAATATCTACGAATTCCGTACATGGAATCTATCGAAGTAAATTACTCGAATTATAGTATCGGTTACTCGAATTAGAAAATTACCGAATGGAACAAATTATCGAGTGCAAATTGAATAGAATACAAATTACTAAATGTAGATCTCCTGAATACTGATGTCAATTGATAAACATGGTAGTATGGAAATAATTATTGAATGGTTAAAGTTATCGAAGTTCGAAATAATCGAATACAAAATTGGTTACCTTTTGAATTCATCTAATTGTCCCACCTCAATCATTTCTGCCCTCAAATCTTGTGCATTCTTGATAGCTGCCTCATTGGGAGTCGAATCCTGATTTTTAAATGGAGATGCCAAGCATGGGTTGTCGATTCAAAAACAGGCCCGACTGCCCATAACCGAGGGACACCTAAGAACGGAGGTTTGGGAAACTCAAAAACTGGAATCTCATCATCATCGTAAACTGGCTTCTTTTTCCCCTTGTCAGCAGGCTTCATTGGTTGCTTCCGGTTCTTCGCTGTAAGCTTTACCAATTTACTTCTTGATACCTTCATTGAACGGGTAACATGGCGGCCTGCAGGGGTATAATTGCGTTCACCAACAATAGGATCATCATCCACCTTCTGTAAAACACATCATATACATTAAATTAGAAATAAACAAAAGAATTAAATTATCGGCGACTAAATTACTTGCGTTGACATTTACATGAGACTCGAACTAGATTGCCACAAACCTCATTAATATTACTATCATCTTTTGTAGATGGCTATGAAGCATCAGCTTCAATGGTACTATCATCAATTGCTAATTTTTGTGAAGCATCAGCTTGAATGTCACGAAGAACAAAGACCATATCTTTCCAATGATCATTGTCAAAAGATCCAGCAGTCACACCAGTAGATTGGGGCTAAGAAACATTAATAATAGAATTTATTTACAATACAAACTTGGTTATTGGATGCATTTTAATAAGTACAAACTTCAAGCATAAAAAAACCCGAGATTCTTGTACTTCATCGACATGAGGCTGCTCTCCAACACAACCATCTTTCTCTACCAAAGTTTCATCAGAGTTGGCTCTGCAAAAAATAATTATAAAACGGAAAGAATAAACACCTTCGAGTCCTAGTGCAAACAAAAATCGACATTTAAATCTACGTGTCCAAAAGAAACATCACATTCAAAAGCACAACCCGAGGCTGCTCCCCATCAGCTTGATGTCGTCGAAGATTTGAGTCAATAGTCTTGGATGACTCATTCTGTCTATCTACAGCATCATTGATGTTAGGAGCATTTGGTTGTTCCTCATTACCACCTTGCTCTCCTTGCATATTGACCTCATGAGGCTGGCTCTACACAAAAAAGGAAACAAATGGAAAAAAAGTCCTTCATTAAGAGTGCAATAAACAATACAGAAGCTAAAAAAGGAATAAAAATTGCAAAACAAATATAAACCCTTATTTTAGCTTCAATGCCTGCAATAATGTCAAAAGAAGCGAGCTGCGCATGACAGCTTCATCATGCGTATGTGCAGCCATTGTCCGTTGTGTCCTATTCAAGCCTGCAAGCCATTCCGGATGCTGAGCATAGAAATCAATTAGCATTTCACGCACCGTGTTGTGCCCTTGAGGAGGCTGTGGTGACGCTGGATGCAAAGATTGAGTCGACGTAGATTGTATTTCTGTAGCCTTGAATTGATTAGTATCCTGAAAAAAAATAGATTATTGACGGTGAATCAAAAAATTACGAGAGAACCACAAACAAAAAAAGGCAAAACAAGGGATAGACAATAAACACAAAGGCAGGCATGCAAATAATTACTTATTGCATTTGCATACCTCATTATCATCTTGATCCATAGAAATTGAAACGGGTGTGGATGCTATTTTCCGCCGCTTGGAACCGGACAAATTGGAAACCTACAAATAAAAAGATAGATATAAATTTAAGATAGTAAACTACTAGGGAATATAAATATATATTATTACTAGATGAAACAAATTACCGAGGAACATAAAGAAATATTTCGGGGCTTACGGATACGGTTAATGAATGATAAATAATTACTGAGGCAAATTGTTATAAACTACTAGTAAATTACTCGGATGATAAATAATTACCGAGGCAGATCGATATAAAATACTTGGATAAAAAGGAAATTACTGGGAAAAATAGAAAGTTACTGGTTTCAAAAGAATTACCGACAAAGATGGATACAAATTACTGAATCTGATAAAAAGAATTGTTGTATGAAAAGAATTACTGGGACAGACAGGGAGAATTACTAAAAAGAATTACTGGAACAAATAGGAGAATTACTGAATGAAAAGAGTTACTCACAAGCAGCACCTGTTTAGAACGTAGATCCCGGGATGTGGTGATTGGTTCTTCATGAGGCTTAGATTGATCAAAGATAGCTTTGATATCGGATACAATCTTCTTTTGAGCATCAACAACTTCTCTCTTTTCATCACTAAACATTTTAGTGGCTGCTGCCATCATTTCGATCCTTTAGCTACTCGCTTGTGATATGCAGCAAGAGCTGATATCGCACGTTCCTTCCGCCCTTCATCGGTTAAAGAATCGAAGCAGCCGGCAAGCGGTGGTTGAAGCATAAACACATCGGGGAAATGGTGGTGTCGGGAACAGGATTCCGGGATACAGGAGCAGCATAAGGGGCCTCGTGATCACTGCGTGTTGGGCTAGGAGGGGCTGGGCGTTTGGTGGCAAGTTTCTTTGTACGTCTATCCGGAGTCTTTGTGACCAAACCCCGATACGGCAAACCACCCCTAGCATGTACAAGCACTACGAGAACATGATCTTGTGCCTTGATCAACAGCTCCTTCATCAACTTCGATGCACATCATCAGCATGCACTTCACGTAGCATGTTCCAGACTACAACCCTCAACTAAAAAAATCATATAAAAACACAAGTATAAGAAAATATAGAAATGTATGAAAAAAAGAAAACAATAATATTAGAAAAAAATATAGATGCTTATAGGCAAATTTCCATAAGAAACTGAGCCATTCTTGTGTGTCTTCTTGTCAGCCTTGGCAATCTTCTCAATGAGTTCAGAATTGAACAAGCTAGCGCGAGGAGTGGTTAAACCATCGACAATCATATCGGTGCATTGCAGGTTGTCAAGATAATAAATCTGAATATAAAAACAAAGACAAATGATACTTAAATTATTGAACAAGTAAAGTAGCAGAACAATTACTTGAATAGTTAAACTACTGATCAATCAAGAAATTACTCAAAAAAATTAAGGGACTCGAAGATCTCAAAATCACAAAAGCAATAAAAAACTGAATAAGTTAACTTTGAAGTAGATAAAATTACTGAACACATATTACTGAAAGAAATTACTGAATCAAATTGCTGTAAACATATTACTGAATCAAATTACAGAATTGACATTAAAGAAGAGAACATGTGCCTCTTACGATAAGAAAAGCGATGCATCCTTGCATTGTAGGGGCAGCAACTCCCTTATCCCTAGCCTGCCACTTGTTAACATTGTCTTTCAAATCAAGGACCAATGCCTTGCACCAATTGTAATTCTTCATATCATTTAGATTTTTGCCATATAGATAATCCAATCCAGAGATATTATTTGATGTAGAAGGAACAACGGTGCATTGAACAATAGCATGAAAAAGCACCGCACGATCCAGTCCTCGTCCTTATCCATCGATGCAAAACGTTCAATGATCCATCTAGGAATATGCGTCTTGGCAATTTGGTCATATCCCTTGTATTTCAAATTACCTTTCTTCCTGCCACCTTTCTTCTTGCCACCTTTCACATTTAGCTCATTTTCCTTCGTAACAGTACAAGCATCACGGATATTCTTCATGCCCTTACTTTCACGAGATACTTCTCACTTCAGCAAGAGCAGCCTTCTTCCGACCAAACAAGAAATCGGGCAAATCATCACCACCAATTGGCAGCCCAGGTGACAGCATGTACAACTTGTTCCGTAATAGGCAAAACTTTATCACCAATGACAATGCGAAAAGGATCAAACTTGATATAATACATAATATACATGGCAAGTGCTCTGTCGCCAATGCCATCACAACCGAACTTCAAGATTTCAGTAAAGCCCAAGCCACCAATTATTTTCTTCGCACTACCATTCATCACCTCGAGAAGATTTGTGATGACTCCAAGGGAGCAACGGGCGGCGGAATAGTATACTTCCTTCACAATCTGCATAAAACAAAGTATGTAAAAAAAATAACTGGAAACATTTAGGTATAGGGATTACCGACATGTTTACTACTAATATTTGATAATGCAATTATTGATTACACATGAGAATTGATAGCATATAATTACTAATACTATCAAAATACTATATGTGCAGATCAAAAATTATATAGCATAACAAAATACTATATGTATACCTTAACTTCCTCATCGAAACTTCCTTATCCACAAGCAACATCCTCAACAAAATCATCGGCAGGAGCATCACTAGCAGCAGTAGGATGATTCTGACCAGCATCAACACCGAGAGGCAGGAGCGAGGATGATTGTCACCGGAATCATCAGCAGCAGCATGATCGGCACCAATAAGACACGCAACGCGAGCCCTCAAGTCAGGAGGTGAAGAAACCCAAATCTTGCTTGTACACCGTCGGAATGGTGTTGGCCTTGCGGGTTGATTAAGACGGGCAGGGGACTTCGAAAATCATCATCATCACTTGTAGAAGCATCACTCTTGCGTGCATCCATCCTTTCACAATAGCCTGAAAAGAAGAAAATTTACTCGAGCAATACAATACAATTATAGAGATTGCCAAATATAATGCAAGTAAAACAAAATGAAGATGCTTATGTAGAAAAAAAGGTTTGTTATACATAGCTATACAGATTTAAAACAAATTCACAATGTGCCATTGTCACTTCTAATCTTTTTGATCTTCACATCATATTCATTTTGTGCTCTTCTCAATAAGCTCTTTAGAACACCTTGTGTCTCACTTTTATCCTTCAAAAAGAATACCCAAGTGAAACGGGAATAATCATCAACAATGACTAGGTCATACTTGTTACCGCCAATGCTTATGTATGTGACCGGTCCGAAGAGGTCCATGAGAAGCATTTCCAATGGTCTTGTCGTTATCATCATCGTCTTGGATGGATGGTTGACTCCAACTTGCTTTCCAGCTTGACATGCGCTACACACTTTGTCCTTCTCAAAAGCAACATCTTTTGGCCCAACGACGTGGCCACCCTTTAGAAGCTAGTGAAGATTCCTCATCCAATATGAGCTAGTCGGCGATGCCATAGCCAACCCAATGTGGTTTTTGCTATCAAACAAGCACTTAGATTTGGACCTTCTTTGTTGGTAAAATCAATAAGATAGATCTTATCTTCCAAGTACCCTTTGAATGCAATTGAGTAATCCACTTTTCTAAAGACAGTCACATTCTCATCGGTAAAGACACAACTAAAGCCCATTCCACAAAGTTGTGATACGGACATGATGTTGTACCCTAAACCTTTCACATGAAACACATTACTACTTGAAAGGTCATGGGTGATTTGAATCCGACCACGATCCATTACCTTTGCTTGTCCATCACTCCCAAAAGATATGCTCCCACTTAGTAGATTGTCATTGTCAAGTGTAGAGAACATCTTCTTCTCCCCGGTCATATGATTTGGGCACCCGCTATCAAGCACCCATATTGAACCGCCCCAGGAGTATTCCTACAAACAATTAAGCACAGGATTTAGGCACCCAAACTTGCGTGGGTCCCTTAACTTTGGAAACAACACTCTTGGGCACCCACACACAAGGGTTCCCCCTTGCATAGTGTGGCCCAACAAATCTTGCAACTACTTCCCCATTAGCACCATGGGTTAGCTCATATGTTGCATGATCATACACATAGAAGGATACGAGATGAGCTCTTCTTGTTGAGCTCTTGTATTGTTTTTATCTTCTTGATGTGCTTGACTTGAGCAACTTGCTTTTGCTTGATAATGTTGTTGCTCGTGTTGTAGTACTTCTTCTTGGGCTACTCCTTGAATCCAATGCCTTTGTTGCCATTGAACTTTCTTTCCTCACTAACAATTTTCTTGACTAGCTCAATTTGAGCCGCTCTCTCAAGATCATTAACCTTGTTAGTGAGTTCCTTGATCGCCACCTTGTCGGTAGCGATGTTGTCAATGTCAACATCTTCACACCTTGCACATCCTTTGCTTGATGAGGCTAGTGATGACTCGACCTTATTTTTATAAATCAATGTGCTAACCTTGAGAGCTTTAATCTCTCCTTCCAACAACTTGTGATTCTCTTCAAGAGAGTCACACTTTGTTTGGAGTGAGAGGTTGATGTCCTCAAGTTTAGCATTTGACTTGTTTACCTTTGTAAGGCATAGAGTCAACTCCTCATTCTTCTCTCTTTCTTGTTCAAGGAGAGCTTTTAACTCCTTGATCTCGTCAAGCTTCTTGATAAGCATGTTTTCTTGCTTATCCACCATCTCTTCACTTTCTTCAACCTTTTCTTGCATTATCCCTAACATTTTCACCATATCTTACAAGGAGGGAACTAGCTCCTCCTCATCATCATTGTTAGAGGAATTGACAAGAGGTTTAGATTGTATCTTGCTCTCTTTGGCCATGAAGAACTTGGGGGCGTCATCCTCATCATCGGTGAGGTTGTTGAAGAGTGATGACTTGGCCGGTGTAAGGCCATTGGCAAGATTGACAATGCCTCCGTCCTCATCTTCATCTTCTTCAACATCATTGGAGACATATTGTTGACCCATATGTGCTTGTCCCTTGTACGGCTTCTTGAAGTTCTTCTTCTTGATGAACTTCTCATTCTTTTCTTATTTTCCATCGAGTTGAGGACACTCCGCAATGAGGTGTCCCCGATCATGACAATGGTAGTACTTCCTTGATGACCTCCTTGCTTTTGCCTTGTCGAAGCTCTTCTTGGCAAAGCCATTGTTGATCATGAACTTGCCAAAATTCTTTACAAATAGAGCATGCTCTTCATTGTCTTCCTCAATCTCAATTTGGTCAACTTCCACAACCTTTTTCTTTTTGGCCTTGAGTGCCACATCTTGCTTGCTTGTTCTATCATCTCCTATGAGCACACTTACTCTCTTCCGTTCACCATCACGACTCTTTTAGCAAGAATTCTTCCAATCACTTCATCCGTAGAGAATCTCTCAAATCCTTCCTTTTCTTCAATGATAGTGCAAAGAGTGGAGTTCCACACTCTTAGTGACATTAGAAGCTTGAGATTCACTTCTTCATCAGTCACATCATCTCCAAGTGACCTCCGCTCATTCACAATATCCAAGAGCATATCATGTGTTTGTTGAGGCTCTTCACCTTTCTTCATGACAATGAAGTTGAATTGGTTCTTCAATACTTGCATTCTTGACTTCTTCACCACATCGACTCCCTCATGGACCGCAATTAGCTTGTCCCTAGAGTACTCCTTAGGACTCAAGGATGAGAGGATGGCCGACACGGCTTGTGTGTTGCGATGTATAAGAATGTTGTCCATGACGGTGGGATTCTCTTTGTCTTCCAACACAAAGCCTTTCTCCACTACTTCCCACGCCGATGGACCAATTGATAGCAAGTACATCTTCATCCTATGCTTGTACCAACTAAAATCTTTTCCATCAAACCATGGTAGCCTTCCACTACCACCACCATTCACGTTGGACACATCATTGTAGTTGAAGTTGTACTTCATGTCCAGCTTTGCTCCACTTGTGCCGTCCTTGGCCCATGGGTTTAACTCCTTAGTGATTGCGTCGGTTTCTCCTTTCTTGCTAAATCATCGCCCAAACCGCCATGTTCACCCGACATCTTTTCTTCTCAAGCGGTTAAGCTCTTAATGAGAAAACCTACTCCGATACCAATTGAAAGTTGCCTTAAGGGGGGAGGGGGGGAAGGGTGGGGGGTGAATAGGCAATACTAAATAATTCCTAAAAATTACAACACTAAACAAGCGATCAATCCAGACAGGACGGAACTTCCGTGGATGACGGAACTTCCGTGATAGTGACGGAACTTCCATTCCCGGTAGAAAAGGGAGAAAGGAAGAGAGGTGAGATCGAAGTCTCACAAATCTAGTTGCGGACAATCCTTCCTTGATCGCCGAGGAGTGTTCCACATGCAGGAAAGTTTGATCCAAGCACCACACACGTAGATCGGCCACAATCTTTCACAACCGCAACAAGAACAAGAAAGCAAGAACAAGAACGAGAACAACTCAAGAGAGACACGAGATTTGTTGACCGAAGTTCGGACCCCTCACAAAGAGGTTTCTACGCCTCCGTTGAGGAGCTCACAAAGAGCCGGGTCTCTCTCAACCCTAATCCTCTCAAGTGACCACAAAGGTCAACTTGATCTTCTTCTTCTTCTTTCTTGATTCTTTTCCTTCCGGAGGCGAATCACAACCTTCACAAACTATCCAAGGCTCACCACAATCTTGGGATATCAAGGATGACACCTAGCCAATCTAGGAGAACAAGTCTCCAAGAGTAACAAGTGACTTAGGGTTTGCTTGCTAAGGGAAGTTGTGCTCAAGGTTGCGGTGATGCTTCTCAATCTTGGATTTGGTTTACGGCTCTCACAAATGGACGTGATTCACAAGGGAAGTGATGGAGAGGTGAGAGCAAGTGCTTGAGGAAGATGAGAGTGTTCTAAAAGCACCAAGCAACTTCTCACCCATGGTGGAGAGGTCCTTTTATAGAGGTGGGTCCAAAAAGAGCCATTGGGAGGTGTGTAAGTAGGATTGACGGAACTTCCGTGACTCCACGGAACTTCGTGGAGTCTTGACGAAAGGTGAAAAACAGGCAGGACGGAACTTGAAAGTTTCGTCCAAGTACTCTCCGGAGAAGGTCGACGGAAGTTGCGTTGTAACACCCCGAAATTACCAATTTTGGGTTGTGCATAAATTTACTAAATTTTAAAACTTTTCAATCTGTGTTTGAATATTTTTCTAAAATGATTTATAAATCTATCATTTTACGTGAGAGCGTGTTATCATTTTATGTAAGCAAAAGAGCTACTTTCTAAATTAAATAAATCTTGATTTATGAAAATAGTTATTTTACAAAAACCATGTGGTTTATTAAAATTATTTTATTTATTAATAATTAACTTTGTTTAACGTATTTTACTTTCTAACAAGGAGTTTTAGTCTAAATTATTTTCAACATATAAAATGATTTTTGTTATTTTGATGAATTTGGTTTTATAACCAATTATAATTCTTTGCTTCTAACTACATCAAAGGTAATTTAGGTTATATATTTTATTGATTGTTGCATTCATGTTGAATAGTTACATTAGGTCTTCTTTGGGTGAAAACATATTTAATATTCAAATAGAAATCATTTTGGTTTTCGTATTGTAGCTAGAACTAGAAAATAGAGTAGGAAAAAGGAAAAAAAAAAGGCCTCCGGCCAATTTCCTTGCTCCGGCCCTTTTTATCTTTCTTTCCCTTTGTTTTTTTCTCTTCTGGCTCTTTCCTTTTTATTATCCGGCGCAGCCCACCAGCAGCCACAGGCCAATGCACCACGGCTCAGCACGCTGCAAGATGCCTGCCCCAGCCCAGAACGCCTCACGCATAGCTGCCTGGCCTCTCCCGTACGCCGCCGCCTGAGTCTGACTCAAACCCGACTCTACGCATAGCTCCTCTGGCGTGCGCACCCGTGAGTAGGGTTCCGTGCCTACAAAACTATCCCAGCACCGCACGTACGGCCCTAGCAGCAACTCGTCCATGCCCTAGCGGCGCCGCCAGCCTCCAGCACGCCACCGCAATGCTCGCCACCTAAACCGTGATTTTTTTCCGCAATACCGTTGCTTGCCATGCAACTCGATGCCCTAGCGCCGCCACCTGACGCCATTGCTCACGCATGCAGAGCTTGATGGCCGCAATGAAGCTCCCGATCTCCTGCCGAGCAAACGTACCGTCGTGTGACATCGCCAGACCAACCATGCCGCTAGTCTCCAGAAACCAGGTGCCCCGAAAGCCGATCCCTGACTGATTCGGAATCCACGTTCTCAACGAGTTCCGCTTGCTTGTCTCGCTTGTTTCCCTCCGACCAACATGGAAGACCTCATCCAACCATCACAGTCGCAAGTGTTGAAAACCTTCGGTGAGGATCTCAACCCTTATACGGTGTTTCGTCAAAGTTTTGTAGACATTCGTATCACATATTAGCATGGCTACGACAAGTTGTAGTTAATAGTTATAGCCATGACGTCCACCACGGTAATTAGTTATTTGTTTAGATATAGCTACAGTAGTGCGGCCTCAATTGTCTAGCAATAGGTTAGCTAATTGCATCGCTTTGCTTGCGTTTATGCGTACGTATTCTAGATTAGTTTAATCAACTTACATGAGCATGACCTTAGGCTTAGGTAGCATCCTGTATTCTACGTAAGAACAATATTAAAATACCGCAGTGCGCCACCGTAAGCCTCGTCGTAGCTGGCCACCATCCGGCCGTAGGCTCGGTTTTGTAAGTGGGTCTCTTGTTTATCAGTAATTAGATCGCAACCCTCCGTTTTATAAAAAGGTCCTTAGTTTTTATCTTTTATATAACAGAATAAAATAAAATCCATGTTTTCGGGATAGAATAAATTGCTTTCTATTTATTTTGTAAAATAGATTATTTATGTGTTCGATGAAATTAATTATTTATTTACTTGCTTCCATTTCTTAAAGTATTTATTTATTTTTCGAAATAGGTTATTTTGCAATTAGATCCCTAACCTTCTAGTTTTAAACGAATCATGTAAAATGTATGCTTTTGGATCTAAAATAAAATTTCTTTCTATTTACTTTGCCAAATAAATTGTTTATTCCATCTCTCTATTTACAAATGAAATAATCTTTTAGTTCTTTCTGTTTCATAAATATATTTAATATTCGAAAAGGCTTTTTGCAGCTTTAAACCCTAGATCTTCGAAATGCTCATAACTTTTTGCTCGTAAATCCGATTAAGCCGATTCTTACGCTCACGCGATCGTAGGCACGTGTACTATTTATTAGTACTGTTTTCATAGTCATTAGGTATTGTTTGGTGTACTGTTTCTTAGTTTGCTTGTATGCTTGTTTCTTGCATGTTTTGTATCGTTGTGACGTTAAATAGAAGAACGTACATTTCGAAGACCTCAAGAACAAGACTTGAAGACATGAGCAGCAGCAAAGGGAATCAGGCAAGTGTCCTTGATGCACATTGCGCCTACTTCTTTACTATCTGAATTTACTTTTATGCATTGCATTTAATTTTGAATCCTATTGTGTCATACCCTGTTCCATACTTTTACCTTGTCGCCTTGGTTTTGGGTGTAGTGTTATAGTATGGGTATGTCTTTGCTTAGTTTCTTATAATGGGGTTCAACTTGAATTAAATTCTAATCTTGATTAAGTATCCACTTGAACATAAAGATCAAGAACCGGTAATGCTTTTTAGCAACATGGAACTTAGGTGATCCCGACAGGAGGATTGTCGATGATGGTGCCGGTGCACACTCGTTGGGTGTGGTGGTACCTGTTTGGGATCATAAGGACCGGTTCTTGGAGCGGCAACCCAGGACTTCCGCACAAAGCACAGGGCTGATAATGGGTAGGTAAGGTTTAGTACCAAGGTAACTTCCCGGCTTTGCGGCGTCGAGAAAGGATGAAGGAAGAAGGTGTCTTCCGGATTCGGGCGAGGAAAGGCAGAGTACTTGAAGCCACGGTGCAAGAGGGGGCCTCCGGGTGATGCGTCACTTTTACGGCGGTGAAACCTTAGCATGGGCGTTTTGCAAGCCGGGAAGTCCTTTGAAAGACCTTGCGATGATCTCTTGGCCTCACACCTAAGGAAGTGTGCTGGTATAATGGAGGTTTTAGTCACCGACGGGTGATGGAATCACCGACCTGTGGGTAAAGTTGTGCCACCTCTGCAGAGTGTAAAACTGTTATAACAGCCGTGTTCACGGTCACGAACGGCCTGGATCCTCACGAGAACTAGAGGGTATGGACGGGTGGAGTAACTCGTAAGATGCTACAGGCGGGGTAACCCGTAGTGTGGTTTGCTACAAGCGGGGTAACTTGTAGTGTGGTTTGCTACGAGCGGGGTAACCTCGTAGGTGTGGTTTGCTGCAAGTAGGGTAGCTTGCGGTGGTTGACGAGTGGGGTAACCTCGATGGTTCATATTCACTTAGTAAATAGGTTGCTTAAAAAAAACTTGACTAGTGTAGGTGCTTTCTATTGCAAACCATGTGTTAGCCTTCCTTTCATTCAGCTTACATGTCATATATTCCCGCACTTGCCGAGTACGACATGTACTCACTCTTGCTATTTCCTTTTTGCTACAAACTACCGCTGCTCGGAAGATGGAGAAGACCACCGATGAGAAAGGTCTAGGCGTGCGAAACCCCGGTCGATTGCCTCGTGGTGTTATGGAGTTTTCCGCTAGCGTATATTGTATTTAGTCCTTTGAGACAATATCGATGTAAGTATTCGAATTATTAAAGACATTGTTCTTTTATCACATTATTTGTCCTGTGTGCGTGAAAACTTGTTCCCGGGCACGCATACGGATACATTCGGCTTTAGTCGTTAAAACCGGGTGTGACATGCGTGCTCCCCACGTAACTTCCGTGGGAACTTGGCGGAACCTCATGTTTCGAGGACGAAACTTGAAAGCTCCGTCCGGAACTCTCTCGTAAATGGAGAAAAAGGGACGGAAGTTCCGTGACCTCAGGAACTTCGTGAGATCCGAGTTTGGTGGATTGGAATTTTTGGGACTTTGGTGGTTTTGATTTGATCCAAGATTGGGTACGATACTTTGAGCACACATTCCCTGCATGATAGACTAATTCACCCCTCTTTATAACAATGGCAAACCTAGACTCAAAGAGCTAAGAAACTATTTTGAAGCTCCACTTTGGGTCCATATTTTTGCATTTGTATGAGGGGCTATCAATCTTACTTTGTGGGTTGGTTAACTTTAATATCCTGCACATTAGCTCAATAAAACATTAGTCACTTTGATTATTTGTCATTTATCACCAAACCCCACTAGGGGGGCTAGTTGCATCTTTTCGGCGCCCCACTCTCGGGACTACACTATGTATACGTACCAATCCTCGGAACAGTAGTTGGTACACACGTAGATGATACCAATTCCTCAAAGGGATAGTAGCTAGGGGATACATAGTCCGGATTACATTCAAAGAGACGGATAGGCCAACCTCATATAAAGGAAAACACACTGGAAAGCATCATAAACTTCACAGGCAACATCGAGCGAAGGACGCGACCTACTCCTCATCCTCGTGGTATTGTCCATCTTCGTCCGAACAAATAAGCAATGGGTGAGTACATAAGGTACTCAACAAGCTCTACCACTAACAGGGGATATTATTCATGCAATCTGGTTGTGGTCAAGGTGGGGTCGAGTTTTAGCAGACAACACGGATGCGAGGACTCACTACGTAAACAAAGGGGTTCTTGAAGAGGAAAGCAATTTCATAATTTTAGTTGGTCGGACCTGGGGGAGATATTCATCAATCTCGACAGCTTCCTATTCTTTTTAGATGAGCCTTCGGACCGAAGGTCATAACAGCTCCGGCACACCGAGCCAACACCATTTCTAAAACACACGGGCCCAAGGCTGCCCACTCACACATCAAGGTATTATTATTTGTGGCTAATCAATGAGAGATCAAGATTTGGCGTGTCAATATACCGTGACAACGGACATCCGGATAGTTTTATACACTCTGTAGAGGTTTGTACACTTTACCCACAAGCTATATGCTCTTAGCTACGGGACACATAACGCTGCCACCGCAACTAGGCACGCCCACAAGTCCACCCCGAATGCCTAGGGATCCGATGCGTATGACACAAGCATACCATCCACCATATATGTGCCAAGTACTTGGACTTCACCAAATAAACGATCCCTGGACCTCCGTCATCTACTACACTCGGTGGAACTTCTTGTTGCGTAACCCAAGGTTTAGTGCACAGTCCTACCCATAATAGGTTATGTGGTTATACACTAAATCACCAATTTGGGGTCCGAAGAACCGGTCCAGTAGGGCAAACACTCGTCCATCGCAAATGGACGACACCTAATTATCAAGTACTCCACACGAGTACTACGAGTTTTGCCCACAGCTGGTATCATTTGCCACCCAACTTCACCTTAACACATTTGGTCTAATCACCCACCCACGAACACACACCACCAAACACATTTTCACACATTTTCATAAATAGGATGTATGATAAAAGATAGTAAAGTTCCTAAGCAAGATACTAATATATCATTATCATAGTTAACAATACATCTAGGTTGATTCTAATGATCTAATGGCAATCAAGGGTATAAGTTCGCATCTATAGTGATTTGAACATTATCATACAACAATTGGGCTCTAGCCAAATATTTGTATGGATAAATGCATATAAGAGTAGCTTCCTATATAGGTGCGAGAATAAGCAATTATGATCAAGGAATCGATAGAGCTTGCCTCCTAACGCGTCCTTGAAGTCTTCCTCGTAGTTGGGGTCTTCGGGCTCTTGCTCTTGGTTCTCCTCGTCTACGAGACGGCGTTAGACTTCGTAAGCTACGTCACATAAAATAATGAAAGCAAAAGGAATAGCAAGGCAAAACCAAATAAAATGAAGTGAAGAGAAAGGCTCCGGGGCCTAGGGTTCGTTATGACGATTCCAACGATGTCGAATCGCTTAAAACGGAGCTACGGTTGAAAAGTTATGGTCTGTGGGAAGTTGGGGGTCGTGTTATTAAAAATCAGCTAGCGTTTCTATAAAAGAAATAAGTGGAGGGGCTAAAATGCAAAAATGCATTTTCGGGCTGGCGAGGGCCTATTTGTATTTTTTTGAAAAGCTCGGGGGGGGGGGGCTTTATGTAAAAATCTAAGGGCTTCTTAATTTATTCTAGAAAAGGCTAGGGGGCTTTATGTAAAAGTGGCTTTTCAGGGAATATGTGATTTATTTTCTTATAGGAAATTCCGTGGAATAGGTCCACCGGTCCACTCGTGGACCGGGTCGGTGGCGATGCGGGGCAGCGTCGGACGGGATGTGCCGACCTGCCGGAGGCTCGGTGTAACATCTTGTTTTTTATAAACATATAAATGCCAAGTAATAATCGTCATTTCATGCGATGGTTTAGATTAAGAATAAAAGTTTTCACAATAAAATTTTAATTAATGCATTGCATCCCATGACATATAAGCATATAGGTCGCATAGAATTTTGAACTTTTCATTTGTTATAATTTTACACACGTTTTGTTACCGTTTACTTTTGTTTTGAGCATAAAATGTAGAAAATCAAAATAATAAAGCAAGGCATCCGAGCCCTTTCAGCCAATGCGGCCCAACCTTTTTTTTCCTCTCTCTCTCTTTTCTTTCTTCTCACGCCACTTGGTCCAGCACAGCCTGCAAACGGCCTAGCCAGGCACGGCCCAGTTTTCCCCCTGCTGATCTTCTTCCTCTGGACAAACAGAAACGTCACCGCTGCCGCTGCCAGGAAAACGGCCGCTGCTGTCGCGTCCCCTCCGCCTCTGGACCCTCCCCCTCCCTTCCGTTGCTAGAAAGCGAAGCTCCGCGCGCTTCCGCACCTTCCCATCCCCCGTTTTCCCCTTGGCGGCTGTAACGTCAGAACGATGGCCATTATGGCCGACGCACCGACTCCGGCCGGCGAGCCACCTGACCGACCCTTTCTCCTCCCCGCTTCCCACTATAAAATGAAGCCCAGAGCTTTCTGATTCATTTCCCCAACCAAGTCCGAGCTCTTCTGCCGCGAAATCACCTCCGCCTCTAGCTCCGGTGAGCAAATGTCGCCGTCACCGTCGATTGCTCTGTTCCGAAGCCTTACCTCGCCATTAAACTAATTTATTGTTTACGCAGAGGCTTGAGGAAGCCTTTGGAGCCGTCCTCCGTTTGCTGCACGACGCCCTCAACTTTTCTTTGTCAAGCTCCGGTCACCATCATCTCTTTTCCCCGTCGCTGACCATCTCTGAGTCCTCCTCAACCTTGCATGACAGCCTGGGTGAGCTCGCGGTGCTACTCTCTCTCTCTTTGGAACCGTCGTGACGAGGTTCGGAATACCAGAGCGCCGTTGCGCCCTGCTCCGATGAGGCCCGCACGGCGGCGCCGCTCTCGTTCCGCGGTGGACCAGTGGTCTGGTGGTACAGCCTGGTCCACGTGCCAGTCCACGGGATTTCCCGTTTAAAATTAATTCAAAGAATTTTTTAGCACATTTTACAAAATAGCCCTCCAGTCTTTGCGTAATAGAACCCGCAGTTCATCCACTCTGGTTTTCTTTCACTTAAATCCCTATATTTTTGTTTAATTAAACCACAGCCTTACCAGAGAGTTAAATTTTTACCTGCTAACCCCTGGAATTTAGGTTTAATTACAAACTAGCCCCTAGAACCTTTAAACTTTAATATCTTTTAAATCGTAACTCCGATTTAGTTGATTTTTGAACCAAAATTCTTGTAGCGACGAAACCTATTCAACCATTGCATAATCATACTGTTTTATCTCTGTTTATTATGCTGTTTTTCTTATGTTTGTTATTTTGGCTTATGTTTCAGATGTAACGATCGATTAGAGAGCGAGCTAGTGGAGAACTTTCAAGACTATCAGTTTGAAGAATCTGAGCAGCAACAGCAGCATGTGGATAGAGGCAAGTGTTCTTGATGCACATTGCTCCTATTTTCTCTATCTATCCGAATTTAAATTCATGCATGCTTGTCTAAATTTGAATCCTATGTTAGGGTTTACTAGAACTTGTTGTGATCCTTTCCTTGTCGCCTGTTTTGGGTGTAGTTGACTAGTTAAGGATAGGTCATGCTTAGCCTAGCTTAATCTTGGGAAAATAACTTGACTAATAATTTTGACTAATCATATACTTTAACCTAATTAATCATGGGTTAATCTCTTTTTAGCAACATGGAACTTAGGTAATCCCAACAGGAGGATGTTGATGATGGTGCGGGTATGCACGGGTACTTGGTATAGTACCATTTGGTTGTGGTAGTGCCTGTTTGGGATTCTAAGGACCTGGTTCGTGGAACGCGTAACCATGACAACCTGTGGGTAAAGTTGTGCAACCTCTGCAGAGTGTAAAACTCGTTATAACATGCCGTGCTCACGGTCACGAGCGGCATGGACCTTTCACATGGACTAGAGGGGTTGGGTTGGATCCGGTGGGGTAACCAGATTCGGGTGGTGTAAACCGTAGATTACTATAGGTGGGGTAACTCCGTAGTGGTTTTTGGGTGGTGTAACCCAAGATGTTGGTACAGGTGGGGTAACCTATACTCGTCCAACAGGTGGGGTAACTCTGTTGGTGTGTTAACTTAGTAAATAGGTTGTTTTAATTAAAATGAACTTAGACATAGGTGCTTTCTATGCAATAAACTTTATGTTAGCCTTTCCTTCTATAAGCTTGCATGTCATAATTTTCCCCACTTATCGAGTACGTTATGTACTCACGCGTGCTACTTTCCTGTTTTTGCTATATCTACCTGCTCGCTCGGATGATGAAGATTTGGACTTCTTTGACGAGGATTACTACTAGGTGTGCGACTCCCCGGTTGATTGCTCGTGGCGTGATGGAGTGCCCGCTGCGTTGTGTTTCTCGCCTCGTGAGGCAATGTAATAATTCGGGTATTGTAACATATATTATGATGATATAATAACATGGTTTATACTTGTTTACTTCACTTTTGTCTCTATGTGTGTGAAAATTGATCCTGGCACACACATAGTTATGCATTCGGCTTTGTTCTTAAAACCGGGTGTGATATCGAGCGACGGTGGCGTAAGGAGGGGTGGTCGCGTGGTGCGGTTTTGGAGGGGGGAAGGGGCTAGGGGGACGCGCGAGCGTATGGCGGAGCTAGCTAGCGCCATGGCTCGCGCAGGGGGAGGCGGAGATGGCCGGGCGATGCGGGGAACGGAGAGGCCGGGCCGGCCTCCGGTGGCGGAGCAGAGGAGGGAGGGGGAAGGGGAGCCGGAGGGGTGTGAGGCTTGCTCGCGAGCTTGGGCGGCTTTTATAGGGGGGGGGTGGAGGGGAATGGCGACGGTGGTGCACGAGTGCCAACACGACGATGGCGGGAGTCGCGGAGAGGGGGGAGGTCCGAGTACGGCGTGCGGCACGTGTGCGAAGGGGAGGCGATCATGGTGGTGTCGGCACAAGGTGACAAGCGGCCATGGCGGTTGGCCGGGAGCTGCGACGGAGGGGGGGGTGGTACGGGCGGCATTGGGTGTGCGGCGCGACGCGCGAGGGGATAAGTGAGGGGGAAGGAGCCAAGGAGGGCGGTGGCTTGGGCGCGCGAGCGAGGCTAGCGGGGTGCGCGCGGAGTGCGGATGGGGCCGGCGATAGCGAGGTGGGGGAGGGCGGAGGTGCGGTCGGGGCGCGACGCGTGTCGCGCGCTCGCGATCCTCGGCGAGGAAGAAGAGGGGGGGGGGGCAGGGGCACCGGTTATCCGGGCCGAAGAGAGAGGAAGGCCGGGCCGGGGGAGGGAAATAGAGGGTAGGGCGGCCCGATCGAGAATTATTTCCTTTTCTATTTTCTCTTCACTCCTTAAGTCAAAATAAAATTTAAATAAAAAATCAAATAAATTCCAATGAACCAAAATATGGTGAATAAAAATAAAAGTAAGGTAAACAAAATAGAAACAACCAAGTTTGCAAGTGTTAGGATTTTATTTGAAAATTCTATGTGTTGTTTTCCTATATATGTAATTAGGTTTAAATTTCCTAGTTAATTTTCGTAAATATTTTTCCTGAATAAAATAAAATGATTTATTTAATGGGTTTTAATTTGGCAAAAAATCGGGGTGTTACAGAAATACCCCACTTAAAATGAATCTCGTCCCCGAGATTCGCGCCGATCCTCGAATAGGTTGGGATATTCTTTTCTAAGATCCTGTTCCCTTTCGTTGGTGGCCTCATTCTCCATGTGATTATTCCATTGCACTCGACGGACATTTATAGCCTTGGTCCTGGTCCGTCGGACGATCGTGTCTAAAATCTTCACCAGGTGTTCCTTGTAACACAAGTCCGGTCGGAGGTCTACTCGAATCCAACGGTAGCCGTTGCTCGGGTACCTCTAAGCATCTCTTTAACCGAGAGACATGGAATACTAGATGTACATCCGATAGATTTTCCGGCAGTTCCAACTCATAGGCTACTTCTCCAAGTTGTCCGAGCACCTTGAATGCTCCTACATAGCGAGGGGCTAACTTGCGTCCGACCTGGAATCTCCGTGTTCCACTCATAGGTGACACCTTCGGATAGACGTAGTCATCCGGGCTGAATTGTAATTCTCTCGTGATGTTTGTCCGCATAGCTTTTCCGTCTACTCTGGGTAGCTTTGAGGGTTTCCCGACAGCAGCCACTTTCTCTTCTCGCCTCGGTTATGATGGCAGGTCCAAAGAAAGATCTTTCTCCAACTTCGGACCACATAAGAGGGGTTCTACATTTCCTTCCGTACATCATCTCAAATGGTGCCATCTTGATACTCGGCTTGGAAGCTATTGTTGTATGAGAAGTTCTGCGAAGGACGGACTTGCTTTCAATCCTTGTCGTACGTGGTACGCAGGCTCTTAGCATGTCCTCGAGGATCCGGATGACTCACTCGGCTTGTCCATCTATCCGAGGGTGGTAGGCTGAGCTGTAGTCAAGTCCGGTTTGTAACTTATCATGCAAGCTTTCCCGAAGTGAGAGGTAAATTGGGTACCTCGATCCGACACTATTCCGGAGGGGACTCCATGGAGCTTCGGTATGTTATCTATGTATAACCGTGCCGGCTTGTCTCCTCTCGTGGGTCTTCTTTACTGCTATGAAGTGGGTGACTTTGGTTAGTCTATCCACTATGACCCATATGGAACCATTTCCATTTGGCGTACGAGGCAAGCCTACTATGAAATCCATAGCTATGTCATCCCATTTCCACGTGGGAATGTGTAGGGGTCGTAGCAATCCGATCAGCTTCGATGTTCCGCCTTGATCCGGCTGCAGAGGTCACAGCGGGCTACATATTCCGCTATGTCTCTTTTGATCCCATTCCACTAGTAAAACTGTTTCAGTGTCTTGGTACATCTTGGTGGATCCCGGTAAATCGAGTAGGTGGAGTTGTGTGCTTCTTCCGAACAAGCCTCCGTAGGTTGTCCATGTTTGGCACACATATCCTATTTTCAAAACACATGGTTCCTTCTTCATCCACTCGGTGGTTAGGTGCCTTATTATCTTTTACTTGTTGCTTCTGCTCTAAGGTTTCTAGATCTTGGAGCTGAGCTTTTCTCATCTTAGCCTCTTGGTTGGGGCGTAATTCTATCGGTTTTGACTCTCCCGGGGACGTTATGTGCAGGTTAAGGCTGTCCATCTCCTGGGTTAGTTCAGGGCTAACAGTGGTAGTACTCACGTGGTTACGGTAGGCCCTACGGCTGAGTGCATCCGCCACTACATTAGCTTTCCCCGGGTGGTATTGGACGTCTAGGTCCTAATCCTTTATCAATTCCAACCATCTCCTTTGTCTCGGGTTTAGATCTCGTCTGGGTGAAGATATATTTCGGACTCTTGTGGTCTATGAAAATCTTGCACTTATTAGCAATGAAGTAGTGTCTCCAAATCTTAAGTGCATGCACTATGGCTGCCAGCTCCAAGTCATAGGTCGGATAGTTCTGCTCATGGGGCTTGAGCTGTCTTGAGGCGTACGCGACAACTCGGTCGTCTTGCATCAGCACGCCTCCTAATCCACTCGCGAGAGGTATCACAAGTATACCACGAAATCCTTGTGAATGTCCGGCATTGTGAGTATCGGCGCTTCGGCGAGTCTTTTCTTTAGTTCTTGGAAGCTCTTCTCACATTGTGGACTCCATTGGAACTTGGCTTCCTTACGGGTAAGTTCCACCATGGGCTTGCCTATCTTAGAGAATCCTTCAATGAATCTCCGATAGTAACCGGCCAATCCTAAGAAGCTTCGATTTCGTAGCGTTTTTGGGTTCTCTCCAGCTTTTAACGCCTTCCACTTTAGCGGGATCTATCGCCAGTCCCTTGGCACCGATAAGGTGCCCAAGGAATCCAACTTCCTCTAGCCAAAATTCACACTTGCTGAATTTGGCGTATAATTGGTGGTCTATGAGGCAGTCCATTAATAACCTTAGATGTTCTTCATGTTCTTTTCTGCCTTTGGAATAGATGAGTATGTCATCTATGAAGACCACTACAAATTTGTCCAATTCTTCCATAAAGATTTTGTTCATTAAGTTCGTGAAATTGTCCGGGGCATTGGTCAATCCAAATGGCATGACAGTGAACTCAAACTATCCATATCTAGTGACGAATGTTGTCTTCATGACATCTCGCTTCTCCGATTTTTAGTTGGTAGTATCCCGACCTCGAGTCAATCTTGGAGAAATACTTAGCTCCATTTAGTTGATCGAAGAGGTCATCAATCCAGGGCAACGGGTATTTATTCTTGATGGTTACTTCATTCGGAGAACGGTAATCTACACACATTCTCATGCTTCCGTCTTTCTTTTTCACAAAGGGGACTGGAGCTCCCCATGGGGATGAGCTTGGTCGAATATACCCTTTGCTTTGTAAGCCTACTAGTTGTTCCTTAAGTTCCTCTAGTTCATTTGCTACCATCCTATATGGTCTCTTGGCAATAGGTCCGGATCCCGGAATCAAGTCGGTGACGAACTCAACCTCTCGGTCTAGGGGCATTCCCGGCAATTCCTCATGGAATACATCCGGATAATCCTTTATTACGGGCACTCGTCTCCAGTGTAGGGGTGTCCATATGACATAGCATGTTTCCTATCCTTGACCGGCGGGGTCTACGGACTCATCGTTATCCCTTGGTGGTTGATAGCTGTCACCTGTACGGTCTTCACATGATATGTTTCCCTTGTGTTTGGCTAACCGGTTCATTCCCAGTATCACATCCACTCCTTGGGTTTCTAACACCACTAGGTTTGCTCTAAAGGACACCCCACTTAAAATAATTTCTATCCCTAGACAACCGTATCGACATTTTATTGTGGCTCCCGGGGATTGGGTTATCATAGATATTTTAAGTGTAACTTTGGGTATGTGGTGTTTAAGAACAAACTTCGAAGAAATGAATGAATGTGAAGCTCCAGAATCAAACAGAACTGTCGCAATGGTAGAGTTGACTAGGTACTCACCGAGCACAACATCTCGGCGCATCTTCGGCTTGCTGCACAGCAATGTGGTTCACCTTTCCACGGATGTAGCTTGGGGCAGGGTGCAGCTGTCCAGCGCTTGGGATAGTGTTGCGGGCTACAGAGCATGCTGGCTTGACTACCGAGTTGGTGGACGTTTTGATTCCCACATTCTTGTAAGGGCACATGGCAATCTTGTGGGTGAACTCCCCACGGTTGTAGCAACCCTTGTAAGGTACTCAACAAGCTCTACCACTAGCAAAGGGTAATAATACACATGCATTTAGAATGGTAGTCAAGGATTGGATAAGGGTTTTGCGGAAAGCACGAATGCAAGGTCTCACTACGAGAATCAATGGGGTCTTCATAAGAGGAAAACAATTTTGTATATTCATCGCTTACGACGGTTCCCATAAATTTTAGTTGAGCCTTCCGTCCGAAGGTCATAACAGCTCTGGCACTCCAGGGCCAACACCATTTCCAAAACTCACGGGCACAAGGCTGCCCACTCACACATGAAGGGTTTAGTATTTGTGGCTAATCAACGAGAGCTCGAGGTTTGGCGTGTCAATATACCGTGACAATGGATATCGGATAGTTTTATACACTCTGCAGAGGTTGGTACACTTTACCCACAAGCTATGCGTATTGCAAGTAAGATCATAAGGCTGCCACCGCAACTAGGCACGCCCACAAGTCCACCCCGAATGCCCGGGGATTCGACGCGTATGACACAAGCATACCGTCCACCATATATGTGCCAAGTACTAGACTTCACCAAATAAACGATCCCTAGACCTCCGTCATCTACTACACCCGGTGGAACTTCTTGCTGCGTAACTCGAGGTTTGGTGCACGATCCTGCCCATAATAGGTTCCGTGGTTGTACACTAAATCACCAATTTGGGGTCCGAAGAACCGGTCCTTATATGGCAGGGCAAACACTCGTCCATCACAATTGGACAACACCTAAACATCAAGTACTCTACACCAGTACTTGGAGTTTTGCCCACGGCCGGTACCATTTCCCACCCAACTTCACCTTAACACATTTGGTCTAATCACCCGCCCATCAACACACACCACCAAACATATTTTCACACATTTTCATAAACAGGGTGTATGATGGAAGATAGTAACAGTTCCTAAGCATGATACTAACATATCATTAACATAGTTAACAATACATCTAGGTTGATTCTAGTGATCTAATGGCAATCATGGGTATAATGTTCACAGACTATAGTGATTTGAACATTATCATACAACAATTGGGCTCTAGCAAAATATTTGCAAGGATAATGCATATTAAGAATAGCTTCCTATATTGGTGCGAGAATAAGCAGAGTAATAGGATCAATTATGATCAAGGAATTGATAGAGCTTGCCCGGCAACGCTAAATCCTTAGTAGTCGTGCCTCGCATCATTACTTAGCTTGGCGTCGGAATCTGTCTTGAGACTTGGGCCGTTGGGCGTCGTCTCCAGCTTGGGGCTCCTTCGGATTCTCCGCCTCTATCATAGGTGAAGCTAATACGGAAAAGAAAATAAATAATTAAGAAAGCAATCAAGCTCCAATTAAAACTCCATTTAGATCAGAAGGTTTAGCGTATACCAATAGGTCGGGGTTTATGAGGACAAGATCGGGGTTATGGGAATTAGGTTTGGGTATGCTAGAACTCGAAGTTCAACGGCGGAAGGACCGGCGGAAACGAAGTTTGGACGGTGGAGATGGGAGATTAAGGGGGTAAGGAGGAAAATATTATGATAGGTTGAGATTATTATGGTTGGCAAAGGATTCTATGCGTCGGGACGACCGCGTGAGCGCAAGAATCGCCCGAAACGGAGTTCCGGATCAAAATATATAAGGTCCGGAAGTTCTAGGGACCTTTCTATAATTACTTTTAAGATCACATGGACCTATTTCAAATTATATAAAAGTTGGAGGGACCATTTTATAAAATGTTAGGGACCTAAAAGATAATTTTTAGAAACTTAGGGGGTCTTTCTATAAAAATCTAGGGAACTAAACATAATACGGAAGAAAGTCGGGGCTTAAATGCAAAATGCATTTGCTAGGTTTTTCTGGAATTTTCAGAATTATTTTTATTCTAAAAATTCGTGGACCAAGTCTATGGGTGTGTGAACTGGGTCTATGTGGGTGGTGTATGGTGGACTAGGGGGTTGAGAGGCAATATTTTCCGGAAGTGGAGGGGACAATGTGCAAAATGGCAAATGAACAGAGGAGTCTTCTTCTTCCTCCGGTCGTTCACCATGGCCAGGCGCCTAGAGCTTGGGGCGCGCCCGGGGAGAGGAGGAGGGAAGCGAGGGAGATGGGGAATGGGTGGAGGAGCTCGTTGCGCATCCGTCCGGAGTGGAAGGAGGAGGGGAGGTGGCTCGAATGTGGAGTATTTTGGAGGAACGGCCGTGGCCATAGAGCTCGGGAGAAAATGAGGAAAACTCGGATTACGGGCAGCTCGGTGGGAGAGAGAGGGTGGCGCTTGCGCCGGTGTGAAGAGGAAAGCGAGGCGCGTCCCTTTTACTGGGCGCGGAGCGACAGGGGAAGCATGAAAGCTCGCCGGGGAGGATAAGAACGCCACCCATGGTGGTTCCGTGCATGAGTAGTCAAGTTTTCGTCAGGAGCGTGGAATGGAGGGGGGGGAGGGGTCCGGTACGATGGAGCTCCATTGCATGGTCTAGGAGACACGTTCGTCGGCTGCGGAAGCAAGAGGAGGTCCGGTGCGGTTTGGCTTGGTATGGCAGCGGCGCTCTGTTCGGGAATCGAGAGGAAGACGACGATGATCGTGTGCGTCCGTCCCTGCGTGCGTGCGCCGGGCCGCGCCCTCGATGGGCCGCGCAAGGGGAGGAAAAAAAAAAAGAAAAAAATTTAGGCTACGATGGTTTGGGCCAAGGGGGAGAGGAAGAAGGGGATTTTGGCCCGGATAACGGGAAAAAGGCTTTTTTTATCTAGATTTTTGTTATTTGGATTTGGGATTGAATTTGGAGGAATTTGGAGTTTTGAAAATTTGGTGCAACAATCATAAATAAATTAGAGAAAGTTTAAAACAAACAATCACTTCTCAAGGTAAATTTTGTTATTCATAAAATGTCGATTTCCTCTCTAGTTTAATTTAATTATACGAGTTTTGTTTTCGAAAATTCATGACTTGCAAAATAAATCCTAAAAAATTCAATTAGCGCGAATTTTGAATTTTATTTAAGTTTAAAATTTTCGGGGTGTTACGGATAACCCTACTTAAAAGAATCTCATCCTCGAGATTCGAGGTTGTCACACCCCTATCCCGAAAGATAGTTAAGTGTGGTACGGATCGCCTTGGGAGATGATTGACGAAGCAACCATACATAGCATCACATTAACAAACATCCACGAATTACAAGTTTACATAATTAAGTCTTGATTACAACATAGGGTTCAAAATAAAGATACATTAGGTTCGAAATTAAGTCTTACATAGCCATGATCTTTGTTCGAAAATAAAGTGCGGAAGCGAAATACATAACTCGACGATACATAGATAACTTAAATGAACCATGCCGGCCTAAGCCATGGCTCACTCATCATGGGTCGGAGAGCTAGGGACCCATTCAATGGTCCACTCTTTGGGCTCTTCTCCATCCCAAACCACCTTACCACAACAATCACAAAACCCGGCTTGCGGGAAACCCGTAAACAAACATGTAGTGGCAAAGCCCGAGTATCTAACATACTCCGCAAGTCTTACCCGTCAAATTGGCCTTCTAAGACCGACTCCTAGATGCATGGGGCTTGACCGGTTCAACTTGGCATTTTGCATAAATAGCACCTATGCTAATTAGGTTGGCAATTTTATGACTTAGCCCAAATTAATAGGGTTATTGCGTAAAAGGAACTTTAGTGAGCATACTAGCAAGACAAGAGTTTGCAATACAAATTTGTAGCGATATAAAACAGCAAGCCATTCATCCTCCTTTCTTTACTACACATTGCGAACTGCTTGAATCAAGTGGTACTCATTAACCGAGAGGAAACGGCGATAATTATCGAATTATTAATCCTGCAGGAAAAGACCCAAATGCACGACATACGCATCATTTAAGAACACGTATGGCCACCATTCGCGAGTTCATCATAAAGTAAATCACGGGGCCACCGACCCCGAGTACACGTCCCCTTGCGACCGTTCCACAACGCGCCCAAGGCTTAACCCATGTACTCTCCAACGGTCCTCATCCCGTGCAACCACCGTGCCAAACACATCACCTCCGGGTCGGTGAGATATCCGGCTCACTTTACAACTTGCAAGCTACATAGGTTTACCAATCCCCATAAGAAAGGTATGCAAGTGGTACACAACTCAAACTTGTTCGCGGAACCACAATGGGGTGTTCTCAATTTTAACCAATTCATCATGTTCGTATTTAATCATGAGTCATAAGTGAGATCCCCAAATCTATCGTTGACTCCATAAATATAGCATAGCATTTCTAACGAGGATATGACACATAAGCAACATAGGACATATAGGAATTTTATGCACGGCGATTTCCAATCAACTCCTAAAACTTAAATGCACATTCATCATCCTTAATAGAGTGATAAATAAAGACATTTCAAAATAATAGGAATGCACCGGGGCTTGCCTTGGGAGTGATCGAAGTTAGCACTAGCCTCACAAGCGTTGAGTGTTGCATCGTCTCTTCCGGCGGGGTCAATTCGGCGTCGTCACCTAGAAGATGAAATGCAATTGCACATAAATAACATGAACACAAGGTCGATGATGAGAGTAATGCGTGTATGCTATTTTTGTAAGGGTGCATATGCATAAGGTTAGTAATATTTAGCTTCATGCAATTTCTAGTATGCACCATACATACTTGCTCTCTGTTAATGGGGTTAATTAAATTAACAAGTGTAGCCCTACTACTACATGAGCAAAGACTTAAGTCATGGACATGAGTGTTGTGGTTCACCCTAGCTCAGATTTAAGAGAGATTAGTCATGCGTAAGATTGCGAACTAAAATAACTAGGTTTAGGTGAAGTTCATCAAGAAGTTGATTCCAAATCAAGAAGTTGATTCCAAAATTAACACATGCGTGAAATACATGAATTCTTCTTACTAATCCTGTCATGAAGTGCTAAGTGACATTTTGGGAAGTGACATTTACATAAACATGCAAAAGCACAATTTATAGAAGCATAAATCCAATTATACATGTGCTGAAATTAACCTCTTATGAGATTAATCTAGGGTTAGCAAGAATAATTATTTAACATGCTCAAAAATTAACATGGGCTTTTCTACACATGCACAGTACTAGGAGGAAATTAATTACCAAGTTTCATGCAAAAATAATTTATACAGATTTAATTAAAAATTAAATACAGAGAATACAAGAAATGCAATAACTTGAAAAATATGTAATGAAATGCAGATCTTCTAGTGCCAGAAATTGAATTACGCTTAGGTGAAGGGTCTGGACAAGTGGCATTATTTTTGGATCTATAGTTTTAAAGTTATGACCTAGAGGAGTTTTCAGGGATTGACTATTAACATTTTTGTAAAAATATGAAAATGACCAGATCTGACGAGTTCGTGTTACTTTACAAGTTTTGTAGTTTCCAAAACATTTTAGTTTGCAATTTTTGGACCTTTATACCGAAAGATATGGATTTTCTAAAATACAATAAAGTTCGAACTATTTCCAAAACTGTCATGGGGCATTTGACTTCGCAGAAAATTACGAAATTGCCACCGCGACCAGAGGTGTGGCTGCTGCTACCGGAGCTCGCCGGCGCTCGGAAAAACTCAAACTGCACGCACCTGGTGCAAGAAATTCTGAAACTAATGGATCACCCACGTGCTATGGTGAGTTGCACACGTAGGGAAACAAGAATTACACAGCGGGGATTACCGTGGCAAGAGTATTTCACCGTGAACCGAATGGTGGTCGGTAACGAGGTTGTGCGACGAAAACTCAAATTACTCCTAGCACACCCAACGGAATGAGTTGAGGTTTCTTTGAGGTGGAAGAGGAGTTCAAGGCGCTCAAAACCGAGGAGGGTTGAGGGTGGTGTTGGCTTGAGGTAGCTCGGGGCACGAGCTTGAGCTCGGGGCGGCCATGGTGGTCGTGCGGGACGGCGGCGGTGTTTTCCTCCGATTCATGCGAGGGTGAGGGAGTGGAATCCAGGCAGGGGTGCTGGAGCGTGGAGAGGGAGGCGAGGGAGTGGTTTGAGGCGAGAACCGGATGGAACTTTGGCTCTCGTGCCAATTTCTAAGGGAGGGGAGGACGGCGGCAGGGGAGTGGGTGGTGGCATGGGAGCGGAGCAGTAACTCTGGCGGCCCTCCCGTTGGCTGCCGGGTACAAATGCGGTTGGGAGCTGGCCGAGAGGGGCGTGGCGATGTGATGGGGCAGGAGCACGCGCGGGGCGGCTGTTTTCGAATTTTGAAATCGCGTTTCTGAAATTTGAACGAAAATGGTACTTCTGGAGCTCCAAAAATTAAACAAAAAAAACTGGTAGTTCAGCATGATGTCATCTACAACTTTTATTTTGGGTCGAAGTTCCAGTTTTGTTTCAAAAAATTCATACAAAATTCACAAACAATGCAGTTTCAGATTTGAATTTGAATTTTTGAGCGTTCAAAAATTTGTTCAAAAATTTTGTAAAAATTCTGTAAAATCGTTATTTTGCATGAGCAACAAGATGGTGCAAAAATATGTGGGTAATTCTTTTATAATTTTTGCACTTCTGCTAGGGCTAGGTTAGGGTTAGGGTTTAATCTAGGTTTTTCCTTTTCTCTTTTATTTTTCTTATTTTTCTTTTGGGTGATTAGCATTAGTGCCCCATTAGTGATGTCATTAGGGTTTTAACTACTTGCTTAGCCCTAATCGTGACATGGGATGTCACGAGAGGTAGTCGGGGAAGGAGGAGAAGAAATCGGGATCGGAACTCGATTTCGAATCCTAATCGAGTCGCAACGAAATAATCTTTGAATGAGTGGAATTCAAATCAAAGTATCAGAAGTGCGAGGAATAAAGAAGATAAAGGGATTTCAAGATAACTCAATACTCTATTGCCGGATACATTGAGATACCCAAATTACAATCGCACCTGCGGTGGGGATTCACCCAACGAGTACTAGGAGTGGCTGGTTGCAATGCCTCCGCACGAAGTAGGCTACCAGCAGTAGGTACACAACGATGATCCGGATCAGCACTTCGCAGCAGGACTCCATGAGAGTCGTTGCTTGCCGAGATTCTGCCGGTGGCTTGGGCTGATGAGCTTAGGTTGAGTGGAGAGGTTGGGTTGGTATTTCCGGTGGATGAAGGGGCTGGGCTGGGGTGGTGTTGGTTTTATGGTTGCTCGCCGAGATGCGGCGAGGTGGGTGCGGGTTAAGGCTGGAAAAAGGAGATGCTTTGGTGCGGGATTGACGGACGGTGGTCCGGACGGGATGGTATGCGTGCGATACAACGACCGGTGGTTCAGCTTTAGTGGGGGAAGTGTGCGGGCACCGATTCGGGAGTCTATCCCGACAAGGTGATGGAGGTGTTGTAGCCGCTACACCGGCTAGTGTAGCGGTCGGGGAATCGAGCCGGTGGCTTGCACACTTGTTGAGCGGAGGTGGCGCGGTCGGAGGGGCACTCCGGCGGTGCGGAGATAGGGTCGCTGTGGTGCGAGGAAGAAGAGGGGCTCGGGGTTAGGGTTGCGGGGTTGGGTTCGAGAAGAGGTAGATAGGTTGGGCAAATAGGGGGTGATGGGCTCGGCTCTGTCGTCGGGAAAGGCTCGGGCTTGGTGGAGGTGGACTGGATTTTTTTATTTTTGAGAGGTACGTGGTATTTGGGTAGGTATCCGATGGTACGTAATTGATGAAATTTAAGTAGGGGCTATACCCTACTTAAAAGGATTTTGGTTGAGGGTTGACATAGGGATTTGGATTGCAAAGATATTTAGTAGGGTGATACCCTACTTAAGAGTTCGATTGGGGTACATAGGAAGGGAGAGATGGCTTATGGGTGACAAAGTGTGGAATAACACACTCGGTACAAAGTTCTAGGGATTTTATCCGAGAGGAATGTCGTGGCTATTGGCTAGCGCTCGGGGTTGATATTCGCTAGCTACGGGGACATCCATAAAGTCTTGGTCCTGATAAAATATTTGGTACAGGGCCTTGTAGGGGTCGGTACTATTTGCAAGGCTGTGAAGGATTTGGTCATTGATCTTGGCTTCCTGGTACAGGGATTTGCCGGTGGGAAGAGCTGCCATATTGGTCAAGACTGCAGCGGCGATCAAACTCTTTTACGCCTTAGCGGCACGAGTGACAGCCTTTTCAAGCTGTTGGCATAAAGCTTCACGGCGTGCTTCAGCTATCTCCTCGCGCTGTCGGCGCACTTCAAGGAGGGTGGCTTGCTGGTCGCAAAGGTCGTCCATCGTATGGAGGTATTTGGTGGTGAAGACAATGGTGGGGTCGTGCCCGGTGGAATCAAGTTCGGAGAGAGTCGCTATTCGGGGCTTCCATTGGGGTAGGTCTTTGTTGGAGAAGGGGAAGTATCTCATGATCGAATGGGTAAGAGGGGATTCGTAAAGTTTGCTTAGGAGTTTCGGGGCCTTACGGGAAACAGACTTGGATGGTGTCGACGAAGTGGTTTCCGACGGCGAGTCACACTAAAGGGTGGTATTGTGGGGAAGTCCGGGCTAGTGTCAATATGGACGGAGACGACACGGCTTGAGCGAGTGGATGTTAGGAACTCTTTAGCAACGTACCAAGGGAGAAGTTTGATGCCTACAAGCATCATGGCCGTTCGGAGGAGGTGAGGGAAACCGAGGTTCGTCCACTGCGGTTGGTGACGATCCATGGGTTGTCTTCGAGGGAGGAGGCTGGGACTATGGCCTTGGAGGAAGAGGGACAGGCTTGGTGGGAATCCATGGGTGTTTGGGGGATGTGACGGATGAAGCTTAGGATACGAGTTTTGGTGGTTGGGTAGACGGGAGACTGGTGGTTGAAGTCCTTTTATAGGTGAAAGTCACTTGAGTCTTGGGGAAGAAGGGTCACGGGTCCTGTGGTTTAGGGCCCAAGAGATGTGAGGTGGTTGTGGTTTGACTAATCGCGCGGTAACCGCGGCGCTGTCGTTTTATTGCGAGAACTTCCACGGTGGGCGACTCGTGGTTCACTCGACGGTGTCCTCGAGCTTCTTGGTCGGCGAATGCTCGTGGAGTGGGGAGTCCTTCTTCACCAGGAACCGGCTGGGTCAAGGGGATTGACTCGAAAGGTCCTTCGTCGAGCGGGCCTTGGGGAGACTCTTCTCTTCTTACTTCAACGGACAGGGGTGGCACCGATAGTCCTTGTGTTGCACCGACGGATCGATCGACGGGAAATCTGTTCGGGATCGGAACTTCCGTCTCTTCGTGGTGTACCGAGCCTCTGCTGGGTACAACCGGTGAGGTATGCGAGGTTGAGGCCACGAGTGTGGTGGTGCTCCGTCTTCCTCGAGCTGCTTCTGCGGTTGTGGCTTTGAAAAGAGCTTCGCGGCGTGAGCTTCTGCTGCAGCAAGGCTGACTTGCGAGGCTTTCGAGTTGCTCTCCGGCCGTCTCTGTTTGCTTGATGTGGGCTTGCAGCTGCTCAGCCTTGTGGCACCCCTACCTTGCAAAGCAAGAGGAATTGTCGAACGAGTATCGTATCGGGAGACATTCGACGAAGCGAACATACATTGCACATACATTAACGACACATTCACAATTTATATAACATAATCGGGTGCATGAGTAGCAACTTTTACATTTGATATTATAGTTATTACAATCCATAAACTTTAAATTCTGAATACAATACCATAAGAGTGCAAATTCAAGTTTACATTACTTATTGAACATTGTGTGGAAGCGTAAACATCTCGACGATATATACAACTTAGACGGGAAACCACACCAGCCCATACGGCGTGGCCTCACTCTTGATTCGGTGAAGATGGAACCCACTCCACGGTCCACTCCTAGGGTTCCTCACCTTGACACACAAATTTCCCGCATCAATCACAATAATCGGACTGCGGGATTCCTAAAATAAATTTAAACACAAACCCCGAGTATCTAATATACTCCGCAAGGCTTACCCGTCAAAAGTGGTTCTAGGAACCGATACTAGTATGCGGGGGCTTGACTTGGCTTGCTGAACATAAATTTAGTGAGCAGTTCTAACAAACATGGTTGCAATACATAATTTATTATGTAAAAACAGCAAGCTTATTCCTCATCTTCTCTTTGTTACTACGAAGCAATCTGCTCGAGACAAGTGGTACTCATCACCGCGAGGGGAATCGAGATATGGCTCACCGGAGAGGGGAGGCGGGCAACAATGGCGACGGCGGCCTACGGAGGAGGAAACGTCCGGTTGGGCTAAACCCGAGTTGGAACGGGAGGGCTCTCATTCCAGGGAGCTTCCTGGGTGTGAGGGGGAGTTCGTGACGCGCTGGAGTGAGGGCGAGGGAGACCGGAGTGGAGGGGCGGCGGGTAGGGTTGCGCGCGGCGGTGGCGCGTAGCTCCCTTTTATGGCCACCGCGAACGGCTGAGCTTCTTGCGTGAAACCAACGCGACTACGGCGATCGACGGCGCCTCGTCCGGCCAGGATGGGCACGAACGCCGGTGCACTCGCCGGCGGTGGCCCCGAGCTCCTGTGCTCCTCCTGTTCGGGAGGTTCTCCGGATTTACAATTCCGCCACTGCATTGCTGGTTCTGTTTTTGTCCATAGAAATTAATTAGCTTGATATTTTTGCAAACCAAAAATTGTGGGTGTTCAGTGGATTGTGATGAGCAACTTCTGTTACAGGTAAAAGTTCCAATTCTGCTTGTAAACATTTACAAAAATTCTTGAACAGATGTTGTTTTCAAACTCGGTTTGAATTTTCTAGGAAATTGTGCCACTCCAAAAATTTGGGAAAAATGTCCTAAATTCATGGTTTGATGTGCTCTACTAGAATATGCAAAAATATGTGGGCACCAACATAGAAAATCATGGAGATCTTGATAGCTAGGGTTCTAATCACTATAAACCCTAATTAACCATAACTTATTATTTTATGTGGGGTTAGAACCTAGTGAGGTTTTGCACATGCAAACTGATGATTAGAACAGTGCAATCGCCTATTTGTTCACGGGGTGTCACAGGCCTGCTTGTCAAACAATGCATCAAGGGCGGGTAGGTACTGCGTCATGACGACGACAGGTGGGCTTGTCCTCCTGGTTCTCCAAGGTGCTGATACGAGCTTTCCAAGTAGTGATGAGAACATCACACCCTCGAATATAACCAACATTCCTCCAATACACATACATAATTCAAGGACAAAAACTAGAGCACGACAATTGAATTTACGGGTGAGCATGTTCCTAATGATCTCTTTATTTATATTTGAGAATATATTACTACCTAATGGGTTAATTATTGTTAGGAACCATGGAGATGACGATAATATGGTTAAGGAGGAGGTTTCAAGCTGGAGGCCCAAACAAAGTCGACTTCGATTCTGTTTCGGAGTCCAGAAACAGCCTGCACCAAAACGGACGCCCTGGTCGCATACGAAGTCCGTTTGGGACGTTCTTTATATAGATGGAAAGATAATTTGATAACCTTTCCATTGGCGCTGGTCTCATATCTAAATTCTTCCCGAGCCGTCAGAAATTGCTGAAATACTAAGACGTCCAGAAACTGTCCCAGTGTTGCACCACCGTCTTTTGGCCTTTGGGCCGTGTATTTTGTTGAGCCCACTTAGGGCTGCGTCCAGGGGAAGATGGACGACCCTAGGAACCTCATAAGCAGCCGCCGCCCTTCCTTAGGGTTTGGGTTTTGGTTAGATTATTCTGTCAAGAACAGTTTCGCCGTTTCGTCGGTTTGTGAGACCCCAACTCTTGAGTTTAATCATATATTTGCAATTTGGTTGCTTCTATCTTGTTCTTGCTTGTGTTCTTCGATTCGCAGGCAAGGATTAGCCTTCTTGGCGAGGTCAATCGTGCTTGCACGGTTGATAACCGAGAGGAGACGTGGTGCTGCGATTGCGGGGTTCGGAACTTATTGTTCGGAAGCCGGATCGATTTGTGTCAAGCCTCCGCCAAATCGTTGTTTATCGGAACCTTTCGGAAGATCGGGACACCCCGTACACATCAAGTGGTAATCAGAGTTTCAGGTGCACCGTCAGGTTCTCCCTATCCTCGTTATTTTATTTCATCCTAAACTCCAGAAAATTGCCCTACAAAAATAGTTATTCGTTGTGTATCTGCTGTCCTATGTCCCCATTGTGCCTCGCTATTTTTTATTTTCAGATTGTGTCTCTGAGTTTTAGTCCCTGTTGTGTCGTTGTGTTTCAGCTTGAACTTGTTCACGGTCTAGTTTTGGGTATGCTCTTGAGTTCCCAATAGTTTGCAGAGAGAACAGTAGCGTCCCTTCCAATTTTGGGTGCAAAAAAAAAAGAAGAACAAAGAGAGGAAAGATTTTCTTTTTCCCTCCATGTTATGAGCTCATGTTTAAATGCTTCATTTGAGTTATAGAGTAGCTAGATCTTGCTGCAGTTTTGTTCTAAAGGAAAAAAAAAGAAAGTAAAAGGCAGAAAGGTGAAAAAAAAAGAAAAGGAAAAGCCACACCAAAAAAAGAGAGAGAGAAGAACGAGAGTAAAAAGGAAAAAAAAAGAAAATTATCAGAATTGTTTCATCCTTTTGAGTCCCTTGAGTTGAGTTGTGATATTGCTTGCTTAAACTAGGTCCGAGATAAGTTTAGATTGGTAATATAGACTAGACTTGGACTATTATTCAGTTTTGCAATTCTGAATTGAAAATTTGCAACTCCTTGCTACTATATTTTGCCTATCCAAACTCCACATATATCCTTATGAACAATCACAGGTTTTGACCCTCGCAATTATTGGCTCACACTCTCCAGGTATCCTTTGCTTTGCTGATAGTAAGAACCTTATAAGAGCTTGGTTAGATGCTTCCATTTGCATATTGAGAGTTTTCACTGTTCATACATAGTAGTGATAGGAAAATATACTTTGTGTGTTTTCTTGTTTGCTGCTAACAATGACAGGTGATGATATGAGTATTCTAGCACAACGAGTGTTGAGTTCTCAAATGGAGAAGATGGAGCAAAATCAAGTCAATAATTTATTCCAAACTTTCTTTGTTGTGATGAATCGACGTTGTCGTGTCGTAATTGATGGTGAAACTAGCCGCAACATTGCAAGTGCTGAGTTGGTCGAGAAGCTTGGCTTGACCACACAACCGCACCCACATCCATACTATATTCGATGGGTAAATTGTTGTGAGAAGATTAAGGTAACAAAAATTGCACGTATCAATTTTTTTATTGGTAATTATATGGATTATGCTGATTTTGATATAGTGCCTATGCAAGCATGTCATTTGTTGCTAGGTAAACTTTTGATTGATAGAAACAATATTCTGCACAATATTGTTACTAATAGATACTCTTTGAAACATAATGGTACTAAAATAATTCTTAAACCTATGAGTGCTGCCGAAATTTTAGAAGCTGATCTAGAAAGATTTGAGAGGAGAAAGAATGAGCCTTTTAGAAAAGAATGGGAGGGTTTATATGATCCAACACTTTCATCTAAATCTGAATTGATAGAAGAACAACAAAGTTTCTTGCCTATTGTTCCAGCTAATACCTTTCAGAATATACAAAAGGATGAGGATGCAGTGGAAGAAAATGAGGTGTTCACGAGTTCATGTGCAAATTCAGAACCATCACTTCATAATACAACTATTACTCTTGCTGAGAACACAGGTAATTCCATTTGTGCTACACTCACAGAAGGTGAGAATTATATTGATGTGTTGAATTTTTCCACAAACCATGCTATCATAGAGCAATTGTTAGTGGAACCATCTCTGAATTTATCTTTGTCACATGATGATTTGCTTGCTGTTCCTTGTGATAAAGAGGTGTTGTGTGCTAGTGCTTCACTTATACCTTTGCCACAACAAATGCATGAACTTGATACTTGTTCTTCTGATTCAGATGCTTGTGCTGAAATTAAGCATTTGATTTCCATTACTTGTGAAAATGATGAGCGAAGATTGTTGTCTTCTCTAAATACTTTGGGTTATATTGAATTTGACTCTCGTTGTGATTTAAATTCTATAGAGAGGAGAATATTTTCCGAATCTGAATTGCCTTTGTTGACAAGAAACAATTTTCATGCTATAGGCAAATATGATCATAATGGTGTGTATATGGTACATAGAGTTTATATTACCTCACATCCAAAGCTACCTTGTGTTGTGCAAGAAAGTAATCAACTAACAGTCTCCACTATCATTGAACATGTTATGTCAACTGCACCTAGTTTTGTTTTCAAGAAACAGGCTATCTTCCAAGAAGGGGAGCATTGGTGGTTTACACCTACGATATCTTCTACAACTATGGTCAAACCAAGGACAGATTGCTTTCAAGAAGAGGAGAACGATAAGGAAATGATATCGTTCGAAATAATCATTCAAGCACCAACGACACCGAGGAAGGCTTTTCATCAAGAAGGGGAGAATGATGAGGACATCGCACCCTCGGATATAACCAACATTCCTCCAATACACATACATAATTCAAGGACAAAAACTAAAGCACGACAATTGAATTTACGGGTGAGCATGTTCCTAATGATCTCTTTATTTATATTTGAGAATATATTACTACCTAATGGGTTAATTATTGTTAGGAACCATGGAGATGACGATAATATGGTTAAGGAGGAGGTTGGAGGCGTGGAGGGCCAGCAAGAACGTCCAGGTCAAGTTGGAGGCCCAAACAAAGTCGACTTCGATTCTGTTTCGGAGTCCAGAAACAGCCTGCACCAAAACGGACGCCCTGGTCACATACGAAGTCCGTTTGGGACGTTCTTTATATGGATGGAAATATAATTTGATAACCTTTCCATTGGCGCTGGTCTCATGTCCAAATTCTTCCCGAGCCGTCGGGAATTGCCAAAATACTAAGACGTCCAGAAACTGTTCCGGTGTTGCACCACCGTCTTTTGGCCTTTGGGCCGTGTATTTTGTTGAGCCCACTTAGGGCTGCGTTCAGGGGAAGATGGACGACCCTAGGAACCTCATAAGCAGCTGCCGCCCCTTCCTTTGGGTTTGGGTTTTGCTTAGATTATTCTGTCAAGAACAGTTTTGCCGTTTCGTCGGTTTGTGAGACCCCAACTCGTGAGTTTAATCATATATTTGCAATTTGGTTGCTTCTATCTTGTTCTTGCTTGTGTTCTTCGATTCGCAGGCAAGGATTAGCCTTCTTGGCGAGGTCAATCGTGCTTGCACGGTTGATAACCGGAGGAGACGTGGTGCTGCGATTGCGGGGTTCGGAACGTATTGTTCGGAAGCCGGATCGATTTGTGTCAAGCCTCCGCCAAATCGTTGTTTATCGGAACCTTTCGGAAGATCGGGACACCCCGTACACATCAAGTAGGACGGTCGGCGTCCAAAGGCGGGAAGTACCGCATGCTGGTACGGCCGATGACTGTCTCGAGCATGTGGCTCAAGTATCGCAGGGCCTTACGAGCGACTAACCGGTAGGTGTCCGAGAAACAGAATCCGATAGCCGTCACTCGCCATGGCTTCATGTTGGGAGTTTCCGTGCTTGCGGCAACATGGACGGTAATCCGGCGGTGCTCGATCGTCGGACTATTCATACTCTCTACCCGCATACTCGGGCGCTCAACGATTCCGAGCTTGGTGGTGGCGGTGTATAGGATCTTGGGGAAACCGGGCTCATCGAGGCGTAGGCCGGTGGTCCAGGCTACGTCTTCAATGATCGAGGTGGGGGATCGGCGAGATTTTGGTCGAGGTGAATAGGCAATCTAAATAAAAACCTAAAAATCACAACACTTAAAACAAAACGGTCAAATTCGCCACCGACGGAACTTCCGTCGGGGTTGAGTTGAAAACCTAGGGATTGACAAACGAGAGGGAATCTAACGATTCCACTTGAATGGAAACCTTCCTTCTTGCTTTCGAGTGTTGTACCTGCAGGAATTCAATAGACACACAACACACAAGTAGATCGGGTGATAACACACCCGGGAGGAGAACAAACAAGCACACAACAAAAACGAAGAAGAGAGGCACGGGGATTTTTCACCGAAGTTCGGACCCCTCACAAAGAGGTTCCTACGTCTCCGTTGAGGAGCTCACAAAGAGTCGGGTTTCTTTCAACCCTAATCCTCCCAAGTGACCACAAAGGTCAAACTCGGTTTTCTTCTTCTTCCTTCGATTCTTTTCCTTGCGGAGGCGAATCACAGCCTTCACAAACTTCCCAAGGCTCACCACAAGCTTGGGAGCTCTAGGGTGACACCTAGCCAATCTAGGAGAACGAATCTCCAAGAGTAACAAGTGAAAACGAGATTAGTTGCTTGGGGAATATGTGCTCTAGGTTGGGTTGATGCTATCAAGCTTGGAATCAAGATGGGAGCTCTCTCAAATGGCCTTGGATCTCAAGAGGAATGGAAAGGGAGTGAGAGAGAGCTTGAGCAAGATCCGTGAGTTCAAAAAGCACTAGTAACTTTGCTCACGGGATAGGTCAAAGCTATTGTTGGAGGAAGATCCCCACCTTACCCCAGTGGGCCGGCCCGGAGGGAAACAAGGCCCGAGCAAGGATTCGGAGCGAGCACCACAAGGCCCGGAAGAAGCACTCGGTGGCAAGGAGTTGGCCCAGCCAAGGCCCGGCAAGCATATGAAGAAGGGACTTGGCCCAAGAGTGGGTAGAATAGGAGGGGTATAAGTGTAACTTGTATGGGCTCATGTGAGAATTAGGGTTGAGAGAGTATGAACTATAAATACTCTCTCAAGCCTATCTCATGAGCCCATCTTGCCTCCCTGTAATCACACTATAACAGAAATGATAGACATCGGTTGGAGTCCTTCGTGACTCCGTCGTGATCCCTTCAAACTTTTATCGCCTTCGTAGTCTTTCTGTTCCTCTCCATTAGGCCTAGCCCAAGGACCTTCGTAGTCCCGTAGCCCATAAAATCTCCGGGACACCTTGGGCTGGCCCAATCCTTGTTGCTTGTGGCCTTCGTAACCACAACAGCTGGCGCCGTCCCTGGGGATCGAACGAGAAGGTCTACGTTATGGCTGGAGGATATACCAGAAACCGGAGGGTCGGAGATCCTTCGGGTTCCACCGCACCGCAGCTGGGAGGCACGATTGGACAGGAGGAAGGTGGACTTGCGGACATGGCCGAAGGGGTGGCCAATGAAGGAACCTTAGCTGGGATCGAAGGAGGTCGTGAAGCATCGGTACCGGTCACACCGGAGGACCTCGGCTCGCAGCACGAGCATCGGGACTTGGAAAGACAGAGTCGGGAAAGAGAGCGCGAAGAGCAGGTTCGAAGGCAAGACAACGCCGGGCTTCTTGCCGAGCACGAAGAGCGAGCTCGAAGGGAAGACAATGCCGGGCTTCTTGCCGAGCTCGAAGAGCAGGCTCGAAGGAAGACAACGCTAGGCTTTTCGCCGAGCGTGAAGAGCGAGCTCGAAGGGAAGAAAGCGCCGGGCTTCCGGTTGAGCGCGAAGGTCAAGTCCGAAGGGAGGACAATGCCGGGTTTCTCACGGAACAAGAGCAAGCCTCGAAGGGAAGAACAACGAAGGTCGCTCGGGGATCCTGAAGAGCAAGCTCGAAGAGAGGCGCAAGAGAGCCTTCTCGCAGCCCAATTAGAAGCACGGTACAATCGGCGGAGACCGATTGAAGAGCGTGAGCTAAGAAAGCAAGCCATGGAAAATTTCGCGAGACAGGAGGAAGGGTACAAGGAGAGGCTTGAAGCTGTGATAAAAACGCAGGAGCTGTTGACAAAGCAACTGGAGGTTCTCAAGAGAGCGAATATGCCGGAGCAAAGGGCCCCAGCTCATGAAGTCTTTCAGGAGTTGTCTTCGCAGAACCAAGGGCTCGGGCAAATGATGCAGCCGCGGGAGGACCCGCTACCAAGGCACAATGCTCTTCCTATGGTTCCAGGTCCGGGCCGGGAGGTTGAGGTAGATCCTTCGCTGCCATTAACTTGGGAATTGCGGACGGTGGTCCGGCCACATAGGCTGGGCTGGAGTGAAGCTCCCGTATACGGAGGAACGACCGACCCAAAAGAGTTCTTCATCCGATATGAGACAGCGGTTGAATCTGCTGGCGGAGGAGATGCCATCAAAGCCAGGGCGCTACCGTTAGCATTGGAAGGCGTAGCAAGCACTTGGTATTCAAGGCTGCCAGCTGGATCCATCAGCTCTTGGGGGCAGCTAAAAAAGCTCTGTCGGTGCACTTTCGTGGATCTCATCTAAAAGAGTTGAACAGCGGAGATCCGGCCGCGTGTTGTCAAAGAGAAGGGGAAACACCGGCATAGTTCACTAAGAGATTTATGCACTTGAAGTGCCAGGTGGCTGATGTACCGGAACCCATCGTCATAGAATCTATGGCAAGGGGCCTTCATATCCGTGAAGCACGAAGGAGAATCGGGGAGAAAAGACCGCAAACTACGGATCACCCGCTTCGAATATTGGAAGGTCAAGTAAGGGTCGAGGAAGATATACAAAACGCCAGGGCAGGTTGGCGTCATCGGTCCGACCGAAGGGGGAGAAGCGTCCGGATGAATTCAAGCACGAAGGGAATCAACACAAAATGTCGAGAAATGTATATAATGTAGAGCAGGACTTTCCGCAGCAAGAAAGTCATCCTTCGCAACAATCGCAAGGGTCTTCGCGATCGGGTGGCAACGAGAGGAGGAGGCCGAGGCAGGAATTTCTCGGGGAATAGGCCCCAATGTTTCTTCTGCTATTTTCATGGGTCGGGAGCAAATCACACGACTAACAATTGTGAAGAAATCAAGGCAATGTGCGCGGCAAGACGGAAGGGGCAAACCGAAGGCCCTCGCTCGGTGATGCACACTAGTCATTATGCGCCACCTTCGCAGGCATTGCCACCACCACCGCCCTTGCCGTTTCACATGCCTTATGTCCCACCCATATATGCTTCATCCTACGGGGCTGCACAGCCAGCTCATTATCAATCACCAGTGCAACTCGAGCAGGCATCGTCCGTCTCTCCGGCGAGCGGAACCCGGACATGCATCGGTCGGGGCCAAGGGCGGTGCAACAAGTCCCGGTGGCAGAGCCAGCTCAATACGCATGTAGTCAAGCGTCCAAGGGAACGATCCTCATGATCACCGGAGGAAATAGCAGAGATTTTCCATCCAAGAGACAACGCAGAGAATACATCGACCGGGTGTCTCACGTAGCTGCTTGTCCGCCGGTTGGACTTCATAAATGGATGGACGTGCCGATCGCCTTCTCGGCAGCTGACTTCGGGCCAATGATTTATCCGCACGATGATGCCTTCGTTATGAGGGTCAATATTCATGGCTTCGATGTGCACAAAGTTCTAATTGACGGAGGCGGTTCAGCGAGATGTGTTACTATGGAATACCTTGGAGAAAATGGGATTCACTCGAGGCGGACTTGCAACCTTCGTACACCCCCTGCAAGGCTTCGAAGGACAGCCCATTCACCCCTTACGATGTATCACATTGAAGGTTTCATTCTCTGGTTCCAATGGACAAGGTGGCGATCGGACCGAGGACATCGGGTTCGACGTAGTTGACATGGTGTATCCGTACAATGTGTTGCTAGGACGAAGGGTCATCAACAAGTTTCTGGCCATCATTCATCATGGTTATCTCCGTATGAAGATACTAGGACCAGAGGGGGTTATCACGGTATATGGGGATCGGGCCGAGGCCAATAGGCTGGAAATCGACATGGCCCTAGGGCAGCGTCACATTAATGTTATTGGCAAAAGCGAAGGTACTCCTGGTCTGTGGAACTTCCCGCCACGCCTAAGTACATGCCAAAGGTACAGCCGCAGGAAGGCACGAAGGAGGTGGTGTTATGTCCGGATCGCCTCGATCGGATCTGTTTGGATCGGATGTGGGTTATGTCGGGAAAGAGAAACGGAGCTCCTTCGGTTTTTAAGAAACAATGCTGATGTCTTCGCTTGGTCATCAAAGGATATCCCCGGGATTGACAAGAGTGTAGCTGTGCACAGGCTGGACGTAGACCCGAAAGTAAGGCCCATCAAGCAGCGCATGAGGGATTGGACAGAAGAAAAAATCGCCATTCTCAAAGCAGAGGTTCGGAAGGCTGCTGGATGCGGAGGTAGTGCTCCCCATTGATCGAACCACGTGGCTAGCCAATCTCGTCTTAGTGAAAAAGCTGAATGGACGAGTGGCGAATGTGCATTGACTTCACTACTCTCAACAAGTTTTGCCCGAAGGATGATTTCCCACCGGCAAGGATAGATCAGGTAGTTGACACCACAGCTGGTGCTGCGTTGATGAGTTTCCTCGATGGTTACTCGGGTTTTCATCAAGTCCGGCTAGCAACCGAAGATCAACCTTTGACGGCCTTCCATATACCCGGAGGAACATATTGCTACAACCGAATGCCCTTCGGGCTTAAAAATGCTTGGGGCTACGTTTTCCCGAACCGTCAAGGCTACCCTTGGTGATCGGTTGGGTCGCAATGCAGCAGCGTACATAGATGACATTGTCATCAAGAGTATTGCTGAACAAGACCATGTGAAGGACCTAGCTGAGACCTTCGCAAACCTCGGAAGAGTGGGCATGAAGCTAAACCCAGCCAAGTGCATGTTTGGAGTCAAGGCGGGGAAGCTGTTGGGATACATGGTGTCCGAAGCTAGCATCAATCCTAATCCAACAAAAATCAAGGTGATTCCGGATATGCTCGTGCCGCTATCATCACATCTCCCAGTAGGCAAACACTAAGATACTCGACCAAATTGGCTTTTCGGACCACCAACAATGCAGCTGAATACGAAGGCATCCTCTTGGGCCTAAGGCAGGCCAGGGTGTTGGGAGCACAAAAACTTGTCCTGTATTGCGATTCGCAGCTAGCAGCGAGAAAAAGTTAGCGAAGGGTTACTGAACGCTTGACCCGGAAATGATCTGCGTATGCCCGGAAGGTCGGAGAGATGGATAAGTTCTTTGTAAGATTCGAGGTCAGAAACATTCGAAGGACGAGAGAACAAAGAGGCTGACCTGCTTGCCAAAGTAGCTGCGGGACAAGGTCCTCTCGCAGCCGGACGTGTTGCACGAAACGCTTCATCGGCGGCCACCATCAGCAATCAAACCAAGAAAGTCCTGGCCTTGGTCTCGGAAGATTGGCGCGCCCCGATAAGGGCCTTCATCGAGAAAAGATATACGCCAAATAACAGATTGGAGGAGCAGCGAATGCAGCATAGAGGAAGGGGCTATGTCCCGATCGAAGGAGTGCTATACAAGGGAGGAGTTTGTGCACCATTGCTAAAGTGTCTTAGTCAGCCGGAGGGAATACGACTCTTGCGGGAAATTCACGAGGGATCTTGTTCTTCTCACATAGCTCCAAGGGCATTGGTTGCAAAAGCTTTCGGACAAGGCTTCTATCGGCCAACGGCCATAAGGGATGCGAGAGGACTTGGTGAGAGTCCGTTCGGGATGTCAATGGAGGGGAAGGCGATCGCACTTGCCAGCCACCGTGTTACAGCCAATACCACCGGTCCGGCCGCTAGCAAGGTGGGGCATCGATATTGTTGGGGAGCTTCCAGCAGCACCAGGGGGCTTTCGGTTTGCGGTAGTGGCAGTTGAGTACTTCTCTAAGTGGGTTGAAGCTGAACCGTTGGTACAAATCACGACCAATAATGTACGAAAGTTCTTCCGGAAGAATGTGGTGTGCCGCTTTGGGGCACCGGTAGAAATTACAGTGGACAATAGCAAGCAGTTCGAAGGACTGGAATTCCGAGAATACTTGCCTTAGTATTGGAGTCAAGAAATGTGAAATCTCGATGACTAATCCAAGGGCAAATGGGGCTATTGAACGGATGAACGGTAATGTGTTCACAACAATCTCGAAGGCCCTAGTTGGCCTTCCCAAAGGAAAATGGGCCGAGGTCCTGCCCAATGTCCTGTGGTCTATCGAACAACTACTACAAGACCAACCGGTTTCTCACCCTTCGAGGCTGCTTTACGGAGCCGAGGCTGTAACCTCCGAGGAAATTCAAACAGGTTCCTTTCGAACCACAAGGCCTCCAACGAGATGATGAAGATGTCTCCAAAGACCTCCTCGAAGAAACACGCTTGCAGTGCTGTAGCTAATCTACACAAGTATATTGCTTCCATGGAGAAGTCATATAACTCCAAGGTGCATCCAAGAGAGTTCTTGCCCGGGGATCTTGTCTTGAGGAGAAACCCGGTACATGTAACCAAGTTGAACACCAAGTGGCTAGGGCCCTTCGTCGTTGACAAGTCCATTCGCCAAGGAGCATATCATCTGCTCGAGCTCGATGGAACTCCCATACCACACACCTTCAATGCTCGATACTATCAAGAAATTCTACATATAAGGCTCTTCCGCAAAACAAGGGAAGATGTCCTCTCTCATGTTGGCTAAGTCGCTTATTTCGAGTGGTCTATGGCAATTACGAAGCATGTCTTCGAGTATGTTGCCGATCTTTTGTTTAAGTCTAAGGTATGATTGAAAGGGCCTTGATGTCGCCTAGAGGGGGGTGAATAGGCAAAACCTGAAATTAACACAACTTTTTCGCACAGAGTTAGTTCAACCCGGTCCGACCTCCTTGTCAACCCGGTCGGACCTCCTTGCACGAGCGAGTTGGGTGCACCCTAGTTCAACCCGGTCCGACCTCCTTGTCGAGGCGGTCGGACCGCCTTACACGAGGCAGACACGAGTCGGCTCTCCAAAATGAATCCTAGCTCAAACCAAAACTTGAGGTGACGCTCCGTAGGTTTTCCTTAGCACATACACAAAGTATCCGCACACAAATGAGCACACCAAAGTAGATCGAAGCGGAAGCACAAGTATAAGCTAGAAAACAAGAAAAGTAAGGAAAACGGAGACACGAGTTTGTTTACCGAAGTTCGGAATCACCTCAACGTGATCCCTACGTCTCCGTTTGAGGAAGCTTGAGCTGCTCACTAGCACGCTTCAAGTCGGGTCTCTTTCAACCACTTCCCACAATCCACTATCTTAATCTTTTCCATACCGGAGGCAAGATCACAACCTTCACAAACTTTCCCAAGGCTCACCACAAGCTTGGGAGCTCTAGAGCGACGCCTAGCCATCTAGGAGGCTTCACATCCAAGAGTAACAAATGAATCACAAGTTGCTTGACGTAGCCCAAAGTGCTCAAGGCTTAGGATTTGCTCACTTTTGCTCACATACTCAAATCTCTCAACCCAACTAGAAGATTTAGCTCAAATCACTTGGATCTCACAAAGAGAGGTTGGGGAAAGCTCAAATGGCCGTTGGAATGCTATAGAGTCGGGCAAGAACCAGCAGCAATCAAAGGGAGTGGTGTAGGGCTATTTAAAGGCTGTTTTCAAAACTAGCCGTTGGAGCTGTCGAGGCTTAGGGCGGTCCGACCGCCTTGACGAGGCGGCTCGACCACCTTGCACCGCGAGGCAACCAACCACTTGATGCGAAAACCTCCACAAACCACAAACTTGATTGCTCAACCCACTCAAACTAACTATGCTTCACTTCTAAGGCCAAAAACTCACTAACCCAGAAGTTGACCCCGGAAAACTTAGTTCAAGGCGGTCCGACCTCCTTGACAGGGCGGTCCGACCTCCTTGACCTGACAGAACACATTGCTTAGGGTTTAGGTCACTCGGATTGGTTTCTCTCTAGGATTTTGAGCACTTTGACATCGTCATTCAACACATGTTGCATCCCTCTTGATAGTACGGCATTCCTATACTCAGGAAATAGATAAAAGCTATTTTTCTTCCACTTGAGCTTGTGATAGAGACATATGCCGAAATTCTTCATATTTTGCTTCTTGAGGGTTGGCAACAATTCTTTACTTGAGCATATCCACCTTGAGCTAATGACCATGGACTTTATCATCAAATAGACAAAACTCCATATTTTATCCATGTCACCTCTTCTTTCTTGATTCATAAATAATTGAAACTAGGAAATATGCAATCTTCCATGGCCTTTTTGATTCGTCGGATTCAACATCCACTTGCTCTTCTCCACCACAAAGGTTCTTCGGCGCCAAGCCTCTTGCTTGCCCTTCTCCAATGTATGGTCCATCGCAGCTAAGTTCTTGCTAATCCTTCATCAAACTTACCATCAAGATTGACACATTTCTTTGCATCATCCATTAGCACACTCTTGATATTCATCTTCATGTTGTATTGATTTTTCGTTGTGATATATGTTGCTTGCTTGATATGACGCCAAGAATTAAGTCACCAATATGAATATGGTGATACTTTCAATGACCAATATGAGACATATCAACAAGCTTCATTTCTCTTCATGTGACACATGGTATAATATTTTTATGGTTGATCATCCATGTGGCTTCATCTTCATCATATTCTTTGTCATATGGAATACAAGAATATACATGTGAAATATCCATATACATCCATGTATTGATACAACAATGTTCACAATAATTTTACAAGACATATTCTTGTTACAACTCAGACAAATTACATTAGCTCTTTAATCGTGTTGTCATCAAAACACCAAAACCCACTAGGAGGCCTAGATGCACTTTCGATCACCCCCTTTTTGGTGATTGATGACAAACCGATTAAAGCTTCACAATAAAAACATAAAAAGCTTTTGGATGTAGTGATATACTTAGAGCTCCCCTAAATATGTGCATAGGAACGAAATTCCAATTTTGGCTTAAAATGCCAAAAGCACATATTCAATAAAAACATGGAGCTCCCCCTATATCACTGCATCCGTGGGGTGCAAAAACGTGTGATGTGATAGTACGTGATGCGCATGATCAAGCACGAAGCAAAAAGAAAAAGAAGGAGCAACAAACAAGACACCATTCAATTCATGCATTTCACACTAGCACAAATTTTCCTTAGATAACAAAGGTTCACAAACACACATAGCACACATTACAAATATTGTTCTCAAGTTCAACACGATGAAAGAGTGAATTATTACAAGAAGGAGTTCGAAAACAGGCCGGGCGGTCGACCACCTTGCAAGGGCGGTCCGGCCGCCTTACACTGGATGTAAGAAGCTTAGGGCGGTCCGACCGCCCTCCCAATGCGGTCCGACCGCCTTACACCGACAGAAACCACATTTCTTCATTTTCAGCTCCTTTGATCTTTTTCTTCTCCTCCAATCTTTTTTTCTTCTCCCCCATCTGAAATGTTGAAGCTTTAATCCTTTTGTTCTCCCCCATTTGTCAACAATCATCCAAAAAGAAGAAAAGGTAGTCCGAAGGGGTGTCCATGCTTCACTGAAAGCCACTGCCACTACCACTACCACTTTGATCATTGGGATCCTGCCAATGACCGGTGGATTCAAAGTGGAAGAGATTAACACCGAAATCCTCAACTACACTGCACCTAGCTGGTTCCTCTTGAGGTGGTTCATCCTGTGACTGTTCCGGAGGAGGAGGAGGCGGTGCAAGCTGTGAAGATGGTTCAAATTGAGTAAAGCTGTTGAGGAGGATCATTATACATGTCGTTGTGAGGCGGCACATAGCCACCGGCTATCGGATCACTAGGCATACCCATACCATCATGTGTGGGTTTTGAAAATCCACCATGTCCACCACTACTGCTAGAACCATGAATCCGAGAGTAATAGTCTTTTATTTGCCATTTGTGGTACCTTTCCATTAGGGGGTTGGTGGCCGTTCTTCTTCTTGTCTAACCGGTGAGGGAGGGTCATCCGGAAATCGAACTCTCTCAATTCTTCTAATTCTCCTAGCCAAATCCGCTCTTTCTGCTTGATCACGTGTTTCCACAACATGTTGAGTTTTGCACATTCCAAAAATCATGTTGAAAATGTTCTTAATTGGAGATGTCGATTTTTCGCGATGGCGGGACGAGCCGCTGCCCCACTGACCATGCAGGGCGGTCGACCGCCCTACTCACCCGGTCCGGCCGGGTTGGCATCCTGCGAGTGCCCCTCCAGGGCGGCCTGATCGCCTCGCTGAGCCGGTCCGACCGGGTTGAACTGTTCGGCTGCTGCTCCGGCTCATTCATCATCTTGTCGCTGCTGTGGTCGAGGCGGAGGTGTAGGCATTCTCACAATGGGATGTTTTGTTGGAATAAGTCTTAGAGGCCTGTGTGGAGGAGGATGTTCTATGGGATAGTTGTACTTTGTTGTCTCCTCAATCATGAACATCGGATAAGGACCAAAACCACATGACTTTTGAGGGTCCATGGAAGTTGCTTTAATCTCCTCCCAAATGAAGTCCATCACACGGAAAGGCTGACCTCCATCTCTCATCCTTGCTAGCAAATTCTTTGAATAGAGAGTGATATCCGAGGGGTTTCCATCTCTAGGTGAGAGGGTCTTTCTAAGCATCGTATTCAACACTAGTGTACATGCCTTTTACCAGTCCCACCTTATCCAATTCATTTGGAGGATACATAAACCTCATTTGCTCCTTTGCTAGTGGATCCTCACTGTGGATTTTGAATCTATTAGAATCACTTTGCCCAAATCCGAATATCCGTGCAAACCTACCATATGTGATCGTATACACCATACCCTCTGTCATCCGAGTGCATTTTCTTTTCACCTCCTTCTTCCTCAAAATAGACTGTCGCATAGAATTGAGCAATGATCTCATTGTTCCAGTCATATTTGAAACCCATCAAATTCTTGATATGAGTCTTCTCACAAGCTGCAATAACATCATCAAATATCGGATTACTCCGATTTTCCAAATGATACCGAGTCAATCCACTGAGCCTCCGACACAATCTGTATCCTTGTTTTTCAAAATGGTTTCATAGTAATCTTGCTGAAAACAATTGTGAAACCGGTAGTCCGTGCCATTTTCCTTAAACGATTGGTATGGATTTTTCCTTCTTATCTTGCTCACTTGTTTTTGTTGATCCTCCGACTCGATAATTTATTGGCATAAGAGTGGGAGGTCTATTTGGAGACCTCAAGATTGGCTTTTGAGGATACACTGATTTTGCAATTTTGCTTATGATCATCTCATCTTCCTCACCATCAATTTCTTCCTCCTCACTTTCATCATTATCCTCATCACCCACATCCTCATTTTCCTCACTCTCATCGGTCTCTTCTGCTGCAGCAAGATCCTCTTTTCTGACTCGATAAGTTTCATCTTCAATCTCCTCCTCATCCTCATTACCACTAGATTCATCATTACTAGCCTCAAACATTTCCTCATCCTGGGCTGCAACAAAACGATCAATGAACATGCTGCCCCTACTGAGATGTTTGCATATAATTTCTTGTGTAGATTTTTGAACATCCATACCTGCAGCTTTTCCTTTAGGATTTCTAGAGCTGCCACTTGTCTCTTAATCAAATCTTCCCTTTTTCCTCCTTTCATTCCCGCACCTTGGCATTTTGATTTCCTGAGATGGAGGGACCAACAATTCAAGTAAAGACCTCAGGAATATATTGAAATTGATTAGGAAACAAGGAGCCAAAAACAAGGAACGAGAGGTCACGGGATTAGTTAAAGAAACATCGAGACCATGTTCCTTGTATGATCACAATCCACACCTCCATTCCAAAGCCAAAAGTATTTCAGTTTGAAAATTATTGGATGGAACACCCACAATTTCTGCAAGTGGTCCAGGACGCTTGGAATACTGAAGTTCGGCATCAAGATTCAGCCAAGAAAATCACCTCTAAATTCAAAATTCTCAGAAATTCCTTAAAACATTGGGTGTCAAAGTTATCAAATCTCAGCCAGGCAATCTCTAACACTAAAACTACAATATCATTGCTAGATACTATGGAAGAATCTAGAGACCTAGCAATTGAAGAATGGAATTTCAGAATTATACTTACAGAGCACTTACAAGATCTTTTACATAAACAGAATATTTACTTGGAGACAAAGGGGAACAATTAAGTGGACCAAGTTTGGTGATGCCTCAACAAAAATTTTTTATGCCAGGGCAACAATAAATCATAGACGAAATACTATTGCCACCATAACTTATTCTGAAGGGAACATCCATGTGACTCATGAAGACAAAGCCAAAATCCTTTGGGAATCATATAAGTAAAGACTAGGAACTTACGAGACAGACCCAAATGCTGTTTGAATTGGACACCACTGCTAGATCATGTTGAGGGATTAGAATGGTTGGAGGAACCTTTTACACGGGAAGAAATTAACTCGGTAGTGGTAGATCTACCTTCAAATAAATCCTCGGGACCTGATGGATTCAATGGGGACTTCATAAAGAAATTTTGGCCTATAATAGCGAGGGATTTTTATCGGTTGATCTCTCAATTTTTTGAGGGGGAAATATGTCCGAAAAGTATTAATGGCTCACATGTTACTTTAATCTCAAAAACCGAGACCCTAATGTGTGTTAATGACTATAGACCCATTTCTAAGCTAAATTCTACTATTAAGCTTAACACCAAGCTTCGGCAAATAGGTTACAAGTGGTCATTCTACAACTAGTTCTTCGGGTGGTCGGTTAGTCGATCTAGGCGGGGAGAGCCATCCCGTCGCTGGGGTTGTTGTTGTTCTCACTTGAACATCCATCTAGGCTCGGATTGCCTCTTGATTGGTTGCACTTCTCGGACTATAAAACTCCGGAGAACGGTTTCAGCGGTGACGCCTTTCACTTCTTTTAGATTCTTGATCATGGCAAGAAAGGCAATCACTTCTTCATCCTGTTTGAGGTTCTCTCTAAGGTTTTTAGAGCTCTAGGAGGGAAGCTCTCCGGCTGCTGCTGGATTTAAAAGGGGAAGAGCATGATGAGGGTTATCACGGACAAACCACTCTTGTTTCCATGAAGAAATGCTCTTGTTAGGTGAAAAGGAGAAATATTCGGAGGCATCCCGGCTCTGAATACCAACACCATCGACGGCGTAACGCTTGTTGACGGATTGAAGAGGGCGAATTTGGAATAGATACCAAAATAGATTGAAGTGAGGGCGGATGCCTAGGAAGGCCTCACAAAGATGGATGTCGAAGGATATGTGCAGAATGGAATTGGGATTCAAGTTCACCTATTCCCATCCGTAGTAAGAAACGAGTCCACGAAAAAGAACAACGGGGAAGATTGTGACATCCCATCCGGGACACCCGAGGAATCGGAACGAGAGGGACACTCGACGAAGCGAGTTACAACAGAAACATCATCTCATACAAGCCGGAATATATACATCATGGTATAATACAACCAGGTTTTCGAAAACAAACATTCTTGCAGCGGAATATAACATTATTGACGTTTAACATCCTACGAGTATTCAGCGGAAGCTTGTATATTATACAACTCAAAAGACTTCAAACGAAACAACGTGATGCACTGAGCCCTTCGTACATCACGGTCCTCTCTCTTCACGGCGTGGGGATACGTTCCCACCGAAGGGAACCTCCCTCTAGACATTGCTCCTCTTCGGGAAAGCTGCCATACAAGTCGTGGTAGTACGACTCGTTCCCGAAAAGGTAATGAACAAACCCTGAGTATTCTAATACTCAGCAAGACTGATCCGTCAACATGGCACGCTAAGGCCGACGCATAGTATGCAAAGGCTTTACGGTTGTGGGGTTTACTCCTTTGCGAAAACAGCATTAAAGGTTGGGTCCTTACTTTCAATATTTTAGCTCATGTTAAGTTCATTAGCTTTGGTGTTTGCAACCTATCTCTATTTCAATCAAGTTCTCAATCAAGATAAAATAGATCTTTATCCTTCCATCTCTCATCTTCATCTTCCATAAAATTTACTACGATGTGACGAGCTAAACAAGCGGTACTAATTACTACGAGGGACGACGATTCGAATCGATTTATACCAGCTGGCAAAACCCGACTGCATGACGTATACGCCTCACAGCGATCGTATACGACAACCTTTCCCGCTAGCACTTGACAGCAGACTAGCCATTTCCAACTCCCCGGGAGTATGGCGAAGCCACAATTTCCCTCGTGATCGACCCATCTCCCTCCCGTGAGACTATCCTCTCACTAACGGCCGGCAAAAGGGAGCCGGCTACGCTACATCTCCGGGACGTTAGGGTACATCAGCTTGCTGGGCCCATGATACCAGCATGTAGTACGGTACGTTCAAACTTGTTCAACTAAGCCGACAACGGTACGGTCCTTGGCCAGACACATACGGGGCTACCACCTTGCAAGACCTCATCTCCGTCTTGCCCTTTCTCCTACGGGGCCCGTCCAGTCTCGAACTTCATTAACACTCTCATCATCTTTAGTGTCAACACAAAACTCTTAAAGCCTCCATGCTTTAAGTACCCTAACCAACTACCGTTGCCACTATGAATTAAGCTTAGCCTCTATTGAGCTACCTGTACCGAGTATAGAATAAACAAACGGATACCTACCATAATGCATCTAGGGTGTCAACCAAACCCTAACACCTAATGCACAAGCATAAGCTGTACTATGTGATAAAGTAAAATATCTAAAAACATAGGTAGGATGCACCGGGGCTTGCCTTGAGTCCGTTCGAAGTTAGTCTCCTCGGCGGTCGGGTCGACTTCGAGATCCCGACTCTGACTCGCCCTCGGGTGGAACCTCGATCACCTCGGAACCTAGTCGACCAGCAATGCATCGCGAATCATAATCATGTATGCATGAATGCATATGATGAAAGTATGCAAGGATTCATTAATGAAGTCCCATAAATAATAATTAATGATTAATGCTTAATCACCTAAGTTAATTAACAAATTATGGATAAGTATGTTCATTAAGCATTAATTAACAATTAATTATGCTGATTAATAAATGTTTAATCAAGATTATTACTAATTACTTTTGTTTCCTTAATTACTGAATTAAGGTCACTAATTACTTAAGTTCAATAATTAACAATATTCTGATTTATTAGGCAACAAGTAAATAATTACTTTAAGTGATTAAAGGTTAATAAATTGTGATCACATAAATTAATACAATTTAAGTTTAATTTTGGAAAAAATAAATTTCATCATTAATTTCGTCTGCAAGTATCTCCTTCATCAATAAAAATTATTTTTCACAATTAAACATTTTATTTGCATACAATAATAGCTTTTCTTTAATCAAAGAAAGTGATTAATTACTAATTATAAAATAAATTTACTCAAAATAAATATTTTATTTCACAAATAAATAGTTCTCATTTTTCTGAGTCTAACAAAGTTGGTTTGGCATTTTTCCAAATTTTAACGAATTTTCTACGAATTTTGGAAATTTAAAATCAATTACTGTGCCACACGGAGGGCCACGGGGTTGGCCACACCCGATCCCGCGTAGCCACACGCGATCCCACCCGCGTGTGGCCCGCGGTGTGGCACCACCGCGGCGGCGGGCCGGCGGCGGCACAACGGCCGGAGTTGGCCGGGCGTGGAGCAAAGCTCGCCGTGAGACTACCTAGAGCACCTACACGACGCGGGGAACACTCCGGTGTGAACGATGGAGCATGAGCTCGGCCGGAAACATGCCGGCGGCGAGGTCCGGCCAGGGCGAACCCTCCGGCGGTGGCGCGAGCTCATCACAGAGCACAAAAATTGGGGAAAACTCGGCGGCACGTACCACGGAGCATGCGCAAGCTCGTCGTGGAATCAAAAGGACATGAGAAAGTCTCGAGAGGTGTGCTCACCGTGGAAGGTGGAGATGGCGGCGGCCGGACACGGAGAAGAACGGTGATTGCTCGTCTTTACGTAGAACAATAGCAAGGATGAGTTACTGAGAATATAGAGCATCTAGTTGCGCACCGTCCGGAAGAGAAAAGATCATCAATTGCTCACCACGGCTCACTCAATCGCGGGGATGGCGGAAGTCGACGGTGAGGTGCCGTGGAGGAAAAACCAGCTCGCCTCGACGGAGTGGAGATGCTCAAGTGTATTGCTCGGTTCGTGGAGCTTCGCGAGAGTCCGGCGGAGCCTCCGGGAGTGGCGGCTTGGACGGGGAGAGACCGGAGCAGCCGGGCGACGGTGGGAGCCGGAGGTGCGGCAATGGCGGGGCGAAATGAGAGGAAGGGGGAGAAAAATGGGAGACGGCGGGGTCTTTATCTCCCTCCCGTGGCGGTTCCGACCAGCAGCTGCGTGGCCGCGAAGCAGCTGCGTGGCCCGGGGTGCGCCGCGAGGCGGTGGCGAGGAGCGCGGTGAGAGAGAAAGAGAGGAGAAGAGGCTGATGCACGGGCCGGTCGTGGTCATTTTGCAAAAAGGCCCTTCTTCTTTCACGAAATTAAAAGGTGACTTTTCCGAGCTCCAAAAATTCCCAAATTTTTCAGGGGTTTAAATGAAAACGTTTTAGGCACTTTTCCTATTAAGTCCAAGTAGAAATTCCAAATCATTTTCGGATTAAAAAATTCATAGCTAAATTAATAAAAGAGACTTTGTTTATTTCTTGTAATTATTTTTACAAGGCAAAATATTTTCAGGAAATTTTCATAAATCTTTATTTGTGATACTTAAGCTATAGAAAATGTTAAACGTGAATTTTCTTCTCATTTTATTTCTTTTTAACACTTCCTTTATTCTTTAGCTAATTTGATATTTTATGTGCATTTTCTTAACACAAAGTAAATAATTTCACGGATGCTCATGATGACATGATGATAAATGACATGCAATGCAGGTTGATTCTTTAGAGTTGTTACAGCCCTCCCCCTTACAGGAATCTCGTCCCGAGATTCACGATCGAAACGACTGGACGACGAGTACTAAAGAACTCGGGGTAGTTTGATCGAAGGAATTCTTCTTGTTCCCAAGTAGCTTCGGTTTCCGAGTGATTACTCCATTGGACCTTGTAGAACTTGATGGTCCGATGGCGAGTTACTCTATCCTTGGTGTCGAGAACTTTAGCGGTCGTTCGTCATATGTCAAGTCTGGTTGTAATCTGTTCCACCTCGATTTGTCGGTATATCCATGGGTGGTTTTAAACACTTCTTCGGTTGAGATACATGAAATATGTTATGGATGCCTGCCAAGTGGGGTGGCAACTCCGGTCGATACGCCACGGCTCCACATCTTTCCAAGATTGGATAAGGTCCGATGTATCGTGGTGCTAACTTGCCCTTGATTCCGAACCTTTGAACCCCTTAGGTAGGAGATACTCGAAGATAAACTTGATCTCCAACCTGAAATACTAACTCTCGACGTCTTTTGTCGGTATAGCCGATCCGTCGAGATTTAGCCCTCTTGAGGTTCGTTGGATGAGACGTACTTGTTCTTCCGCATCTCTTACTAGATCTGGTCCGAAGATTACTCTTTCTCCACTTTCGAGACCAATTCAAGGGTATACGACAACTTCGTCCATATAGAGCTTGGAATGGCGACATTCCTGCACTCTCTTGATAGGCTGTTATTGTAGGAAAACTCCGCTAGCGGTAAACACTTCTCCCGAGTCTTTACCATAGGTTAAGACACATGCTCGAAGCATATCCTCGAGATATTGATTGATCCTTTCGGTCTGTCCATCCGTTTGAGGATGATATGCTTGAGCTTCGTATCAACTTGGTTCCCAAGGATTCTTGTAGTTGTTCCGAGAATCGGAGACAAATTGTGTTCCTCTGTCCGATATAATGGTCTTCGGCACTCCATGCATACAGAGAATTCGAGCAATGTAGAGTTCCGCATACTTCTCGGCAGTGTACCTTGTATGTACCGAGTATAAAGTGAGCGAGACTTCGTCAACCGGTCCACAATAACCCGGATAGAGTCATGTTTCCGTGAACTTAGTGGTAATCCCACGATGAAATCCATGCTTGATGTCTTCCCACTTCCATTCGGGAATACTCGAGAGGTTGTAAGGGTCTGCTTGCTTCAAGTGCTCGGCTTTGACCCGTCGACGGACATCACATTCATTGACATACTTGGCTATTTCTCGCTTCATGCGTGTCCACCAAAATCTTTGCTTCGGATCTTGATACATCTTGTTGGTTCCGGGATGAATAGAATATTTGGATATATGAGCTTCATCCATTATCTTCTTGCGAAGTGGTAGATCTTTTGGTACTACCAATCGATTCTTGAACCAAATAACTCCTGCTTCGTCCTCCCTGAAGCATTTGACTTCACCCTTCTGAGTCGTCTCCTTATGCGCCCTATACCAACGCTTTTCCGTTGAGCTGCTACCACTTCTTCACGAATGGTAGGAATCGGAGCCAAATTAGTCGGGGTGCCATACGGAATGATCCTAAGGGTTGGCTCCTCGCCTTCGGATGGTTGTGCTTGAATCATAGGTTGAGCCGTGAGATTATTGCAATGGGCCTTGCGACTTAATGCGTCGGCTACCACGTTTGCCTTTCCTGGATGGTAGTGAATTTCCAGCTCATAATCCTTGATCGGTTCCAACCATCTTCGTTGTCGCATATTCGGATCTGCTTGAGTGAAGATGTACTTGAGACTTTTGTGGTCCGTGTATAAATGTACCAAGTTACCCAAGAGATAGTGTCTCCAACCTTTCAATGCGAGTACCACTACTGCTAGTTCCGGATCATGGGTAGGATAGTGTTTCTCATGACGCCTTAGTTGTCGAGAAGCATAGGCAATCACTCGGCCCTCCTGCACTAGAACACATCCGAGTCCTGTTCTCGATGCATCACAATACACATCAAAAGGCTTCGTCGGATCCGGCTGAGCAAGTACGGGAGCTGTGGTCAACAATTTCTTCAACGTTTGGAAAGCTTCTTCACATTCTTCGCTCCATACGTACTTCTTATCCTTTTCTAGTAGCTTATTCATTGGCTTGGCAATCTTTGAGAAGTTTGGGATAAACCTTCTATAATAACCAGCTAATCCCAAGAAACTCCGATCTGTGAGACGGACTTTGGTGATTCCCAATCCAACACTTCTTGAACCTTGCACGGGTCAACGGCCACTCCTTCGGCTGATATCACGTGACCTAGGAACAGTACTTCTTTTAGCCAAAATTCACACTTGCTGAACTTAGCATAGAGCTGATGATCCCTGAGTCGTTGCAACACAACTCTTAAGTGGTTGGCATGTTCCTCTTCGACTTAGAGTAGATCAAGATCTCGTCAATGAATACTACGACAAACTTGTCCAACTCCGGCATAAATACTATATTCATGAGGTACATGAAATGTGCTGGTGCATTGGTCAATCCAAATGACATCACCGGATACTCATAGGATGTGTTTGGTTGGAGGGACGAAGAGGGATGGGACGGTGTCATCCGGGGATATCCCTCTTTTCTTGGTGTTTGGTTCGAGCGTCAAGGAGGGACAGTGTCATCCCTCACAGGAATATTCCCTCAATATGTTGGATGAAACCATCCCTCAAATTTGGTGGGACGAAGCCATCCACCTTTGTCGATGATGCTTATTAGTAAAAGATTAGTGAAATTTAATGTGTTAAATGAGTAGTTAGTATATATTACTAAAGAATTAGCATTTATAAGTGCAAAATTGTTAGTTGGTGAGTAGTTTATTAACTAATCTAAGTATAATTAGTGTTAATTAGAAATTATTATAATTGATTAGAGATGATAATTATTAGATAATATTAATTTGTGATATTAAAAATTATTTTATATATTATTACAAATAAATTAAGAATATAATTAGATAATGATTGTTGTCCTCCTCGTCCTCGTCCCTTCAACCAAACAAAAACCAGGGATGACTCTGTCCATCGAAGCAAACACCATGATGGATGAGCTCATCCAAAATATCATGGATGACTCTGTCCCATCCCTCGTTGACGCTCAACCAAACGCACGTCCATACCTTGTGGAAAAGGCGAGTCTTCGGTATATCTTCGGCTCCGATCTTAATCGATGGTATCCTGAGCGAAGATCTATCTTGGAGAAGACTTTAGCTCCCACCAGATTGATCAAACAAGATATCAATCCTCGAGAGAGGATACTTATTCTTGTTGGTAACCGAATTCGGAGGCCTATAATCCACACATAGCCTCAATGTCTTGTCTTTCTTCTTTACGAACAATGCTAGGCATCCCCATGGTGATGAACTCGGACGTATGTACCCTTTGTCCAATAATTCCTTTAGTTGTACCTTTAGTTCTGCCAACTCGTTCGGCGGCATCCGATACTGGCCTTCTTGATATTGGTGCTTGTTCCAGGCTGTAGCTCTATCTTAAACTCTATCGCTCGATCCGGCGGTAGTCCTGGCAAGTCGTCCGGAAAAACATCCGGATATTCACGGACTATGGGTGTATCCTTCGAGACTCTTACCTACCACCTTATTGACCATTGGCAGCATAGCTTGAGGAAAAGCTAAGAGCAAGCAATCTCGACCATGAACAGGGGAGTTCGGGTATACGGCTCGCGATGCTATATCCGATACCGCCTTATGGAAATTCATCCATTGCATGCCAATAATTGCATCTAACCCTTGCCCGTCCAGTATGATTAATGAAGTAGGATAAACCTTGCTACCCAATCTTAATGGCATATTGGCAGCTTCTTCATTTGTGAGGATTTTACCCCAGGTGTTGAAATAATATGAGCACATAATAACTTGGATGGCATGATGCAATGCTTAGCAATATATGACTTGCTGATGAAATTATGCGTAGCTCCCGAATCAAATAAGACCATAGCAGGATGTTCGGCGATAGAAAACATACCCGCTAAGATTTGTCCTCCTTCGGGTAGCTCCTCGGCCGTAGTAAAGTTGGCACGGCCCGTCTTTGCTTGGTGTATTCTTGGCTGGTGCCCTCTGTTGGTTCTGTGGCTGCCCTTGAGGTCCGGGTGCATATGGTGCCTTCGAGGATATGGACAAGCTGCGGTAATAATGTCTCGAACGGCCACAATTGAAACATGGCGGTCCATTCTGCTGCGGTGCTTGACTCACCGGTCGGGGATTCGGAAGTTCTGTTGCTGATAGGGCGGACGATACTGATTCGACCGCTGTTGTTGAGGTTGCTTGGGGTGATTGATTCTGCCGGTAGAAATTGAGACGAGAGGGTGTATCGTGATAACGCTCGACTGACGGTGCGGTGTAGACCAGCCTATACTTTGATGGTCCCCCACTTCCTTGTCCGAGTAGCCGGCCTCTTCTTGTTTTTCTCCGTCCGATGAAGACGGATAGAGTCTTCTAGTGCGATAGCGTCACTCACAAAGTCGGTGAAGCTGTCGGTCTTGTTCAACACCAAGCGAGGCCGTAGCTTGGTACTCATTCCTTCCTTGAATAGATTCTTCTTTTTGGGATCTGTGTCCACATGTTCGGGCGCGTACTGAGCAAGGCGGTTAAATACCTTGGAGTAGGTGTGCACATTCATGTCCCCTTGCTTCGGCGATAGGAATTCCTTCCTCTTCGATTCATTAAGCCTTACGGGATATGATGCTCTCGGAAGGCTTTAGTGAACTCCGTCCATGAAATTTGATGTCCGGGAGGAAACATCGCTTTGTTGTTGGCCCACCGGGCTCCGGCAAACCCTTGCAATTGCTTGGGAAGCGAAGAGAGTCTTCCGATGATCCGTGTATGGAAACAGTTCAAGTTTCGACTCGATGGTGCGTAACCGGTTGTCGGCTTCCAAGGGCTCACCCGCATCCGAGAAGACCGAGGGCGAACCGATAAGAAGTGCGAGAAGGTCACCCTTTCCTCCGGTGCATTGCGGCCTTGGTGACGTTCTTGTGGAGCGAGTGTTACGAACCAATTGCTCCAATAATTCTTGCTGCTCCGCGCGAGAATCCGATCTTGCAGCGATGGCACTGTGCCAAGGTCGGGGTGGTGGTGGTGTTCCCGCCCCGCGTTGAGAACTCTCGGGCTCATCGCGTCTCCTTGTTCCAACCATTCTGTCCAAGAAAAGTTTACGTTAGACATCTTCATTCCAACATAACAATGGAAGAAACGAGAATACGTAGATGAGAACTCCAATCTTATGCAACAATCCATCTTTATTAAAGCAACCACCAAATCCACCAACACATGTTTATACACTCACGTTACAACGGTTCCTATGATACACTCATGCGTGGTTACATCACGCTCATTATTTAACTAGCGCCTATTTTACATACTAGTTTTCTCACTCGCTAATAGCTAGCACTCCATTATTCTTCGCGACGCCTGGATGTCACCTCCTGGCTTATGGAACTTCTGTCTCGGATTCTACATCCTCTAGTCGTGGAATCTCCGTGAAGTCTATGACTGAATCCACGTCCATTATCTCTTCGGGATCCTCCTCTTCTTCTTCAGACTCGGCCTCCATAGGATTTTCCTGCACTACTGGTTCATCTCCGGGAGGTTGTTGTCCTATTGCTTCATTCATTATTGCGTTGTGTGCTTGCAGTAGATCTTGCTCTAACCGAGTGATCGGTGCATGTGCGTTTGCTAGTTGCTGATCCTTAAATTGGATCTGCTGCTCCTTGTTTAGCAAGCTGCGCCTCTCTAAGTGCTAACAACTCCTCCTTTTCCTGCAGCTGTCTCTCCAGCTTGACTACACGAACATCCTCCCTTGATCCTCTTACTTCACTCACACCCGTACTCGTGCTTGTCCATCTCTGTGAAGAAGTAAGAGCATCGGATACAAGTAGAAACTAATCCTAATATTTCAGCACATCTTTTTATTTTAGCAACTGCATATATATATTACTACCACTTCCTTTCCATTTGTTATGGTTGGTACACACTCAAACCCACTTTTCCTACACTCCCATCTGCCCAACATCTGCTAGTACCCTATATACATCCGACCTATGTCGGCAAAATGTGGCTACCCTCCTACATTAGTGAAAACACAACACAACTAGGCCGACGGCGCGTGGCTGTCGCCGTCCAGGCTCGACGTCCTCGGCTGGTGAAGCGGGTGGTGGCTCGTAGTCCATCCCGGAGACCTCCTCGGCGTCGTCCGGCGGACCCTGCTGCTGCTGCTGCTACTGCTGCAACTGCTCGAACTCCTCAACCAGGTCGTCGTGGTCGTGGAGCGGTGCGTGGTGTGCCTCGGCTAACCCGTTGTGCTGTGCCTGCAGGCTGACCCAGCTCGACCTCTCTCATGACCAGGATCTCCACTAAGTGGTCCCGCTGTGCCGTCACTATCTCTGCTCGTAGCTCGTGCGCGTCGTCCGCCGCGCGGGCGGCGTCTCGCTCCTCGGTAACCGTAGTCGGCTGCTCGTCAAAGGCGATGACCGCCTCACGGTACTCGTCACGCGTGCGGGTCACCTCCACTAGCTGCTCCTCCGGCTCGGCGATCCTGGCGTGGGACCTCCGAACCTCCCGACGGTCCACTCGATAGCGGTGCTTCCAAGCACCCAAGCTGTCGGTCCTGGCTCTGTGTCCTCAACTCCAAGCTGTGGAGCTGCTGCTCCAGCTCGGCGACACGTGCAGCTCGTGCGTCCTCCTCCTCTGGGCGCGCTTCCTACCACGAGTGACCGGCATCTGCGGGGAACATGTTTAAACAAGTTAAACACTTCTTCCCACAGAAGAAAACGAAAAGAACAACCTATAGAGTACTACGAACTAGCTAAGTATGTACCCAAATATTTATTTAGTGCATAATATAACATGATGCATGCTCGTGAACTAACTATACGTACCATAGTAAAGAAACTACGACGAACAGTTAGCACTTCCCAAAAACCCAAACGTCGAACAGTTAGTAAAAATCTAACTATTCTACATCCTTATAGGCTCCGCACTCTCTCGTTGTCTATCGTATGAACGTGTTAAATTTTGAAAATAGACTTGTAATGATGTGCTTGTTGCCTCCGAACCGCTACGATACCAGCTGTGACATCCCCTCCGGGACACCCGGGAATCGGAACAGAGGGACACTCGACGAAGCGAGTTACAACAGAAACATCACCTCATACAAGCCAGAATATATACATCATGGTATAATACAACCAGGTTTTCGAAAACAAACATTCTCGCAGCGGAATATAACATTATTGACGTTTAACATCCTACGAGTATTCAGCGGAAGCTTGTCTATTATACAACTCAAAAGACTTCAAACGAAACAACGTGATGCACCGAGCCCTTCGTACATCACGGTCCTCTCTCTTCACGGCGTGGGGATACATTCCCACTGAAGGGAACCTCCCTCTGGACATTGCTCCTCTTCGGGAAGCTGCCATACAAGTCGTGGTAGTACGACTCGTTCCACTGAAAGGTAATGAACAAACCACTGAGTATTCTAATACTCAACAAGACTGACCCGTCAACATGGCACGCTAAGGCCGACGCCTAGTATGCAAAGGCTTTACGGTTGTGGGGTTTACTCCTTTGCAAAAACAACATTAAAGGTTGGGTCCTTACTTTCAATATTTTAGCTCATGTTAAGTTCATTAGCTTTGGTGTTTGCAACCTATCTCTATTTCAATCAAGTTCTCAATCAAGATAAAATAGATCTTTATCCTTCCATCTCTCATCTTCATCTTCCGTAAAATTTACTACGATCTGACGAGCTAAACAAGCGGTACTCATTACTGCGAGGGACAGCGATTCGAATCGATTTATACCAGCTGGCAAAACCCGACTACACGACGTATACGCATCACACCGATCGTATACGACAACCTTTCCCGCTAGCACTGACAGCGGACTAGCCATTTCCAACTCCCCGGGAGTATGGCGAAGCCACGATTTCCCTCGTGATCGACCCATCTCCCTCCCGTGAGACTATCCTCTCACTAACAGTCGGCAAAAGAGAGGCGGCTACGCTACATCTACGGGGCGATAGGGTACATCAGCTTGCTGGGCCCATGATACCAGCATGTAGTACGGTACGTTCAAACTTGTTCAACTAAGCCGACAACGGTACGGTCCTTCACCGACACGAGACGGGGCTACCACCTTGCAAGACCTCATCTTCGTCTTGCCCTTTCTCCTACGGGGCCCGTCCGGTCTCAACTTCATTAACACTCTCATCATCTTTAGTGTCAACACAAAACTCATAAAGCCTCCATGCTTTAAGTACCCTAACCAGCTACCGTTGCCACTATGAATTAAGCTTAGCCTCTATTGAGCTACCGTACCGAGTATAGAATAAACAAACGGATACCTACCATAATGCATCTAGGGTGTCAACCAAACCCTAACACCTAATGCACAAGCATAAGCTGTACTATGTGATAAAGTAAAATATTTAAAAACATAGGTAGGATGCACCGGGGCTTGCCTTGAGTCCGTTCGAAGTTAGTCTCCTCGGCGGTCGGGTCGACTTCGAGATCCCGGCTCCGACTCGCCCTCGGGTGGAACCTTGATCACCTCGAACCTAGTCGACCGAGCAATGCATCGCGAATCATAATCATGTCTGCATGAATGCATATGATGAAAGTATGCAAGGATTCATTAATGAAGTCCCATAAATAATAATTAATGATTAATGCTTAATCACCTTAGTTAATTAACAAATTATGGATAAGTATGTTCATTAAGCATTAATTAACAATTAATTATGCTGATTAATAAATGTTTAATCAAGATTATTACTAATTAGTTTTGTTTCCTTAATTACTGAATTAAGGTCACTAATTACTTAAGTTCAATAATTAACAATATTCTTATTTATTAGGCAACAAGTAAATAATTGCTTTAAGTGATTAAAGGGTAATAAATTGTGATCACATAAATTAATACAATTTAAGTTTAATTTTGGAAAAAATTAATTTCATCATTAATTTCGTCTGCAAGTATCTCCTTCATCAATAAAAATTATTTTTCACAATTAAACATTTTATTTGCATACAATAATAGCTTTTCTTTAATCAAAGAAAGTGATTAATTACTAATTATAAAATAAATTTACTCAAAATAAATATTTTATTTCACAAATAAATAGTTCTCATTTTTCCGAGTCTAACAAAGTTGGTTTGGCATTTTTTCGAATTTTAACAAATTTTCAACGAATTTTGGAAATTTAAAATCAATTACTGTGCCACACGGAGGGCCACGGGGTTGGCCACACCCGATCCCGCGTAGCCACACGCGATCCCACCCGCGAGTGGCCCGCCGTGTGGCAACACTGCGGCGGCGGGCCGGCGGCGGCGCAACGGCCGAAGTTGGCCGGGCGTGCAGCAAAGCTCGCCGTGAGACTACCTAGAGCACCTACGCGACGCGGGGAACACTCCGGTGTGAACGATGGAGCATGAGCTCGGCCGGAAACATGCCGGCGGCGAGGTCCGGCCAGGGCGAACCCTCCGGCGGTGGCGCGAGCTCATCACGAGCACGAAAATTGGGGAAAACTCGCCGGCACGTACCACGAGCATGCGCAAGCTCGTCATGGAATCAAAAGGACATGAGCAAGTCTCGAGAGGTGTGCTCACCGTGGAAGGTGGAGATGGTGGCGACCGGACGCGGAGAAGAACGGTGATTGCTCGTCTTTACGTAGAACAATAGCAAGGATGAGTTACGAGAATATAGAGCATCTAGTTGCGCACCGTCCGGAAGAGAAAAGATCATCAATTGCTCACCACGGCTCACTCAATCGTGGGGATGGCGGAAGTCGACGATGAGGTGCCGTGGAGGAAAAACCAGGTCGCCTCGACGGAGCGGAGATGCTCAAGTGTATTGCTCGGTTCGTGGAGCTTCGCAGAGTCCCGGCGGAGCCTCCGGGAGTGGCGGCTTGGACGGGGAGAGACCGGAGCAGCCTGGCGACGGTGGGAGCCGAGAGGTGCGGCAATGGCGGGGGCGAAATGAGAGGAAGGGGGAGAAAAATGGGAGGCGGCGGGGTCTTTATCTCCCTCCCGTGGCGGTTCCGACCGGCAGCTGCGTGGCCGCGAGCGACTGCGTGGCCGGGGTCGTGGCACCCTGCCGGAGAGGCGGTGCGCCGCGGGCGGTGGCGAGGGCGCGGTGAGAGAGAAATAGAGGAGAAGAGGCCGATGCCTAGGCCGGTCGTGGTCATTTTGCAAAAAGGCCCTTCTTCTTTCACAAAATTAAAAGGTGGCTTTCCGAGGTCCAAAAATTCCCAAATTTTTCAGGGGTTTAAATGAAAACATTTTAGGCGCTTTTCCTATTAAGTCCAAGTAGAAATTCCAAATCATTTTTGGATTAAAAAATTCATAGCTAAATTAATAAAAGAGACTTTGTTTATTTCTTGTAATTATTTTTACAAGGCAAAATATTTTCAGGAAATTTTCATAAATCTTTATTTGTGATACTTAAGCTATAGAAAATGTTAAACGTGAATTTTCTTCTCATTTTATTTCTTTTTAACACTTCCTTTATTCTTTAGCTAATTTGATATTTTATGTGCATTTTCTTAACACAAAGTAAATAATTTCACGAGATGCTCATGATGACATGATGATAAATGACATGCAATGCAGGTTGATTCTTTAGAGTTGTTACAAAGATCCAAACCTCGAAGGCGAGAATGATTTCGGGACTATCCGTTGAGAATCATCAACTCGTCACACCCCTATCCCGAAAGATAGATTAGTGTGGTACGGATCGCCTCGGGAGATGGTTGACGAAGGAACCATGGATAGCATCTCAATAACAAAGATACACGATTTACAAGTTCACATAATTAAGTCTCGAATTAAAGCATAGAGTTCCAAATAAAAGATACATTAGGTTCGCAAATTAAGTTACATAACCATGATCTTTGTTCGAAATAAAGTGCGGAAGCGACTACATCACTCGACGATACATAGATAGCATATGTGAACCATGCCGGCCTAGGCTTCGGCTCACTCCTCATGGGTCGGAGAAATAGGAACCCACTCGATGGTCCACTCTTTGGGCTGCACACAACCTTACCACAACAGTCACAATACCCGGCTTGCGGGAATCCCGAAAATACACATGTAGTGGCAAAGCCTGAGTATCTAGCATACTCCGCAAGTCTTACCCGTCAAATTGGCCATCTAAGACCGACACCTAGATGCATGAGGTATTACCGGGTTTACTTGGCTTTTGCATAAAAACAACACCTAGCTAATTAGGTTTGCACTATTATGATTAGCCAAATTAATATGGTTGTTGCATAAAAGAAACTTTAATGAGCATACCAAGCAATACAAGAGTTTGCAATACAAATTGATATCAATACAAAATAGCGAGCATCTCAATCTTTTCCTGTGGAACAAGTGGTACTCATTAACCGAGAGGAAACGGCGATAATTATTGAATTATTAATCCTACAGGAAAGACCCAAATGCAGGACATATGCATCATTTAAGAACACGTATGGCCACCGTTCGCGAGTTCATCCTAAAGCAAATCACGGGGCCACCGACCCCGAGTACACATCCCCTTGCGACCCGTTCAACAACGTGCCCAAGGCTTAACACTGTGTACTCTCCTACGGTCCTCAACCCGTGCAACCACCATGCGATACACATCACCTCGCGGGTCGGTGAGATATCCGACCCACTTTACAATTCACAAGCTACATAGGTTTACCAATCCCCATAAGAAAGGTATGCAAGTGGTACACAACTCAAACTTGTTCGCGGAGTCACAATGGGGTGTTCTCAAATTTTACCAATTCATCATTTTCAAGTGTAGCACAAGTAATATGTGAGTGTCCAATTCTATCCTTGACTCCATAAGCATTGCATAGCATTTCTATCGAGGATTTGACTCATAACCTACATAAGACATATAGGGGAATTTATGCAATTGGATTTCCAATCAATTCCTAGAACGTAAATGCACATTCATCATCCTTAATATAGTGATAAAATAAAGCATTTGAAATAATGGGAATGCACCGGGGCTTGCCTTGAGAGTGATCGAAGTTAGTATTAGCTTCACAAGCGTTGAGATCGGCAACGGCTTCTTCCGACGAGATTATTTCGACGTCGTTACCTATAGAATGAAATGCAATGCATAAGTAACGAGAATAGAAGGTCAATAGTGATGATGATGTATGTGTGCTATTTGTACATATGCCATATGCATAATTAAGTAAAGTCAAATCCATAGGAGTGGTGGCTTGCATAAACACATAAATTGCTACTCTTCTTGCCTTAAATAATTTAATCACTATGAGCACAACATGTGGAAATGTAATGGTCACGGGAAGATGACATGCATGATGTGCATAACCCAATTATCTTCAGGTTTTCAGATTGATAAGCAAAGTATAAGTGCATGCATCCGATATTCAAGACATAAGGAGAGGTACTTTTATTATCACATGTGATGACGATTATATGCATGTAATTAGTAGAGCAACTAAACAATCGTCATCAGAGTAGAATCAATGAAAGCATATAACTTTTCTGGTCTTGAGGGACTAATGAGCAGCATGAACGGTGAACAGGACAATAAACATGTAAGGGATACAAAAATATAAGCATGAATTCATATTCTTATATGCTGAAATTGGTATTTACTTGATTTAAACAAAATGACAGCAAAATAATTATCTATGGTGCTCAAAATTAAACATGGAATTTTGTGCAAGTGTACAGGACTAGGAGGAGTAATTCTACTAAGTTTCGTGCAAAAATAATTTACACAGAATTAATGCGAAATTAATTACAGAAAATGCCAATAATGCAATAACTTCAGAAATATGCAATGAAAATGCAATTTGCTTGTGCAGGGTGCTCATGCATGATAAGATGCATGTGCTGGCCAAGTTTCATGTTTATTTGGTTTTTATTTAATTAGTAATGAATTTATTTAGCTTACAAGGGTTGCAACTTAAAGATTTTTGAAAATTACCTAAACAAAGAATTTACAGGGGTACATGTTACTTTCTGGAAATTACATTTCATAGATTCAAATGGAATTTAGTTTCGCAAATTTGGACTTTTCAAACGTGAGATATGGATTTTTAAATGTGGAACAAAGTTCAAACGAATATACGAAACTGCTATTACATGTCTTCCCCGGGGACCTTGGGACAGAGTCACCGGAATTCGGCCGGAGCTCGCCGGAGACCTCACCGTAGGCTTCGTAGTGGGGGAAAAAGGGTGGGACCATCACCAAAACATGGCTAGAGGTATGGGGAGTCCTCTCCGGTGGTCACCGGCCGGCGGCGATGGCCGGAAGGCGGAGCATGGAAGGCGATGGTCCGGGACTATATCGGCGGCGGCTAGCGGTGCGTACGGGGCACGAAAAGTTGGGGAACAAGGTCTGGGAGATTCACCTCGTGATGGAGAAGAGCGTCGAGGGAAAAGGCCGGAAGTTGTGCCTCGTCGTGGGGGAGGAGATTCCGGTGGTGGTGGCCTTCCTCTCTTCTCGAAATCCAGCAAATGTTGCGCATGGGAGAGGGAGCTGGTTAGGGAGGAGCTGCAGGGGGTTGTTGCGCACCGATTGGGGGGAAATAGGTGGAGTAGGCGCTGCTAGGCGGAGCTTGGAGCAGCAGCGTCCATGGCGACCAAAAGCATGGGAGGCGGTTGATTCTTGCTGTTGCGCTCGCCGGCACGGAAGAGCAGAGATGCTGCGGCTTGGAGAGTTTGAGGGGGAGGAGAAGTGATGGTTTGTGGTGCTTGGGAGGCGTGGGAGACAGCAGCTGGCCGGTGCCAATTTTTTCTACTCGGATGGGCATAGACAGTCGCGTGAGGATGGGGAGGAGCAGTAACTCCGATAGGTTCGTGTTGGTCGTCGGGAGCAGGGGCAGGTGGGAGATGCTTTGGGGAGGGGGCGACGTGACAGGTCAGGGGCACGCTCGCTGGTGGCCTGAGGCGCGATGGCAGACCGGTCCGAGGAAGAAGATGACCAACGGACAGAGTTCTAGATCGAGATCTAATTTGAATTTTCGCTGACCTTTTCTGCTGCTCTGAATTTGAATTAGAGCCCATACCTCGGCAATGCAGAAATTTATGCCAAAAATTAGGGGTGTTCAGAATGATGTGATCTACAACTTTCCTTTTGGGTGGTAGTTCTGGTTCTGCTCGTAGCTTTTTATAAAAATTCATGACCAAGTACTGTTTGAAATTTGAATTTGAATTTTTAAGGCTTTAAATACTTTGCTAAAAATTTGATAAAAATGCCCTAAATTCATGATTTTGGATGGCCAACATTACTGTGTAACAACATTGGCACATCACAGTTATAATTTGTTATGTTTGTGTAGGTTAGGTTTTGCTCCAATTAAATTGGGGATTTTTCTCCTTTTTCTGAAATTTTTGATTGGGTAATTAATTTAACCATGGCCTAATTGGGTGATTAGCAAGGCTGACATTGCAATTAGCCCTACTTGTGACATGGGATGTCACAAACTCCCCACGGAACTTGACCGAGTGTGGGAGCAGACCAATTAAGTATCGGCTTCGGGGAAGAATCCTACCAAGGACCATTTCTTCAAGGTGGGATTCCGTAATGCAGCTTTCCTTGAATTCTTGGGCGTCGAAGGGAAGTTCATCGCGAGGGATATCAGAGGAACCTGAAGGCTGAGCGAAGGTTTTCTTCTTTCCCATTATGATGGATCAGATGGGAAAGTGGGAGGTTTGTTCTTTGGGAATGTAAGGAAGAATGAGCTCAGATCGCAATGTCCGAAGAACAAGGGGAGATTGTGGGCACGCTGCGGTGATTTGGGAACGGGTTTGACCTAGGTCGCCTGTTCATATCTTTTATAGGTACCCGAGTTGGGCTCGGGGGCTAGAAATTACCGAGCCATTTTCTATGGCCCAATTATGTGATTGTGACCTAACGGTTACAAGGAAATCGTCTTTTGCAATATTATCGGTCGTGAGGGTTCTTCTGCAAAAAGACCAGGCGGTCCGAGAAATGAGATTTTTAGTCGCTTGATCATTGTTAGTACTAAGCCAATATTCTTAGTGGTAAGGTAAAGTTAGATCGAAGATAATTAGGTCTTGCCTAACTGGATTTATGAATATGAATGCCTTAGGCCTTCGGTGTTAATCATTCGGTCGATCATAGGCTTTGAAGACTCAAGTCGATGTGAGATATGGGAAAAAACTGGTCCGATCAACCAGAATTTTGATTCTTAGTGAAATTTCACTAAACAGATTGTAAGATCAGACTAATTTAAGCGGTCCATTATGATAACCTGGTGCGAATCTCCAGGAATTATGAATTTGTGATCGGTATGACCGGTCTGGAGATATGTCCTTAGCAGGAATTGTTGAGAGGAATATGATTTGGTGGATAATATTAAAGCAAGGTCTCTCATGAAAGACTATTGTACTATTTTTCGATGTTCAAATGATACAAGAGTCGGGGGCTATACCTAATTAGGTGCACCTGATCGGTGCACCACGTTCAAGAGTGGCCCGTAGAGATCGCGAAAAGTTGAAAACCGTGGTAATTAAAAGGAGCAATATATGCAAGCTGGAGAAAATAATGAAGAATCAACTAATAGACTATTGCATTATTTGAAAGGAGTTCAAATGACCCAAGAGTCGAGGGCTATACCCAATTCGGTGCACCCGAGCGGTGCACCGGAAGGAAAATACAGAAGCTTTTATTACCTAATTAGGTGGTATGGAGGATAAAATACCAATTTTTTGCCTTTTTGAAGCTGTCTTGACGAAAGAAGAAGTATTGCAGAAAATTAGAGTTCTTTTTAATTTAACATTGGAATCAAACATACATGCGAGAAGACTGGTCGGTCTTATTCAAGGTCAAATAAAAAATTACTCGAGCGCTGCTGTCGTAGACTTACCTTATGGGTATACAATTGTCAAAAGAATGAATAATCGGAGACATAGTGGCATATCAATGAAGATAAGACTGGTGGAGAGGGCCCACGAGTGGTGCTCGATCGGTATGGAATAATAGAAGTTTCCATATGCCGGTATGAAAAAATGGCGGACGTGAAGACCGACATGATATGGCTGATCGGCAAGTAAAGAAGAAGTATCAGCTTGTTAGGACTCGAATCAATAAAGAAAGCTTAGATATAGAGCTTTCGAGTATGTAATCCATGTAATCGACTAGGACTCGCATGTAACCCTATCTCCCCGGATATATAAGACAGAGAAGGCACCCTCGAAAGCTCTCTAACAATTCGCAATTAGAAATTTGCTAGGAGCAATACAGGACATAGGGTATTACTCTCAATTCGAGGGGCTCGAACTCGTCTAAAATCTCGTGTTCTCGTGTGTTTCGTGTATTGCACCATCGAATTTCGTACTCGTGAGGGACCGGGTAGTTCTAGTGCCGAGATTAAGACTTGACAATTGACGTGGTAGACTCCCGGAAAGTTTACAACCTCGAACGTGTGGGTCTCGATCCAGAAGTTCGTCGTCGTCTCAAACGTGATAGGCAGGTCGATCTGCTCGATTGTTGTGGCCAATTTTCCCGGGACCACGCCGTGGAACAGGTGAGCCGTAGGGTTGGAGGCGTCCCTGGTCGATGCCCATGCGGTCGAGGGTCTTAGCATAAAGGATGTTGAGGCTACTACCTCCGTCCATCAAGACCCGAGTCTTTGATGATGGGGTCAACCACCGGTGCGTATCGACCTGGTCGCGACATGTGTGCTCGATGATCCTTGCGGTCGAAGGTGCTCGGTGCGTCCGACCATTAGAGGAATCTTGTTGTCACGGGCTTGATAGCAAGGACTTCCGGTCTCTCGACCTTCGAGGCGTGTCTCCCGCCTAGAGGCTCAAGACCCGGGATGATCATGAGGCAGCTCTTCTCGTTGGGGAACGTGCTCTCGGGCTCGCCCTCGCCGTCGTCCCCGCCCACCATCTTCGGGCTCGGGCTGCTCGGGCGTTCTTTTTCCGTGAATCCTAGAAGAATGTCTTCCACAAAGTACAAACCTTGAGAAGATGTTTTACCGGGAATTCGTGGTTGGTGTAGGGTTCGTTCCACTTCTTCTCGAACAGGTTTGGAGATGCCTTCGTCGGCGGCTTTCCTCCTTTCCGATCCGCCGCCACAAAGAAGGGATCATTGTTGCCCTACCGGAACTTGTTCTTTTTCTTCCTTGGGAGGTCGGATGACCCTTCCCTAGCTTCATCGCTCCTCTTCCACTTGCCCTTGTCGGAAGCCGGGATGCGGACTCATAGTGCGGGATGCGGACTCATAGCGCATAAACCGCCTCCTCTCTTGAGGCGTGGATGGTAGCGATGTCGAGGAGCTCTCGATCCGTTCGTGGGCGTTGCCGCCCTAGCTCGTGAATGAGAGTGTGAGATTTAGTCCTGGACAAAAAGGCGCCCAAAACGTCGGTGTCCACGATGTTGGGCAATTTGCAGCACTTGGAGAAGCATTGGATGTAATCCCGAAGGGAATTGCCGTCCTTCCGTGGACGGTTCTTCGGGCCCACGGATTCCTAGGCCACGGACGGGTGGTCCGGATGTTTCCGACGAACTCCTCCCACGGTGTGGCCCGGCCTTATATCTGCTCCTCCGGGAGGTTTTCGAGCCACGCTCACGTCGAGTCCGCCGGGTAGAGCGGGAGTTGGCGGATTATGTCGAGGCCATCACCGGCTCCGCCGGCTTGACGCGCGAGGCAATAGTCCTCCAGCCAAAGGTCGGGATTAGTGTCACCGGTTGTCGGGGAAAAGATTAACGCTGCCACGTGGCGGCGTCCGGACCCACCTAGCGAGAGGGTTAATAACGGCCACGTCATCACCGAGAGCGGCTCGTGCCCATCCGGGCCAGCCGAGAAACGACCCTAGCGCCTTACTCAAGGACGTCCGCCTCGCACGACCATGATGCCTTGGTCGAGGGATTCCGTCCCGCGCGACCTTAGTCGTTCGACCCTCACACTCGACCTTATGACTCGACCACCGACCGCATTAACTCCCAACCGCCCCGGCGCCCACGTGGGCGAGGCCCGGAAATCATTGGAGGGAGGCCGAGCCCATCCCTCCTACCGCCACCTGCTCCCGTCGGGGCACGACGACGGGACGTCCCGTTCTCGTTGCACGGCAGGAGTTGGCGTGGACCGCGAGCTCCGAGAGCAACCGCTGCCCACTAACGTACGGACGTAAGCCCCCCCCGTCACGTCCATCGAACAGGTATAGCTCAAGGTCGAGCTCGAGCTACACTCCGTCCCGCACGACCTTCCTCTGCGAGCTCGAGTCACAAAGAGAACTACACCCATACCTCAAACCTATCCGAACCATCATTACGTTTGACGAGAAAAGGACGGGTATGGCTTGTCCAAATCCAACCACTCTATGAACAGTGCCACCTGCAGCTCCTCCAATTGCGGAACAATCCATTGAGGTACACGCCGCTACAGGAACGACGCAACCGTCCGGTCAACCTCGCCGGAACAAACGATGGGAAGACCGATGGGACGACACCAAAGCTCGATCAACCCTTTCTTTTCTCTCTCTCCCCTGTAACTCTAGTTCCACCCCTGTGACTATAAAGGGGTGCGAACCCTCTACGCAAAAGGGACACGGTAGGACAAAAGCGGACAACGGACATACACACGCACGGGACTTGGAGCACGCTCCTCTCCCCACTCTTCCGTATTGACCTGTCCATCTTGGCGCAAGGAACACGACGCCGTGATCCCCCCCCACCGGACGTAGGAAGCTTTCCCGAACCGGCCTAAACTCTTCGTGTCTTCCCTTGTGCACCATCCTACCTAAAACGCGCGATCCCGGGACAAATTCTACGGTCGGTGGTTCGAACACCGACGGTTGGCGCGCCGGGTAGGGGAGCGTCGCGCATTTTCGCCGGACTTCTCTCTGCCCCATGGCGCGGATGGTTGACTCCGAGCTCTCGTTTTGGGCTTCCGGTACCACCGTGCGCTTTGGAAGCTTCGATTTCTTGGCTACCCCCGAGCGGACGCCGGTACGCGTCGAGCCACCAACGCCGCCGGCCCCTGCGGCAACCCTCGTCACCGTGAATGTGACGTAGCTCGGCGCTCTCCCGGGAGCGGCTAATCCCACGAGAGGAGAGTTTGTGGGGATGGTAATCCATCCCTCCGAATCCCTCTTCGACCTTCTCGATGCCGGGGAGGACGAGGATTCGGACCGAGGGCAGCGGTGATGAGGCCCACGGCCCCTTTCACGAGTGCAATGTAGTGCACGCCACGGGAGGGGGCGTCCGAGTGCCGGGGGACCGGCCGCGCCGGAACCCAATGCCCCTGGAACCCCGGCGGCTCGGCGTGCACGCACCGCCCCCGGGCGGTGACGATCTCCGGACTCGTCTCCGGGCCGGGCGCCCGGAGGCTGGAGGAGGCCCGCCGTGGACTCGATGAGGAGGCTGCGGCGGTAGAGCGAGAGTTACAGCAGCAGCACCAGCACGCGGAGTGCAACGCACGCTTGAGGGCTCACCACGTCCGGCGAGCAGATCGCCGACGATGCTAGAGCCGAGGCCCAGCACTTCCGCGCGCCGTGCAAAAGGTGGCTGCGACAGCCGCATTGCCGAGAACCCTCCCCGTACGGTCAACTCCCGAGGCGCAACGGGTGTAAAGGGACATGGCCGCGCTCCTTGCCAAGGCGGCGGAGCAACACGCGGAGAGCTCTCGGCAACGTGTCGCGCTGTCAATCCAGCGCACCAGCACCGGGCGGCGAGACTCCCAAGCGGGTGGTTCGGTGCATGCCTCCGTGCGGCAACCCGCACAGCCGGGCCAGCCCGAGCCTAGGCAATCGGTGCATTCTCGTATCGGAGCCGCTCGTGACGCGCGCTCGACCTTGGACGCACGCCGCCGTGCTCGGGACGACAGAGGCCCACGCCTCGTCCGAAACCCCCGCCGCGGGGGACGGGGCGACGTCGAGCATGATCGGAGCCGGAGCCCCGACCCCCGGGCCCTAGGGTCTTCGGTTTCGCGATTAGGGGAGCGACCTTCCCTCCACGCTTCCGTCCCCGACGACGGTAGCCAAATATGCGGGGAGTCGAACCCCTCCCTCCGGCTAGAGGACTACGGGCGGCTCTGCCGGGCGGCGGCGCGAGTGACGATCTCGCCATCATTCGGAACCTGCCACTGTACCTCGCCGATTCGGCGAGAACTTGGCTCGAGCACCTGCCCGCGAACCGGATACGATCGTAGGGTGACCTGCGAGATGTTTTCGTGGGTAACTTCCGGGCCACGTGTGCCCGCCGGGTAATCCCCGGGAGTTGAAGAACTATCGGCGAAGCCGAACGAGCCGCTCCGGGATTACATTCGACGCTTCTCCGGCGCTGCAACGAGATGCCCCATGTCGTTGATGCGGACGTCATTGGGGCGTTCCTCTCCGGAACGAACTGCGAGGCTCGGTCCACGAGCTGGGGCGAAGCTGCCCGCGAACGGCTCGGGAACTCCTGGACATCGCCACGAGCCACGCCTCGGGCGAAGAGGCGGTCGGAGCTCTCCTCCACCGCGACCTTCCCGAGAAAGGGAAGGGCAAGCGGACCGACGGCAACGCCGGCGGAGGACCTTCGGGCTCCAAGCCCAACAAGAAGAATAAGTCACGGCCGGCGACGGCCACATGGTAGCCGCGACCGACAAGAAGGGCGCAAAGCAGCCCAACAGGAACCCTCCCGACCACTTCGAGAAGAGGTGGAACGGGCCGTGCCCCAACCATGAGTTCCCCATCAAGCACTTGATGATGGACCGCTTGTTGATGAAGAAGTTCATCACGCAGCACGGGCGGAAGGGGCACCCGCAGCGGGACCGAGGAGGAGAACGCCGGGGTCGGGGCGACACCGGCGAGGAGAACAAGGAGGGCTTCCCTCGGGCGGAGGGTTGCTTGATGATCTTCACGAGCTCCGACGCTCGTCCCGGTCGACGCTCCGTCAAACTCGAGCGTCGCGAGGTCCTCGCCGCGGAGCCCGCTACCCCGGCTTACCTCGGGTGGTCGGAGCTCCCGATCACGTTTGATCGCGCCGATCATCCGGCGCGAGTCCCACGGCCGGGCCGATACCCACTCGTGGTCGACCCCATCGTCGCCAAGACACGCCTTTCCAACGTGTTGATGGACGGGGGTAGCGGCCTCAATATCCTGTATGCCGATGTCCTGGATGCCATGGGCATCGAGCGCTCGCGCATTCGCCCGAACGGTTCGTCGTTCCATGGCGTCGTCCCGGGAACACAGGCCGTTCCCATCGGGCGGATCGACCTGCCCGTCACATTCGGGACTCCTTCGAATTTCCGAACGGAGACCCTCACGTTCGAGGTGGTGGGATTCCCGGCAGTCTACCACGCCATCCTCGGGCGGTCGTGCTACGCGAAGTTCATGGCCGTCCCGAACTACGTCTACCCGAAGCTCAAGATCCCCGGGCCGAAGGGAGTCATTACTGTGGGCGCGTCTTTCCAAGCACGCCTACCGGTGCGATGTCGACAAGCTGCGACCTGGCTTCGGCACACTTGGCCTCCACCACCGAGTTGGCGGTCATCGGGAAGCGAGCGGTCGAAGACCCGCCGCGGTCGAGCCGCAAGGCGGTCTCTTTCGAGCCGGCGGAAGGAACCAAGGAGGTTGTCCTCGACCTCGATGGAGACGAGAAGAAGACGGTGCAAATCGGCACCTCCCTCTCCCAAATAGGAAAGCGCGCTCGTCGACTTCCTGTGCGCGAACGCCGACGTCTTCACGTGGAAGCCCTCGGATATGCCGAGGATACCGAGGGAAGTCGCCGAGCACTCCTTGCACATCGGGCCGGGTTCCAAGCCGGTGAAGCAACGCCTGCGCCGCATTGATGATGCGAATCGTAGAGCCATCGGGGAAGAGATCGCGAAGCTTTTGGCGGCCGGATTCATCAAGGAGGTGTACCATCCTGAGTGGTTGGCTAATCCTGTTCTTGTACGAAAAAGAATGGGAAATGGAGAATGTGCTTTGATTATACTAGCCTGAATAAGGCCTGTCCCAAGGATCCTTTTCCTTTACCGCGCATCGACCAAATAGTCGACTCGACCTGCGGGTACGAGACCCTTTGCTTTCTAGACGCGTACTTCGACCAACTCGCTACCTCCTTCATCACGCCCTTCGGCTCGTACTACTACACGACGATGCCGTTTGGGCTCAAGAACGCCGGTGCCACGTACCGGAGGTTCATCCGAAATGCTTCGACTATCTCATCGGAGATATTGTCGAAGCCTACGTGGACGACATCGTCGTCAAATCCAAAAAGGCCGACCAACTCGTGGTCGTCCTTGAGCGCGTGTTCGCCAAGCTACGCGAGAACGGCGTTAAGCTCAACCCCGAGAAATGCGTCTTTGGGGTCCCGCGAGGGATGTTGTTGGGGTTCGTCGTTTCGGAGCGTGGCATCGAGGCCAACCCGGAGAAAATCACCGCCATCGAGCGCATGGGTCCGATCCGGAACGTCAAAGGGGTGCAACGGCTTACGGGGTGCACGGCGGCGCTAAGTCGTTTCATCTCACGACTCGGAGAAAGGGTACTGCCGCTCTACAAGCTCCTCAAGAAGTCCGAATGCTTCGAGTGGACGCGGGAGGTGCGGATCGCGCTCGACGAAGTAAAGCACATCCTAGCCAACCCTCCGGTCTTGACTCCTCCACTCCCGGGGAGCGACTCTGCTTTACGTCGCGGCAACCACCCGGGTCGTCGGCGCGGCCATCGTAGTCGAGCGGGAGGAAGAAGGTCACGCACTCAAAATGCAACGCCCGTCTATTACGTCGGCGAGGTACTCTCCGACTCGAAGACTCGGTACCTACAAGTCCTCAAGATCCTCTACGCCGTGATGGTCGCCGGACGCAAGCTGCGCCACTATTTCGACTCGCACTCGATAACCGTGGTGAGTTCCTTCCCTCTGCGCGACATCATCGAGAACAGGGAGTCTACGAGCAAAGTCGCCAAGTGGGCTCTTGAGATGATGGGGCACGACGTCACCTACACGCCCCAAACGGCGATAAAGACCCGAGTGCTAGTCGACTTCGTCGCGGAGTGGACGGAGACCCGGCTACCACCGGCGCCGATGGACCAAGAATACTTGGATCATGTACTTCGACGGGTCGTCGATGCGTCAAGGAGCAGGCGCTGGACTCGTCTTCATCTCTCCCTAGGGAGTACGCATGAGGTACGCTATTCGGTTACATTTTTCCGCTTCAAATAATGTGGCCGAGTACGAAGCCTTGGTCAATGGCTTTAAGATCGCCATTGAGCTCCGGATCCGACGACTTGAGATCCGCGGGGACTCTCAGCTCGTCGTCGACCAAGTCATGAAAGAGTCGAGCCGTCGAAACAACACGCTTATGCTCTATCACCAAGAGGTGCGGAGGCTCGAGGAGAAGTTCGATGGGCTCGAGCTCAAGCACATCCCCAGACGGCTCAACGAGGCGGCGGACTCGCTCGCCAAAATGGCATCTAGTCGGGAACTAGTCCCGACGGGCGTCTTCGCCCACGACCAGCTCCGGCCGTCGGTGCGACCTCCTGTCCCCCGGTAATGAGGAAGAATTCGTCGAGGCGGGCTCGGGGCTACCCCGGCGCCGGCGCCGACTCGAAAGAACACCCGAATCAAAACGAGGCCTCGGGGCTAGACGCGCCGGCGAACGACGCGCCGCAACCACCCGATTGGAGGACGTCGTACATCGAGTACCTCCTCCACGGCAAGCTCCCGGCCGACCGGACCGAGGCGAGGCGTCTCCACGGGCGCTCTAAGTCCTTCGTCTTGGTCGACGGCGAGCTTTACAAACGTAGCGTGTCGAGGATCCTGCAGCGATGCATCCCGATCGAGGAAGGTGCACGACTCCTCGACGACATACACGCGGGCGTCTGCGGCCACCACGCCACGCCACGGACCTTCGTGGGCAACGCCTTTCGACAAGGCTTCTATCGGCCAACCGCCGTGGCGGATGCGACCCGCATCGTCCGCCAATGCAAGGGTTGGCGATACTTTGCCCGACGAGACGCACCAACCCGCTCAAGCCCTCCAAACTATGCCCATTACTTGGCCCTTTGCGGTTTGGGGTTTGGACTTGGTCGGCCCTTTGAAAAAAGCGCCCGGGGCTTCACCCACTTACTCGTCGCGGTCGACAAGTTCACGAAGTGGATCGAGGCTCGAGCCATCGGCAAGATCCGCTCCGAAGAGGCGGTCGAGTTCTTCCTCGACATTGTCCATCGTTTTGGCGTTCCCAACTCGATAATCATGGACAATGGCACACGGTTTACGGGGAAGAAGTTCCTTGCGTTCTGCGACGACTACCACATTCGAGTGGATTGGGCGGCCGTGGCTCACCCCGAGACCAATGGGCAGGTCGAGCGGGCGAACGGCATGATCCTACAAGGACTCAAGCCGCGCATTTATGACCGCCTCGAAACGTTTCGGCGGTCGATGGGCAGCCGAACTACCGGCCGTGCTTTGGAGCCTTCGAACGACTCCGAGTCGAGCAACCGGCTATAAGCCGTTCTTCATGGTCTACGGATCGAGGCGATCCTCCCAACCGACCTCGACTATGGCGCTCCAAGGGTTCGCGCCTTTAACGAGCAAGGGAACCAAACGGCCCTCGAGGACGCAACGGATCAGCTTGACGAAGCACGCGATGCCGTGCTCTTGCATTCTGCCAAGTACCAACAAGCGCTCCGACGGTACCACGATCGCAACGTCAAGAGTCGAGGCTTCAACATCGGAGACATGGTGCTCGTGTAGAGTGCAGAGTAACAAGGATCGTCACAAGCTATCCCCTCCTTGGGAAGGACCTTACATCGTCCCCGCGTCATCGGACCCGGCTCCTACAAGCTCGGGACGACGGAAGGTCGAGAGTTAACCAACGCCCGGAACATTGCGCAGATTACGGAAGTTCTATCCCTAAGCTCGCATTTGTTCCTTTGCTCTTTGACCGATCGCCCGCTAAGTACGGTGACCCTCGACCTCCGCTGCGAGGTCGAGCCTCACTCGGGGGTTGGAAGGCGGACGAAACCATGATTTTTCAAAAACAAAAATCGCTTAAACTTAGCTCTTTTTTTGCGAACAAATTTGCTAAGTTTCGCTTAGCCTCGAATTCAAATCTCGTTGACGACCAAAGTAAGCGCGAGCAAACGAACTCACGGTCTAAATTGGTCGGAAGGCTGAAGCTCGAGCGCCCAGCGGCCCTAGCGAACGCTCACCAAATACGACTAAGTTCAACGAGGCTTGACGGCTCAAGCTTTGTAAATCAACGAGATAAGATAAAAAGGTCAAAATATATTCAAGTCGAACTTAAAATTACTTGATAAAGAGCAAGACCCCGAATGGGCGAGCGCAGAACGATTTAGTTAAAACTCGAAGTTCTTTACAAACGGGGATCGCGCCCCTTTGGTCTAACAAAACAAAAAAACGAAAAGCTAATCCCCTAAACTTTCTACGCCTTGGGGAGGGGCTCCTCCTCAAGCTTTGCAGCTAGAGAGTCGGCGGGTGCACGCGTCTCGGTCTTCGGCGACTCTAGCTTGGCGCCGGCGAGCCGGGGACAAGTCCCGTGCTCGACGGCCCCGAAGTCAAGATCTTCGTAGTGGGACGCCGAGCACCGTAAAGGTCGCGCGCACGGCGGAGCGCTTGGCTCCTCGAACCACCGCGCCAATCTGCTCCGACGGAGCGGCTTCGACGTTCCGCTCGACCTCGACGTCGGCAAAGGCGCGGCCCGGGGCAGCATCGAGCTCCCTCCGCGACGCCTCGCCGTGGCCAACCCCTGCTCCAACCCCGCAAGGAAAGACGAGCTTCGAAACCCGGGCCCGAGTAATCGAGGAAACGACTAAGGAACTCGATTAAGATCAAGGAGGAAAGGCTTGGAACACCTACCCTCCTTCTCGGCCCGCTGCTCCTAGAGCTCGCGAAGATACCCGGACGCGGTCCGGTGGGAGGCCTCCGCCGCGGCCTCGGCCTTCCGCCTCGGCTCACGCTCCGTTTGAAGCGCCGCCTTGACCTTCTCCGCCTCCGAGACGGCCTCTTCGGCCTTCGCCAAAGCCGCGAGCGCCTCCTCCCTCGTGCGGCACGCATCCGCAGCCTCGAGCTCCGCCGCCTCCTTCGCCGCCCGAAGAGCCTCCTCCCATGCGAGCACTCCGTCCAAACCGGCTCGAGCCTCGCCGGCCGCCCGCATCAACTCCCCGCCTCCGACTCGAGCCGGGCCAAGAACGCCCACACGGCCGACGCGAGCCCGACCACGAAGTTCGACAACCTCCGGTCCGAGAGGCTGCTCGGGGCGCGGGCCGGGCTCTGCCGACGCACCCCCGTCGCCGTTACAACGGTGGTCGCCTCCTCCTCGACGCCCGCCCTCCTCGACCTAGCGGCTGCGCCGTCGAGGAGGTCAACGACTTGCGTAAGGTCGTGGGCGGGGCCCTCCTTCGTGGTGGCACCGTCCGCTTGGGCGCGGGAGCGCTCTCGCCGGGCTCATCCTCGCGGACGCGCTTGCCGGCGGCCACCGACGGGTCGACCGCCGGCCGCAATGGCCTCTCGGCGGGTTCCGCAGGAACCTCGACGGTTGGGGAGGGCTTCGCGGCCCCCTCCCCCGCTGGTCGCAGCCGGTTCAAAGATATCTACACGCGCGTCCGCATGCCGCGAGACCGTCTCGTCGGTCTCGGCAGGTTTGGAGACATCGACGCACGCGTCCACGCATCGGTCTTCCGCGCCGCCCTTCGTCGGCTCCGGGCGACCCCGCCAACTTCTTGGGCTCGCAGCGTCTCCGTGCTTGGAGCCTTGCGCGGGCACCACGTCCGCGGGGGCGGTGGGAGGAGGACCTCGCAGATCTACGCCATCCGCCACCCCATCCCCGGGCGCCGCGGGCGCGCGGTTGAGATCCGTATCGCTTCCGACTAGCTTAGCGATCATCTCCGCTGCCTCCCTCACAGACAACGGATGAATCTACGAGTAAGGCCGACCACATCTACCCCAAAAAGGGGTCCGGGTAGTCCCGCTCCCTTCCGCACGAGACCCCTCGCCGGGCCTAGAGCTTGACTCACCCCCGTGACGAGCGGGCCGACTCGAGGGGCCGGTGGCGAAGGTCGAGGTCGAGGGAGCCGAGGACTCGAGGCCCGAGGTTTCCCGTCGCTCTCGTGCTCACCGGCTCCGCCGTTATCCTCGGAGTCCGTCGACTCGGGGGTCGAGGCGGTGGATGCCGTGTCGGGGTTCGGCCCCGCGGCCCGTAGGCCTCCCTCTTCCTCCGGCGCTCGACGTCTCGCGCCGTCTTCTCCAACTGCAGCCTTACGGCCGTGTCCCTCGCGGCCTTCCTCTCGGCCTGCACCTCGTCGGCATGGAGGCGGTTGGCCTCGCGCCGGGCGGCCTCCTCGGGAAGGCGCAGCCGGGTGCGCCGATTCAGCGGGACCCGAGCGGACTGCAAAAAAAAAAGAGCGAGGTTAGCGAACGAACTTAGGCAGAAACCGGAATGCACCGCAAGACAACGAAGGTCGAACCGACTTACCACGTCGAGGGCCTCGGGATGCGGCTTCATCTTAGGGGCCCCGGGACGGGCCACGCACGCGCGGCGGTTCCCAGCGCGCTCCGGACGCGCAGCGCGACGGTGCCGTCGTCGAGCTCCTGCACCGCCATTACGGTGTCCGGGACAAGGCGGTCGTTGCTCGACACCCGGTGCATCGGCATCGTGCACCGCATCAAGGGCGCAAACCTGTGCTTGTGGTAGGAGCCTACCACCACCGTCCCGTCAAACCCGAGCCGGGACGGATGACGGATCGCTTCGACCACCGGGTTAATCTTCCGGGCGCCGGCGCGGAGACAGCCCCACTTCCATTCCTCCGGGACCCCCTCAAAGACCCGATCCTTGAAGGACGGGAACGGGTGCCCGGATCCTGCCGAAGGTAGAACCACTTCGAGTGCCACCCCTGGTTCGACGAAGGGGTGGTCACCGTGATGTAGTCCCTACCCCGGTCCCTCTTCATCACAATCCCCGCACAGCCGACTTGCGCGGGAACGTCCTCACCTCCGGAATTCCTCCTCTGGTGGAGGTTGATGCGGAAGTAGTGCCGCCGGAGGTCGAGGTCGGGCGCCATCCCCAGGAAACCCTCGCAGAGAGCGAGGAAGGTGCTCAGTCTGCTGGATCCCATTGGGGTTCGGATGCTGGAGCTCCAAAACGTTCCGGAACATCATCGCCCGTAGAAAATCGTTCCCCGGCGTCCCGAGGCCGTGCTCGTGGAAATGCAAGAACGAGACCACGTAACCCTAGGGAGGCTCGGGGTGAGACTCGTTGCCGAGAAGCCTCCACCATCGATCGAGACAGCGGTCATGCAGCGAGGCCTTGCGCCACCGGGCGGTCAAGCTCGACCCTCGTCGTCGTGGAGCGGGTCCAGTCGACATTGATGTGGACTAGGGTCCTGATCTTCCGAAAGGTTCGGATAACTCTTGATTTGGCAAAGATGTGACACACGTCGATCCGGCTCCTGAACAACACGTTCGAACTCCGCAATCGCAGCACCACGTCCTCTATGGTTATCAACCGGCGTTGCACGGTTGACCTCGCCTGAAGGCTAATCCATGCCTGCGGATCAAGAACACAAGCAAGAACAAGAAAGAATGCAACCAAATTTGCAGATGTGTGATTAATCTCACAAGTTGGGGTCTCACAAACCGATGAACGGCGAAACAGATCTAAGCGAGAATAATCTAAGCAAAACCTAATGTGACACCCCGGTGTCACGAACATACGAACTCAAAATTCTACAATTATCTTGTGACCATGTAGAACCCCAATATAAAATTTTTGGTCACATGCATAGTGATTTGAATTGCAAATTCAAATAAATTAATATTGGGTTGAACTACAAGTCACAATTTACCTATAACAATTGCCCCTGGCAACAATATATGTTGTAGAAGAAGACAAAATAAAAATTTGGGAACAAGTCCCATGTCATTTGGATAACCAGAGCTCCCTACAAAAATCCGACAAGCTTAAGTTTTACCCTTATTTGGAGATTTATCAAAATTAATCCGGAAGGACTTTTGACCCAAACTTTTAGTGCATGTCTCTTCCAAGTGATGAACTATACACTAGTATTTTTTTTTAGAATTTTAGGGCATGGGAAGTATTTTATTTAAGTCTCTACATTTGCAAGAAAGCCACAGTTTGGAAATTCGAAAATATGCTTAGCATATTCTGCGGGACCCACTCGTCAACGCCTTCTCCCATCTCTCGGTCTCTCCCAACCGGCCGACCAGGGTAGGAGCCCGATGCCACCGGTGCCCGCGTGGCCGTTTTCCTCCGTGTCGAGCCCCACCACGACGCCCTCAACCCGGCTCACCCCCCTACCCGCTCCTCTCTTAGCTCTCACTCGCCCTCTCTCCCAAGCAGCGAGCAACGAGAGAACGATAAAAGCTCCATTGTCGTCCGCCTTTGGAGCTCATCGACGCCCGGCCACCACGCAGCGCCCCAGCTCTAACCAAGGCCACAAATCGATGCGCACCAACCCGCTGAAGCTTTAGGACCAAACCTCATCCGAAACCGTCAACCGAGCGCGACGAATCGAAGATTTTTCTCCAAAACACCATTACCGGCCACCACCGACCTCGTCGCCAAATTCGCGAAACACGGTGAGTCCCATCGCCCGATTCTTGTCCAAGGATGTGCGTGCAGCTATCTTGCATCCCTCCGACCCATTTCCCCTTTGTTTCCCCCTCTGCGCGAGCAAGAAATTATTTTTTTCCAACCACGTTCGCCGGCCACCGTTACCCGCATGGTGAGAAGCTACCTCTAGCCGTTGTCCTCGACGATGAACCCCGTGCCGGTATTCTCCTCGCTCCGGTGAAGCTCCACGGCCAAGAATCACGTCGATCCGCCCATCCGTTCGAGCTCACGCCGCCGCCGAACGTCGCGCGTCCGTCGTTGCTCGCGAATGAGCTATCTCCGGTGAGCCTCCGTCCGCGTGGGCCAGCCGGAGGGTTCCTCCAGCTCGTGTGCTGCGCTTTCCCACTTTTCCCTGCCCCCTTGGCCCATCCCCGGCCATTTCCCCCGTTGTCTCCGGCCATCAGAGCCACCATGGATGCGACCTGCGGTGCCTGAAGACGATGATGGCAATTTCGTAATTATCCAATTGTGCTCTGAAAATTGAATAAATTTAGAAAAATCATAACTTAAGATTTACACCTCCAAATCGAGTGAGACCAATTTTGTTGGATTCCTTACAACAAGTACTATTTTTCGGTACTGATAAATCTCATTTTTGCTGCATAGTTGTTCCAGAATAATTATAAGTTTGTAAACCCTATATAATTCATATCTTTTTATCTAGAAATGCAAATGATGCAAACTAAAATGTTTTCAACTCCTCTGGACATGCCCTTTCATATGGTGCATCATATTCTTAATGATCCTGCATGTATATCATTGTATGATTAATTCTTGGTTTAGCTTAACTAAATTCCAATAATTAATCTAGGCATCAAATAATTATGCTACCTGAGCAAAACTGTCACTAATAGCATGTAGTATCACCCCGTATTACCCCATGTCCATATTTGCACCCAATAATTTCCTAGGGAATTTTTGATTGTAGAAACCGTCCTTTTTTTATGTTTAAAGTTAAATCTCTCCACATAAAATGATGAAACCTGTTATTATTAATGCATATGTACAGAACCTTTGCAAATGTGACCATGTCATTTAAATGCCTTTAATTATTATGATTAGGTACTTCATTTTTACATGTGATAATGAAAGCATACTTTAAAAATAAATTTATATTTAAGCATATGTCTTCAAGAACCATCTTACGTAACATATCAATTCTGTTTTTGAATGTATCATTCATACATCGATGTCACCCATATTGTTTGCATGTCTTTGCATTCATCGATGTTGACATCTCGTTAATTTAGGAAACGTTGAAGTGCCGGTTGAGGATCTTCGAAGGATATGTCTCTCAATCAAGACCCGACACCCGAAGACCCTAACTCTGTTGTAGTAGCTCCGGGCAAGCCCCGGTGCATCCTCCCGGTTTTAAAGTTTTTATTTTCAGTATCACAATTGCTAGACTGTCTAGAATGAATTGTGCATTAAGTCTAGGTATTTGGCTGAAAATCCACTTGCATTGTCCCCGGATGAATCCTATGTAGATGTTTTAATGGTACAGTTAGCCTACTAGAATATTTGCTATGCTTAATTCAAGGATCAACGGTACAAGGTCAATTACTCAAATGTTAGTAGAACAGGTTGTTAATCACATGCTTAAGTAAATGGAACCGAACGAGTCTGTTTTAGAAAGAGCGAAGGCAAGGGCCTGGATAGGGCTTGTCTCGCAAGGTGGCGAACCGTTCGTGTAAACAACTAAAAGTTGAGACGTGGACGGGCCGATAGATGAAAGGGCAAGAACATGTGCCTTGCGAGGGCATGGTTTGCAAGGTTGTAGCCCCGTCCGTGTCGGTTGAGGACCGTATCGTTGTTGGCCCCTTCGGACAAGTTTTGAACTGTACTCGAGTACATGCTAGTTTTATTGGGGACTAGTAAGCTTATGTAGCACTGGATGTTGTACTATGGAAGATAACCCTGGTCTTCGGTCGTTGTGCCCGCGCAAGGAGTGGGTAGTAGGCTCACGACGTTACCGATGAGCTGCTGGCCACTTTGGAGATCCGGTACCCTTCCCGCTTGAATAACACCTTTGTGAAAGGTTGAGATACGTGTTCTTAAATGATGCGTATGTCGTGTGCTTCGGGTTTTTCCTAGCTGGTGTAAGATTGATACGTTTCACTCGTCCCTCGCGAGTAATGAGTACCCGCTTGTTCACCGAGTCACATCGTAGAAATAACTTGATTTTAAATTCTAAATGCTAATGGTACTTGCTCAATTATTGTTGTTGATGAGGTTACTTTGATATATTCTTGCTACACTTGTATTTATGTTTCTCTTGCATGATCACTGAATCTATTATATCTAAGATTAAACTTGGCAATAATATTGAAAGTAAGGATCCACTGCTTAGTCGCTGTTTTATATCCTGAAAATCAGTACACTCCTCCGAGCCTTGCATGTCTAGGAGTCGGTTTTGTGAACCATTTGATGGGTCGGTCTTGTTGAGCTTTAGTTGCTCGGGCTTTGTGCCTATGTTGTTTTTCGGGTAATACAAATGATGCATATGAGTTGCTCTGTTGGTGTACTCGCCCGGGACTTGCGGATCCCGGAGGGCTGGTCTTCCCACCGGGAAGCCTAGCCTCGCCGCTGCTTGTGTTTGGCTACGTGGTTATCCGTATGGGCTCGGATTAATCACCCCCGCATGTATCGTCGAGATGTATATTTGTTAGACGTTAATTATCGCTTCCGCTTCCGCATCTTCAAACTTGAACTGGTTTATTTTCCGCTGCATTAAACTCGATGTAAAACGATGCTAATTTCTCTATGTCATATTTGAACTCCGATAGTTGTTGTATTATCTTGTGTCTGCTTAAACAGCACCTCGGGATCTTCGATCCGTGGGTCGGTCTGTCTCAGCTAGCATCGAGCCTGGTCGGGATAATACAACAATTATGACATATTTTTGAAAACTACGGCGTAAATACGGTGAGGAATACGTTAGTATATGCCCAATTATATATAAGGATGTTAGAGTTGGTGGTAATGCTAACCCTGGGTTATGTTTGTTTAAATACTTGCATCTACGGCTTTGGCTCAGGTATGTTTGCAATTTAAATTAGCGGTCCGTGCCCGCGGACGGAGAATACGGGACATCTGTTGGCTCGTGGCTTACCACGAGGCGATCCTTTCCATGGATCGTTACTAGTAGAACTGTGTTTCTTTTCGTAGTTTCTTTTGAATTTGATGTACTGTTTCTGAAATGAATCTTCTGTAGGTACATAACTACGTTAGTTAAGTGTGTGTCGATAATTTAGACTGACTTACGTGATTGAGTGCGGGTCGCCACCCAAAGTTCGTACACCGTTGAGACGGTGAAACTATTTCTTTTCGTTTGGTGAGGAACGGTTAGGTTAAATAATAAACTTGCATCATGGCATGGCATACAAATAACCTAAGTTAAAATTTGCCTTGTCCCCTTTTCAATCTTCTGATTGTTTTGTGTATGTTTTAAATAACCAAGATGCTAAAATATTGACTTAAGGAAAAATCTAGAGCTCAATCTTGGAACCGGTAACGAATCTGTCCTGATCCTTTAAAAATTCATAGCTCATGTCCTAAATGTTTCCAAACCAGAGTATCATACCCTCCCGAAAAGATTTCTAAATTACCTACAAGTTCCATATTCACACTTTCTCCATTTGAGCCTTCGAAAGTCTCCGAATATGTCAAACGAGCTAGACAGTTCATGCTGTCCTTTTGCGAGCATGTGCGACATTGAGGCTGAATGAAAAATTCATATCTATTTGACCCTTTTGAATTTTGAGGCATACGAATACTTTCTGGAAAGTCTTGGAAGTCCCACTGATTTCACAACTCTTGCCAAAGCTCAACCATGTTGAGAAGTGCCTCAAATTCGAAACCTTTGAAGTCTGTTCCCTGAAACCCAGATTCTTACTCCTGTTGGTAAATAATTCATATCTTTCGTTCTAGATGGTGAAAAATTTCACATGAGTAACCGTTGGAAAGATATTTTATCCATCTACAACTTTTGTATGATGAGGTTCCCATGATTTTGCATGGAAGTTGGCCAAATCTGTCAATGGATCATGACCAGTTTTCTGTCCAGACAGAATGCTCACAGATTTGGTGCCTCATCGTATAAAATTCATAACTTTAGTTTTGCACATCATCTTGAGGCAAATAAGTACTTGTTGGAAAGGTTAGAAAGTCTACTTTCTTTTACAACTCAATTGCAATCCTGATTCCTCTTGTACTGCTCTCAGGAAGTAAAACATTAAGGATGGTCCCGACAGATTTTCTGAGATCATGCGTCACCATGGATAATTCATATCTCACAATTTATTCATGTGATTGATGTGTTTGAGTACATTCTGGAAAGATTATGAAGTCCTCTGTAATGTGGTGCTAACCATAATATATGAGTAGACTCTGAAATTTCCAGAAAGTGCACTTTTTGGACTGCTGTCTAGTGAAGACGCAGTCTATTCAGATTGTCATGTAGCAAATAGGTTGAATCCTTGTTGGCTCAAAATTTTCCAAGGTATTCATTGCACCTTATCATGATGTGAACTCTAAACCTGAGGCAAATGCATCTCCATTTGTGCGGGAAAGAGTGGTATTTTGATACCAATTACCGCAAATGACAAAAAGTACCCTATGTCAACTAACCTTGTGTCCACTTTCCAAGTGCAATGGAAACACATGTTGGCTTATTTTCTTTGGAGCGATTCTGAATATTAATGTTCTTGTACATTAATTCCTTCAAGAATTTTTATCCTTGTCTATGGGATAAGGGAAACTAATGTACAACGTTCATTCTTTTCAGCATGGTGAACACTCGTCGAGGTGAAGCTGAAAGTTCCCAGCAAGGAGGACGTCGCAATGAACCTCCACCACCACCGCCACCTTCGTTGGCGCAAGTGCTTGCATCATTGCTAGAATCCCGACAGGAGGACACTGAGCTCCTCCGACAGATAGCACAGAATGCTAATCGTGCTGGTGGACGCCGTGATGATCAGCCACGGCAAAGCACTTATCAGGATTTCAACTCCACCAAGCCACCAGAGTTCGAGTATGCTAAGGAACCTCTCGGATGCTGACCATTTCCTCCGTATCTTGGAGTCGAAGTTTGGTTTGCTCAATTGCACCAATGCTCAGAAGCCATTGTTTGCCGCACAGCAGTTGCAAGGATCCGCCAGTGCTTGGTGGGCAAATTACTTGGCCTCGCTGCCCGAAGGTCATGTTGTTCAGTGGGATGAGTTCAAGACTGCTTTCCGCTCTCACTTTATTCCCGCTGGACTTATGGAACGTAAGTTGCGTGAATTTGAAGATTTGAAACAAGGAGGGAGGACTGTTCTTGAGTACTCCCAGAGATTCAATCACTTAGCACAGTATGCTCCTCACCACACCGATACGTAAGAGAAGAAACGTGCTGCTTTTAGAAGGGGCATGAATCCCGTGCTCAAAGAGAAGCTAACCTGGCAGAGTACTCGGGACACTGCATGATCTGATAAATGCTGCCATCATTCAGGAAGACGCTCAGCGAGAAGTTGAAGCGGATGAGCGCAAGAGAAAGGCTCTAAAGGCTCCCACGGGTGGTGCACAGTCTGGTCCTCCACCAAAATACCGGCTTGTGTACACTTCGCCTAGTGGGCAACGTTTCCGGGCTGCACCACAGCAGCAATTCTATCGTCCGCCACAGCAACCTTATGGCCGTCCACCTCAGCAAGGCAATGCTCCACCTCCTCAGCAGCAGCAGTATGCACCACGAGCACCCCAGCAGCAGCAAAATCAGAATGCACGCTCTGCACAGCCTTCCGGACAGTACAACCCACATCCATGCTTCAATTGTGGCCGAAATGGTCATTTCGCTAAGGATTGTACTTATCCCCGAAGTGAAGCTGGAAGGCAAGCACGTGAGAGAGCTGCAAATCAGCAGCGTGGGCAAGCTAATAGGACCGGACGTGTTAACTTCACCAACCTTGAAGACATTCCATAGGGTGAACCAGTTCTGGCGGGTACGTTCTTCTTAAATCAATGCCCAATTGTCATTTTATTCGATTCTGGAGCATCTCATAATTTTGTTAGCAAGTCCTACATACAAACTCATAAGTTGCTCACCCACACTGTTAGCACACCATATGTTATCCAATCTCCTGGTGGGAAAATGATTGCTAATCAAGTTTTGAGTAGAGCACCCTTAGAATTGAACCGAAAAATTTATCCTACCACCTTTATCATGCTAGAACAGCAAGGGAATGTGACACGTGTCAACGCATTAAGGCTGATCATTTGAAGAAAGCTGGATTGCTGCAACCGTTAAGCATTCCCGAGTGGAAATGGGACGACATCAGTATGGATTTTATTGTTGGTCTCCCTCGCACCTCTCGGAAACATGACTCCATTTGGGTTGTTGTTGATCGGCTTACAAAATCAGCCCACTTTATACCGGTCAACACTTGCTATTCCGTTCGCCAATATGCTGAGCTTTATATCTCCAGAATATTGTGCTTGCATGGTGTCCCGAAGACGATAATTTCAGATCGTGGTTCCCTATTTGTGGCACGATTTTGGGAACAGCTACATGCATCCTTGGGCACCAAGTTAATTCGCAGTTCAGCTTATCACCCTGCCACCGATGGACAAACCGAGTGTGTGAACCAAATATTGGAAGACATGCTTAGGGCCTATGTTTTGACACATGGTGGTAATTGGGATGACCACTTGCCTCTCGCTGAATTTTCATATAACAACAGTTATCAAGAGAGCGCAGGAATGTCTCCGTTTGAGGCATTATATGGACGCAGCTGTAGAACTCCACTCAATTGGTCCGAACCTGGAGAAAGAGTTACCTTTGGATCTGATCTTGTGCAGCAAGTCGAAGAGAAAGTTCGGATTATTCGAGCAAATTTGAGAGCTGCAAAAGAACGACAAGAAATGTATGCGAATAAAAGACGACGACCTCTAGCTTTTGAAAAGGGTGACCATGTCTACCTTCGGGTATCACCTATGAAAGGTATTCAGCGGTTTGGAGTCAAAGGAAAGTTAGCTCCCGCTATATCGGTCCATTCAAGATAATTGAAAAATGTGGACCGGTAGCATACAAGTTGAAATTGCCGATCAATCTATCGGATGTGCATGACATCTTTCACGTGTCTCAACTGAAGAAATGTCTTAAGCCACCAGTGGATGTTGTCTTGGAAGATTATTCACGCTTGCAACCTGACCTAACCTATTCCGAGCATCCGGTGAAAGTATTGGATGAAAAGGAACGGGTCACTCGGAAGCGAGCAATCAAGTTTTATAAAGTCCAATGGAATAATCATTCCGAAGATGAAGCAACCTAGGAATCAGCAGAATTTTTGCGTACTCATTACCCTGGATTTTTGCATCAACTCTCGGGTATGACACGTTAACCTTCCTCACGTACGACGTTAATCTCGGGACGAGATTTCCTTAAAGAGGAGGGTTGTGACACCCCGGTGTCACGAACATATGAACTCAAAATTCTACAATTATCTTGTGACCATGTAGAACCCCAATATAAAATTTTTGGTCACATGCATAGTGATTTGAATTGCAAATTCAAATAAATTAATATTGGGTTAAACTACAAGTCACAATTTACCTATAACAATTGCCCCTGGCAAAAATATATGTTGTAGAAGAAGTCAAAATAAAAATTTGGGAACAAGTCCCATGTCATTTGGATAACCAGAGCTCCCTAGAAAAATCCGACAAGCTTAAGTTTTACCCTTATTTGGAGATTTATCAAAATTAATCCAGAAGGACTTTTGACCCAAACTCTTCGTGCATGTCTCTTCCAATAGATGAACTATACATTAGTAGTTTTTTTTAGAATTTTAGGGCACGGGAAGTATTTTATTTAACTCTCTACATTTGCAAGAAAGCCATAGTTTGGAAATTCGAAAATATACTTAGCCGACCGGGGTAGGAGCCCGATGCCACCTGTGCCCGCGTGGCTGTTTTCCTCTGTGTCGAGCCCCACCACGACGCCCTCAACCCGGCTCACCCCCCTACCCGCTCCTCTCTTAGCTCTCACTCGCCCTCTCTCCCAAGCAGCAGCAACGAGAGAACGAGTACAAGCTCCATTGTCGTCCGCCTTTGGAGCTCATCGACGCCCGGCCACCACGCAGCGCCCCAGCTCTAACCAAGGCCACAAACCGATGCGCACCAACCCGCTGAAGCTTTAGGACCAAACCTCATCCGAAACCAGTCAACCGAGCGCGACGAATCGAAGATTTTTCTCCAAAACACCATTACCGGCCACCACCGACCTCGTCGCCAAATTCGCGAAACACGGTAAGTCCCATCACCCGATTCTTGTCCAAGGATGTGCGTGCAGCTATCTTGCATCCCTCCGACCCATTTCCCCTTTGTTTCCCCCTCTGCGCGAGGCTAGCAATTATTTTTTTTCCAACCACGTTCGCCGGCCACCGTTACCCGCACGGTGAGAAGCTACCTCTAGCCGTTGTCCTCGACGATGAACCCCGTGCCGGTGTTCTCCTCGCTCCGGTGAAGCTCCACGGCCAAGAATCACGTCGATCCGCCCATCCGTTCGAGCTCACGCCGCCGCCGAACGTCGCGCGTCCGTCGTTGCCGCGGATGAGCTATCTCCGGTGAGCCTCCGTCCGCGTGGGCCAGCCCGAGGGTTCCTCCAGCTCGTGTGCTGCGCTTTCCCACTTTTCCCTGCCCCCTTGGCCCATCCCCGGCCATTTCCCCCGCTGTCTCCGGCCATCGGAGCCACCATGGATGCGACCTGCAGTGCTCGAAGACGATGATGGCAATTTCGTAATTATCCAATTGTGCTCTAAAAATTGAATAAATTTAGAAAAATCATAACTTAAGATTTACACCTCCAAATCGAGTGAGACCAATTTTGTTGGATTCCTTACAACAAGTACTATTTATTGGTACTGATAAAACTCATTTTTGCTGCATAGTTTTTCCAGAATAATTATAAGTTTGTAAACCCTATATAATTCATATCTTTTTATCTAGAAATGCAAATGATGCAAACTAAAATGTTTTGAACTCCTATGGACATGCCCTTTCATATGGTGCATCATATTCTTAATGATCCTGCATGTATATCATTGTATGATTAATTCTTGGTTTAGCTTAACTAAATTCCAATAATTAATCTAGGCATCAAATAATTATGCTACCTGAGCAAAACTGTCACTAATAGCATGTAGTATCACCCCGTATTACCCCATGTCCATATTTGCACCCAATAATTTCCTAGGGAATTTTTGATTGTAGAAACCGTTCTTTTTTATGTTTAAAGTTAAATCTCTCCACATAAAATGATGAAACCTGTTATTATTTTGTTATGTTCTGTATACAACTCTTGTATAATGCATATGTACAGAACCTTTGCAAATGTGACCATGTCATTTAAATGCCTTTAATTATTATGATTAGGTACTTCATTTTTACATGTGATAATGAAAGCATACTTTAAAAATAAATTTATATTTAAGCATATGTCTTCAAGAACCATCTTACGTAACATATCAATTCTGTTTTTGAATGTATCATTCATACATCGATGTCACCCATATTGTTTGCATGTCTTTGCATTCATCGATGTTGACATCTCGTTAATTTAGGAAACGTTGAAGTGCCGGTTGAGGATCTTCGAAGGATATCTCTCTCAATCAAGACCCGACACCTGAAGACCCTAACTCTGTTGTAGTAGCTCCGGACAAGCCCCGGTGCATCCTCCTAGTTTTAAAGTTTTTATTTTCAGTATCACAATTGCTAGACTGTCTAGAATGAATTGTGCATTAAGTCTAGGTATTTGGCTGAAAATCCACTTGCATTGTCCCCGGATGAATCCTATGTAGATGTTTTAATGGTACAGTTAGCCTACTAGAATATTTGCTATGCTTAATTCTAGGATCAACGGTACAAGGTCAATTACTCAAATGTTAGTAGAACAGGTTGTTAATCACATGCTTAAGTAAATGGAACCGAACGAGTCTATTTTGGAAAGAGCGAAGGCAAGGGCCTGGATAGGGCTTGTCTCGCAAGGTGGCGGACCGTTCGTGTAAACAACTAAAAGTTGAGACGTGGACGGGCTAGTAGATGAAAGGGCAAGCACATGTGCCTTGCGAGGGCATGGTTTGCAAGGTTGTAGCCCCGTCCGTGTCGGTTGAGGATCGTATCGTTGTTGGCCCCTTCGGACAAGTTTTGAACTGTACTCGAGTACATGCTAGTTTTATTGGGGACTAGTAAGCTTATGTAGCACTTGGATGTTGTACTATGGAAGATAACCCTGGTCTTCGGTCGTTGTGCCCGCGCAAGGAGTGGGTAGTAGGCTCACGATGTTACCGATGAGCTGCTGGCCACTTTGGAGATCCGGTACCCTTCCCGCTTGAATAACACCTTTGTGAAAGGTTGAGATACGTGTTCTTAAATGATGCGTATGTCGTGTGCTTCGGATTTTTCCCAGCTGGTGTAAGATTGATACGTATCACTCGTCCCTCGCAGATAATGAGTACCCGCTTGTTCACCGAGTCACATCGTAGAAATAACTTGTTTTAAATTCTAAATGCTAATGGTACTTGCTCAATTATTGTTGTTGATGAGGTTACTTTGATATATTCATGCTACACTTGTATTTATGTTTCTCTTGCATGATCACTGAATCTATTTATCTAAGATTAAACTTGGCAATAATATTGAAAGTAAGGATCCACCGCTTAGTCGCTGTTTTATATCCTGAAAATCAGTACACTCCTCCGAGCCTTGCATGTCTAGGAGTCGGTTTTGTGAACCATTTGACGGGTCGATCTTGTTGAGCTTTAGTTGCTCATGCTTTGTGCCTATGTTGTTTTTCGGGTAATACGGATGATGCATATGAGTTGCCTCGTTGGTGTACTCGCCCGGGACTTGCAGATCCCGGAGGGCTGGTCTTCCCACCGGGAAGCCTAGCCTCGCCGCTGCTTATGTTTGGCTACGTGGTTATCCGTATGGGCTCGGATTAATCACCCCCGCATGTATCGTCGAAGATGTATATTTGTTAGACGTTAATTATCGCTTCCGCTTCCGCATCTTCAAACTTGAACTGGTTTATTTTCCGCTGCATTAAACTACGATGTAAAACGATGCTAATTTCTCTATGTCATATTTGAACTCTGTCGGTTGTTGTATTATCTTGTGTCCGCTTAAACAGACACCTCGGGATCTTCGATCCGTGGGCCTCCACAATACCTTGCGCCTCTTGCTGAACCTCCACGCCTCCAAGCCCTATTCCATTCATATTATGGTCATCTCCTTGATTCCTAATCATAATAAAATCATTAGGTAGCAAACTATTCTCAAAATTATGAAAGGAAAGACTTAGGAACGAGCTCACCTCTAAATTTAATATTCGGGCGCGAGCTCTAGTGATTGGTCCTTGAATGTTCAACGTAGGTGTGTCATTTGTATCCAAAGGAGTGATGTCCTCATCATCCTCCCCTCTTGAATCGGAGTCGTCCTCGACTCAAGCTCATGCTCCTCACCCAAATAAGGCTTCAAATCTGCAATGTTAAAAGTGGAACTAACCCCGAACTCGGGAGGCAACTCAAGTTTATATGCATTATCATTAATCTTCTCAATTATCTTGAAAGGACCAGCAGCTCTAGGCATTAACTTAAACTTTCTCAACTCGAGAAACCGATCCTTTCTCAAGTGCAACCATACTAAATCACCCGGTTCTAATTTAACTTTCCTTTTACCTTTACTACCAACAATCCTATACTTTTCAGTCATCATTTCAATGTTGTGCTTAGTTGTTTCATGCATTTTTAAAATAAACTCAGCACGTTCCTTAGCATCAAAGTGAACTCTCTCACTAGTAGGCAAAGGCAAAATATCAATAGGAGCACGGGGATTAAAACCATACACTACCTCAAAAGGACTTACCTTGGTGGTCGAATGTGTTGCACGATTGTATGCAAACTCCACATGAGGCAAACATTCCTCCCACATCTTCGATTTGTCTTTAAAATAGCTCTCAACATGGTGCCCAATGTGCGGTTCACTACCTCGGTTTGGCCATCGGTTTGTGGGTAACATGTTGTAGAGAACAACAACTTCGTTCCCAACTTATTCCATAGAGTGCGCCAAAAATGACTCAAGAATTTGGCGTCACGATCTAAAACAATAGTAGAAGGCATACCATGCAAACGAACAATCTCTTTGAAAAATAGATCAGCAATATGAATAGCATCATCATTCTTATGACAAGGTATAAAGTGAGCCATCTCGGAAAATCTATCCACGACAACAAAAATACTATCCCTCCCCCTCTTAGTCCTAGACAGTCCTAAAACAAAATCCATAGAAATATCCGCCCAAGGTATTGAAGGAACAGGAAGAGGCATATACAAACCATGTGGATTCAAGCGAGACTTCGCTTTTTGACAAGTAGTGCAGCGAGCCACAAAGCGCTCAACATCTCTTCTCAATCGTGGCCAAAAGAAGTGTGTGGCCAACACATCCGCCGTCTTCTTTGCACCAAAATGTTCCATCAATCCGCCTCCATGCGCTTCATGTAACAACAAAAGACGAACGGAACCAAGCTGGAATGCAAAGACGGTTAGCTCTAAACAAATATCCATCATTTAGCACAAACTTGTTCCATGTACGACCCTCTCTACAATGCAGCAAAACATCTTTAAAATCAGCATCAAGATCATATTGTTCTTTAATTGATTCAAGCCCAAAAATGCGACAATCAACGTGTGACAACATAGTGTATCGTCTAGACAAAGCATCGGCAATCACATTATCCTTCCCTTTTTTATGCTTGATAATATAAGGAAAAGACTCAATAAACTCAACCCATTTAGCATGTCTACGGTTCAAATTACTTTGAGAACGAATATACTTAAGCGATTCATGATCAGAATGAATAACGAATTCCTTAGGCCATAAATAATGACGCCATGTCTGCAAAGAACGTACAAGAGCAAATAATTCTTTATCATACGTAGAATAATTCAAAACAGGGCCAGTTATCTTTTCACTAAAATAAGCAATAGGTTTGCCATTTTGCATCAAAATACCACCAATGCCAATACCACTAGCATCACACTCAAGTTCAAAAGTCTTACCGAAATCTGGTAGTTGCAGCAGCGGTGCATGTGTAAGCTTGTCCTTCAAAGAGGTAAAGGACTCGTCGTGTGCTTTGCTCCATTGAAACACAACACCCTTCTTTGTCAACTCATGCAACGGTGCAGCGATAGTGCTGAAATTTTTGACAAAGCGGCGATAGAAACCTGCAAGACCAAGAAAACTTCGAACCTGTGTGATGGTTTGGGGCTGCGGCCAGCTAGCAATAGCGTCAATTTTCTTGTCATCCACCTCTATACCCTGTGGAGTAACAACATAGCCAAGAAAAGAAACTCGATCGGTGCAAAAGGTGCACTTCTCAAGGTTAGCAAATAAACGTGCATTTCTTAAAGCAGTAAAAACAGCACGTAAATGATCTATATGTTCATCTAAAGACTTGCTGTAAATCAAGATATCATCAAAGTAAACCACCACAAAATGCCCAATAAAAGTCCTAAAAACCTCATTCATTAAGCGCATGAAAGTACTAGGTGCATTAGTCAACCACTACGCAAGTCAATTTTAGTGAAAATTAGAGAACCGCATAACTCATCAAGCATGTCGTCTAGCCTAGGAATAGGATGACGATAGCGAATAGTAATATTGTTAATGGCCCTACAATCAACACACATGCGCCAACTACCATCTTTCTTAGGAACCAAAAGTACAGGAACAGCACAAGGACTAAGGCTTTCTCGTACATACCCGCGGTCCAAAAGGTCTTGGACTTGTCGCTGAATTTCCTTTGTCTCCTCGGGGTTGGTCCTATAAGCAGCACGGTTTGGCAAGGTAGCTCCCGGAATCAAATCAATTTGATGTTCTATTCCTCTCAAAGGTGGTAATCCGGGAGGAATCTCAGCCTGAAAAATATCCTCAAACTCCTGCAAAAGGTCGGTGATAGCAGAAGGCAAAGAGCTAGCAATATCATCAAAGGAATACAAGGCTTGTTTGCATATCAAAGCATAAAAAATATCATCATTAGAAATTTCAGCAAGGTCTGATTTTGTAGCAAGCATAACACGACCTTTCAAATTAATTCCATCTCCCTTAGAAATAGGTGCAGACTTATCCTTTATAGGTGGGAAAACAGAATTAGCAACTTGCTGATTTTCAGATTTAGAATTATTCAAAGAAGCAACTCGTTCTCTATCAGCTTCTACAATTTCAACAGGGGTCAAAGGTACGAAAGTAATTTTCTGTCCTTTATGCATAAAAGTGTATTTATTACTTCTACCATGGTGTGTAGCATCATTATCATGTTCCCAAGGACGACCCAATAAAAGTGAACAAGCTTGCATAGGAACCACATCACAATCAGCATAATCCGAATAAACACCAATGGAAAAAGGAACTCGGCAAGTTTGTGTTACCTTAGCTTTTCCCGAGTCATTTAACCATTGAATGTAGTATGGATGAGGATGTGGTAGTTTGGCCAAACCAAGCTTCTCAACCAGATCTGAACTCACCAAGTTATTGCAGCTTCCTCCATCAATGATCACACGTGCTCGTCGATTCTTGATGACGAAGAAAATCTGGAACAAGTTGTGGCGCTGTATCATTTCAGAAGTCTGAATTTACGTGCTAAGTACACACTGTACAATGATGTTCATGAAACCCGAAGTGTCTTCTCCACCAAGTACATGGCCCTCGTTGGTGTCGTCGGCGACTTCGTCTTCATCATCATCTTCTATGTCGGAGGTGCTGATGTATCCCACGTATGCCCGCTGACTTGGGCAATCCTTCCGCACATGGCCCAGTCCATGGCAGCGGTGGCATCGAATGTTGGAAGTGCGTCCGTCGAGGCGACCGATGAAGCACTTTGAGCAGGATCCTGCACAGAATTTTTACCTGAATTTACAGGGCGTGTAAGAGGTGCGTGTGGGGCAGCCATAACACCACTCGCGGACGCGGGAGGCCGTTTGCTTGCTGGTGGAGATGGCCGGGAAGAAAACCCCGAAGACGGCGTCGACCGTGGGGTGTAAGAAGGCCTGCTTGTACTGCTGCTCCTCTGTTGCTTCTCCCGTCCCTGCAATTCTTTCTCTGCAAGCATAGCAATCTGGAACAACTGGTTGATGGTGTTAAACTCCTTATAATCAACAATGTCCTGTATATCACGTCTCAAACCAGAGTAAAAACGAACAATAGAGCTCTCATTATCCTCTACTATCATGCAGCGTTGTAAACCCTTTTGAAGCTCACCATAATAGTCCTGCACAGATTTATCCCCTTGTTCTAAGCGCTGAAGTTTTTGCGTAAATCTCTATGATAAGAAGGAGGGACAAAACGATCACGCATACCTTCCTTAAGTTGAGTCCAAGTTACGGGAATATCATCAGCGAGTTAGAGAATTCCACCAAATGATATCAAAATCTTTAAATTCACTAGTGGCTTGTCTAACTCTATGCTGCTCGGGAACTAGGTGCCCACTAAATTTTTGCTCTACTATCATCTCCCAATAAAGGTAACCCTCCGCATCATATTGCCCCGAAAAAGGTGGAATGGTAAACTTAATCTTAGCATAAGGATCATCGGGGGCTCGATTGTTATTACCTTGTTGTCGATGGTGGCCACCCATACCTTGAGTGTTCTGTTGTAGACGACGGTGAAGCCTTTGTGCTCGTATAGCTGCGTCATCGACGTCGAAAGTGGCATCATTCACCGTTTCATCTTTTCTGTTTCCACCGGCATTGCTACCGGCCTCATCTTCGTGGATCTTCACACGGTTCTCCACCTCGGTCAGCTTGCCGATCAACGTTGTCGCCACTTCGCTAGAGTATTAACCGTGTCTGTCATCTTGGACAACCGCTTATCGATCCGCTCAATCTGGTTGCCGAGATTGAGTTTGTTGATGCCGTCGGTAACGGCTTTGTTAACAGCTTCTGTCATCTCGTCACGTGCCCTGTCAAGAACAAGCTGAAGCTGCCATTGACTAACACACTCGTGGAAATCTTTAGGGGTACCAACGTCCGCATCATCTCGCTGCCATAGCAAATACCAAAACAGGAACAAACGAGTGAAGGTTATCCCTAATAAACACTACTACTATGGTGGACGAGTGGTGACTCTCACAAAAGCAAATGGAACGTCTTACCAAGTTCTTACAAGGGTCTTACCAAGCAAGGCAAAGGATACCTAGAAGGCGTGTACCACGATTGCAAGGGTCAAAAACCTGTGCTGTCTAGAAGTAGTATGTAGAGCTAGGAGGGCCAAATATGTGAGTGGAACACAATTCAAAAACGAGATAGTAATGCTTGAATAAATGTCCAAAGCTACTTGTCCTTAGTTGCTGGTCTACATGTATCCTAGAACAGTAGTGCGAGGCAAAGCAAGGATGACGAGGCACAAAGGAAACAAAGCAAAAGGTAACTAGCAAGGAAGAAACAACAACTAGACACAAAAAACGAGGCCAAAACCCTGTTTTATCTTTTAGCACTAGTAGAAATCACAAATTTTATTTTTTTATATTATTTTTTTGATATTTTTCTTCCACTCGGAGGCAACAAAATAGGAACCACGCCAAGTTTCAGGTCAAACGAGAGAAGGAATGTGACCTACAGATTTTACGTAAGATGCAGCGACAACGGTTTCCAAACTTTTTCCTCGGATCGGTGGGCTTAACTATTTTTTTGATTTTTTTGAGATTTTTCCTGCCAGGCGAAGCGGGGACGAGCAGATGCGAAATTTTTTTCTACCTAATTTTTTTAAAAAAAATTGCCTAATTTCGAGTCCGTATGCGAAAGTTATGGTCTGTTTGAAGGAAGGGACTCCGAATTAGGGTTTCGGTGGACGGAATTGCAATCGGGTAGGATTTTTTTGTTTTTTTTTTTGACGATTAATGTATGCAACGGAAACAGGAGTAGGTCTTGTTCGTGGGGTGTTGAGTTCTAGATGAAAAGGTTGGGAGTGTAGGGTGGGACTATGGTGGATGCGACGGAGGTGACAAAACTCCCGAGACGAAGCAAAATTTGAGGTAATTCGGCTAGGGTTTCAAGGTGGCACAAGCCGACGACAAGAACACGAACTAAACCAGCAACAAAACAATCACTAGAACACAAACTCAACACTACGGACTCTGAAATTGAAACATGCAAAGGCTAAACACGGCTTGGACGGGATGAACCCTAAAACTAAATTTTTTGGCTTTTTCGTGGATGATAGGATAATAAAGAAACAAACTAAACTAAAGGTAGGGCGAACTCGACGGTGCACCGAAGCTACGATTACCACTTGATGTGGACTAGGGTCCCGATCTTCCGAAAGGTTCGGATAACTCTTGATTTGGCGAAGATGTGACACACGTCGATCCGGCTCTCGAACAACACGTTCGAACCCCGCAATCGCAGCACCACGTCCTCTATGGTTATTAACCGGCGTTGCACGGTTGACCTCGCCCGAAGGCTAATCCCTGCCTACGGATCAAGAACACAAGCAAGAACAAGAAAGAACGCAACCAAATTTGCAGATGTATGATTAATCTCACAAGTTGGGGTCTCACAAACCGATGAACGGCGAAACTGTCTAAGCAGAATAATCTAAGCAAAACCCAACCCTAACATGGGTGGCGGATACTGCTAATAAAGACTTGGGGACGTGCAAGAACCCCCTAGACGCTACCCTAATGGGCTCACACGAGATACACGGCCCAAAGGCCAAAAACGGTGACGTAGCATCAAAAACAGATTCCGGATGTTCCAATGTTTTGATGATTCCTGGCGACTCCGGATGAAATTTGACGCGGGACCGGTTCCACTGGAAATCTTATGAAATTATCTTTCCATCCATATGTAGAACGTCCAAATACGACTACGTATGCGATCTGGACGTTTGTTTTAATTCAGACTCGTTCCTGGACTCCGAAACAGACTCGAAGTCGACTTGGTTTGGGCCTCCACAATGTCTTGTGCCTCTTGCTGGACCTCCACGCCTCCAAGCCCTATTCCATTCATATTATGGTCCTCTCCTTGATTCCTAATCATAATAAAATCATTAGGTAGAAAACTATTCTCAAAATTATGAAAGGAAAGACTTAGGAACGAGCTCACCTCTAAATTTAATTGTCGGGCGCGAGCTCTAGTGATTGGTCCTTGAATGTTCAATGGAGGAGTGTCATTTGTATCCAAAGGAGTGATGTCCTCATCGGACATGGCTAGGGAGAAGACGAGAGGCTAGGGCAGAGAAAGCGAGGGCTAGTGCAACGAAGACGAAGACGGGGAAGGCAACGGCGTGTGGGAGCCAAGGGACCGGCGTGCGGCGGCATAAATAGGGGGCGGCATCGGACGGCCGCGACCCTTCAACTCCGCGGCGGGCCCCACGATCGCCACTACTCCGGTAAAATCCCTTAAACCCTCTCACCCCGATTCTCACGCCGTCACCTGCGGGTATGCGGCACGGCGGCCGGTACTAAGCTGCGCGGGTCCTACCGATATCGCGAATAAGCCGACCCCGTGCTTGCGCGGGCCCGCCACTACACGCCGGCAACGGATAAGGACACGCCTCGATCTCCGAACCATGGAAGCCGAGACGGTGAAAATCCCACGCTCTCTTACGTACCTTTTTGTCCTTTTGCACTCCCTCACTCGCGAGCGAAGACGGGAAGGGCACACGCTCCGAGGGGCGGTTCGATCTCCCACCGGCTTTCTTCAAGGTCGAACGCTCGACCTCGGAACTCGACCCACCGAGGCGCGACCTCTAAGGTAAGCGAGGATAAGAGGCTGAAAACTGTCTCGACGGCCCCACCCGGCCGAGGTTCGAAGGCTGGCCCGAGCGAAAGGGTTCAACGGCCGCCTCGAGCAACATGTCCCGAGCCGGGGAGTGTCGTCGATGGGTCCACCTAGCGGCCACGACCCACGCGCGCGAGCGCAACGGGCGTCGACTAACACGTTCGAGTCCGGTCGACCTCGACTAAGGGGAGTCTCATCGTAGAGAGGCATCGAGCCCCGAAACCTAGCGAACGGTTTCGGGTCCCAATCGAGGGCGACCGCACGGATTAATGAAGTTGTCCCCGGCGGGCTCGACGGAATCTCTCCGACGAGAAACCGCGACTTCACTCGAGCTTTTCCCGTTACCGAGCTCACCGGAGCCCCGCGTGTCGGCCCCTGCGGGCAAATTGCGGATCTGCTCTACCCTCCGTCGCACGAACACGACGCGGACGGGGAAAACGACTAATACGAACCACCTCCCGATCGGCCGTCCGCACCGCGCGGAGGGCTCGGGGTCCGGCATCGCAAACGCGAGGTCCAACGACGGGACCGCATTCGGCCAACGACCCGGCCGGGGTATAAGTCCACGACTTATCCCACGACCCGGAGCTACCGTCCACCGAAAGCGCTCGCGCGCATCCAACGGAAAGGACACTCTAAACGAGGGACACCGGGAATCGACCCCCACCTCCTGGAAAGATCCCTCGGGCGAGTCCTCGACTCACCCGAGGGCTCGGGGGCTACTGTCGGGGAAAAGATTAACACCGCCACGTGGCGGCGTCCGGACCCACCTAGCGAGAGGGTTAATAACGGCCACGTCATCACCGAGAGCGGCCCGCGCCCATCCGGGCCAGCCAGGAAACAACCCCGGCGCCTTACTCGAGGACGTCCGCCTCGCACGACCATGATGCCTTGGTCGAGGGTTCCGTTCCGCACGACCTTAGTCGCTCGACCCTCACACTCGACCTCGTGACTCGACCACCGACCGCATTAACTCCCGAGCGCCTGGGCGCCCACGTGGGCGAGGCCCGAAAATCATTGGAGGGAGGCCGGAGCCCATCCCTCCTGCCGCCACCTACTCCCGTCGGGGCATGCCGACGGGACGTCTCGTTCTCGTTACACGGCGGGAGTTGGCGTGGATCGCGAGCTCCGGGAGAAACCGCTGCTCACCGACGTACGCCCCCCCCGTCACGTCCATCGAACAGGTATAGCTCAAGGTCGAGCCGGAGCTACACTCCGTCCCGCACGACCTTCCTCTGCGAGCTCGAGTCACAAAGAGAACTACACCCATACCTCAAACCTATCCGAACCATCATTACGTTCGACGAGAAAAGGACGGGTATGGCTTGTCCAAATCCAACCACTCTATGAACAGCGCCACCTGCAGCTCCTCCAATTGCGGAACACTCCATTGAGGTACACGCCGCTACGAGAACGACGCAACCGTCCGGTCAACCCTGCCGGAACAAACGATGGGAAGACCGATGGGACGACACCGAAGCTCGATCAACCCTTTCTTTTCTCTCTCTCCCCGTAACTACGGTTCCACCCCCGTGACTATAAAGGGGTGCGAACCCTCTACGCAAAAGGGACACGGTAGGACAAAAGCGGACAACGGACATACACACGCACGGGACTTGGAGCACGCTCCTCTCCCCACTCTTCCGTATTGACCTTTCCATCTTGGCGCAAGGACCACGACGCCGTGATCCCCCCCCCGCTGAACGTAGGGAGCTTTCCCGAACCAGCATAAACTCTTTGTGTCTTCCCTTGTGCACCATCCGGCCTAAAACGCGCGATCCCCGAGACAAATTCTACAGCCGGTGGTTCGAACACCGACACCGGTGTACTTCACCACCGTCATCGGACGACGGTAGCATTGCAGGAATATACCTCCGCGAGATCTCGACACCGAAGGCTCATGGGCCCGGTCGGCCCGAGCTTCGCTCTGTCGTCGGCGTCGTCATGGCATCCGTCATGATGAGGATGCAAGACATGTTCCGGATCCTCTCCGATTTGGCGCGACGATGAGCCTCGACGGTCCGACGTGCGTCTCGTCCCGCCCCAATGCGAGAATAGGTCGTGGGTGCCTCCTTTTCCCTTGCGGAGGGGGTTTTGTTGGACCGTGGCATCCCGTCTCCTAGTGTCACCGCCTCCGCCTTCGTCCCGTGTTCACGCGGTGCGTCGGCTGGATTGGGTGACGCGACAACCGGAAGTCATACGCTCGTTATTGCACCGCCTTGGCTAGAAGCTTGACCATTCCCCGTTGTACTCGTTGTGCTTCGACTGGAGTGTTTCGAGGAGTGCAGCTGCAGCAACAATGTTTTGGCTTGCCACGGCGAACTCATGTTCACCGAGCTTGGCGTTAACGATCTGGTCATTAACGTTTCGAGCACGGGCACGTGCGCATCCTCCCGCCGCTCGCTGGCCGATCTCGCGATCGATGGTCTCTTGCTCCGGCGCCAGCTGCTCGGCGCACGTCGTCCGGCTCATGTCTCCATTCTTGCGGGTGGCGCAGCTGCTCGGGATCCGGTGGAGGCACGGGGTTGGCTCGCACCGCCCCGCCATTGGGCCGTAGAGCCGCCGGTGGAACCTCCGGTGCCACCCCATCTCTAACCACGACGGGCGTGATTTGGACCATGTGGTATTCGCAAGACGAATGGCTCTTGTTGTTGCTCTCCTTCTTGGAGTCGTCCTCTGTTCCCCGATCGAGGAGATCAAAGAAATATTCCGAGGTATTTGCCACCATCCCAATGAACTCGATGTTCGGGGCGTGATGGGACTGCGCCGGACTTGTAGGCGTTGCGCGTTGCTCGCGGCGTTCGATAGGCCATGTGGAAGCATAGGTTCACCGTGGCCCTCAAGGAGTCGGGGAGAGAGAGGGCCTCTTCCGGTAAGCTAACCTTGAATGTTCGGCGGCGTCAACAAGGCGTGGCGGAGTTCGTCCTAGGTCGGCATCGGGCCGGGAACCACTCCGATTGTCCCCACAAATGTTCAGCTTTGTCGATGGCTATTGGCGGTGGTATCTCGGTCCGCGCTCGTAGCGCCTCGATGGCAGCACGGGCTTGGGGAGGCGTAGGGACCGGTGACTCGATGCGCACCGGCGTCCCATCGATTGCAACAATCAAGTCAAGGTTCCTGAAGCGCACGGTGGCCCCGAGAGACAATGGGTTGATCATTGAATTGGCCATCCAAACCCGAGAAATCAACGACGAAGCATACGAAGGCCCCTACCTAGCGTGCCAAATGTCGGTGTTCCAAATCAACACAAGCTAGTAAATTTAGTTCGTACGGGAATCACATGCTTTGGTTGGGGGGTCAAGGTGAGATGGAGAGAGGGTCGGGACGAGGCTGAGAGGGGTCGGATCGCATAGACCGCGCCGGCTTTTGTCGTGTAGGGGTTTGTGGGATGTCCTCGGATTGGATCTACGCGCATGAATGAGACAGATTTGGGACATCCCTTCCTAACCCCGCCAATCGAATCGCCAGCATTACGCATCCCATCGTCGCGTGTTCTAACAAGCACTAATAGAAAACACCCTCTATTGATACACTTTATTTAAGGTCTAGATACGTTTATTTCGTCTCAATCAAAATATAGAGACGTTTTCATAAATCGTATTCGAGGCGTCTCCGAACGTACCATGTCAAAGCTTGGTAAATACGATTTTTGAAAACATGTCTATTGAAGTACAAGAAGTTCGATAGAGATGCTATAAAGCATTGATATATTTATAGATACGCTTTTGTGGATGTGTTGTATGTATTGGAGTAGACACGTTTGTGACATGTTAATAATCTTAGACACGATTTTATTGATACGTTTGGATTGCGCTCCTACCAACATATAGGCACGTTGGATAATGCTTTAGAAATATTATTGTAAAACTTGTTACGAGCGATTGACTTATTCATGCAATTAGTAGAAATTGAACCTGTGATGGCTCTATTTTCTCGCAAGCTCGTCTAAGCATCTCACATATGAAACAAAGTTGATTTTCTTTGACCATATATTCTTTTATACTCATATTCTCTTAGTGCTTTAACGTCTCTAGGATTTTCAATAGCGTGTCAAAATTGTCTCCGAACAAGGGTAGATACGATAAAAACGTGTCTAATATCATATCACTTTTTATACGATTTCAATAACGTGTCAAAAAATGTGTTTGATGTTGTGGGGTACGGTTAAATTTCTAAATATCATATCATCTTGAGATGCCCTAAAAAAGATGGCAACAAGCATGTTTACATTGGTTAGCGATGGTTCAAACCGTGTCTAAAATCATAACACTTTGTGAAGTTTTGAAAAGCATGTTAAAAAACATGTTTATCGTATTATTGACATTAAAACGTCTCTAAGATCATGTCATGTTGACACGTTCTCAAAATTATGTTAAAAAGTGTCTCTAGCTACCGATGTAGACAAGCTTACAAAAATGTAACTACATAAATGTGTCTAGAGGCCATTTTTCTTGTAGTGGGGGGAGGGCGGACGGAATGGGTGCCGTTTGGGCGATGTCCCTATGCACGCACGAGGCGGTTGAGTAATGAGGCGAGGCTGAACGGTGTTGCCTTGGTCTATGCGCTCCTTTTTTTAACCACTTTTGGGGTCCTGAGGCGAAGCAAGGGACGTTACGGTTTCGTTCCGGGATCAAGCGGATCGCGATTTTGTCGACCCCTTTGTCGATAGTCGAGCGTGGCGGCCATCTCTCAACCCTCTCGCGTGCGTCGAGCGAGGCGCAACTCCTTTGTGCCCTTAGTTGGTTCGGAATTGAGGTAAGCCCATGGTCTGTTCTCGAGCTGTCATGGGCCTTTCTTGGTTTCCCCACTTTCGACCTTTAATGTCTTTGTTCGATAATGTTTCATGGGTCGTCCTGTACTTAGCAGGTGTTAATCTGTGCCACGTGACACCGTTAATATTTACGCTCGATATTAACCCTAACACGTGAGGCTCACATGAGTCAATGGCATGTGGGCAATGATGAAATACTAGCAAAGTTAGCGCACTCCGCCACGCCTATGAAGCGAATAGTGGAAGGTTATTAATCTATTTTCAGTGTAGCTTTTGCCATATTTTATTATTTCATAGAGACGAGTTACAATTAACATAAAGAGAAAAAGATACAAAGATATGCAGTGTAGGATTAAATATATCGTTTACTTCCCGTGTTTTCTTGGAACTTTTGGACATTAATATGGGTCAAAATTCTTAAAGAGTTTTAAATGTTAAATAAATTAACGTAATTATACTTAAAAAGAAAACATATATAACAAAAAAAAATAAAATTTGTGCCGACCATATTGTGAAGAAAGCCCAACCCAACATGGGAGGCGGACCCACTATAAAATGGGAGGCTAGGGTTAGAAACCCTAATCACTCCCACACCACCGCAGCCCGCCGGATGCCGCGGCGTCGCCCCCAACCCACCGTGCGTCGCTCATGCCTCTCCCACCAATGGTTGCGCCGCCCCTCCCTCTCCCTCTTCCATCTCTCCGGCGGAGTCGCCCGTTCCACTCCCCTTGGTGTCACGTGCCGACGGGCGATGTTGGTGTTAGCGGCGGCGGCTAGCGGTGCGGGTGGCAACGGTGGACTACGTGGGTGCACCAGCCCTGCCTCCTCAAAGTCGTTGTGTTCCGACAACCCTTCCCCAAAATCTCGCCCAAGATGCACGATGACTTTGGGCACCTATTCCCGACTCTCTGCCGCTTCCCCCTCTCCCCGCCGTTGAGCTGAGCTCCATAGCCCGTCCATGACGGCACAAGAGAGAGAAGATGACTCCGCTCCGTCCGCCTCGATCGAGTTTGGATTCGCCGTTGGAGACAACAAAATTTCGGTGACGCCCCTTCGGCCACATGTGCACCCATTCCAACTTTTGGGTCTCCAAAATAGGTCCCGCGCATTGGAGACAACCTAAGGCCTTGAGTAAAATTGGAATGACACTCGTGAATTAATCCAAATATTAGAGCCGAACTTGGAACGTTTTCGTCTGCGTACGGATCCATTGGGCCACTCGGTTCCGAGCATCTGTTCGGATCGAGATTTTTCTATTCCATCATTGGGAGCTTCCTCCTTATAGCATTATACAACCCCGGGCTTGCCCTTTTACCATTGAAATACAATTCTCTTCCTCTATTTTACCATTGTTAAGTTTTAATCACAATTTACCATCTGATAACGAGTTAAAGGGCGTAAAAAGACAAAACTACCCTCGGTGATTTTTCCTTATCCCGCGGTATGACCCGACCGAACCGAAAGGTATAGCTCAACCGGTCGAACTCCGCTCGTAGGTGCGCCGCGGTGCAGCACCCCGACTCGACACGTGACGACTCCCTCCCGCGAGATCTCCCCTCCGTGCCGCACATAGACTCGTGCCACCGGCGTGCGCCCTCCCGCCTGCCAAACCCTAGCCGCGGTCGGGCGGTGAGATGGCGGCGACAGCGGATGACCGAGCGGAGGTAGACCAGCTGCTACGACGGAGGACCGGGCGGGAGAAGACCAGGTGGCTATGGTTGCGGGCTTGCGGCAGCAGAGGCGACGGTTCGTCAATTTGGTCTCATATTTAAGAGATGCCTTTTAAGTGTTATCGGATGAAAAATTATGATTAAAACTTAACACCGGTAAAGTGAGAAAGAGAATTGTATCTACTTATATATAAAATATGCAACCGACTAGCACGTCTTAATAGCTTCTTAATAGCTATTTCTCTCAATCCATCTTGCGCCACGTCATCATAATAAATTTCAACCATTAGATAAAGAATGAATGTTAGAGATTAATACGGTTAGTACAAAATTATAATTTTAAAGTTAATATCTTTTAGTCTCATTGCAACACACGGTATCAACTACTACCTCCGTTCCAAAATATAAACATTTATTGACTTTTCGGAATTGGGTTTAGGCCCTGTTAGGTCTGGAGCTTAAGCTAGCTTATGCTGCAACTTCAGTAGCCTAGAGCCATCAGCCAGAAGCAGCAGCCAACATCCATTTGACTGCAAATAAGTCCAGTCGAATAGGGCCTTGAGCGTTTGTCTGATTAAAAAATTATAAAAATATTGATTATTTTATTATATTTTGATTTATTGTTAGATATATTTTAAATATAATGTATTTGTTTTATTTTTTCATAATTTTTTTAATAAGACAAACACAATTCTGAAAAGTCAACAAATATTTACATTTTGAAATGAAGAAAGTAGTTTCAATGATAAAAGAGGAAGCCTAATATTGTGATGCTATAATGGGAAGCCCACACATTGCCAGTGGTAGATCCGAAAATATCTGGTTCAGATCCCATGTCTATCGAGAAACCGCTACCGAGCTGCGAGGTCGCCGGAGGCGCATCCGCGAGCTCAGGCCTGCCACCGGTCAAGCTGCAGAGGGAAGAGGAAGAAGTGGGGAGGACGCCGCTGGAGAGGGTGTCGGACATGGCGGAGGAGCTGTACCGCCTCCGGGACACCTTCTTCCCCCGTGACCCCGCCGAGAAGACTGCCGCCATCCGCGCCCGCGTCGACTCTGCCCTCGCCCTCCTCGACGCTCTTCCAGCCGGTGCCTCTCTAAACATCCCTGTCACCAGTATATATGGCTTGCATGAGTCGCAACCGATTCTACTAAAAGGAATGGGCATTTCTGGCACTGACCATTGCACAAATTTATGACGTAGTACATTGTGAATGCCTGCCTGCTTACATGCAGTGAAGTATGCAAGTGTCCTATGTTGATCCCATTGTAGGATTCTGAATTTCTGGTCGGCAATTTTATATCGCTGTCATCTGGTATTGTCCTGGGAACAAGCAGAAACTCTACGGACAACTCCTTATTTGGCATTGCAAAATAGCATGATGCCTTAGGCCGTTGAAGTTTGGAATTTCCTTATGCAGCATAAAAAAATCGCTGTTAACTTGGAAAATATTGTTAACTTTGTCTGAAAAAGACATTTCATGCCTAAGGAAACCATGTAATATATTTTGCCTGACCCTCCCATGTCATTATGAATTCATGTAACGAATTGTTATTTATTCATTTCATGCCATTACGAAATATGCAATAAGGTGAGAAAAGATATGTGTGCAAGCTAACAGTTATCTATATATCTTTAGAAGATGCAGCCCACTAAAGATCATTAACTTCTATTTCTCTCCTTTTACATCAAGCCATGTCATCGTACAAGTTTAGCCCATCCGGTTTTATAGTGCTTCCTCTCCATTAATTGATTCTGATGCATTTTCAGTTCCACGCATCAATATCTTTTATTGCTGATGCTGCTAACTGACAATTGCAATCGAGCCATCATGTGTAGCTTATGCACATGCTGTGACAAAAAGCAAAAACTTCTGCTTATGCACATGCCGTGACAAAAAAAGAAAAAAACTTAATGTAAACTGAAAATTTCTAGTTGTTTACTCCAAATACAGTAGCAATGTGTCCATGATAGAAAACAAAATTGCCATGACACCAGTCTACACTTTTCAGTATCAATAAAATCTAATATTATAGGTTCTGCATTCCTCAGGTTGGTTAAGCAGCATCTCGATCTTTTTGCAACAATAGTACCATGTTAGAAATATATTTTTAGTTACCAATGCATCCTTGCTAGCTGATTAGATTTACTTTATGCAATTGTCCTGCAGCAACACGCAGGGTATCCAACTAGTATAATATATTTGTGCAACTTAACAACTATAGAATAAATAATTTTGGCATTTTAAATTAAAAACAGAGGGGGACGGAGTAGACAATGATGCATGTGAGGTATCAATTTCAAATTTGATGGTGAACAGGAAAATTTGAATTTTTTTATGGCTTGTTAGGCATTTTCTTATCTTTAGACAGTAAATAAGGAATTTTCTCCAGACTCAAGGATGGGTGTCACTGTGTGTTTTGTATATAATGCTCTACCCTGGCTGCATGTTGTGCTTTTTTATATGATGTTACAGAAAATTTGAGTGTGCTGTTTGCATCATAAAGAAACAAAACCCGTTGCTATTTCTTCATTTCTCGAGATCCTAAATATATATATGCGTTAATTTTTAAAATTACACGAGGGAATCAACACTTTTTATGCAAGTTATGTCCAAATACAGAACAACGAATTGCTATGCCCTATGACATCTTACACCATCATCAGATTGCCTATGAAAATGAAAGCTCTGGCCTTTACTTTTAGTTAAGTCAAACATCATCTTTGTTTTTATATTCTTGCTGTATCCATTTTATACATTTTGTTCCACATGCTGGGTTTTGCATTGATAAATTGCTTTATCACCTCACCCAGAACTATTTTTTGGGATGTAAATTTATGTTTTTGGCTTAGCAACCTTATTATGTAGGTTGTTTATTATTTATTCTTGACACTGGTTAGCATCTTGCTCTATTTCTCCAGTTGTTGTGATATTATATCCTGTAATTCCGTGTTATGTGTATGTGCTCCTGCTCCTAAAATTACATACTTACTAGGAAAGCTTATTCCACACATTTCTAATTCTTTTTATCTTTTGTTTACTTGCAGAGCAAAGGAAATCTCCACAACATCGTGGTGTTTATGAATTTTTGAGGGGGAAAATACTTGATGTCTTCCCTGACTATCATAAGGAGGCTGAAGATCATTTATCCAAAGCAGTATGTTGCGGTAGACTTACATTTCTTTCTATACAACTCCTTGGATAAGATCTTGAAATTCTATTGTTGCAACTATATCCTAGGTAAAGCTGAATCCATCTCTAGTAGATGCATGGTTATGTTTGGGTAACTGCATTTGGAAGAAAGGGGATCTGGCTGCAGCAAAGAATTGTTTCTTGTTAGCGCTGAGCACGGTAATTGTTTGATAGTGTGAGTCTTAGCTTAATGGTGATTTAGCATCTCTGTTTTGAGCAGCATGTCTATCTACTTACTTAGCACAGAGCTGCATCAGCAGCCTGTTAGCCTATTGTAACAGAACGACCTAGGGCTGCTGCCCTAGATCGGTTGGAGAGGAGGGGAGGTGGCTATGGTGACGCCGGGGCAGGGCGCAAGGAGAGGGGGAGGCGTTGAGAGAGGTAGAGAGCTGGGAATAGAGGGGACTTAACCCTTCTATTACTTGATTAGATCTGATTACAATCCTCTTATTATATAGAGAAGCTTTCTTGACTCCTAAGCAATCTATTACAAATTATGGAAAGACCTAGATTACTTATTGACTAAGGATACACAGGTGGACCCATGTGCTACAGTACCACGCGGGTACTGTTCATACCTGGGCCGGCCCAGTAGTGCCCTGGTGGGCCATAGGCCCTTTGGCCTGTAACATCTCCTCCCCTATTTCCAAACAACGCTACCTCGTGTCTGGATCTCCCTAGTGCGGTTGATGTCGTAGACGAAGTAGAGGTGCTGCTCATCGTGAAGTTGCTCGTTGAAGATCCTTCGAACTTGCTCCGATGGCGGGAGAAAACTGTCAAAAGCCACGACGAATGTGTCGCGGGGTTGCACTTGCGTTGTTGCCAAGTCGATGAAGTGCCCGAAGAAGATGCCGAACTTCACAGTGACGGTGGTGCAACTAGTCCATCCGGTACCGAAAAACCGCTTGCCGAACATAAAAGAGGTTGTGGCTGGCCAGGTCGACGAAGCGTACATCCACCACCTCAATGTTGTTGCGGCGGGCCGGTGGCGGTTCATGTTGTAGAAGACCACGGAAGCCCACAACGACCGATGAAGGAGGGCCTCCTCGCCATGCTTCGGAGTAGGGCAGCCGATGAATAGCGGAGGCGAGGCGACGATGTCACGATGTAGAGGCATCCGTTGACGTAGATGAGGTCGTCTCGAAGACTCCAAGCCGGTGCTAGCTCACCTGGAGGAGAGGAACCGCAGCTCGGTGAGGACGTCGTTGTGGATCTTGTTGTCACCAAGGATGCTAGAGAAATGCAATGGGAGCCCCCGTGCCGATGATAGCCATCCGTGAACCGTTGTCATTGATGTAGATCGGCTTGTCCGAGCATCTCGATGCAAAACAAGTTCTTGCACTTGTGACCCTTATGGTTGGATGCGATTTGGGGCTGGTATAATAGCACAAGATACTTGAACAACAAACAACCAATGAATAAGGATGGGATGCTTACGCTTGGTTGTTGCTTGTAGTCTGCTTCTCTCGGGTTGATTGTGCTTAGAAGTAATGCAACCCAAAGAAAAGCAAGGACAATCACATGGATGCCCTTATAGTTGTCGGAGGGATCAACAACAATCTCTGTGGTAGCCTTGTGGAACGTCAAACCATGGTCTACATAGAATATCATAAAGCTCACACCAACGAGATGCAAAGACATCCAAGCACCCGCGGCGCCATTGGTGGTTGAGAAGGGGAAAGCGAGTCCCTGCCATTGCACCTATAGTAGCATCTCCATTGGAACCTCTTGTCCTATGAGGGAAGTCCCATGTCGAGTCGCCTGCTCTCAATGGAATGGTTCGTGTCGGGCATGAACTACGATGGCCTCCGAGCTAGCATGATGGTTGATGACGAGAAAGAATATTGACAGGAGTAGTAGCCAATAGTCAACCATGTCGTAGATGTGGTATGCTTATTGATGGTGATGTCATCCACATAGATGGTCTCCATTGCTCGTCGGTGAGTAGTTCATCAATGTTCGGGGCAAGAGCTTGTGCCACCTCCAAGTTGGTCTCCTTAACGAGAGATGTTGACGAGGTCCCCGGGTGCTTGCACTCTGTTGTAGTCGTCGCTGATTGGAGTGGAGAGGTGTACCAAAATAGCAGATCGGAGCGGAAGTTGGATTTTCCCATGCTAAATCATCGAGTGGTGGAGCCGGTATAGCATTCTCCGGAGTAGGGAAGACCAGGTTGGCTGCCCGAGCATGAGCTGGTTGGGCCTCGACGACACCCTCCATTGCTGATAAGGTCGAATTGCCCCATCGTTAACCATTAATGAAGTTGTTACAGATGTCAACGCACAACCAAAATTGGTGGACAAGGCGTGGGAAAACACCAAATTGACGAGTCGAAGGTGAGTGAATTGTAGATGTCGGGTTCAAGATGGCGTTTACCTCGATCATTGCGCTCAGATTTGACGTTCTTCTGCTGTCGATAGGGCTGATCTCTCGGGGCAGCTCTGTTGTTGAAACAATGACATCTTTCATCTTGGCAAGAAGCACATCGACGATGTTGGTGATGGCCGGCTCCTCCTTGGCGTCGCTCTCGTAGATGATACGAAAGTAGTTGTTCCCGTACTTGAAGCACTTGTTCCAACTGTCTAACTCATCAATTACCTCAAAGAGTATCCCTGGGAGGAACGAGAACTAGGTGTACTCCTTGCCATCGATCATGATGACGGACATGAAAGCAGTGGAAGTCATGCGAGGTCTCTGTTGCACTCAGAGATGTTTTTGATGCAAGAACAACATATGGTGGTGTCCTGGTAGTATCCTCCATAGCATGGGCCATTAGATCTGATGAGTGGGAGTTGATGACTAGAGCCTGTGTAGCTAATAGATCCGTCTCCTGGCTGGTGTCTCCCTCCTTGGTCACAGATTCAATCTCCGGTCGAAAGGGCAGTTCAATGTTGAGGACGTTGCTGGGGAGGACAACAGATTGTGGCGTTGTCACCTTGGTGAGCACGGCCATGGAAGGGCAGTTCAATGTTGAGCACGTTGCTGGGGTGAAGAATGCCAAGCTCGTTGGCTATTCTGACAGTGACATCGCCGGCGGCATGGACACACGCAAGAGCACCAGCGGTGGCATCTTTTCCTCGGTGGCTGTCCAATCAGCTGGTACTCGCTGAAACAGCGAGTTGTGGCACTCTCATGTGAGGCAGAGTACATTGATGCCACTTCTGCTGCCTGCCATGGAATTTGGCTTGCAAGTCTGCTTTGAGAATTGCAGGGCAGAGAAGCTGATCTGTTCGAGCTCAAGATGGACACAAAGCAGCAATTAAGCAGAGTAAGAACCTTGTTGTCCATGAGCGCAGCAAACACATTGACACAAGGTACCACTTCATCAGAGACTGTTGAACATGGCAAGACAAGGATGAACTATATCAACACTAAAGATCAATTGGCAGACATCCTGACGAAGCCGCTGGTAAGGATCATGTTTGAAGAGCTGCGCAGGAAGATTGCCATGGTGAAAGCTTGAATTGAAGAAAAGCCGAGACTAAGGGGCGATTGATAGGGTGAGTCTTAGCTTAATGGTGACTTAGCAGTTAGCACCTCTGTTTTGCATTAGCAGCATGTCTAGCTACTTAGCACAGAGCTGCATCAGCAGCCTGTTAGCCTACTCAGTAACTTAGCACAGTAGGAGTAGAAGTAGACTTTGACCTGCCGTCAGCAGTCAATTACTTCAGGTGGTTGCATTGCAAATCGACCTGCACTTGTATATATAGATGGCCAAGGCCTATGAATGAAAATAAGCTGTTCCAGCCCGAATCAAAGTGCGAGCTGAGACGTGTGTGTGTGTGTGTGTGTGTGATTCCAAACCAACATTGTTATCCTGGAAGTAGCAGCAAAGTGTCCTTTATAGATTTCTTATTCTTAGTTCTCCAACATTACTTTTATTTTGTAGGGTTCAGACAAGAAATTACTGTGCCAGCTCTCCATGCTTGAAAGAAGAATGGCTCATGGTGAAGATTACATTTACAACACAGTAGTTCCATGTCTCTAATGTTACATAATGGACCCTCTCACCGTTATGTATTCATCTTTGTTTTTTTGAAGGAGTTCATATTCACCTTATTATCAATCATATTGAAGAATCATAGTATCATGAGGAAACTAATGATTCTTGCATTTCTCTTTAATTCTATCAAAGCATCTTAACTTATTCAGAATCTTTTTGACAGTTCTTGTGTCACCTAAATGTTTAGTAACTAAGTATAACAATATTTCTAGCAGTAAAACACTGATTGTCAATAGAAAATATTATTTGATGATTACGGGGCAGGAGAAAGGGAGGGCAGTAATGGGATCAAGCATTGGAGAGGTAATTGGCATTTGTATGTTGGAAGAAACTGAAAACTAGGAGAAGTGGTTTTGGTGCTGTGGGAAGCTGCAGCTTTTTCTGTTTATTGACTTTGCTTATATAGCCAATGAAGAGGGCCAATGTGGCCTGACGACCCGGCCATAGAGGCCTACAAAACTGGCATAGTGCGCTACTAAGCCAGCCATAGCGGCCACCTGATTTTCAGGCATGACTAACAGAGTACATACCGGCAATGTAGCTAACTTACTGAACTATTGACAGACTTGAGACTTGACTGAAAACAGATTGAAACAGAAAAGGACTAAGACAAAGGTTTATGCTAACATTGTAAAAGTACCAATCAGGCTTACTTTTAGAAATTCAGAACCATAGTTTGTGTTTAAGTATTTGGATGAACTTTTTACAGAACTAGAAATTCTTTGTGGCACATGCGCTTAAGTTTATATTTATCCTATCACTTGTTACGATTTGATTGTCAGAACTTGAAGTAGGCATGGCAATTGCTGCGTTGAGAAGGTTATGAAAGATATTTTGTGTTTATTTTATGTTAGTTATGCACCTATGTTTTATTATAAAGAGAGCCCAATTGTTATGACTGGATATTTCTCAGTGTCTTGTCTCTTATGAACAATTCTTGTTTTTTCAGGTAGTGATGAAGGCAAGGCACTGTTAGTGGAAGAGAGCATGAAGCACGCAAAAGAAGCTGTAATGATGGACATAACAGATGGCAATTCTTGGTGTAAGAGTTATTATTTTCCTATAGTTCTGCAGATATTTGGTTTCCAGTTTTTGACATGAAATTAATTCGTTAGTCAAAACTTGAATAATTATGTATACAATAGTATTCTTACAGTATCCTGCACAGTTCAAATTTATGAATGCTCGTTTCGAAACAAAGTTATGCCACCTTCTGACAGCATGTTTTAGGAAATATTTGTGGCCCCGCGGAATCACCATCCGTATATGACACACGAAATTGTATAGCTGTTGCTTCACATATTTCAATGGGAAAAAATGAAAATAATCAGATCCCAAAAGTTTGCACATGGAAAATGTATGGCTGCAGGTTAAGCCGGAGTCATGACTCATGAGCTAGGAGGCCTTTGTTACTAACCTCGGGATTAGAGAAGATAATCAGGTCATTAGTCTTGATATGAGTATATATAGCCAAGGATGGGCCACTATGGGCCTTAGCACCCCCCCCTTCTCAAACTCAAGGTGGATCCAAAGCATTGAGTTTGAGCAAATGAAGCCAATGTTGCTCTCAAGTTTGTGCTTTAGTGAAGAAATCTGGCAATTGCAGGTCTGAAGAGCAATTATTTTCTCATGACAATGATATCGGGTGAAATGAACATCTACACCAATATGTTTTGTAAGTTCATGCTTTACAGGATCATTAGTAATTTGAATGGCTCCAGTGTTATCACAGAGAAGAGGCGTTGGAGAGTCACAGGAAATTCCAAAATCAGCCAATAACCATCGAAGCCGTACAATCTCAGCTGTGGTAGGTCCATGTGTGTTTCAGACGTCCGATTATTAGTAATTCCCAAGCGAGCAATAAGATCATGTATATACTTTGACTGAGAAATGTAATATCCCTTTTCTGAATCTGAAACTTCAATTCCCAAGAAATAACTGAGAGGACCCAGATCAGACATTTGAAATTGTTTACTGAGCTGCTTCTTCACAAGGGAGACATATTCTGCATCATCTCCACTAATCAACATATAAGAGGAGAGAAGTTCTTATGGTCTTGGATAAACTTGAAGAACAAAGACCTCTATACCTATAGGAAACCAACTTTAGGTTGATCATCAAAGGTCACATTGCAAGATTGCTAAAATATAAGAATGAGTATTGGAAGCAAAGATTCACAGTAAGATGGACAAAGGTAGGGGATGAACCCACTAAGTTTTTCCCAGCTTTAGCCACTGAAAGATATAGGATGAATACTATCACATGTATACATGATGAGGATGGCAGAGAAGTAGTTAAACATGCATAAAAGGCTGCCATCCTATGGAATACATACAGAAACAGAATGGGCACCACTAAAAATCCTAGCATGCTCTACAATCTCAACAACATAATCCAGCAGACAGAGGATCTACACGTGCCATTTACCAGGGAGGAAATTGACCATATCATTAAGGAAATGCCTGCAAAAAAAGGCACCTGGCTATGGATTCAATGCTATGTTCTTGAAAAAATGTTGGCCAATAATAAGAGAGAACTTTTACCAGCTCTGCCAAGAATTTTATGAAGGCAATGTCAACCTGCAAGCAATCAACAGCTCTCTTATCACCTTGGTTCCCAAGGTCCCCAACCCAACTGAAATCAATGACTACAGGCCAATATCCCTGATGAACTCAATACTAAAGATGTTGACAAAACTACTCTCCAAAAGGCTGCAAAGTGTAATCCTCAAGCTCATCCACCAGAATCAGTATGGGTTCATTAAGACCAGAACTATCCAAGATTGTCTTTGTAGAGAGATAGAGTTGGGAAAACACCACACACCCAATGGGGGGGGGGGGGGTGACCTCTCGTATATATAGCCAATGTGGCCTGGAGTACAAATGTACAATCTCCTAAGCTAGGAAAGGAATATCCTATACAATGAAGACTATAATTAGCCTAGCTATGTATGATTGTAGTCTGTACAAGACATATATGTCTAACACCCGCCCGCGGTCGCAGTGGGAGAGTTTCGAACGCAAAGACCGGACTTAAGCTCGTTGATGAGCTGCGTAGGCAAGCCTTTGGTCATGATATCTACAAACCGATGAGAAGACAGGACATGAAGCACGCGCACTTGTCCCAAGGCAACCTTTTCGCGGACGAAGTGAATGTCAATCTCAATATGCTTGGTGCGGCGGTGATGAACTGGATTGGCTGCCATGTAGACCGCACTCACGTTGTCGCAGAAGGAATTGTGATGTGAAGCTCCGCAAGAAGCTGCCGCAACCAGACAACGTTCGGCAATGCCGTGCGCCACGGCCCGGTATTCAGCCTCCGCGCGGGACCGAGGGACCGTGGTCCGTTTCTTGGAGGACCAAGAGATGAGATTATCGCCGAGGTAGACGCAGTAGCCCGAAGTAGAGCGTCGGGAGTCGGGACATCCCGCCCAATCTTGCATTCGAGTATGCGGTGAGAGGCGAACATGGCCGATGCCCGGGTGAAGACCGGAGGAGAGCGTGCCCTTCAAATAGCGCAAGATCCGCTTGAACATGGCCGAGCGCGCGGGTCATGCATGAAGAGGCACACCTGTCGAAGAGGCACACCGAGTGGCCCACCTATATGTGTACATATCCCTTATAGGGTTTGTGGAATAAAGTGTACAACTTTTTCAACTCCAACATGGTTTGAGAGCCATCTCTCCCTCTCCTGTCACTATAGCACCATCGCCGCCGCCGACATGGCCGCCGGCCGCCGCAGCCGCCGCCGCTGTGGGCTCCCCTTCCCTCCTTCTCCCCTTTCGTCCCCTCCCCACTCCCTATGCGGCCGCCCTCGCAGATCGTCGCCGCTGCAGCGCCCGATCCGGCCGCTGCCGTCGTCGCCACACCCGATCCGGTCGTCGCGTGGCCCAATCCGACCGCGGCCGGCCTCAATCCGGTCGGCGCGGGCATCAATCGGCCGCGGCATCGCGCGTCGCCTTCCGGGCCGCCGCAGCCCCGCGCGCCACCGTTCGGGTCGCCGCGACCACGGACACCGCCGCCCTGGCCGGTGCGGGCCGAGGCCCCTCCTTAGGCTGCCGTGGGCGCCGGCCCGATCCTGCCCTAGCCGCCGGGCCAAAGTCAATATCTCATTATCCACCTGCTATACCTCATTATCCACTAATCCTCGAAGTCAATATCTTCGGGTTGCGAGCTAGCTCCAGAAGGCCTATCCTCGCTAAAGTCTCAAGCCGGAATTGTTTGGAAAAAAACACACGGAATAAGCAAGTGGTTGATCTGTTTCCTCGTGCTTGATCACATAAGGGGCTAATCGGCCAACGAGTCCAACATCTATCATGCTTGAACACATGAAGAAGGGGCATTTCCCAGGGGCCCAAGATTTCCACACCCTTTGTTGCACCCTGGAACAATGCCGATTAAGCCACTATAAGTTTTCATGATGGCATTTATAGCTTAATCAGCCAAAACAATCACTTCATAATTTATGTGCTCAAACAAGAAATATATTTATGGTTCCAATAAATTTGATGATTCCTACGAAGTGCATTGCTCGGTGCCTCGATATCGGGAGCTTTGCCTTAAGGGGAAGAACACCGAATGGCTCCCGCTCCCGCACCCGCCGCTCCGCCCGCCACCTCTCCTCGCCGCCGGCAGCCGTAGCTCTCGTTGCCGACCACTCCGGTCGGCGAGGGTCGTGCCGCGCCCCGCTCGGCGAGTAGTTAGGTCCCCGCCATCTCCATCTCTCACCACAACTCCATCATGGCTGGTCCACGTTCGCAAGCTCAAGCTGGAAGAATGAGATGTCTCCCATGGCAAGATGTTTGAAGCGAAGGTTCCGAGCAAGGCTAGGATCTCAAGTTCATTACCCGAAGCTCAAGCCGGAGGGAAGTTTCTTCATGATTGCTGTTTTCCGGCGTTTCACCTTCCGCCTGGATGAGATCTCCGTCGGTAAAGCTCTCTTCTCGGTCATTGGTGGTTCCCATTCTTACTTCCATGTTCATGCTCGAGTCCGAAAGGCGGTTTCGCTTCTCGTGGCTTCCAAGGCTGTAGGATCTGTTGGTTCTTCAGCTGAAGCGAGTTGTTACTCGATCATTTTGATATTTACTTCCATCTTTGGAGAGATGGGGGTGCTAATTGGCGTCGTGAGAAAGATCTCCGGGAGGCGAGAGGAGGAACAACAATGGACTCCGGTTCTCGAGCAGAAATCTAAAAAGAAAGCTAAGCGGGTAACTTTTGCAAGTCCCCTGTGTCAAAACCCGTCGAAAAGCAAGCACCGGCCCGGCGTCTCCGGGCAAGCGGCTCGCCTTTGGGAAATTTTTTTGCAAAATTTCGCCGGAGGAACCCGCGACGCCGTCGTCCTCCTCCGCCATGGTTAGTGCTCCGAAGGTTTTTCATGGAGTTCATTTTCAAATTCCGTCGTTCGCTTCGACGATCGAGGCGAGAGCACCGAATCTTGGGGAGCAGGAGCAAATTCCGGGTTTCTGTCGAAGGATCAAACACGATCGAGACCTCCCGACATGGCGCGCGGGACTAGGCGTGTGGATTGGACCCTGGCCCTTCGGAAGACGGTTGCAACGGCCCTAGAGTTATGGCGACCGAGTCCACGCCTCAACGGCCGGTGCCCCAGCGGCGTTGCTTTGCTGCTTGAGCCGGGCCATCTTGTCGAGATCGCAAGAGTAGCATTAGATGCAAAAGGTGCTTCAATTACGGTCACATAGCCCGAGTATGTGTTAAGAGGCGTTTAGAGCGAAGTGGGCCCGGAAGGAGAAATCGCGGCCTGGTTTTGGGGAAATTACTCCGGCACGGCTTGGTTCGAGCGCCCGAACGGTGGAGGAGGTCATCCCCTTGAGTGACGCCTCGCCTCCCCGGCCCCACCGCCTAGTGACCCAACATGTCCCCAAAACCCCTCCCAAGGGGGTCTTGACTCCTCGTCTCCCACTTCCTACTTTGCCGGAACGGAAGAGAGGGAAAGCCCTCGTTCTCCCGAGCTTGCTCCTGATCAAGTCCCGGCCGCCCAAGTTGAGAGCGACAGAACAATGGCGAACTTTGTCATCAACCCCACTCGCTTCCTCCCACAAGGGTTCCCGATCATTGATGGAGGTCCGGAGCGGTCGCAGAGCATCTACGTGCATCTCCCCGGTCCGGTTCGTCGTCGGCATGAAGAGTACACTCTTGCGGTGGCGGATGAGCCGCTAGAGCTTGAGCCTCGGCGGTTGATCGCTTTGGTCCACGACTTCGGGAACTACATGCAAGATGAAGCCCGCATTGCACTGCAATCCTTCAGCGAGCATCCCCATGGACTTGGCCTCTTTCAACTTAGCAGCCCCATGCACCGGGATCTTCTCATGTCAGCAAATTCTCACATGATTGGTAATGTTCCTATCCGCTTCCTCGGGCATGATCATGGGATTAATCATAGGGATAGCCCGTATGGTAGAAGAGGGTGGATTATTTTGCTTGGTTTCCCCCTCGATTACATTGAGACTAGATACCTAGAGGCAGCAGTTGCTGGATTTGGTAGGATGCTCCAGTGGCAAGATCATGTGCACGATAAGGCCAGAGTAACTATAGAATGCATGTATGACAATGTTATCGCAGTACCTAGAAGCTTGGTTTTGAAGATCGGTGTGGAATGGGGAGGAGAGGGTAGATCTTGGACGGTTCCTGTATACATCCTTAATGATGAATTCTTAGATGTTCACCCGGGGGACGAGGATCTGCCACCTCCAAACAATGGCAATCCCCATCCCTTTCAAGAGCCAGAGAACCCTGATCATCAGCATCACCAGAACAATGCAGATCACCAACCTGAGCCCCCAAATGATGACTGGCCAGCTTGGGGAAATGCCAATGACATGGCCCAGGATGACCAGCAGTCTGGAGTCTCCAATGCCTCTGTGAACAATTTCATGATCAGGGCTCCAGGGCCAGAGCAGGTGGTAGTTCTACAGCCACAACAGCCACAACAACCTTATCAGCCTGACATGATGCAGATAGACAATCAGATGCCACAGCAGCTGTTGATGATTGAGCACCAGGTGCAAGGAGTAGATGGTGAACCATTGGAAGCAGAGAATGAACATGAGCCTCAGCCCCAGCCACAACAACTTCAGCTTGTTGTCCAACCTCAGTATGAGGAGCCAGGAGAAGAAAGTGAACCAATGAAAGCAGAACATGATCATCAGCCAATGCAACTTCAGCCTGACAACCAGCTTATGGAAGTGGATCAACTCCTGGCAGCACCAATGGAAGTGGAACATCCACCAGCTGGCCCTGAACAGAACTTGCAGCTTGACTGGCCTGATTTTCCTGACTACCTCCCATCAACAGCAGATTTACAGCAACAGAACCTGCAGCCCATACATGAGTTTGCATGGCCTGAATATTTGCCTTCACTCACTGAAATAGCTCAGCAGCAACAGCAGTTATCTGCTCTTGCAGGAAATGAACCTAATGAGGCTCAGGATGACCAAATCCAGCTGAATGCAGAGGATGATCCTTCACAGGAAGTCCCAGAGCAAGAAACTCTAATGGCTCAGCATGGTTTGGTTGATCAGAACAATGGCAGGGCACAGTCTAACAAAAGAGTTCGAGATATTGTCTTTCACAGAAAGAGGTTCAACATGTTCAAATTCGTGCACAACAGGATAATTGAAAGAACCTATCAGAGGAGGAATAAGAACAAAAGGAGAAAGATGGAGAAGAAGGTGGTAACACCACTAACCACAGAAGGCTTAAGAAGAAGCCCAAGGTTGACTAAACTAGCTGAAGGTCATAAACCAAGACAGGCTATGCCTGATTCCTCAGCTCAGGTTCAGAGTAGTAGCCAATTGGAAAGTATAAACAAGGTGTGTGCTCTAGTTGCCCCTTCTCTTCCCTTAGCTGATGATATGTTCTCTGGTCCCACCAAGTTTCCAACCTGCAAAGATCTGAAATAGAATCTCACAGTTCCTCCTGCTATTTCTGTTGAAACTATTCAGCAGGTTGCTGTTGATGGGTGTGGCATCCCTCCTAAGGAGGTGGCCAGGGAGCTCCTGCTAGCTGAGCCTATGGAAGCAGAAGAGGAGGCTCCAAAGGCAACAGCGGAGGTTGATGGATAAAGCCAACACTAAAGAAAGGAGCCCGGGGCTAAGCTGTCATAGCCCTGAAGTATTTTGGTTTTCCTTTTTAGTTCTTAGTAGGAAGGCAGTTTCAGCAGACTTTGTTTCAGATGTCAGTAATGTTGATGTTATTTGTAAGAGGATGGCCAGTGCTTACATTTGCTGTTGTGTAAGCTACACCCTTAATCTGGGGAATCATATTTTGCTTTCAAATGAGACTATGCAATGTTCTGTTCTGCTGTTGATCTGTCAATTTCAGTTGTGCTGTTTTTGCTCTGTGAATTGGTTTGTGGTCTCCTGTAAACTGGGCACTGAGAACAGAGTCTGAATTGGTCCTTCGATTGGCTATTTCTTGCTGAAGTAGCTAGTGTTACCAATATAAGAAAGAGGTTTTTATGGATATAGGAAATCAAACGCATATTAATAGTACCGGAGGGTACAAATGGCAATCGAAACTGTAACATTTTAAACTGGAATATTAGAGGTCTAAATGCTGAGGATAAACAGCGAGCTGTCAAGGCAAAGATTGATGAAATTGGATGCTCCATATATTGCATCCGAGTAAACAAAAATGCAACACATAGATCACTCCACAATTCGGAAATGGGCACCTAAAAGGTTCAACCAAGTCGCTTATCATCCCTCTCAAGGAGCCTCCGGCGGTCTCCTCATTGGATGGGCAGGAAATATGTTCGGTGGACATTATTCACAACTACAAATTTGCGATGACGATAGAAACTTTTAGCATCGCATAATTTTGAATCCTTCAAGTTGGCAACAATCTATGGGCCCTGCACTGGTCCGGACCGAGAAGAGTTCATTCGAGTGGTTAGCAACACTAGAAAGTGGAGGAAGATGAGAATTGGATCTTCATGGGCGATTTTAATTTCTACGAGAGTCGGGCAATAGAAACAGAGAGGGAGGAAACATAAATGATATTATGATTTTCAATGAGACCCTAGATGCCATAGGGTTGATGGAAATCCCTCTAAAAGGAAGGCAATACACTTGGAGCAACATGCAAGATGACCCTCTAATGATTCAACTTGATCGGTGCTTTGCATCCGTTAATTGGGCTTTAGCTTACCCCAACACTCTTATGTTGCCCATGGCCAAGCCAACTTCGATCACATTCCTTGCAACATCCAAATCAGCACAAGCATCCCGAAAGCTAAAATCTTCAGGTTTGAAAATTTCGGGTTGACCACCCAGAGCTTCTTTGAACTGGTAGAGCAGCTCCGGAATAGACCAGTCGGAGGAGCCAATATAGCAGCTAAAATAGTGACAAAATTCAAGATCCTAAGAAGGGGTCCGAAAAAGTGGAGTCAATCAATATCCAAGCTGGCTAAGCTAATCAAACAATGCAATGAAACCTTAGCTGTCCTAGACAAATTAGAGGAAATGAGGACCTTGCATTTACAAGAGTTGATCGGATCAATACTCAAGAAGCATATTCTTAGGCTCCTGAGATATCGGAATGAATACTTGGAGAAAGAGATTTACTTGTCGGATGGGTTGCCTTTGGGGATAAGAGATTCTATCGTCGGATGGGTTGTCTTTGGGGATGAGGACACTAAATTTTTTCATGCATCAGCCACGAAAGATACGAGAATCAACACAATCACACAGCTGGAAGATGAAGAAGGTAGGATCCTTACGAGACACAGTGAAAAAGCAGCACATCTTTTGCAAGTATACGAGAGGAAGAATGGGATGTACTCGCCACACCGGATATGCGGTTTAATCTAGAACAGTTGCTGCCTATCCAAGCACAACCTGGAGGAAATGAGCCTGGATTTCTCAAAAGAGGAAATTGACCAAGTAGTCAAGGAAATGCCAAATGATAAAGCCCCGGGCCGGATGGATTTAATGGTAAATTTTTAAAATCTTGTTGGCACATCATCAAAGAAGATTTCTATGAGTTATGCCACAGGTTACGTGAAGGAGAGCTTGATTTGCAATCGATAAACAGTTCTTTCATCACATTGATCCCCAAAAATAACTCCCCTGTGACAGCCAATGACTTCGAGCCAATCTCTCTCCTGAATTGTGTTTTGAAATTAATCACCAAGCTAATGGCCTCGAGACTGCAGAAGAGGATCATACCAATGATCCACATGAATCAATATGGCTTCATTAAATCAAGATCTATCCAGGATTGTCTAGCTTGGGCTTATGAATATTTGCATCAATGTCATCAGTCTAAGGAGAAGATCATCATTCTAAAACTAGATTTTGCCAAGGCTTTTGATACGGTTGAGCACTCAGCCATCATGGCAATACTAGAACATCCGGGATTCACGGAAAGATGGTGCAACTGGGTCAACAATCTTCTCCGCACAGCGACCACCTCAATTCTTCTCAATGGAGTGCCCGGTAACACGATCCATTGCAAAAGGGGGGTAAGGCAAGATGATCCTCTATCACCCTTGCTTTTTGTGCTAGCAGCAGATCTTCTTCAGATAGTTGTGAATAAAGCTATGCAGCTGGGGCTTCTCACCAAGCCTCTCCAAAATTCAAATGAAATCGACTACCCAATTGTACAGTATGCAGATGACACAATTTTAGTCATGAAAGCCTCACAAAGAGAGATCTTCAACCTCAAAGGACTTCTGCAGACTTTCACAACATCTACATGCCTTCAAGTTAATTTTCAAAAATCTTGCATGGTGCCAATAAACACAACCCCAGAAGAAATGCAAATTCTGGCAGGAACCTTTGAATGTTCCATAGGAACCATGCCTTTCACCTATCTGGGTTTGCCCTTGGGTACCACTAAGCCAACAGTCGAGGATCATGCACCAATCATCAGTAAAATGGAAAGGAAGCTATCCTCATCCAGTGTCTTCTTAGCACTGGCCGAAAGGGTTACTTACATCAATTCTGCAGTAAGGTCATTGCCCATTTATGCTATGTGTACCTTTAAGCTCCATGTGACTGTCTTAGATCATATGGATAAACTGTGTAGAGGTGCTCTGTGGAGAGGAAGAGAAATGGATGCAAGAGGGAAAGCTTTAGTGGCCGGGAACAAATGCACAATCCCTAAAGAAAAAGGTGGCCTAGGGATCAAGAATATTAAACTACAAAATGAGGCTTTGTTGATGAAGCATCTGGATAAGTTCTATAACAGGAAGGACATCCCTTGGGTCAATCTGGTTTGGAATCAGTACTACCCAACGGAACAGATCCCCCATGAAACAACTGTTAAGAGCTCATTCTGGTGGAAGGACATTATGTCATACTCAAATCACTTCAGAGGAATTGCTACATGCACTATAGGGGATGGGAGAACTGTCATGCTCTGGCATGACATATGGAACAAGAACAATCTGCAACAGAAACTCCCAAGACTCCATTCATATGCAAAAAATACAAAGGTGTCAGTGGCAGCTTGTATCAACAACCCCTCAATCCAAGAGCATTTTCATCTACCACTCAGCCCAAAAGCATTTCAAGAGTTGCGAACCTTGAATGGTATAATGGCGACTTTACAGATGAATAATCAAGATCAGAAGGATCAATGGCATTATATTTGGGGCTCCACAAAGTACAGCACAACGAAGTTCTACATGATCCCCTTTCTTGCTCTCAAGCCACCACAGCCTTTTCGGTTGATATGGAAGTCAAAATGCTCAAAAAAGATTAAGATCTTTACTTGGCTCTTATTCATGGATAGGCTGAACACAAGAAATATTCTTAAAAGGAAAAGGACACCTCTACAAGGAAATAACTACAACTGCATTTTATGTGATGCAACACAAGAAGAGACTGCTTTCCACCTCTTCTTTGAATGTAGTTACAGAATTCAGTGTTGGGAAAGAATTGGTATCCAGTGGCACACCCACATGGATTTCTTCGCAATGTTACAACAAGGAAGAAGAGATTTTGCAGGGCCATCTTTTATGGAAGTCTTCATCATGGCCTCTTGGCACATCTGGAAGCAGCGTAATAGAATGGTCTTTGATGCCATCCAGCCCACGGTGGACTCCTGGTGGCTGGCCTTCAAGGAATAAACCCACCTTCAAGTACATAGATGTAACTCTGTAACTAGAGATAACCTCTTAGCTTGGCTCGTTTCTGTTTAATTTGGCTCTTGGGCCTTTGATTTGTATAGCTGTTTGTTATATATATATATATATAAATCAGCAGCGGGAGTCTCTCCCACTGTTTTCACTTCAAAAAAAAAACGAAGTGCATTGCTTGAAGTTTTGTTTATTTATTGGCATGGAACAAATAACTATTAAAAAAGTAAAAATCCTCATTTTTCCTGTTATCTTCAGACAATCTTGGTAATGCTTACCTCACTAGCTTCTTTGTGGGAGGAGCTTGGGATCACATTAAGCTTCATCATTCAGTGAAAGCATATCAAAATGCTGTAAGTTGGCATTTAATACTTTTTATTCCCTCTGGTTCCAAGTTTTGAAGTAGGACAGCCATTTTATACAAATTTCTTGTCCATTTTGAGGTACTCAATTCAAGCATTCTGATACAGTATAGTTTATTTTCTCTGCCTAGGAGAAGGATCCATCTATGAATTCTAATCCAGACCTCTACTATAATTTTGCCACAGTGAGTGTCCTGGATAATTCTATGGCTTTAGAGTAGGCTGCATCTATGATTTCTTTGCTATTCTGTACCTCCAATGTTTTATTCAACAAACTTTTGGCCACACTACCTACAGTGGCATGTAAAACAAGTGATGCCACACCACTGTCCAGGCCTCCAGGGTGCAGGCTAGCGTTCTCGTTGTGCTACAACTGTCTCTACCTGGCAGCATTGTTCTGCAGAGCCAGGGTCTGGTGAAAGGGTTTGGGGATTTGAAAATAAGATATGGGTGGTTTATTATAAAAGTTTATAAAAACTTGAAGATTGTAAGTGGATACATTATTTACATCTGATGTTTTTATCTCTGTTCCTTTTAGGCCGACAAATACTTAGAGAACTATGAAAGGGCCCTTCGTGGATTTGAAGCTGCAGCTCTGAAAGACCCTTGTCTTGACGCTGATACTGAAGTTCGGAAGATTACTAGTCTCCTTGATAGACTACAGAATGCAATGAAGGTAACTAGCATGCATAACTATGTTATATGGATTTTCAAATTCGACATAACCTGTAGGAAATTCGTGTATGGTTACTATTTAATGGATATGCATATTCTATCCTTAAGAAGAAAAATATATTCATGAATGATAATTATTCTGCGCCCTACTGGGCGCGTGCCCTCCTGACGCCGTGAACCACACCGTCCCCATGTGGTGGGTCCAGCAGACCAGTACCACCTCTATCCCCAAGGGCCGAGCAGACCAGTACCACTTCTAACCCCAAGGCACCCACGTGATGGAGCAGCCTCTCTCTCTCTCTCTCCAGGCAACAGGACAGTGCTGCTGCTGCTACTGCTCTCTCTCTCTCTCTCTCTGCTACTGCTGCTCTCTCTGCTGCTGCTGCTTCTGCTCTCTCTCTCTCCTCTCTCTTTCTCTCTCTCTCTCTCTCTCTGTGCTGGCAAAAGGCTAGTGCTGCTGCTCCCGGCAATAGGACGTTTGAGTTCCGTTAGGTAGGAATCACAAAGAAGGGGTTGACGGTGGAGATGTTCAGGGCACTAGCTGCCCTGGGCACCAAATCTGCTCTCATGAATGAAAGGGTGGGCCTGTTACAGTAGTAGAGTCTCCTCTTGTGTCCTGAAGGTCCTGGTCCTCACAAAATAGACAAGGGGAAGGCTGCACAAAATAAGCAAGGGGACAATGTTGTTCTTTCTATAATGTGTGGTATGCCCATTAATATATTCATGAAATTTCGTCAAATAATAAATATATCAATGCATACTTATTACAAAATTACACAATCTTTTGTTAAACTGTAGCGATGCAAATGTGTCCTACCCATGCTTTTCCTTCAAAGTTGAATTTCATATTTCTAATGATAACAGCATCACATGATATGCCTTAAAATTCATTTCACTGTGACTAGTTGGGTTGCCTACACAGCACTTTCTGTATTGAATTGGCATTTCTACAAACCGGACACGGTTTCTCTATATTTGGTGCTTATGGAAAACAAAGAGGAATTCTTGGGCCTTTGTAGATCTGTGGCCTCACCACTGGCTATAGTTTAGCATATTGCTTAGAGGCCGACTATGAATGCACTGTATCAATTGTTCAATTGCTTGAAAAAAGAAACAACATGAAGTTGTTCATTGAATATGGAACGCAGAGAGATATTTTCTTTCTGTATAACTCATCTGGATGTAAGTTTCTCTTGTAATTTTCACTACTCAGTTTGCATTTTCTCAACTAGGTATTTATGAGATGCGTGGACTAATTTTTAATTGTATCTTCTTTCTTTATTTTGGACAACTAATAGAATTCTTTCACAGGGACAGCTACACTCCAAACGATTAGCATCATTGGTGTCATCCTTGAGTAACGTCAAGTGTAATGCTCTTAGTCACCACAAACATAATTCTAGTATTTTCCCCCTAAAATGTTCGAGTTTTCTGTTAATATGGTTCTGTCTTCTATGATTGTTCTGACACAGTAAAATCACATCACAAAAAAGCCACTACACGCAATCTATCCGAAGGTTTTAACAAAACCTTTGCCATTTTGGGGAAAATTGTTCTTTTGATAAGACATGACAATGTTGCTCCACTGTACGTATCCATATCCTTACAATTCAGTAAGCTAATTATGCATGCTTGATGTTTTACCATGCCTTTTGATATACTTCTTATTATTCCTTTTTAGTATGTTTATATATTCAAAATAGCATGAATCGTTTATTTCTACGTTGATAATTTCCTTATTAATATATCCTGACTAGTAGAAGATAAATTTACTTCAAAGATATGATGATTAATGTTGAAGTATGCTCAGAAGGTACAAGGTGGTTTTAACTTTCATGCAAGAAATGGATAGGACTCTTGGTCTATTTCAGTAAGAAAATATTCTATAAACTGCACAATGCAAATAATTCTTTTGATCTGAGAGCTATGTTAGCCAAATAATGTGTTACAATATATTAACATGAACGGTTAGTTGCTTATCTGTGTTCCCATGCCTCTGTTCGAACAAGATGGTATTGGAATACTCAAAAGTGACAATCATGAACCTATTTGTAAGATATGAGCTCAATAAATTAGCAGCAATGAAAACTCCACATGCAACAGAATTAGGCGAGGCGTTGGGATTTTTTGTAATGCTTAGCAACAATATATGCATTACCTTAAAAGGAAGATCTGTCCATATATGCAGATTGGCATATTTTATTATATACCTGTAATTTCAAATTTCCATTGCAATTCCTGTAATTGCAGATTGTATTAATTTAAGCATCTACTTAGGGGTTGGGGGGGGGGGGGATGTACCAAACTTCACGATGGCTGTTCTCGCCAGTGGTCATGGAACTGTTCCTACCTATGATGAACAAGCATTCTACAACAAGGTGGTTTATTTTCCTTGGTGGTCTATCCTAGGAACTAGGAATTCTTCTGTGTTCTCCGAGTTGATTCTTAGGCATGTGCAGACACTTTGAATTGTACAGCCTGGTAGCCCCTTGGGCATGCGATGCTGGCGGCCCATGAATGTGTCCACAATAGTTCCCCTTTTCCAGACAAACAACTGAACCCCCCCCCAGGATATGAGTGCACAAACTCCTCAAGCTGCTCTCAGCATCCCAGCCGATCCAATGCGCCAATTCCCACACGCTGGGGTTGGTACGAGCATGGACTTGGCACGAGTGGACACCACTTGGCAATGCATCTATGCATGCACCAGTGAGACCTATGGAGTGCCTTCAAAGTGCTTCAGCAAGGCCACATCACGTAGATGGTAATGACACTTGGCAAAGTAGTTTGGAAAGGCCTATAGATGCAAGATGCCAACTTACATGATGCTAGCCGATAGGCACGATGCTAGAGCCACGGCCACATCCAACCACCAACTATGAACATCGTGCTATCGATCATATGTAGCCTTCATAGTGTTTTGCATCAATAACAGTGTTCCCTAATTTTTTTCCAGCATCTCAGCACGTTACTTGAGTCAACTTTGATGTCTGAGCCACACCCAATCACCGACCATGAGCATCATGTTGTAGCGCATTCTATCATATGCAATCATCAGTGTTTGGCACCAATTATAGTTCTTCCTTGATTTCTTTCAGAAACTCATCATGTTCCTTGACTTGATTATCCACCGTAGCAATTGGAGTTGTCCCCAATTGATAGATGAGCATGGTGGGGAGATCACGGCCATAGACATCATGGAAAGACTTCGTGTGCACCTATTTCTAGTACGATGAATGTAGCAATACTCAGCCCATGGGAGCCATTGGAGTAATAAGTGAGACCGATCACCTGCCAAGCAACAAAGATACATCGCAAAAGTGCGGTCGTTCGTCTATTATCAGCTTGGTGCTCTCATGCGAAAGAGTTCGGTCCATATGTAGCTTGTGAAGAATGGTGATGATTGGATTAAGGTTCTTGACATTGGAGCTTGGCAACCCATTGCAAACAATATTGCCGTAGATCACCCATGCCATTGTCATACATGGAGAAGGTGATGAACTAGTCATACATGTAGAAGCGTTCCATTACCATTAGCACCACGGTCTTGCTGATGAGGGAAGCCCTCACTGAAAGCCATGGCAATATTCCTCCACACCGTGATAGTTACAAGCAGAGTGTGAAGAAGACCAGCAGTGTGTTAGCTTCTACGGCTCCTAAGATCACACAACCTGTTCACTAAACACATAATTTTGTGGCACTTCACACCAACACCCTTTTCCAAAAATTTAACACATTGCTTCAGTCTGACCAACACTGCACTATTACACTCCTTCTGCCTTGATACACCACCTCATCTTTTATAGCACAAGACAAGACAACCCTATGCCTTGCTCATGAAAACTAAGTCTTGATACACCACCTCATCTTTTATAGCACAAGACAAGACAATCCTTCTGCCTTGATACACCACCTCATCTTTTATAGCACAAGATAGACAACCCTATGCCTTGCTCATGAAAACTAAGTCTTGACTCACAATAAATCAAGATTTGACTTGCACCCTAATCTTGTTCTACTTGACTTAGACTAAGAAAATACTTGACCCACACTAACAGCGAGCAAACAGCAAGCAAGGACTACACTAACACAATCCCCCCCCCCCCGCCCCTAATTCTTGTTGGTTTTACCTAGGGGCTCATCCACATCTGGAATGGCATGGTGCAATATTGCCTCGGTCACCTTCTTGGTTGTTCACACTCGAAGTGACCAAACTCACAACAATTGTGGCAATCAATTTTTGACTTATCAAACTTGCCACGATACTTCTTGACACTACTTTTGCTGCTGGACCAATCCCTGCTCATCTTATCTTTAAAACCTATGGCCTCCCACTCAGCACGCGTGAGCCGCGGTTCAGCTTGCATGATCAGCAGCTGATGACCCCCACTATGCACGCACTCTTTGCTTCACTAACTGGTCAATTGCTTCACTCACAAGCTGATCAACACCGCAATACCACACTCATGCCTTGATGCACCACCTCTCCTTTTATAGCACAACACAACCCTTTGCCTTGCTCATGAAGACTAAGTCTTGACTCACACTAAGAAAAAACACTAACCACCAGCGAGGACTACACTAACAGAATACAAATGTTATCACAATAAACCAAGGTAGCTTTGGGAAGGGGAGTGTGAAGTTCTTGAACATGCCGGAGCCAAGAGACTTTAGCGACGGCATTAGCAATTGCACGGTACTTGTTGGGGGGATCACCACCTTACCCTAACGGGCCAATCCGGAGGAAATAGGCCCAACAAGCCATGAAGGAGGTGTCCCACACACCTGAAGGCCCAAGAAGAAGTACTTGGAGAGGAGCACTTGGCCCAACTAAGGCCCAATAAGGCCATGAAGAGGGAATTCAGCCCATAATAGCTAGTCAAGTGGCATGATTGTAATTGTCTAGAATGCCCCTGAGTAAGCGAGAATAGGGTGTGGGCATAAGTGTAATTTGAGGGGGCTGATAGTGACCATTAGGGTTGAGAGAGTCCGAGGCTATAAATACTCTCTCAACCCATCACATCAGACCTAGATTGTCTCCTCCTGTAACATCACCGTAATACATATGACAGCCCTCGTGAGGGGTCCTTCGTGACCCCCTCTTGCTCTCTGAAGTACCCCCCCCTTCGTAACTTATCTGTTCATTCCCTCTAGGCCTAGCCCAAGGGCCTCCGTAGTTCCGAAGCTCCTCTTCTCCACTCTTCGGAACATCCTTGGGCTGGCCCATCTCTCGTTGGTTGTGAGCCTTGCAACCACTAGAGCAAGACGGACAATTGTGGCATATGAAGGCGCACCTGCTCAATAGCATATGCTATATCCGGCCATGTGAAGGTGAGGTACTCTCTAGCAAAGCTGCGGAACTGAGTGGATTCAGACACCAAAGGGCCATCATCAGGTGCAAGCTTCGTTTTGGTGTCAACCGATGATGTTAGGTACTGCACGGCGGAAGCAAGAGAGGCTCAGGATGGAAAAAAGATACCATGAGAGAATTGAGTCACGTATAATTGACCTTGTATTGAATATGATCAAGGGTTACATATATAGCCTATGCCGAAGGGTCCTCAACGGCATGATAACGTAATATGAGGTGTTGGCCCTAGTACATATGTGACTAGGCGCACAGGGCAGCTATACAAGTCATTCTAACAGTATCTTGTAATGTCTATCTATATTTTTTGCTTCTATTAATCTGGTGTCCTGGTTTTGATAAGCATGCATGAGAAGGGAGCTTGTATTAGAAGTGGCATTTTATGACGTTTTGTTGCCCCATTGAATTCTTCGTGTTATTGTACATCTCAACATTATAACTTTTATTTTTTACATTTTCAGGTATTACTTAGCATATGACTTGGATCAATCTTACTTTATACTCTCAGTTTATGGGCTACAAAATGATGCAGTAAGACCTTAATTTTGGTGGATTTTTGTGAAAAAATTGTAAAATTCTGTTTTCCTTGATTGTCCGTGCACTATATTTAGTTTTCTTTTTTAGTTTAGTCTTTTGTTGCTTCGTGATTTTAGCCTGGACAAAACCATGATACAGATTTGATTTCCAAATACATATTGGGCTAAGTTTAGCTTTGGGCGCATTAGCTGTTTCAGTTGATAGTAACCAATAGCTGATCTATTTTAGTGAAAATTTTAGAATTAGATGGCACATCAAGACCATTTATGAAAATAGAAAAAAAAAGTCCTAGCATCTACAAAAATTATGTTCCTGGTACTTAAACTTATTGCTACTCTAAGGTGGAGTCAGTAGGTGCACTCTACGCTCCTAAGTCCAAACCATTGCGATTTTATTGTTTCAAAGTCTGCATTCCACATTCATGTATACTGCACCAGGAGATGACTAGTATCGAACTGTTTTCCAATGAGTTCCTAACACAAACTGACGAGTAGACTCATAAAATTTCCATACAGCTATTCTTTCCCATCAAACCATTGCTGGTATCTACTTCATTGTTTCAGAGTGTCTATGCTTAGACTCTACATATCTCCTGGAATTTAACTTAATATTGTATAATACCAACCATTATTATCAATTTTTGTTCGTCATACTCACCATGTGATACTAGTCTTGAAGTTGACTGGTATTTGGGCAGCTTCGCACGATATGGCATAGGCATGGTTGTGATGGGCCCCCTTCATGGGCTCAAGAGGCATGCCTCTGGAACTGGGCCATGCCTTTCCAACTAACAGCCCATGGTTGTCCTAGTCTATTACAATTGTGGGTGCTAATGGTGTAAAAGTGGTGGATAATAGGCAGCATTATGGTTCCAACTAATGACCTAAGGTTTTACATGCAATGGACTAGCCACAGAAGGTTGCCTTTCTAGTCTAGATTAGCCATAAATTTTATTTACATTAGTTTCAAATGTGTTGTATACGGTGCCACTTGTTATGCTATCGTGCCCAGACATAGCATGCCACTATTGGCCCGAGCATGGATCACTCCGAGCCGTGCACTCCTTGGGCCGCACCAAAAGTCATGGATCACGATCTGCTCCATTAAGCGCGGTCTATATGGCCACCTATATACATACCCAAAGAACTCATTAGAGAGACATTTTAGTGGGTTGGTGATAATTCTGGCAGGTCTTGGCATGATAAGGAGTTCTTATCTTGAAGCCGTAATATAAGATATTCAATTCTCTTGTTTCATACTTATGATCATAAGATTATTTCCAAATAAATAATTCTTTTCTTGGCCCTAAAAATGTCATCTCTTCCCTCCTTGGCCCTTTTTAGATTCACCATCTTATTTAAACTGAAACTCAATTTGATATTCTATTTGGCCTACTATCAAATTTGTTAGGTTATACCGTTTGTAGCAACCACAAAGGACTTTTATACCATCCTCTTGTATGACCACACACATAGCCGAAGGTAAAAAGAAAGGAAGAAAGCATCATCCGGTCAAGAGCATAAGGAGTTGCTGCCAACGTCACTTGCATAGAAGACCCGAGTGAATCGGCCAAGCAGGAAGCCAAGACGCCGCTGAGTGTGAGGGGTCTACAAGGACGGGCATGGCTGGGACGCCGCCTCCACGGCCTAGCGCAAATGCATGATGCTTGGCAATGGCCTCTTGTATGACGACACACATAACCAAAGGTAAAATAGAAAGGAAGAAAGCACCATCCGGTCAAGAGCATAAGGAGTTGGTGCCAACGTCGCTTGCATAGAAGGCCCGAGTGAATTGGCCAATCGGGGAGCCAAGACGCTGCTGAGGGTGAGGGGTCTACAAGGACGGGCATGGATGGGAGGCCACCTCCATGGCCTAGCACGAATGCATGATGCATGGCAATGGCTAGGGTAGGCTCTAATGAAAACAGAGCTCGATCCGGTATTCACACGGACTTGACATGAACCTGATACTCTTGACCCTGGTAATGAATCAGTCTGATGTCAGCTCAACCTTTCAATTCCTTCTCGGCCTCCCACAATCCTGCTTGTAGTTGATGTATGGCTCGGTCTTCATGGTGGATTTGGGGATGAAGGCGACGGCATCACCCGTGGAAGCACGATCCGACAGCGGAGGACGATGGCACCTATCGTGGCACCTATCGCTGATCTACGTTCGCACAATGAAGAAGAGTTGATGATGGTAAAGAACTGCAGGAAGCATCTTGAACAACACCAGCAAAGATTGAAGCCAGCAAAAAAAAAAAACCCTCTAACCTAGCTGTTACCATGTTATGAATAGCACTAGTATTGAATTTTAGTTATATATATGGGTACATGAGTGTGAATACAAATAGGAAAATGACTACAACAAAGACTCCTAATAAGACTCCTATATCCTTAAAATGTTCTCCCTCTAGGCTACCGAAGGTCCAAGTCAAGAAGAGCAGCCCAAATATAAGTTAGATTATATAGCAGGAATGGGCTCATGTGACTCGTGTACAATCTTATGATTGAGTTACTTATTCACCCCGAAAGTAGCAATTAAGCAGCATAGTATGGTCAATTGTACACGGAGCAGCATGAATATGCACTTTTGAAATTTTTGTAGTAACAAATATATTTTTGAAAATGAAACAACATATTGCTCCTGATGGAAATTCGAAAAGCACATACTCATGCTGTTGAGGTTTCCAAATTACTTCCTCCATTCAGATATTGATGTCCTTTAGGACAAGAGTTGCACTGGTTGTTGGTCAGTTTTTCCTGTCAGAATGACAGGTTGTAGTATAGCAGATTTGGCACCAGAAGTGTTCAAACATGTCACCACTCAAAGCATTTAGGAGAGAACGGTTGAGCAAGCACTGCAGCTCAACTCTTGGCCATTGTAGGTGGCTTATCCTATGTTGGCCTCATGGAGTATTTTCATCTCTGGGACCTCCTGGGAGAGATTATGCTATCTGAAGAGGACCACCACACCTGGCGCTTTTAGGCTTCAGGAATTTGCTCTACCAAGTCTGCATACAGGGCTTTCTTTGTGGGGTCTATACAGTTTGATCCATGGCGTAGGCTCTGGAAATCTTGGTCACCTGGTAAATACAGTTTGTGGGGTCTATCAAGAACAAGTCTTGGATTGTGGGATGCCATGCCATGAGGGGTCCTCCCCACCCGGTGCAGTGTCCGCTATGTGATCATGAGGAGTCGATCCAACACCTACTCACATGCTGTGTGTTTGCTAGAGAATTCTGGTGCCGGGTATTAGCACCGTTAGGCATGTCGCAGGCTGCCCCTTCAGTGAGCCATCAAACAAGCAAGGAGCACAGGAAAGGCATAATCTCGCTGATCATCCTTGGCGCTTGTATTATTTGGAAACACCGTAATGCGTGTGTTTTTAGGGCACCAGTGCCAGGCTTTGTGAGCTTGTTAAGTCTTTCAAAGACCATCATCTTTGGTGTATGGCTGGCGCTAAAGGTCTTGGTGCTCTAGGTCTTGGGGTTGCCCAGATCAGGAGCTAGTAGTTTTCAGGTCAAGGGGTCGTTTTTTCTATTTGTTTTATCAGGTGCTTGTGTTTTTTAGTGTATCAAGGCTCTCTCAGCTTGGTCCAGGTTGGTAGAGTTCTATGGTATTGGACAGTTTTCTCTTCTATTTATATGAAGAAACACAGCTCTCCTGTGTTATCGAGAAAAAAAAGAATGACAACATTTTCGGAATGGAGGAGTGCATATTAACTAAATTCCATGGCGAATAAGGAATGTTGGCCACAAGAAATGCTGCCATGGGTAAAGTGACTTGTATTATCCAATTTTAACACTGCGATGACCAATAAGGCAAAGAAGTAGTGGTCGTTAGAGAACTTGAATTTTTTTTTCTGGCCGATAAAGAACCAGAAGTTTTCTGATGTCGACCGAGGACTTTCCTTTTTAGTAAAATGGAAGGGAGGTTGGAGGGGGTGCGTGACTACCATGATGATTATCATGTATCAAGTACACTATTAAATAGAGTATGCTCAAGGTGATTCATGTGGCTTTCTGGTTAAAGATAGTGCTGCTGCATTGGTCACGAAACAATGAGAATACTCAGCTTTTGTTTTGTTCCATTCCTTTATATTGCCACAGATTCTTTTTCTATAGCTCATGGTTTGGCAAATACATACTGAATATTTGGATGAGACATGTAGTAAACAATACAGCTTTGCTAACTTCAGTCTTTTCTGTCATAGATTAAAGAGGGTGATCGAATTGTAGTATTTGAACCATATTACAGAACCCTGGAGACTTTATGGAAAAATAAGGTACACTTTTGAAACCACGTTTTTTACATCTAGTGATATGCAGAGGACATTATGTTTCATGCACTGTACTGCTATTGATATGCAGAAGAAATTATGTTTTATAAATTTATTCTCTAAAAATCGGTATACGGCCCATCATAGTCATACATCCTGCCTGTTGCCTGGAAGTTGAAATTATTTCTTTTTCTCATGGGTGGCACATGCAACGTGTATTCTCAAATTATTCCCTTTGCATGTGCTATCTCCAGTCAACGCATCCCTTTTTCCAGGCAAGAGGTTGAAATTGACAAAGAAAATCAAATGAATAATTGGCCCATGATATCATATATTAAACAAAAATATTACTTGGGTTTTCTTTGCCATTTCTTTCGCAGAAAAAGTAACATGTGGAATACGGTATGGTACTTGCACAACTGCTCTTCGTTCTGATGCCTGATCCATTTGGGTCGCCTACACCAATTTGGCTGACTTTTTTTTTGGCAAATTCATATCACATTGGTACTTTGCAAAGAACCGTGCGTGCCGCACGGTACCAATTTGGCTGACTGAGGGCTCCAACTAGACTAGCCCATAATGCATAGACCTGTTCTTTTTCTTGTGCATTAGATTTCTGTTAATGAAGAATGTACTGCTACGTTCGAAATTATTACCGTCGTTGACTTTTTTTGTTAGGTTTGACCATTCGTCTTATTTGAAAAGTTTTAGAAAATATCATATATTTTGTTGTATTGTGTTTTATTGTTAAATAAAGTTGAAATGTAATGTATGACTTTTTATATTTAAATAAAATAAATGGTTAAACGTAACGAAAAAAATTAACGTGACAACAATTTAGAAACGGAGTATCTAAAATGAGAAAATGAACCTGGTTTATATAATCATTTTATAAGTGGAAATGTTAAAAGCAGATCAAGATTTATTTTTTAAAAACATAATGATTGATATAGTTGTATTCTTGATTTTATGATACATGGTGGAAGAAACAATAATGCAGGCCTAGGTTGGTGATGCGAAGATGTAATAAGTTACATTCTTGTTGCCAAACCGTATTTACATATGCACATCTTATTTTGCTAACAAAATGACAATAAGCTATTTATTACTTGTTATACTATATTTAATCTTACTGGTTCCTTTCTTTGATGGCATACAGCACTACCAGTTCAAATCAATACGAGTTGACTTTCCAGAACAAATTCTGATTAACGAGGAAGAACCAGCCCCTCACCATGTTGCTCGGGCTTCGATCCATGCACACAACAAATCATGAATTTTTTTGCCAAAGAAAATGTCAATGTTTTTACACCTATTTATATCTGACATGCCGGTGTGCAACTAAAGTAAATCGTGTCAACCATCTAGTATTTGTATAAATTTGGTGTTTCGGTTGGTGTTTCTCTTCCATTTGATGACCTTCGGCATTCTGGTTACAATGTGTTCTTTTCTTGTCATGTATTTCATTAATAAAGACCAATATATTTCGTCGTGGTCGTCTCTTGTGGTGTCACTTCGTCAATTTGTCACCGATTAGGTTGTTTGGTTACGATCCGAGTTTGGCTACGATCCTTCTTTGAGTGAGATTAGTTGTACGCTTTATTCTTAAAACCCTATATGTATTGCCTTTCGACGAGAAAACTTGCCTGTTCCGGACACCAGAACGAAGCTATGATGGCATCTAAGGGCATGTACAACCCAAAGACGGAGTCATCAATGATATAGATAGATGAATAGACATGTCGTAAAAAAGACTATCTAATTGTCTACAGACAAATATAATATTATATATGTAACTAAAGATCAATGATAAATAAATTTATGTATATTATTGTGTGGCTATTTGATAGAAAATATATAAGCATACTCCCTCCGTCTAGAAATGTAAGGGTTTGTTGACTTTCTAGTTATAACTTTGACTATTCGTCTTATTCAAAATACTTATAAAAATACAAAAATAAAGAAGTTATACCTAAAATATATTTAGGACTAAAATAAACTATTGCAAAATAAATAATATTTTTATAAATTTTTTGAATAAGACAGATAATTACAAAGATGATGCTTGAAAGTCAACAAATGCTTCCATTTAGACAACACGTGAACGACGGGTTTGATAGAAAATATATAAGCATAGACAATACGTGAACGACGGAGCTGGTCGGAGGAGTTGCAGCCGTCCATGTCGTCAGAAACGCAAACGTAGGCTAGGGGAATCTTACTTGGTACTGTACGTGCGACGTGGATTATTACGGTCCAAGTATTTCTTTGAGGCAATCTTATCTGAACTCCATCGTTTCTTCCCCATTCAACCATCGCTCGAATAGCTCTCTCTCTCCCTCTCCCCTCTCTCTCACACACAAAGCAGCACTCTTGTTCAGCGCCGCCGGCCGTTGAGATCCGACGCCCTCCCCTTCCTTCTCTCTCCTCTCGCGGTGGAAGCGGCAGTGCCGAGATCCGCATGCGCCTCCCGTCGAGGAGATTCCTGATGCTGCCCGCCCTTAGTTGGTTGTTGGCCGGCAACGAACCGAGCTCCAAGCCATGGCGCTGATGAACCAACCTCAAGTAGTTGTTCCTCCGCCAAGAAGAATAAGCAGAAAGATATGATAGGCATATATGGGTTTGGCGGGGAAAATTTCCGCATGCGCGGCTGGGTGAGCGAGAAGAGCGCGCAGATGGGTAAGGGAGAAGAGCGCACAGGATCCGGCAGGGTGTCGCTTGTTGAAGACGACCCCCAACAACGGGCGCTCCGTCGTCTGCTCTACCTAGGACAACGGGACGGGCGCGTCGCCTCGCGAGTCCTGTCTGCGAGCGTTGCCAGGGGTTCTGCGGAAAAAGGCAAAGATAGAGACGTGATTACCGCCCGCGTTGTACATGCCCTAACGACGCTAACGAAGCCTACGAATCGTTGCATACACCTTAGGTTAGCTTGTTATTACTAAAGAAATCTGTTTTGGTACTTCCCAAGCATTTTTAATGCACTTGTAACCTTAAAATCGAGCTCATATTGTCTCACATGGCGGGCGGCGGCGTGTGCGAGCGACAGGGAAGAAGACGACTCCCCTCGTGTAACATGGGCTGTAAGCTGCATTCGTCGGATTTCAGAAATAAACATACCTAGTAATTTGGATCATCATGTGTTGCAACTTCCATAAAATTTTCCAATGCTGCACCTGATCCCCCATTTAAATTTTGACTTTTGTTGGTGTGCTAAGCGTCAGACGAATGAACACGCTTAACCCACCGAACACAACAAACACGATACTAGAGGAACAATGAAATAAATGGCGAGGTAACAACTCTTAATAGCAAGTTAACTCAAAGATTATATGTGTCTCTTTAGAGGGCCTTGGTCTCTTTTTATAGTCCTGGAGAACCGTAACTTTACATGACCATTCCACCCTCGGTCAATCGCTCTCGGTACAACTAAAAAGCGAGTAACCCTAGATTAGCCCTAAGGGCATTCCGGTCTTCATGCTTGGATCCGGCAGCTCTACCCTAGCCGGGCGCCCGGCTAGGAAACGCCATCGAGCGAAGTCTCGTCGGGACACTTCGCTTCGTCCCTAGGCTTTGCCCCCCCCCCCACACACACACAAAAAAAACACCGAGGGATAATCACGTTGCCTTCGCTACGCAATCGCATGCTACTTCGTGTCGCCCCTGCTCAGGGCGGCTTGTGTCCTCCCTTCGTTGGGTCCTTCGCTTGGTTCCCTATGCAAAAACGATCGGGTCAACATTAGGGTTAAGGGGAGAGGCGTGCATCCCCCCCCTCTCCCCACGAGATGGGCTCCGATTCGAGCCCCCAACACTAGCCCCTTGAGGGACAAGCTTGTACTCCGACAAGTGAAGTCACTCAAACTTCACTTGAGCGCGGATGAACCATCAAGGCGACGGGGAAAACACCACTCCCAGATTTGGTGTCGAGGTTTTTGCTTTGGGCAACTTTCGGAAGCTAATCTTCGTGATAAGATTTTGTTTCCGGACCCTTGGTCGAGCTTGGTTCTAGTGGGCTTGACCGGGCTTCTTACCCCTTACGGCCTTACACTTCTTTTCCTAGTGTTTTTCAAGAGGCTCGATGTGGACTAGGGTCCCGATCTTCCGAAAGGTTCGGATAACTCTTGATTTGGCGAAGATGTGACACACGTCGATCCGGCTCCTAAACAACACGTTCGAACCCCGCAATCGCAGCACCACGTCCTCTATGGTTATCAACCGGCGTTGCATGGTTGACCTCGCCTGAAGGCTAATCCCTGCCTGCGAATCAAGAACACAAGCAAGAACAAGAAAGAACGCAACCAAATTTGCAGATGTATGATTAATCTCACAAGTTGGGGTCTCACAAACCGATGAACGGTGAAACTGTCTAAGCAGAATAATCTAAGCAAAACCCGAACCCTAAGGAAGGGGCGGCGGCTGCTTATGAGGTCCCTAGGGTCGTCCATCTCCCCCTGGACGCAGCCCTAAGTGGGCTTAACAAAATACACGGCCCAAAGGCCAAAAGACGGTGGTGCAACACCGGGACAGTTTCTGGACGTCTTAGGATTTCGAAAATTCCCGACGACTCGGGATGAATTTGGATATGAGACCAGCGCTAATGGAAAGGTTATCAAATTATCTTTCCATCCATATAAAGAACGTCCCAAACGTACTTCGTATGCGACCAGGGCGTCCGTTTTGGTGCAGGCTGTTTCTGGACTCCGAAACAGACTCAAAGTCGACTTTGTTTGGGCCTCCAACTTGACATGGACGTCCTTGCTGGCCCTCCGCGCCTCTAACATCCTCCTTAACCATATTATCATCATCTCCATAATTTCTAACAATAATTAACTCATTAGGTAGTAATATATTCTCAAATATAAATAAAGAGATCATTAGGAACATGCTCACCCGTAAATTCAATTGTCGTGCTCTAGTTTTTGTCCTTGAATTATGTATATGTATTGGAGGAGTGTTGGTTATATCCGAGGGTGTGATGTCCTCATCATCCTCCCCTTCTTGATGAAAAGCCGTCCTCGGCGTCGTTGGTGCTTGAATGATTATTTTGAAGGATATCATTTCCTTATTGTTCTCCTCTCCTTGAAAAGAATCTGTCCTCGGTTTGACCAAAGTTGTAGAAGATATCGTAGATGAAAACCACCAATGCTCCCCTTCTTGGAAGATAGCCTGTTTCGTGAAAACAAAACTTGGTGCAGTTGACATGACGTGTTCAATGATAGTGGAGACTGTTAGTTGATTACTTTCTTGCACAACACAAGGTAGCTTTGGATGTGAGGTAATATAAACTCTATGTACCATATACACACCATTATGATCATATTTGCCTATAGCATGAAAATTGTTTCTTGTCAACAAAGGCAATTCAGATTCGGAAAATATTCTCCTCTCTATAGAATTTAAATCACAAAGAGAGTCAAATTCAATATAACCCAAAGTGTTTAGAGAAGACAGCAATCTTCGCTCATCATTTTCACAAGTAACGGGAATCAAATGCTTAATTTCAGCATAAGCATCTGAATCAAAAGAACAAGTATCAAGTACATGCATTTATTGTGGCAAAGGTATAAGTGAAGCACTAGCACACAACACCTCTTTATCACAAGGAACAACATGGAAATCAACTTGTGACAAAGGTAAATAAAGAGAAGGTTCCACTAGAAGTTGCTCTATATTAGCATGATTGGTGGAAACATTCAGCACATGGAGAAATCTCTCACCTTTACTAAGTATAGAGTGATGTTCATTACCTTTTCTATCAATTTCAGTAGATGATGTAAATGCATGAAGAAACGATGGGTTTGAAGGAACACATGAGGCCATCAGCACCTTGGTTTCTTTCACTTCATCTTTGTTTTGTATATGCTGCAAGATATTAGCTCCAACAAGTGGCATGGAAATATGTTGTTCTTCTATCAATTCAGATTAAGATGAAAGTGTTGGATCATATAAAACCCCCCATTCTTTTCTAAAAGGCTCATTCTTTCTCCTCTCAAATCTTTCTAGATCAGCTTCTAAAATTTCAGCAGCACTCATAGGTTTAAGAATTATTTTAATGCCATTATGTTTAAAAGAGTATCTACTAGTAACAATATTGTGCAGAACATTGTTTCTATCAATCCAAAGTTTACCTAGCAACAAATGACATGCTTGCATAGGCACTATATCAAAATCAGCATAATCCTTATAATTACCAATAAAAAAATTGATACGTGCAATTTTTGTTACCTTAATCTTCTCACAACAATTTACCCATCGAATATAGTATGGATGTGGGTGCGGTTGTGTGATCAAACCAAGCTTCTCGACCAACTCAGCACTTGCAATGTTGCGGCTAGTTTCACCATCAATTACGACACGGCAACGTCGATTCATCACAACAAAGAAAGTTTGGAATAAATTATTGACTTGATTTTGCTCCATCTTCTCCATTTGAGAACTCAACACTCGTTGTGCTAGAATCCTCATATCATCACCTATCATTGTTAGCAGCAAACAAGAAAAAACACGAAGTATATTTTCCTATCACTACTATATATGAACAGTGAAAACTCTCAATATGCAAATGGAAGCATCTAACCAAGCTCTTACAAGGTTCTTACTATCAGCAAAGCAAAGGATATCTGGAGAGTGTGAGCCAACAATTGCGAGGGTCAAAATCTGTGATTGTTCAGAAGGATATGTGTGGAGTTTGGATAGGCAAAATATAGTAGCAAGGAATTGCAATTTTCAATTCAGAATTGCAAAACTGAATAATAGTCCCAATCTAGTCTATATTACCAGTCTAAACTTATCTCGGATCTAGTTTAAGCAAACAATATCACAACTCAACTCAAGGGACTCAAAAGGATGAAACAATTCTGATAATTTTCTTTCTTTCCTTTTTACTCTCGTTCTTCTCTCTCTTTTTTTTTTGGTGTGGCTTTTTCTTTTCTTTTCTTTTTTCACCTTTCGGCCTTTTACTTTTCTTTTTTTCCTTTTAGAACAGAACTGCAGCAAGAGCTAGCTACTCTATAACTCAAATGAAGCATCTAAACATGAGCTCATAACGTGGAGGGAAAAAGAAAATCTTTCCTCTCTTTTTTCTTTTTTTTTTTTGCACTCAAAATTGGAACGGATGCTACTTGTTCTCTCCGCAAACTATTGAGAACTCAAGAGCATACCCAAAACTAGACCGTGAACAAGTTCAAGCGGAAACACAACGACACAACAGGGACTAAAATTCAGAGACACAATCTAAAAATGAAAAATTGCGAGGCACAAAGGGGATATAGGACAGCAGATACACAACGAATAACTATTTTTGTAGGGCAATTTTCTGTAGTTTAGGACGAAACAAAATAACGAGGATAGGGGAACCTGACGGTGCACCGAAGCTCCGATTACCACTTGATGTGGACTAGGGTCTCGATCTTCCGAAAGGTTCGGATAACTCTTGATTTGGCGAAGATGTGACATACGTCGATCCGGCTCCCGAACAACACGTTCGAACCCCACAATCGCAGCACGATGTCCTCTATGGTTATCAACCGGCGTTGCACGGTTGACCTCGCCAGAAGGCTAATCCCTGCCTGCGAATCAAGAACACAAGCAAGAACAAGAAAGAACGCAACCAAATTTGCAGATGTATGATTAATCTCACAAGTTGGGGTCTCACAAACCGATGAACGGCGAAACTGTCTAAGCAGAATAATCTAAGCAAAACCCGAACCCTAAGGAAGGGCGGCGGCTGCTTATGAGGTCCCTAGGGTCGTCCATCTCCCCCTGGACGCAGCCCTAAGTGGGCTTAACAAAATACACGGCCCAAAGGCCAAAAGACGGTGGTGCAACACCGGGACAGTTTCTGGACGTCTTAGTATTTCGGAAATTCCCGACGACTCGGGATGAATTTGGATATGAGACCAGCGCCAATGGAAAGGTTATCAAATTATCTTTCCATCCATATAAAGAACGTCCCAAACGTACTTCGTATGCGACCAGGACATCCGTTTTGGTGCAGGCTGTTTCTGGACTCCGAAACAGACTCAAAGTCGACTTTGTTTGGGCCTCCAACTTGACATGGACGTCCTTGCTGGCCCTCCGCGCCTCTAACATCCTCCTTAACCATATTATCATCATCTCCATGGTTTCTAACAATAATTAACTCATTAGGTAGTAATATATTCTCAAATATAAATAAAGAGATCATTAGGAACATGCTCACCCGTAAATTCAATTGCCGTGCTCTAGTTTTTGTCCTTGAATTATGTATATGTATTGGAGGAGTGTTGGTTATATCCGAGGGTGTGATGTCCTCATCGAGGCTCACTTTGGTTCTTGCGGCGCAACACGTTGGCCTTTTATCGGTCACGTCGTCGCCTCGTTTGCTCATTTTACCCGATGTCTATATAAGGGCACCGTGGTGAAAAAGTTGAGACTCCTGGTCAAAAATCTCTTTTAACCTAAAGCTTCTTCGACTCCTCGCCTTCGTCAACTCGTCTACTTGCTTTGCTTGCCCTCTGTTCTTCTTCACCTTGCTCATGTAAGTTCTTTTATTACTTCACATCTCATGCTTTTGCACTAGCTTGCGCTTGTTCTTTTCTTTAGCTTCGCGCTTGCGTTTGATCGGGTTTACTTGGTGTTGTATGCTCTCTCGGATGGCTCTCTGCAGGGTGACAAATACTCCAATGCGTGATGATACTTCGGCCAACCTCGAAGCTGCGGTCGACGGGGTGAATGCCGACGCCGAGGTTCCGAACATTGGCTCCGTCCGGTCTCAAGAGTGGCGGCTTCGCACTTCCTGCTCGGAGGCAACTTACTCCGAAGATTAGAGCGGTGACTCAAGCATTGGAAACGACGAAAGGGGCGTCGATGCGGATAATGAGAAGGGCGAACAGACTGGTGAGGCTAGTGGCGATGGCGAAGATGAGAAGGCTCCTCTCGATGACGCCTCCGCCGAATCCTATGGAACGAAGGTCGAAGATGGTGCTACCTCGCGCAGCGGTCGTTCGGAGCGGATGAAGGTTCCCGGTCCCTGCACTTTTCAGATTGAGCCTTCGTTATGACCCCTAAGCATGTTAAGGAGTCGGTTGATGCTTGTCTAATATCGGGGTGCCGCATTCCGGTCGGCGAAGAAGAGTTACCGTCGAGGGAAGATGAAGTTGTTGTTTTTCGCGACTACTTCGTCACGGGGCTTGTGATTCCCTGCTAGCGGTTTGTGCTCGGTGTCTTGGATCGTTATCGCATTCGGTTGCACGAGCTGACGCACTATCGGAAAAGAGCCCTGCAATAACGGGCGTTTTGGCCCTGCAATAGCTGCCATTCCGGCGCTATTACGCACACGTTATTGCAGGGTCCGATCAGCAATAGCGCCCATGGGCGCCCGCTATTGCAGGGAACCCTTCAATAGCGGGCACGGTGATGTCATACGCCCGCTATTGCAGGAGACCCTTCAATAGCGGGCAGCTGACATCAGCCTGGCCGCTATTGAAGGGTCACCCTACAATAGCGGCCAGATGACATCACGAAGGCCGATATTGCTGTGTGACCCTTCAATAACGGGCAGATGACATCACCGTGCCCGATTTTGCGATGGTTTTGCCAATATCGTGCACGATGATGTCATCTGCCCGATTTTGTTGGCCTAGACAAGCAATATCGTCTAGTGACATCATCTTGTCCGATATTACTAGTATTTTCCGAACTGAAACAATTATTGCTATTTATTTTATTTTCCAGGTGACAAATTCAAATATTTTTACAGAACTGAAAATACATTCACACTATATACGCAAGACCATAGAAATAATCATTAAAGCATTTATATGTACATACAACATAGTTGTCATTCATTTCACAATATCCACATACATATACATCATGTTTCTAATACATAGTATTCATCCATCAAAACACAACAAAATTACAATTTATCCGGCCACTTCGGCTCTAGTGCCTTCAATCTCTGCTCCTCTGTCTTTGAATTTTGCACAATTGCATCTTGGTGGCCCTTTTGACCGCTGTAGCTATACAAGTCTTCATGCATTGCAACATCACTTAGAGGATCAAAATACCTGCCTCTTTCATTACAAAACTCACGAATCATGAAGCGGAGGAGTTTGGCTGCAATGAGCTCGAGCGTGCTTTCTTCTAAGTAGGAACCTGTTTTTGGCTTTTCATAGCGTTGCTGCCACAAATAAATTATGGAATTAATACATGTTTGTTAAGTAATATAAAACTAATATACTAATGCAAGAAAATACACACTAAATACTTACATCTTTCCATGGGACCGGTTCTTCCGTAGCGAATGTAGTATATTCCCTCGTTTCCGACGCTTATGTATTTGCACACATAGTAGCCACGGGTCACGGTCCCAGGACGCTGTTTTGAACACTTTACAAAACAAGGAAATGGTTAAAGTTACTTTACAAATAGAGACATTAATTAATTGAATAAAAGAAATGACCATGATATGAGATAATAGTACCGGATAATGCGTTTTGTATCCAAGGTTGGTCCGTTTGGGATGAGGGTCACCACCAAGCTCGAGATAGTATTTATAGGCACTATAAAAAAGCAAATGAGCAACGAGCATAATGCAATCTATAAAAAATGATAGTTCATTGAATATCTGAAATTACCTATTAAGGGTGTCCATGAAATCCTTATACCTCTTAGGATCATAATCCAAAGAGTCAAACACCCAAACTCCCGCGAGTTTCGGATGTATCATGAAAGCAATCCAATGGTCACTATAAAATATATCATTATGTTATTATCTAATTGAAATAATGATTTGCACAAGAAGTAGCAGCTTACGAAAACTTACTCAAAGTTATATGGAGCCATAATGCATCGTCTCTCTTTCCATTCGTACATGCGTCTCCCAATGTAGGTTGCTATACATCTCCTTGCATCCTTAACCGCTTGAACATGTACTTGTTGCCTTCCGGCCTTGGTCACCTTCTTTCCGACCAACAGGGGATGATTATCGGTGATCTTTGGATTCATAGCGCTTTGGCTAATGGCGGTTGGGTTTAGATATCCGACTTCATTTGAGGCACCGGAGTGATGACACATTCCGAGCGATGAAAAAGGGTAGTCGATTGAATTCATGTGCCATTTGCTTGGAAATATAATAAAGGTGGAAAACACTTACAGGCACCGGACGGTAACGAGAGTGGCATCCATGCGTTGGAGACGGTACAGAGCATGGATCTCCTCAAAAGGCACATTTAAGTCAAAATATCCCTCTTGTCCAAAAACCTCTCCAGGGATCCTTGTCGCGATAACTTGGACACCCTTACTGCATGCATTTAAGTACCATGGATGAAAGTACTTAAATATCCATGGCTTCTTTTTCAATACATCTGCTGGTAGTAGTGGCATGCCATGCTTATAGGTAGGGAAGTCTTCTTGTGTGAGATCCCAACCTCCTTCCGGGACGCCGGGAGGCGGAACAGGAACATGTGGGACCACTTCCTTATTCTCGCTCCTATATGCTGCCGCCACGCCTTTATGCCATGTTGCGACTGCATGCCAAGTCGTTAATATATCGATAATCGTATACATAGTCGTGAATTCATAAGTACTACAAAAGTGTACTTACTTATTTCCGCGCTAGATAACTCCTTCCTCGGAGGCGGAGGTGGAACAGGCTCGATCAAAGGTTCACCGTTATTAGGCGGGGTGGACGAGCTACGAATCGCCCTAGCCCCTTTGTCACGTGGTGTCGCCGGAGCCGGAGTCGATGTTGTTCGAAGGAGAGCTGCCTCATTCCCAACATCCGGACGAGGCGGCGTGGAGAAGCCATGTTCCGGAGGGATCCGGTCGTCATGCGTCGGAGAAGGCCGAGGTGAAGGTAGTGGCTCAAAAGAAATCTCAGGGTCAACCGATGCTTCTTGAGTAGGAGGAGGCGTAGGTGCGAGCGAAGAATGCGCTACAAGAACGACAATCTCGCGTCGAAGCCAAAGGATGATATGATTAATCGCATCCTCGAGTGTCTCAATACCATCATCCTCCCGTGGATAATCAAGGTCGCAAGCAAGATAGTTGTCCCGAACCTTGATAACTTGGACTCTCGCACACTCTTGCGGAATTGGTTCATCGTTAAATGTACGTCCAGGGATCGCAATGCCCTCTCGCTACCTTGACGGTCTTCCCTCTCTTGCCGAGCGTCATGTGCAGCTCACAAGGTGTATTCTCCGTGATGTCATCCACGGGGTACCTGGTGGCATCGAGCGCGGAGCCATGATCGCTTGGAGGCCGAGCATACGGACTTGGGTTGTCAATGTTGAGTTGAAATTCCGGTACCACGATAGGTTGCATGACAGCTTGAGGATTATTCTTCATGAATTCGTAGAAGTTTTTACCCACCATTCATGATCGATACCCTGTTGCTCTCGTGGCCCGCACCTACTACATTCTTCACTCGTGGCAGCAGACGACACTTCTTTCAATCGTGCCGGTGAAGAGACCCCTCTTGTACGACCCCGATGTTCATCGGTCCCGATGGCAACGATCAACTCATCCGTCCGTGGATTGAGAGTACCTTCCTTCTGTTGGGCGGCTACTTGCTTTGCTTTTTGCAAGACTTCGGTAACCCCGAGCTTTTCGGCACCAGCTGCCCATCAGCGAGTGGACTTTGAACGCCCAAGCACCCAATTTCGGGTTCGTTCACCGCATCCTTCTAACGGGTCCGGGATTCCAGCTTGTCGGCGTTGTTCTTCCATACTCCTCCATTTCTTCACTTTAGCCTTGTATCCTCCTGGTCCCAGATTAGGACGCAACTTGTTCTTTCTACTCAACCTTTGGAAAATCTCGCTCTTCTGTTTAGCATCGTCGGAGGAGACTTTCTCGACGAACGAGTTCCAATCATTAGGTGTGATAAAACCGTACTTCGGAACGGTGTGAGACCTTTCGGACAAACTTCGTATTAAGGGTTGTCCTGAATGTCCTTAGGCACCTCCCCATGGTTTTCGGAGTAGCATTTTTGGCCCGCTCGGAGACTTCGGGTGGAAAAATGTAGGCTCTACTCAAGTTCTCCCATAACGTGTCCTTTTCACCGGTCGGCACGTCAAGCCAGCTGTCGTACTTAATGTTGATTGCGGTTCGGACTAATACACCACAATCATTGCGCCGGTTCGTGTTAACGCCTTGAGGCTCAAGCTGGAGCCCCATCCTTGTCTATTGCCGTAACGGCTTGAACGGCAGTATGCAGCTTGTTTGTATTTCTTTGCCCTTTGTTCCGTCTTTCTACGGTGGACGCTGTTGCAGCAGCGGCCTCGACAATGTTGGAGGAGCATCTTCAAGAAATAAACGTCGAGTACTACGACGTGTTTCAACAACCTATTGAAAATATAGTTAGAGGACGTTTTAATTAACCAATAATTATTGTGCATGAAATATGATTTTGACGATGCGATACCTCATCATCTACGTCATCGTTTGGGTTGTAATCAGGATCAGGTTGCTCAACCCGTTGCCTTTTACCGCAAGGAATCTCGAGAGGAGAAGGTTCCTCAAACGATGTTGAATGATCGGAACCGTTCTCCGATTCATGCGCCGACACGGGGCTCGAACAGGTTCAGCTTCTTTGCCTTGATCCATTGTTAAGCTTGCTAAAAGAAAAAAATAGATACGCATATTGTGAAGCTTCTTTACGTTGATAATACGTAAGAATATCGCTACAAAGTGTTTAAAAAGGCCGTCAATTAACGGCTCTCACTATTTAAAAAGGCCATCAATTATTGGCGAGAGACAATTAAAAGAAAAAAAAAGAAAGAAGGAATAGCATCGGAATCATATAGTAGAGGAGGTAGACGAGATAGAAGGACATACAATGTAGAACAGTTTCATAAGAAAGGCAGGTGCACACTATGCAATGCATACCACAATTTATACGACCTCGGGATATATAGGTCGGGATACTTGGGTATCCTCCGGAAAATCAAATACAATGTGCCATACATATCACAAAGATAATCCGGAGAATACCCAAGCATCCAACCATGTCTACCCCAGGTCGTACGAGTTGCGGTATGTCTTGCATTTTATTGTACCAACCTTCCTAATGAAACACACCCTACATTCTACATTCTTCCACCCCATCTACCTCGTCTCCTATTAAAAGTCATCATCTGCCGGAAAGATGCTCTCGGTGCGGGTTGCCGAATAAACGGCCATCCAACGCTATCATTAAGTTCATCGACTCGTATGGCAACTTGTTTCCAACATCCGAGGATGCGGTCCATGCTGCCACGCTCATCTCACTTAGCCCGCTTTCATCATCGAGCATGGCTAGACCAAGGAGAGGGACAGAGAGAGAGAGAGTAAAGATAGGATAAAAGAGAGAAAAGAGAAGAAATAGAGGAGAAAAGAGAAGAGAGTAGAGAAGAGAGAAGAGAAAATAGTTTTTATTTTAAAAAGGTGGTCTAGCCATGAAAGAGAGGAAGAGAGGAGAAAAGAGAGGAAATAGAGGACAAAAGAGAGGAAAGAAAGGGAAAAAAACGAGAAGAGAAAATAGTTTTTATTTTAAAAAGTGGTCTAGCCATGAAAGAGAGGAAGAGGAGAAAAGAGAGGAAATTGAGGGCTTATGAAAATATAGAGGAAGAATAGGTGCAACATAGACGAGTTATATATATTCTTACGACCTACATTGCCTCAATATATCATCAATCATCGATCAACGAGAATTCAATGAGGAGAAAAAAACAGTCATATGTGACTGAATCGGGAAACAAGTAAGCGAGCATGACCGCAAGCGATCGTATGTGGCAAGCACAATTATCATATTTGATCACAAATAGCAGGCTACCAGCTAGCAGAATATAGCAGGGCTACCGGGCAAAATATAGCACTGAACATGTTTGATAAATGGCATTGAACATGTTTGATAAATAGTAGGGCTACCAGAGGTAGAACATGTTCAATGCTATTTATTGATAAATAGCAGGGCTACCGAGCAGAACATGTTCGGTGCTAAGCAATAGAAAGCAAGCAGGGCTGCTGTTTATCGAACAGATGACAGGACATCTATCATATGAGATCGAACATCGATCTGTTATAATCCTAGGCATTGCACACTCGTAATTAGACTAAAGAAGGATCAGGCCCTAGGAATTGATGGTAAAGCAAGAAAAAAACAGGGATGTACATAGTTTTTTTTAATTTATCTCTGCAATCTAACAAAAAAATATTTATGCAATGACCAGTCAAGAGGACAAACAATAGTTACATGGCAGAAAATGCATGTACTTTATAGTTATCAACAGTAATTTCTAAGTTTCATTAATTAATACCAGGATTAATTACTGAGGATGAGATGTAGTGTTAAATAAGGTTCATAAATTACCAGGATTTTACCATGATCATACCGAATAAAAATGCTAGAGTTTACACCATTATAACTAGAAGTCAAAAAGAAAAGATCATGCTCCCGCTGGAAATGATTTGTTCATAACTATTTATGATTTATGATTATATCTTTAAGTCCACCCTTTACATATGTAGTGAAAGAATAGTAGCTCACTACACATATAAAACTGATCATATGGAGTACATTTCAGCATACTAACCCAAGCTGTGAAATATGACATAGAGCAATTAATCAATTATGTACAAAAGCCATTAACAAAAAAAGGAAATGAGATAAATAATTTGCTTAACTAAAAGAGTACAAGGCTAAGATAAATTTTATTTATTGTAATGCTTCACGATTACGATCAAACAAGTTCTCACATTAGTTATCACGAGAACCTCATTGGGATACCAATTACAGAGCCACAACTAAGCACACGGTAGCACCGGTACCGGATACCACATTTTGACATTCGAATTCCGAAGCTGTTCCACGAACAAGGAGAGGAGGAAAGGGGGAGCGGGAAGGGCCGTACTGAGGAGGTCCGACGAGCGGGGTCGGCGAGAAGAAGAGGGAGAGGGGAGGGGGAAGGGCCATACCGGGGGAGGTCCGACGAGCGGGGCCGGCGAGAAGAGGAGGGAGAGGGGGAGGGCCGTACCGGGAGTAGGGCCGACGAGCTCGAGGATGGAGGAGGGCGCCGATGAGCTCGTGGAGGCGGCGGCGGCCGCTCGGCTCGACGAGGGAGGTGGCGTTCGGGGAGGGCCGGCGAGCTCACGGAGGCGGCGGCGGCCGGTCGGCTCGAGGACGGAGGCGGCGTTGAGGAGGGGGGGCGGCGAGCTCGAGGAGAGCGAGTTCGAGGATGGAGGAGGGCGCGGACGAGCTCGAGGAGGCGGCGGCGGTCGGTCGGCTCGAGGACGGAGGCGGCGTCGGGGAGGGCCGGCGAGCTCGAGGAGAGGGATCTCGAGGACGGAGGACGAGGCGGCGCTCGTGGATCTCGAGCACGGGCCGCGACGGCGGCTAGGGTTCGAGGCGAGGCGCGTGGAGCCCACGAGAGGCTGCGTGGCGGCGCTCGAGCTCGAGGAGGTATGGAGGACGGCGGCGCTCGTGGATCTCGAGCACGGCGGCGACGGCGACGGGCGCGGCGGCGACGGCGACGGCGACGCGCGGCGGCGACGGCGACGGCGGCTAGGGTTCGAGGCGAGGCGCGTGAAAATGGCAAAGTCCCGAAAGGGGACGCCCGCTATTTATAGGCGAAGCCTATAATATCGGGCACTGCTCGACATCAGCACCGCCCGATATTACAGGCTACCCTATAATATCGTACAGCCGACGTCATCGGAGCTCGTAATATCGCTCGGATGACGTCGACACGGATGAATGTCATTTTTCTTTAATTTCTTACATTTTTATTTTCTACGCTATATTGATTTTTGATCTGAAATTTGGCATGAAATTGTTTCCATTGTTTTCAAGCACAAATATATTTTTTATTTATTTTTTATCATATTATTTCACTAATATATTTAAACTAGAAGATGACTTTTATGAGTTTAACATGAATTAAATATTTCAAATAAATCTAAAAAAATTACAGTAGTTTGTAATTTTCATATATGTTGTGTATGTCAAATATTAGTTCCAAACTAATAAGAAAACTACACCTAGAAAAAAACAAAAGAAACGTCGGTTTTGCAATTAATTTGACCATTTTATTTTTGCAAAGTACAAGTTATTTTGACCTCATTTTTGGCATGACACTATTTCAACACCATTCCAACCTAAATATATTTTTTATATATTTTTTAAAACATTTGTATGAAAAAACATATTCAAATGGGACATGTAGTCCTAAGTGAAATGAGTTTCATACGTAAATTCTTGTTGGTTCAACTCCTAACATTTTTCTACTTTTCAAAAAAAAAACCAAAAATAACAAGTGTGTATTGGAACACGTTAGGCATTCAAACAAAAAATTGCTGTAAAATTCACAACGGTTTTCAAAATAAAAATGTTTAAATAAATGTTAAACTTGGACCATGATTTCGTACATAGGTACGTAAAGAAAATAATATTAACTTTGGAAAAATAACTCTCCTATGTGATAGGTATGAATTTTAGAAAATATTAGAAAAAAAATCGCTCAATTTAGACAATATTTGACTAAAATAAACAAGTTTGAAAAATTAATTACGAATCAAAAGAAGAAAAGAGACTTATCCTGACGAACCGAGTGCATGAGCTAGGGCCAACATGTGGGGCCCATGTGTCAATGAACTAGGGACCGGTGGTTTTGGAATTCATTTGAGTTATTATGAATTCATTTGAGTTATTATGAATCAAAATATTTAAAAAAATTTAAATTATTTTTAAATTTTAATTTTCAAGATTTTAGTATTTTTACTTTTTAATTTTTTATTATTTTAATTATTTTTAACTACTTTATTATTTTTTGGGTCCTTTTGAATTCAATTAGTTTATTTTTATTTATTTTGAATTATTTTCATTTATTGGAATTATTCTGAATTATTTTCATTTATTTTGTTTTATTTTTTTATTATTATGAATTGTTTTCATTTATTTTTGAATTATTTTTTAGTTTATTTTTATTTATTTTGAAATATTTTTTAATTATTCTAATTTTTTAATTTATTTTTAATAACTCATAATTAATTTAATTTAGTTAGGTCGGTCCAGCCTTGTAATAGCGGGCAGTCGACGTCGACCGCTCGCTATTACAGTCGCACTCGCTCGAGCGGATGTGGTTTAGTACCACATCGCCCGACTCGAGGCGCGTAGCCCTGTTTATAATGCGCGCCGCGCCGAGCCAATCGAACGTCTCTGGAACTTGTTGGGCTGCTGTTTGTGGCTTGTTTGATTTGATGGGCTTTGTTGGTCCACGGGCCCGTGAAGTTGGGCCACTTATGAACCGGTTTGAGCACAGTGATGGGCTTGCTTTATTAATGGTGGTCCATTAGTAGCGGGTTCCAATTTTTTTTTAATTTTCGAATGATGAGAAGATTAAATAAAATATATAAATAATAACAAAAATTAATAAGGAACACATAGTAAGAAAATAAATTAGAAATACAATAAAAATGTGGTTATATGTATATCAATATAATGAGAAGATTAAATAAAATATATAATTAAAAAGAAAATATAATAAGGAACACATAGTAAGAAAATAAATTAAGTAAGTAAAAGTAATAAGGAAATTAAGTAAGAAAATAAATTAAAAACAATAAAAATAAACTAAAAAATAATTAATAAGAAAATTAATAAGGAACACATAGTAAGAAAATAAATTTAAAAAATAATAAAAATATGATTATATGCATATCAATATAATGAGAAGATTAAATAAAATATTATATTAATATGAACAAAAGTGGATAAAAAATTTAAATTACATAATAATTTTTTAATTAGAATAACCAACAATCTTAATTAAGTCATGGCCCACATATATTATATGAATATATCAATAAAGTGGATAATAAAATTCGAAATGCATTTAGTTAAAATTCCATGATATGTCACAAATACCAATTTTTTTTAATTTCCGAATAATGATAAGACTAAATAAAATATATAATTAAAAAGAAAATTAATAAGGAACACATAGTAAGAAAATAAATTTAAAAAATAATAATAATATGATTATATGCATATCAATATAATGAGAAGATTAAATAAAATATTATATTAATATGAATAAAAGTGGATAAAAAATTTAAATTACATAATAATTTTTTAATTAGAGTAACCAACAATCTTAATTAAGTCATGGCCCACATATATTATATGAATATATCAATAAAGTGGATAATAAAATACAAATTGCATTTAATTAAAATTCCATGATATGTCACAAATACTAATTAGACATTACACCACAATACGATATATCAGCCATTAACCAACTTTCCGTTGCGTTCATCGTCATCGACACGCATGTATGGTGCCATTGATGTATAACCGAGCTGTGTTTGAATGAGTTTTAACTTTTTCATGTCTCGCAAAGAGGGAGACCTCGTCAAACCGGTTGTGCTCTTCTCGGATCTTTCACATTTTGAAGTCCAATAATTCTTTGTTTCTCGGAGAGAACAATATGCTTCTTTTCATGCTCGGGCTCGACTACATAAAACACTTGTGCAACACGTTCCGGAGTACCCAAGGATCATCTTTGTGGCCTACATTATTGAGGGAAACGAGAGTGAAGCCATATTCATCTACCTCAACACCTTGCGGATGCTTGACCCATTGACACTTAAATATGGGTATCCGTACGGTAGTCCCATAGGTGAGTTCCCAAATTTCTTCAATATACCCATAATAGGTGTTCTCTTTCAAGGTGTTGTCCTGTGTCTGTTACACTAATACCACTATTTTGATTCTGACTCTTCCTGTCCTTTTCTCTAGTGTAAAATGTAAAACCATTAATATCATAGCCTTGCCATGTTGTAACTAACTGTTGTGGACCTCTAGCCAATAGATGCATTGTCTTTTCATCCCTTGTTTCACCAATTGGAATGTTTTGATCCTTCAACCACCCTCGTAAAAGTTTTTTGTGCTCTCTCATGATCCAATCGTCGGTGCAATTTTCATTTTCTCGCACGTAGTTGCTCTAAGTGTTGCTCGGATGTATGGCTCAACAAGTTGTAACTCGCTGCAGGAGGTCTGAAATGTGCTTGACTCACCAATTGATAGTTCTCGTCGTTATATGTTTTCTTTCCGTGGTTCCTTGACCGAAAATTCTTCCTTCATGGCGTGATTTCGGTAGACCAATTGTTTTTCCATCTTGATTGTAATCATTGTAAAACTCAAGAACCTCTTCGATCGTATATCCCTCTATCATGGAACCCTCGGGGTGAGCCCGGTTGCGAACATGTCCCTTCATAATGGACATAAAGCGCTCATACGGAAACATATGATGCAAGTAAGCATGGCCAAGAACAGCAATCCGATCAGCTAAGTGAATCATGTAGTGCTCCATCAAATCAAAGAAAGACAGTGGCATACACATCTCTAGTTGGCACATTGTCTCTATCATCTCTTTACGTATCGTGTCAAGCTCGAGAAGGCTTATCACCTTCTTAGATATGGAATTCCAAAAATGACACATCCGGATGATAGCTAACTTGATATGAGGTTGCTTAACAACCCTCATTGCGATCATGAGAAACAGCGTAAGCATCATATGACACTCATGTGTGTTGTAGCCACTTATCTTCAAGTCACTCATTGATACGAGCTTCTTTATGTTTGAACAGAAACCTGTGGGGACTTTTATCCCCCGCAGACACTTGCAAAATGCCATTTTCTCCTCGATGGTTAGGTTCCAACAAGCTGGTGGAAGATAATACTTCCCATTGCCTCTTGGCTTAGGGTGAAGCCCATGCTTTATATTTAACTTCTCTAGGTCTCTTCGTGCCCGCAGTCCATCCTTTGTCTTACCGGGAATGTCCATAAAAGTGCCATTGCAATTGTCAAAGACACCCTTTCCGACATGCATAGGGTCTCGTGGCATGGGCGATCTCCAATTCTTTCCAATAACTTAAATACCGATGAAAGATCGATTGTTTTTTAAACGGCACGCCCGTATCGGCAATGTTTCCTTTCTTTCCCTTCTTCTTTTTCCCATAGGTATATTTGATATTTCTCACCATTTCGAAAACAAATTGACCGTCTCGAAGTTTAGGAGTCAACTCTGTCTCAACTGTTCCATCAAATTCATCTGTCTTTTGATGATATTGGTGCCTTTTTGCTAACCATCTTCGATGTTTTACATACACCAACTTACGCGAGAAAGAAAGGTACAACGATGCAGTCCGGTCCACACATGTTGAACATGTTGTCTTCCCTTTGATCTGCCCATTGAGATCCGAGCGTGCCGGGTTATCACCGACGGTGCAAAGAAAGATGGCGTGCGGGGTGAACTCTTCCCGTCTCGTACGCATCATAAACCTTCACCCCTTGTTCCCATAATAGCTTCATGTCTTCCATCGGTGGTTCAAGAAAGACATCAATATCAATTCCAGCTTTGTTTCGGACCAGTAAATCGGTGTAGTTAGTAGAAGGTACTTCCTCTTGTGGCACAACCATGAAGGAATATTGTAGAAGCAACAAATCACCGGCCAAGTGCTCGTGCGGGTTTGTCATCTCTCCGAAAGGATTCATTCCATCCGTACTTAAGACCATTCTTAGATTCCTCTTTTCGACGCAAAATCGGGATGGTTAATGTCGAAGTTCTTCCACCGTCGAGCGTCGGCAGGGTGACGAATCATCCCATCCTTCTTGCGCCCGTCAACATCATCGTGCCATGTCATGAGTTTAGCGTCTCTACCGTTGGCAAAAAGACGCTTCAAACGATCGATTATCGGAAGGTACCACATCACAAGGGCTGGCACTTTTCTTTCATCAACCACATCTTCTTGCACATCATGAGGAACACGATCGGTATTGGTTTTCTTCCTCTTCGGCCAGCTTGTCTTTCTACTTCGGACTTATCCATGATGTCCGTATCATCGGTTCCATCATTAGTTTTGTATCGACGGGCGTTGCACGTTGGACATCTAGTCTTATTGGCATGCTCTTTATGGTACAATATGCAGTGGTTTGGACAAGCGTGTATTTTCTCGTACGCCTAGGGTCAACGGTGCCAACACTTTCTTTGCATTGTATGTGTTGGTGGGCAAAGAGTTTGGTTTTGGTAAAATTTTGGCTAACAGCTCCAAAAGTTGGTTGAAGCTTGTGTCCGACCACCCATTCTTAGCCTTAAGTGTGACAAGCTCTAGCACCGTCTGCAAGACCGTGCAATCCTTATGACACCCCTTGGATTCCTCGTACGTAAACTCCTTTGACGCCTTCTCCAATGCATCCAAGTTATCCAAAGCTCGCCTTTTCTTTTGGACCAGGTTCTCGTTGTTAATGTGCATCAACAATTCTTCCACATCGAGACCGCCGTCAAAGTCCTCGCTTTCATTGACAAGTTCTGGACCATCCGTGGGACCCGATGTCGTTGCATATTCTGTGCTACTTTCACCCCTCACCCTACGCTCGTCGTGGTCAGCCTCTTTCTCTTATCACCTCTTCAACGTGGTCACCTTGTGCATGAGGTCCTATTTCGCCATGTTTTATCCGGATATAGTAGTCCTTGATAAATCCTTTCTCCAACAAGTGCTCACGAATAGTCTTAGGTGTCTCAAACATAAACATGTTCTTGCAACGGGTACAAGGACAATAGATATATTGTGTACCCCTTCTTCTTGCGTGTCGTTTCGCTTCTTCAACGAAACCCGTGACCTTTTGGAAATATACAACAAGCATCACCACCCCCACCGGTGTACATCCAAGATTGATCTTCCATCTTTCTACGAGACATGTATCGTAAATAAAGAAATGAATAATAATTCAAAACTAAGTCAAAATGGAATTATATGCTAAAAAGCAAAAGTAGTTACACAAGAATATTACATACTATAGTTACGTGTGATTTAAAAGTTAATAATAAAATCTCTACATAAATTACTGTTAAAAAAAGATTTATGAATAAAACATAGATCCCAAACTAGGTCTAGATCCAAAACTAGATCCCTACATATAAAAGCCTACATATTGTATGGAGAGGATAAGTTTAAGTACTAAACACCCTATGATATGCATGAGGACTACTAACCATGCCATTTATAGGTAAAAAAATAGATCCAAACCCTAGGAAAAGTAACCATAAAAAAAGAGACTAAAACTATGGTTAAACACAAAAAAATACATGGAACGGTATGGATTTACCTCCTAGAACAATATCCTTTCAAAAAAATAGGTTCAAAACCTTCCCCCTTGTTTTTTGGCTTTTTCCGCCCTCCGTACGGACAGCTCTTCCGTGAGCTCGCGAAACAGAGCTCTGTCGGGAGGAAGGGGACGAATTTATACACTCGTTGCTTTCAATAGCGGGCATCATGACGTCATCCTTGAGACGATATTACAGGAGACCTTTAATGACGGCCCAGGTGACGTCAACAACGACCGCTATTGCTGGCTGGCCTAGTAATAGCGGCCCACGGTGACGTCATTGGTGGCCCGCTATTACCGGCTCATCCGAGTAATAGCGGACGACAGTGACGTCACCATCGGCCGCTATTACTCGTGTGACCCCATCCGTAATAGCGTTGCCTCCGATGACGTCACCTGCGCCCGCTATTGCAGGGGTCTCCGTAATAGCGTCGCCCCATGATGACGTCGGCGATGGCACCCAGCAATAGCGTTTTTCGTGTGCCCACTATTGCTGGAAAATGCCCCCGATATTTCCGGCTCTTTCTGTAGTAGTGACGCCGACAGCCTTCGTTCGGTTACGGCGACGATCCCGACATCGAAGTGTTCATTTGGCACTTCGCGATGCACAACCGGACCTGCTGGATCAAGGTGGATGGTGTAGTTCATGACTACAACTATGCGTCGTACAGCTTTCAGCCACGGCGTAATGAGCACAAGAATGTCATGCACAACAGCAAAAACAAGTGGAACCCGAGTTGGGCACGCTACCGGTTTTACGCCAAGGTTCCTACCGTTAATGTCACAGCCCTATCCCGAAAGATAGTTAAGTATGGTACAGATCGCCTTGGGAGATGATTGACGAAGCAACCATACATAGCATCACAAGTAACAAACATACACGATTTGCAGGTTTACATAGTTAAGTCTCGATTACAATATAGAGTTCCGAATAAAAGATACATTAGGTTCGAATTTAAGTCTTACATAACCATGATCTTTGTTCGAAATAAAGTGCGGAAGCAAAATACACAACTCGACGATACATAGATAACTTAAATGAACCATGTCGGCCTAGGCCATGGCTCACTCATCATGGGTCGGAGAGCTAGGGACCCATTCAATGGTCCACTTTTTGGACTCTTCTCCATTCCACACAACCTTACCACAACAATCGCAAAACCCGGCTTGCGGGAAACCTGTAAATAAACATGTAGTGGCAAAGCCCGAGTATCTAGCATACTCCGCAAGTCTTACCCATCAAATTTGGCCATCTAAGACCGACTCCTAGATGCATGGGGCTTGACCGGTTTAACTTGGCATTTGCGTAAAGCGGCACCTATGCTACTTAGGGACGCACTTTTATGTCCTAGCCAAATTAATAGGGTTGTTGCGTAAAAGAAACTTTAGTGAGCATACTAACCATACAAGAATTTGCAATACAAATTTATATCAATATAAAACAGCATGCTAATCCATCTCTTTCCATTACTACACATTGTGAACTGCTCGAATCAAGTAGTACTCATTAATCGAGAGGAAACGGCGATAATTATCAAATTATTATCCTACAGGAAAAGACCCAAATGCACGACATACGCATCATTTAAGAACACATATGGCCACCGTTCGCGAGTTCGTCATAAAGCAAAACACGAGGCCACCGACCCCGTGTACACGTCCCCTTGCGACCGTTCAACAACGCGTCCAAGGCTTAACCCGTGTACTCTCCAACGGTCCTCAACCCGTGCAACCACCGTGCCATACACCTCACCTCCGGGTCGGTGAGATATCCGGCTCACTTTACAACTTACAAGCTACATAGGTTTACCTATCCCTATAAGAAAGGTATGCAAGTGGTACACAACTCAAACTTGTTCGCGGAGCCACAATGGGCTGTTCTCAATTTTAACCAATTTCATCATGTTCAAATTTAATCATAAGCCATGAGTGAGATCCCCAATCTATCGTTGACTCCATAAACATGGCATAACGTTTCTAACGAGGATATGACACATAAGCGACATAGGACATATAGGAATTTTATGCACGTGGATTTCCAATCAACGCCTAAAACTTAAATGCACATTCATCTTCCTTAATATAGTAATAAAAGAAAGATATTTCGAAATAATAGGAATGACCGGGGCTTGCCTTGAGAGTGATCGAAGTTAGCACTAGCCTCACAAGCGTTGAGTGTTGCAATCGTCTCTTCCGGCGGGATCAATTCGGCGTCGTCACCTAGAAGATGAAATGCAATGCGTAAATACCAGAACACAAGGGTGATGAACATGGTGATGCATGTATGCTGTTTTTGTAAGGATGCATATGAATAGGTTTAGTAACATTTAGTTTTGTGAAACCCTAGTAAGCATAAACATAAATCTTGTTCTCCTTTAAAGAAGTTAATTACATTAACAAATGTAGCCCTAATGATACATGAGCAAGGACTTAATTACATGGACATGAGTGCTAGAGTTACATGTAGGTTCAGAATCTAAGAATCGGTAAGGTTTTAATGCAACCGATAAAATTTAGGGTTGAAGGCTTATAACCACATGCGATGACGATGCAACCCTAGAATAAGGACTTGATTACAAATTTAATACATGCAGGATTCACATGAAACCTTTTTACTAATCCTGCCATGAAGTGCTAGGGGACATTGTGGAAAGTGAAAATTACATAAACATGCAAAAACACAATTTTTAGAAGCATAGATCTATTTATGCATGTGCTGAAATTAACCTTTTATGGGATTAATCTAGGGTTAGCCAAAATAAACACTTAACATGCTCAAACAATTCACATGGAATTTTCTACACATGCACAGTACCAGTAGGGAATTAATTACCAAGTTTCATGCAAAAATAATTTATACATATTTAGTTAAAAATCAAATACAGAGAATGTAAGAAATATAATAACTTGAAACATATGCAATGAAATGCATATCTTCCAGTGCCAATAATTGAAGTATGTTTAGGTGAAGGTTTTGGCCAAGTGGCATTATTTTTGGATCTACAGTTTTAAAGTTGTGACCTAGATAAGTTTTCAGGGATTGACTTTTGTCATTTTTCTAAAAATATGAAAACATCCAGATCTGGCCAGCGCATGTTACTTTTATGAAAGTACAGGTTTTGTAGTTTTCAAAACATTTTAGTTTGTAATTTTTGGACATTTCAAACGGAAGATATCAATTTTTCAATCTCGAACGAAGTTCGAGTATAATTATTAAATTGCCACTAGGGCAATTTTGAATGGGGTGGCGCGCGCGCTCCGGCGGACGGCGGCCGACGCCGTCGAGCTCGGGCGCGGCGGCGCTACGCTGCAGCTCAAGCTCTGCGCTTTGGTGGGAGTGACGTGCGCGGCGTGGGGAGCACTTTGGTGGGGGTGGCGGAGCTCAACGGCGACCGGAGAGGCGGCGCGGCGAGCGGCGGAGCTCGCGGAACTCCGGCGAGCTCGCCCGTACAGCACGAGGGGAGAGAGGGAGCGGGATTTGGCCGGCGAGCATCACCTGAGCGGGTACAGCGGCGGCGCAGTGTTGGACGGCACGGAGGAAGGCCGGGGAGGGGGTTGCGACGGCGAGGTGGCGGGGCAGGACGGCGGCGGCGGCCCTTCTTCCAAATTGCCGGCGTTGGGCTGCGGAGGAAAGGGAGCTAGTCGGAGGGGAGAAGGGGGAGCTCTTGCACGCGTCTTGGCGAAGAAGGGAGGGGCGCGCGGCTTGCCTAGACGGAGGAATCGGCGGCGGCGTCCCCGGCGGCGTCAATGGAGGGCGGCGGCGCGTTCTTCTCGCGCGCAAGCCGTAGCGGCCGAGGGGGGGAGATTTGGCGATGCGGGGAGGAGCGAGAGGGAGTTGGGGAAGCGTTTTGTGGCAAGGGGGGAGGGGGGAGACGCCGCCCGGCTTCCGTGCCAATTATCGAAGGGGAGGACGGCGGGGCGGCTTCAATTCCCGGTCGCTCCTGTTGGCCGGGCCTGCGTGGCGACTTGACGGGGCGGGCGCGTGCCGGGGCAGCGCCCGAGCTGGCCGGACCGGCGGGCGGCGCCGCCATTGCCCACCGGGCAATGAGCTCGATTCAGATTTTCAAATTTTGAATTTGTGGTTTTAAAGTTTGGATGAAATTCATAGTTCTGGTGCCCCAAAAATAAAAATAAAAATATGTGGAGCTTCAGCATGATGTGCTTTAATTTTCCTCTTATAGTTTGAAGTTCTAAATTTATTTCCAAAAATTCATAAAAAATTCATAAACAGAGGCATTTCAGATTTGAATTTGAATTTTTTGGGCATTCAAAACTTTGTTCAAAAATTTTGTAAAAATGCTGTAAATTCACCTTTTACATGAGAAATGCAGTGGTGCAAAAATATGTGTGGGGTGCTTTTATAATTTTTGCATTTTTCTTAGGGCTAGGGTTTAGGGTTAGTGTTTAACTAGATTTTTTCCATTTCTCTATTATTTTTCTTTTGGGTGATTAGCATTAGTGCTCCATTAGTGATGTCATTAGGGTTTTAATTGTATGTTTAACACTAATCGTGACATGGGATGTCACAGCTAATGAAGATGCAACTAGTCCCCCTAGTGGATTTTGGTGATAAATGACAAAGAATTAAATTATCTAATGGTTCATAGAGCTAATATGCAGGATATCAAAGTTTATTAATCCACATTGAGAGATTGATAGCTCCTCATACAAAAGTCAAAAAGATGGACTCAAAGTGAAGCTTCAAAATAGATTTATAGATCCGAGTCTAGAAATGCCAAACTATAAAGAGGGGTGAATTAGTCTTTCATACAGGGAGTATGTGCTCAAGATATAATAACCAAGCTTAGATCAAGATCAAACTCATCAATCTCCAAAAGACCAAAAGTCCAAAATACCTTGATCAATCAAATCCAGTCTTGACGGAAGTTCCATCCGGCAAAACAAAAAGTTTTGGACTGGAACTTTCGTCCTTAGCGAAGTTCCGACCCGGAACTTCGAGCCCCGAGTCCAACCACAAGCAAGCACGGAAGATTTTTGGGGCTCACGGAACTTCCGTCCTTTCTACACATTTACACTACAACGACTCTTTTTGGACCCACTCCTATAAATAACCTCTCCCATCATGGTTGAGAGGTTGCCGGTGTTTTTTGAACATTCTCATCGCCCTCAAGCTCTTGCTCTCACCTCCCCCTCACTCCCCTTGAGATTCAAGTCCATTTATGAGAGCCCCATCCCAAATCTAAGCTTGAGAAGCATCATCCCAACCTTGAGCACATCTTCTCCTAGCAAGCAAACTCTACTTCACTTGTTACCCTTAGAGATTTGTTCTCCTAGGTTAGCTAGGTGTGACCCTAGAGCTCCCAAGATTGTGGTGAGCCTTGAAAGGTTGTCAAGGTTGTTGTTGGTGTACTAAGCGGCGTGGTACAAGCTCACTTAGCACACCGAGCACAATGAACAAGTATGCAAGGTAAATGAATAGGGTGACGAGGTAACAACACTTGGATAAGCAAAGTTAACTCAAGATTTCATGTGTGTTTACAGGTGACCCTTGATCTTCTTTTATAGTCACGGAAAACCACAACTTTACATGATCATTCTACCGCTAGCCGAATGCCCACGGCACTACTAGGAGGCGGTAACTCCCAAGGGCAATCCGGACCATGGACATGTGTGACACCTCGGTATCACAAAAATTTTCAAGACATTTTTACAAAGTGCCTCTAGCATAGTAGAAGCCTCTTGAGAAATTTCATTGACATGCAATAAGAATTGAGTTGTTAATTAATTCAAATTCGAATGCGTTTGAACTACAACTAAAAATTTCGTAACATAAGTTGGTCTCACCAAAAATATATGTTGTAGTGCATGGAAAAAATAAAATTATAGGCCAAGTTGCACTGGATTTCATTGAGGTTTACCCCAATTAAATAAAGGAAACTTAACTTTTATCGCTTTTCCATGAATTATCAGAATTTATCCAAAGAGAGTTTGGACCTAAACTCAATGTGCATGTCACTTTCTCGAGTGGATCTACCAATAGAAATTTTCAGAGTTCAATTTGGAGCTCGGAAAGTATTTTATTTAGCTTACTTGTGGCTTTTTCTTTCAAAGAAAAAGCCACAAGTTTGAAAATCAGAAAAAAAAAGATACCGGAGCATATTCTCTGTGGTCCCACCACCACCTCCATTCTCCTCACGGTCTTGTCTCTTTCTCTGCTCCCACTCTCACGACCGATGCCACGCGCCCTTCCCCGTGGGTAGCGTTCTCAGCTTTTCCCCCACCATGACACGCTCCAACAGTGCAAACTGGCCTCCTTCCTCTCCCATCCCAGCCAGAGCGAGCAAAACAGCAAGAGTCCCTAACCGGAGCAGCCATTACCGCTCTGTGCTCCCATTCTTCGCTCGGCCACCACACTGCGTCCTAGCACGAAATCGAGTCGTCCATGGTTGCGGCACGGAATCAGTGAGCTACCAGAACAACCCGTCCCCAATCCCTCAACCGAGCACAACGAATTTCGAGTTTTTCCCCAACGACGTCAGTGCCGGTCGCCGTGGACGGTCCGGCGAAATTCTCCATCTACGGTGAGAGCTATCACCTAATTCTTGGCTTGCCGCGTGTGCGACTCACCAGTGCAGCTTTTTGACCTCTTAGCCTCTCTGTTCTTCGAGGAAACCGAGCGCAGGACCAATTTTCCCCGCCACCGTGCACCGTTCCTCTCCAGCCTCCGCGGCGGCAGCCTTCACCCGGACTCTCCGCCTCCTCTTGAGTCGTTGCCGATGTTCTCCTTGGACCTGCGGAGCCCTCAGAGGAAGAACCCCAAGGAACGGAGCAGCGCACCGAGCACGCGAGGCCGCCGAATTTCTGCCTCCGCAGCCACGCGCCGTCGCCGCTCTCCGGTGAGCTCTAGCCCCGGGATCTCCGCCATTGGATGCGCGTTGAGCTTCCGTGCGCGCTGGTATTTTTCGCGCAAATTTTCGTGCTTGTTTGAGCAGGTACCGGCGAAACGTGCTGCCTCCGGCGAGGCCCCCGGCTGCCATGGCCGAGAAGGAGCTCGACGTGCTGCTCCTTGTTCGCCTGGAGATTTTTTACAATTATACCACTGAACTGGTTGCTTCTCATATTTAAAATTACAACATTATGCTTCTCATTTTTGTCACCAGACAGTTATTCCAACGTTTCGTTTGCCGTTACTTAATATTTCAGCATGTTAACCTCTATCAAGTGACATGACAGAAATATCTCTCAACGTATACAAAACTAATTTCTTTTACTGTGCATAAACATAAGTAAGCCTCCAAATAATGTTAAACATTCATCAACTATGTTATTGAATTTTTAACATGATTTGGGGCTTACTATGCATAGTAAAAAAATTAACATTATTTAGCGCTTATTGTGCATAGTAAAAAAATATTTAATGAATATTTAACATTATTTGGAGCTTATGTTTGTGCACAGAAAAAAATATTTGATAAATGTTTAACATTATTTGGGGCTTACTATGTTTGTGCACAGTAAAAGAAATTAGTTTTGTGTAGTTGAGGGGTATTTCTATCTTTTCATGTCCCTTCATAGAGGTTAGCATGCTGAAATATTAAATAATGGTAAACGAAGAGTTGAAATAACTGTCTGGTGGTAAAAATGAGAAGCCTAATGTTGTAATGGTAAATATGAGAAGACACCTGTTTCTAGTGGTATAATTGTAAAAATCTCGTTCGTCTCGGCCACCGCGTGCTGGGCCTCTTTGCACGCTCGTGGGCTGCAGCGCCCCATGGGCTGCCCAGCAGGCCGATTCGCTTCAGCCAATTATCAGCGCTATTTTTAATTCTTTTCGAATTCCTGAATTAGCTTATTTATTCAAAAAATCATATAAAGTGCCAAAATCACAATTAATTATCTCGAACTGATAAAATAGCAAGCCAAATTTTTTTAGGTTCCAGTTTACCTACCCTATTTTGTGGTAGAGTTAGTTTTGATTAGAAGCACATTCATTAAATTAATTCTCTCTTTATAGATGAAGGATTAATTTGTAATTAATTATAAGGACAACTTTTAATTGTGAAACTTGGCATGGATGTTCCTAAGCATGTCACCTATAAAAAATAGCTCACCCAAATGCCGATCATGCGTAATTTTCTTGCAGCTAGTTAATTTCTTTCATATGGACACATGAAATGTTATTTAATGCTTCGTGAGAGTTGATGAAATAAATTAAATTGTTAATTGCAATTAAATCATTTCACTCTCGTTAGACCCCAAGTTATTTTATACTCAATAATTACATGTTTTGAAGAAATTCAGTACGTATCCCATAAAATATTTAAATCATATTTTCATCGAATTAAATATCACTATTGCGTCATGTAGGCTGCGAGTGGTGAACGCGTTGACCGGCGAGGAAGAACGAGAAGACGCTGCTGCCGGTGACCCAGCTGTTCAAGGTCAAGCTCAAGGCAAGCCCCGGTGCACAACTCGATTTATTTAAGTCTTTTATTTTCATCACTATGCTTGTAGGCTTGTACTGTGCACTAGGTGTATAGGAATTGTGATGAAACCCTAACATGCAGTAGGATCCTATTTATCCATGTTCGATTGCCCTACGCTAGATGCTTGTTTAATTAGGGCGATAATCCGTCGAGTGGTCTCGAGACCACTCGTAGATAGGACAATCACCTTTTTGAACACGATGCTAAGGAATTAAGTATGAGATGGAAATTGGAGGCCGGATGGACAACTTAAGTGAAAAGTGAAGGACTGAAATAGTCTTCAAGTGGTAGCCTCATCCGTGCACACAAGGACCGCGTCGTGTCCGGCCCATGTGGATTAAGTTTGAACGTACTATTTGCATGCTAATGGGTCTAGTAAACCGATGTATCGATGGTTGTTGTATGTTAGAGAGATACCTTACTCCCTTGGTTACTTGGCAGGAATTTGGGAGGAGAGGACAGAGGAGGGAACACTCTACTCATGGGTGACGTCCGGGACGACTTCGCATGAGGGACCCTTCTCCGGGGAGCTAGGCCCGACTAACACTATAGTGTCGGCTGGGAAATGTTGTCTCACGCGGCTTCGGTAAGCGCGTATATGACGTGCAATCAGGTTTCTTCTGCCGGAACGTAGTAAGAAGAGAAACATTGATGATGATGATTATGATTAATTTGCTATATTGCTTAATTACTTGTTTAGAATCATGTAATGCAGTAGCTTAGTGCAAATTAAATTCATTTTCTTATGCAACTTAATAAACTGCTAAAACTTGAAATTAAGGATTCACTCGTAGGCCGACTTAGTGCTTAAATTACCCTACCACCCTGGCCTTTGCATATCTAGGAGTCGGTTGTAGATGGCCACCTTGACGGGTCGGTCTTGCTGAGCTCTAGTTGCTCAAAGCTTTGCTCTATGTGGTTTTGAGAGAACCTCGCCGAGCATGAGGTAGTCGTTGGTGATGATGTCCGGTAGGATCGGTCCTCGGACGGAGGCCACTACACCGGGAGTGGTGCGGTCCGGAGGAGTAGAGGCGTTGATGTGCCTGGTAAGGTGTTTTAGGGCAGAAACACCTGTCTCTGCCGGGTGCTCCATGATGTATCGCCGAGAGAGCGATTGTATCTATTTGCTTCCGCTATACTAGTTATTTTCCAAACTTATTTGCTTCGGTGCTCATGAGACTCGATGTACTATCCGAGTGGGATGAATGTAAGAGACTTGTACTTATATTCATTGTATCATGCTTATGTTTGTATGTTGTAATATCGGGCATCACAACGCATGATGCCCCTCATAATGATCCTGGAGACGAAAATGCCTTTTCGTGAGGTGGATCTGTCACAACATGTCACCCGCAACTCGTGACTTAAGGCCAAGTTTATAATGCTAGACGTGGCCCGCGAGCGTAAGAGCAACCCCAGCAGGTTCTCTAAAATTGGTGCTTTATATCCAGTTTTAAAGATCCTATAAAACTTCATTTTAAATATCCATTGGTTTCTCCTACGGCAGATGTCGTAAAAACTCATGCTTTATATTTGGTTCACCTCTGAGTCATTTTCTCAAACACCTCAAGCTCGTTCACGTGGAGCAGATAGAGGCCATCGACAAGCTTGCATATAGGAACGACGGACCTCTTAAACGTGGATGTGCAGGTAGGCCGTGGCATTGTTGGCGGTCTAGAATAGGTGGCGACCTTGGGTGACGTCATGGCGGCCTTGCATCACAGAGATGATCGGCCTCAGCCCTAAGGATGAAGCTCGACACGACGCGGCAAGACGTGGCAGCATCGATTTAATGCCACCGGTGTGGAAGACGGGGCACGAGAGCATGCACGCCTAATGGCCCAGCGAGCAACGAGATCTAGCAGCTCCTGGTATCGGCTGCCTCCCCGAAGCACCCGACCGCCGCCCGCTGATACGGGCCCTCGCTTCCTTCCGTTGCAGGCCGAACTGTCTAGCCTCCCCGATGGTCGTTCCCGTGCACCGAGGAACGGTGCCGGCGAAGGACGCGCCGAGCAGGTGGCCGTCGTCGTTGGGAAGGCCACGGCGCCGGGCCTCTGGGCTGGAGATCGAGCAAAACGGGCGCGCATGAACGACTTTTCCCTTCCCGCCAAGCTGAAACGAGGATATAGAACTGGATAGAGCATGGACGTCGGTGCTGCAAGTATAAAGCACAAGAGCCCAAATTTACAGGATCTCTAAAAAATTTAAAGCACCACTCCATTTTACAGCATCTGCTGGAGCTGTCTGTGGCTGTAAAATCTCAAATTTTAAAGCACCACCCCATGTTAGAGCATCTGGTGGGGCTGCTCTAAGTCTCCTTCCTCTTATTTTCCTCATAACCGGTCTTACATACCAGTCTGTAACACTAACACTTCATATTTTATTGATTCCGAGCTCTTGGCGGGTAGCAAGAGGATCTTAAAATATTTGAACGGGGTCAGATCTCTCAAAATGATAATATGAACCTCGACACTGCATTGTGGGACGCTCCTCGACGCATCCGGGAGCATTCAAGGATGATAGCCACCATAGGAGGTGCTCGGATTGCGGCGACAATCCGATGGTGGACTTCGGTTGAAGAATGCAACTTCAACTTCATCAAGATTGGTGTTCACCCGGACACAACCGAAGACCGGTTCAATGAGCCGAAGAACTCACTCATTGGGACCGTGACTGATCTTGTCCAGGACATACCGATGGACCCGACTGGAGAACCGTTGAATCAAGAGGCCACCCCTCCAGCTATGGACCAAGCCGCGCATGAAGTTGCCGTAGCTTCAAGACAAGCCACTGAAGAAGATTACGAAGACTTGAACTTCGAAGCGCTTTCATCAGCTTCGAAGACACAATCGATCATTCGCCGATCGTCGATCCGAGTCCGGTGATACCGGAACTTCCTGCGGTCAAGCACAATAGTTCAAAACTTGTACTTGATGTCCTACAAACAATTGTAATATATATGATTGGTCTAAGTTAAATATTTTCCATATTTATCCTTTATTACAATTTCGGTCATTTTTCCCTTGTATGACCGGTCTTTATATGTTTTCCCTTTTCCTTCGTATAATACTAAGTCCATTCGCGCAGGCTGCAACGGTGCTGGAGTAGTTCAAATATGGAAAAAAATAACTTAACTTTAATAACCAGTCATTGCTACTTAAGAAATCACAAAATTAACATCATGAGTAAACCAATCAACTCTATAACCAAGCAACAATGGTTAATTTCAACACAACATTAACTACGATTGTTGGTGGCCTGGCGCGAAGCGAGCTCCGTGCGGTGTGAACACCACTGCCCTGTGCTCATTTCCCACCGCTAATATGAAACTTCTAAGTGTGCAGGTTAACGAGGCGAAGCAAAGGAGTACCCGACAAAGCCAAGCGCCGGGAGCGAAGCTTGCTGCCAGCAGCAAGGCCCCTGGGACGAACGGAGCGGAACCTGAACGAAGGGCGGGGGCTCGAGCGAAGCTTTGCCTCGCGCCGCCTTCCATTCGAGAGTCGGCTAAGCCATGGATTACGGACAGTCACGGGCATTCTCCGGATTGCCCCGGAAGTTACCGCCTCTTAGTGGAATCGAGGGCACCGATCGGGGCAATACGGTCTTGTAAATTTGCGACTCCCTAAAACTATAAAGGGAGCCCTAAGGTCACCTACAAACACACATGTAATCTTGAGTTAACTTTGCTTATCTAAGTGTTGTTACCTCGCTACCCTTTCTTTCACTTCGCATACTAGTTCTTTGTGTTCGGTGTGCTAAGCGAGCACTGTACCTCGCCGCTTAGCATACCAACATATGCGTCCACCGTGTGTGAGCTCGAAGTCCAAGATCACGATGACAAGATCCACAATAGTTACAAGAGCAGTTCAAGCGAGTAAGGAGCTAGCTTTGCCGTGGAGCCAAAACGTTGATATCCCCTTCGCTCGTAGCCAAGAATCAGCTGTAGTCGGCCCAACATCGGAGGCAAAAAGGCTGATGCTCCAATTGATAGAAGAGCAGCGCCAACAAAAAGAGCCGACGAGCAAGGTCAAGATCCTGTTGGCAGCACGAAGCATCAAAGTGAAGAGTGCGAAGCAAAAAGGTTCGTTGGCATGATTTCAAGCGCTTTCGCATCAACCCTCGGCATCCAAAACCACCGAGAGATGAGAAGAAAATGCGAAAAGTCCAGAGTGCCGGACCATACCAATAACCTTCTCGGAAGCATATCTAGACCTCAAAAGCTATCCACATATAGAAGCCTTCGTCATCGAAGCAAACATTGATAGCCGGCGGATCAGCGAGGTACTCGTGGACAATGGTAGCCGGATCGATGTAATATTCTATAGCACATTGAAGAGAATGGGGCTTAGAGATGAAGACTCGAAGCAATCCAGCTCGACACCGCACGGCGTCGAAGCAAAGTAATAGAGCTAGTCGGGAGATAAGGTTGCCGGTATCCTTCGGCAACACCAGCAACTCAAGGACAGAACTCATAACTTTCCAAGTTATCAACTCGAGCTATCCCTACTTCGCAATACTAGGGAGGATCGAAATCAACAAATTCCAAGCGGTGATCCACAGCTCGTACCTTTGCATGAAAATGCCAGCAAAAGAGGGAATCATCACGGTAAGAGGAGATCAACAGCTAGACAGAAGCATAGAAAAAGGATTCACCACAGAAATAGCGAGCGTCCGTGCTGTTGGCACCCCCTTAAATAAATCGCAGACAAGGAAGAAACAAGAAAGATAAAGAAAGAACAGAACAAGAAAAATGCGAAGCTGGAAAGAAAATAGGCAGATAACGAAGCGACATCAATACGGCGGACGAAGAAACAAAGTCGGTGCTGCTAGACAAATTAGTGTCTGAGGCAGTCGGCCATCATAGGAACAGGTTTAAACCAAGGCGAAGAAAAGAGGTTACTTCGATTCTTGCTAAAAAATAAAGACGTATTCGCTTGGTCATCTCGCAACCTTGAAGGCGTAAGCGAGACGTAATAGAGCACAAGCTGAAGATTGACCTAGCAACGAAGCCAAAGAAGCAAAAGCGAGAAAAACGATTGCGGCAAATGATTGTGGTCTTGGCTTTCAAGCTCTTCGGAAGGGTCCGGAGAAGTAAAAAACGAGATGAGAAGCAATTTAGTAATTGTCAAATATGAATGTTGCGAGTGTAGCAAATACGACATACCGGCCAAACTCGTAGAACTGCTAAAGGGCCTTCTCCTCTTGGATGGAGTCCCATTTAGCGATCGCCACAAATGTGTGAGCTCCGCTCGCGCTGTCAACCGATGTTTCGTCGATAACCATACGAGCAAGTTATGGGCCGGTAGGAGCTGCTTGAGATTGAGGGCGTCGAGGAACTTCCTCGTACCGGACTAGTCCCAATGGGAGGTCCGGAGCAGCCCGGAAAAGAGTGGTGGAGCTGCTAGCGATAGGATTGATAGATTCTTTTGCAGCTGTTGTCTTCTCTTTGGCTTGGACATCGGTGGAGGTCGTAGTAGACCGGTCCTCGGGAGAGGCAGCAGGGATTTCCTTTGGGATTGCCGCACTACGAGTTTCTACACTGTACTCGGCGGTCTTGGCGGTTGTCTCGGGGCTGTGGTCTTGGTCGCGGCCTCTAGAGCAGCGAGTCTTTGCAAAGCTGGGCATGTTCCTGAGGAGGCTAGCAATGGATGCCTGGAGGTTTTGAGGGATACTGTAGTAAGGTAAGAGCATGTTAGGACCGGTCCGGACTACAATTCATTGAAGATTATAAGAAAAGGACCGGACTTGTGTTAAGGAAGACTTACCGGTGGCTTTTCCGAGGCCGATTGATGGTTTGGATTTCTTTGTCGGTGGTTCCCGAGAACCACCACTTGATCCTTCGATGCTCCTCTTGGCGGCAGCTTTCATCGAGGAGGTAGAGACCGCGCTGCTTTGGGTGTCGTTCTGCGGTGATGATCGTGACTTGCGTGAGACATCAGCAAGAGGATCCTTTGGCTTGGATGTGACTTGGGACCCTCCGCTTGAAGCCTCATGGATGGCTGCCCGAGCAGCTTGGCGGTCTTGATTGAGCGCTTCTTCTCACGACACCTATCTTCAACCTTACGGATCGAAGTTATTGTGTCCCCCGACACTATAGGGATAACTTCAGCATCATCATCACCATTGATGACTAGCTTTCGCCGTTGGAAGCCGGGGGCTTGAACGGTCTTTCTAGACTCGTGTCACTTTACGTGTGGGACTAAGACGGGCCGGATCTGGGTGGAGCGTTTGGCTCATAATCTTCACCCCATTTATCACCTTCGGGAGCGGGGATGATTCCTGAATCTATCCGGTTCATGTATTGTTATAGATAAGAGTTAGAAGACTTATTGAAGGGAATGGAATGTAGCAATGCCGATATTGCTTATGAGGAATCATACATACCGGTGCTCGAGGATTGGCCGTGCTTGTAAGCCACCCTTGTTGCAATCGAGTCGTTGAAGTCCGGTTGCGTCATCTTCTTCATGCGCTTGTTCCGGTGCTTGAGGCTTGGGCGGTTGGTACCATCACTGGTATTGTTGTTGCTCTCCTTGAACATCCACCTAGGCTCGGACTAGTGCTTGATGGGCTGGACCCCGCGCACGATGAAGCTCCATATGATGGTCTCAGCGGTGACCTTCTTCTCTTCCTTTAGATCCTTGATCATGTCCGGAAGGGTGGAGACTTGTTCATCCTTAATCAGCTCATCTCTAAGATTCTCGGGATTCCGAGCATGGGAGCTCTAGAGCTACCTTGGATTTGTATGGAGGAAGGGCTGGGTTAGGATTGTCTCATACGAACCATTCGTTCTTCCAGCCTCCTATGCTCTTATTGAGCGATATTGAAAAATATTCTTCATTGTGTCGGCTCTAAATGCCGACACCTCCGATGGCTTGGCGGTTGTTGGTGGCTTGAAGTGGGTGGATTTGGAAGATGTAGCGGAATAATTTGAAATGACGGTGAACCCCTAGGAAGGCTTCACAAAGGTGGATAAAGAACGAGATGTGAAGGATGGAATTGGGATTTAAGTTCACCAATTCTAGTCCATAGAAGTGGAGGATGCCACGGAAGAAAGAGCAGCAAGGGAGATCGAAACCGCGAATGAATAAGGAGCGGAAGACTACCTGTTGGGTATCTTCAAATCCCTAGGGGACGTCTCTGTTTCGGGGCGTACCGGTTGATCATCGGCTTGGCAGGGAGAGATCCATCGGTGACCATTTCTTGAAGGATGGTTTCGATACAGGTACATGCCTTGAATTCTTGAACTCCATAGGAGAGTTGATCGCGCGAGACGGCTGCGGTGGAGGAAGAAGGCTTTGCAGCGGTCTTTTTGGTTGGTTTTCCCATGATTCGGGAGGGATCGAGGGTGTGAAATGTGGGCGTGTTGCGGCTGGTTAAGGAGTGAGTTTGACCTAGGTTGACTCTTGGTCTCCTTATATAGATTCTCAAGCTGGGTTGGGTGGTCGGATGGTATTGGACCGTATTTTTACGGCCCAGTAACTTTTTGCTTGGGTAATTTTATTATTCCGGGTCCGATAAAAGCGTCCGTAACCTAAACCGTTACGGAAGGGAAGTCCGAATGATTTGGATAATCACAAGGGCTCTTTTGTAAATGTTGTAGTGGTATGTGATATGGAATATCCAGCTGCGATGATATATTCGAGTGCCAAAGCTGGATTGTTTGGGGGTATTATGTGGTTAGATCAAAGACGTTTAGGTCTTGCCTAACCGAGAGTAATGTGAATTTGAATGCCTTAGGTCCTGGGTGTTAATTATTCGGCTGATTATAGGCTTGAGAAACTCGAGTTGAATATGAGCTAATTGGAAATCTGTTCTAATCAACCAGAACTTTGATTCTTAGTGAAATTTTACTAAGCGGAGTATGAGTTCAGACTGATTTAGATAATCTGTTATGATAACCTGGTGTGAATCTCCAGAAAATATGAAGTTGTAACCGGTATGACGAGTCTAGAAATGTGTTCTTGGTGGAAATTACTTGAGAGGTATGAGATTTTATGGAACATAATAAAGCATAGTCTCTTAAAAAAGACTCTTGCATTATTTGTGATGCTCAAATGATACAAGAGTCGGGGCTAAACTTAATTAGGTGCACCTAACCGGTGCACCACATACAAGAGCGGCTCTGTAGGGATCGCTGGAGATAATGAATCATGTTCAAAGAGCGGTCCGTAAGGATCGCGGGACACGTGAAAATCATGAAGATTGAGAAGAGTGGTCTATAGAGATTACTTGATGAAAGAAAATAATGAAGAATCAACTAGTGGTTCTTGCATTATTTGAAAGAAGTTCAAATGATTCAAGCGTCGGCGGGCTATACCCAATTGGGTGCACCTGACCGGTGCACTAGAGGGAAAATACTCGGAGCAAAATATTTCCATTTTTCAGTCACCTAATTAGGTGGTATGGTCAATAAAAGATCAATTTTTGGCTTTTAGAAGCCGAATTGCAAGAAGAAGTTTTGAAGAAGATGGACTTCTTTTTAATTTCAGCACTGGAATCGGACCAACATGCAAAAGACTAGTAGGTCGTATTCAAGAGAAAATCAAAAATTACTCGGAGGCTGATGTCGTATACTTACCTTACGGGTATATTATGACCAAAGAAATGATTTGTCGAATATATGGTGGCATATTGGATGAGATAAGACCAGTCGGGAGGGCCCACGAGTGGTGTCCGACCGATACGGAATAATAGAAGATTCCATATACCAGTATGGAAACAAAAGCAGACGACAAGACCGACATGAAATGGCGTGATCCTCAACTAAAGGCGTGAGATTAGTCGATTAGGACTCCGTATCAAAAAGGAATCTTAGAGATAGATCTTCCGAGAATGAAATTCATGTAACTAACTAGGACTCTGCATATAACCCTGCCTCCCCGGATGTATAAGGCGGAGCAGGGACCCCTCGAAAAGGATTTGGACATACGCAATTAGCAATCTGCTAAAGACAATACACAACATACATGACGTAGGGTATTACTCTCGATTGAGAGGCCTGAACCTGTCTAAAATCTCATGCGTTCTTGTGTGTTCTGTGTGTTGCACCATCAAATTCCATACTCGTGAGAGATTAGGTAGTATTAGTGTCGAGATAAATCCTCGACGGTCTTTTCACCTGTTTCTACAACATAGCACTAGAACGACACTACACATAGAAATCGTCGATGTTAGAGATAAAACACATTATTGTGATAAGAATATGGTATGAGGTTGGTGGTATTTGGCATATGAAACATGTACTTAGAAACCACCAACGAGTGGTGTATTTGGAACTTACTAATTTCCTTCAGCCTATAGATGCACCACGGGAAGATGTGGTCATGAATGATTAGGAAGATATAGATCTCAACATTTTACTTAATGATATCAATGATGTGGTTCAAGAGCCAAACGCCTTTGGGCCTTTCCTGCTAGAAGAAGAACACTTGAAACTTACCTCAGAATATGCAAATTGGTTGGATGGAGTTTCAAGACAATTCTGGAGTTGACCTTGTTTTTAGCAAGCTTTCTACCAATGGGAAGCCATATGGGGCACATGCAAAGGCAGCAAACATCAGACTTTGGGCCAAGCATTTTGCTCCTTTCAAAGGGTCGGAGAACCCAATCAAGATTCCTGAGGACTGGTCACCTTTCTTCACTACACTCCTACTTTCACCTGATCACTTTGAATGGGCTAAGAAGATACTGCAGTCAGAGGTCTTAACCATCATCAAGCAAAGCCCAGGATCAGGGAGTTGTATTACCTATACTCTGCCACATGGATGTCCAAAGGATCAGGGGCACATCTACACTTTGAAGCACAAGGAAATTGTAAACATTATTGAGGAAGATGACTGCCTTACTGAAGAGCAAGTTGAGGGAAGTTTGCATGCGAGCCAAAGGAGAGCAGTGAGCAGGGATCTCCTTCCGCAAATACACCAATTGCAAAACTGACTGCAGCTAGCACATCTCAAGTGCACCTCAAGCATAAGAAAGTGGCCAATAAGCCATTGGTTGAAACAGATGTCAGATGAAGCAAGAGACTTAAAGATGCTAATAAAGGATACAGGAACATAACTTGCACTGATAGAGACTGCCTCTATTGTACCATAGAAGCCCCAACACAGTCACAGAAATTGATAAGAAACCTAGGAGAAACTTTTTGCAAGATTGATCCTAGAGATCTCTCTGATGAAACCATGGACAAGCGAAAAGAAGACTAACAAAGCAGTCATCAAGCCATCCTCAAACAAGGCAACCAAAACCAAAGCTACCAAGGATGATAAGAAAAAGAAGAAGTTTCAGAAGAAGAAGGAGTAAGAGGTACAATGTCGGGAGATGCCCTCTTTTTCAAGACCCTACTAATGCAAGAGTCGTCTCATTCATTGCTTTTGTTTTTCTCCATTTAGAATTTATTTCAATTAAGGGACCATATGCTTGCTTAAACTTCAACGAACCTTTTTATCAGTTTATTTCCTATGGTTGCTATTGTCTGGTCGTCACTGCTGCATTAATCCTATCCAGGGCATCTTCAGTCTTATTATTCAGTATTCAGACAAAACTGGTCCCCTCTAGTAAAGATCAGAACTCCCTCAATTATTGTCATGGCTGCGATTTATTACTGCAAGACATGGGTTGTCATTATTGTACATTGACAAGTCAAGTTATCAATGGCCAACAACAATAAAAAAGCATAGAATAGAACGTGGAAGGTCTTAGATTGGAACATAAGAGGTATAAATTCTGACAAGAAATGGAATTCTAATCGAAACAAGATTATAGAGACCAACTGTGACATCATTTGCCTTCAAGAAACTATCGGAGAGCACTTTGACATTAGCTATATCAGGAAATTTTGTTCCCTACATTTTGATATGTTTGAATATGTGCCTTCCATAGATAACTCTAGGGTTGTCTAACAGTCTGGCGAGTTCAAAGTTTGAAGGGTTATTAGATTTCTCAAATGAGTATGGGTTGTCGGTAAAGCTACAGTCTAGGCATACCAATGAAAGTTGGGTCTTAACCAATATATATGCCCCATGTGAACCAGAAGACAAGCCTACTTTTTTAGAATGGTTTCAAAATGTGAAAGTACCAGATGACTATAATTGGTTGGTAGTGGGTGACTTTAACCTGTTGAGGAAGCCTAAAGATAGAAATAAGCCCGGGAGTAATGTCAATGAAATATTAGCTTTCAACAATGCCATCAGTGCCCTGGGTATCATAGAAGTGCCTCTCCATGGGAGAAAGTACACTTGGAGCAATATATAAGAGAATCCTCTACTGCAAAATGTTGATCTGGTTCTTCCCATCAGCCTAACTGGGCACTAGAATTTCTAGGTACTGAAGCTAAGGGTTTAAAAGAGACTTCAGATCATGTGCCATGTTTAATCACAATTAAAAACCTCCATACCAAAGCCAAAAATATTCAGATTTGAGAATTATTAGATGGAGCATCGAGACTCCTTGGCTAAGATAGAGGAAGGATGGAACATACAAGTTAGAGACATGGTCATAGTAAAAAGAATCACTGCAAAACTAAAGAATTTGAGGTGAGTTCTCGAGGAATGGGCATCAACCTTCTCCAAACAGACAATAGAGAACACAAAGCTACTGCTTAACTTAGTGGACGTCAAGGAAGGAAGAGATTATCGGTAGAAGAATGGAACTTTGGGAGGATACTCATAGATCATGTTGAAGCCCTATTGAAATAACAAAAAATATACTGGCAGCAGTGGGGTGATATAAACTGGACTAAGTTTGGAGATGCACCAACCAATTTCTTTCATGTGAGAACCTCCATACAGCATAGACAGAATATCATTTCCAGCATCACAACAACAGAAGGGGAGCAGATTTATGAGCACATTGGAAAAGAAAAACTTTTACAGGAATCTTATAAAGAAAGACTTGGAACTTCAGCTGACACTATTATGCAATTTGATTTATCTACACTATTAGATGACACGAGAAGACCAGAACTAGATTGAGGAGCCTTTCTCCTAAAAAGAAATAAATAAGGTCATCTCAGAACTACCAACAAACAAGTCAGCTGGGCTAGATGGCCTCAATAGTGATTTCATGAAGAAATGTTGGCCAATCATAGCACTAAATTATTTTGAGCTCATTGCATCTTTTTATGAAGGTACAACTTGTGTACAAAGTATCAATGGCTCTTACATAACACTAGTGCCCAAAAATGATAATCCCACTAGAGTAAATGACTACAAACCCATATCATTGCTCAATGGGTCCATCGAATTAAACACCAAGTTATTAGCAAATAGATTGCAGTCAGTCATTCTAAAGGTCCTTCATCAAAATAAGTATGGATTTGTAAAGAGCAGAAGCATCCAGGATTTCTTGGCCTGGTCTTTTGGGCACTGCACCTATGTAAGACATCAAAAAAAGAAATTATACTATTGAAACTAGACTTTGAGAAGCCATTTGACAAAGTAGAGCATCAAACAATTATTGATATCATGGAAGCTAAAGGCTTTGGGAACAAATGGATTCACTAGATAAAAATGAACATGCAAACAGAAAAATCATATGTCCTCTTCTCAAAGGAGCCCCTGACAAAGTATTCCATTGTAAAAGAGGTGTGAGGTAGGGTGATCCACTATCTCCATTGCTTTTTGTTTTAGAAGCTGATTTACTCCAGTCCATTATGAATAAGGCCAAAGACTAGGGAATTTGTCACTGCCAATACCAAGCGAGAGGAGGGCAAGACTTTCCAATGGTCCAGTATGTAGATGGTACTCTATTAGTCATGCAAGCTTGTCCTAGGCAACTAGTAGCTCTCAAAGCCCTCCTACATACTTTTGCGGAGTCTACAGGATTGAAAGTGAATTATAATAAATCAATCATGGTGCCCATCAATGTGACGAGATGACAAAATGCAATTCTTAGCTGGAACACTTAATTGTCGGATTGGACAAATGTCTTTCATATATTTGGGGTTGCCTCTCGAGTACTACAAGACCATCGGTGGCTGACTTTTGCCCATTGCCCACCGTGTAGAGACAAGGTTAGTGGGATGTGCACAATTTCTCACACGAGCAGGAAAATTAGAAATGGTAAACACAGTTATATCTTCCTTGCCAAGTTTTTTCATGTGTACTTTGAGGATACCGGACACGAGTCATCAAGCAGGTCGATCAATATAGAAGGTATGGTCTTTGGAGAGGATCTTCAGTCAATGCTCACAAACCACCCCCGGCAGCATGGAAATTAGTGACGAGGCCAAAATCGGAAGGTGGGTTGGAGTACTAAAGCTGAGAGTACACAACAATGCTTTACTCCTCAAATAGATTCAGAAATTCATGAATAAACAAGGCATGCATGCCATGGGTCAATTTGTTATGGGACAATTACTATCATAATCACAGAATGCCTGGTACAAATAAAGGGGTCATTTGGGTGGCGTGATATATTGAAGTCGACGGACATTTATAAAGGAATAGCATCAGTCAAAGTGGGGGATGAATCAACTGTTGGGAACTTGTAGGCTACGATAGCATGAAACAAATGCTACCGTTCGTCCGAGAAAACCTTGTAAGAGGGGGATAATGGATCATTACCACTAGACGCGCATGCGTAGCGGAAGCGTTGTTGATGTCGCGCGTCCTAGAGGAAGTAGTCGTACGGCTCGCTGTAGTGTGCAATCCGGCAGCACCTCTACGGATGTCCACACGTACGGAGAGGAAGACGACGTGACCGAACGTGCTAGCACTCGATGACGCGCTTGATGGATTGCAGCAGCAACACCTCTTCACGCGAACAACAGCGGCTGCAAGCTACGAGAGCGGCGGCAGCCAAAGGTCACGTGGCTAGGTTAATTACCGTCATTAACCTAATGGCCGGTGCTGAATATATATAGGCTGCGCCACTTTGGCCGGTCCATATTAGCTCTTGGGCAATTATCCAATAATCTCCCACTTGCACTAGAGTTAATCAATATATGCTGCTGCAATGTCTCAACTTTCTTCCCTCCTTAAGTGTGTGACCCCGTAGGTTCATGCTACCAACACACGACTTAGAAACCATTTCTAGTCAATAGTCAGCATCGGCCCCTAGCAGAGCATATCGACTCCTGAAGGTCCACGAAGATCATATCTTGTATAACCTTTGACATACACTTACACCAATCCCTTTGCCACACGATACCAGTCAAGCTCAAGGCTAGATACATGCCACCCTTGTGATAGCTCGACCATTCACTCGATCTAATAGTGGATTTATCATGACTAACATTTAGTCATCGTGATTAACTATTAATCACATCAGCATGACCATGCAACTTTTTCAAATCCAACTACCTCGAGGGGCCCGGAGATATCTCTCCTGTTATTAGGAGGGGCAAATTCCATCTTGATCGCTCACATCTCACGACATGTTTCATAACATACCCGAAAGCTACCTTTATGACTATCCGATTACGGAGTAGCGTTTGGTAACCCCTAAGTGTGCTACTACACATTCTAGAAATCAATGGTAATCTCAGGTCTAAGGATCCCGAAGGTACATCATAAAAGACAACGACTAATGGCACAAAATAACATCTTATCGGAGTCTATTAGTGGGTCAATCCAACACCATGTTCTCTAACATGTGTCCACATTATTGATTCGATATCTCCATATCTATCATCTCGTGAAACATGATCATCAATCAATACATGTGCTAGTTCATGAATCATTATTATCCCACATAATGATAAGAAACTAGGGACCATTTTAGGATAATATCATAAATAAACAAAAGTCTCACAAATAAGTCACATACTTGTTAATAATGTAATGATAATTATCCAAGGAACAGAATAACTCTTTATTCATTTACACATAAACATAGACGCAACATAATCTCTCACATACATCAATCTTGATCATGCAAGTATCTAATACCCATGGATCTCATATGCGCCTCATGCTTGGGTTGTGGGAGAGGTTTTGTCAACGGATCAACGATGTTTGAATCCGTGTGCACTTTACATATCTTCACATCACCTCGAGCGACGATGTCCCGGATGAGGTGATAACGCCGTAGTACGTGTTTGTTCTTCCGATGTGCTCTAGGCTCCTTGGCTTGCGCAATGGCACCACTATTATCACAATAGAGGTCCATTGGACTCGATGCACTAGAAACCACACCCAACTCGAGAAACAAATTTTCTGATCCAAACAGCTTCTTTTGCAGCGTCGGAAGCTGCAAGGTACTCGGTCTCCGTCGTTGAATCAACAACCGTTTCTTGCTTGGAACTCTTCCAGCTCACCGCGCCTCCATTGAGGCAAAACACATATCCAGATTGCGATCTCGAATCGTCCTTGTCGGTTTGGAAGCTAGCATCGGTGTAACCATTTACAACAAGCTCTTCCTCACGTCCATAGACTAGGAACATACCCATGGTCCTTCTCAAGTACTTTAGGATATTCTTATTGGCTCCCCAATGAGCTTCTCCTGGATTTGACTGGTATCTGCTCACAGCACTAAGAGCGTAGGCAACATCCAGGCGTGTACTTATCATGGCGTACATGATGGACCCAATAGCCGAAGCATATGGAATCGCTCTCATTTTCTCTTGCTCCTCCGGTGTCGAGGGACACTGAGTCTTGCTAAGAGAAACTCCATGTGACATGGGCAAGAAACCTTTCTTGGAATCTTGCATATTGAACCGTTTCAATACCTTGTCAATGTACGTGTCCTGGCTTAATCCAATTAGCCTCTTTGATCTATATCTATAGATCTTAATGCCCAAAATGTAAGCTGCCTCTCCTAAGTCCTTCATATAGAAACTCTTTCTCAAAGAAGTCTTAACAGACTTCAAGCATTGGAATATCATTACCGATCAACAATATGTCATCCACATAAAGGACCAGAAAAACAAGCGCGCTCCCACTAGCCTTTTTGTAAACACAAGGCTCTTCTTCATTTTTAATGAAGCCAAACCCTTTGACTACTTCATCAAAGCGAAGATTCCAACTCCGAGATGCTTGCTTTAGTACATAAATGGACCTTTGAAACTTGCATATCTTTCTAGCATTTTGTGGATCAACAAAACCTTCAGGCTGTGTCATGTACACATCCTCACTTAGGTTTCCATTAAGGAAAGCCGTTTTGACATCCATTTGCCATATCTCATAATCATAAAATGCGACAATTGCTAGAAGGATCCGTATAGACTTTAGCATAGCGACGGGCGAGAAGGTCTCATCATAATCCATCCCTTGAATTTGCTTAAAACCTTTCGCCACCAATCGTGCCTTATAGATGTGAACATTTCCATCCATGTCTATCTTTTTCTTAAAAACCCATTTAGACTCAATGGTTTTGATACCATCGAAGCGGATCTATCAAGTTCCAAACTTGATTTTCTCTCATGGATTCTAATTCGGATCTCATGGCTCCAAGCCATTTCTCGAGTCCGGTCCCATCATTGCTTCACTGTAAGTCTTAGGCTCAACAATAACATGTCGCGCTGCCCCGTGGTCGGAAGCGTGAACTTTTCAGGAGCGCGACGTGCCCTTTCCGACCTACGCGGGGCTGGTGTTTCAACAATTGGTTCAACAACATTTTGTTCATCCAATTGTGGTATAGAGGGAGAAGAAACATTTTCTGGAGCTTCTTGAACTTCTTCAAGTTGCACCGTTCTCCCACTTACCCTTTTGGAGAGAAACTCTTTCTCTAGAAAAACACCATTGCGAGCGACAAATACTTTGCCCACTTCCCGATTGTAGAAATAATAACCTTTGGTTTCCCTAGGATATCCCACAAAGAAGCATTTATCAGACTTGGAAGAAAGCTTATCGGACGTCATACGTTTTACATAAGCCTCACATCCCCAAATCTTAAGAAAAGACAACCCGGGACGCTTCCCGGTCCATATCTCATATGGTGTCCTTTCCACAGATTTAGATGGAACCCTATTAAGTGTGAAAGCGGCTATTTCTAGAGCGTATCCCCAAAACGATAATGGAAGATCACTTTGGCTCATCATAGACCTAACCATGTCTAACAAGGTTCGGTTCCTCCGTTCGGATACTCCATTCCATTGGGGTGTTCCTGGCGGAGTCCATTGTGGAACAATTCCACATTGCTTTAGATGTTCACCAAACTCATGGCTTAAATATTCACCACCACGATCAGATCGTAGAAGTTTAATATTCTTGCCCAATTGATTTTGTACTTCATTTTGAAATTCTTTGAACTTTTCAAAGGATTCAGACTTATGCCTCATTAAGTAGATGTAACCATATCTACTAAAGTCATCGGTGAAAGTTATGAAGTACTGAAATCCACCTCTGGCCATGCAACTCATTGGTCCACATACATCGGTATGTACAAGTCCCAATAGTTCACTCGCCCTCTCACTATTTCTCGTGAAAGGTGACTTAGTCATTTTGCCAAGTAAACATGACTCACATGTATCAATTGATTCAAAATCAAAAGAACTTAGAAGACCATCCGTATGGAGCTTCTTCATGCGCTTCTCATTTATATGACCTAAACGACAATGCCAAGTATACGTGGGATTCAAATCATTAGGCTTTAGCCTTTTCGCATCAATGTTATAAATAGGCTTATTCTCAAGATCTAAGTAATATAATCCATTCACCAATGGGCAATTACCATAGAGAATATCATTCAAATAAATAGAACAACACTTGTTCCTTATTATGACCTCATAACCATCATGTTCCTCCAAACACTTTGAAGAAATAATGTTTTTGCCTAAGGCGGGAATGTAATAACAATTATTTAATTCCAAAACTAATCCTGATGGTAATGAAAGTGGATAAGTTCCGACGGCCAACGCAGCAACCTTTGCACCATTGCCGACGCGAGCATCCACCTCGCCCCTTGCGCACTTCCTTGCTTCTTTAAGCCCCCGCAACGATTTGCAAGTATGAATCATCGATCCGGTATCAAATACCCATGAATCATAAGGACGTGTAGCAACATTATTAATTTCAATAACATTGATACCTGAATTAGAAGTATCTCCACCCTTCTTCTTCAGCTCTTCCAGATAAAGCTTGCAATTCTTCTTCCAATGACCGGGTTTCTTGCAGTGAAAATAAGGATCACCAACCACCGGTTTAGGCATAGGAGTTGCTGCAGGCTTAGGCTTAGCGCTAGAGATCTCATCTGTAGCCTTAGCCTTGGGCTTGCGCTTTCGCTTCTTACTATCCTTTTGGACCAAGTTAACTTGACTTGGACCAGATTTCTTAATGCTTGGCTCAGCTGTCTTAAGCATCCCATGCAACTCAGCCAATGTCTTTCCCATGCTATTCATTTGAAAGTTCAAAATGAAAGGCTCATAGCTCGCGGGAAGCGACCGGAGAATCATATCTATGGCCAAATCAGGGTGAACAGCAGGACCAAGTTTCTCCAGATTCTCAATGTAACCAATCATCTTGATCACATGAGGACTGACAGAACCACCTTCAGCTAGCCTCGCACGCAAACAAGGACTTTGAGGTGTTATACCTCTCGGACCTTGCTTGGTTCTCAAACATGCCACGGAGTCCCTCAATCATAGTGTGGGCGTCCGCGTTCTCATATTGCTTCGAAGCTCGGAGGACGTAGTGGGAAGCATGAGACAGCTAACATCAAGTGCATCATTGGTATGCTTGTCATACTCCCTTTTCCGAGCAGCAATAGCATTATCCGGTAGGTCATTAGGATAGGGAAGCTCTAGAACATATTCCCTTTTCTCTTGCTTGAGAACAATTCTCAAGTTACGATACCAATCAATAAAGTTTGTTCCACTAAGCTTATCCTTTTCAAGAATCGAGCACAAGTTGAAAGTGTTACTAGCGGTAGGTGCCATGATCTACAACAAAAAATACGCCAAATAAGCACTATGTAAATGTAAAACTCTTATTAAACATTTTAACAAAAGTTCATTATTCCACTATATGCTTGGAATCGTTTTCCCTCAAAACGACATATAGTGGTTCAAGATCCATATTCATCTTAGACACTAGTCGAGCTTTGGCATCACCGCTAGAAATCTAGTGACATAGGTAAGCAACACTTTGCTAATCACATCCCTATGTGACTCTTGTTTGTTGGGTGGCATCACATGCCCCGGCGCCAACACCATATCCCAAAGCCCAAAACCATTTTGATAGCTTTGTTAATTAAACCAATACTATGCATGTAAATGTCCGACATTTACCCTAATAATTAAGATAGTTGAGGTACTCTACTTTGACAGACCTACCATACAACGATCATAATTTTAATAGGTGCAGCTATTGGAAGGACACATAATTTAATTTTTCTTGAGGGAACCTTTTCTAGCATGTTTATCATATCCAATATAAATAACACATGAAAGAATAGGTTGACAGGAACATCATCACAGGCAATCATATTAACTCGTGAAATAGTATGGCCCTTTTCAAATGGTGATCTCCATCTCCATTGCCATCGCCATGTCTCCCGATCCTTCGACCATCATGCTTGAGGCCTCCATGAACTAACACTTAGCCACTACAACTAATAGTTAATAATAAATTACATGAGAATATCAAGCATCATAGGTCGACACACAGGTCGTTATACAATAATATGACAGCCTCAACCCAGCTGTAATTAATCACGACACGCAGGCCATGCAAATCACATACATACATCACATGCATCTTTTCAGGCCATACCATTCACAACATTCTCTACAAAAACAGTTAGGCGAGAAGCGAATGCTGACGTGTGGCCAAAAAGGGTTGTAACAATCTAGGTGTGTCCGTACAGCGGTCCCTATGAAATCGTATCTATGAAATCGCAATGGAAATCCTATCGGAAAAATCATATTTGCCCGATTCTGAGTCATTTACAATGCCTCAATTTCCATTAGGTTTCCATGAGCAGACTGCGGTATATGATCATGATAGTATTGGCTCCTCTACTGGCGCACGCAGTTAGTCCCGATGGTGATTCCAACCGGTAGGGACAAGTCACGCGCGCAGGGAGAAGGAACACAAATAAATCAATGATGCATGTATCGTTATCCGCCCATCACCTTGTGAACCTCCCTATGACCAATTGATCTAATCAACCCGTACACAAAAACATGTAATATATCACATCTACTACATCGGCATATCAACTATATGCACAAGATCCAGATCACAAACTACACAAGGTCAGCTCTAATGCCATTGTTGGGAACTTGTAGGCTACGATAGCATGAAACAAATTCTACCGTTCATCCAGAAAACCTTGTAAGAGGGGGATCATGGATCATTACCACTAGACGCGTAGGCGTAGCGGAAGAGTTGTTGATGTCGCGCGTGGTAGAGGAAGTAGTCGTACGGCTCGATGTAGTGCGTAGTCCAGCAACACCTCTACGGATGTCCACACGTATGGAGAGGAAGACGACGTGACCGAACGTGCTAGCACTCGATGACGCGCTTGATGGATTGCAGCAGCATCACCTCTTCACGCGAACAACAGCGGCTGCATGCTACGAGAGCGGTGGCAGCCAAAGGTCACGTGGCTAGGTTAATTACCATCATTAACCTAATGGCCGGTGCTGAATATATGTAGGCTGCGCCACTTTGGCTTGTGGGCCAAAGTGGGCCGGCCCAGATTAGCTCTTGGGCAATTATCCAATATCAACAACCAATTTCTGGACTGACTCCTTCAATGGCAGCCCATTAAGATTTCAGTACCCAGAACACTTTTCCTATACAAAATCAAGTCAGATGTTACTCTCACAGGTCAAAGCACAAGATCACTTTGCAGATATGTTCCATCAACCTTTGAGTGTAGAAGCTTACAGCCAATGAGTAATCAATGAACTGATCAACAACATGCAGTTGACAGACTCAAAGGATGAATGGAAGCATATGAATCAAAAGCACAAGTACTCAACATCACTGGTTTATAAGCAGCTCATTGGTCACATGCCCATACATCCATCTTTCAGGTGGCTCTGGATATCATCATGTTAACCAAAGCACATGGTTTTCTTCTGGCTGCTTTTACAACATAGATTCAATATCAGAGTGATATTAAGAAGGAAAAATATGATTTTAGAATCTTACACGTGTGGTCTGTGCATTCTCCGGAGGGATGAGACCATAAAGCATCTCTTCCTAAGGTGTAACTTTGCTACAGCTTGCTGGCAGTCCATAGGCATCTACATCCCAACACGGTTGCAGTTGCAGGCTCAACAAGCAGTGAAATGGATTAAGGCAAAGCTCAAAGTCCTGTTCTTTATGGACATAATTATTCTGATGTGCTAGAGCATGTAGAAAGAGCGAAACAACTGCATTTTCAGCAATGTTGACCCCACTGTGGAACATTGCAAACAGAAGTTTTTAAAGGAGATGAAACTTGTTGTACATCGAGCCAAAGCTAAGCACATGGACCAACTCAAAAAATGGATACAAGCACACTCGAAGATAACCTTTTGCTTTTGTTGTTTTCTTTCCTTTTGTTTAGCATTTGTATTTATGAACACTTTGCCATTTGGTGTCAATAAAGCACTGTCAAGGCTAATCCTCACCTCCTTTTAATCATGCCTATACAAGAGAGGCATCTTCTCACAGCATGGGTGACATAAACACAGCTCCACCTCCTTTGTTATTGCTACTACACAACCATTCCCATTGCAAGCTTCTGCATGCACAGAGCTTACGAAAGCAGGCCTCTAGAACCATGTCTCACTGTGATATCTACACGAATAGGTGGTCGATCAGATTTTTCGGGAGCATACGGCATGACTGCTCGCTGATCGACTACTTCATCTTCGTCGTCTTAGAGCTCGTGGCGTAAACAACTACTTCCTATCTCCGACATGAATGAGTACTTCCTGGTGATCGACTACTCCCTCGAACTACACTGCACACATCTTCCTGCATCAGCTTGGATCAACTATTTCGAGCAGCCCAACATGTCAACTGTTGGGACCGACGCGGCCGGTGCCTCCGCCACCTGTCTAGGTACACCCTTCACCTACTCTAGATGTCAATCTTGTTCGTATTAATTTATGAATCAGCCATGAACCGACACTCATTTAATCTTGTCACGAAATCACTTATGCTACATAATATCATGTCATACATTGAATATTTTCGAATTAAAGTATACTGTAATTTGCCTAAAATTCTAACATGCTGTGGGGCCGATGTCTTTTGTTAACTGATATCTTCATGCTGGGTGCTTGTAAAAGTTAGTTCGGCCATGTCAACATCTTCAAAGATTATTTGTATAGCAGTTACTTTTGTATTTGCTTGCAGTAAGAGTGGATGTCTTCTTTAAAGAAACACCCTGATCTTATTGCCGTGGGTATGATTTTGACTCTCAATTGAAATATGGTTAAGAACCTAATGTCACCTGGTCTTTTATTTATCCATTTTTTTAAACTCTTTTCTTTTCTATTTTGAATTATCATGTGGCAATTTCAGCAAGAACTATGGTTGTAAAGGTCAGACAAGCCATGCAAGAATTTGCTCGAGCTGCAGGAAGATTGATGCACCAAGATTTGTAACCATAGTGAGAATTGGAACATAAACAGGGTTAATTGATAAGAAGAAAGTTTAGAAAGCGGATGTAGTATCAACAACAAAACCTTTATCCTATACTAACATTGCAGAATCTACGTGACTCCTTAGCTCCCGGGGAGGTCAACCCTAGCTGCACCACCTAGGTCCCCCTCCTCCTGCCCCTCCAGCGATCTCTTAGTCTAGTAGTTTAATTAGATTTTGTTAGGTTCAAGGTTTCTCCAGAGATCCAATTGAAGATGATGACGGCGACGTAAGATGTCATCAATATGGAGCAATGGAGAATGTAGTTTCTTGACGATGGTGGCAAGACGAAGGCGCCATCATTGATAGAGAATAAGGTACTCAGCTCTTTCTTTGACTCGTTGTGGTTCTTTGCAGCCATGACAGTGGGCTAGTGAGGATTAGTTTCCCAGCAGCATATATCTAGATGTTTGTGTTCTCCCATGATGAATCTGGAGAAGGAGACGATGATGGGTTCAACAATGGGCTCGACATGGCAATTTAACTGTATTTGAGTGTAGAGGTTTAGCTGTTTACTCCTCTTTTGTGCAAAAGAGATGAGTATGAGTATTCAGGTGCTGGATGGTGAGATGGCCATGTTCATTCAGAGTTTTTGTTCGTGGCATATCTGCTTTGGTTGATGATCTGAGTTACCAAATAAATCTTATTCAAATTTTTTGTGCCTGTTGCGTGTATCAACCTCATTTGTGGCTTGGTGGTTTTGAGGTATCTATTATTCTAGAAAACTTGCACGTCAATATGTATTTTCCGTTCTAGCAAATTCTTTGTCTATCATTGTATTTATCAGATAAAAGTACAAATTGTCTATGCAAACCTGTAAAATGTTTATTCAGTATTATGTTTATGATTGTGTATTTGAATCAGATATAGAAGAAGTTTGTAGGCTCTATATTGATCTGATTCTACATGCAATTAAGTATCCAAACAGCATATAGATTCTGTTTCCAAGAATTCAATTTGTAGACAGCCAAACAAGAGTATAGAAATGAATCATTTGCCAACTATTTCATTTCCATATGATTCAATTCCTCAAAATAGATTTATTTCCAATGATCCAAACGGACCCCAATAATTTATTCTTCAGAAAAATAAAAAAGTTTCTGGCATCTGCGCACATAGGCTGGTTCTTATTATTACAACTTCCCGGTCGAATTGACCATGCTCAATAGGAACAAAGCATAGGAAACTTCTATTTTAGGAATAACAAAGTTTATTATTAAATTTGCACCCATGATAAACTCCCAGCCTAGATTTTGTCCTCTGAATTGTCATGCTGCAGCGGTGCCCGAAAGCGCAGCAAATGCGTTACCTGTTGGGCAAAAAGGCTGGTGCTGCTCGGTCCTCAGAATATATAGAAAACTGTCGGCAAATCATAAGGTGAAACATCACATTACTGGCGACTGGTGTCACCTCTCGTCTGTCATGTTGTATTTGCCTTCAGGCTTCTGCTGGATAGAAATATGCCAAGAATGCAAACAATAGCTGCAGAATAGTGCATAGGAGCACGATAGCTGCAGCTAAGACAGCTAAGCTCAACCATGGATTGCGGAAATGGTTCTGCCATAACCATGCCATCCACCTGTTGACGCGACTCTGGTAGTGTTCTTCCATCCTCCTACAGAGACTCTTGAGATAGTGATCACCATTCGTATCAAAGTCCACATGCTTACCTAGTTTTGTTAAAAGATTCGAAACTTCCTCATCAGTGCGCATATGATGCACAAGGATTCCCCTCTTAGCAAGCAGGGTTACATCGGCAGATTTGGTAACAATTTGAGACAAGAAAGCACAATAAGATGTGAAATAATTCCCATACTGAGGGCATGTTTGCTCCCATGCTATGATATTCTTGCAAAATGAAGTCGTGTGCCAGGCTATAACCAAAGGCGGGATTTCTATCACCCCGTTGGTGAATCTTATGTCCAACAGACTATGCCGATCATTCTCGCTAAACATCCTTTTCTGAAAATGAACGCCTGCTTCATGGTACTGCTCTGCTCGGTGCCACCGAATAAGACAATGAGCATCTTGTAACAACCGTGAAGATTGGATCTTCTTCCGTAGTTTTCTTTCTTCAGACATATGCTTTTCATAGGATTGCTTAAAATAAGAATGAAATGGAAGTGAACTCCTTTGATGCACCTGTGGTTCTTCTCTATCCTCAGTGGGCTTCAGATACAGATGCCAAAAATGCAGTAAATGATGGAATTTATTCGGTCTGCAAGTTTCACACCGTGGTATTTGATAGCCTACAATATACTCTAAGCACCGACCAATTCTGTCAGCCAGCTTTGAAGAGTCAAATTTTCCAGCAAATAACTCATGAATTCCCTTCACAATAAAAAAGGGAATTTGGTTCTCCAGCAAGAGTAGGTCATGTAAAAGTAATGCATCTTGATACTTCATCAGTGTGAAATCTTCCCTACTAGTATCAGTAAACTGATCTGGGCTAAGTTCCACCTCAAGCGCAGACTTAACTTTTGTTGAAGATGCTGGCTCTTCCAAGAGCTCTTCACCAATTATATGCCGTTCTTTTCCTGTGTAAGTTTCAGTCTTACTTTCGGGCACAGAAGATAATTCACTAGAACCGGTTGCTGGGAACTGAGTCCCTTGAATTCCATAAAGGCCCACAAGTATGAAGCATCCATCTAGGAGAAGCATTTTTATAAACTCGTCTGATTCCATCGCAAGCTCTGTGCAGTAACAACGACGTGCTTGTTGCTCCAGGCCCTCTATTAAGTTCAGATAATCCTGTAAGGTTTTTTCAGGATTCGACTTGAGAATGTAATTCAAATAGCTCCACTTCTCCTTCTGCCACACCTGGAGGGCTTGTTTGCCGTGGTGATACGGGCCGATGGATAAACTGATTGGTTTATAAGCATTTGTATCGAGCTCAAAAATCTTCTGTGGCACTCTACCGATCAGACTCTGTCGAATCGGTTTATCAGCTTGTGCGAGAGACACATACTGGTGTCGTTTTCTTTCTAACAAGCTGACCCATTCTTCAAGATCAGTACTGCTACTAGAGATCTTGTTTATTGGGCCTTCATCCATCGTTATATCTGTAAAAGAAACTAGAATATAGTAATGTTTTTATTTTTGAGACGCGGGTTAGTGCTTGAAGGATTTCTCTTTTCTGCAACGGAAAATACAATTGTGTAAACAAACAAATTAATCAAATTACTTTCAAGTCATATGTTTCTAATTCTGAAAAGCCTTATTTTCTAGCACATACGAACGCTTCAATTTTCAATATTAGCAAAATAATTTGCTTCTTTCTTTTGAGTAAAATGGTAGAAATATTAAAATTGTTAGCTGACACGAGAAACTCATTCTACATGGTGAAATTGGAAAACACAGGAAATTAATACGTTCGAGCTTATGCCTATCTAGGCCAAACTTAGGGACGACTAAAACTAGGCTTGCAGGCACATCATGAACATGTGGGCGCAGTGTGTAGTGCCCAGGATCTTCACGTCGGCAGTGTGCATCCATGGAATTTCATCCGAATGTTTGAACAGCCTTTTGACAACATAAGAAGATGGCCCAATATTTGAGCCTACCAAAAGTAAATGTACTTTGTCAAAAATCATGTTACATAATATAATGGGATAATTGCAAAACAAGTCCTCTTCTGGAACCTAATTCTGAAAACGGTTCACTTTTTTTAAGTTTGCAAAATCGGTCTACTTCTTTGCAAAACAAGTCCACTTTTATTGCAAAACCGCTCCACTTCTTTGAAAAACAGGACCTAGGTGCAGCTTCAGATTCAAAAAAGTGGACCAATTTTGCAAACTTGGAAAAAGTGAACCGTTTTCATAATTAAGATGCAAAATAGGACTTGTTTTGCAATTGCCCCTAATATAATAGATCAAAACTAATAAGTGTGGGGTGGCATAATATGTTCTATATCTATTGATGAACGTATTTTCCAAATGTGTGTTATTAAAGCTTAGAAAACTGTATAGTGAAGGCACAGTTTTGATAATTCTATAATATTTCATAATAATTTTAAAACTGTATAACATTTCAGAATGATATTAAGAACATTATATTTTGAAGAAATATTATTTTAATGTGAAGCATTTTGTAAAAGACTAGCCTATGCAAACGACCGGGTTTGATGAGCTAGTACCAATAATTCACCCCTAGCTGTGCTGCTAGGGATGAAAACGGTATGAAACGATCGGAAGAAGCCTCAATTGTTTTCAGTTTTATATTTTTCTTAAAAGAAAAATTGAAAATAGTACTGATGGAAACGAATACGATATCAATATTATTGAAAAGTCAAAATGAAATTATTGCTGCTATAATATTTGGTATCTATCGGGAACCGATATTTACAATCGAAAATATGAATACCAAGGTGTAGAAGTGGTACAGCATTTATCTTAATAATCGTGTAAGTAAATTATATGTATGATATCAAAGAAACTTTGTATGGTGAGTACTAACGTAAATTGCACATCTAAAAAGTAAAGAAGAAATATTAGCACTTAACCTGTCTACCAAAACTAAAAATAAGGTGCAAGGTGCATTATTTCTATATGAAGGAAAGGAAAATATTTATGATTTGTTTCAAGCCCGAAAATTACTTGCCTTTCGATGGCTTGCTACCTGATAAGTTATAACAAAGTACTCAAAGAGGAAATTATCTGTGGTCTTGCAGTAATTTCCATGTTAAAATGGAAACATGCAGAAACGATCGGAAGACTAAAATTATTTCCACTACCACCTCCATAAATTATTATCACTTTTGTTTCCATTTCTTTGGAATATCATTTTTCACATCTTGTGGTCGGTAAAAATCGAAAACAAACCTCGGTTAACCGATAATTATCATTTTTCCTTTCATCCCTAACCGTGCATTCCCCTTGCTTTATCTTCACCTTTCCATGTAATAAACTGGATCCTGTAAAATCAAAATAAAATCTTACTTCTACACATAATTAACATGGGGTTGGCTTGACACAGGAGCTGCTATAATCTACTAGCACGCTAGCTTTTGTAAGGACTCCCTCGAAAAAACAAAAAGCTTTTGTAAGGACTTTGGTAATTAAATGCTTTAACTAGACATGCTGTTAATCTCCACAGTCACCCACTTTAAGTAGTTCTTGTCAGTTGATTAATTTCCAACCCAAAAGCCTATATTTAGCAAGAGCTGAATTTGTACCAATGGATTTTTTAAGGAAAGGAGCTTGTATAAATGAATAAATAAAAATAGAAAAATAACACAATCAATTGATCCATTATTGGACTTAAACCTATATGTTGTTATTTTATATTGTGATATCAAGTAAATCGAAATCAAATATCTCAAAGAAATAATCGATCCTTTTCCACAACCGGTTCATCCTCTCCCATCCTAAAATATAAGAGATTCTGGTGCACAGACATAAAATAAGCTAAATTCCTCAACAAAATTCCATGTTATTAAGGTTGCGTTAATTGTTTGTCACAGTGTAGATTGTTCTCAGGAGGAATGCTGTAGCCAGGCATCAGGAAGAAAACATGGGCTGTTTTACAGTGTAGCCATTACTTAAGCAGGGCCGGCCCAGAGGGGGCAGTGAGGGCGAGCGCAACTGGTGATTGACGTTCAACTGTTCGTCTTCGACGATCGTCACGCCTGGCGGCTGCACGCGCTGATCTGTGCTTTGGTCCATTGTCCAGGGGAATTGTAGGAGGTACCGTCCCTGATCCCTTTGCTAATTCGTATGATCGTAAGCCTAAAGTTCTTAACAACATGATCAAATGATTGATTCGGCCAATTTCTACATTAAGTAAAATTTTATTTCTTAGATATATAGAGGCCTCGGCTTCATGATTGGCCCTGGCCCGGGAAAACTCGACCTTGTACTTGGAGCGGCTGCAGCAATCTATACCGAATTCAGATGGTAGTCTAAAGATCAGGTTTTGGGAGGTATCAAAAAGTCTACAGATGTTACACACACACACACATGCACACACACACATACACACACACACACAGAGAGAGAGAGAGAGAGAGAGAGAGAGAGAGAGAGAGAGAGAGAGAGAGAGCTCACATAGTTTAGAGTACTGAAGCTTGATGAATGCGGCGCATGCCAATGTCGCAGAGAACTGTTACGCCGCAACAGCTTCTTAGCACACAGAAAGCCAGATGCATGGTCAATGGTCTGCAGTTTGGATGGAGTAAAATTATCTCTTCCTCATCAGATGATCCAGAGAGCCATAGTCCATGGAACTACTGATGCACACTTTCCTGGGATTGTAGATACTTGAAGAGAATGTTGATTGTAAATACCTAGATGGAGATTACGTAGAGAGGAAAACTCTGTAGATGGGTAACCCACACCAGGGAAACATCCTTGGCCTTGCGGCTTCGCAGCCAGGGAAACGGGATCGATCCCCGTTAGACTCGCTCTCCTATAGCAGACGAAGGCCACGCACCCTCTCTAACGCAATGCGCTCTGACCTCCAAAACACACACACACACAGTGACGTACAGTCGATAGGATTCTGCTTTCACGGACGTTTTCCCCTATTTCGTTGTCATCCATTCCGACGATATGTGTGTCAAACACTCAGAATGTTACAGGCTTTACGTTATAGAATTCGATTCCACAGTAGGAAATAAATCCTTGTTTTCCTAACTAGTGATTTACTTTCTTTAGTTACTAGATTATTTTAGGCATGTGAGGTTTGCGTGCTGGCAGACCCGAATTCTGTGCGCGCCCGCGCACCGCGCCTGCTGTGCGCGCCCCTACGTGGCGTGGGCGCATTGGACGCCATGTTGCGGGCCCGCGAGACTCCTGGAACCGCTCGCGCTTACGCTCGCTCGGTGCCCGCTCGGCTCGGCTGCGTCGCTGGCGCTCGCTCCGTGCCGCTCGGCTTAGCTGCGTCGCTCGCTCTGTGTCACTGCCGCTCGGCTGCGTACGTGAGCTGTTTTTTTAAGGCCGACTGTTACGTACTGTTGCGTACGTAGAGCTGCAACGTAGAAAGGCCGACTGCTACGTAGAGGAGCTGGCAATTTTCAGTCACTTCTAATGCATGCTTCAAAAACAACTAACTGATGTTGCTACTTTGAAGATTAACCCAAATTTGATTACAATAATACATAAAGCGACAAGCATTGTAAATTAATGTTGACAAAACAAATATAATTTCTTAACAAGATCTTATGTTGTAGCATTCTGAATGAGAACATGACTACACAGATTCATCAAAATGTAACTTCCTAACAGCAACTTGCATTGTAGCATCTTGATCAACTCCCATCAATAGACTTGTGTACCATCCTGTAGTAGCATCTTGATCAACTCTCGTTCCAGAAGGATAAGGATTGACGAAAGGAGCATTCATGGTTGAAGATTCTCCAACATTTAAATCCTGTATATACGACAAGTAAGTGTCTATAAATCATATATGTTATAGAATTAAATATGAAAGTAGCCACGGTCTTACAATTGATTGGTTTGGCTCAGCATGTCCGTCTATTGCCTCGATATCATCATGTACCGGATCGTCACCTACAATGCAATATATATGATAATAAAATATTTAGAATAAATTTTACACAAGAACAAAATGTATTTGACAGATCGCTACCTTTCTTCTGGGCAACCTTCCTCTTCTTCTTCCCTGTGTTCTTTTCAAGAACACTTTTTAAACGTGTCTGCTTCGGACCTTTTATGACTGGAGGGATTCTAAATGATATTACACCATTTAGTGGATCCCGGACACATTCATTTGGAGTAGGGGAAATCTCATTGGATTTTTCATTCATCTCACTTAGATAAATATCCGCTTCCTGGTTCAAGTCATGTAAGGCTTTCTGAATTTTATCAAGTAGTTCTTTTGATGACGAACATTTCAATGCAAGAGATGTGGCTTGTCGAGATATAAGTGCTGCCTGTGCATTCAAATCTCCCTCCTCGGATGCTTGTTTTGTTTCAATATAAAATCCATTTTTAGCATATTTTGTCCATCTAGGCAGTACATATTGTGATGGCAAATTATATACCCCATTCATATTGTAGACTCTAAGAGCATGTTTACATAATAAACCTGAAAATTATAGTTCCAAATTTAAACATATGTAAAGTATTAGATGTATACATGTGCATTAATTATAAAATGCATACTCTGAGATAATACTTAACATACCTATGCATTCAAACATCCAGCAAGAGCATGTGATAGTCGAATCTTCGGTGTTCAATACAACTGTGGCTCCACGTTCAGATTGCATATACTTAACAAAGAATGTCAAGTTTGACCCGTTACCTTCCAACAATTCACAAGACAACGTAAATTGTTTTTTAAACTCTTCCTCAAAATCTGAATACATTCTCCTTGTATATGTTTTAGCTGCAGTTTTCAACATTGGCAAATTTGAAATGTAGCAAACTGGGGTTTTTCGACGTGACTGAAAATCAGCATCCTTCTCATTTGACCTTAGATTCACTGTAACCTTTTCACATTCTACAAGGAGTTCTGAAAGACCGAGTTTTCTACGAAATGTTTTCTTGAAGACATTGTTCATACCTTCGCTCCTCTGGGTCGAGTGCATGTCTGCTGTAAATGAGTCACGATGTACCGCAGCCCACTTTGTTCTCAAAGCATACAAGTTTGCCATCCATGTGTTATCCTCAAGGTTGTATTCAGCCAACAATTCATGCCATTTCTCCGTGAAGTAAATCTCTGCTCTGTCTTCGTAGATACAACTTTTGAAATCCGCCCAAAACTTGTTAGTTTTCTTCTTGTCACCTGACTCATCCTCTGCCGCTTTAATTATAGGACCAAGATGTTTGACAGCATTTTGACCAATATGCCACAAACATAGGCGATGGGCTGTGTTGGGGAATACAAGAGCAATTGCTGCTGCCATTGCCGCGTCTTGATCTGTGAAAATTATGCTTGGGTGTTTTCCGGACATTGCTTGAAGAAATGACTCAAAGAGCCAAATAAATGATAGTATAGTCTCGTTGAACATAAGTGCACACCCAAAAATTATTGTTTGCTTGTGATGGTTGGTGCCTAGAATCGGAGCAAAAGGCATTTCAAACTTATTTGTTTGAAATGTGGTGTCAAAGGACACAGCATCACCAAAGCATTTGTAGTCCATGATAGACTGACCATCTGCCCGGAAGAAATTTGCTATTTCCCTAGTGTCCTTGTCCACCTGAATTGCATAAAAAAATGTAGGGTCTTGAGCTTGTTTATTTCTCAGATATTCAGATAATGTTTGTGCATCATTGGCTTCTAAGTACTGTCTGCGCTGGCGACCAATTGCATTATAGCAATCCATCTTAGTAAATGGTAATTTGTCTTCCCCTCCGTAATGCTCCTTCATGAAGTTGAAAATTTGGGATGGCTTCATTCCAGACCGCCGTGCCTGCCCAATTAATTTTCTATCTGCCTCTATGATCTCTCGTTGAGACCTCAACTTATGTGTCTTATCTGGACTGGCAAGCCAATGGTTGTGCTCTACTACGACCTTTTGGACAGTCCACACATTCTCCTTGCTGATACTAGACTGGACACGAGCATCACAACCGGTCCTTGTAACATCTTTTTGTGATGCCTCATTTTTCCGATGTCCTTCGCCACTGCAAACAAAATATTTCTAACATAAACTATCATCTGATTTGCGCTTCTTCGTCCGGCTTTTTCTAACACTGAAACCAACAATTCCAGCATATGTATTGTACATCTCATAAGCCTTTTCCTCGCAGCCAAATGTCATTCCAACTTTAGGTGCCATCTCAGCATATTTATTAACCACATCCTATACAAATAATTATCAAAGTCAAAATAGTAGTACAAGTTAAATTATCAAATGTCATCACAACGTTTGCCCATGATAGAATTCATAATGTATTAATAATCAGTAGAGAGCCGAATACATGTATTGGCTGGACGGAGTTTGTACCTTGACCATTATAAAAACAGTGTTCGGTCAAAGATAGGAGGCCAACCCACGTGAAAACTATCCATAACAGTACCATGCACGTACAAGGAATAGTATCATGCAAGGGTACAACTAATGGAAAGAAATAGTAGCATGCAAGTTTGATTTTAAGCTACAACATAAAACAGTAAGTTTGATTTTTTCACCTCATTATTAGGTCCTTCAATCTCCACTTGTTCCTGATCTCCATGATTGCAACCAACACCATAATTCAGAGCATGTAATCTACATCACATGAGATCACAGCAAATTCAATTTAATCTATATAACCGATCACATCAATTCAGTTTACTCTAAGTGATAACATCAATTCCTCAGTTTAAACAGCACTTACCTGTCAATGTGGCCGGCCTGCACTTCGGCATGGGGATCGCAGTTGTGCACTTCGCCGCGCTGCACGTCCGACAGGGGCTCGACGCCCTGCACTTCCGGCAGGAGGTCGCCGCCCTGCACTGCCGGCAGGAGCTCGCCGCAGCGCCCTTCCGCCGGAGGTTCTCCGCGCCACCACCCTTCCGCCACGGGGTCGCCGCCCTGCACTGCGTCTTCCGCCATGGGCTCGCCCCGTCGCCCTTCGGCCAGAGGTTCGCCGCGCCGCCGCCCAACAGCCACGGGATCGCCACCTCGACAATCCATGGAGTCGCCGCCCTTCCTGGTAGAGGTTTCCTTTAGACTAGCCCTAGAACTTTATGCGAGTGGAGCCGATCGATCGCCAGGATAGCCGAGGTGCGCACCCAGCCGAGCCCTGCGCGGACCGACCGAGCCTTCCAAGCGCGTGCCTCTTCTCGCGAGCGGGCCTACAGCAGGGGAGATCGAGCCAATTACGATATGCCACGAGGGGCGTGCACCCAGTCCGCGGTGCGCGGGGCGTGCATCCAATTTTTTCCGTGCTGGCTGGGTCGCACGCCCGCACCTTTTCTTGTTAGAACCACTACTCTGGGGCCAGTAACTGCGTGATTCAGCAGGCCACGTCGCCTCGATTCACTATGCGCGTTCGATTCGTATCTGCGGCCGATGCGTGCATCTCTTCGTACTTTTCTCGGGTGAGCGGCGTCCTGCCTGTGTAGCGGCTCTCGGTTTCTCTCCACTGCGTGCGTGGCCTCCTCCGGTTCCGTTCGTTGCCACGCGGCCTGCGTGCGGCCCTTCTTTTCTTCTTTTTCTTTCTCCGGCCGCTGGGTTCTTCTTTTTCTCCCTGTCCCGCCGTTTCTGCCTCTCTTAGATCTCTCTAGTTGGTGATTTTTTTCTATTTAATCCTTTTAATCTTTTTATCTGTCTTTATGGGTTTTGCATTCTTTTGGACTGATGTTTTTTCTCTGTTTTTACAGGTTTTGGATTTATTTTGTGGGCTGAGGGGTTGTTGCGTCATGGATGGATATGAGTGAGGTACGGCTTTCTTTCCTTTTTTTTTTTTTTGATATCTGTTCTACTTATTATTTTTCTTTGCTCATTTTTTGATCGGGGCGCGGCGGCTGGGAGGCGGCGTGGAGCCGGGGCCCGACGGCGGCAACAGCGACCACGTGCAGCCGTGGTTGCAACGGAGGCGGCCATGCCGACCCTGGCACGTCGCGCCACGCGCGGAGGTGGCGGGGCATGGCGGCATCGCATGGCAACCATCGCGGCAGGAATGGGCTCTATAGCAGCGACGGCGGCACGTGGACGACGGCGGTTTGCAAAGGTGGACCTGCGGCCGGAGAGACGACGGTTGTTCGCAGAGGTGTGTCCTCCTCTGGTCCTCTCTCTCGTCTTCCTCGTCCATGTTCTACTGTACCTTTGCCATCTCCATCTGGGCAGCGGCGCTCCTCTGGCAAGGACGCAGGGCCAGCAGTACCATGTGTCAGCCCAGCCTGCAATGGCTGAACAAGCAATAGCAGCGTGGTGGGGGTGAGTAATGGAACCGTGTGTTGGCTGGAATAAACTTCTTGCAATGCATAAAAAGTGAGGAAAAAATTCTTCCAACAAATATACTCCGTACTCAATGCATAGCACGCCATTTGTATTTTAATTCATTCATAAATTTTGCCCATGTATAAATACATGTTTTATGTGTTCTTGTGTGGCCATTATACTATAGTAATATCATGTACAAAATATTATAAACATATTTAGATGCCACTTTAATTAAAAATCAGCTTATATAACTATGTTTGGAATTGGTATTGTTGGTGTATAGAGGCCTTTGGCCCATGTAGAGGCCCATATAGAGGTCCATTGTACTTGTACATATATTACCCTTCCTAGGGTTTGCAATAGACAAGGAATCTTCCAATCCAACATGGTTTCGAGTCAATTTTCTCTCCCCCTCCCCACGTCTACGATAGCCGCCGCCGGCAGCCGTCGCCGCCGCCGCCACCATGACAGGCCGCCGGCCGCCGCCGCCTCTCTCCTCCTCTTCTTTCCCTCCCTGCCCCTTCTCCTACGCCGCCGTGGCTGCCCCACCCGACGCGCGGCCCGATCCGGACGCGCCGGAGCTCGATCCCGCCGCCGCGTGGCCCGATCCGGCCGCCGCGGGCCTCGCGGGAGCGGGCGCGGGTGCGGGCGCGGGAGCCGCCGCCACCGGCCTCGCCTACGCGGGCGGGCCTCGCCCTGGGTCCGCCCGGCCGCCGGGCCCCGCCCGGCACCGGGCTGGGTCTGCGCCGGCCACCGGGCCCCGCCCGGCACCGGGCTGGGTCCTGCCCGACCACCGGGCCCCACCCCGAGCATGCCCCGCCAACCACGAGTGTGGGCCCAAGTGTCTTCGGTGACGTTTCCGCGTTCGCACGGATGGGCGTGCCGCCGGGTTTCGACTACACCGGTCTCGGCATGCCCCCGGATCTCATCGCCACCGTGGATCCTTTGATCGCCTCCAAGCGGACCGCGTCGGCGGACGACGACCTTGCGGCTCTCCTCTAGGAAGCCATGGTCCGGGCTTGGGCGGCGAGAGGCATGAGTCCGCGGCTGCTGCCGATGCTTAGGAGCTCGAGCGCACTGCGGCGGATAACCTCGCTCGTCGGATTGCTGAAGCGGAGCACCGCATGCTCATCGGCGCCGGCAAGCAGCCCGTCATCACCGTCGCCGACACCGTCACCTCTTCCTCACACCCGCCTTCGACCGACGGTCCCCGCCCCCGTCTCGACGCGCGTGATCCGATGGTCGCCCGGCTCCACTTCCAGGCTGTCGGTGTCCGGAACATCCGCGCCCTCGTCGGCGTCGTCCTCGACCCCGCGTCTACCTCCTACAGCCGCCGGCGTGACCAGGTCCTCCTCGCCCTTCGCCGCTACGCCCTCGACGACCACGTCCTCATCGACACCCCTGGCCCGAGCACGGGACGGGATCCGCTCCCCTCGACGGCATCGTCGTGTCCCGGCTCTTCGGGACCCTCTCCCTAGAGCTCCAGGAGCTCATGAGGAATCCTGGGCAATGCCGAGGCCCGTGCTCTCCGACCGGACGCGTCGTTCCGCACCTTTGTGCAGGGCGACCTACCTCTCTGTTGATGAGTATTGCAGGAAGATGAACGGCATGGCGGATGCTCTCCGTGACCTCGGCTGTCCGGTGAGTGACAAACTCGCTGGTGCTACGGGTCCTGTGGGGTCTCAACCACAACTATGACCTCCTCGGGACCTGGATCCCGCGGCAGCGACCCTTTCCCGACTTTCGGCAGCTGAAGGACGACCTCCGACTCGAGGAGATTACCCGGGGCCTTGAGCCCAACTCGTCCTCCTCCTCCACCGCCCTCGCGACTACTCCACCGCCTCTCGTGACACCACCTGCCCCTGCCCTTGCGACTCCTCCCCCGGCCGACGGGGTCCGCTTGGAGGACGGGGTGGTGGGTCCATCGGGGGTGGCGGTGGTGGGTCTAGCGGGAGTGGTGGTGGCGGGTCCGGCGGGGGTGGTGGTCATGGTGGGGCCAACCACGGCACTCTGCGGGGCCCCCTGCTCCCGGAGGTACTGCCTCGGCCATCCTTCAACAACCTATGGTCGGGCCGTATGTCCATGTGGCCGTTCCGGCCTCGGGGGCGGGCCTCGTCCTCCACACCCCATGGCCATGTTCTTGCCCCTCCCCTCGGTGCGGTGGACTCCGCCTCGGTTGGTGGCTGCCACCTACACAGCCCAGCCAGCCTCCAACCTGGCCTCGGAGGATGGGACCGGACGGCGCCGGCCCGCTCTTTCAAGCACGATGCAGGCGACACCGCCGGTGGAGTGGATCGCCGACTCGGGTGCCTCGTACCACACCACGCCGGATGCTGGTATACTCTCTCATTCCCACCCTCCCCACCCTTCCTACCCTTCCGCTGTCATGGTGGGCAATGGCTCTTGCCTCCCTGTCACCTCCGTAGGCACGGTTCCTGGTTCTTTCCGTCCGTCCGATGTTCTTGTTTCCCCTCGGATGGTTCACAATCTTCTCTCCATTCGCAAATTTACTACCGACAACTCTTGCGATGTTGAATTTGACTCTTGTGGTCTTATCGTGAAGGATTCGGCTTCCGGCGTCCACTCTTCCGATGTGAGAGCCGGGGACCCCTTTACACCATCTGTCTTCTCGCTTCCGCTACTTCATCGATAGCTCCATCTTCGTCGGCAGCTTTTGCCACATCACCATCTTCCACGACTTGGCACCGCCGGCTTGGGCATCCTGGCCGCGACGTTTTGGCTCGTCTTTGCCGCAGTGCGGATCTTTCTTGTACTCGGATATCCGATGAGCACCTTTGTCATGCGTGCGGTTAGGTCGTCATGTTAGACTTCCTTTTTCTTCTTCTTCTTCACATGCGAGTCGCGCCTTTGACCTTATTCACTCGTGATTTGTGGACTTCTCCCGTAATCGGTATTTCCGGCTACAAGTACTATTTGGTCATTGTTGATGATTTCTTGCATTACTCTTGGACATTTCCTCTTCGTGTGAAGTCTAATACGTTCTCCACCCTCCTCCACTTCTTTGCATGGGTTACTACTTCGTTCGGCTTCACCATCAAAGTCGTCCAGTGTGACAATGACGGGAGTTCGATAACCGTGCCGCACGTGACTTCTTTCTCTCCTGTGGTGTTCACCTCCGCATGTATTGTCCATACACCTCTCCACAAAACGGCAAGGCTGAACGGATGATCCGGACCACGAACGATGTCGTGCGTACCCTCCTCGTCCGGGCCTCTCTTCCTGCCCGCTTCGGGCCGAGGGCCTCCACACCGCTACCTATCTTCTCAACCGCCTTCCTTCCACTGCATCTCCTGCCCCCATTCCACACCATGCTCTTTTTGGTACACCTCCTCGGTATGACCACCTTCGGGCCTTCGGGTGCGCTTGCTACCCTAACACCACCGCCACGACTCCTCACAAGTTGGCACCCCGTTCGACCCGATGTGTGTTCCTCGGCTACTCCCCGACCACAAGGGGTATCGTTGCTTTGACTTCACTTCTCGCCGAGTCCTCGTTTCTAGGCATGTCGCGTTTGATGAGTCCGATTTCCCCTACTCCACCTCCACTACTCGCACCCTTGATCCCGAGGTGGAGTCCGTGTTTCCGATCGACCCGGTGGTCCGAGTGCCCTGGCCCCGTGTACCCTCTACCCGCAGGTCTTTCGGAGTCTTCACCCGCGCCACGCGCGGCCACGGAGTCCTCATCCGCGCCACGCGCGGCCCCGAAGTCTTCTCCCGCGCCACGCGTGGCCACGGAGTCCTCTCCCGAGCCACGCGCGGCCACGGAGTCCTCACCCGCGCCACGCGCGGCCCCGCAGTCTTCTCCCGTGCCACGCGCGGCCTCGGAGCCTACTTCCACACGCTATGCCGAGCCCTAGATCGTCTACCGGCGTCGGGCCATGCCCGCACCGCCACCACCGCCGGCTCATCCCCGGGCTCGCTCTCGCCTCGAACCGGTGGTGTACCTTCCGCTCGTCATCCATCGGGATCCCGGCCACACTCATCCCATGGTGACATGGCGGGCGGCGGGCATTCTCCGACCTTTGGCCCTCTCCGCCACCACGGCCGAGTCGGGGTTTCTCCACCGCCCTCCTCTATCCGTGGTGCCCTGGCTGACCCCACCGGCGTCGGGCAATGGAGGAAGAGTATGCGGCTCTCCACCGAGAATAAGACTTGGGATCTTGTGCCTCGTCCACCTAGCAGCACCGTGGTCACCGGGAAGTGGATCCGGACCCACAAGCGTTGTCCCGATGGCTCGCTGGATCGCTACAAGGCTCGTTGGGTTCTCCGGGGCTTTACTCGGCGGCCTCGGTGTGGATTATGATGAGACTTTTGGCCCCGTGGTCAAGCCTCGCCACGGTTCGTACGCTTCTCTCACTTGCCATGTCTCGCTCTTGGCTCGTGCATCAGCTGGATGTGAAGAATGCGTTCCTACATGGGACTCTGTCCGAGACAGTATATCGTAGCCAGCCAGCAGGGTTTCCGGATCCCGGCCGTCCCGACATGGTTTGTCGCCTCAACAAGTCTCTCTATGGTCCGAAGCGGGCTCCTCGTGCTTGGTACTCTCGGTTTGCCACATTCTTGGTCTCCTTGGGGTTCACTAGGTGCAAGTCGGACACCTCATTATTTGTTTATCGGCGTGGCAATGACACGGCATATCCGTTGTTGTATGTTGATGACATCATTCTTGCCGCTTCCGATCAGGTCTTACTCCGAGCACATCATTCGATCCATGCAGCGGGAGTTTGCTATGAAGGATCCGGGTGTTCTTCATCACTTCTTGGGTGTCACCTGTTGAGCCTCGACCTTCGGCCTTCACCTCCACCAGCGGCAGTATGCTCTTGATATTCGGAGCGGGCGAGGGTGATCGATCGTAAGCCTTGCTCCACCCCCGTTGACACTCGAGGCCAAGCTATCTCGCACGCTCCGATGATCCGAGTTGTTGACCGGACTGTCTACAGGAGCCTTGGTGGTGCCTTGCAGTACCTCACCTTCACCAGGCCGGATATCACTTATGCCATCCAGCAGATTTGCCTTCACATGCATGATCCTCGTGAGTACCACCTTGCTGCCCTCAAGCGCCTCCTTCGGTACTGCGTGGCACGATTGATTATGGTCCGACCTTTCACCGGTCTCCTTCTGCCGAGCTCGTCGTCTACACCGACGCCGACCGGGCTGGTTGTCCGGACACTCGTTGTTCCACTCCGGGCTACGCCGTCTTCCTCGGGGACAACCTTGTCTCTTGGTCGTCCAAGCGACAGCCGGTAGTCTCCCGCTCCGAGTGCCGAGGCGGAGTTCCGGGCTGTAGCTAACGGCGTGGATGAGGCGTCCCGGCTTCGACAGCTTTTGGCGGAGCTCCACAGCCCGCTCGCCAAGAGTACGCTCGTCTACTACGACAACGTCGGCGCCGTGTACCTCTCCACCAACCCGGTGCAACATCAGCGGACCAAGCATGTGGAGATTGATCTACACTTCGTTCGGGACCGGGTGGCTATTGGGCAAGTCCGGGTACTTCATGTCCTAACTACCTCTTAGTTTGCTGATATCTTCACCAAGGGTCTCCCCTCCTCGACCTTTTCGTAGTTTCGCTCTAGTCTCAACATCACCGGTCGCTAGTTGTGACTGCGGGGGAGGGGGGGTGTGAGTTCCTGTGTTTTTATTCTTGTGGCTAGTCTTGAACTCCGCTATGCCGGTAAGTTCGGACTACGGGGGGGGTGTTGGTGTATAGAGGCCTTTGGCCCATGTAGAGGCCCATTGTACTTGTACATATATTACCCTTCCTAGGGTTTGCAATAGACAAGGAATCTTCCAATCCAACACGCATCATCAGGTTGTAGACCGGAAGAACGGAAAGGGAAGCTGATGTACTTAAGGTTATGATTAGGTGACTTTTTTTTGTTAATGTCTTCAATTTCTGGTAGCATTTAGGTTTTGTCTTAACCATTGATTGGGCCTGATCGAAAGAATTTGATTTGGAGTTCGTAGATATACTATATGACTTGCTCATGTGGGGGCTTTGATTTGAAGCTATGATTGTTGTTCTGCCATTTCTTTTGCATACATTTTCTTAATTGGTTGATTATTTTTCTAGAAAAAATTATTTTACGTTCTCAAGGCTCATTGGTGCAAATGAAAATGTGTGGTGCAATTGTCATTGTTCTTTATTGATTATAATTATAATGTCATCATTTTTGTGATGTGAAACTGAATGATGTTACCGCATAATTTCTTGGTTCAATGCTTCGAGTTAAATTTATGACGGTCATGCTTTTGTTGCCCAAATTGAGATTGCTTGCTTTGCTTTTTGGTGTCAATCCTTGGGGCAATGGCAATATAGATGATATTTGGCCATTCCATGTATGTTGTAGCTTAGGGAGAGATTTTTTAAAAAAATAATCTAAATTAATCTAAATTTATAAAAAAAAACGTCCGGAACTAAATTTCCAACATCTAGACGTTTTAATCACGCCATTTCACATGGCGTGATACATGTGTGAGTCACGCCGTATGACCTGGCGTGATTACGCGACACGTCAGCATCGACCGCCATGCAGGATGCGACGACGTGGTGTAGTTGACCAAATCACGCCGTATGGAGTGGCATGATTGAGGTGCTAATCACGCCGATCTATTTGGCGTGATTCGTCCAGCCCCTATATGTCGCCCCTTCCTTCTTCTTCCTCCCCACTTGCTGCACCCTCACTCCATTCTTCTTCTCTTCTCTCTCCGGCGAAAAAAAGCACATCTTGATCCCCCTCCAAAACCCGAAGGTCATTTGGATAAACTTCTTGGAGGCTTCATCTACATAGGTATTGGTATTGTTTTGTCCTAAGTTTTGTAGTGATTAGTGATTATTTTGATAGCTAGGGTCTAGGTTTAGGATTAGGGTTAGGTTGAGCAAAAGAGGAAAATTGATATAACCTAATAGTTTGCATTTCCATTCTTGAATTTAGGCGAAGTAGGTAAGGGGTGGGAGATGTATCCGAACGTAAGCTCCGTGGATGCACCGGTTCCACATGTTCTACCTATTCCTTCATGTGAATGTAACATCCTTGGACACGTGAAGCAATCCCGACACCCGCCGACAGCTGCTCGATCATACTATTGTTGTTCAAATGATGGGGTATGTTGACTCACTCGTTATCTTTGTTATTGGTGGTTTTAATTTGAACTAAGTGGAATTATGAAATTTGCTATAAGTAGGGCAATGCAACTTCTTTCGATGGATTGAGGGGCCGGAGGCGTATGATGAGACGATATTGCTATTCCCTTAGGACCAAGAGGGCAAGTCGTACTATTAGTTTGAAAAATGGGTTCCACCACCGCCTAATCCTCCTTTAATGTCTAATCAAGAGAAAATCGATGCTTCATATAGGCGTGTGTGTGAGCCTCCCGTTTGCAAGTGTGGTGTTCCGCCGAGTTGCATAGGCGTCCTCGAGGTTTGACATACACCCCATTTTTCCGTTGTCCATTCACTAGCACGGTTGGTAATTTGTATAAATTTTGTGGTTGTTTGTCATGATTGAGTAGATGATATTTGAATTTGGTATGTACATGACAACAAGAGAGGATGCGGTTTTCAGGAGTGGATATACGGTCCAAAGGCGTTATATCCATATCCCGAAGAATTGTCGGAGGATGTGGCATATGGTAAGTCATTACCATGTCGGGAGAGGCCAACACTACTTTGTCAATGCAGCGTCCCAGCTAGGCGAGGTGTGGTGCCATCCGAGTTAGGGTACGGATACTATTATGGAGATACAGTTGGTGAAGTGACGAATGGGTGAGAATTTAGGTATTGGATTGTTGATTTTACTTATGTGCTATGACATCGGTTGTAATGGTTTGAATTATCCGTGTTTACTCAGGGAAACTAGAAGTGCAATTGGGAGACCTTTCCTGGTCGAGAAAAATTTCCGAAAGAAGCGAGTAGTTATGGATCCGAGGACTCGTATGAAGGTTTTAGAGAGGAGAAGGTAGGAAATAAGGAAGAAGTATGTCGAAGAATCTCCCGACTTTATCATTCAGACGATATGCAATGAGTATCAAATAGATAGAGTGCATGGTGGGTATGCAGCATATGAGAAGGGTTTGCACATTTGGAGACAAAACCGAGGTAGATTTCCTGCGAAGTCTATATGGTCCCATTTGGATGTACCTCGAGGTTGGAACTTTGAAACAACAAAGGAATGTGTGGGGTGGTGCAAAGGAAAGATGACTCATTCTTGAAAAAAGCTATGAAGACACAAAAAATTGGGCAAAGAACTTGATGAAGGTGCGAGTAGTTCCATTGTGAACGTAATTGAGAATTTACCATCCATTGTCAATAAGGAGTCGGGCATGATAGTACCGGCATGGCAGGAACGACCTTATTGCCGTTATGGGTACCGTGCAAAGATGTCCACCTTAGATGGAAGGAGATACTTTCATTATCCGACTTTGTCTCGTAAACATTGTTCCTTTACCTAGTGGTTGGATCGGCACAAGCTTCGCTTCCAATGGGGAATCGAAGGTTGAAATGAGGGATGAGTACATGAAGCGTAGGGAAGAAGGAGAGAGGATAGCAAGTTTGATACTGAAAACCCGGTTGGGCCTTTCTCGAACGGCTTGGAGTCGTAGGTCTAAGAGTTAATGATTTGTATTTCTTTCGTGTGGTCGTTAAGAATTGTAATGCTATCGTGAGATGATGAACTATGTCGAGATTCTCTAGTGATTTCATATGCACCCGACTTGTGATAATGTTGATTCCCATGCGTGATTGATTCAATAGTTCTATTTTGATAATTTGCCAACATATTGGCCGTAAGTTAAAAAAACAGGGTGAATACAATCACGCCATCTTGTCCGGCGTGATTTATGCCCGAATCTCGGGACTTAGATCACGCCGGACAAGATGGCGTGATTCACTTGTGTATGACTAGGAAATAAATTTCCTGGCTAGCCACGAATCCACACACATTTCACCACCGAGATCATCACACGAGTTCATAACACATTTAAACCACATAGTTCATCACGCATCAACTTAGTGCGACATTCGACAGAAATTCACGACGCATCCAACACAATCCGACATAAGTGCAACATTGACACAATCTAATACAAGTCCGTCACTTGACACACTAGATCATGGTGAGAAGATTGCTCAAGGCCCCGGGGTGAAACGCTTCAGCTTCTTCTTCTTCCTTCCTGGCTCGGTTGGAAGAATAGTGCCCGGGGTTGCATTTTTGCATCGACGAATATGACGTGGGGGTGATGCTTGAGATGGCTCTTCTATCGGTGGATCCGGAATTTTGGAGGACCCGATGATGTCCTATGCATAGAACATTAGCAGCATTTGGAAGATATTTGAAGAAAATTGTCAAGGTAAATGAACGAAATAGGGAGTGCTTAAATGAAGGAAACACACCCGTGCGTCCCCGGCATCACTCGACGAGTCGTCACCGGCATCACTCGACGAGTCGTCCGCGGGGCCCTTGCCCATAGCAGCCCCGGTGCGGGAGCCCGATGCACCTCCACCTCGAGAGCCCGACGCACCTCCACCTCGAGAGCGTGATGGCGTTGCTGCAGTCGGGGCATATACATCCCGACGAGTACCGACATAGTTCATCTTTTGTGCAAGTCGATGGCAGTTTTTTCTCATCCTCTCGCAAGCAAGAATGACAAGTAAAGATGTAGGACATTGTAGTGATTATCAAGATTGAAAAAAAAATGAAGTATACCTAAGCGAAAGCACGAAGGGCCCCAACCTCCTCCCGTGAGCCTGGCTGGTGTCCTAAAGCGTCTCCGGCATCATTTGCCATCCGTAGTAGCTACGTTGTCTACATTTAAGAGTGTACATAGAATTGGAAATTCAAGTGAAGTGGAAATGGAAATTGAAGTGACAATACTTACCGTGTAATCCTCGAAGGGAGCTCTCTCCTACTATGTCCCCGTGCGAGTTACGTCATCGTAGTCGTCAACGTATTCTTCCTCGCTACCGGAGTCGAGCTGCTCAGCAAGGTATTGCTGGTTCACGGACGGTCGTAGCTTTAGGCGACTCGTTTTGGTGAAGCCGGTAGAGATAGTCCTTACAAGCACCAGCGCGATGGACTGGACCCTCCCATGGATGGACTACCCTCTCGTTGCCGCCCGTTCCATATAAACCAAGCTTCGTGCTTTGCTGCACCGCTCCCTTGTCCGATCGTCTATCCACCCCGCAAAGCGTAAAGCCACCAATGTAGATAAATTACAACACAATATGGTTACGTAAAGGAACTGTGTGTTACATACTTACATGTGCAAATTTTGGTTCATGCTCGGGACAAGGGACGTTCAGCTCTTGCAAGCAGCCAAACCGGCGCATGACCCTCTGCGGCAGGTGCCACTCCACAACATAGAAGAAATTCAAAGGTAACTCAGCCCTCCAGTAGTTCATGTCACGAAAGCACATGGGGCTGAGAAGCAAGTTGGTCACCTCCGACCGAACGTACGGTGTCCAAGTAATCTAACACAAGTAGCTCGCATGTTTTTATTATGCACAACAACTAATGTAGCAAATGATAAGGCTATGTGACATAATGTTACCCGACTTGCGGTGATGACGTCAAGTGTGTTGGTGTAGTCCCTATACCTCCGGTCAAGGTTCCCGACGACGTTCACACAGCTTGTGGTAGAGGTAGGCAACCGTGGGCGGGGATCCTTCATCCTCGTATGGCCATGCCTAGAAAATCATTACCAATATTGTATTACCAACGGGAATAGTGCAAATGTGCACAATACGAAATATTTACCTCAACCACACCACGCTCCGGCCTAGCAAGAGGAAACCTCTCCCACATCCACACCTGCAGTAGGTAAGCACATCCACCAAGGTTGGCATTTGACCCAACCCCGCGGAAGCCCGACACAGCTGGCGATACAAGTAGGCTAGGAATGCAGAACCCCAACTATACTCGACCAATCTCGTCCCAGGGCTTCATAATATATGGCAGCACCATCCAAGAAATGGTGTTACCACTAGCGTTAGGAAACAAGTATCCGCCGACCAAGTGCCACAGCCAAGCCCTCGCAAGCTACCTCCACCACCTCCTCTCGGGTACTCAGCCTCACGGTCAATAGTGAAGTTATCCATCAACCACTTTGAGCTCACTCCGGTAGTCTTGGTGTCACGACGATCCGGTTGCGGTTCCGGTGGCCTCGGACCAAGCCGGTCCTCCACGCCGTCACGCCACCCCTAAGGCTGAGTCCGGTCACACAAAGCTGGACCATCTATTGGTAGAGCAAGAATCATGCCTACATCCTCCAAGGATGGCGCCACCTCACCACAGGGTAGGTGAAAGGTGTGTGTCTCCGGCCTCCGGTGGTCCACAAGTGCGGTCAAAGCTGGACTGTCGAAGGAGGGAAGGTTGAAGCTGACCATACGGGCCAAAGGCAACAACCCAACATGCCTAAGGAAGGGCACGAAGCGGCTGTCCCACCGCCTAGGAGCGTGGGTGCGTATCCTCAAAGGCGAAAGAACATGCAAAAATAAATAAATATCAAATTACCAACATCAACAAATATAACGATACATTAAACCAATAATAAAACTATAAATCTATGACTCACCGTCCCATCGTCTACCATCAAGTGTGCCCGGTGCTTGTTGTCGAAGTTTGTGTCAAGGAGCGAGAAGCGCGCGTGAGGGGCCATCTCCCTGAAAAGATAACAAAAATGCATTACAACAAAGGTTAAAATTTATTTAATGACATGGAACATGGATTTAATGAAAATAAAATATTCACATATATCTACATTCTAGTAAAATACCCGGCCACTAGTACTAGAAATTTGCCCCCGATGCCGCCTAGCCTTACGCTTCGATTTTGGTTTATTCTTTGGACCCAACATGTGTCGCTCCATTCCGTGGCCTTCTTCACCACATATAGAACATCGATGTTTTATCGGGTCCTCATTACACCCATTCCGTACATATCGGTGCCATATCCCTTGTTCATATCATCAAGCTCATCTCTCAAGCGTTTTGTCTTCCGCCTACGCCTTTTATCTTTCAAAAGGCCAGCATCCGGAATACAATGTTCTCCAAGTATATTCAGGCCATTGCGTTGAGTCCAAACATGGTTCAAAAGTGGACTCCCAACACCGTCATCGTGGATTGTTTTGAGTAGAACGGGCTCAAGTAACTTGGAGTCACATAACTCAAACCTCTAGGACGACATGCTGTCATTACATGTGAACAAGGTACATGAAGTAGTTGAGGGGTCATGCATGTGCACGAGATATTGTCTCCAACTTCCACCCTATAAACTCTTCCACCGGACCTTTCACCTCCAATTCCCGTATGACTAACCGATCTAATTTCATAAACCAACTCTCGTGCATTGCAAAGACATGCATCTTGACTCTCGGAAATTACTCCATCGTCATGTAAGTGTTTTGCCACGGGAGTTCCCCACAACTCACCCTCCTCTATGCCTTTCTTTGCCTTTAACCACCATTTCACGAAGTAATAATTGCACTTGTGAAATGTGAACATTATGATGGCCACAATAGGCATCCCTCGAAGTCCCTTAAGTACGTAATTGAATACCTCCGAAATGTTAGTAGTCATTGTACCCCACCTCCATCCTCCCTCGTCGAAAGCCGTGCCCACTTACTCACCTCATCCGTGTGCTCTTCCAACCACTCCTTAGCTCCCGCATTCATTATCTTCTTCAATTCCTCTATTCGAGCAAAGAATTTGTTTTCTTCCATAGCCTTGCAAGCATGTTTAAGACCATTTATGACCTCCATGCTTTTTTGTCTCCTCCAAACATTTGCAGCAAAGTGGCACATGCACCAACGATACACAAGAGGAGGATATCCATCCAGGTCCTCTCTACTAGCATTTATAAGCCCCCGGTGCCGATCCGATATCATACAAATCTGTCTCCCTGGACCAATCACATTTCGGCGGACATTCGTGATAAACCATGACCGGAGTTGCTCTCTCCCTCCGTGATTCCAAATGCTAGTGGAATCAACCGATCCTCCGCATCAATGCCTATAGCAACCATTAAAGTGCACTTGTATTTTCCAATCAAAAAAGTTCCATCCATGCTGATAACAGGCCTACAATGCTTAAAGGCTTCCACACATTGCGGAAAACACCAAAACACCCGGCTAAGGCAAGGACCCTCGGGCCCTACCTTTCCACAAGTATCAATGAAATACTTAGTGCCAGGATTGTAATGTGCAATAGCATTAAGAAACTTTGGCACCTTGTTGTAAGACTCCTTCCAGTCTCCCCATAGTTGTGCCATTGCGTATTGCTTTGCCCTCCATACCTTGCCATATTTCACACGGTAACCAGGTGAAACCACGGATGGCCTCAATTAGAGCTGCAACCGTGATCGTGGGTCGGCCCATAGCATTGGAGCAACACGGAGACCAAGATATCTTGCGGTGCATTGCGAATGGACATGTGATACATTGACTGTTCCGCATGTGTGAGATTGCCTAACATTTGTCACCCTCCAACGATCCCCGCTATTCTTCAATAGCCTGGCCCATACACCCCAAGGACACCCGGCTCGCCGGCACTTGATATACCTCTCCCATCGATTCGAATTAATCACGTAGTAAGGCCTATGGTGCTACACTGCATAATCCTCAAAGAAGTGTTTCAAATCTGCCATGCTATCAAATAATTGACCCTTCCTAATCATAGGTTGCCCACTATTTGCCGGTCCTTCCTTCGACGCCAAACCGTTGTCACATTTAGCAAACTCAGTAAGACGGAGATAATGATGATTAGCAACCGTAGGCAGTTCAACATTCATATCCCTCAATGCACGCAACTCTTCATCACTGTAATATTTCCTCCAATCTATCTCCACTTCACCATTGAAACTAACGGGTTCGCTACCTCCTCTTCCATCATTATCCACCGGCTCATGATCTTGATCACAATATTGTCATGCCCAACTCCTCCAAAATCACTACTTGCTCGACTATCCTCGTCTGTCGCGCGACCCTCAGAGTTGCTCATCTTCACAGTGACCGAACCTCTTGTTCCACATTTCTTTCCTCCTCCAACTCACGTTCCTCTTCTTCGAACGTGTCATCCGAAAAATCATTCGTAACCACTGCCAACTGAAACAAAGCCGCATCTCCACCTCGGCTATTATTTTCCACATTCAACCTTCCTTCTTGAGTCAATGTCTCAACAGGTTCATCCCCTTGTGAATAAACGTCAGGTTGAACAGGATGGTTACAACCGTCATTCACATCCATATTTGCTACAACATCAACTATCACCTCAAGCACATTTAACTCGAGCATCCTTCAAACAACCTTTGTATAAAATCCAATCATGCTCACCACCCGGTTTCATAACCACATAATGTGCTCGACCACCACCACCCGCATCAAAACGACCACGTAAACTAACCGACACGCAATTGCCCTTCATTGATCGAGCACGATCCAACACCTCTACGAAACTAGTTGGTTCAAATGTGCTCACTTCTTCACACATACCAACCATCTCACCGTTTCCATCAACAATCCCACCATGAAACAAACGGACAATTCTATTCATCTACATCAATTAAAGAAAATTAATACCTTTTCTAAACATAAAACTACGAACATGACATATTCAAGTCTATCCTCATACCACTAAAACATATGACACATGCAACAAAACCTACACGTTAATAAAACATTGCAACCGAAACATCTACCAATGCCAACCATGAGATTCATCCATAATCGTCCAAATAAACTAGCCATTAGCTCCTAACCCTAACCACCTCAAATCCTTACAAAATGACCATAGAAAACAAATCCATGCGGATGAGATGGAGGAGATACCTTCAAGGGGCATCCCCCACGAAATCCGGACGAATGGGCGGCGGGGAGGGCGGATTTGGCGGCGCAAGCTGGCACTTTGTTCTTTCGGGTGAGGGAAAGACTAGAGGAGGAAGAAGAAAGGAGGGCCGGCGCGTCGGTTATGACCCGCCTGAATTCACGCCGCCTTGCCCGGCGTGATTGAGTCAACCCTACCGCGTGAGCAAAGTCGACGTGGCGGTCTGCGCCGACGTATCACGGTATCACGGCATGTCATGTGGCATGAGTGCTGACTTAATCACGCCATGTGAAATGGCATGATTAAAATGTCTAGATGTTGGAAATTTAGTTCCGGACGGTTTTTTTTATAATTTTAGATTAATTTTGATTATTTAAAAAAATCTTAGGGAGAAAGATCAAATACCCAGATAATATGCTCCCTGATCCTACACATATGCCGGCCCTTTGGTATTTTTGGTTTTTCTGCAGCATCTATATATTAGGTAGCGGAGCAGTATTTCACTAACCTCCTTAATAGTTCTTCGTTACTAACTGAATGTAGGAAAGTTTTGGCTTTTGAAGCACCCCATCTCAATACATATCACTTTTTAATTATTACTCCCTCCGTCCCAATTTACTTGTCATTCTAGACTCATCCAGATTTCCCAATTTACTTGTCATCCTCGCATCCCAATGCATCTTTATCTCTTCCCGATACATCTCTATCTCTATCTCTCTCCTCCTCGTTTTCTGGGTACCTACCTTATTCACTTCTCCTTAATTCTTGTGCCCAAGTCTAAAATGACAAGTAATTTGGGACGGAGGGAGTATTATTTTCACCCGACATGAAGTACCTATCATGTACCAATTGATTGCTGCACCACCAAACATTTACCTTGCGCGTTCGTCTTAACAATATATGCATTTAGTACATTCTCAATATATGTGCAGCTTGTCTTTTACAAATGTTAATATTAGTCTCTTACTGTTGGCATACCAAGGTCCAAATTAGATTATTCTCTACTGTCATAAAAAGAATGCAGTATGATCCCAACCATCTGAGGGTGTGAACCATTATTCCGTTTTCTCATTCTAGGGGCTGTCCTACAAATGTACAATTTTGCTAACTTTGTGCTTCTAATAATTGAATGTGCAAAAACGCCGAGGATGTGCTAATTTATCTTTTGAAGGTTAGGTAAACTTGTTATTGGGACACACAGGCCTCATGTCACTGTTTCTAAGGTGTGTGTTCTTTGCTGTTAATGAAATACACGGCTGTTTTCTTGTCCAGGTGCACACCTTTCACATATTAAAATGATGCTTGAATGGCGCACACATTCTTGAGAAAGAAATGTGCATGTGAATTTTGTTCTAAATGCGAAATAGTTCAAGTTTAAGCATCTTTTGCATGGGCTCAACAATTTTCATTGGCATACAGTCTAGAGTGAACAAAACTTCAGGGATAATTGTAGATATGAGTTGTTTACTTGCTGTGCAAGTGTAAACGCTGTTTCTAACCATCACTTCCAATAATAAAATTGTTGTAACTATTTAGTTCATTTGCTGACACGCCTCAACTTTTTTTTTTTTGCACATTTCGCAATATGTTGTAGTGAGTGTAGAAATACTCACATGATATTTGTCTTCTTTTAGCATTTTTTCGTAACCAAAATCCTTTTATTTCAGGTTCATAGATCCAGTTGTTGTCTCACCAACTGTTGCAGCTGTTGGACTTTTATTTCTCAGTTATGGATTTGCTAAAATAGGAACATGTATAGAGATGGGAATTTTGCAGTTATTGATGGTGGTTATTTTTGCTCGTGTGAGTATGCAGAGGAGCTGTGAAACATCAAGCACCTGATGTAATAAAATTTTACTACAATTAACATTTTTCTGACTATTTATTTATTTCCCTTGTGCCAGTATCTTCAGAAGATAAAGTTATTTGGCTACAGAGTGTTTCTATTTTATGCGGTAAGTGGTTGGCTTATTGACTGCATTGTCAATCTATGCTTCATGGTGGTTAGGATGAGAAGCTAATCCAAACTACTGATGCTATATTCTTAGGTTCCTCTTGGATTAGGAATCACATGGGCTGTTGCTTTCGTTCTCACAGCATCTGGAGTCTATAGCTACAAAGATTGCGATGCAAATATAGCCTCAAATAATGTATCAGCCTTTTGTCAAAAACATGTTTCAAGGATGAAATCTTGCCGTGTAGACACTTTGCATGCCTTAGGATCTTCACCTTGGTTCAGATTTCCATATCCCTTGCAATGGGGCACTCCAGTTTTTAGTTAGATAATGGCCCTCGTGATGTGTATTGTATCAGTTATTTCATCTGTTGATTCTGTAAGTTGCTAATCATTTTGAACTTTGATATTATCTGCTTTGCCTTCATTCCATTTTGTTACTTCCTTTTGTTAATTTTGAACTGAATGCATTCTGACGGGGATATAAAATTCTAGCAGGAAAATTTGATTGCAGTGGATATTGGCTCTTTTAACAATAATTCATTTTTTCTCTTAATTATTGGAACAGGAAAACATTGCACATGTAACACAGAACAATGATGTGATTACTACTACATGCCTCTGTATCTGTATATTGTCCTTCAGAGTTCTCCAGTTTTCTTTCTAATTCTTCTGTTGGCCTAGATTGGCAGCTGTAAAGTGTTCTTCCTAATCGCTTTTTATATTTTGTTCCAATATGACTTTGATGTTCATTATTTCATCTTCAGATTTTGTGCCACTTTATGAGTAGTATTAGTTATTGTCGTGGACTGAATATTTTGCCTTCTAATCGATAGTACAAACATTCCAGTCTGAGGCTTCTTCGGGAAGGTTCTTAGTATAGTAACACTATAAAGCAAAAGAGGAGGAAAAAGGTGGGAAAATGGGATGTTTCATTGTCAAAGGTGTGATGAATGCCACCAACTCATAAATGCACGTCAAGGTAGCCTAATTAGAGTTATAGAGCAATGAAGCACATCGTGGTGTTAGTAGAATTGGTAAACAATTGTTACAGTAGCAATGTGCCCTTGATCAACCTAACCCAATGCTATTGCAACTGTTTTCTATTCAGGTCAGACAAGAAGATATGTTGAAGGTCCTAAGGACTGGCAAACAAAAAAGCAAGTATTATTGAATGTTTCTTATGGCTTATGAACTCCGTGCAATGTTAGCAAAAAAATGTTCTGTATGTGGTTGGAGCATAGATCATGCTGCATATAGTGAGGAACTGCTCCTTTTCGTACTGTTCCTTTCCCAATGAGATAGTCTGGAAGGTTAATTTATTATGTGCAAAATTAGCTTGGCTATATGCCCACAGCCATATTTTATTCTTGTCATAAGCCGCCTATATGTATTTGGTGAAATGCAGCCATGCAGTCAATCTTTGACTTATTACTCTGAATCAACGTTAAAGTCTCATAAACTAGGAATGAAGGTTTTATTCATAACCAACTAATATCTATCAAGTTATGCAACAAAACAGTGGAACAGAATGGTCACAAAAGCAACATTTGTACTTAGCTTCTTTCAGGTTATGAAAGAAAAGAAAAAAGATTTGTAGCCCAGGCCTTTTAATCTCTCTTTGTGTTTTGTTGCTATTTTCCTTGCACATATTTTTTTGAGCTTAAAGGTATTTGTCCATGTGTAACCTTTTCCAAAGAAAAAAAACTGCTACTTTGTTAAGTTCATACATGATAATAATAGGATTGGGAACTCGGAGATTTCTATAGCTTCAAATATTTTGTAAGAGGGTAATTGTAGGTTCGTATAATTTAACTATTATGCTAATTTTGTAATCACATTCAGCTCAGCTTTGTTTAACAAAAGCAATGGGTTTCTTTGGAAAATAAAATTATCATCGTTTCCCTGTAGTTTTGTTGAGTTTAGCATTCACTTTGTGATTCTAGCTATGAGCGAACATTCTCTTCTCATTGTTATGTTCTAGCAGTTTTGTCAATTACTAGGTATTTTTTGCCAATATGTTCACTCTCATTGCAGGATCCTTACTTTGCAGTGTTACGAGGCATATTGTGAGGCAGGGCAGCAGCTGCTAACCCTTTATGTTAACATAGGTATCCCTAACGAGGGGGTTTCTTCATCATGATATCAGGTTAAACAAATTTTCCTGTAACCATAAACCGGGCCAGATTACTACTGCTATTATGAGTTGTGATGTCACTGATATCGTTACTAATTTACTATCTGAGGCTTCGTAGTGACAGTATATGATTGTATGAAATTTCCACCCAATGACTAAGATTTTGTCGCAACAACTGATTATAGGCCTTTTTTCAGTTCAACACTTTACCGCTATGAACCTGTGACCTACTGTTTTATAGTATGTGTCAGTATTTCACTGCTAAAATTAATATGAGTTCATTTTCTCGCATTCAAATAGCTGCGGCATGGTGTGCTGCGAATGGCTACCTCAAGATTGCTTCATGCCGATGTCCTTTGTTGTTGCATGCAGGTTGTGTGTGGTCCTGTACTCCTGTGCACTATGCGGTGCTAGCTAAGTTGTTACTGACTACCTCATGTGTTAGCTAAGTTGTTTTTATTTTATCATGAACTTCAGGCTTCAGAAACGAATAGCTCATTTCTCGTGCTATTTTACCTTCACGCGGTTATGGTTCACAAAGAAAATAAGTTACTTCTCTTTGATGCTAAAGGTCACAAAACATTGTTAGTCTCCAGCTTTTATATTTTTTAATTCTCCATTATTGACTAATGTTGATTATCTCTCATGCTTTCTTTTATAAATCATACAGATGTTCTGGCATATCATTCCTTTTGGCAAGCGTAGCTAAGGAAATTGTAGTCTGTTGTTTGTTTTTTTATACATGCATCGTGAAGGTTTCCACCTGGAAGGAAATGTACATATGTTGAACCTCATAGGAATATGAAGCATGATTGATGACCAGTTATCTATGCAACTGATGTAATATGAAATTGTAAATACATAGGTGTTTAACTGTATCATGTTATGTAAACCAGAGTTAAACATGTGGCTAAGGTTCCAATGGTTCAATGATTTGCAAGTCTTTGCACTAAAGATATTTTAGCAACACTTCATATTTTGATGTACTATAAGTTATTGCATTTAACAAGTGGCGCGCCGCGCCGAATTCTACTAGTAATAGTCTATCAAAAGCTGACTCACGAATGATTTGCAGCTCCCAGATTAAATTGGCTGGCGCGGCTGCTTTCTGTGCTTGACACGTACCTAAGGGTGGACTTGTTCCCATTTTGTGAGGCCTCGTGTTTGTTCCTGGATCACTCATTTTCTCCATGTCCCGTGTCTGGGCCTGACCTGCTCCTTCTGTGGTCCATCGACCTGTTGACCCAGTCCATTTCTCCCGTGTCTGGCTTGACCTGCCTCTATGGTCCATCGACCTTGTAACGTCCAGGAATTCCATTGAAGCCTAATTTCGTTTTGGGCTTTATTAGTGGGCTAATGAGCATTAAAACATGGGCTTAACTGTGTCCATTTCCTAGTAGAGAGGGGGAAGGCAGTACCCACGACCTTTCCCTGGCGTTTCTCCTTGCCATCGACCCTTCGGTCGAGAGGAGATTGAGAGGCAGCGCTGAACTCGGTGTTCCTGCTGCTGGGGGTGTGACGATCCCATCGCTAGCGGCGTCCAGGCAGGGGAAGGCGGGTTTGGGGACCAGTTGTGGACGTGATCTGCCCTAGGTGGTGGATCTTCAGAGCAAGCTTAGCTCACTCCCTCGAATTGGTGAAGGCAAGTAAACGTAGCACTGTGGCCCCTTGCTTTAACTTTGTTATTTGAATTGCCTCCACTAAATTAAAATGCTTCACAATAGCCAGATAACATGTTAAGTGGTTATTTATCTCTATGTCTTGAAGTACTTGTGAATATATCATGAATTCTATGTATTGGAGTTGAAGTATATGATGAAGTGCATATATGACAATTTTGCATTTTTGCACTTCCTGCATAAGAAGACACCGTAGCCTGATGTTGGTGCGGTAAGTACCGGTACTGCAACGCACGTTGAAATGAGCAATGTGGTTGCAGCCCCCACTTCCAATCGTTCGGATTTGAGGGTAGAAGAGAAGTCATGCATTGCATTGCATCATTCGCATTTTGCATATGCACCGAAGTTCCGAATTATGAAGTTATGGATGTTTTATCATCTACTTGGAGTTATTTTTCGGTTGATACCTTATTATGATGATATTTTTTAAATTGTTGTTTAATCAAACCGTGGTTTAAATAACTTTGTTAAAGCCGTTTACATGTTGAGGTTTTTTTCATAAACCTCATGCGCTTTCATTTTCATCCTCGGGTGTGCTTGAGTTCAAAGGACAGGAGCGTGGGATGGAAAATAGCAGCACATACCTTCACTTCGACACACTTTCTTAGTTTTTACTTGCAGCCATAATAAAGAACATATGTCGTCATCGATGGAGTTTGTCGTTTTATTTTCCTTGTGGAGTGATGCTTGAACTTAATTGGTTTGACATGTTGCTGCTGAGATATGAATGCTAGAGAGTTGCTTTATTGATTTATCTATCTTTTGCTTCCGCGTACTTTGTTGCTATCTTGGTTGCTCCCTTTTGGCAATCTTTATATATCGTTGTTGTAGAGTAGTGTAGTAATGCTCCAAAATTTTCTGGGGTGTTATAGTTGGTACCGAGCTTAGGTTATAGATTCTCGGTGTTGTTAAAATTTGACTCACCTTAAAATTGACACACTTGCACTTATAGGAGGGGAGTTGGGTTTTATTATATCGATGTATTTTGATTTTTGGTCACTCGTTTTATTTTGTACATAATTGTCGTTTTCCTCGATGACATCTTGATCTACTCTAAGTCAATGGAAGAGCACGAGAGACATCTTAGTCTTGTGCTTGGAGGCTCTTCGGAAGAATCAGTTCTATGGTAAATTGAAGAAGTGTGCTTTTTGGCTTTACGAAGTGGCTTTTCTTGGTCATGTCATCAATCAGCATGGTATTAAAGTTGATCCCAAGAATCTTGCTTCTGTTGTTGAATGGCAGAGGCCTGCTTGTGTCATCGACATTAAGAGTTTCTTGGGTCTTGCTGGTTATTATCGGCGTTTTGTGCAGAATTTTTCTAGCATTGCTAAGACTATGACCAGATTGACGAGAGAAGGGTGTTCCTTTTGTATGGAACAATGATTGCGAAGTCGCTTTTCAGACTCTAAAGAATAAACTAGTGAATGCTCCTATTTTGGCCTTGTCCGAAAGTGGCAAGCGTTTCACCGTGTATACGGACGCCTCCCGTATTGGTCTTGGTTGTGTGTTGATGCAAGACGGAAAGGTGATTGCTTATGGCTCTAGACAGTTGAAGAAGCATGAGAGAAACTATCCTACTCATGATCTAGAGCTAGCCGCTGTTGTGTTTGCTTTGAAGTCTTGGAGGCATTATCTCTATGGAGAGACTTGTGATATCTATACTGATCATAAGAGCCTTAAATATATCTTCACTCGGAAGGAGTTGAATATGAGGCAGCGAAGATGACTTGAGTTGATAAAGGACTATGACCTTACAATTCAATATCATCTCGGGAAGGCAAATGTGGTGGCAGATGCTCTTAGTAGGACTGGTGTTCCTAAGGTGGCAGCGCCCTTGATTGCAGACTTGGACTGTATGGGTATCTCTTTCTGCTACTTGGGAGTTGCACATGAGGAAACTCAATTGCTAATTCAGTCCTCTTTGCGCGAGCGTGTGTGTAAGGCGCAATTGGAAGACCATTTGCTACTGGCTGTCCGCAAGCGTATTGAGGCGGGTAAACCCCGTGAATTTTCTATGGCGGAGGATGGTACCATTTTCTTCGAGAGGGCGATTGTGTGTGCCACATAAATATGAAGTAAAGATGGATATTTTGTGTGAAGCTCATCGTAGTCCTTATACGGTACATCCTGGTGAGACTAAGATGTATCGAGACTTGATGGAGAGCTTTTGGTGGAAGCGCATGAAGGTAGACATAGCTCAATATGTGGCTTCTTGTGGCATTTGTCGGAAGGTGAAGGCTGAGCATCAAAGACCTGCAGGGTTATTGAAACCTTTGGAGATACCCGAGTGGAAGTGGGAGAACATTACTATGGATTTTGTGGTGGGTTTACCACGATCTCCACGTGGTAATGAGTCAATTTGGGTGGTTATCGATAGACTCACCAAGGTTGCTCATTTTATTCCAATGAAGAAGACAAACTCTGCTGCAGATTTGGTTCCCTTGTGTATCAAGGAAGTTGTGAGGTTACATGGTGTGTCGAAATCCATCGTTTCAGATCAGGATTCAAACAGATGGTCAACTCTGTCGGCCCAGCACATGGGTATGAGTGGCCCGTTGGTGGCCACGTTCCTTGCCCTTTCTTGGCTATCGTGTGGTCAACCTGTGATCGCGATTCGTCAATGCGGCCTCAATGGCCTTCCACCCCCGACCAGCTCAATTCGGTGGAGGAAGAAATTGAGCAGCCTCACCGACGGCGGGATAAGATTTTGACCAAGGATGAAAGAAGAGTTAAACTCTGGATTATTTGATGGAAGGGAGAACAGAGAGGCGACTCCGTGAACGGATCTCTCGTATCCAAGGATTTGGCCAGGCTTTGGTCAAGCTTCATCCAGAGTATGGAGGAACACATTGGTTAATTAGTACGTAGTAGGGAAAAAGCAGCGATTAAAGAAAGGATGCCAGAGGTAAGAGGGAGAGAAGTATGCTCTCAATGAGGATAAGAATGAGAAAAATATGGAGGTACCACGTGCTTTCATGGCTGAGGCACACAAAAAAAGAAATCACACGCACTGTTGAGCCACATGGGCCTATAACCAACAAAAATGACCTCGCTCTTTACTTCCTCCTGTTAACACATCCTCCACAGTCCACCACATCTCAGGATCCATAAAAAAAGAAAAATAATGAAAAGACCACACAAATGCAACTATCTGCTTTAACAGACCTAATCGGCACGGCATAATAATTCACGAATGATTTGCAGCTCCCAGATTAAATTGGCTGGCGTGGCTGCTTTCTGTGCTTGACACGTACCGAGGGTGGACGTGTTCCCATTTTGTGAGGCATCGTGTTTGTTCCTGGACCACTCATTTTCTCCATGTCCCGTGTCTGGGCCTGACCTGCTCCTTCTATGGTCCATCGACCTGTTGACCCAGTCCATTTCCCCCGTGTCCGGCTTGACCTGCCTCTATGGTCCATCGACCTGTTAGCCCAGCTTGTTTCCATTGACCTGTTGGCCCAGCACATGGGTATGAGTGGCCCGTTGGCGGCCACGTTCCTTGCCCTTTCTTGGCTATGGTGTGGTCAACCTGTGATCGCGATTCGTCAAGGGGGCCTCAATGGCCTTCCACCCCTGACCTGCTCAATTCGATGGAGGAAGAAATTGAGCAGCCTCACTGACGGCGGGATAAGATTTTGACCAAGGATGAAAGAAGAGTTAAGCTCTAGATTATTTGATGGAAGGGAGAGCAGAGAGGCGAATCCGTGAACGGATCTCTCATAGCCAAGGATTTGGCCAGGCTTTGGTCAAGCTTCATCCAGAGTATGGAGGAACACACTGGTTAATTAGTAGTAGGGAAAAAGCAGCGATTAAAGAAAGGATGCCAGAGGTAAGAGGGAGAGAAGTGTGGTCTCAATGAGGATAAGAATGAGAAAATGTGGAGGTACCACGTGCTTTCATGGCTGATGCACACAAAAAAAGAAATCACACGCACTGTTGAGCCACATGGGCCTATAACCAACAAAAATGACCTCGCTCTTTACTTCCTCCTGTTAACACATCCTCCACAGTCCACCACATCTCAGGATCCATAAAAAAAAGAAAAATAAAGAAAAGACCACACAAATGCAACTATCTGCTTTAACAGACCTAATCGGCACGGCATAGCGCGCAACCTTTCCTAGTAGCTTATATATACAAAGCAATAGAGTCCTAAACGCTGCCAATTCATCAGCATCAAACGAAACGTGTTCCTTTATGTTCTTGCGTGACTGCGTGAGTTTCTTGCGTGTGTTGGCCATGGTCTCGCAGCAAACTAGGAGTTGTCTCTCTAGGGAAGTTCTAAGATTTGGTATGAAGAGTTAGTTACCTGGTTAACACCTGCCCTGATCTAGCCATCATTGTTGGGTATGTTAGCTAGTTCCCGGAGGATCCATGGGAGGACCACCTCGCTGGGGTGAAGTGCATCCTGCGCTATGCGGTTGGCACCTAGAATAGGGGACTCTGGTTCAGCCGGAAGGAGGAGGGTGAAGCCAAACTCACTCGCTTCACTCACAGTGATTACGCCAGCAATGTTGATGCTAGGAAGAGCACGATGGGCATGATCTTCTTCCTCAGCAGCAACCCTGTCACCTGGCAGTCCTTGAAGCAAAAGATGGTGGCATACTCAAGCTACGAGGTGGAGTATATAGCAGCTGCCAATGCTGCCTATCGGGCATGGTGGCTGGCTCGGGTGCTTGTAGAAGTGCAGGGTTCAGCACCGAGTGCGCCAATGCTCGGGTGGACAATAAGTTTGCCATTCCTCTCATCATGAATCACTTTGTCCGGGAGTCTGCTAATGAGGGCCTGACCAGCGTGAAGTTCATTAGAAGCGAATAACAACTGGACGACATTCTTACGAAGCGGCTTGGAAGACTAAGTTCCATGAGCTGAGATCAAAGATCGGCTCTGATCAATGTTGAACAAGGCTTCAAGATCTATGTGTTTGTGATCCTTCTCCCCCTGCCACCTTGGAGTTGGTCTTCGGTTTTGGCCTTGTTGTCGTCTTCCACTCGTGGATCGACGAGCGATTGCTACTGGCTCCTCTGTTTCATCGTCGGTGTTCTTGTTGATGGTGTCATCAAAACATATGTCGTGTGCGTTCACGCTTGCTGACTCTCCCTCCTTTGTGGGTTCCTCCCGATAAAGGGCGTCGGATGGTGGCTCGTGGAGACCGGATGCTCTAAAGGTGGCCCTGTTAGCTTCAAGGAAGGTCGGTGTTGTCCGACTCATGGTTTTCAGCGTGTTGTACTCACTCTTAGTCCCCTCCTGTTCGGCGGCTCTTTCGTCCTCTAAGGATTCCTCCCCTTGTTGGAAGGTGGAGGGTGACAACGAGGCGGCGTAGCTATGAGGGGTGATGTGATGGTAGGTGTGACATCCCCTTCGGGACCACCCGGGAATCGGAACAGAGGGACACTCGACGAAGCGAGTTACAACAGAAACATTATCTCATACAAGCCAGAATATATACATCATGGTATAATACAACCAAGTTTTCGAAATACAAACATTCATGCAACGGAAAGATAACATTATTGAAGTTTAACATCCTACGAGTATTCAGCGGAAGCTTGTCTATTATACAACTCGTTAAGACTTCAAACTAAACAACGTGATGCACCGAGCCTTCGTACATCACGGTCCTCTCTCTTCAAGGTGTGGGGATTCGTTCCCACCGAAGGGAACCTCCCTCGGGACACTCGCTCCTCCTCGGGAAAACTGCCGTACAAGTCGTGATAGCACGACTCATTCCCTGTAAGGTAACGAACAAACCTTGAGTATTCTAATACTCAGCAAGACCGACCCGTCAACATGGCACGCTAAGGCCGACGCCTAGTATGCAAAGGCTTTACGGTTGTGGGGTTTACTCCTTTGCGAAAAACATCATTAAAGGGTGGGTCCTTACTTTCGGTATTTTAGCTCGAGTTATGTCATTAGCCATGGTGTTTGCAACCTAACTCTATTCAATCAAGTTTCCAAACAAGATATAATAGATCTTTTTCCTTCCATCTCTCATCTTCCATAAAAGTTACTACGATGTGACGAGCTAAACAAGCGGTACTCATTACTGTGAGGGACAGCGATTCGAATCGATTTTATACCAGTCGGTAAAACCCGACTACACGATGTATACGCATCACACCGATCGTATACGACAACCTTTCCCACTAGCACCGACAGCAGACTAGCCATTTCCAACTCCCCGGGAGTATGGCGAAGCCACGACTTCCCTCGTGGTCGACCCATCTCCCTCCCGTGAGACTATCCTCTCACCGACAGCCGGCAAAGAGAGCCGGCTACGCTACATCTCTCGGGGCGATAGGGTACATCAGCTTGCTGGGCCCATGGTACCAGCATGTAGTACGGTACGTTCAAACTTGTTCAACTAAGCCGACAACGGTACGGTCCTTGGACCGACACGGACGGGGCTACCACCTTGCAAGACCTCATCTCCGTCTTGCCCTTTCTCCTACGGGGCCCGTCCGGTCTCAACTTCATTAACACTCTCATCATCTTTAGTGTTAACACAAAACTCTTAAAGCCTCCATGCTTTAAGTGTCCTAGACATCTACCGTTGTCACTATGAATTAAGCTTAGCCTCTATTGAGCTACCTGTACCAAGTATAGAATAAACAAATGGAAACCTACTATAATGCATCTAGGGTTTCAACCAAACCCTAACACCTAATGCACAAGCATAACTGTACTATGTGATAAAGTAAAATATTTAAAAACATAGGTAGGATGCACCGGGGCTTGCCTTGAGTTTGTTCGAAGTTAGTCTCCTCGGCGGCTGGGTCGACTTCGAGATCCCGGCTCCGACTCGCCCTCGGGTGGAACCTCGATTACTTCCGAACCTAGTCGACCAGCAATGCATCGCGAATCACAATCATGTATGCATGAATGCGTATGATGAAAGTATGCAAGGATTCATTAATGAAGTTCCATAAATAATAGGTAATGATTAAGGCTTAATCACTTTAGTTGATTAATAGATTAGAGATAATTATGTTCATTAAGCATTAATTAATATTTAGTTATGCTGATTAGCAAATGTTTAATTAAGATCATTATTAATTGATTTTGTTTCCTTGATTACTTAATTAAGGTCACTAATTACTTAAGTTTAATAATCAATTACTCTGATTTATTAGGCAATAAATAAATAATTACTTTAAGTGATTAAAGGCTAATAAGTTGTGATCACATAAAAATTAATACAATTTAAGTTTAATTTTGGAAAAATAACTTTCGTTATTAATTTTGTCTGCAGTATCTCCTTCATTAAATAAAATTATTTTTCATAATTAAACATTTTATTTTCATAAAATAATAGCTTTTCTTTAATCAAAGAAAGTGATTAAATACAAATTATAATTAAATTTATTCAAAAATAATTATTTTATTTCACAATTGGATAGATCTCATTTTTGTGAGTCTAACAAAGTTGGTTTGGTATTTTTCTGAATTTTATTGAATTTTCTACGAATTTTGAAATTTTAAAAACACTTCGTACCACACGGGGGCCACAGGGTTGGCCACACCCTATCCCACGTAGCCACACGCGATCCCACCGCGTGTGGCCCGCGGTGTGGCACCACCGCAGCGGCGAGCCGCCGGCGGTGCAGCCACCGGAATCGGCGGCGATGGCCCAAAGCTCGCCGTGAGACTCCCAGAGCAGCCGACGCGGGGAACACTCCGGTGTGCACGACGGAGCATGAGCTCGGCCGGGAGTATGCCGGCGGCGAGGTCCGACCGGAGCGCAACCTCCGGCGGTGGCGCGAGCTCGACACGGACTACGGAAATTGGGGAAAATTCGCCGGCGCGGACTACGGAGCATGCGCAAGCTCGTCGTGGACTCAAAAGTACATGAGCAAGGCTTGGGAGGGGTGCTCACCGTGGATGGCGGAGACGGTGGCGGCCGGAGCTAAGGAAAAACGATGATTGCCGGACTTCTGTGGAACAATGTGGACAATAAGTGACTGGAAGTAGAGAGTATCAAGCTGCGCACTTAGGAAACCAAGGACCCGGACGAGAGGCTCACCGAAGGTCACGAATTTGGAGTTGCGACGGAGGAGCACGGTCGGAAGCTCGGGGAAGAAGATGAGCTCGCCTCGTCGGAGTGGAGCGGCTCAAGCTAATTGATCACGGGACCAAGCTTCGCGAGGACCGGCGGGGCTCGGGTGGTGGTGGCGTGGACGGGGAGGCACCGGAGCAGCCTCGGCGACGGTGAGGTTCGAGGTGCGGCAATGGCGGGGCGAAAGGAGGGGGAGAGGAAGGAAAAATGGAGCCGGCGGGGCTTTTATCCCCTCCGTGGCGGTTCCCGGCCAGCAGCTGCGTGGCCGCGAAGCAGCTGCGTGGCTCGGGTCGTGGCACCACGCCGGAGAGGCGGTGCGCGCGCGGCGGCGCGAGCGCGCGTGAGAGAGAGAGAGAGAGAGAGAAGAAGAGGCCGACGCCTGGGCCTGTCTTGGCCATTTTGCATAAAGGCCCTCCTGCTTTCGCGAAATTAAAAAGTGGCTTTCCTGAGCTCCAAAAATTCTCAAATTTTTCAGGGGTCTAAATGAAAACATTTTAAGCATTTTTCCTATTAAGTCCCAGTAGAAACTCCAAATCATTTTCGGATAAAAAAATCATAGCTAAATTAAATAAAGAGACTTTGTTTATTTTCTCGCAACTATTTTTACATGACAAAAGTGCTTTCAGTAAATTTTCATAAATTCTTATTTGTGATATTTGAACCATAGAAAATGTTAAACTTGAATTTTCTTCTCATTTTATTTCTTTTTAACACCTCATTTATTCTTAGTTACTTTAATATTTTATGTGCTTATGATTAATACCACATACTTAATGATCTCACAAATAAAATGTGATGACATGCTCATGAATGCCATGAAATGCATTTTATTGCTGTGGGTTGTTACAGTAGGATGGCTCATGGCTACTGTGGTGAAGGCAAGCATATTGTTCGGGGGTTGCTGCTTTCAACTAGTGCTCAAAATTAGGACTAGGCTTTCGTGCGTTGAGGATTGTTTTGTTCTTTGTTCGCCTCAGTTTTTTTCTCAGGTCTTCATGTCTTGTTCCCCTCACTTGTATGTTGTGTTGCCTCCACCTGTACAAGCTCGTTGTGCTTCGAGCATGCTGTTGTAAATTATTTGAGCCATTATTTTTGGGCTTCCATTTAATACAAATGGAATATCAGGTGGGGAAAGAATTCTCTCCGTCCCGTTGACATTCAAAAAAAAATGTTGAACAAAGGCTAGGCTTGGGGGGGGGCGGAGAGATTGTAGGAAACAAATCCTTGCCTTCCTAACTAGTGATTTACTTTCTTTAGTTAGTAGATTATTTTAGGCATGTGGAGGTTTGCGTGCTGGCCTGATTGAGGTCATATTTTCTTTCGTTGTAATAGCTTATATATACAATAGGGTCCTAAATGCTGCCAATTGAGCAGCACCAAATGAGATCGTGTTCCTCTGTGTTCTTGCGTGAGTTTCTTGCGTGTGTTGGTCGTGATCTCGCCGGCAATCTGGGAGTTGTCTCTCCGGCAAGGTTCTAACTTCCACTATTGTATTAAGTTTCGTTCCTAGTGATATTTTGGAAGTACCAGTATGACCTTTCATAATAGCATTTTTTTGAACACAAAAAAAGTTACTTCTGTGAATCAGGATATAAAAAGATAGCCATATTCTAGAATTATAGCAAGCACGTTAGTTGTCATTAACAACCATCATACCTATAACCTCACACGTCTTCACGTAGTCGTATTGGAATGAATCAATATTCTAACTGACGATGCAAGTTAATTGAAGGAATTCAACATCGACTTAACAAAACATATACTAGTTGTCATTCAGAAACTAGTGTCTTTGATGAGTAACTAGGAATCTCCAGCGCCAAATAATAAGTGATTTTTCCAACAATCTACTAAGTGGCATCTCAGTTGTGAACGTTTTTTCCCGAATCACACCCCACGTAGGTTTGCATCTTTCTTGATAGATTCCATATTTCCTGCTGCTCACTTAACAATTATCATTTGTATAATATAAATAGATATATTTTAAAATATAAAAACCACAGAGTCAATATCTGAACTACTCCATTGTAATAATAAGAATAACAAAGCCTTTTGTCCGGACTAGAGATCAAACAAATAGGAATCATATTCAATTTAGAGTTGCCCTAAGTCAAATTAACTTAAGTTTTATCATTTGGTAGATAAGGGTATCAACTATAAAAATATAATTTATAGTGATTCTAATAATACAAATTTAATATCACAAATATTGATCACAAACTAATTATGAAACTTAAGTGGAATTTTGACTAACTACAGAAATAAAATTGTTTTAAAACAGAGGTGGTAGTTACTCTCACCTCCCGGGTGTAGTTACTCCCACGTTCAAAAAATCACCTCGGGTATGTGTATATACTCATTTATCATTTTAAGTATTTACACATACCTAAAATAAGAATTTTCAAAATAATAACCATGAATATATATATATATAGCTGTACTATATCACACCCTGGGTGTGATATAATATTCCACACACTAGCCAAACCGACTCGGCCAAACCGGTTGGCCACAGCCATAAAAACCAATCAACAAAAGACCAGCCTAGAAAATAAACCGCGTTTCTCTATTTCAATGCTTTTGTCAATCCTACATTGATGGGCATTTACTGACCCAGCAAATCACAATCGTGCTATTCCTTATATAAGTATCACGGTGTCCTCGTGATTCCATCATGATTTTAGACTACCAGGGTTCACCTTACTACTGTCACCTTATATAACTATCTACCATGCGCAGGGCAGATTGGGCTTCACTAAACGGAGGCGAGGTCGCTCATCCTTCTCCTCCCCGGCGAGGTTCCGTCGTTCGCTGCTGACAGAGTTCACATCGACGCTCTGGTGGCTAGCGCAACCTTGACCGTCACTGGACGAATGGATTCACAGCGCGTGCGGGCTCTGCTCTGCTACCCCGGCAACACCATCCAGCAGCTATGTAGTCCGATCCAGTCCTCCTTGCCGTTTTTTCTGTGCATGCATGACAAGATCCATTCATGAGGTGTGGCAAGTGCCTGTCTTCTCGAAGGGGAAGAACCCATGGAACTACAAGCCGCTAGATGTGCCCGACGGAGCTATCTTCGACCACCTGATCCGCACGAGCTTACCATGGAATAGGTGACGATCTTGTTTGTTCCCCTTCCTTGCTGCTCGTCATGTCAATCTGATTTTCCTTTTTGGGTTTCTTTTTTCGTTTCCAGAAATCTTCTCTGAACAGCTTAACAACGAGGCAAGGACGCAGGGCTAAAAATATACGAGGAAGGTTGCATGGCACTTGCTTTGTTGCTGTACTTGCGTGTGATGTTTTTATACTTTCAATCAAAATGTTTTCCTTTCATTGAGATGGTGTTCAAACAAGATACCTTGTGAGACCAAGAACCTCTGGTAAATTTTGCTTGCATTACCACTTAAGGATGCTGGCTCGTAAAAATTTTTGAGGAAAATAAGACTTTTGTTAAAAAAGGAAGGTAGTAAAAGTTTTTCTTTTTCCTCATTTTACTTGTGTATTGTTTGGACAAAGAAGAAAGACAGGAAAAAGGGACCTTTGTTTCTTTGCAGTCCCATGTTTATCCCTCAGTTTTTACGACTTGACACTGGCAAGTTTATCTCTACCCATAAGCACAGATATCAAGTGTAACTGAATTTTTAAACATGTATCTTGACCGTCTTCTCTAGGTGTAAAATTCGATATTCTTATGTCTATTTCTTGGATTACAAGTGTATTTGAACGGACCATATTTTTGGTCCAAAGTATTGGATTTACAGGGGTATATCTCTGAATTATCAAGGCTTGCAAATGTGTTGTGTTTATATATATATATTCAGTTATATCGCAAACTACAAGTGTACAACTTGAACTCGTAGTTATAATATCAGAGAAACTAGAGTCTAACGGGTCAAATGGACCGGTTTGAGATTCCACTACTGTACTGCGAGCTCGTGTAATCATATATGTTACAAAAGCTGGAGTACACATTGTTGTTTGTTAATGATCATTATCCGCCTGATCATAAAAAATATTGTTATAAATAATAATTATTTATTTTAATCATAAATTCCTACAACCTTTTTACATTCACGAACCGTGCCCATTGCTACAAGATGATTAATCAGAGGTTGATGAAGTCGCAAATAGTCAGAAGTTTTTATGACTAACCAAATACATTATGTAATTAATCAATGACAAGATTATGTGTAATTCAAGAGTGAATCATCAAAGTTTGCGATCAAGCTGACACTAACAAGTTTTCTGAGTGCCCGAAAAATACTTGGCGAAGATCGACTTTCCTGTAGTATAAGCAAGGGTATGATTAGTTACTAGTATTTATCGTTTAAAGATAAAGATAATTTTAACTGCCCAAGGTCGTGTCTATGAAACTATTGTTATACATCATAATATAGTCATTTAATCATAAAATTCTATAGCTTTTTACATTCGTGGCTCTATATATTTACTATCTAGGAGTTTTGCTTACCAAATATTGCATTCATAAACAATATAATTTTGCAATCAGATGTTAATCAAGTAGCAAATAGCTGATGGTTTAATGATTCATTGACATCATTGTCAATTGAACAAAACGAAGACATGCTTCTGCTCGTAAAATGGCAGGCAATTAACTATTTAATTTTACTTGATATTTTTTCCTAAATGAGTTCATGTTCTACAAGAATTTGCGATCATGCAATCTCATATTATTTTGTAAGGTAGTCAACATTGTGTAACCATTGTTTTTCTCCACGAAAAGTTGATTTCTGCATATTTTACTCTCGTAATCTTCCTACCTGATCACGTCCCATTATTTTAATAGAGTTGACCGGCTTCCATGGCTCAATGAGGACGTCATTAACACACGGCATCATTAACAACTAAATCAGTGGAGAAAAAAAACGAAGGGGTTCGCTTTCTAAGTAAAAAAAACCGTGGTTTTATCCTGCCCCCTGGTGGTGGCGCACCAACCCAGATATTATGTTGGCTGCCTAGTGGGGGTGAGTGATATAATATATCACACCCTGGGTGTGATTTAGCGCTGCTCTATATATATATATATATATATATATATATATATATATATATATATATATATATATATATATATATATATATATATATATATATATATATATATATATATATATATATATATATATATATATATATATAGGAAACGTTTTTTCTACTTCCAGGTGTAGTTACTCCCATGTGTGTATATTACAAATTAGGGGGTATCTTTTCATATTTGAGGTTTCTAAATAGAGTATATACACATATTTGAATTTTAAAAGTGGTATGTAGACATACTCCTTTTTTATAAGAGGATAAATCAAGTATATATACATACTCCTTTTATATGTAGGAAATGCAATATATAACAAGGTGCATAGAAATAATATTTCCACACAAATTTTTTCATGGTTATCATTTTGAAAATTCTTGTTCTAGGTATGTGCACATACTCGAAAATGATAAATGGGTATATACACATACCCAAGGTGGTTTTTTAAACATGGAAGTAACTACACCCGAGAGTAAAATGTAATTACCCATATATATATATATATATATATATATATATATATATATATATATATATATATATATATATATATATATATATATATATATATATATATATATATATATATATATATATATATATATATATATATATATATATAGCCAGGTCGGGCAACCGAGCCCACCGACACGAGGCCGACTCGGTCGGAAGGCTCTCGCATCTTTTTACTCCCTGTATCTTCCTCCCCAAATTTCTCCCCACGATAGTTCTAAAAAAATCTCCCCACGTTGCTCAGTCGCGAGGGATCCGCAGCCGCGACGTTGAACACGGAGTGGTTTCCAAATCAGTCGTCCTCGTGCCTGGACCTGCCCCCTCACATCACAATTATAATTTCGATTTCACAAGGCGGTTCCTCTCTGGCACCCATGGCGATGCCGTCGACGCACACCGAGATCCAGGCGACATCGAAGCAGCGGATGGCAACTGAGAAGGCACCGGCAAAGGGATTGCTTTCCCTGCACAGGTCACTCTGATTCCGCTTCCTCCGTCAACATCCGTAGCGTCAAGGTCGTACAACCTGTCGCCTTCATCTCCAGTAAGCAATCAACGACGGGCGTACAACCTGCATCAATATTTCCTTCGCCTCCATCCCAGAGGATCGTGTTTCCAGCACCAGGCACCAACTATGCTACAACAGACGGAACAAACAACACGTATGGAAGATCGATCGTGACTCCTCCGGCAACAATCTCGCCTACAGCCATGATGACACCTGATCCAAAGAAAACTTGCTCTCATGTGAGTCCTTACCCATCTTTTCTGTGTCCAGACCGCTCCTCTAATTCTCGTTTCCGTATGCTCTGTGTTGTATCGTTGTTCTTAGGCCCTTCGTGCAAGTAGCAGACCTCATGTATGTCTTGTCGCTTTGATTTCCTGAACCTACATGACTTGAGTACTGTATCCGTTCAAGTGCTACAATTATCATAATTTTCTGTATTGAGTTTTCTTTTATCGTCTTAGCTACTCATTCCTGCAAATGTCATTGTTACCTGCTTCTTCATGAACTGTCATAAGGCCACTCAATCCACTCTGGCTAAAGATGCTTCCAGTCCACATTGGGCATGTGCGAAGTGATCTGTGCATTGGACTTCGTCTAGCTTAACCTGGCTCTTTGTGTGCTCTGATGCTTTAGTTGCGACTACTAATTGTTGGCTGCTGTGAATGAAACTAAGTTTTTGATACATACTGATGGACCTTGAGTCTAATCAGTCTACCCCTGTTGGCAATGCCGTCTATCTATGTCACCTCTGTCTTCTTTTAGAATCTTTAGACAGAGCATTAGTTTTGTCCCGGACTTATTTTAGAATCTTAGACAGAACATTAGTTTTTTTCTACTGTACCAATTGCTCCAGAGTCTACTGTAACATTAGTATTTTAGAATATTAGTACAGAATTTGTACTAATATCTGTCCTAATGAAGCAAAGAAAAAGACTCATAATTGGCATGAATCAATATCTAATCATGGCATTAGGTACAGGAGCATCTTTTAACCGTAGCATCTTAACTCATAATGCTAGAGGTTGTTATGAAATCTAAAGCCTTTCAGCTTTCCCACTTGTGTAGCACATTTCTTTTACTCATTCAGAAGCACATTGCTTTTACTCATTCAGAATTCTAGTTATGGATTGTGGCTTAAAAAAATTAGGAAATGCTTTGACTGCAAAGATATTTGGTCATGGTTTACCATGGTGTTATTTGTACCAATATTGTTAATTGAACATGCATGTGAATGCTAACTGTACTTCCTTGATCAATAGTTTCTTCACAAATTATCAAGCCTACATTTTCTATTAGCTCTATACATGATGGACATGAACACCAGCGCCAGCGCAATCGAGCCCAGCCGCCTCTGCGGGACTTTCACCATCGACGCGACAAGTAGAAGCCCTCGATTGATCCAATGAATAAGAGGAATGTGAGGGCAATCAACACGTTCTTCTGCCACACGAATATGATCACCAGTATTTTGATTATGTATCTTGAACGTAACTGGAATGATTAGTGAGCTAATTTCCTTGTCACAATCTAAAGTATTTTGATTATGTAATCTGGCATGCTTAGTGTGTTAATTTCGTGTTCACAATAGACTATATGACATGATTAGTGTGCTAATTTACTGATCATGAGCTAAAGTAATTTGTTTATGAAATCTGGCATGCTTAATGTGTTAACTTCCTGTCACAATAGACTAGATGACATAATTAGTGTGCTAATTTCCTAGTCACGATTTACAATCTTTTGATTTGATTATGTAATATGGCATGCTTAGTGTGTTAATTTCCTGGTCACAATGGACTAGATGACCGGATTAGTTTGCTAACTGTTCATGAGCTAAAGTAATTTGTTTTTGAAATCCAAGATACTAATGAAAGAGCACGGCTTGCAGGACCCCTTGATGCCCTGCAGAATTTGTATCCAATGAAGATATATGAGGTTTGAGAGTCGTGAAGACGCATATGGTTTCTACTGCAACTATGCTAGAATGGCCGGTTTTGATATCCGCTAACAAAGGCACATCCAACAGTGAGTGAGTTTTCCTGCTAGAAGCAAGGAAAACAGGAGTTTTACAAGCCAGAGGAAGAAAGGAAAACTAAGAAGACATCAATGAGGACATGTTGCAAAGCATTTGTCTGTTAGGCATACAATGATTTTAGTTTGTAAAAGTACTTAATATAGTTTATGTTAGTTGTAACGGAGTTGAGTTGTAGAGCTTGACTGTAACATATGTTACCATCCTCATCTTTGTGTTTAATTTTCAAATTTGTTGTTTTATACGTTAGATTTCCTTTCTGGGCCATTGGCGTCTCCTAAATCTGAAAAGCAAGACCAGTGAGGGGTAGTCACTTATCTTAATATGAGACCCAAAGCTCTAACATGTAGAAATGAAACCTCAATAATATGACTTTTATATAACTAGTTGTTAGTGCCCCAACTGGGACATTGTTATTGTGAATATGATTCGATCTGTGATAGAGTAAATATCGAGAATCTGTGATATGAGCAATAATAGGGCTCTCACACGGTGAACTATATTCAGAGTTTAGTTGTACAAGTTTGTAGCTGACATAAGATTCATTCAAAAGGTACATTTCACGGGGAATGCACTCACAACAGCTTCATGTAGGCAATGTCACAAGTTTTGAACTGAATTTAAAACTCAAACACATTTGTTTAGATGTGTTCTGACACAAGAGCAAATTCATGTTCAAAGTTACAACGATCATAGTACGCTAGTTACAAATGCATCAGAACTTGTTCCTTTCCTTTGCTTATAATGATATAACTATCATGACTATAACTTATCTTCGTCAGATCCCAGCCGTGTATAGTAAGTAATAAAACAGCTTCTCCGATCTGTAGCATATATTTTAGCGTGTGCTCTACCAGACTCACAACAATCTTGACTAAGTACTGGCACATCTATATGCTGTTGATTGTACAATAATCAAATAGGTGGAGACGCCTGATAGCTATCCTCAAATATTCTTGCTGATCTTTGCCCAATATTAGCCCAAACGTCCTCATACCTGTATCAATATGAAAAAGTCATAGTAAATAATTTGGGCCCTTGATGGGCGTCTAGAACTAGTTTGACATGATAAGAAACACCTAAGATTGAAATTTACCAAATTTATAACTACTAAGGATGTAAAATAAATGTGTTTGCCCATTTAGATGAAGGTTAAATTTACAGAAAAATATGAAAAAATCAAAATATTTACTGTCTGACACTATTCCAATTGGTAATCTGTTATGCAATCCTCACATTAAAGTACCACGGTTTCACCTCTTCCATGTGGCACAATTTTTAATCAAGTTTGATATATAATGGACTTACTTCAGACAGGAGGATAGAACATGTCCCAAATGGAAGTGCAAATGCAGTACTTGCATGATAACATGTCATCTCTACTCCACATCATATGAAACAATAAATCAGAAATGAAAAAGGTTATAGCCAATGCCACCACAGAATCTGGAGACCTGGCACCTCGCAAATCGGGAGCCAGGTAGCAGGGGTGACATAGACAAGGAACAAATATACCTGGATGGGAAAAAATGATTTATCCTAGTATTAATCAAAGACTTAATTTTTGTGACATTAGAACAGATTGTACACCACAGTTTATTTTATTGATAAAATATTACGCAAGATTCAGAAAACGTATCGGTCTGGGTCTAGAAACCATCTGACAAAGATTCCACACTACATATCTATTGCCATTTTAGTGGAAGAAAAATACAATACTATAAACTAAATTCTGATCCAAACTCAATAACATTATGAAATGGAAACACTTTAGCATTGCTTCTCACCTTGCTAGTTGTAGATGTAGGCAGAGTTCTGACTAAATTAATCCCAGCAATGCTATGGAATCACATGCACAAGAATGCTGCTTCATGGCCTGCATGAAATCATCATCCACTTCCAGAATCATGGATTCCAGATTCAGATTGTCCATCAAGAAAACAAGAAGGTGAGCGCACTATCAAGCTCCTCGTCATAAAACTTCACGAGGCCACCGAAAGCACAATTTTTTTGTGCGCTGAGGCACGTTTAATGTTCAATGAGTTTGATGAAGAATGGTGGCAGACATCAGAAGGGAGTTGTTCAAATTAAACATCATCAGCAATATCCAAAAAGAAACTGGAAACATGATGTAGAAAAATTTACAAATCATCAATAATCATACTGAGCTGACAAAAATTAAACAGGATTAACAAAACTGAAAACTAACCAGATGGTGATGTTTTGTTGAAACTAAAGTGATAATTATTTATAGATGGTGCAAAACATTGTACTATCGATAAAAGTGAGATCAGCACTCACTAACAGTGTGAAAATAGAATAATATTCACTATTTCTCACCTTGTTTGTAGCATGTTCACCCGTAGCTCCATGTATATTAGACCCATCTCTGCTACTCGAAGCACATGCACTGGCATGCTACTTTGTTGGTGGCATGAAAACATCATTCTCATAGTCTTGCACCACTTCTTCAGAAGTGCTAGCTACACGTTTCTGGTTCGCTTGAGGCGGTGCAGGCTGACCGGCTAGTTGAGATGTAATTAATATGTGTTGTTGATATGGGAACTCGAATTGGTGGGGCTTGAGACTGACCATGTACACCTGGGCCTAGCGGTACAGATATTTCAACAAGATCAAGTTGCCAAGCCTCATGGCTGGTTTTCAAAGTGATCGATTTCAACCTTCCTTGCATCTCACAGGCCTTTTAGCTGGCAACATCACTGAGAAAATTGAAATTATGCATATTATTGGCTCAAAGTTTGGTATGCAAAAAACGATTGAGTTGAATCAGTCAATTTAAGAAAGCTAGTAATTCTAAGAAAATGAAACCCTTTTAATATTTCAATTGGAAGACAAACACAAAAAGCATCTAGTGATTCAATGTCAAAGGATAAACTGATTATTTTGTAAAATATATAGAAATAAACAATGCTACAAGCATCTACTTTTATTATTTTTCAAATCAATAGATTTTGACCTTCGCTGCATATGGTAGGATATTTCACCTGACACCGTTATGGGAAATAAAAGGTAGTTATGTTGACTGTTGCGCAAATAGGTAAGAAAAACTATGCAGCCTGGAGCAGATATGCCTATGCATCTAAAGTGTTTACAGTATTAAAATAAAAGATAATTTCAGGGAGGAAATTAGGGAGGACGACTATCCAATTCATCCCCTAGTTAAGAAAGATTGAAATCTATTTGGGGAGAGCACGGACGCACAAAGCTGCTACTGATCCGTGAGTACAGGGCTTTGCATTTACTTAGCTAATTAAAGACGATTAAGGGAGTACATTCAGGAGAAACACAACCACCGATTATACCAATTAATTAATGGGGAAAACTAAGAACGGATTGGGGAATCAAAATGAGAGCATGTACGCACTTGCTTGTCAGTAGGGATGCAAATATGTAGTCAATGTTGATTCATGGAGGGCAGTGTTCGCTTCGCCGAGATGTCCTTGCAACTGAAAATAACAAAAAGCAAACTACATCAGGAGAAGCCAGTAAACAAGAACACGGCGGTTCTTTTTCTTCGGAACGGCGAGAGGCGAACGGCAATAGGAGCGGGGGCGCCGCTGGGCTCGCTCTGACGTGAGATCTAGACATGCGCTGCGGGTCTGCGGTTGTCGAAGCTGGGTCGAACGGGCCAGGGGCGACAGATATGGAGCCGGTCTGGCCTAAATCTGAATCGGGTGGCGTGGTTTCCCGCCTGCGCTCGGTCCGTTGGCTGAGTCGAGTGTGGCTACAGAATTTCTGTAGCCAGCTACATAATATATATTCACTATATTATCTTGCTATCATTCCTACAACTCCTGTTAATTTGCAACATATGGTAGCAGTACATCTAATATACTTTTACTTTTCATAATGGTATCTTGATAGTTATCTCACCTAAGTTGGAACTGATGAAAATACAAAACAGATTCAACAGGTAAAGATAGAAACATGACACAATTGTGGCTTTCTGTATATCTAAATTGAAAAAATAATTTGTAAGTGTCTTATGTGTATGTTACGGAATGGCAAGCCAAATTCTGTAAATTTGGTCATTCTGACAACATTGAAGTCATTCACTAAATTGCTTCAATTAGATAAATGAAAAATTCAATAGAATTAATCACTGATTCTTACTCCTCTGCTCCTTTATTCATGTTGTTAAGACATGCTTAGCTAGTTCATTTTAGGCCATTGCTTTGTCTGAAACGACATAAATAAAGGAAAGGAGGAGTAAATCATTGAATGGCAAGCATATGTCACTGCATATATGTGCTTGGGAATCAGGTAAAATGCTCTGTACCTTACAAAGACTACCGGTTCCTTAGTGCTGAAGCTTCTAATTCCTGGCAAAGATCCTAGATAGGTTAGTCAATCTTGGAAGAGCACTGCATGGATGAGGCTCTGAACTAGAATATAATTTTGTCAGATCACCTAGCTCCTAATGAACTGGAGAAAATCAAATCGTCATACCCATAGGCAACTCATGTACATGCCGCAGGACATAAATTACAAAAATCTTGCATGATAATTTTATTGCACAGCACATCCACGAACGAAATTTCAAACTCAATCAACAAGCATCTAAACTATGGTCTGACAAGCGCAGATACAGAATCAGGGGAAGGGGGAGAGGGATATGACAAACGTGTGAATCCTCCATGTACAAAGGAATACAAAAGGGGATTGCTAGCAGTATGGGGATTGAAAAAAGAATAGGAGCTCACCAGACAGCTATCATTTGGAGTTCGTCGAGATCTCCCCTGATATACCAATCACAGTTGGATCAAGAGGAAACAGCCACAGCTCTCATCGAAGTAGTCGTGGAGAATGAGGAAATCATCACAGGAGGCACGCCCCGTCCACCAGCTTACAGCCCACCGCCGCCTGAAGGAGCGGTCGGATCCACCACCATGCGGCCGCCCGGCGAAGAGAGGAGGGGAGGGACAGTCACCGCCCGCAACTGTTGCCTCGGCGTGGAGAGGTGAGGGGAGGAGGCGCAGCCTAGCAAGAACTGGCACGTACTGCAGGGTCGCCCGTCGCCAGCGCGCCAGGCCACCAGCACGCACGACCTCCTGCTCACCTCCGCGCCGTCGCCGGGCCACTCGTAGCCGTCGCAGGGGATCGGAAGTTTTATTTTCTCCTGAGCTGAGACGAAGCACGAATACAAAATGGGAGCAGTTCCGGCTCCCGTCCGCTCTCCACCTATTGCACGTCATGCGTCGGTTGACCGGTGCGCGTCGGTTAACCCGAGCCGGGTCTAGGGAAAGTCGCCTGGCTCGGTCGGTTCTTTAACTAGCTGCACCGGGTACTGGGAGCAATCCGGTACCCGGACTCCAGTACCGGTTTGACGTAAAAACGTCTGCACCGCGGTACTGGGAGCCGTGCTATACCGAAGCGTTCCTCCGTCAGTCCGCCATTCTCAGGGTTGGGCGGTGGTGCGGTGGCGCAGGGCCCACATGCCCACGATTCGTTCGTGCCGCGAGCGAGGAAGGGAGAGAGAAGGGGATGGCCGGGAAGGGAGAGAGAGAAGCTCGTCGCCGTCGCCGCCCGCCACCGGCGCCCATCCTCGCGCTCGCGCCCATCCGTGGAATGGTGGCGGCTTCGCCGGCCCATCATCGCGGCCGCGCCGGTCGCCCGACCCGCGCCGCCCCTAGCCTTCGCACCGCCCGCGCCGGCCGCCGGCCACCGGGCCCCTCCTCCGCCGCCGGCCCCCACGCTTGGATCCACGCCCGGCGGAGGCTGCGTCGCCCACGGAGGAGTCGAGGGAGGCTCGCCGAGGAGCCGCCACCGGTGGAGCTCGTCGCCGCCGCGACCCCGCTCCATGGACGCCGGATCCGATGGCCTCGGTGAAGCCGGGCGCGGGAGAGGACGACGATGGGTTGCGGCGGTGGGGATTGGGGAAGGGGGCAGAGAGAGAAAGCGGGGTAGGGGCGGGCCTATCGCACGCTCGTGGGAGGAGGTTGGGCGGCGGCGCGCTCGGGGATGGCGGGCACTGCGGTAGCGCGCGTGCGAGGCCGCGAGGAGTTGAGGGATAGGGAAGATGCGCTGTGGCCCCGTTCGGGAAGGAGAGAAAATGGGAGAGAAAAAAGAAAGAAAAAGAGAAAAGGGGAAAAGGAAATAGAAAAAAATAAAAAAGTTGGAAAAAGAATAAAGAAAACAGAGAAAAATAAAATCATTATTGTTTAATAAAAAATTGATTGCTAAACTATTGCTAAAATAAGAATAGAAATAAAAAAAGAGATGAAAGGAGATGGTAGTTTGAGATGGTTGAATAAAATATTGGGTAGTTGATATAGAGGATGGATCTAGAGTATGAACGGATGCAACAAAACTGAATATAGAGGAAAGAATCTTGCTGATTAGGACAGAATATTCGTTTTAAAGGATGAGAATAGAGGACGACTAGTGCGGATAGTCTTAGGTCCGCTACAGAATTAACTATTCTATAGCCAGCTATATAATATATATTCATATATATAAATATATATATATATAGTTGTACTATATCACACCCAAGGTGTGATGTAATATTCCACGCCTTGTCAACATAGCAGGCCACGTCATGTTAAAAAAACCAGACCAATGGCAGGCCTCGTGAGCATCTCCAACAGCTTTCAATAATTTTACTTCTAAAAGGCTGGTTCTAGAGAGTTGCTATATCTATGGGAGTAAAAAGAAGACACGCACTCCAACCGTTCTTAATAATCGTTTCCTATATAGTTCAAATATCCTTTAGGGAGTAAGAATTAGGTGGCTAAATGTAGCAACCTTTAGGCCATGGGTTGGGAGTTGGTAAATTTAGCAACCTCATATAGGGAATAGTTGGAAAATGGTTTTTATTAATCACGTTCTAAATTTCCATTTAGAAACCTCATTTAGGGAACGGTTGGAGATGCTCTCACGCCATGCTAAAAAGACCAAACCATAAACAAACAAATATTACGGCTTAATCAATGCGATTTCCCATTGGATAGCAGTCAATTACTCCTGCTGTTATGGAATTTACTGGGCCCCTGAAACAGCCAGACTGTTTCATTCCATTCATAAATACTAGTTGTGATTCGTTCCTGATTTGATCCCGGCGAATGGGTATGGCGCACCATCCATGTTTTGGACTACCGCAACAATTTTCTTTCGCTCGACGACCGCTCTCTTCGTTCGTATCCTCAACAGCGTTTGTGCTCGTACGGTACGTATGTAATTGTAGTGTTTTTGGCTCCCACTAGAACATGAATGATTAATTAGTCAATGGTTTGTTTTAGATGGACCAGGATAACCGTTTGACATTTCATCTCCGGCCAAACAGCTAAATTCCGCTGGTGGGAGCTGCTGCATCCTGGAGATGGTTCAATGATGAAGACGACGATATCCCAACTGGTTCAAACCATGATGGCTGCCGTCTTGATGTGTGCTAGGGGGATGGTCACGTTCCAAATTTTGGACTGCCGCGGCAGTTTTGCCGACCGTCTCGACTCGACAGTGGCGGCTGGTTGCACACACTCCTCGGGACCTAGACAGCAATCGTCGACCTGGTAGCGGCCACCCCTTGCAAGGTACGAAATCCTTCAATTTTTTTGTCTGACTACCAGAATCCACTAGTTTTTTTCATCATTATTTTTGCTATTTTTTGTATGCCGGATGGCAGGATGAAAGGTTGCTGGAGAACCGCAGGCTCCCTGCTGATTACAAGCATGGACATGCGCGGTTACGAATCACGATTCATATCCGCACATCTGTTGATATTTTTTTTCTAGAGCAATGCGCGTCTCCTTTAATTTCCATATCTAAAATTGTTTTTTTTTGGTAAAAATTCTCAGGTACTGTTCTCTTCTTCCACGTCGAATTATTAGCCTGGATGGAGCACCACGTCGGCACTAAAGCATCAACTATTTGCAAATTTTCTGTTGTGCTGTTTAAATGTGTAGAAAAAGCTATGAGCCTTCACAAGATCTGTTGGCGTCTAGCTAGATCTAATTTGATAGTCAGGGCGTTGCGAGGAGGTTGCCATGATCACTGGATGATCTCGAAGTTAGCAAATTGGGAGTTGGATAATCAACAAGCAATAAGAAATTGTTCTTGTTATTTTAAAATTACAGTGAGAATAATGCTAATCAAGATGCATTTTCAAATTTATCACTTTATACTTATTTTCTAATTCCTATAACTTTTTTAAATGCAATTGCTTTTTTAGGTAAACCTCATGTCTAATTTGTGTCATTTCGAGTATATAAAGTAAAGGAAAGAGCAAAATGTACCATAGCATATTCATTTTGCTTTATTTTTTGAGAAATGAATATTTAGAATAACAACTTAGCCTCTGTTGCAGTAGTGATGTGGATAATGAAGTAAAAATAGACTAATTTTATGGCCAACATTGAAACGAATGGCTCTTATAATCAATTCACAATAGGTACCAATTTTTTATTTGACTAGATTCTGCTATGAGAACTGGACGTAACCATATTGATATTACTTACCAGACATAAATTTGTTTGTTGTTAATATAAACTTGATTAGAAAGATTTTAAAACGGTCATACATTTTACTCTCATTTGCAAGCCTTCATCATTTATAATTTAAAATTCTATGTTCGAGCGCAATATTACTTGTGATTAAGGTACATGGCTAAGTACAATATTTGCTATCATGCTAATCTGGTAGCAAATCCAAGAGGTTTTTATGGTTCACCACGTTACTTAAAAACTGACAAATTGCAAATGTGAGATTTGGGATAAAAACATGTCAATGGCATGTTAAACTAAAATTTCTTATTATGCTACAGGTTTTTATGGCCACATGTAACAATATTTGCTATTAGGCTATTCTCATAGCAAACAATCAAGGTTTTAATTATAGTCATGCATCATGATATTCTCTGTTTCTGTTTAACATTAGAGATTTCGGTCATTCATCATGTCTAGATTTTCAAGTTGTTTCTTTTACGCTCTTTTTTTCAGATATGAAGCTTTATAGCTCAGTTATAGTATATGCTCTCATAGGGTATATGTACTTGGAAGTGTATATTTGAGTTTATTGTTTAAATATAGTTAGCAAGGAGTTAGCAAGGACTCGCTTTGTTTCTTTGTTTTACTAAGTGTATACATTGGATTTTTACAACATGATACTATATCGTTCTCTATACTGTGACTTTATATCCCAATCTGTGAGTTTAGAGATCAAGTGTGTTGTTGGTGAAATTTGGCATGAGTTGGAGATTGAAAGCAAACCTAATGAACTGCATAGCAAAGACGATATTACATTTATCTAACACGGTTATTTGCCAATGATATTAACCGCCAATCATAAAAGCCTATTGTTATATCAATCGTAATATTGTCTTTTAATCATAAATTACAAGCAAGCTGGCGGAAGAGGAGGCCACAAGCAAGCCAAGGAATGATTGATGCAAATTCTGACAAAAAAATCTATCATAAGGGACTATTGTTGTGAACGTTCATTTTGTGACTCAGATCATAGAAACTATTGTTTTGAATCATAATTGTGTGGTTCAATAATAAATCATGGTATTTATGGTCGCATGTGGATGTCGTTACGGTTAGATGAAACTAGTTTCTCCGAACGTTACTTGTGTTTGTTGATACTTATAATCCACCAGACATGAAACATTGTCAAAATTTATGATCACGACTCGGATGCAACAACTATTTTTCCTAACACCATTGAGCCTAAACACACTAGTCCTTTTGTCGATGTGAACGATATTTTTATTTTGTGGTCATCCTTAGAGTAACCACTTAATGGACCACAACATGTACTACCAGGAATTGAATATCTATTTATTTTGGAAGATGGGCAATAATTTTCCTACATAACAGTAAACATTGCAAAATGAAATCACAAAATTTTGTCAAAATTTGTGATCGTGACTCAGATTAATACCTATTATAAGACAATTATTTTTCTTTGTGATGTTACTCGGTGACATTTTATGATCACACACGATTGGTGGCTATTTTTGAACTAAATATGTTTCAAGATCTAAATATTTGACATATTTGCCATATGCATAATTTAATTATCATATATGGACATGCATGTTGTTACCTCAAGAACCAGGAACTTCAGATGTTACCCACAAAGGATCATGAATGTTTTTGTGATCCAACTTGTTGGCATTATTTATAAATTGGCTTTGTCCATTCTTTTTTTTTTTGCGTTTTCCAAAATATATCAACTAGCCTAGTCATTCGAGATTCCGATAATGGTTTTTATACAGACAGTGAAACACACCTTTATATCTTGTGATCACTTAGGTGAAACTTTTCTAATTACATTGTACAATTATTTGCGTGTCTATAAGTAACTTATGATCACAACAAGTTAGTAGGCCGGTATTTACCTTTTCATATAACAGTAAAACTCTATTAGTCTTATGGTCACAACCATTTTTTCTGGTAAAAATATAAAATATTTATGGTTGCTCGAATAAGATTTTATGGTGAAATAGTTACACGAGTGAGATCCCTAATGCATCGAGTGTTATATCACTGATGATCAAAGAGATATACCTCTAAAAGTCTACAATTTTTTTATCCTACCTGATGATATTTGTTCTCTGAATAAAAGTGTGTGCTCACGTGAGTGCTACAAATATTTTTGATGTATTCGTCTAAAAAATCCATGTACTTGGCTCTGAACATTCGTTGCGTAGACACATCTCAAATACAAAAACTAATTTGGTTCAATGTTCACGCAGGTCAAGTTTCCTAGTTAGAGGTACTAAGTACTAATAATAGACACGTAGCATTAGAGGAAGAATATGTGAAGAATATTTTTTGCCGTAATAATATGTTAAAATATCTAGCTGCCAAAAATGTCAACCTTCCTGACCACAGAGAACCTTACTTCCGTGCAAGAATTCTTTGGCAACCTGATTTCGTCTTAACATTCCATATTTTAGTGGACACAACCTAATTAATTGGGTCATTAATTATTGCAATCAAGTGCCCAATAGAGACCAACCTCAGAAAGCCGGACATGGTTCACGGACACAAGGAAAATCAGCGGGGTTTTATAGAGAATCGGTGGGTGGTGCGCAATCAGCTGCCACATAGGCACGCTGGTTCCTACGTGGCTTGAGGGAGTGATTTAGTATATCACACCTGGGTGTGATTTAGCGCTGCCCTATATAGTAAATAGTAAATATATATTATATAGCTAGCTATAGAATAGTGAATTCTGTAGACAGACCCAAAGAAACATCCGACTGAGTCAGGCGACTTTCCCTAGACCCGGCTCGGATTCACCGATGCGCACCGGTCAACCGACTCCTTGCATGACGTGCAATAGGTGGAGAGCGGAGGGAGCCGGAACTGCTCCCATTTTGTATTCGTGCTCCGTCTCAGCTCAAGAGAAAATAAAACTTCCGATCCCCTGCGACGGCTACGAGTGGCCCTGCGGCGGCGCGCGGAGGTGGGCAGGGGGCCAATTAAGAAAATAGGACCCTTATCGTTGGCACTTCATGTAATAGGACCCTCCCCAATGTCCCTAATAAAATAGGACTCTTATGATTGACACTTCATAAAATAGGACACTAACCTACTTTTAGTGCCAAATAGGACAGCTTTGTTCTCGATGACATGGCATACCCATGGAAAATGACATTTTTGGCCTTGCATCAAATTGGAACGGACAGTTTTGCCCTTGCATATGTTCGAGCCAGACCCGGACCAGACCGAGTCCCGGTCGGAATCACCTGGTCGAGCTCGTGCTCCGCACCGGGTGAGCCCATTCGCGGTCGGAAGGCAGCCCCTAGTCGGGCACCTGGTCGCCTTGGGGCCGCCGCCGCCACCTCCTCCCCGGTCGGAGCAGCGGCGAATCGGCGTCCGACGGTGAAGCAAGGTACCTCCTCCGCATCTTCGCTCTGCATCTTCCCCGTCTTCTCCTTTTCTTCTCTCCTGTTCCGCTGCTCCCCTAACTCGCTTCGTGATGAACCCTAGGTCGCCCCCCTCCCCCGCTCGAGCCGACGGCGCCGCGCGATTGGGCTTCGATTCCACCCGAGATTCTCCAACACAAGGTAATCCCTTCGATTCCGTCATGAATTGTGAAGTTCTTCCATGTTTGTAGACAGAAATTGCACTGATTTAGGTTTGATTTTGCTCTCGCTAGGCACCACGAGGCGAAATCATGCCCGGTTTGGTTGATTTGCCACCCGGGTGAGCTAATTTCCTTCCTTCTAGTTTCCATATGGTTGAAATTCCATCAAATTGCAAGAATGTATCCACTGTTTGTAGAAAGTTAGAATTTGATCCTTTCCCTCTTATGTGCAGATTTGATCCGGATGACACGTATAGATCGCTTGTGACCAACTATGCCACCGGGGATGGACCGGATGTTGTCAAAACTCGGCATGAATGGTTTGTTCCAAGTGATGTTACATTGCCCGAGGTAGAATCCGAGCTTGCAAAGAGGGTGACTTGGAGTTCGGATCAAGTTGTGACCTTTCGGGGCTTGACAAGGAAACCAATGCAATGGTTCGGGTACAAAACACTCCTGATCTTCATTGCATGATCGAGGACAGAGCCTTACACCAGAACTTTGACCCTGTTGGCTGACATTTCGATAAGGATATAGTTGCACAAAGTAGAAAGAGAAAACAACAAGCTGACGAGGCAAGCAAAGAGGGAAGCTGCAGCAGCTAAGAGGGAAGCTGCAAGAGTTAAGAGGAAGCTGCAGCAGCTAGGAAGCGCAAGAGCTAAGAGGAAGCTACAGCAGCTAAGAGGGATGCTAAGAGAGAAGCTGCAACAGCTAAGAGAGCTAAGAAAGTAGTTGGAGATTCATCATCACCAGCAGCTAAGAGGGCAGCAGCACCCCCAACAGTTGGAGATTCATCATCACCAGCAGCTAAGAGGGCTAAGAGAGCAGCAGAACCTCCATCACCAACAGCAGCTGCACCTCTATCACCAGCAGCAGCACCTCCATCACCACTTGCAGCATGCTCTAGGGCACCTCTGTCACCAGCAGTAGCTAAGGTAGCATCTGCACCTCCATCACCAACATCAGCTGAAGTGAGAGCACCTACACCAACATCACCAGCACCAGCCGATGGTGGAAGCTTGTGTAAATGTGTCTCGAGGATTCTCTCACATGAGGCAATCATGGTCAAGGATAATGGCACCACCGCCAAACGGTATAGGTACACCTCCAGCACCACCTGCAGAATCCCTTAAACGACCACCTGCAGCTGCCACCCACCATCAGCACACTGCTAGCTGCCACTCCACCACCACCACCACCAGCACCTGCAGCTGCCACTCCACCACCACCACCATCACCTGCAGCTGCCACTCGAGCACCACCACCACCACCACATGCAGCATGCTCTAGGGCACCACTTGTAGCATCCCCTAGAGCACCACTTGCAGCATCCCCTAGGCCACCACTTGCAGCATCCCCTAGAGCACCACTTGCAGCATCCCCTAGGCTGGCAGCATCCCCAAGGCCGGCAGCATCCCTCGTTGCACCATTTGACAATGGGATCGATTGGACTAAGTTATACATCGATCCGTTCCCATTTGGCGATGATGATGTACCAAGAGTTGTCGAGGAGGATGTTGTATATGAACATTTTGGGTTCAAAGCTGAAGAAGATAGTGCTGAATGGGCTCAAAAGGCTGCTGCTGCAAGAGCAAGGTCCAAAAGAGAGGGCAAGGCTGCTGTTGGACCAACTCCTATAATATCTCCTCAACTTGAGAAAGAAATGGAACCGGCAGGAGTGCCCGTCGATGATAAAATTCCAAATGAATCACCCGAGAATTCCAACCAGGATCACCCTGATCCGAGTGTGGGCACATACTATTCTAACATGATGGACTTCGGGATGGCAGTAAGGCAGTATGCAATTATGGGGGAATTTGATTTTGGGACAGAAAAGTCCAACAAGACATGTTACAGGGTATACTCGCAAGGTCGAAGGTTGCCCATGGAGGATTGTTGGAAGGAAGTAGCATGATGATACAGTTAGAGTGCAAATACACATAGAACAACACACATGTTCTTCAACCAGCAGGGTGTCTAGGATGGCAACACAAAGTTGGGTGGCTGAAAAGGTTGCTGGATCATTGAAGAAGAAACCCAATATTGGTGCAAAAGAACTGCAAGAGGAGCTATTCAAGAGGTATGGAGTTACCATTCCATACCAAACTGTTTGGTATGGAAGGCAAAGGGCAGCAGACAAGATTTTTGGAACATGGGACAATAGTTTTGATTGGCTCTACAGATTTAAGGCACAAATTGAGATAAGTGCACCAAATAGTGTAGTGGAGATTGACACGGTTGAGAAAGATGGGCAGATCCACTTCAAAAGATTCTTTTGTTGTCTCGCTCCATGTATATTTGGCTTTACATATGGATGTAGGCCCTATGTGAGCATAGATTCGACAACACTGAATGGAAAGTGGAATGGCTGCTTGGCTGCTGCTAATGGCTTAGATGGACACAATTGGATGTACCCTATTGCTTACGGTTTGTTTGATGCTGAAACAAAGGATAACTGGACCTGGTTCATGCAGCAACAAGAAGGCCATTGATCCTTTTGATGACAGGTTCCTGGCCATTTCAACGAGATGCAGGCTCGGGACTTATTAGTGTTGTGAAAGAGGTTTTCCCAAAAGCTGAACATAGGGAGTGTTTCGGACACTTGATGGACAACCTCGAAGAAGCAATACGGAGGCCCTAACTATAGTGAAATGTATCCAGCAGCAAGGACATACCTGCTCGAGAAGCATGAATATCATCTGAATTTGGTCTATACTTGCCAGGCCAAAGACTAAATTGTGGATAGAAAAGAACCACTATATGCTCTGGTGAAGGAGTAAATTTTCAGAGGAAATCAAATGTGAGCACATAAACAACAATCTTGCTGAATCATGAAATAACTGGGTGTATCCCTTGAAAGATCTACGAGTGGATGCTTTGGTTGATGGCATAAAGGACAAGATCATGGATCTCTTTTACAAGAGGAAGAAAATCGGTGATCAACTACCCAAAGGTATTCTTCCTGCTGTGATTCACCAATGCAATGCAAGAACGAGAGGCTTGAGACACATGAATGTCAAGAAAAGCTCGGATGAAGAGGCTCAAGTCACGGAATTGCACGATAATGACAAAGTGGTCGGACATGTTGTGAGATTCAATGATTGCAAGTGCACATGCCGAGAGTGGCAAATAAGTGGGAAGCCATGCCCACATGTCCTTGCTTTCATAATGTCACAAAAAAGACCAAACATGGGTCAATACATCTCTGTCTTGTTCGATTCAGATTTTTTCAGATTTGCATATCATGATCCCATTCCAAGCAATCGGTGACAGAGACAAGTGGCCAATTGTTGACAAAGGATTTGACTTGCAGCCACCAGTGCTCAAGGAAAATAAGGTGGGTAGAGGGAAAAAGACAAGGTTCAAGTCATGTCTTGAGAAAGGCAGCACTAAGGTGAAAAGACAGTCAAGGTGCAACAGTTGTGGTGACATAGGCCATAGAACCGGCAGTTTCAAGTGTCGTTTGACTGGACCAAAAAAGAGGTTAGTGTTGCTCTCATGTATATTTGCACTTGTCTTTATATAGTGTTGTGCATATCGTATATCTCTAGGGAACCGAAAGAAGAACAAGAAAGTTGGAAGAAAGATGAACTTTGAAGACTTTGAAGATGAAGGCCATGCTTGCTGAATTTGAAGGCTTTGAAGATTGCAATGCTGCTGAATTTGAAGATGGTGCCGGCCATGCTCATGAATGTGCAGATCAGGAGTATATGCCTTGGGTCCGGGTGGAATGTTCACATGATGCTCCTAACTAAATAGCTCAATACATAGGAATCATAGGTTTTTTGGATGAAGAGTCATACTCGAACTTGAGAGTAAACCATAGGAATCATAGGTTTTTGGATGAAGAGTCACATGATGCCATAGTTTTGCTGCTTGTACATGAATGTTCTATTGAGGTTGTACTATATGAGATAATTTTCTGGTGTATGCAGTTGCATTCTCTTGTTTTACAAAAAAAAGTTGTCTATCTTGTTATCTTTACTTGGCAAAAAAAAATTGTCTATCTTGTTCTCTGGACTTGGCAAAATAACCTCTTTCGTTGGGGACTCAGCAAAAAAAAATGACCCGTTAGCCTCGACCCTCGACCAATCAGCCTCTACTAGTGGGAGCCATTACTAATGCAATCCGTTACGTGGCCCGTCGACCACATACTAGCGATCGCATGTTCATAAGCTACCCATTTTCGAAAGCCAATAGGCCGAGCGGCCCACGGGCAAATGCCATGTTCAATTGTTCTCGTGAAATCAAAACCGGTGGGAGGAAGCTGGGTTTTAGCTTGGCGCAACTCACATTCACCAGGCGATGTGGTACTAAAGAGGTTGAGTGGCTGGTGGACGTGGAAGCGAGCTGGGTGGCTGTCACATGGGACCCACTGTCGGCATGGGAAAAAATTTGGCCCGTGAGCCCAAGCCCTCGGCCTATGGCCTCTACTAGCCAGTGCCACTACTAAAGCGAGCCGTTCGGTGGCCCGTCGACCACTTACTAGTCTCAAGCCTGTTCATAAGCAACAGGCGTTCGAAAGCGCATAGGCCGAGCGGCCCACGAGGTTAAAGCGGAATCCAGGATCAGTTTTTTCAAAATTTCGAAACCGGCGCACGCGACTTGGTTTTTAAGTAGGTGCTGCTGCCCCCGGCTAGCCGATATGGTACTAAAGTGGAGCGCAGGCGGCCGGGGTGCGCGCGTGGGGGGGGAGCCGCACTACGGCACGAATAGGTCCAATTCGGCCCATTTCCAGAATCAGCCTTCGTGACCCACCAAGTTCTTTCCCCAGTTCTTGTGACAGATTATATTTTCTGAATTTGATTCCTGTTTAAATTTTCAAACATGGATACAACCATCAAATATTGTCCAAATTTGACGATTTTTGTTTCTACTGTCTTCTAAAAACATTTTCTATCACTTAGTGTCATTTGCATCAGAAATGTAAACTTACATAATGCCACTATTTATCCATCAAATGGTGGTACTTTTTTCCCATTTATTGAAGTATTTTTATTTTCCTAACCATGTTGAATTTGCCAACAATTTTTGGTTTGTATGCATAACTTACATAGATATACACATGCGATTTTTGGTTAAATTTATCAAAACTTTTACACCCGATTATGCGCATCCCACCATCAATTCAAGTCTAACATTCATTTCACCTAGGACAAAGAGTCCATTTTGAACACACTTTTTTTTGGACAATTGAAAAAAAATTTATTAAAAATATGTTTCTGTTGGAATGCTTATGAAACAATGCCATGCCAAATTTGAGGTAAAAACCCATTATATTTTGCAAACTAAAAATGGGCAAAATAATTGAAAAAATGGGGTTCATGTTATTATTTTTGTATCTGAACAAGTAGGAGCCATTTTGAACTGTTGTCGGGTATACAAACGTAAAATATCATTTTCAAACTAATGTCATTTTTTATGAAATTTTTGAAATGCTTGAATTCATGTAACTCTCTTAAAAATTCGAAATTTGTGTCATCGATCGGTGGGCCACGGCGGACGCATGCGTGGCGCTGCCTCCTCCACATGTGGGCGCACGTGCACTGGAAGCAACCGCGTTCCTACCCAAAGTCTCGCTGCGCTGCGGGCCCTGTCTTCTTTGGGTCGACACGTCGGTGTCCGAGTGTGGAGCCGTGTCATACTCCATGAATACCAACGGACGTGCGACGAGCAATAAAGCCGGCGCCGCTTCGGGACGAACACTCTCCAGCTCCGGCTCGCTCGAGAGAGTTCACATGTCACCTCGGTTCCCGTGCTCGCCTCTCCATCTTCGAGCGCCTTGGCAAGTCCGTCCCGGCGATGGTGCCGTGACGCCGCCTTCCGGTGTTGCGAGCGCTAGGAAGGAGATCTCCGGCAGCTCCGGCAGCTCGGGAGCCGGCACGGGTGCGAGGGAGGATGCCGCCACCAATGCAGAGCACGGTGACGACGTCTCCGGTGGTGGCGACGGCTCGATGGCGGCGATGGTACCGGTGATGACTCCGGCGACGAGTTTCCTCAAGGACCGGTAAGTTTTTCCCCTTTTTCCGAAACTTTTCCCCATTTAGTTACATATCTTTGCTGGTTTTTTGAGTGGTTTTAGGTAGAATTAGTGTATTACGTTCTTGCTAGATCTAGTCTATTACTTGTTAGGTTAAGGGTGTGTTTGGTTGGGTTTTTTTGGCTTTGGCTTTTCCAAAAAGCTAGTAGCCCAACCAAAGGGGTTGGTTGTGAACAAAAGCCAAAGCCAAAAGCGACTTTTGCTAGTTCATTTCGAAAGCAGGTGTGAAGGTGCTTTTTCGGCTTTGGCTTTCACAAGTTTGAAAAAATTACCTACTTATGTATATGTATGTATATATACACATGTAATATATATGTTATATGACTTTCATTTATTTATATACATATATCTTATATAAATATTGTGTGTGTACTTATTTATATATATATATATATATATATCTTATATATATATATGTTTATATGTATAAATATTTTTTATTCATATGTATATGTGTGTATATATATCTATTTATTTATATACATGTATATATGTTATATTATATATATGATATAAATAAATATATAAATATAAAACGTATTATACATATATTTGTATGTATATATGTACGTATATATGATGATAAGTAGGGTCTGCTAGTAAATTTCAAAAAGCCACAACTTGTTTTACCAAACGGCTTTCGAGCTTTTTACGGCTCATAACCCACAATTTGTTTTTCCACGACCCACGACGAGCTTTTGCCACGACCACAACCCAACCAAACACACCCTAATACCATGTGGTTTCATTCGGATTTGCATCGATTAGGTGGATTAGGGTTAGTAATTTTGTTTCAATTTGGTTAGGGTTTAGGTGTAGATTACGGATTAATCTTCGCTTCATTTGGCGATTAGGTGTAGATTAGGGTTTAATTTATGGTTTCTTTAGGATTGGATTACGATTTAGCTTCGGTTAGGATTGGGGATTAGATGTCCTAGGGTTTACATGTTACATGTTAGGGATTTGCTCGATTTAGAAGCTCATTTGCTCCATGTCATGGTGGTTGTAGGTGTTCTCGGAAAGCCTACCGGGTGAACTAACCGAAGAGTCCTCACTGGAAGGGCCTCGACGATGTCACCTTAGGCGAGGCATTGTAACCATGGCATGGTGCCGAGGAAGAAGGTGGTCCGGAACGGTCTACACTCCGGACGTTGCTTCTTTGGCTGCGCCCTGCTGGTTAGTCTTCTTTCCTCATGTCTTTCCGCTTCCTCTTTGCCCTATGCTTAATAATGTACTGATTTGATCCATGTTGTTTTGTTGTAGGATGAATTAGAGCAGTGCGAGTACCTCGAGTATGTTGATGATCCTTGGCCACGGCGCGTGCGAGAGGCTGCTGAAGGAGCACTCGGCCATGGCACCGAGAAGCACAAGGTCTCTGCATGAGTGTAGGAGGGAGCTGCACACGGCAAGGCGTCGGGCGGTGCAATGCTTAGGCAGCTCAACACAACGAATGCGAGTGGCCGTGTCTTCTCGCAATTTCTACCAGCGCCGGGCCTCCCAAGCATGGATGATGGCATTCATTGTCATCGGTGTAGTTCTGCTAGCTATGATCGTCAACGAGCAAGATGGGGGGCAAGAAATGAAGGAGGGTTGCATGCTTGATGCATAGTTGCACTTTTGCATGTGGCATGCATATTTTGCTTTGTTATATAGGGTTGCATGAATGATATGCATGATGATGGACTTTTAGGTCTGTTGATGATGGACTAGGCAAAGCTGCCTTTTAATTATGTAATAAGTAGGATGGACATGGTGATCAAAGTTTAAGTATTAGCATGGTGATGCATGCTTGCTTAGTTTGCTTTGAATTTCTTTTTTTTTCTTTTTTTATCTTTTCTGATCTTGTTTCATCTTTCTTTGATAATTGTTTTATCATGTGCCGATGCCAATTGTGCTTGTTGTGCCGGCACGGGCATTCTGGCTCGCTCCGGGCGCAAGGAAAGCGCCCTGCACGCGCCTAGCAGTGCGGGAGCCAGCGCTCGGCGCTCGGCGTGCGCACGACGCAGCGCCCGGCAGCGCAAGCCCCGGCGGCGCATGAGCTAGCGCCCGGGGCACACGAGCGCGTCTAGCAGCTGGAGCGGCGTGAGAGTACTGCGGTCTTTTCCAATTCGGGAGTACAGGGGCATAACTATCTTTGCATAGGGATAAGGCACATCAGCATCCTATTTGGCACTAAAGTAGTCCTATTTGGCACTAAAAGTAGGTTAGAGTCCTATTTTATGAAGTGTACTGTTATGGGCGGCAAGCTGGGCCTTATGGGCCGGTATGAACTGTAGCAGCCAGCTACGTAGCAGCGGCTACTCGTAGCGGCGACTAGGTTTAGGGTTATTGAGTCTATATAATTAGAGTAAGGGTGTATTATGGAGGTAAGCGAGAATAGAAGAACATTGTCGTAGGTCAAGGCCTCCGAAAGGAGGCGACTTGCGGGGTTCTTCCTGCTAGGTCCTAGTCAATCCCTAACAAATTGGTATCTAGAGTCACCTCGGCGCATCGCCACCATGGCCGGCGCCGTCATCGATCCTGCGGTCCTCACCACCGTCTCTGCTAAGCTTGCCTACATCCTTGCCGAGATGGAGCACATCACTTGCCGCTTGGACGAACAGGAGGCTCGTATCGTGGGCTGTGGAGATGACCGGCGACGAGGCTTTGTTTCTTCCTCCTCCCACACAACAGCAATCACCTCCTTCGTTATCCATGGCTTCCCCTCCAGGCACAGCCGCTAGTCCTGCCCGCATTACAGAGCCTGCTTCCACCAGCACAAGTCTCGCTAATCGATCTGCCCCTACCAGCAACGTCCGGTCTCGAGATCTCATCTACTGCAGGGCAGGGAGACGACGGTGTCGGTTTGATGGATCCGATTTCCCCACCGCCAGCCTTGACCCACTCACCTGGAGAAGGCATCCAAATTCAGAAGTTGGGCGGCGCTCCCACCAACAGATTAAGTCTCGATGTTCCCTCCTCTTTTCAGGCCGCAGCCGCTGATGCGAGGCGCCATTTGGTGGGGCATGTCCGTGTTCTACAGTTCATGCGGTCCCGTCGCGGTCGACCGAGGCACCGGCACCCTCGACCTCGCGCTCAAGCGAGGAGTCCTCGTGCACGACTGCGTCGGCGTTCCGGTGGTCTTCATCACCATCTGCGCCTAGGCCCCAAGGCAACTTCTCCCCGTCTTGGACCAGATCGTCATTGCCATGGAGAGGGTGCACAACGCTCGCTGCGACTTCAAGAAGGCACCTCGGGATGTGGTTGTCTTGGGCATGAAGTGGATCGGCAAGGAGGCGGCCAGCTTCAGCAACCACGGGATGCACCACGACCAGCGCCACCCGTTCCACGGCATCATCCTGGACTTGCTGCGGCTTCTGCTCACCATGCTCGAGCGCCGTGGCGAGGCCTTCTTGGGGCCCTGGTCATGCGCCATTGCAAAGGAAGTCCTATCGAGTACCAACGATCCTGCAGCTCTCGGCCGCAGGTGCTGCCACAGCACTGCAACACCCCTACCTCTCACGCACTCACCAAAGTCAACGCCATGGTCATGCTGTTGCGATCTGTTCTCAAGTGCCCACCCCTGTATCTATTCCATGGCCCTGTAGCCAATGGGCCAGCACTACAACAGAGCATTGCTTGGGTCGTTTCACAGGCCAGCAGCATCCTTATGCATCAATTCAACGAGAGGCAGCCCAAGCCTGGATGGTCCAACTCATCTCATGAACGGGAGGCGCTCCTGCTCTGCTCATGGCCACATGTTTAGTCTTCCAGCTCTTGTGCTATTCAAGGTTCTTGGATCTTCAGGTTTGGTCACATGATAATTGCAGAAGCAAGAATTTCTGCTAGTTGGCTCCTAGCTTGCTGATCTCCTTCGGGCGCGCATGGAAAGATTAGAAATTCAGTTTAAGCCGAGATGTACAAGGCTTATGGTTTGATAGCGAGTGTCGAGTTTTCGTTATCTAGTTTAGTTTTGTTAGTTTGATTGCAGCTCGTGGGCGAGCTGCTCGTAGGAGGGATGGAATGTTATGGGCAGGCAACTGGGCCTTATGGGCCGGTATGCACTGTAGCAGCCCGCTACGGCTAGGTTTAGGGTTATTGAGTCTATATAATTAGAGTAAGGGTTGTGGATCGACTAGGACCTGACAGGAAGAACCCCGCAAGTCGCCTCCTTTCGGAGGCCTTGACCTACGACAATGTTCTTCTATTCTGCTTACCTCCATAATACACCCTTACTCTAATTATATAGACTCAATAACCCTAAACCTAGCCGCCGCTACGGTAGCGGGCTGCTACAGTGCATACCGGCCCATAAGGCCCAGTTGCCTGCCCATAACATGTCAATCATCAATTAATTGGTATAATCGGTGGTTGTGTTTCTCCTGAATGTACTCCCTTAATCGTCTTTAATTAGCTAAGTAAATGCAAAGCCCTGTACTCAAGGACCAGTAGCAGCTTCGTGCGTCCGTGCTCTCCCCAAATAGATTTCAATCTTTCTTAACTAGGGGATGAATTGGATAGTCGTCCTCCCTAATTTCGTCCCCGAAATTATCTTTTATTGTAGTATTTTAAACACTTTAGATGCATAGGCATATCTGCTCCAGGCTGCATAGTTTTTCTTACCTATTTGCGCAACAGTCAACATAACTACCTTTTATTTCCCATAACGGTGTAAGGTGAAATATCCTGCCATATGCAGGGAAGGTCAAAATCTATTGATTTGAAAAAATAATAAAAGTAGATGCTTGTAGCACTGATTATTTCTATATATTTTACAAAATAATCAGTTTATCCTTTGACATTGAATCACTAGATGCTTTTTGCGTTTGTCTTCCAATTGAAATATTAAAAGGGTTTCATTTTCTTAGAATTACTAGCTTTCTTAAATTGACTGATTCAACACAATCATTTTTTTGCACACCAAACTTTGAGCCAGTAATATGCAGAATTTCAATTTTCTCAGTGATGTTGCCAGCTAAAAGGCCTGTGAGATGCAAGGAAGGTTGAAATCGATCACTCTGAAAACCAGCCATGAGGCTTGGCAACTTGATCTTGTTGAAATATCTGTACCGCTAGGCCCAGGTGTACATGGTCAGTCTCAAGCCCCACCAATTCGAGTTCCCATATCAACAACACATATTAATTACATCTCAACTAGCAGGTCAGCCTGCACCGCCTCAAGGGAACCAGAAACGTGTAGCTAGCACTTCTGAAGAAGTGGTGCAAGACGATGAGAATGATGTTTTCATGCCACCAACAAAGTAGCATGCCAGTGCATGTGCTTCCAGTAGCAGAGATGGGTCTAATATACATGGAGATACGGGTGAACATCCTACAAACAAGGTGAGAAATAGTGAATATTATTCTATTTTCACATTGTTAGTGAGTACTGATCTCACTTTTATCAATAGTACAATGGTTTGCACCATCTATAAATAATTATCACTAGAGTTTTAACAAAACATCACCATCTGGTTAGTTTTCAGTTTTGTTAATTCTGTTCAATTTTTGTCAGCTCAGTATGATTATCGATGATTTGTAAATTTTTCTACATCATGTTTTCAGTTTCTTTTTGGATATTGCTGATGATCTTTAATTTGAACAACTCCCTTCTGATGTCTGCCATCATTCTTCATCAAACTCATTGAACATTAAACGTCCTCATTGATGTCTTCTTTGTTTTCCTTTCTTCCTCTGGCTTGTAAAACTCCCGTTTTCCTTGCTTCTAGCAGGAAAACTCACCCACTGTTGGATGTGCCTTTGTTAGCAGATATCAAAACCGGCCATTCTAGCATAGTTGCAGTAGAAACCATATGCGTCTTCACGACTCTCAAACCTCATCTATCTTCATTGGATACAAATTCTGCAGGGCATCAAGGGGTCCTGCAAGCCGTGCTCTTTCATTAGTATCTTCGATTTCAAAAACAAATTACTTTAGCTCATGAACAGTAAATTAGCAAACTAATCCGGTCATCTAGTCCATTGTGACCAGGAAATTAACACACTAAGCATGCCATATTACATAATCAAATCAAAAGATTGTAAATCGTGACTAGGAAATTAGCACACTAATTATGTCATCTAGTCTATTGTGACAGGAAGTTAACACATTAAGCATGCCAGATTTCATAAACAAATTACTTTAGCTCATGATCAGTAAATTAGCACACTAATCATGTCATATAGTCTATTGTGAACACGAAATTAACACACTAAGCATGCCAGATTACATAATCAAAATACTTTAGATTGTGTCAAGGAAATTACCACACTAATCATTCCAGTTATGTTCAAGATACATAATCAAAATACTGGTGATCATATTCGTGTGGCATAAGAACGTGTTGATTGCCCTCCCATTCCTCTTATTCATTGGATCAATAGAGGGCTTCTACTTATCGGCGTCGATGGTGAAAGTCCTGCAGGGCGGCTGGGCTCGTATTGCGCTGGCGCTGGTGTTCATGTCCATCATGTATAGAGCTAATAGAAAATGTAGGCTTGATAATTTGTGAAGAAACTATGGATCAAGGAAATACAATTAGCATTCACATGCATGTTCAATTAAGAATATTGGTACAAATAACACCATGGTAAACCATGACCAAATATCTTTGCAGTCAAAGCATTTCCTAATTTTTTTGAGCCACAATCCATAACTAGAATTCTGAATGAGTAAAAGCAATGTGCTTCTGAATGAGTAAAAGCAATGTGCTTCTGAATGAGTAAAAGAAATGTGCTACACAAGTGGGAAAGCTGAAAGGCTTTATATTTCATAACAACCTCTAGCATTACAAATCACTCAAAGGCCAATGTTGTTATCTCCTTGAATCACTCAGGATTACATGCATGTTTAATAATATAACTAAATTTGTAAGCTGAACCAAAAGCTACTGAATATAGATAGGTCTGCATTCAGGATTATTGCACTTGCTATGGCCTGAAGCACTCACAACATTCAGAAATATTCAGAAAGCTGTCAAGAAATATTTGAGAAGCACTTTGATTTGAGTTAAGATGCTACGGTTAAAAGATGCTCCTGTACCTAATGCCATGATTAGCTATTGATTCATGCCAATTATGAGTCTTTTTCTTTGCTTCATTAGGACAGATATTAGTACAAATTCTGTACAATTTCCCACAATTCCATGAGTATTGCAGAACAAATTCTGTGAAACATCGTTTGGTTCTCTCTATGAAACAGTTAGGAGTATAATATGAGCACTATAATCCCCTCAGGATGGGTCAATTTGTACTCTATTTTAAGTTCAGGGTGCTGATAGTACTACTACTAGTAGGTCTGAATGTATGTTCGGAGATGGTATGGACGTAACATTTATCATGTCCTCCACAAGGCACAATTGTTCAGAAGTGCAGTATAGAAGAAGTAGCGGCTAGCAGCCAGAAGACTCTGGAGCAATTGGTACAGTAGAAAAAAACTAATGTTCTGTCTAAGATTCTAAAATAAGACCGGGAGAAAACTAATGCTCTGTCTAAAGATTCTAAAAGAAGACAGAGGTGACATATAAATAGATGGCATTGCCAACAGGGGTAGACTGATTAGACTCAAGGTCCATCAGTATGTATAAAAAACTTCAGTTTCATTCACAGCAGCCAACAATTAGTAGTCGCAACTAAAGCATCAGAGCACACAAAGAGCCAGCTTAAGCTAGACGAAGTCCAATCCACAGATCACTTCGGACATGCCCAATGTGGACTGGAAGCATCTTTAGCCAGAGTGGATTGAGTGGCCTTATGACAGTTCATGAAGAAGCAGGTAACAATGACATTTGCAGGAATGAGTAGCTAAGACGATAAAAGAAACAGTGCCCAACGGTGAACTCAATACAGAAAATTATGATAATTGTAGCACTTGAACGGATACAGTACTCAAGTCATGTAGGTTCAGGAAATCAAAGCGACAGGACATACATAAGGTCTGCTACTTGCACGAAGGGACTAAGAACAACGATACAGCACAGTGCATACGGAAACGAGAATTAGAGGAGCGGTCTGGACACAGAAAAGGTGGGTAAGGACTCACATGAGAGTAAGTTTTCTTTGGATCAGGTGTCATCATGGCTGTAGGCGAGATTGTTGCCGGCACTACAGCAAAACGGCACTGTAGCGGCGGGGCCGAAATCGGCCTAGTGGCGCGGCCAAAGCGGCCCGCCGCTACAGTGCTGGGCCGGCCACCTGGAAATGCCAGCCGCCGCTATAGAGGAATTATAGCGGCGGTTGGCTTTTCCAACCGCCGCTAAAATGGGACAGCATTTATATGGCGGTTGACATTGTCATCCGCCGTTACTAAAGTTTTTTAGCGGCGGTGGACAATTCCAACCGCCGGTACAAATTCCCGGGTATAAATACACGGGTTCGGACAGCACGAGTGAGCTTCTCCACTGTTGGCGGCCCGAAAATTGGGGCAAAAATCGAAAAACAAGGGGGGAGGTTTTGAGTTCGTTTTTCTTGGATAGATCTGTTCCCTAGGGTAAGGGAAATCTATCCCATGTACTATTTCTAGTTATCATGTTGAAATCTAGTAGAATTTTGGCTTTGTAATTTACTTTGAATTTTATGCCCATTTGTCACAAATCTTTAGATTTGTAGAGCAATGGTTGGTTTTTGTGCATCTATTTGTATCTTGAGTCTTTTAAATGGAGAAAAGTTGTATCTCTAGGCTTCTTCATGGAGGAAAATTATATATCTAGGTTTCTCATGATAGATGCATAGAGAGTTAGGTTAGGTAAAGGAGGAAATTTATTTTTTTCGTTAAAATAATTTATGTATCTAGTTGGTCACTTTATTTGTAGCTCACAAAACTTGATCCTACGAGATATATTGTTCCATGTTTGTTGAAGTGATTATTATTTTTGATGTGTAGTGTTTGAGGTATGGATAAATCTTGGATGTATGAAGCGTCAAGAACGGGAAGTTATTTTCGAGGGCAAGTCAAGGCATTTGTCACGAAGGCCGCACAACATGCTAAGCGAGAAGGAAGGGATGAAATACATTGTCCGTGTCGTGATTGCAAAAATGAGAAAATGTGGAAAGATACGGTTATAATCAATTCACACATAATAACGAGAGGTTTTGTTAAGGACTACACCCGGTGGACAAAGCATGGTGAAGACGCGGTGGAGGCAATACCCGAGCAATCTGTTGATGGTGATGCTGACGATGACCTTGATGTTCACGACCGTGTCAATGTTGAAGATGAGGAGCCTATTCGAGCCGAGGAAGTAATAGAGCAGTCATGTGATTTTGATGTTGAGGAAATGTTGCAACACTTTGAACCGCAAGTTTTACTCAATGGAGGGACAACGAGAGGGTTGAGCAACTTTGCATCGCTGGAGAAAGCATCGAAGGATCCACTATACGAGGAATCTAAGGGATGTGAAAAATGGTGTACTGTGCTACGTACGGTACTTGAGCTGATGAAATTAAAGGCCATCCATGGTTGGTCGGATGCTAGTTTTACGGATTTGTTGGAACTCCTTTCGGACATTCTACCGAAGCCCAACTTGTTGCCAAAAAGCACCTATTTTGCTAAGAAGCTCATAACCCCGCTTTCGTTGGGCGTGCAAAAGATTCACGCGTGCCCAAATCATTGCATATTGTATCGGGGGAATACAAGGACGCCGTGAGATGCCCAAGATGCAAGCATAGTCGGTTCAAGTGCAAGGACGACTATGATGCGGACACATCGGTTGTTAGTGGAAAGAAGAGCAACGGGAATGCGAAGAAGAGGAAGAAAAGCATCACCGTCGATGACAGCGAACAAACGAAGATTCCTGCCTTGGTGATGTGGTACTTACCCATTGTGGATCGGATAAGACGATTGTTTGCCAACCCTAAGGATGCTGAACCGATGACGTGACATTTGCGCCCTAGGCACTCAAAGAAACTTAGTCATCCAGCTGATGGGACCCGAGTGGAAAAAGTTTGATTCTAACCATCCAGAATTCTCCGAAGAGACAAGGAACATACGGTTTGCTCCGAGTACGGACGGGATGAATCCTCATGGTCAATTGAGGAACCCGCACGAGCACTTGGCCGATTATACTTGTCAATATACAACCTTCCACCATGGTTGTGTCACAAGAGAAAGTACCTGCTATTGACAATCCTTATATCTGGTCCGAAAGAACCTGGTAACGACATAGATGTGTTGTTGGAACCATTATTGGAAGACATGCAGAAACTGTGGTTAGAAGGGGTTAGTATATGGGATGAGCACCGTAGAGCGTCCTTCTTGCTCAAAGCCATCATTTTTGTGACGATAAGTGATTCACCGGCGCTAAGGGCGCTATCGGGACAGGTCAAAGGAAAGTATGGTTGTTTTGTATGCGTTGATGATACATTCCATGTGTATCTTCCATCATCCCGAGAAGATAGTGTACACGCGAAACCGTCGATTTCTAGCACGAAACCACAGGTATCGCTTGTTGAAGAGACAGTTTGATGGCACTATTGAGAAAGGCGAAGAACCTCGACGTTGGACCCCTAGTGTCGTGTTCGAGACGGTAAAGCACATCAAAGTTGTGTTTGGCAAACCGGTGAAGGGAGTTCCAAAGTGCAAAGCCCACACGCCCTTTAAGAAGCAATCTATTTTCTTCGGATACCTCAATTCTTGGGCGGAACTTGAAGTGACTCATGCATTCGATCGGATGCACATTGGGAAGGGCGTATATGACGAGCACTAGCGGACTTATTCTTGACCTACCCGGTAAGACAAAGAATGGACTCGGTGCACGTAGAGATCTTGTGGCATCGAACATTAGACCCGAGCTCCATCCGCGAGAAAGGGCGAATGGAAAATACTATCCGCCTCCCGCAATATACAACCTTACGCGTGAGGAGAAAATAGCATTTTGCAAGTGTCTACACGAGATTAAGTGTCCCATCGGATTCTCATCGAACGTGAAAAATCTCGTGAACATGGAAGAGCTAAAGATAAGTGGCTACAACACTCACGATTGTCACACAATGCTTTCGGTGTTCTTAGCCGTCGCCATCGTGGCTGTGAAACCCGAGTGGTTGAAGTTAACTATAACTCGCTTGTGCTACTTCGGAACGTAGTCTCGAAGAAGGTGATCGAGTAAAGCAGAGTTGGATGACCTACGGACCCATATGAATGAAACAATGTGCATGCTTGAGATGTGTTTCCCTCCCTCCTATTTTGATACCATGGAACACTTCATGCTTCATATCGTTGACCAGATTGCTGCGTTGGGCCCCGTCTACATGCATCATATGTTTCCCTTTGAGCGGTTCATGTATGTAATGAAACGCTTTGTACGAACTCGTTCTCATCCGGAGGGTTCAATGATTGAGGGATACAGCACTGAAGAGATTATTGAGTGTCGTGCCGACTACATTAAAAATGGAGGAGCTATTGGTCTTCCTGTGTCTCATCACGAGGGCCGGCTGTCTGGAAAAGGTACACGAGGACGGAGGAGTCACGATCGATCTTCCATACATGTTGTTTGTTCCGTCTGTTGTAGCATCGTTGGTGCCTGGTGCTGGAAGCACGATCCTCTGGGATGGAGGCAAAGGAAATATTGATGCAGGTTGTACGCCCGTCGTTAATTGCTTGCTGGAGATGAAGGCGACAGGTTGTACGACCCTAACGCTACGGATGTTGACGGAGGAGGCGGAATCAGAGTGACCTGTGCAGGGAAAGCAATCCCTTTGCCGGTGCCTTCTCCGTTGCCATCCGCTGCTTCAGATGTCGCCCTGATCTCGGTGTGCGTCGACGGCATCGCCATGGGTGCCAGAGAGGAACCGTATTGTGAAATCGAAATTATAATTGTGATGTGAGGGGGAAGGTCCAGGCACGAGGACGACTGATTTGGAGACCACTCCGTGTTGAAACGTCGCGGCTGCGGATCCCTCGCGACTGAGCATCGTGAGATTTTTTTAGAACTATCGTGGAGAGAAATTTGGGGAGAAAGATACGGGGAGGAAAAAGATGCGAGGGCCTTCCGACCGAGTCTGCCTCGCGTGAGTGGGCTCGGTTGCCCGCCCTGGCTATAGAATAAGTATTTTGTGGCTAGCTACAGATTATACCTACACAGAACTCGCCGCGGCGATGAACGTCGAGATCGACGGGGATAATTCACCACAGAACTCGTCGCTGCTCCGGCGGCCCTGGGTCCCTCGATGGCAGCGCTCGAAGGAGGATGCTTCCGCGGCATGAAGGCCGAGATCGTTGGGACAAGCTACTAAGGACCTCGTTGTCGCTTCCCATTGCTCGTGGGGAAGAACTTCGAAGATCCCTCCGTGCTCCGGGGAAGAAGCACAGAGGATTTGGGGGAGAATCACGGCAGAGATTTCAGGTAAGCGTGTTTGGACCCGTTACGATCCAGGAGGTCTCGGGAGGCGGACCCGATAGGAAAGGCGGGCCCGGTTTGGTTTGATTCGAGCACGCAGGCTGTCTGTACTGGTGCAGGTGTCTCAGAAGGCACATGTGCTTGTAGATGAATGGAATCCCGGTGGGCTTCTGATGGAGCTAGCAATTGGTTAGACAATCATATGCTTTGGTTCACTTTGCACATGGCGTAGAGTGAGCGGAAAGTGCATGCAGATTTTTTTTATTTTATGCTTTGATTTCGGATGCTGTTTTATCAAGTTTATTTGTTGATTTTTTTTTGTTATTGTGCTTTCCGTGAATCCTTGGAATGGAAATAAACCCATTGCTTGTTCATCCAGTTACGTCAGAAAGGTGTTGGTAATAGATAACATAATGGTATTGCAGAATGAGCCAACTAAATGTGTTATGCATTTCAGAAACCAATGATAACCAACTCGCTACTTGTTAATCCAGTTATGTTAAGTGAGTGATGACTGAAGCTTTGTAGCAACTCTTGTGAAGAAATGCCAATTAGCAACTAGTGTGTTCGAATCCTTTGGGTATTCATTGGTTTGTTAGTTTTATTTCCACGGTGTTTTGCACATTAGTTAACTGAAATGCCAATGAATTGCAGGCAATGGAAGCAGCTGATTGCAACTGAATGCCTTTCTTTTCTCTACCTGGTCATGTGATATGTGGTCTTAACTAATAATACTAAGACCTGTAATTGATATGTCATTCTGGTGATATATCTTCTAATTTATATGCCTGTAATATCCTAGTTCTATGGTGCTAGACCCTGAACCGAGTGTGATGTGGCTTTTGTTTCTGAATTTTTGCGTGATTAGTTGATTGACTGGCCTGAAACCAGAAATCTGAAAGCTAGTCCAAGATTTTGTGCTTCTACTCTCACAGTTGAGATTAGCACCTATATATGCTTGTATTTTAATGTAGAAATACCTTGTTACAATCAACTCTATCTTCAATAATTCTGTGCATCCTGTTATGAACCGTAACGTAATTTTGACCATAGGTGTTCAGTAATTGACACATCCTATTCTGAAATGTCATGTGCCCTCAATAATTTTCCAACCTTTTGCTAATCTGCCATCTCAGTAATTTCATATGTTGCACTAATGAAGCTGACCCTCAATAATTTGCAAGATTCTGTAGTTTAATTATTGAGTAATTAAACTATAGCCAAATCAACCTAGCTTTTTTTATTTAGTCATTTAGTTATTGAACAATTTTTGTAAGATTTAATAGATTGATTGTTCAGTAATTATTCAACCACCTTTGCTGCCCTTGTTGGCAATGAAGTTATATATCAATTGACTTCAAAAGTTACTGAACATGTGCTACTTGGAGAGTCGTGCTTTCCAGTTTTTATTAACATTGTTATCTGTCACTAATTATAATAGTTTATTTGCAATCTTTTCTACTTGCATCCTCTACAGATATTTCTGGTTTTGTATTTAGTTTTACTAATTCAGTATTTAGAATTAATCCTACCTCACCAATCAGGTTGTAGCCTTTGGTTGGCTTCTTTGCTTCATTTTTCGGTGGCTAGCTACTCGCTAAAATTCGATATCATTGTGTCATAGCTCACCGTTTTTACTTCTCATTCCATAGTGTCATGAGTAATCTTCATTCTTAGTTCATTCAATCTTTTTGTTCAATCCTCATTCAGTAATGTCAAGATGTGGAGATGACAAATTAAGAGGTTTGTTTCACAGAGTTGCTTCATTGAACATGTTTACTACACAATGTAGTTTTTCTTAGAAATAGAGGAGCTATGACAACTCGATGCTGATAGGGATTGCAATTACCGACCCTATAGACGTCGTTCGCCATCGCCGGTATGGACCGATTTGGAAGACGACGTATACTCCATAATCCCAACGTATACGCGGGATTTGCGCGTTTGCAAGTACCCCGGAGGATTTAAGCCCGAGGCTATTGATAAATATCATGGCAAAGCTCCCCAGCTGAATGGCTTCGCATGCACACGACTACCATTCGATCAGCAGGAGGAGACACTTTTGTTTTGGCAAACTATCTTCCCATGTGCATGGAGCGGGCTGGACGCTTGTGGTTACAATCTCTACCCAAGGAATCTATTTCTTCTTGGGCGATCTTACTAAAAAGTTCATTGAGAATTTTTAGGTGACTTGTGAAAAGCCAGGGAACTACTTCGACCTCAATAGGCTGAGCAGAAACCCTATGAGATGCTTATAGACTTCATCGGGCGTTTTTGCAGCAAGAAGACCTTAATCCCCAATGTTCCTGATTAGTAGATAGTTGTTGCGTTCCAAGCTGGCGTCCAAAGTGAAGCACAAGATTGGTAGGCATAACCGAAATCTTACCATGGCGGCGTCGGATTGCTTCAAGATAGCGAGACGATTACGCTGCTGGAGAGTCAAACGTAGTCAATTTGTGCGGGAACAAAGGGAAGGAGCCGAAGCACGATCATGGCAACCAGTCTGGATCCAAGAATAACAAGCGCAAGGCCGGCAACCTCGTGGCTGCTGTTGACTAGTCTCATGGAGGAGACCGGCCCGCACCGCCTAAAACAGGACCAAGGGAATGAGTCTCATTTGAAGCTTTACTTGATGGGCCTTGCATGATTCACAATGGGAATCACAAGAATAAGGAATGTTTCCTGCTGAGACCATTTGCTTCATTTGCGTTGAAGGTGGCACCCGGTCTAGGCAACGCAATCAACGAGATGATAAGGGAAAAGACAAGAAGTGCGATGATGATGAAGATGATGAGGGAGGCTTTGAGGAACCACTCGGAGAGGTGAACTTCATTTGCGGGGGACCTAATGCCTATGAGTTGAAGTGCAAGCAAAAGTTAGCATTCGGGGAGGTCAATCCCGTCGCCCCGCAACTCCCGAGTATCTACGATGGTCGGAGGTACCGATTACGTTTAGCAAAGACGATCATCCGGAGGTCTTGCCTAAAGCCGGCCGACACCCGCCCATTCGGCGCCAATCGTCCATAAGGTGTGTTTGAAGAAAACCTTCATTGATGGGGGTAGCTACCTGGATATACTCTTTGCCAAAACTCGCCAATGACTTTTGGGATCATAGCGTTTCGCCGTTTCACGGTATAATACCCGGTTGAAACAGTTATCCTTTGGGGCGGATCACTCCGCGGTGACTTTTGGGATGAAAGAGAATTATAGAAGGCGGAACATCATCTTTTAGGTGGCTGATATTGATTCCGTATATCATGCCATCGTAGGAAGACCGGCTCCGGCTAAGTTTATGGCAATTTCCAATTACCGATGTCGATGCTCGATGATGCCTGGTCCCAATGGAGTCTTGTCATTCCGGTCCGATATCAAGACCACGTATGCTTGTGAAGTTCATAGCACCGAGTTGGCAACTCGCATCAATTCGGACGAAGAACGCCAAAAATCGAGCAGGTGGCTAGCGCCCTTGAGACACGGGCGCCGTTTGAGGAAGAAGGTCCACCCAAGAAGATTGCCAAGGAGAAGATGAAAGCCGATGTGGTCGCTTCCAAGACTATTCAGCTTGATGAGACAGACCCCTCTAAGGTAACCCATATCGGGTCCGATCCGTGGGACAAATAGGAAAGCGTGCTCACTCTTGTCCTCCAGGAAAATAGGGATATCTTTGCATGGCAACCTTCGACATGCTAGGTGTCCCTAGGGAGAAGATTGAGCACACACTTGTTGGTGCGCCTTGACGCAAAGCCGATCAAGGAGAAGCTCTAGAGGTTTGCTCAAGACCGCAAGGAGGCCATCAATAAAGACATTACTAGATTATTAGCAGCTAAGTTCATTAAGGAGGTGTATCATCCGGATATGCTTGCCAATCCGGTTCTTGTACCGAAGAAGAATACTAAAGAATTAAGAATGTGTGTTGATTATACTGATCTTAACTAGGCTTGCCCCAAAGACCCTTTCGCGCTACCTCGGATCGACCAAGTTATTGATTTGACTGCTGACTGCGAGCGTCTTTGTTTTCTTAATGCTTATTCTAGATATCATCAGATTCCTTTGAAGGTCGAAGACTAGATCAAGACCGCGTTCATCACCCCCTTTGGAGCATATCGCTACACGACGATGTCGTTCGGTCCGAAGAATGCTTGGTGCTACTTATCAACATGGCATGCAACATTGTTTGGATTCACAAATTAGAAGGAACGCTGAGGCTTATGTTGATGATATAGTTGTGAAGTCCGGAAAGCTGAAGATCTTCTCCCTGATCTAGCAGAGACCTTTAGCAATCTACTGAACTTTTCTATGAAGCTTAACCCTGGTAAGTGCGTGTTTGGGGTTCGCTCCGGAAAATTGCTTGGATACATGGTGTCGTGGCGAGGCATTGAAGCTAATCTAGAAAAGATCCAGACGATCGTTAACATGAAACCTCCCGGGTGTTTGAAGGATGTACAGATTTTAAGCTGGATGTATGGCTGCCCTGAGCCGCTTCATTTCAAGACCGGGAGTCGGAGGCCTCCCTTTCTTTTAATTGCTCAATAAACATGATAAGTTTGAGTGGACAGATGAGGCTTTGAACAACTCAAGGGATATCTCGGTAATCCGCCGGTCTTAATACCGCTGGAACTCGATGAAACCATTCAATTATACATATCTGCAACCACTCATGTTGTGAGTACGGTATTGGCGGTCAATCGGAGGGAGGAAGGACATCTGCAATTGGTTCAGCATCCGATATACTTCGTAAGTGAAGTCTTGACGGAGTCAAAGATGCGATATCTTCAAATGCAGAAATTGATATTTGTTGTTGTGATAACATCCCGGAAATCGAAGTACTAGTGGGGACGTAGTGCATAATCGGGAGGCAATTGGACAGGTTGCCAAGTGGGCTATAGAGCTTGGTCAGTATGAGATCACTTTTTCTTCACGTACAACTATTAAAGGGCAGGCATTGGCTGATTTTATTACTCGAGTGGCTTGAAACTCAAGTACCACCGGCAATTCAGGATTTGGAGTATTGGGAAATGTATTTTGATGGGTCCCTGCAGCTTTCAAGCGCGGGGGCTGGAGTCATATTTTTCACTCCACAAAATGACCCATTGAAATGTGTATTGCAAATGCACTTTCGTGCCTCAAATAATAATGCGAGTATGAAGCTACGCTTCACGGACTTGGGGTGGCTATTTCACTGGGAGTCAAACGATAAGATATATATGGAGATTCAACGCTTGTGATTAGTCAAGTTAACAAAGTATGGGATGCTCATGATGATCATATGATAGCCTACCACCAAGAAGTAGGAAGGTTAAAGATAAGTTTGATGGTCTGCGCTTTTCTCATATACTACGTAGAAATAATTCTACTGTGGATGAGTTAGCTAGATTGGGATCTTCGAGACAAGCGAGTACCGCCCGATGTATTTCTTCAAGTTTTAAGTAAACCATCTGTTAAGATGGATCGCAAAGCTACTATTATAGAAATAAAAACTGGAGACGCGGTCTTGGAAGAAAAGATCGGAGAGGCGGTCTTATAGCATGAGATCGAACAAAAGGCTCAAGATGGGGCTCAAGCGGAAGAAGTGGATCGAGTTGCCCGAGGTTATGATGATAGATTCTGACTGGCATACTCCATACCTCAAATATCTGCAGTCTGGTAAAACCCCGGAAGAGAAAGTTGAGCGGTAAAGGCTGGACGTCAAAGCAAGGAGTTATCTGCTTATTGAAGGAGAACATTATTGACGCGGGATCAACATTTTGATGAAATGTGTATCTGTTTCCGATGGAATTCAAATGCTAGAAGAAATTCATAAGGGGATCTACGGAAATCATGCTTCGTCAAAGACTCTATTTGGGAAATTGTTTCGACAAGGATTTTATTGTGATACAGCCGTAGATGATGCACATAAAGTAGTTCAGCCTTGCCAAGGATGTCAATTTTTTGCTCGACGACCTCATACTCCGGCTCATGAGTTGCGTATGATTCCAATGACTTGGCCTTTTGCAACTTGGGGGTTGGATATTGTCGGGCCGTTCAAGAAAGCGCCAGGAGGATTTACTCATATTTTTGTGGCAGTCGATAAATTCTCCAAGTGGATTGAAGCCGAAGTTGTCACTAGTACGACCACTGCTCGGGAAATCAAGTTTTTGCAAAATATCTTTGTCCAATTTGGAGTTCCGCATTGTATAATTACGGATAATGGACCACAGTTCACCTCGGAATTCTTTAAGGATTATGCTGAAAGTTTGGGGATCAAGATACATTATGCTTCGAGCATCACATCCGTAGAGCAATGGGCAAGTAGAGCGTGCCAACCGTACCTGTCTTAAGCCCATAATTTTTTACCGCTTGAAACCATACACTCGGAAAGTGGGTGAAGGAGTTACCCTGGGTGTTATGGGGATTGCGCACGAACGTTAGTCAAGCTACGGGACAATCTCCTTTTTCTCCGGTATATGGATCCGAAGCAATGTTGCCTACAGAAGTGAATATGGTGTCAGCCAGGGTGCGGTATTATGATGAAGAGAAATACGATGAACAGGGTCAAGTTGAGTTGATTGCTACGGAAGAGTTAAGAGATCAAGCTTTGATTCGAGTGGCTAAGTATCATGAGGGGCTGCGTCGGTATCATGATCGCAATGTGCGCACGCGGGAATTTCAAGTGGGCAATTTAGTGGTCGGGAAGATCCGAGTCTAATAAGAATAGGCATAAGCTATCACCGGTCTAGGAAGGAGCTTTTGTGGTCAAATCGGTTTCCGGACCGGGGAAATTCCAAATTCTTGGAATATTGATCAACTTTGTCATCTTTATGCTTAATTATTTTCTTGTAACTTTCCGAGTGATATAAATAAAGCATTTTAACTTCTGGAATGAGTATATTTGTGTTTTTGTGCCTCGATATCTTAATTTTGAATTAACTTATCGAGTCACGGGGCTGTTGTATTAAGAGCAGATCTGTGAAATTATGAAAATCCTAAATATTAGTACCAGTCATTTATTCTATACGGTATGGATAATGACCGCTTCCATCAATTATATCTTGGAAAAAGTTATTACCGTTTGAGAATCGATTGGTATATTTAGGAGGGAAATTTTAGCACCTCTTGTGAAATACTGGTCATGTTATGATAAAGCTCGAAGTGTTCATTATCTTAAACATTTTGAGTCGAGGAGGCTGCTATCTTAAAGAGCGATCTCGTGATATTATGTAATCTTAAACCTTAAGACTGGTTGTTTTTTCTATATGGCATGATTTTGTTAAATTAAATTACTACTAGGAGTTATGATCTGTGCTGCTTAGAGCCGGTATTTAGTTATAGTTGGTTTAAGTTGAAATAACCGTCATTGCTTAGGTCTAGAATTTGACTAGTGGATTTAAGATAGTAAACTTTGATTGACTGGTATGAAAAATAGAAAGGAAACCGAACACCGATCACAATTAAAAGGATAAAAATTATATTACAAAGCACTTCGATAAAAATGTTTGTCCGGCATACATAAGACTGGTTCTAGGATAACATCTACTTGGCAAGCCCGCTGGAATGGCCGGTATCACCGGTCTTGGGATCTTCAGCTAGCCTATCATCGATTGTCCCTTCGGAATCTAGATCCTCGTATTCATCTTCTACAATCTGTCCGAAGGCTGCGGCGGCATCTTGAGTAGCTTGGCCCAAAGCGGGAAGTGTTGCGGCTTCGTTTAGCGGGACGCCGGTCGGGTCCGGAGGAACATCTTCAACAAGTTCGATCACGGTGCCAATGAGTGAATTTCTTAACTCATTGAACCGGTCTTCGATTGTCTCCGGATGGACACCCGCTCCGATGAAATTGAAATCGCAGTCTTCGACAGGAGTACAAGATTGGATTATGGCGGCGATATGCCCTCCTCCCGCGCCGGCAACCATCCCGGAGTGCTCCCTAATTCTTTGAGGAACGTCCCGGATCGCACTCACCAGGACCATATTCTCTTGATTGATGGGTTGGCCTCCCATTCGGATATTCAAGCGTCCTCATACTGCTCGCCGCAAGCTACGAAGAAGAAAAAGTAAAAGAAAAATCAGAAGTGCGGACCAATATTAAAGAGTGTTTTCTAAACAGATCGGGAGGAAGAAACTTACGCATGTGCCCGAGGTCCAATGCTCTGAATCTTCCTTTGATGCTGGCATTAGAAGCTTTTAGCTTGGCTTCACTTCGATAGGTGTTGAATTTCGTCTTCTTTTGTCTTGAGCGCAAGCTAGGCGGACTCGTGCGTAGTCCTCAAGGCATTTTCCTTTTTTATATGTGCGGACTTGGCAGCTTCCAAAGCCTCTGCAAGCTCGGTCTTTAGGCGAGCATTGTCGTTCTCAAGCATCTTATTAGACCTAAGGGTCTGCGCTAGGATATTATCCTTGGCAGTGAGCTCGCCCTCTAATTGTCCAATACGGGCAGCTTGTTTTTCTTCGATCCGAGAGCCCTCTTGAAGAGCTATCTCTTATGTAGCCGCCTTTTCGGAAAGAACTTCTTCAGCCTTTTTATGGGCGGCGAGGAGATCATCAAGGGCTGAAATAGGCGGACATGTTAGAATGATTACAACAACGGGCTAGAAAATTAAGGTTAAAAGTTTAGGTTTACTCGGATCTCTTTTCGGAGTCTAATGATCTTCTGTCGGCGGTCTTCCATCATGCGATGAGTGTTCATGTGATTTGCTTCCCTCCGCTGCAGATCCTCTTCTTTGGATTTCAGAATAGCGGTCCGAGATCCAAGTTCAATCGGTTGTTCTTGAGTCCGGTGAAGCTCTTCTTCAACTCGAGCTATGATGGTGCTCTTAGCTTCCGAATTCTTCAAAAGAACCTGGAAAGAAGATGAATTTAAGGGAAAAATCGAAATGTGACAAATAAAAAGCAAGGAAAAGACTGGGTAAGGAGAAAAGATATACCTGGCCGGACTCGAGAAAAGTTCTTCAAGGCCTCCTCTTCTTGAAGGGAGTCCCACTAGGCTCGTTGCCGTGAATTTCCTGGCTCCGCTCTTGGAAACCTTTTATGGACTCCTTCCTTTACGCTCCATGCACCACTCATGGATATATGAATGGTTGTCATGTCCTCATCATCCTCCCCTTCTTGATGAAAAGCCGTCCTCGGCGTCGATTGTACATGCAACCGATCTCGTAGAACACAAAGAAGAACCGGGTGGCAAAAACAAAGGGAACCACAATAGTTTTGAGATATGTTACTATGTTTCCATATATGTATTGTGGCATCTCGCATAACGAGTTGCAACAAGCACACCATGTTTGTCAATACAACCCTACAAAGGATTAGTACAAACAAGCATAGGTAGTAACGAGAAAGTCTCCCCTTCTTTATCATAAATTTGTTTCATGAAAACAGAACTAGAGGAACGTGGACTAAAATATGTTGTATGGCTGTCCTCTAATCGATCATGACCATGAACAACAAAAGGATAATTCATATTGCTATGTATGTACACTCTATGAATCAAATATTGTCCTTTGTTGTCATAGTTCCCAACAACATGATATTTATGTTTATCAAACCAAGGCAAATCAGCATATTGGAAAAGTTTCTCCACCAAACACTCGAGATTACACATATCAAGAAATTCAATGTAACCCAATGTTTGCAAAGAAGACAACAGTTTAACCTCATCATTTGCACTAGAAATATGCACACCACAATAATATTTGGGTCCAAAGCATGTAAAACCAAAGCATTATCACATAATTCAGATTTATCACAAGGAACACCAAGCAAATCATCATGTGACAACGATAAATTTAGAGACGGTTCCACTAACAATTGCTCTAAGATAGCATGATTTGTGGAAAAATTCTGCACATCAATATAAGTCTCACCTTCTGCGAGTGTAGTACCATGGCCAGTACATGTGTCCTCAACAGGAGTGATAAGTACACTAAGATTTGACGGTTCCGAATTTGCACATGAGGTCGTGAGCTCCTCGGTTTCTTCCATGTCGTCCTTGTCCAATTCCTTTTGTTCAGCATCCTGCAAAAAGTTAGGAGGGGCAAAAGACACAACAATGGGTTTATCCTCTAAATTATTCGCCTCATCATATGAAGTCAAGGTGGATGGTGGGTTAACAAAAATTTCTCTCATAAGAATTTTCATATCATTCCAATTTTGAGGTTTATCAAAATCACTTAAAGAATCCCACCAAGCTAAAGCTGATTGTCGCAAAACACTAGCTACATTTTTAACCTTTTTCCTTGGACACATGAAGCGAGTTGCTAAGATGTTATCAATAGCAATTTCCCACGCAATGTACTCATCAGCACCTACACCATCATATGTTAGTGGATATGAAGAACTCGTCATTGTTAGAAGACAGCAAGAGACAACACAAAAGTATTATCCCTAACCAACTAACAACTACTGGGATTTATGGGAAGTGGAAAGCAAAATGGAAAACGGCTTACCACCGTCTTACAAGTGTTCTTACCAAAGCAACAGGATGGTGCAATCAGTTGGAGCTTGGCTGTAACGAGTTGCAAAGACAAAACCTATGCTTGTGACAGTATGTATGTGGAGCTATAGCTAGGCTCCAAAGACAGACAAGGATTAGCAAAAATCGAAACTTGATAAGCTAAGTTCAATAAGTATCCAAAGCACAAGTCACAATTGCTGGCTAAGACGTGTTCCTAGACGTAGCACAACAAGATGAAACAAAGGCAATGGAGAAAGCTCAAAGAGCTAGCACAATTGCACACAAGAGCAGCTTACGTAAATATTTCAACAATAATCACTAGTGCAAATCTTAGGTGTTCTCACTTTTCTTTTTTTCAATGAATTTTTTCTTTTTTTCTCTGAACACTTATCACCAAAGATGGAACCACAAGAATTGAAAACTCAAACAGAGTTAAGATGTGGCCTACGAGAAAATCAAACAATTGTGTCGAAAAGCGTGCAGAAACTTCAAACGAGTTTTTCTATTTTTCTTGATTTTTTTTGAATTTTTGACGAGGTCACCTCAACTTCTTGTCAAGAATCTGCTGTAAAAATTTCAGCCAAAACGGAGCAACGAGCGAAAAGTATGCCCGATTTATCGAAGGTATGTCAACCTATGGTTTTTGGCCGGCACAACTTGACGATCACGACGGTAGAAACTAGGGAAAAGCTTCCTTATCTGAATCACAGCAAAAACAAAGCTAAAAGATGATATGAACTGAGCTAGGTATTTGCCGGATGATGAAACAAAGGGGCAGCCAAGCAAGGCAAAAACACAAGGCGGCTCGCAACCTATATAGGCCTTGGGCGGCGATAGTTCACACAAGGCGGCTAGCGAGGGCAAGTCGAGGAGTAGATTGGCACGACTTATAATCTGGTGAAGGCGGATGGGACAACGGCGGAATCAACAGCAAGGAGCACGTTATACTACGACGACAAAACGCAATCTAAAACCAGCAACAAGACTTGACCACGGACACAAAGTCAACAAAGCAATCCGGAATCGAAATTGCAAGACACAAAGGGCGGTAGGACAGCGGAAAGTGTAAATATTTTGGCTTTTTATGGACAATAGGTGATGAACAAAAACTAATCTAAAAGGTAGCCCGATTACCTCACGGGCAACCCGGAATATAGGCTGATCCGATCTAGGCTGATCTTCCGAGAGGTAGAGGGAGTAAACTCGAATTTGTAGAACTCAACGTTGATGGTTCGGCTTCAATGAACACGATTTGATCCTGCAACCGTGACACCACTGCTCCGTTAGTTATCAACCAAGCACAACTTGATTGACCTCGCCAAGAATGCTTTTCCTGCAAGCGAATCAAGAACACAAGCAAGAAAGGATAAACATACAATCTGAAATTACAAATAGGATGCGCGCGAAGAAGCGGGAGCTCATGAACAAGTTTCATGACTTCCGACTTCGTTGGGTGTTGTTCCCCTAACCCGACTCATGAGTTTGGGGATGGCCTTGCCGATATTGGCTGGGTGCCCACCGACTTGCTACCGTGAAGGCTGCCACCGTACAATGGGGGCATCATTGCGCACGCATCGCACGGACGGGGCGTTCAATGTGATGAAGCCTAGGAGGCCTCGAAGAACTACGAGTTTCTTGTGGGGACAACTATGCGGCCTTCAACCAGCTCCAAGCCGAGCTGGCCGATGCTTATCGATACTTTGGCCGGGAGTTACGGGGCCCTTCGGGCCATGGATTGGCGTGCTCGCACCTCTTGAAGCCACCGAGGAGGATTTGGCAATGGCCTCCACAACCACCACCCAAGCGGGGCCTTCACCAAGGAACACGGAGCGGGGCACCAACACTGAAGGTGGCACCGATGTCCACGGGAACATGCCTACCACCGATGCTGCCACTCAAGAAGAGTCTCGTCATACTCGCAAGCCCTTCTTCGCGGCCTCGGTTGTGATCCTTATTTGTTTTTCTTAATTTCATGTATTATTTACCTATGTACTTGTACTTTGTAAGCGATTAGTGCTCCGGAGTTTTATGATGTATCTAGGGCTTGTCATAACGAAACATCGCCTTTGTTTAAATTGTTGTTAGGACCCTTCGGGTTTTGTCGAGACAGAAGAGATTCCCAAAGAGCTCATAATTGCCATTGCGGTACCGGTTCGTATGTTGATTCTTGGGGGCTCGAAAGCCCCTGGTCCCTTTTTAGTTATCGGTACTCAATGGGGTGCCGTTGGACCCAGGAACACCCCAAAGGCGCATTTACGACTTCGTGCAACATGTGAATGAACACAATGCATCGATAAAAGCTGCTTTTACGAAGGTTTCTGCTGAAGAGCTATTATCTCGATGCACTCGTCGTGAGCAAAAGCGATTAAGCTCTTCGGCCGACAGAGCCTATCAAAATTTCTAGTGATAGTGAATCGGATCCCATAGATACGGAGATCCTTCGGGCCCAAGCTATGACTTCGGAAGGGCGGGCCGCTATCGCCGCGGATCCGGCAAGGCGTAAGAAGGAGTTAGATGAAATGGCGGCGACCATTGCAAGGAGTTCACCTCGTCTTCAATAGCTGCATGCTTATCGAGCGAACTTACATGGGGATTCTAGCTCCCGAGTTTTGATGTATCAAGGGGCCTTCGGGCCCCTCTTTCCATTGTTATGTCATATGAAGTAATAAATAGCTGTTTAAATTTTGCGCGTGTTTGTTGTGCCCAAGATGGGGTTTCCATGCTTTGTCCACTAGGTATTATTCTTCCCGAGGCATTAGGCCGTAGTTGCCTAGCATCGAAGTCCTGGGGGTTTCCCATCGCTTCTTGGATGGTCTTTCCAAGGCATTAGGCTGTAGTTGCCAAGCATCGAGATATTAGGGTTTCTAACTATCTCGGTCTTATATTTTGCAAGCTTGCTTGCATAACCGAGTTTGGCGCCACTATTTTTCTCACCGATAAGGAATATACTACGGACTAGAAGCCCCTTTCACTGCTCTAGCAATACAATCTTGCTACGATGAAGACCCTTAGACTACAACCTCTAGACCCGACTCAATGCTCGTGCGGCACCCAAGACCCGAAGCAATAGCCCCAAGACCTCGCCTAGACGCCTACTCTTTCCATGAGAGGCTCGTGCAAGGTAGCTGAAAACAAGAAACCTAAACATGGATCGCATCATGCTCGAAGGCATGCTCCGCGAAGGATACAAGGTGCATTTTCCAAAAGACGACCTGCACTCACGAAGGAGCATTAGATGTAGAAGTTCTTCAATGCATCAACATTGAAAGTGTGCGGTATCGGAGTCCCATCAAGCTCAAGCGGGTGATATGCCACGGGGTGATTTGACTTATCAATTATGAATGGCCCCATCCATTTGTTGTTTAGCTTAGTGACATGCACCGGGTTACGCCAAAGTACAAGGTCCCCAGGCTGAAATTCCCGTCGGTGTACCTTAGTATTGTAGGACTTCTCCATAGATGAAATGTACTTGTGCAGATTTGTCGAGCACTGTAGGAAAGTTTCCTCGAGGAGATCCTTAGACACGTCCTCATCATCTGCCAACAGACCTTATGGTTCGAAGGATCGACTTGTATCTCTTCTCGGGTCATAGCCTCTGCTACGTAGAGAAAGTGGAAGGGGAAACCCCATTGGTTTTGTGGCGATGGTTCCGATGGACAACAACACACTAGGCAAGACTTCTGCCCATTTTCCTTTTGGGAGGCCTACAAGGGCCTTAGAGATGGCGGTGAACACATTGTCATTCATACGCTCAACCGCGCCATTGGCCCGAGGGTTGGTCACCGAGACCTCACATTTGTTGACGCCGATGCTAAGGAGATACTCATGGAACTCCAATCCTTCGATTTGCTTGCCATTATCCACAATTAACTCCAGAGGCACACCAAAACGACACAACACATTCTTCCGGAAAAACTTGCGCACGTTTTGGGTTGTAATCCGAACATGAGGCTCTGCTTCCACCCACTTGGAGAAGTACTCTACTGCCACCACGGCGAACCTAAAGCCCCCCGGTGCTGTCGGCAATTCCTCAATAATGTCAATTCCCCATCTAGCGAAGGGCCAAATCGGAGGTATGGGTTGTAGTGCTTGTTGCTAGAAGGTGAGGCCGGCGACCCATCCACTTACATCCAGAACACACTCGTACCAATTCTTCCGTGTCCCTTATAGCTGTTGGCTGTAAAAGCCTTGCCTGAACGCCTTAGCGACCAAAGCCCTTGGTGCTAAATGGGAGGAATAAGCCCCTTCGCGGATTTCTCTTAGCAGCTGCACTCCTTCGTTTGTCTCGGACACCTTAGCAAGGGCGCAAAGACTCCCCCTTGTACAAGATACCTTCAAGCAACACATACCCTTTGCACCTGTGTTGGAGCTTTTGCTCTTCCAACCTGTTATCCGGCATATATCGCTTTTCTATGAAGGCTGTGATGGGGGCTCTCCAATCCTCAAAGGCGAGCACCTGCCATTCTCTTGACTTGTGTGCTTGGCTATGGAAGCTTCGTGTAGCATTTTATTTAACACATCCGGCTATATTGGTGGTTTCCCTGTAGATGTCTTGGCTAAAGCATCTGCCTCCTTGTTTTCAGATCCTTCTAACGTTCCTCACCTCAAACCCCACAAAGAACTTGTCCATTTCTCTAACCTTTTGTGTATATAAGGCCATCTCCGTATCAAGAGTCATGTATGCCTTGGCCAAGCTGCTCGATGCCGGCTGCCAATCACGAGTATATGATCACCCGTTGAGCCCCTAGAGCTCTAGCTTGCCTCAAGCCTAACCGGATGCCTTCATATTCAGCAACATTGTTGGTGGTCCGGAAAACGAGTTTGGCACGAGTATCAAAGTATTTGACCGCTAGGAGTTGTAATGACTGCTGCACACCCTGCTCACGGAGACACCTCAACACATCGGTATATATGATCCATATTGGGTCCTCGGGCGCCTCATCCTCCGTCTCGCCATTAGGGGTCCATTCTACCAAGAACCGGGCTAGCACATCGGATTATATGGCCTTTCGAGCAATGATGGTTATGTCATATTTCCCGAACTCGTTGCCCATTTTACCACCTTGTTAGATGCCTTGTCCGACCTTAGTGCTTGCTTGAGGGGATATTTGGTGTTTACCATGATAGGATGATCATCGAAGTATCTCCTTAGCTTGCGAGATGCCATAAGGACGGCATAAAGCAACTTTTCGACAATGCCATAATTGCATCTAGCCCCGATCGAGTCTTAGAGACATAATATACTGGCATCTATTTCGACAATGCCATAATTGCACCTCGGACGGCTGGTGTTTAGTGCCGCCGCAATGGCCCGGGTCCCGCGTCCAACCACCCCGGCCGCGCTTTCTTGCCTACAAAACCGCCCTCGAGCTACCGTCTCCCTCCTAGCCCCCAAACCCTAGCCGTGCTGCCGCTCGAGGTTTTCCCCTCCGCCATGGGCGAAGTGCCGAGCCTCGAGGTGCTCATGCTGCCTCCCGTGCGCGACGTGAGACGCCGAGCGTGCCCGTGCCTCTGGTTTCGCAAGAGCTGCCCCGCTGAGAAGCGCGACGCATGTGAAGTTCTTCATCGTCTTCTTCTTCGCCGCTGTTCATCGTCTCGGGTGAGTTCCCGTCCAGCTCGTGCTGCGTTCCCTGTTCTCCTTTGTGCGCCATCTCCCTTGGCTCTAACCGTCCCGTCCTTGGTCCTTGGTTGCATCGGAACGTAGAACGGCGTGGTCACCGTCTTCCTCCGTGCGTCGTCCGTGTTCGCCATCGCCGGAACTCTGCCGCTCGTCGTTGCCAAGCCTCCTTCATCTTCCCCGAGCCGCGTCAAAGCTTGCTGGTGAGCTACCGCCTCTCTTCCACCGCTTTTCCCCTTTGATTCGCCACGAATTGGAGGTCTCCGTTGATTTTCGCCACCGCGTCACCATGGACACCGGCGAGCTAGTGTTTAGGGGCTTGCTCATGCTCCTTTCTCTCGGTTGTGTTGCTTTGTAGTGGTCTCCCGGTGCTCGTGCGCTTGATAGTTTGGTGAAAGCTTGGAGCTCGGTTGAGCCGCCGCCGCGGACCTCACCGCCGGCGTCGCTCCGATCGATCTCTCGGGCCAAGGAGGGTCCCGTTGGGTTCGCACGATCTTAAGCCGCGTTTTGGTGTGCGTCGTAGTGAGCCTTTGTGTGGAGCGGAGTTTTCCCCTCGCGAGGCCACCACCGCGGCAACTCCGACGAGCCCGCTTGTCGCCGACGGTGGGAGCCGGTCCTCGCGACCGTCTCTAGCAGGGGCGCGTTGGGTTAGGGAGTCGCCGGTGCCTGCGGCTTGGCCCGCGGCGAGCTCTAGCGGCCGGGGCGAGCGAATTCCGGCCAGCCCCGCGGCGGTGCGGAGGCCGTGCCACCCCTTCCGGTAGCTATGACGTCGGCCGACGTCATTGTGGGTCCCGCCGAGTCCTTGAGGCTTGGTGAGAATTTTGGGTGGACTCGGTCTTCGTGGACCGAGTGAGAAAGAGGAGAGAGGTCGGTTGGTAGGCCCGAGTCCACGAAACGAGTATGGACCGCGGAATATTCCAGGGGAATATTCCGAGGGAATATTCCCTGGTTTTTCATTTTCTTGGATTTTCCGAGAATTTCCCTAATTTCTTTATCTTTGGAAATTCATATCTTTTTCTTGGAATCTCGAGAAAATTACGCGGTCGGTTGCATTGGACTTGTAGCGACGTGCTCTACGCGTTATTGTAGCTTTTGGTCATGTTGTAGTATCGTAAATTCCGTCATTCATTTTTTCGTTTTCCTATTGCCTCGATTTGCGTGCCTAACCCCTGTTTCGAGATCTGTTTGTCGGAGGGTGTCGAGGAGTTCCCGTCGGAGCCGCAGTTTGAGGAGTTTCCACCGAGCAGCCATTTGAGTACCCCGACCCGGCCCGGGACCCACGTTTTCTAGGCAAGCCACAATTCTTGACCACTCTTGTACCTATTTAGCAGTTTGCATTAAATTGATCCATGCATGTGAACTGTTACTTACACTTGTAGTTTACCTATGCCATACTATGCTATCATTGCCACTGATTGCCATAGGTTATTCTACTGTTACTACCCGCATGCTTAGTAATTGCTTAGTTGCTTAATTGAACCCTACATGATGATTATACATGTTTTTGTGTAAAATAAAATGTAGGTGTTTCTTAGGTGTCGAGTTTACGTAGTAGATACCCTGTAGGATTTTTGCGAGGGCGAGTGTAGGTGGTTAGGTGTTGGGAGACTTTTGGGGAGTCTCTAATTGGAGAGTGCCTGTTGCGGGCACGGTTGCGTAGGTGCCTTGGGTTATGGGGTCCCTATTATGGTGACACGGTTGTTGAGACTGTTGTTTTGAGGAGATGGATGGTGACTCGCTCCGGCAGCTTAAGGACCGGTTCTTGTGCTTGCTTGCTCTTTGGTTTACTAGCATACCACGTGACTTGTATGGGCGGGCTGGATCATGATGCTTAGCGGAGGACTTGGTGGCCCGCCGTGGTGTAGAGATTAGTGGCGAGTGGGTTTTTGGAGCATTTGTCTCGACCCACGAGCGGAGGATATCCCACATGGCCCGTGGTACGCCTTGTCACACCCTTCGGGACCTTCTTTTCCTATGTTGTGGTTAGAGGATCCCGGACACGAGGGACGGGCGCCTACCGATTGATGCTTTGTTGAATGATCTTGTGAGTGTTGTTGTGCTTAGGCCACGACGGTGGTCCTATGTTATAGTACCTCTTCACGTGGGTACGGATGCTTACTCTCTGTAGAGATATATTGAATCTATACGTATAGTCTAGCCCAAAGTTGAGGCACACAAGAGGAGCTGGAGGACAGCTGGACCGTTACGGAGGACGATAGAGGCCGAGGTTCGATAGGCAGCGAGCAGCAGTTCGCACGTCCACCACGGGGGCAGTTTGGCGGTTCGGGCGAGAGGCCGTTCTCACCACAGGGATAGCAGTACCAGCGTGCTCTAGCGCCACGGCAGTTAGGTTGGAGGCCCCCAAGAAGTGGGTTGCCCTTCGCCAACAGGTGCTTTCGGTGTGGACGAGGCGGGACACAAGTAATACGCGTGTCCCAACTCGAGGTCGAGAGCTCCTACCAGCTTCACCACACCCAGGCCAGCCGCATAGCAGCAGCAGCAGCAGTTTCATGGTGCTCCCCATCCGGTGCAGATCAGCAACCAGGCAGCAGCCGCAACAGAGTGCTTCCCGTGCGAGGCTTCACCACATCACTCGTTGAGGACGCGCAACGGGCTCCCGACGCCGTTCTTGGTGAGTTCTTGGTTAACTCCTGTTTAGCTTCGTTCTTTTCGATACTGGTGCGACTAGATCGTTCGTGTCGACTGCGTTCGTTGCAAAGCTTAAGATTCCTGTCATCTTGCTTGATCTTCCTGTGCTCGCCATATCTCCTCTTGGTACTACAAAGTGTGTGACGGGTTGCCGACGGGTTCAGATTTTGATTGAGGGTGTTCGGTTCTTGGCCGACTTGGCTCTCTTGCCGTCTAGTGGGGTTGAGGTGATTCTTGGAATGGATTGGTTGACAAGGAACAAGGGATCATTGTGAGGAGAGGATTGTGACCTTGGTGAATCACCGAGGAGTGGCTGTGAGTTTCACACCGGTTGCTCCTAAGTTGCCGGCGCAGCTTTGTCACTTGCGGGGTTTGTCACTTGAGCAGATACCGGTGGTTTGTGAGTATCCCAAAGTCTTTCCTGAGGAGTTGCCGGGGTATCCACCGGATCGGGACGTTGAGTTTGTGATTGATCTTCTCCCTGGCACGGCCCCTATTGCTAAGAGGCCGTGTCGGATGTCCTCGGATGAGTTGGTATTGTTGAAGGAAGAGATTGATGATCTGTTGAGGAAAGGGTTCATCCGCCCAAGTGCTTCACCTTGGGGTTCCCCTGTTCTGTTTGTGAAGAAGAAGGATGGTGATGTGGACTAGGGTCCCGATCTTCCGAAAGGTTCATATAACTCTTGATTTGGCGAAGATGTGACACACGTCGATCCGGCTCCTGAACAACACGTTCGAACCCCGCAATCGCAGCACCACGTCCTCTATGGTTATCAACCGGCGTTGCACGGTTGACCTAGCCAAGAAGGCTAATCCCTGCCTGCGAATCAAGAACACAAGCAAGAACAAGAAAGAACACAACCAAATTTGCAGATGTATGATTAATCTCACGAGATGGGGTCTCACAAATCGATGAACGGCGAAACTGTCTAAGCAGAATAATCTAAGCAAAACCCAACCCTAACATGGGTGGCGGCTGCTGCTAATAAAGACTTGGGGACGTGTAAGAACCCCCTGGACACTCCCCTAATGGGCTCACACGAGATACACGGCCCAAAGGCCAAAAACGTTGACGCAACACCAAAACAGATTCTGGACGTTCCAATGTTTTGATCATTCCCGGCGACTCCCGATGAATTTTGATGTGGGACCAGTTCCACTGGAAAGCTTATGAAATTATCTTTCCATCCATATGTAGAACGTCCAAATCCGACTTCGTATGCGATCTGAGCGTCTGTTTTAATTCAGACTGTTCCTGGACTCCAAAACAGACTCGAAGTCGACTTGGTTTGGGCCTCCATAATGGCTTGCGCCTCTTGCTGGACCTCCACGCCTCCAAGCCCTAGTCCATTCATATTATGGTCCTCTCCTTGATTCCTAATCATAATGAAATCATTAGGTAGCAAACTATTCTCAAATTTATGAAAAGAAAGACTTAGGAACAAGCTCACCTCTAAATTCAATTGTCGGGCGCGAGCTCTAGTGATTGGTCCTTGAATGTTCAGCGGAGGAGTGTCATTGGTATCCAAAGGAGTGATGTCCTCATCAGATGGTACTGATAGGATGTGTGTTGACTATCGTTCCTTGAACGAGGTCACCATAAAGCTTGCCGAGGATTGATGATCTGTTCGACCAGCTGAAGGGTGCCAAGTACTTCTCTTCCATTGATTTGAGATCAGGCTATCATCAAATGAAAATCCGAGAGTGCGACATTCCTAAAACTGCCTTCGTGAGTAGGTATGGATCTTTGTTACCGCCTTTCTATTTCACTTGCTATCTATCATGTCTGATCGCCCCTTCTTGATTTTATCTCTTATCTTTCCTGGACAGGTACGGGCGAGTTCGAGTTCATTGTTGCTTCCTTTGGCTTGACTAATGCCCCTACCTACTTCATGAACATGATGAACAAGGTCTTCATGGCACAGTTGGATAAGTTCGTGGTGGTGTTCATTGACGATATTCTTGTGTACTCGAAGATCGCCGAAGAGCATGCACAGCACTTGAGGGTGGTCTTGGAGAGGTTGAAGGAAAATCGGTTGTATGCTAAGTTCAGCAAGTGCAAGTTAAGGCTTGAGGAAGTGGCTTTGTTAGGGCATGTCATCAATGCCGATGGAGTGAGTGTGGATCCAGGAAAGGTTCGGACTGTTGTGAATTGGAAGACACCGCAGTGTGTTAAGGATGTGAGGAGTTTCTTGGGGATGGCTGGTTACTACCGTCGCTCCGTTGAGGATTTCTCTCGGATAGCTCGTCCCATGATGGAGCTCTTGCAGGATAATGTCACCTTTTCTTGGACCCTAGAGCATGAGAGAAGCTTTCGGGAGCTCAAGACTAGACCGACCACCGCACTTGTGCTCACCTTGCCGCATCTTAGTCGGGACTTTCGGGTGTACTTGTGATGCTTCTAGTCACGGGATTGGATGTGTGCTTATGCAGGACAGGAAGGTTGTGGCTTATGCATCGAGGCAGCTGAAGACGCATGAGAAGCATTACCCTACCCATGACCTTGAGCTTGCGGCGAGTTGTTCATGCTCTGAAGATTTGGAGGCACTATCTCATCGGTGGTAGATGTGAGATTTTCACGGATCATAAGAGTCTCATGTATATCTTCACGCAGATCGAGCTGAACATGAGGCAAAGGAGGTGACTTGAGTTGATAAAGGATTATGATTTTAGCATCAAGTACCACCCGAGGCAAGGCAAATGTTGTTGCGGATGCGCTGAGTCGCTAGGCCTATTGCACTTCTCTCATGACGAGTCGGTCGGAGGTGTTTGAGAAGATGATGAGGGATGCGGTGGAGCTCAACCCCGAGGGCTATCTCAATGAGTTGAGGATCACGAGTCTTCTTGGAGATCGGATCAAGGAAAAGCAAAAGGTTGACAGTCTTGTGGAGTCGATCAAGGAAAAGACAAAAGAGGATAAGGCACCTGGGTTCGAGTGGATAGTGATGGTACAAGGATCGGATTGTGGTTCCCGGAGGTGCAGGGATTCGAGATGAGATCTTGCGAGAGGCTCACTGTTCTCGCTACTCGATCCATCCAGGGAACACAAAGATGTATGAGGATCTTCGCACTCGGTTCTGGTGGGAAGGCATGAAGAGGGACATTGCTCGGTTCGTGGGGATGTGTGACATTTGCGGAAGAGTCAAAGCGGAACATTAGAAGCCAGCCGGTTTGCTCAAGCCTCTTGAGATTCCTATGTGGAAGTGGGAAAACATCAGCATGGATTTCATTGTTGGACTACCTCGCACGCGAAGGGTCATGATTCCATTTGGGTGATTGTGGATCGCTTCTCCAAAGCCGCTCACTTCATAGCCGTCGGTACGAGGTACTCGGTGGAGCAGCTCTCTCGCCTCTATATTGACAACATCCCGAGACTACATGGAGCACCCCTCACTATTGTATCGGATCGTGGTTCTCGGTTTGTGGCTAAGTTTTGGGGGAGTTTGCATGCAGCTATGGGCACTCGTCTGGACTTCGAGTATAGCTTATCACCCTCGGACCGATGGTCGGACGGAGCGAGTGAATCAGACCCTGGAGGATATGTTGAGAGCTTGTGTGCTCACCTACAGCAAGAATTGGGAAGAAAGTCCGTCGTTTGCAGAGTTCTCTTACAACAACAGCTATCGATCAAGCATCAAGATGTCACCAAATGAGTTCTTGTATGGGAGGAAGTGTAGGACACCCCTCATGTGGGCGAGAGGTTGGAGAAAGGTCTTTCTATGGATGGGACGTAGTCGAGAGAGGCTGAGGAAAAGGCTGAGCAAGTGAGAGAGCATATCGGAGTTGCTCGGAGCGAGCGAGAAGATCTACGCAGATAAGAGGAGGAGACCTTTGGAGTTCTTCGTGGATGACTTCGTCTATCTCAAGGTCTCTCCACTTCGTGGGACGCACGGGTTCCACGTGCGTGGCAAGTTGGCACCTAGGTTTGTTGGACCTTTTCGAGTGGTGAGGAGGATTGGAGAAGTGCCGCGTCCGAGGTGCTCATGCTGCCTCCCGTGCGCGGCGTGAGACGCCGAGCGTGCCCGTGCCTCCGGTTTCGCAAGAGCTGCCGTGCTTGAGAAGCACGACGCGTGTGAAGTTCTTCACCGTCTTCTTCTTCGCCGCCGTTCATCGTCTCCGGTGAGTTCCCGTGCAGCTTGTGCTGCATTCCCTATTCTCCTTCGTGCGCCCTCTCCCTTGGCTCGACCTTCCCGTCCTTGGTCCATGGTTGCATCGGAACGGAGAACAGCGTGGTCACCGTCTTCCTCCGCACGTCGTCCGCGTTCGGCATCGCCGGAACTCCACCGCTTGTCGTCGCCAAGCCTCCTTCATCTTCCCCGAGACGCGTCAAAGCTTGCTAGTGAGCTGCCGCCTCTCTTCCACCGCTTTTCCCCTTTGATTCGCCGCGAATTGGAGGTCTCCGTTTGTGACATCCCATGTCACGATTAGGACTCAAGCCCCTAATTAAAACCCTAACGACGTCACTAACCAAACCCCAATGCTAATACTCGGGCTTTGCAACTACATGTGTATTTTCGGGATTCCCGCAAGCCGGGTTTTGCGATCGTTGTGGTAAGGTTGTGTGGGATGGAGAGGAGCCCAAGGAGTGGACCATTGAATGTGTCCCTAGCTCTCCGACTCATGATGGGTGAGCCGTGGCCTAGGCCGGCATGGTTCACCTAAGCTATCTATGTATCGTCGTGTTATGTTATCGCTTCCGCACTTTCTTTCGAACAAAGATCATGGTTATGTAAGACTTAAATTCGAACCTAATGTATCTTTTATTTTGAACTCCATGTTGTAATCAAGACTAATTATGTAAACTTGCAAATCGTGTATGTTTGTTAATGTGATGCTATGTATGGTTGCTTCGTCAATCATCTCCTAAGGCGATCCGTACCACACTTAACTATCTTTCGGGATAGGGGTGTGACACGTGGTATCGAGCCGACTTGGGATTTGCGTCACGCTAACACTCATTCTAAAAATCTTAAACCCCGTTTTTGTGTCACGGTGAGGTACGAGTCTAGCTAGAAAGGCCAATATAAGGACTATATAGAATGGTGGCAAAACTAACCCGGTGTTATGGTTCTTTAAATACTTTGCAACTACGGCTTTGGCAAAGGTATGTTTGCAATTTAAATTAGCGCTCCATGCCCGCGGAAGTAATAATACGGGACAATGCCGGCTCGTGGCGATACCGCGAGGCGATCCCTTCTATGGATCGTAAGAGTAGAATTGTGCTTTGTTTTGGTAGTTTCTTTTATTTTGATGTATTGTTTCTGGAATCCATCTCTTGCAGGTACATAACAACGCTTTAGATCGTGTAGTATCGTGTGAGAGGTGTGTGTACCACTGATGCGCTTGTCCGATATTCATATCGGCGGGCGCGGTATTTTAATTTTTGTGAGGACGTACGAAACGACATGCTGAGCATTCATCATATTTGCATATCATTCATTATGTCAAACATATGCATATGAACTTGCCTAATTGAAACAACCATGAAAAACTGGATCACATAGCTTCATTATCACGAAAAAGTTGAAAACTGAAAACCAAAAACATGGCAGAATTATAACTTTCACGAAAACGAGCATAACTCTCTCAATACGTAACCAAATAAGGCAAATGAGGACTTTCTGGAAAGCTTGTGTTATACACTACAACAAGTTTCTAGTCTCAGGTCTTGCAAAAATCTGGAAGGTATCTAGAATTGCCCATTACAGAGAACTATTCTGGATTTCCAGAATGTGCTCCGGTTCTGTCCCTGTCGTAGATCGGTCATAACATTCAAACGACAAGTCGGATTGAGCTGTTCTAGGATGCGTTGGAAATCTTAAGAAATTTCCTAAAACTTTCGTAACAAACAAAAAATTTATTCCTGTCCAGAAACAGGAGCAAATGTCGAGTTTTCAGAACAAGACAAATCTGTCTAGGAAAAACTGAACGGTGTTAGGTCTTGTGCAAAAAGTTTTGTTGCATTCTTTTGCAAGTTTGTACCATTCCATCATTCATGCTTTACTTATTACCATGTATTGTTGTTGGATATCGAATTTGTACTTGTCTTTCAAAATTCTCCGACAGATGGGCCCCGGCAAGCTGATGTTGGACCGCGAGAACCTCACGCGGCGTGTGCACGAGTTGGAGCATGAGCGTGCTGCCATGCAGGCCGCCCTCACCACCCGCAGCGCCGAGCTCACTACTCGCACCGCCGAGCTTGCTGCCCGCACCGCCGAGCTCGCCGAGCACACTACCGAGATGGACACCCTCCGTACGTAGCTCGAGTATAGCGAGGCAGAGCGTCGAAGTTTCTTCGAGCAGCTCCACGATGCCAACCTCGCCCTTGAGGGCGATGGAGCCGCCGCTCTGCAGGCCACGCGGAACGAGCGTGAGGCGCAGCTTACCGCCGCGAATGAGGAGAACTACATGCTCTCCGGTCAGGTGGACGCCCTTCTTAAGGAGAAGGACGAGTTAGAGGTTACTCTCTTGGAGACTCGGTGCGCTAGGGATGCTTTGGAGGGAAACCTCCAGAACGTCCAGGCGACCATCGTGCAGAACAATGCTACCATAGAGCACCTCCAGGCCGCCAACAACGCCCTGCATGCCATCCTTATTGGCGGACCTCCCGAGCCACTTGAGATCATCCCACCCGAGGAGGACGTGGAGATGAGTGATGGTGAGGATGCTTCCGACGTCGAGGACGGAGCACCACCCTCTCCCATGAGGCGTGACGACGACTACTACGGCGATGACGATGAGTAGTTATCACGACCGGTGGTCATAGCTCTATGTGTGTAGGATTTGCAATCTCGTGAGGCATGTAACCGTGTATGGAAAACGATCCGCGTGTTGTTAATTAAGCTCTCCGAGATTTGTGTTTGTTTATGGGTCACATGAGATGTAACCTAAGACCGTGTTGTATTGGATTTGTGGTTTCCCGTGTATCAAAGATTTCTATCATGTTGCTAGCTATGTTGGAATCTATGGAATATGTGTGTTGCCATCGCATTATACTTATTTCATCAATATTTGTTTCATTCCAGCAATCTGAAATTTTTGGTCCCGTATGTCAAATATTATGTTTTCTTGCTATTTTAGATCTTGTTCTAATGAGCTAACGTGAGAAAATTGTTCATGTGTGACAAATGGAGAATACCCATCGTGGTGACGCTTCCGGCAGTGGTCAAGGTGGGAGGGAGGAGAAGCTACGTAACCCTCCACCTCTCACGCCGTTGGAGCAACTCGTGTCCAACCAAAACGAGATGTTCCGCTTGTTCTTTGCAAGTCAAGCTAATCAAGGACAAGGCCAAGGACCGCCACCCCAAGGGTCGAGAAATTCCACCTATGCCGACTTACGGGCGACTCAACCGCCAAAGTTTGGTGAAGCTACTACCGATCCTTTGGAAGCGGACAACTTCCTCCGCATCATTAAGTCGAAGTTTGCTCTCCTTAATTGCACATCGGAGCAAAAGGTTCTCTTTGCGGCTCAACAACTCCGTGGCTCCACTAGTGCATGGTGGGCAAGTATCATCGCCGCCCTTCCTACCGGTACTCAAGTGAATTGGCCGGACTTTTGCACCGCGTTTTACGCGCATCACATTCCCGCCGGACTCATGAAGCGCAAGTGGCAAGAATTTCTCGGTTTGAAGCAAGGTACCGGAATCGTGCAAGAGTATGCACGGAAGTTCAACTACTTGGCTCAGTATGCATCCTATCATGTCGACACGGATGACAAGAAAAAGGATTGCTTTCGTTCGGGGCTAAGCCCGAAATTGCAAGATCGTTTGGCTCAAGTTACCACCGGCACATTTAATGACCTGATGAGTGCCGCAATTGTGCAAGAAGATGCTATCCGTGCTCACCAAGAGGACGAGAAAAGGAAGCGTGCCGTAGGAAATCCATCCGGCTTCGCTCCGCCTAAGTACAAGTTAGCTATCACTTCCCCGTCCGGACGAAGTTTCGGCCGCATTGCCACCGACGGGGGATCACGCCAATTTGTGCCGCAGCAGCACCACCATTCTCACGGTGGAAACCAGTAGCATACCACTTCATTCCGCCCTCCGCAGCAGTAGTACCAAGTTGCTAGGCCCGGTCCTCAAGACCCGTGCTTTAATTGTGGACGTCCGGGTCATTTTGCAAAGGATTGCCGTGTTCCGACGCGTAACCCGGGCAACAACAACAACAACAATGGTTCTAGAAGTGGCAACAACAATCAAAACCGCAATGGGAGTAATGGAACTGGGAACCACAACAAATCTTTCACTCCAAATGCTAAGAATGGATGAGTCAACTATACCACGGCCGAAGAGATTCAAGCGGGAGAACCGGTACTTTCGGGTATGTTTTCGGTCAACAATCACTCCACTTTGGTTCTTTTTTATTCCGATCCAACTCATGATTTCATTAGTCAAGCATGTGCAAAAACCTTACAACTCACTCCTACCGTTTTGGATATTCCCTACATCATCACATCAACCGGTGGAAAAATAAAAACAAACATAGAGTTGAGGCAAGTACCACTAAACCTAGAGAGAAAAGTATACCTCTCCTCTCTCATAATTTTAAGTGGGCAAGGAATAGACATAATCCTAGGTATGAGATGGATGAAACTCCATAAAGCCGTTTTGCACATGGATTCCCGAGAAGTTCACCTAAACTCACCACTCCATGGTTCATCTATTCTCCGATTACCCCATCCAAAATTCTCCACCTCTAAAATCTACCATCTTGAGGGAAAAAGGATTGAGGATATTCCCGTGGTATGTGAGTTTCTCGATGTGTTCCCGGATGACTTACCGGGCATGCCACCCGAACGGGATGTCGAGTTTAAAATTGAGCACCAACCCGGTACGGCGCCAATTTCCCGTAGGCCGTACAAGATGGCTCCCAATGAGCTAGCGGTGTTAGAAGAGCAATTAAGTGAGCTTATGGATAAAGGATATATTCGCCCTAGTTAATCTCCATGGGGATGTCCCGCTCTCTTTGTGAAGAAGAAAGACAAGACGCTACGTCTATGTGTGGATTATCGCCCTCTCAATGCGGTGACTATCAAGAATAAATACTCGCTCCCTCGGATTGATATTCTCTTTGATCAATTAGTTGGTGCTGAGGTCTTCTCTAAGATTGATCTCCGATCCGGTTACCACCAAATCAAGATCCGAGCCGAAGATATTCCAAAAACCGCATTCTCTACGCGGGATGGTCTCTTTGAATATCTCGTCATGTCTTTTTGGCTTACAAATGCTCCGGCTCATTTCATGTACTTTATGAACTCGGTCTTTATGCCCGAGTTGGATAAGTTTGTCGTGGTCTTCATTGACGACATTCTTATTTATTCGAAGTCCGAAGAAGAGCATGCCGAACACCTTCACATTGTTCTCCAACGGCTTCGTGATCATCAATTATATGCCAAATTTAGCAAATGTGAATTTTGGTTGAAGCAAGTTCCCTTCTTGGGTCACATCATATCCGCGGAAGGTTTTGCCGTTGACCCGAGTAAAGTTGAAGATGTGCTTACTTGGAAGTCCCCAAGATCGGTGAGACAAATCGAAGTTTCCTCGGTCTTGCCGGTTATTATGGGAAATTCATTCTCAATTTTTAAGCATAGCCAAGCCTATGACAAAATTATTGGAGAAGGATGCTAAATTTAAATGGAGCCGTGAATGTGAAGAAGCCTTCCAAACTCTCAAGAAGCATTTGACATCCGCTCCGGTGTTAGCACAAGCCAACATCACCAAGCCGTTCGACGTGTATTGTGATGCGTCCGGCACCGGTCTAGGATGTGTGCTAATGCAAGCAGGTCGTGTTGCTTATGCTTCCCGTCAACTTCACAAACATGAACAACACTACCCTACCCATGATTTGGAACTAGCCTTGGTTGTCCTTGCTTTGAAAACTTGGAGGCATTATCTACTTGGAAATCTTGTCAATCTCTACACCGATCATAAGAGTCTCAAATATATCTTCACCCAACAAGAGTTGAATATGAGGCAACATCGATGGTTGGAATTAATCAAGGATTATGAGTTGGAAATTCATTATCATACGGGTAAAGCTAATGTGGTTGTCGACGCTTTGAGTCGCAATGATCAATGCAATCATATTACCGGTTGTTCTATGGAAAATTCAGAAATTTCAGATTCTAGTGAACCAAGCTTTCGAGTTATTCCCTATGGCTCATTGTATAATCTAGCTCTTATTCCTACTCTTCGTGAGGAAATTATTGAGGCATAAAAGAAGGATGAAGGAATAGAATTTATTCGGCAAAAGATAGAGAAAGATGAGGTTACATTTTTCCGACAAGATGCCGATGGTGTGCTATGGTTCAATCAACGCCTCGTTGTTCCGAACAATATGGAATTACGAAAGAAAATCATGGATGAGGCACACTTATCTAAATATTCCATACACCCCGGTAACAACAAAATGTATCGCGGCCTAAGAGAAAAGTTTCGGTGGACAGCATGAAGCGTGAGATTGCACGGTATGTGGCCGAGTGCGATACTTGTCAACGGTGAAAGCCGATCACTTGAGAAAAGCCGGATTATTGAACCCTTTGAAAATTCCCGTTTGGAAGTGGGAGGACATTGCTATGGATTTTATCGTGGGATTGCCTCTCACATCAAAGAAGCATGATTCAATTTAGGTTACTTGTGGATAGATTAACCAAATCCACGCATTTTATTTCCGTCCATACTACCTACAATACCAAGAAGTATGCTTGAGTTATACATCTCAAGAGTGTTATGTTTGCATGGAGTACCCAAAACCATTGTTTTCGATCGAGGTCCGCAATTTTTATCTCGTTTTTGGGAGCAACTGCATTCTTGTCTTGGTACCACTCTCATTAGAAGCTCCGCTTATCATCCTCAAACGGATGGACAAACCGAAAAGTTAAATCAATATTTGGAGGATATCTTGAAGGCATGTGCTATGGAAAATCGAGGAAATTGGGATGATTGCCTTCCATTCGCCGAGTTCTCGTACAACAATAGCTAAGAGAGTTCGGGAATGTCACCATTTGAAGCATTGTATGGTCACTCTTGTCGTACACCCTTAAATTGGTCGAAGCGGGTGAAAGAACTAATTTTGGTCCCGATTTTGTCACTCAAGCCGAAGAAAAAGTCCGACAAATGCAAGCCAACATGAAAGCCGCACAATCTCGCCAAGTTAGCTACGCTAACAAGAGGAGACATCTTGTAACAACCCACAGCAATAAAATGCATTTCATGACATTCATGAGCATGTCATCACATTTTATTTGTGAAATTATGAAGCATAGTGTGAAGAAATTTCACATAAAATATCAAATTAACTAAAGAATAAATAAGGTTTTAAAAATAAATAAAATGAGAAGAAAAATTCAAGTGTAACAATTTCTATAGCGTAATTATCTTAAATAACGAATTATGAAAATTTCCTGAAATTCTTTTGCCTTGTAAAAATAATTACAAGAAATAAACAAAGCCTCTTGTATTAATTTACCTATGAAATTTTAATTCGAAAATGATTTGGAATTTCTGCTGGGACTTAATAGGAAAAAGGTCTAAAATGTTTTCATTTAAACCCCTAAAAAATTTGGGAATTTTTGGAGCTCAGGAAAGCCACTTTTTAATTTCGCGAAAGCGTAAGGGCCTTTTTGCAAAATAGCCAAGTCGAGGCCCGGGCGTCGGTCTCTTCTTCTCTCTCTCTCTCTCTCACCGCGCGCTCGACGCCGCCCGCGGCGCACCGCCTCTCCGGCCGGGTGCCACGACCCCGGGCCACGCAGTCGCTTCGCGGCCACGCATCCGTCGGTCGGAACCGCCACGGGAGGGGGATAAAGACCACGCCGGCTCCCAATTTTCCTCCCTCTCCCTCTCCTTTCGCCCCGCCATTGCCGCACCACCTGCTCCATCGTCACCAGGCTGCTCTGGTGCCTCCCCGTCCACGCCGCCGCCACCCGCAGCTCCGCCAGGTCCCCGCGTGTAACGACCTGAATTTCAAATTACGGGTTATGCATAAAAGTCACTAAATTTTAAAACTTTTTGAAGCATGTTTGAATTTTATCTAAAAGTTAAAATTGAAATTATATTTTCTTTCTTTCTTTCTTCTTTAAGAAAAAGAGTTATTCTTAAACTCAACCAATTAATATAAGTTATTTTGTTTATAAAGATTCTTTGTTCAACTTTTACAAATGCACCTATGATTTTCTTTGGTTATGAAAATAAATTATTGAAAAGTTGTATTTGATTTATGAAAATAATTTATTTCAAAAAGCATTATTTTATACAATATATTTTCTCTTTGTAAGCAAAATGAGAGCTTTATCATTTCATGTGAGAAAAAGGAGCTACTTTCGAAAATAAATAAAGCTTGATTAATAAAAGCTTCTGGTTTGAGAAATACCCTTGATTTATGGTTTAAATACTTTAAATAGGTGAAAATGGCTTATCAAATAAATGTCTTTGATTTATTGAATTAAGAAAATAGTTGTTTTATAGGCTCATGTGATTTATAAAAGAATTTATTTGATAATAACTATTTTGGTTTAAAGCATTTTTAATTTTCCAAAGTGTTTTAAATTCAACAATTAAAAAGAGTTTAGTTACCTTCAATTACTTTGATTTGGAAACCAATTAATTCCGTACTATTTTTTTTACCTAATCTAAACTAAATATAAGAGTTAGATTAAACATTTATATATTGTTTGAATGCATTCATGCTGGTAATTTGCATTGGGTCTTTGTTGTGTGGAAAATGTATTTCAAATACAGAGTAAAAATGGATTGGAATTAGTTGTAAATATGAATACGATTTATAAAAAGAAAAGAAAACCCAATTGTCTTCTAGGCCGAGTTCCCTCCCGAGGCAGGCCCAAGCTGTATTTCTTTCTCTCTCTGTTGTGATCCAAACCTAGGCTTCCGTATCCTTATTTTCTTTTCTTTTTCCTTACGGCCTATTTTTTTTGTTTTCCTCTCACGTAGCCAGCTGTTCCACGAGCCCAACCAGCACAACAACTCTGAAGCCGATGTGTTTGACCCAGCACAAAGTCTAAGCCACGGTAGCAGCTCACGCAGCCCACGAGTCGTCTTCTTCGTCTTATAGGATACGGACTCCACCGCCGCCTCGTGCGTTCCTTGCACCAGACCAATCCCTATCTCCGAGCCCGTACGAGAAGGTCCGCCCAACATCTATAAATCGTCGCCTGGTTCGCCCCTGGAAGCCCTCACACCGAAGCCGCCACCTCTGGTGCCCTAGCCGCAGCTCCTCTCGCGCAGCCGCCGCCATTAGAGCTCCAACGTCAAAATCGTCAAGTTGCAGCCAGGGAGCCGTCCTCAAGTCGCCGTGAAACCTAGAAGGAAGTCTGGAGCAGTTCCCACCGATTTCTGAAGTCGCCATCGAGTTCTGCCGTCGTAGACGCCGTTAAATCGCTGACGCGAATCATCGTCGATCTCTTGCCTCCGTCAAGCCACTCCGCAGCCAACGTCCTAGGTGAGTTCGTTGTTTACTTTTGTTGCTCCAGAACAAACGCGATGCAAAGCCGAGCCCTCCAGCCAAGAACGACCAGCACCATCATGTGCTGCCATGCGATCACGTTAGAGCTTTGCCCAGCCAGCTGCTCTGTTCTTTTTGCAGTTAGACCCTTCTATTAAACCTGATCGCTGCTTTACAAAAATAAATATAGTCTTCTCTGCTTTTGTATAATAAAATAAATATATTGTTTTCCATGTAAAAGTTATTGTTTTATGTCTGATTGAATTAATTGTTTCTGTTTTATAAAGATAATTTAATTTAGTTATTTATTTTTGGAAATAGATTATTTTGCAACCCTAACCTTTATGATTTCCATAGAATAATGTAAAACATGCTTTTAGATCAGAAATAAATTTCCTTCCTGTTTATTTTGCAAAATAAATTATTTATTTCATCTCTCTTTATTTACAAATAAAATAATCTTTTACTTATTCCCGTTGCATAAATATAATTAATTATTTATGGTAAAAGGCTATCTTGTATTTTAAACCCTAGATTTTGAAACATTCTTATCTTATTGCTTGTAACTCTAATTAAGGTGATTCTTGCGCTCACACGATCGTAGCGACGTGTACTATTTATTAGTATTGTTTTCATACTCATTAGATATTGTTTGATGTATTGTTCCTTAGTTTGCTTGTGTGCTTGTGCATGTTTGTATCGAGTGTGACGTTAGTTAGAAGAATGAGCATTTCGAAGACCTCAAGAGCAAGAATTGAAGACATGAGCAGCCGCAAGGGGAAACAGGCAAGTGTTCTTGATGCACATTGCGCCTACTTCTTTACTATCTGAATTTACTTTTTGTGCATTGCATTTAATTTGAATCCTATTGTGTCATATCTTGTTCCATACTATTTCCTTGTCGCCTTGGTTTTGGTGTAGTGTTATAGTATGGGTACGTCATTGCTAGTTGCTATTAATGGGGTTCAACTTGAACTAAATACTAATCTTGACTAATTGTCCACTTGAACATAATGATCAAGAACTGGTAATGCTTTTTAGCAACATGGAACTTAGGTGATCCCGACAGGAGGATTGTCGATGATGGTGCCGGTGCACACTGTTGGATGTGGTGGTACCTGTTTGGGATCATAAAGACCGGTTCTTGGAGCGGCAATCCAGGACTTCCGCACAAAGCACGGGGCTGATAATGGGTAGGTAAGGTTTAGTACCAAGGTAACTTCCCGGCTTTGCGGGCGTTGAGGAAGGATGAAGGAAGAAGGTGTCTTCCGGATTCGGGCGAGGAAAGGCGTAGTACTTGAAGCCACGGTGCAAGAGGGGGCCTCCGGGTGATGCGTCACTTTTACGGCGGTGAAACCTTAGCATGGGCGTTTTGCAAGCCGGGAAGTCCTTCGAAAGATCTTGCGGTGATCTCTTGGCCTCACACCTAAGGAAGTGTGCTGGTATAATGGAGGTTTTAGTCACCGACGGGTGATGGAATCACCGACTTGTGGGTAAAGTTGTGCCACCTCTCGCAAAGTGTAAAACTGTTATAACAGCCGTGTTCCCGGTCACGAACGGCCCGGATCCTCACGAGAACTAGAGGATATGGACGGGTGGAGTAACTCATAGGTTGCTACGGGCGGGGTAACCTGTAGTGTGGTTAGCTACGAGCGGGGTAACCTGTAGTGTGATTTGCTACAAGCGGGGTAACTTGTAGGTGTTGTTTACTGCAAGTAGGGTAACTTGCGAGTGGTTGACGAGTGGGGTAGCCTCGTTGGTTCATATTCACTTAGTAAATAGGTTGCTTAAAATAACTTGACTAGTGTAGGTGCTTTCTGTTGCAAACCATATGTTAGCCTTCCTTTCATTCGGCTTACATGTCATGTATTCCCACACTTGCTGAGTACGACATGTACTCACTCTTGCTATTTCCTTTTTGCTACCAACTACTGCTGCTCGGAAGATGGAGAAGACCACCGATGAGAAAGGTCTAGGCGTGCGAAACCCCGGTCGATTGCCTGTGGTGTTATGGAGTCTTCCGCTAGCATATATTGTATTTAGTCCTTTGAGACAATATCGATGTAAGTATTCGATTTATTAAAGACATTGTTCTTTTATCACATTATTTGTCCTGTGTGCGTGAAAACTTGTTCCCGGGCACGCATACGGATGCATTCGGTTTTGGTCGTTAAAACCGGGTGTGACAAAATGGTATCGAGCCGTGTCGACCATAGGACGTACGCCGTGTTGACCGTAGGACGCAAGCCTAGTTAGAATGGTCGTGTCATAGGTTCTATTTTCAAAACTAATACTTTGAGATATTTTATTTTCACTCATTCGTTATGTTCTCTTGACTTGACTATTCTTCAAATGTTAAACAAAACTATCCTTCTTCTAGTCATCCCCCTTTTCAAAAAAATTGTTTGTTCTATCAAATTAGATGACGAAGAACCGGAAGAATGGTCACAAGGATGTCACAAGTTTGGTTCACTACCTATGAAGCAGCTCCAACAACCCAAGGATGATTGTGAAGCTTCCCTCCTAGTGATTAGAAATACCTCCCATTTAGCATGAATCGTTAGATAGAACGATGTGACTTGTTTGTTTTGTACTTGTGGTGGGTCATGTTTGAGTTGGATCTTTGTTTGTGTGCAGGTGTGCTTGCAAAGTCTTAAGCTTTGTTATCACATCATCGTGTTAGTTCTAGTATAGTTGGGACACGTATCCTATCTCTTCCTACTTATCCTTTCCTTGAAAAACCCACCATGTTATATTTGATGGTAAAGTGAAGTACCGGAGCTGTTGCACCTACGTTTGGTTTAGCTGCATGAGAATACACCATCAACCAAGTTGAGCGGATCCATAGAGACATAATTACCTTGACCTACCCATTCCTAGCCATACCGAATCTCGGGACGAGATTCCTGTTAAGGGGGTAGTCTTGTAACAGCCCGAATTTCAAATTCTGGGTTATGCATAAAAGTCACTAAATTTTAAAACTTTTTGAAGCATGTTTGAATTTTATCTAAAAGTTAAAATTGAAATTATATTTTCTTTCTTTCTTTCTTCTTTAAGAAAAAGAGTTATTCTTAAACTCAACCAATTAATATAAGTTATTTTGTTTATAAAGATTCTTTGTTCAACTTTTACAAATGCACCTATGATTTGCTTTGGTTATGAAAATAAATTATTGAAAAGTTGTATTTGATTTATGAAAATAATTTATTTCAAAAAGCATTATTTTATACAATATATTTTCTCTTTGTAAGCAAAATGAGAGCTTTATCATTTCATGTGAGAAAAAGGAGCTACTTTCGAAAATAAATAAAGCTTGATTAATAAAAGCTTCTGGTTTGAGAAATACCCTTGATTTATGGTTTAAATACTTTAAATAGGTGAAAATGGCTTATCAAATAAATGTCTTTGATTTATTGAATTAAGAAAATAGTTGTTTTATAGGCTCATGTGATTTATAAAAGAATTTATTTGATAATAACTATTTTGGTTTAAAGCATTTTTAATTTTCCAAAGTGTTTTAAATTCAACAATTAAAAAGAGTTTAGTTACCTTCAATTACTTTGATTTGGAAACCAATTAATTCCGTACTATTTTTTTTACCTAATCTAAACTAAATATAAGAGTTAGATTAAACATTTATATATTGTTTGAATGCATTCATGCTGGTAATTTGCATTGGGTCTTTGTTGTGTGGAAAATGTATTTCAAATACAGAGTAAAAATGGATTGGAATTAGTTGTAAATATGAATACGATTTATAAAAAGAAAAGAAAACCCAATTGTCTTCTAGGCCGAGTTCCCTCCCGAGGCAGGCCCAAGCTGTATTTCTTTCTCTCTCTGTTGTGATCCAAACCTAGGCTTCCGTATCCTTATTTTCTTTTCTTTTTCCTTACGGCCTATTTTTTTTGTTTTCCTCTCACGTAGCCAGCTGTTCCACGAGCCCAACCAGCACAACAACTCTGAAGCCGATGTGTTTGACCCAGCACAAAGTCTAAGCCACGGTAGCAGCTCACGCAGCCCACGAGTCGTCTTCTTCGTCTTATAGGATACGGACTCCACCGCCGCCTCGTGCGTTCCTTGCACCAGACCAATCCCTATCTCCGAGCCCGTACGAGAAGGTCCGCCCAACATCTATAAATCGTCGCCTGGTTCGCCCCTGGAAGCCCTCACACCGAAGCCGCCACCTCTCGTGCCCTAGCCGCAGCTCCTCTCGCGCAGCCGCCGCCATTAGAGCTCCAACATCAAAATCGTCAAGTTGCAGCCAGGGAGCCGTCCTCAAGTCACCGTGAAACCTAGAAGGAAGTCTGGAGCAGTTCCCACCGATTTCTGAAGTCGCCATCGAGTTCTGCCGTCGTAGACGCCGTTAAATCGCTGACGCGAATCATCGTCGATCTCTTGCCTCCGTCAAGCCACTCCGCAGCCAACGTCCTAGGTGAGTTCGTTGTTTACTTTTGTTGCTCCAGAACAAACGCGATGCAAAGCCGAGCCCTCCAGCCAAGAACGACCAGCACCATCATGTGCTGCCATGCGATCGCGTTAGAGCTTTGCCCAGCCAGCTGCTCTGTTCTTTTTGCAGTTAGACCCTTCTATTAAACCTGATCGCTGCTTTACAAAAATAAATATAGTCTTCTTTGCTTTTGTATAATAAAATAAATATATTGTTTTCCATGTAAAAGTTGTTGTTTTATGTCTGATTGAATTAATTGTTTCTGTTTTATAAAGATAATTTAATTTAGTTATTTATTTTTGGAAATAGATTATTTTGCAACCCTAACCTTTATGATTTCCATAGAATAATGTAAAACATGCTTTTAGATCAGAAATAAATTTCCTTCCTGTTTATTTTGCAAAATAAATTATTTATTTCATCTCTCTTTATTTACAAATAAAATAATCTTTTACTTATTCCCGTTGCATAAATATAATTAATTATTTATGGTAAAAGGCTATCTTGTATTTTAAACCCTAGATTTTGAAACATTCTTATCTTATTGCTTGTAACTCCAATTAAGGTGATTCTTGCGCTCACACGATCGTAGCGATGTGTACTATTTATTAGTACTGTTTTCATACTCATTAGATATTGTTTGATGTATTGTTCCTTAGTTTGCTTGTGTGCTTGTGCATGTTTGTATCGAGTGTGACGTTAGTTAGAAGAATGAGCATCTCGAAGACCTCAAGAGCAAGAATTAAAGACATGAGCAGCAGCAAGGGGAAACAGGCAAGTGTCCTTGATGCACATTGCGCCTACTTCTTTACTATCTGAATTTACTTTTTGTGCATTGCATTTAATTTGAATCCTATTGTGTCATATCTTGTTCCATACTATTTCCTTGTCGCCTTGGTTTTGGTGTAGTGTTATAGTATGAGTACGTCACTGCTAGTTGCTATTAATGGGGTTCAACTTGAACTAAATACTAATCTTGACTAATTGTCCACTTGAACATAATGATCAAGAACCGGTAATGCTTTTTAGCAACATGGAACTTAGGTGATCCCGACAGGAGGATTGTCGATGATGGTGCCGGTGCACACCTGTTGGGTGTGGTGGTACCTGTTTGGGATCATAAAGACCGGTTCTTGGAGCGGCAACCCAGGACTTCCGCACAAAGCACAGTGGCTGATAATGGGTAGGTAAGGTTTAGTACCAAGGTAACTTCCCGGCTTTGCGGGCGTCGAGGAAGGATGAAGGAAGAAGTTGTCTTCCGGATTCGGGCGAGGAAAGGCGAGTACTTGAAGCCACGGTGCAAGAGGGGCCTCCGGGTGATGCGTCACTTTTACGGCGGTGAAACCTTAGCATGGGCGTTTTGCAAGCTGGAAAGTCCTTCGAAAGATCTTGCGGTGATCTCTTGGCCTCACACCTAAGGAAGTGTGCTGGTATAATGGCGGTTTTAGTCACCGACGGGTGATGGAATCACCGACTTGTGGGTAAAGTTGTGCCACCTCCGCAAAGTGTAAAACTGTTATAACAGCCGTGTTCACGGTCACGAACGGCCTGGATCCTCACGAGGACTAGAGGGTATGGACGGGTGGAGTAACTCGTAGGTTGCTACGGTGCGGGGTAACCTGTAGTGTGGTTGGCTACGAGCGGGGTAACCTCGTAGTGTGATTTGCTACAAGCGGTGTAACTTGTAGGTGTTGTTTACTGCAAGTAGGGTAACTTGCGAGTGGTTGACAAGTGGAGTAGCCTCGTTGGTTCATATTCACTTACTAAATAGGATGCTTAAAATAACTTGACTAGTGTAGGTGCTTTCTGTTGCAAACCATGTGTTAGCCTTCCATTCATTCGGCTTACATGTCATGTATTCCCACACTTGCCGAGTACGACATGTACTCACTCTTGCTATTTCCTTTTTGCTACCAACTACCGCTACTCGGAAGATGGAGAAGACCACCGATGAGAAAGGTCTAGGCGTGCGAAACCCCGGTCGATTGCTCGTGGTGTTATGGAGTCTTCCGCTAGCATATATTGTATTTAGTCCTTTGAGACAATATCGATGTAAGTATTCGTTTTATTAAAGACATTGTTCTTTTATCACATTATTTGTCCTGTGTGCGTGAAAACTTTTTCCTGGGCACGTATACGGATGCATTCGGTTTTGGTCGTTAAAACCGGGTGTGACACCGCGAAGCTTAGTCCCTTGATCAATTAGCTTGAGCAGCTCCACTCCGACGAGGCGAGCTCATCTTCTTCCCCGAGCTTCCGACCGTGCTCCTCCGTCGCAACTCCGAATTCGTGACCTCCGGTGATCCTCTCGTCCGGGTCCTTGGTTTCGTGAGTGCGCAACTTGTTACTCTCTACTCCTAGTCACTCATTGTCGACTTTGTTCCACAGAAGTCCAGCAATCGCCGTTCTTCCGTAGCTCCGGCCGTCGTTGTCCACGCCTTTCACGGTCGGCTACTAGTTCCACACTTGCTCATGTTCCTAGACCTTCAAGACGCTCTTGCTTATGCTCCGTAGTCCGTGCCGGCGAGTTTTCCCCATTGTTTGTGCTCTGTGTTGAGCTCGCGCCGCCGCCGGACGGTCCATCGAGGCCGGACCTCACCGCCGGTGTATCTAGGGTTGAGCTCATGTGAGCGCGACCGTGTGGTTGTATTCGCCGAGCGACGTAGAGGGTTTTGGTGGTTGCGCGGCGAGCTTTGGGCCGTCGCTCGGCGTCTCGCGGCCGTCGCCTCGCCGCTGGGCACGCCATCGCGGCGGGGCCACACCGCGGGCCACACGCCGTGGGATCGCGTGTGGCTACGCGAGATCGGGTGTGGCCAACCCCGTGACCCTCCGTGTGGCACGAAGTGTTTTTTAAATTTCCAAAATTCGTAGAAAATTCGTTAAAATTCGAAAAAATGCCAAACCAACTTGGTTAGACTCGGAAAAATGAGATCTATTTATTTGTGAAATAAAATACTTATTTGGAATGAATTTATTGTATAATTAGTAGTTAATCCCTTTCTTTGATTAAAGAAAAGCTATTATTTTATGTAAATAAAATGTTTAATTATGAAAAATAATTTTTATTGATAAAGGAGATACTGCAGACGAAATTAATAATGAAATTTGTTTTCCAGAAATTAAACTTAAATTGTATTATTTTATGTGATCACAATCTATTAGCCTTTAATCACTTAAAGTGATTATTTACTTATTGCCTAATAAATCAGAATATTGTGTTAACTATTAAACTTAAGTAATTAGTGATCTTAATTAAGTAATTAAGGGAACAAAACTAATTAATAATGATCTTGATTAAACATTTCTTAATCAGCATAATTAATTGTTAATTATTGCTTAATGAACATACTTATCCATAATTTGTTCATTAACTAAGGTGATTAAGCTTTAATCCTTAATTATTATTTATGGCACTTAATCAATGCATCCTCGCATACTTTCATCATACGCATTCCTGCATACATGTTTGTGATTCGCGACGCATTGCTGGTCGACTAGGTTCGAAGTGATCGAGGTTCCACCCGAGGGCGAGTCGAGAGCCGGGATCTCGAAGTCGACCCACCCGCCGAGGAGACTAACTTCGAACAAACTCAAGGCAAGCCCGGTGCATGCTACCTATGTTTTTTTAAATATTTTACTTTATCACATGGTACAGTTATGTTTGTGCATTAGGTGCTAGGGTTTGGTTGACACCCTAGATACATTATGGTAGGTTTCCGTTTGTTTATTCTATACTCGGTACAGTGTAGCTCAATAGAGGCTAAGCTTAATTTCTAGTGGCAACGGTAGATGGTTAGGGCACTTAAAGCATGGAGGCTTTAAGAGTTTTGTGTTGACATTAAAGATGTTGAGAGTGATCATGAAGATGAGACCGGACGGGTCCCGTAGGAGAAAGGGCAAGATGGAGATGAGGTCTTGCACGGTGGTAGCCCCGTCCGTGTCGGTCAAGGGCCGTACCGTTGTCGGCTTAGTTGAACAAGTTTGAACGTACCGTACTACATGCTGGTATCATGGGCCCAGCGAGGGATGTACCCTATCGCCCCGCAGATGTAGCGTAGCCAACTCTCTTTACTCGGATGTTAGTGAGAGGATAGTCTCACGGGAGGGAGATGGGTCGACCACGAGGGAAGTCGTGGCGTCGCCATACTTCCGGGGAGTTGGAAATGGCTAGTCTCGCTGTCAGGTGCTAGCGGGAAAGGTTGTCGTATACGATCGGTGTGATGCATATACGTCGTGTAGTCGGGTTTTGCCAGCTGGTATAAATCGATTCGAATCGCTGTCCTCGCAGTAATGAGTACCGCTTGTTTAGCTCGTCACATCGTAGTAAATTATATGGAAGATGAAGATGAGAGATGGAAGGGTTAAGATCTATTTTTATCTTGATTGAGAACTTGATTGAAATAGAGATAGTTTGCAAACACCAAGGCTAATGAACCTAACCCGAGCTAAAATACCGAAAGTAAGGACCTACCCTTAAATGCTGTTTTTCGCAAAGGAGTAAACCCCACAGCCAGAAAGCCTTTGCATACTAGGCGTCGGCCTTAGCGTGCCATGTTGACGGGTCGGTCTTGCCGAGTACTAGAATACTCGGGGTTTGTTCATTACCTTTCAGGGAACGAGTCGTACTATCACGACTTGTACAGCAGTTTTCCCGAGGAGGAGCGAGTGTCCCGAGGGAGGTTCCCTTCGGTGGGAACGTATCCCCACACCTTGAAGAGAGAGGACCGTGATGTAAGAAGGGCTCGAGTACATCACGTTGTTCGTTTGAAGTCTTGGGAGTTGTATAATAGACAAGCTTCCACTCGAATACTCGTAGGATGTTAAACTTCAATAATGTTATCTTTCCGCTGCACGAATGTTTGTATTTCGAAAACTTGGTTGTATTATACCATGATGTATATATTCTGGCTTGTATGAGATGATGTTTCTGTTGTAACTCGCTTCGTCGAGTGTCCCTCTGTTCCGATTCCTGGGTGTCCCGGAGGGGATGTCACAACTGGTATCGGAGCGGTTCGGAGGCAACAACGACATCATTACAAGTCTATTTTCAAAACTTAACACGTTCATACGATAGACCACGAGAGAGTACGGGGCCTATAAGGATATAGAATAGTTAGATTTTTACTAACTGTTCGACGTTTGGGTTTTTGGGAAGTGCTAACTATTCGTCGTAGTTTCCTTACTATGGTACGTGTAGTTAGATCACGAGCATGCATCATGTCATATTCTGCACTAAATAAAAATTTGGGTATGTACTTAGCTAGTTCGTAGTACTTTATAGGTTGTTCCGTTCGTTTTTCTTCTACGGGAAGAAGTGTTTAACTTGTTTAAACATGTTCCCTGCGAGATGTCGGTCACTCGTGGTAGGAAGCGCGCCCAGGAGGAGGAGGACGCACGAGCTGCACGTGTCGCCGAGCTGGAGCAACAGCCTTCACGCCTTGGAGCCGAGGACACAGAGCCGGGACCGACGGTTGGGTGCTTGGAAGCACCGTTGTCGAGTGGACTCGTCGGGAGGTCCGGAGGTCCCACGCCAGGATCGCGGAGCCGGAGGAGCAGATAGTGGAGGTGACCCGCGCTCGTGACGAGTACCGTGAGGCGCTCATCGCCTTTGACGAGCAGCCGACTACGGTTATCGAGGAACGAGACGCCGCCCGCGCAGCGAGCGACGCGCACGAGCTACGGGCAGAGATGGTGACGGCACAGCGGGACCACTTAGTGGAGATACCGGTCACGAGAGAGGTCGAGCTGGGTCAGCTGCAGATGCAGTACAATGGGCTAGCCGAGGCACACCACGCACCGCTCCACGACCACGACGACTCGATTGAGGAGTTCGAGCAGTTGCAGCGAGAGTGGCAGCAGCAGCAGCAGGGTCCACCGGACGATGCCAAGGAGGTCTCTCGGGATGGACTACGAGCCACCACCCGCTTCGCCAGCCTGAGGACGTCGAGTCGGACGGCGGCAGCCACGCGGCGTCGGCTTAGTTGTGTTGTGTTTTCACTAATGTAGGAGGGTAGCCACATTTTGTCGACATAGGTCGGATGTATATAGGGTATTAGCGGATGTTGGGCAGTTGGGAGTGTACGAAAAAGTAGGTTTGAGTTTGTACCAACAATAACAATGGAAAGGAAGTGGTAGTAATATATATATATATGCAGTTGCTAGAATAAATAAATGTGCTGAAATATTAGGATTAGTTTCTACTTGTATCCGATGCTCTTACTTCTTCACGGAGATGGACAGCGCTAGTACGGGTGTGAGTGAAGTAAGAGGATCAAGGGAGGATGTTCGTATAGTCAGGTTGGAGAGAGCTGCAGGAAAAGGAGGAGTTGTTAGCACTTAGAGAGGCGCAGTTGCTAAACAGGGAACAGCAGATTCAATTTAAGGATCAGCAACTAGCAAACGCACATGCACCGATCACTCGGCTAGAGCAAGATCTGCTACAAGCACACAACGCAATAATGAATGAAGCAATAGGACAACAACCTCCAGGAGATGAACCAATAGTACAGAAACAGCCTATGGAGGCTGAATCGAAGAAGAAGAGGAAGATCCTGAAGAGATAATGGACGTGGATTCAGTCATAGACTTCACGGAGATTCCACGACTAGAGGATGCGTAATCCGAGACAGTGAGTTCCATAAGCCAGGAGGTGACATCCAGAGCGTCGCGAAGAGTAGTAGGGTGCTAGCTATTAGCGAGTGAGAAAATTAGTATGTAAAATAGGCGCTAGTTAAATAATGAGCGTGATGTAATCACGCATGAGTGTATCATAGGAACCGTTGTAACGTGAGTGTATAAATATGTGTTGGTAGATTTGGTGGTTGCTTTAATAAAGATGGATTGTTGCATAAGATTGGAGTCTCATCTACGTATTCCCGTTTCTTCCATGATTATGTTGGAATGAAGACGTCTAACGTAAACTTTCTTGGACAGAATGGTTGGAACAAGGAGACGCGATGAGCCCGAGAGTTCTCAACGCGGGCGGGAACACCACCACCACCCCGACCTTGGCACAGGCCATCGCTGCAAGATCGGATTCTCGCGCGGAGCAGCGAGAATTGTTGGAGCAATTGGTTCGTAACACGGCTCCACAGGAACGTCATCGGGGCCGCAATGCACCGGAGGGGGTGAGCTTCTCGGACTTCTTATCGTTTCGCCTCCCGGTCTTCTCGGATGCGGGTGAGCCCTTGGAAGCTGATAACCGGTTACGCACCATCGAGTCAAAGCTAGAGCTGTTCCCATGCACGGATCATCGGAAGACCCTCTTCGCTTCTTAGCAATTGCAAGGGTTTGCCGGAGCTTGGTGGGCCAACTACAAAGCGATGTTTCCTCCAGGACATCAAATTTCATGGGCAGAGTTCACTAAAGCTTTCAGAGAGCATCATATCCCGTAAGGCTTAATGAATCGAAGAGAAAGGAATTCCTCTCACTCGAAGCAAGGAGATATGAATGTTCACACCTACTCCAAAGTATTCAACCGCCTTGCTCAGTATGCTCCCGAACATGTGGACACCGATGCCAAAAAGAAGAACCTGTTCAAGGAAGGAATGAGTACCAAGCTAAAGTCTCGCTTGGTGTTGAACAAGACCGACAGCCTTCACCGACTTTGTGAGTGACGCTATTGCACTCGGAAGACTCTATCCGTCTTCATCGGACGGAGAAGAGCAAGAAGAGGCCGGCTACGGGACAAGGAAGTGGGGGACCATCAAAGTACAGGCTGGTCTACACCGCACCATCGGGTCAGCGTTATCAGCATGCACCCTCTCGTCCCAATTTCTACCGACGGAATCAATCACCTCAAGCAACCTCAAGCAACAGCGGCCGAATCGGTATCGTCCGCCCTACCAAGCAACAGAACTTCCGAATCCCCGACCAGTGGGTCAAGCACCACAGCAGAATGGACCGCCATGTTTTAATTGTGGCCGTTCAGGACATTATTACCGCAGCTTGCCCATATCCTCGAAGGCACCATCTCGCACCCCGACCTCAAGGGCAGCAGCAGAACCAGCAGAGGGCACCAGCCAAGAATACACAAGTGAAGACCGGCCGTGCCAAGTTTACTACGGTCGAAGAGCTACCCGAAGGAGGACAAATCTTAGCGGGTATGTTTTCTATCGCTGAACATCCTGCTATGGTTTTATTTGATTCGGGAGCTACGCATAATTTCATCGACAAGTCCTACATTGCTCATCATTGCATCACACCATCTAAGTTGACATGGACACATATTATCTCAACACCTGGGGTAAAATCCTTACTAATGAAGCAGCTACCAATATGCCATTAAGATTGGGTAGCAAGGTTTATCATACTTCATTAATCATCCTGGATGGGCAAGGGTTAGATGCAATTATTGGAATGCAATGGATGAATTTCCATAAGGCAAGTATTGGATATAGCATCTCGAGCCGTATATCTTAACTCTCCTGTTCATGGTCGAAATTGCTTGCTCTTAACTTTTCCTCAAGCTATGCTGCCAATGGTCAATAAGGTTGTAGGTAAGAGTTTGGAGGATATACCCATAGTCTCGTGAGTATCTAGATGTCTTTCCGCACAACTTGCCGGGACTACCGCCGGACCGAGCGGTAGAGTTTAAGATAGAGTTACAGCACTGGAACCGCACCAATATCAAGAAGGCCGTATCGGATGCCGCCAAATGAGCTGGCAGAATTGAAGGTACAACTAAAGGAATTGTTAGACAAATGAAACATACGTCCAAGTTCATCACCATGGGGATGCCCAACCTTGTTTGTAAAGAAGAAAGACAAGACATTGAGGCTATGTGTGGATTATAGACCTCCGAATTCGGTTACCATCAAGAACAAGTATCCTCTTCCGAGGATTGATATCTTGTTTGATCAACCGATGGGAGCTAAAGTTTTCTCCAAGATAGATCTTCGCTCGGATACCATCAGATTAAGATCGGAGCCGAAGATATACCGAAGACTCGCCTTTTCCACAAGGTATGGACTTTATGAGTATCTCGGTGATGTCATTTGGATTGACCAATGCACCAGACACATTTCATGTACCTCATGAATTCAGTATTCATGCCGGAATTGGACAAGTTTGTCGTAGTATTCATTGACGACATCTTGATCTACCCTAAGTCGAAGAGGAACATGCCAATCACTTAAGAGTTGTGTTACAACGACTAAGGGATCATCGACTCTATGCTAAGTTTAGCAAGTGTGAATTTTGGCTGAAAGAAGTACCGTTCCTAGGTCATGTAATATCAGCCGAAGGAGTGGCCGTTGACCCAGGCAAGGTTCAAGAAGTGTTGGATTGGGACTCACCGAAGTCTGTCTCACGGATCGGAGTTTCTTGGGATTAGCTGGTTATTATAGAAGGTTTATCCCAAACTTCTCGAAGATCGCCAAGCCAATGACTAAGCTATTGGAGAAGGACAAGAAGTAGGTATGGAGCAGGGAATGTGAAGAAGCTTTCCAAACGTTGAAGAAATTGTTGACCACAACTCCCGTACTTGCTCAGCCGGATCCGACGAAGCCTTTTGATGTGTATTGTGATGCATCGAGAACAGGACTTGGATGTGTCCTAATGCAGGAAGGTCGAGTGATTGCCTATGCGTCTCGACAACTAAGACGTCATGAGGAACACTATCCTACGCATGATCTGGAATTAGCAGCAGTGGTGCTCGCATTGAAAGGCTGGAGACACTATCTTCTGGGTAACTTGGTACATTTATACACGGACCACAAGAGTCTCAAGTACATCTTCACTCAAGCAGATCCGAATATGCGACAACGAAGATGGTTAGAACTAATCAAAGATTATGAGCTAGAAATCCACTACCACCCCGGTAAGGCCAACGTGGTAGCCGATGCCTTAAGCCGCAAAGTTCATTGCAATAATCTCATGGCTCAACTCATGATTCAACCATCCCCACAAGGAAGTGAAGAGCCAATCCTTCGGATTATTCCGTATGGAGCATTGACCAACTTGGCTCTTATTCCTACCATTCGTGAAGAAGTGGTAACAGACTCAGCAGAAGGATGCTGGTATGGAACACATCAAAAGACGACTCCGTAAGGGTGAAGTCAAGTGTTTCCGAAAAGATGACGAAGGTGTTATCTGGTTCAAGAATAGGCTAGTAGTGCCTAAGAACTTTGAACTTCGCAAGAAGATAATGGATGAAGCCCATATGTCCAAGTATTCTATTCATCCTGGAACCAACAAGATGTATCAAGATCTGAAGCAAAGGTTTTGGTGGACACGCATGAAACGAGAAATAGCCAAGTACGTCAATGAATGTGATGTCCGTCGACGGGTCAAAGCCGAGCACTTGAAGCAAGCAGGACCCTTACAACCTCTCGAGCATTCCCGAATGGAAGTGGGAAGACGTCGACATGGATTTCATCGTGGGATTACCATTAAGTCCACGGAAACACGACTCTATCCGGGTCATTGTGGACCGGTTGACGAAGTCTGCTCACTTTATACCGGTACATACACGGTACACTCGCCAAGAAGTATGCGGAACTCTACATTTCTCGAATTCTTTGTTTGCATGGAGTGCCGAGGACCATTATATCGGACAGAGGAACACAATTTGTCTCCGCATTCTGGGAACAACTACAAGAATCCTCGGGAACCAAATTGATACGAAGCTCGGCATATCATCCTCAAACGGATGGCCGGACAGAAAGGATCAATCAATATCTCGAGGATATGCTTCGAGCATGTGTCTTAACCTATGGTAAGGATTGGGAAAAGTGCTTACCTTTGGCAGAGTTCTCCTACAATAACAGCTATCAAGAGAGTGCTGGAATGTCGCCGTTCCAAGCTCTATATGGACGTAGTTGTCGTACGCCCTTGAATTGGTCCGAGAGCGAGAGAAAGAGTAATTTTCGGACCGGATTTGGTAAGAGATGCGGAAGAACAAGTACGTCTCATCCAACAGAACCTCAAGAGAGCTAAATCTCGCCGGATCGGTTATACCGACAAGCGGCGTCGAGAGTTGGTATTTCAGGTTGGAGATCAAGTCTATCTTCGAGTATCTCCTACCAAAGGTGTTCAAAGGTTTGGAATCAAAGGCAAGTTAGCACCACGATACATCGGACCTTTTCCAATCCTAGAAAGATGTGGAGCCGTGGCATATCGTTCGGAGTTGCCAGCACACTTGTCGGGTATACACAACATATTCCACGTGTCTCAACCGAAGAAATGTTTGAAAGCACCGAGTGGACATACCGACAGCCGAGGTGGAACGAGTTACAACCAGATTTGACATATGACGAATGTCCGGTCAAAGTTCTCGATACCAAGGATAGAGTGACTCGCCATCGGACCATCAAGTTCTATAAGGTCCAATGGAGTAATCACTCGGAAGCTCGAAGCTACTTGGGAACAAGAAGAGTTTCTTCGATCAAACTACCCCGAGTTCTTTAGCACTATCGCTTAGTTGTTTCGATCGTGAATCTCGGGACGAGATTCCTGTAAGGGGAGGGCTGTAACAACCCACCGCAATAAAAATGCATTTCATGGCATTCATGAGCATGTCATCACATTTTATTTGTGAGATTACTAAGCATGTGGTATTAATCATAAGCACATAAAATATCAAAGTAACTAAAAAATAAATGAGGTGTTAAAAAGAAATAAAGTGAGAAGAAAATTCAAGTTTAACATTTTCTATAGCTTAATTATCACAAATAAAGATTTCTGAAAATGTCCTGAAAAGATTTTGAGTTATGAAAATAATTACAAGAAATAAACAAAGTCTCTTTATTTAATTTAGCTATGATTTTTTTTATCTGAAAATGAATTGGAGTTTTAACTCTGGACTTAATAGGATAAGTGTCCAAAATACTTCCATTTGCAACCCTGATTTTTTGTAGAATTTTATGAGCTCGGGAAGCTTAGTTTTTAATTACGTAAAAGCCCGGGGTCTTTTTGCAAAAATGCCGGGCCTGGCCCAGCGGCCAGCCTCTCTTCTTCCCCTCTCTCTCCCACCGCACCTCGGCGCCGCCGCGGGAACCGCCTCCCGGCGGGGCGGCCACGCAGCAGCTAAGCAGCTGCTTGCGTAGCTGCCGCATGGCGCCTCACCGCCTCCGGCCGGGATAAAGGCCACGGCCCGGCCCTATCCTCTCCCTTCGCCTCCATTTCACTCCCCAGCATACCGCCACTCCCGCCCCTCCGGAGCATCGCCGCCGGGCCGCTAAGGCAGCCCTCCGTCCGAACCACCACCGGCCGAAGCTCCGCAGCCGACACGGCGAAGCTCCCCAAGCCCTTCAATTAACTTGAGCCGCCCTGCTCCGTCGAAGCGAAGCTGTTTTCCCTATCGGGCCATCACCGTCGTCCCTCCACCGCGAGCTCAAATTCGCCATCTCCGGTGAGCCGTTCATCCTTCTTTTTCCTCACGTTGTTGCGCAACTTGTTGCTCCTTGCTTCCGTTCACTTATCACCAAGTTCGTTCCGCGGAGAACCGTGCAATCGTCATTTTTCCCGGGTCCGGTTCACCGCCGCGCGTCACTCACGGTGAGCTCTACCTTCCGACCTTGCTCATGCTTCTAGGGCAGCACGTCGAGCTTGCTTATGCTCGATAGAAGCTCCCAGCTTGATTTTCCTCAAGTTTTGTCCACTCGTGGTGAGCTCGCGCCCGGTCGGAGCTCCGCCGTGCCCGCATCTCGCCGTCGGCGCGTCTCCGGTCAAGCTCATGTGAGCACGTCACCCCCACTAGGTTCGCCACGTCGAGTAGATCGTATAGGTAGCCTCGCGGCGAGTTTCGGGCCATCTCCGGCCATCGCCGGTGGCCGCGCCGCCGTCTCTTGGTCGCCGCGGTGGCGCCACACCGCGGGCCACACGCTCTGGATCGCGTGTGGCCACAGGCGGATTTCGTGCGGCCAACCCCGTGGCCCCCCGTGTGGCACGTAAGTGTTTTTAAATTTTCAAAACTCTTAGAAAATTCAATAAAATTCAGAAAAATACCAAACCAACTTTGTTAGACTCAGAAAAATGGGATCTATCCATTTGTGAAATAAAATAATTATTTTGAATAAATTTATTTATAATTTGTATTTAATCACTTTCTTTGATCAAAGAAAAGCTATTATTTTATGTAAATAAAATGTTTAATTATGAAAAATAATTTTATTTAATGAAGGAGATACTGCAGACGAAATTAATAATGAAATTTATTTTTTCCAAAATTAAACTTAAATTGTATTATTTTTATGTGAGCACAAATTATTAACCTTTAATCACTTAAAGTAATTATTTATTTATTGCCTAATAAATCAGAATAATTAATTACTTAGTAAACTTAAGCAATTAGTGACCTTAATTATGTAATTAAGGGAACAAAACTAATTAATAATGATCTTAATCAAGCATTTATTAATCAGACATAATTAATTGTTAATTAATGCTTAATGAATATACTTATCCCTAATTTACTAGTTAATCAAGGTGATTGAGCTTTAATCATTAATTATTAGTATGGGACTTAATTAATGAATCTATGCATACTTGAAATTCGCGACGCATTGCTCGGTCGACTAGGTTCGAAGTGATCGAGGTTCCACCCGAGGGCGAGTCGGAGCGGGAATCTTGAAATCCACCCAGTCGCCGAGGAGACTAACTTCGAACAAACTCAAGGCAAGCCCCGGTGCATCCTACCTATGTTTTTAAATATTTTACTTTATCACATAGTACGGTTATGCTTGTGCATTAGGTGTTAGGGTTTGGTTGACACCTTAGATGCATTATGGTAGGTTTCCGTTTGTTTATTCTATACTTGGTACAGGTAGCTCAATAGAGGCTAAGCTTAATTCATAGTGGCAACGGTAGATGTTAGGGCACTTAAAGCATGGAGGCTTTAAGAGTTTTTGTGTTGACATTAAAGATGTTGAGAGTGATAATGAAGTTGAGACCGGACGGGCCCCGTAGGAGAAAGGGCAAGACGGAGATGAGGTCTTGCAAGGTGGTAGCCCCGTCTCGTGTCTGGCCAAGGACCGTACCGTTGTCGGCTTAGTTGAACAAGTTTGAACGTACCGTGCTACATGCTGGTATCATGGGCCCGAGCAAGCTGATGTACCCTATCGTCCCGGAGATGTAGCGTAGCCAACTCTCTTTATCGGGTCGTTAGTGAGAGGATAGTCTCACGGGAGGGAGATGGGTCGACCACGAGGGAAGTCGTGGCGTCGCCATACTTCCGGGGAGTTGGAAATGGCTAGTCTGCTGTCAGGTGCTAGCGGGAAGGTTGTCGTATACGATCGGGGTGATGCGTATACGTCGTGTATTCGGGTCTTGCCAGCTGGTATAAAATCGATTCGAATCGCTGTCCCTCACGATAATGAGTACTGCTTGTTTAGCTCGTCACATCGTAGTAACTTTTATGGAAGATGTGGAAGATGAGAGATGGAAGGATAAAGATCTATTATATCTTGTTTGGAAACTTGATTGAATAGAGATAGGTTGCAAACACCGTGGCTAATGAACATAACTCCGAGCTAAAATATCGAAGGTAAGGACCCACCCTTTAATGCTGTTTTTCCGCAAAGGAGTAAACCCCACAGCCAGAAAGCCTTTGCATACTAGGCGTCGGCCTTAGCGTGCCATGTTGACGGGTCGGTCTTGATGAGTATTAGAATACTCAAGGTTTGTTTGTTACCTTACAGGGAATGAGTCGTGCTATCACGACTTGTACGGCAGCTTATCCCAAGGGGGAGCGAGTGTCCCGAGGGAGGTTCCCTTCGGTGGGAACGTATCCCCACACCTTGAAGAGGGAGGACCGTGATGTACAAAGGGCTCGGTACATCACGTTGTTTCGTCTTAAGTCTGTTGAGTTGTAATAGAACAAGCTTCCGCTGAATACTCGTAGGATGTGGAAACTTCAATAATGTTATCTTTCCGCTGCACGAATGTTTGTATTTCGAAAACTTGGTTGTATTATACCATGATGTATATATTCTGGCTTGTATGAGATGATGTTTCGTTGTAACTCGCTTCGTCGAGTGTCCCTCTGTTCCGATTCCCGGGTGGTCCCGAAGGGGATGTCACAGACACCGGGTTCGAGTGGATGGTGATGGTGTACTTTGGTACAAGGATCGGATTGTGGTTCCTGGAGGTGCAGGGATTCGAGATGAGATCTTGCGAGAGGCTCACTGTTCTCGCTACTCGATCCACCCAGGTAACACAAAGATGTATGAGGATCTTGGCACTCGGTTCTGGTGGGAAGGCATGAAGAGGGACATTGCTCGGTTCGTGGGGATGTGTGACATTTGCGGAAGAGTCAAAGCGGAACATCGAAGCCAGCCGGTTTGCTCAAGCCTCTTGAGATTCCTATGTGGAAGTGAGAAAACATCAGCATGGATTTCATTGTTGGACTACCTCGCACGTGGAAGGGTCATGATTCCATTTGGGTGATTGTGGATCGCGTCTCCAAAGCCGCTCACTTCATAGCCGTCGGTACGAGGTATTCAATGGAGCAGCTCTCTCGCCTCTATATTGACAACATCCTGAGTCACATGGAGCACCCCTCACTATTGTATCGGATCGTGGTTCTCGGCTTGTGGCTAAGTTTTGGAGGAGTTTGCATGCAGCTATGGGCACTCGTCCGGACTTCGAGTATACCTTATCACCCTAAGACGGATGGTTAGACAGAGCGAGTGAATCGGACCCTGGAGGATATGTTGAGAGCTTGTGTGCTCACCTACAGCAAGAATTGGGAAGAAAATCTGTCGTTTGCAGAGTTCTCTTACAACAACAGCTATCGATCGAGCATCAAGATGTCACCAAATGAGCTCTTGTATGGGAGGAAGTGCAGGACACCCCTCATGTGGGTAGAGGTTGGAGAAAGTTCTTTCTATGGACCGGACCTTGTCGGAGAGGCTGAGAAAAAGGTTGAGCAAGTAAGAGAGCATATCGGAGTTGCTCAAAGGAGGCGGAAGAGCTACGCAGATAAGAGGAGGAGACCTTTGGAGTTCTTCGTGGATGACTTCGTCTATCTCAAGGTCTCTCCACTTCATGGGACGCGTAGGTTCCACGTGCGTGGGAAGTTGGCACCTAGGTTTGTTGGACCTTTTCGAGTGGTGAGGAGGATTGGAGATCTCGCCTATCGGCTTGAGTTGCCGGAGCACGTTGCCGGAGTGCATGACGTGTTCCATGTTTCGCAGCTCAAGAAGTGTCTTCGAGTGTCGAAGAGCAGGTTGCACCGGAGGTGTTGGACCTACGGGACAGTCTTTAGTACTTGGAGTACCCTGTCAGGATCTTGGATGTGGCTTTCAAGGAAACAAGGAGTCGCAAGATCAAGTTCTGCAAGGTGTTGTGGAGCAACCACACCGAGCGAGAGGCCACTTGGGAAATGGAGGAAAACTTGAGGAAGGACTTCCGTCACTTATTTGAGGATGAGGAGTGAAATCTCGATGACGAGATTCTTGTAAGGGGGAGTCCGTAACATCCCAAAGTGAAACAATTAAGTTGTAATAAAAATATTTGGAATTTGGAAAAGATTTGACTAAGTTTGGAAAGAATTTGAATCAAATTCGTTTGAGTAATAGACGAATTAAATCGCAAAGCTTTTATTTGAACTTCTCGCGTCTTGGGCCGAATCCTCGCCAGCCCAACCTTCTTTTCCCTCGCGCCAGCCCTAGCCCGATCCGGCCCGGCCCGAGCCCGAATAGTTCTTCTTCTTCCTTTTCCCCTTTCCAGCTCACCCTCCCCGCGCGGCGCTCGCAGGCGACGCCACCTCGGACGGCCGGCGTTTAGTGCCGCCGCAACGGCCTGGGTCTCGCGTCCAACCACCCCGGCCGCCCTTTCTTGCCTACAAAACCGCCCCGAGCCGCCGTCTCCCTCCTAGCCCCCAAACCCTAGCCGCGTCGCCGCTCTAGGTTTTCCACTTCGCCATGGGCGAAGTGCCGAGTCCGAGGTGCTCATGCTGCCTCCCGTGCGCGGCGTGAGACGCCGAGCGTGCCCTCGCCTCCGGTTTCGCAAGAGCTGCCCCGCTTGAGAAGCACGACGCGTGTGAAGTTCTTCACCGTCTTCTTCTTCGTCGTTGTTCATCGTCTCCGGTGAGTTCCCGTCCAGCTCGTGCTACGTTCCCTGTTCTCCTTCGTGCGCCCTCTCCCTTGGCTCCGACCGTCCCGTCCTTGGTCCTTGGTTGCATCGGAATGGAGAACAGCGTGGTCACCGTCTTCCTCCGCACGTCGTCCACGTTCGTCATCGCGAGAACTCCACCGCTCGTCGTCGCACAACCTCCTTCATCTTCCCCGAGCCGCGTCAAAGCTTGCTGGTGAGCTGTCGCCTCTCTTCCACCGCTTTTCCCCTTTGATTCGCTGCGAATTGGAGGTCTCCGTTTGTGACATCCCATGTCAAGATTAGGACTTAAGCACCTAATTAAAACCCTAACGACGTCACTAACCAAACCCTAATGCTAATCCTACAAAAGAAAAACAGGAAAAAGGAAAAATTAAAAAAATTAAAAGAAAAAGCAAACCTAGGGTTAAACCCTAACCCTAAGAGAAAGGCAAAAAAATTATAAACGTACCACCCACATATTTTTGCACCATTTCATTGCTCATGCAAAATGACGTATTGACAGCATTTTTGCAAAATTTTTGGACAAAGTTTCAAAGGCTCAAAAATTCAAATTCAAATTTGAAACTTGCCTGTTTATGAATTTTCTATGAATTTTTGGAGGCAGATTTGGAACTTCAAACAAAAATAAGAAAATTAAAACTCTTCGTGCTGAAGCCCCCATATTTTTATTTTAAAATTTGGAGCACAAGAAGTACCATTTTGATCAAAGTTCACCAAACCAGATTTCAAATTTCAAAAAATCAAATCGAGCTCATCGCACAGGGGGCAATGGCGGCTCGGACCGCCGGTCCGGCGCCACCGCGGCCGCCCCGCGCGTGCCCTGCCCCATCCCATCGCCACGCCACCCCCTGCCACCTCCCCAACCGCCCTTGTACCCACCGGCCAACAGGAGCGGCCGGAATTGAAGGCGAGAACCCCCCCCTGTCGCGATCGCCCCTGCCGCCCGTCCTTCTCCCCGTAGAAAACGGCACAAAGGCCAAGTTCCCATCCCAACTCCGCCCCCATTCGCTCCGGCGCCTCCCTCTGCACCTCCGGAGCCACCGCCTCGCCCTCTCCTCCTTCATGCCGCGCGAATTTGAGGAAAGCGCCGCCGTCGCCCGCCATGGCCGCCCCGAGTCTCTCTGCGTCGCGCGTCGTCTAGGTAGGCCGCCTCTCCTCTCCTTCTTCGCCATCTCGTGCGCAAGGACACGCCTGACGCGCTCCCCTCCTCCTGCGCCGGGTCGTCGGCAATTTGAGAAGGATTCCGCGGCCGCCGCCGCCGTTCCGCCACCCCTCCGATCAGCTCTCACTCCCGGCCGTGCCCAACCTCAAGCAAGCCCACGCCGTGACTCTCCTTCACGAGGTGGTGCTCCCGGACCAACTCTCTCTCTCTCTCTCTCTCTCTCTCTCTCTCTCCCCACGCATGGCGCGCGCCATTGCCGGAGCAACCGCAAGCTCCGCCGCTCGCTGCGCCGCCCCTCCGGCCACCACCAAGCCTCGCGGGCCCCACCATGTGGTTCGCCACCTCGCACGCTTCATTCTCACCAAAACCCGGAGCTTGAGCCGCCCCGTAGCGCCGCCGCGAGCGAGCTCGCTGGCGACGGCCACCGCTGCCGGAGCCGGCGCCGCCGCTCTGTTTAAAAATTGCCCGATGACATTTTTGTAATTCCCGCGAACTTTGTTCCATTTTGAAAAATCCATATCTCGCGATTCGAAAGTTCAAAAATTGCAAACTAAAATGTTTTGGAAACTAAAAAACTTGTACTTTCATAAAAGTAACATGAACTCGTCAGATCTGAACGTTTTCATATTTTCACAAAAATGACAAAAGTCAATCGACAAAAACTCATTTAGTCATAACTTTAAAATATAGATCCAAATATAATGCCACCTGGTCATAGCCTTCATATAAACATACTTGAATATCTGGAACTGGAAAATCTACATTTCATTGCATATTTTTGAAGTTATTGCATTTTTGGCCTTCTCTGTATTTAATTTTTAATTAAATCTGTATAAATTATTTTGGCATGAAACTTGGTAAATATATTCCTCCTAGTCCTGTACATGTGTAGAAAATCCCATGTTAAATTTTGAGCATGCTAAGTAATTATTTTTGCTGCCCCTAGATTAATTCAATAAAAGGTTAATTTCAGCACATGTAAAAATGGTTTTATGTTTCTAAAAGTTATATTTTGGCATGTTTATGTAAATTTCCCTTTCCACAATGTCACTTGGTCCTTCATGACAGGTTTAGTAAGAAGTTTTCGTTAAAATCATGTACGTATTAATTTTGTAATCGAGTCTTGATTAAGGGTTGCATCGTCATCACATGTGATGATAAACCCTAACCCTAATTTTCTTGGTTCATATTTTCATCCTTTCAAATCTGAGCACTTGAATTGGTCACGGCATTCATGTCCATATATTAGGACGTTGCTCATGTATGTTAAAGTTATACTCGGTAATTTAAGTGACTCCATTAAAAAGAGGGAAAATTTGTGCATCTATGCATACTAGGAATTCCTCGAAAGTAAATTTGCTAAACATGTGCATATGTGCTCATGCAAAACACCACCCATGCATTACCATTTTCATCAACCTTGTATTCTTTGTACTTATGCATTGCGTTTCATCTTCTAGGTAATGACGTTGAATTGATCCCGCCGGAAGAGACAATTGCAACGCTCAACGCTTGTGAAGCTAGTACTAACTTCGATCACTCTCAAGGCAAGCCACGGTGCATTCCTATTATTTTGAAATATTTTCTTTTATCACTATATTAAGGATGATGATTGCGCACTAAGTTCTTGGAATTGATTTGGAAATCCACGTGCATAAATTCTTCCCTATATGTCCTATGTAGTATATGTGTCATATCTCCGATAGAAATGCTATGCTAGGCTTATGGAGTCAACGATAGAATGGGAATTTCACTTATGGCTCATGATTAAACTTGAACATGATGAATTGGTTAAAAACCGAGAACACCCCATTATGGCTCCGCGAACAAGTTTGAGTTGTCTACCACTTGCATACCTTTCTTATGGGGATTGGTAAACCTACGTAGCTTGTGAATTGTAAAGTGAGCCGGATATCTCACCGATCCGGAGGTGATGTGTATGGCACGGGTTGAGGACCGTTGGAGAGTGCACGGGTTAAGTCTTGGGCACGTTGTTGAACAGATCGCAAGGGGGACGTGTACTCGGGGTCGGTGGCCCCGTGTTTTGCTTTATGATGAACTCGCGAACGGTGTCCATACGTGTTCTTAAATGATGCGTATGTCGTGCATTTGGGTCTTTTCTGCAGAAATTAATAATTCGATAATTATCGCCATTTCCTCTCGGGTAATGAGTACCACTTGATTCGAGCAGTTCGCAATGTGTAGTAAGAGGAAGAGAATGAGAAGCTTTCTATTTTATATTGATATAAATTTGTATTGCAAATTCTTGTATTGCTAGTATGCTCACTAAAGTTTCTTTATGCAACAACCCTATTAATTTGGCTAAGTCATAAAAGTGTCAACCTAATTAGCATAGGTGTCGTTTTATGCAAAATGCCAAGTTAAACCGGTCAAGCCCCCAAGCATCTAGGTGTCGGTCTTAGATGGCCAATTTGATGGGTAAGACTTGCGGAGTATGTTAGATGCTCGGGCTTTACCACTACATGTGTATTTTCGGGATTTCCGCAAGCCGGGTTTTGCGACTCGTTGTGGTAAGGTTGTGTGGGATGGAGAGGAGCCCAAGGAGTGGACCATTGAATGGGTCCCTAGCTCTCCGACTCATGATGAGTGAGCCGTGGCCTAGGCCGGCATGGTTCACCGAAGGTATCTATGTATCGTCATGTTATGTAATCGCTTCCGCACTTTCTTTCGAACAAAGATCATGGTTATGTAAGACTTAAATTCGAACCTAATGTATCTTTTATTTGGAACTCCATGTTGTAATCAAGACTAATTATGTAAACCTGCAAATCGTGTATGTTTGTTAATGTGATACTATGTATGGTTGCTTCGTCAATCATCTCCCAAGTCGATCCGTACCACACTTAACTATCTTTCGGGATAGGGGTGTGACACCGTTGATTTCCGCCACCGCGTCACCATGGACGCCGGCGAGCTAGCGCTTAGGGGCTTGCTCATGCTCCTTTCTCCGGTTGTGTAGCTTCGTAGTGGTCACCTGGTGCTCGTGCGCTTGATAGTTTGGTGAAAGCTTGGATCTTTGCCTTGAATTGTGGAGCTCCGTTGAGCCGCCGCTCGTGACATCCCCTCCGGGACACCCGGGAATCGGAACAGAGGGACACTCGACGAAGCGAGTTACAACAGAAACATCATCTCATACAAGCCAGAATATATATACATCATGGTATAATACAACCAGGTTTTCGAAAACAAACATTCTTGCAGCGGAATATAACATTATTGAAGTTTAACATCCTACGAGGATTCAGCGGAAGCTTGTCTATTATACAACTCAAAAGACTTGAAACGAAACAACGTGATGCACCGAGCCCTTCGTACATCACGGTCCCCTCTCTTCACGGCGTGGGGATACGTTCCCACTGAAGGGAACCTCCCTCCGGACATTGCTCCTCTTCGGGAAACCGCGATACAAGTTGTGGTAGTACGACTCGTTCCCTGAAAGGTAATGAACAAACCCCGAGTATTCTAATACTCAGCAAGACCGACCCGTCAACATGGCACGCTAAGGCCGACGCCTAGTATGCAAAGGCTTTCTGGCTGTGGGGTTTACTCCTTTGCGAAAACAACATTAAAGGTTGGGTCCTTACTTTCAATATTTTAGCTCATGTTAAGTTAATTACCCTTTGTGTTTGCAACCTATCTCTATTTCAATCAAGTTCTCAATCAAGATAAAATAGATCTTTATCCTTCCATCTCTCATCTTCATCTTCCATAAAATTTACTACGATGTGACGAGCTAAACAAGCGGTACTCATTACTGCGAGGGACAGACGATTCGAATCGATTTATACCAGCTGGCAAAACCCGACTACACGACGTATACGCATCACACCGATCGTATACGACAACCTTTCCTGCTAGCACCTGACAGCAGACTAGCCATTTCCAACTCCCCGGGAGTATGGCGAAGCCACGACTTCCCTCGTGGTCGATCCATCTCCCTCCCGTGAGACTATCCTCTCACTAACAGCCGGCAAAAGAGAGCCGGCTACGCTACATCTCTCGGGGTGATAGGGTACATCGGCTTGTCGGGCCCATGATACCAGCATGTAGTACGGTACGTTCAAACTTGTTCAACTAAGCCGTCAACGGTACGGTCCTTGACGGACACGGACGGGGCTACCACCTTGCAAGACCTCATCTCCGTCTTGCCCTTTCTCCTACGGGGCCCGTCCGGTCTCAACTTCATTTATACGCTCATCATCTTTAGTGTCAACACAAAACTCTTAAAGCCTCCATGCTTTAAGTGTCCTAACCATCTACCGTTGCCACTATGAATTAAGCTTAGCCTCTATTGAGCTACCAGTACCAGTATAGAATAAACAACCGGAACCTACCATAATGCATCTAGGGTGTCAACCAAACCCTAACACCTAATGCACAAGCATAACCGTACTATGTGATAAAGTAAAATATTTAAAAACATAGGTAGGATGCACCGGGGCTTGCCTTGTGTCTGTTTGAAGTTAGTCTCCTCGGCGGTCGGGTCGACTTCGAGACCCCGGCTCCGACTCGCCCTCGGGTGGAACCTCGATCACCTCGGAACCTAGTCGACCAGCAATGCATCGCGAATCATAATCATGTATGCATGAATGCATGTGATGAAAGTATGCAAGGATTCATTAATGAAGTCCCATAAATAATAATTAATGATTAATGCTTAATCACCTTAGTTAATTAACAACTTATGGATAAGTATGTTCATTAAGCATTAATTAACAATGAATTATGTTGATTAATAAATGTTTAATCAAGATTATTACTAATTAGTTTTGTTTCCTTAATTAAGGTCACTAATTACTTAAGTTTAATAATTAATGAATTATTCTGATTTATTAGGCAATAAGTAAATAATTACTTTAAGTAACTAAAGGTTAATAGATTGTGATCACATAAAAATAATACAATTTAAGTTTAATTTTGGAAAACAAACTAGAAGGATGGCGCAGCGTTTGCTGCGCCGCCTGATGACCCCTATGCGGTTATCCTTGATCATGCACATATATCAGATGATCACTATTCAAAGTCACATAAAAATGAAGTAAAATACAATTATCTGATTTATTATAATTATATTAAGATATTTTTCCCATTTCACTCATTTCAACTCCATGGTTACTTCTATAGTTATCCCAGTTGCACACTATTCCCTTAGAAATGAAAGTGAAACATTTGGATATATTTGCTAAGTCTGGTGACGATTTTGGAACAACTGAGGTGTCGTTAGTGGTGCATTTTGGAGAGAATACATTCCACATACCAGAATTTGTTCAGAACAGATGACAATTCATAATTTACTAAAAAGTAATGCATTTTTAGCAGTGTGAATGGAGAGGTATAAAACTATAAATACCATGTTCGTGACCAAAATCAGCTATCCTTGTTCAAGGAAAAGATAGGGTCTTGAGTATTACGAAAAGTATAAAGCGTCTGATTTCCTAAGGGAGCTTGTGTCCCAGTAAAAAGATCTTTCTCTTTTAGGAAGTTAGACTACACTAAATCTGTGTGAGATCTTTAATATCTAGTCGAGGGATTCCTTGGCCGCCATTACATGGTTTGATCGGCAGATGGTGTGTGCCTTTCTTGCAGTCTAAGGTAGCACTCGTTATAACGCCTACAAACTCTGGCGAGACCCTGACACCAGCAGCACTAACAGCAGGATGAATATGCAACAAGGAGTAGCGGCCTCCACTCTGTTCCTCCATTTTATCTATTCTTTGTAGCAGAGCCAAGTAAACGTTTAAAGAGTACTTATGCTACAGGCTGCTCGTTTTATGGAAACAATGTAGGTGAATTATCCAAATTCAATGGCAGTTTCAGCAATAAAATTCTATCAGCAATTTTCTTCAAAAACTGATATTATTTTATTTCACCATTTCTATGAATGTTTCAGAACCATGTACAGTAGTATTTAGCACATAGTCACCTTGATTTCTATATAATATCATAGTATCTAATACAAAACATAACTAAAATTTAGTCTGCAATGGATATTTGTTGTGCTTGGTTACGAAAAGAAGTGGTGATTTGTATATGTATCATATAAAATAAAACTAAAATTTAAAAGTAATATTCTCCAATGAAAAAAAGGGGAACTATTGCAAGCTTCTAAACACTAAAAAGGATGAGGATTTATTATTTTAGAGAGGGGTCAATAAAAGTTACAAATAAACACTGGAAGTTAACACCAAACTAAGTGCTGATAACTAAAACACCAAATGGTAATGATTCTAGAACTACAGAAACCATGCTACTTGCTTTACTTTACTATGCTAAGACTTCACATAGTTCACATATTACGATAAATTTGGAGTTAGGGATGATATGATATATGTCAGGTCGATTCCATTAATCAGTACTTGACTTTCATAACATAACTCGTTGAGTACAATGGGGCACGCTGGACTGAATCTATCGATATTCATGAAGAGTGCATACCTGTTTGCCAGTGGTATACAAATGACAATGTTTAGCATGTTAGGGGATGCCTGAGACTGCAGTTGGGGTGTCACCACGTTTGGACATCAGTCAAGCACAAACAAATTATGGCCGCTATGCGTTCATCTCAGAATAAGCTTTTACAAAAGGATCTCCAAAACATTGATGGTTCAAGTTTTGAGAAACTGAATTTTCATGCTCACAGTAGCAACTGCCTTTTCATTATGCAATGAAATACAAACTTCATGAAAGTTTGGACCTTCGGTTGAAGTTATCAATGCTTACCAATAGAACATACCTTCCTGAAATGCGATGCTACTAACTGTGTTTAGCACATAGGAGATGGTTGGGGATATATTGGCCGTGACCATTCTTGTTCCGTGGTCTGGGCATTCCATCGAACACCTTATGGGCACCATGTGCAGATACAATAGAGAGCTCCATAGAACCTGGGGAAGCGACGGTGGTTGTCCAGGCAAAGCTGCGAATGCTTCAAAGTGGTCTAGGCGGTGCCGCGAACGCATCGAGGCAGAGTAAGGCACCGGCTTACGGACATTTGGAAAAGAAGAAGCGGGTGGTGGAGCTGATGCAGGAGGTGAAGGGGCAACAAGAGACCTGGTAGTGAAGGAAGGGGAGGACACGGAGGTGGCGACGCAAAGTGATCCAGGAGCGCAGACCACACTTCTCCCAACCGACGGGTAGAAGGTCTGGGCATTCCATCGAACACCTTATGGGCACCATGTGCAGATACAATAGAGAGCTCCATAGAACCTGGGGAAGCGACGGTGGTTGTCCAGGCAAAGCTGCGAATGCTTCAAAGTGGTCTAGGCGGTGCCGCGAACGCATCGAGGCAGAGTAAGGCACCGGCTTACGGACATTTGGAAAAGAAGAAGCGGGTGGTGGAGCTGATGCAGGAGGTGAAGGGGCAACAAGAGACCTGGTAGTGAAGGAAGGGGAGGACACGGAGGTGGCGACGCAAAGTGATCCAGGAGCGCAGACCACACTTCTCCCAACCGACGGGTAGAAGAGCCGAGAGGCGTCACGACTTCACGAGGAAGACAAAGCACGTACGTCAGCATGCGTTTGATGGTTTGGATCGGACGTCGCAGGACTAAGTGTACTATGATCCTACGGCTGACAAGCTAATTGTTGACGTGGCATGACGTCAGTGCGAGAAATCGTGCTGATTTAGATAGTAAAAGATTTCATTATTACTTTCGTCTACAGTATCTCCTTTATCAATAAAAATTATTTTTCACAATTAAACATTTTATTTGCATAAAATAATAGCTTTTCTTTAATCAAAGAAAGTGATTAATTACTAATTATGAAATAAATTTATTCAAAATAAATATTTTATTTCACAAATAAATAGATCTCATTTTTCCGAGTCTAACAAAGTTGGTTTGACATTTTTCCGATTTTTAATGAATTTTCTTCTCATTTTATTTCTTTTTAACACTTCCTTTATTCTTTAGCTAATTTAATATTTTATGTGCATCTTCTTCACACCAAAAGTAATTAATTTCACAGATGCTCATGATGACATGATGATAAATGACATGAAATGCATGTTCATTCTTTAGGGTTGTTACAGACCCTCCCCTTACGAGGAATCTCGTCCGAGATTCGCGATCGAAATGACTAAGCGATGGTGCTAAAGAACTCGGGGTAGTTTGATCGAAGAAATTCTTCTTATTCCCAAGTAGCTTCGGTTTCCGAGTGATTACTCCACTGGACCTTGTAGAACTTGATGGTCCGATGGCGAGTCACTCTATCCTTGGTGTCGAGAACTTTAACCGGTCGTTCGTCATATGTCAAGTCCGTCAGTAATCTGTTCCACCTCGAGCTGTCGGTATATCCATGGGTGGTTTTAAACACTTCTTCGGTTGAGATACATGAAATATGTTATGGATGCCTGCCAAGTGGGGTGGCAACTCCAGTCGATACGCCACGGCTCCACATCTTTCCAAGATTGGATAAGGTCCGACGTATCGTGGTGCTAACTTGCCCTTGATTCCGAACCTTTGAACCCCTTTGGTAGGAGATACTCGAAGATAAACTTGATCTCCAACCTGAAATACTAACTCTCGACGTCTTTTGTCGGTATAGCTGATCCGTCGAGATTTAGCCCTCTTGAGGTTCTGTTGGATGAGACGTACTTGTTCTTCCGCATCTCTTACTAGATCCGGTCCGAAGATTACTCTTTCTCCACTTTCGAGACCAATTCAAGGGTGTACGACAACTACGTCCATATAGAGCTTGGAACGGCGACATTCCTGCACTCTCTTGATAGCTGTTATTGTAGGAAAACTCCGCCAACGGTAAACACCTCTCCCGGTCTTTACCATAGGTTAAGACACATGCTCGAAGCATATCCTCGAGATATTGATTGATCCTTTCGGTCTGTCCATCCGTTTCGGGATGATATGCTTGAGCTTCGTATCAACTTGGTTCCCAAGGATTCTTGTAGTTGTTCCCAGAATCTGGAGACAAATTGTGTTCCTCTGTCCGATATAATGGTCTTCGGCACTCCATGCAAACAGAGAATTCGAGCAATGTAGAGTTCTGCATACTTCTCGGCGAGTGTACCGTGTATGTACCGGTATAAAGTGAGCAGACTTCGTCAACCGGTCCACAATAACCCGGATAGAGTCATGTTTCCCGGGACTTAGTGGTAATCCCACGATAAAATCCATGCTTCGAGCTTCAAGTGCTCGGCTTTGACCCGTCGACGGACATCACATTCATTGACATACTTGGCTATTTCTCGTTTCGTGCGTGTCCACCACAATCTTTGCTTCGGATCTTGATACATCTTGTTAGTTCCGGGATGAATAGAATATTTGGACATATGAGCCTCATCCATTGTCTTCTTGCGAAGTGGTAGATCTTTTGGTACTACCAATCGATTCTTGAACCAAATAACTCCTGCTTCGTCCTCCCTGAAGCATTTGACTTCACCCTTCTCGAGTCGTCTCCTTATGTGCCCTATACCAACGCTTTTCCGTTGAGCTGCTACCACTTCTTCATGAATGGTAGGAATCGGAGCCAAATTAGTCATGGTGCCATACGGAATGATCCTAAGGGTTGGCTCCTCATCTTCGGATGGTTGTGCTTGAATCATAAGTTGAGTTGTGAGATTATTGCAATGGGCCTTGCGACTTAATGCGTTAGCTACCACGTTTGCCTTTCCTGGGTGGTAGTGAATTTCCAGCTCATAATCCTTGATCGGTTCCAACCATCTTCGTTGTCGCATATTCAGATCAGCTTGAGTGAAGATGTACTTGAGACTTTTGTGGTCCGTGTATAAATGTACCAAGTTACCCAAGAGATAGTGTCTCCAACCTTTCAATGCGAGTACCACTGCTGCTAGTTTCAGATCATGGGTAGGATAGTGTTCCTCATGACGCCTTAGTTGTCGAGAAGCATAGGCAATCACTCGGCCCTCCTGCATTAGAACACATCCGAGTCTTGTTCCTGATGCATCACAATACACATTAAAAGGCTTCGTCGGATCCGGCTGAGCAAGTACGGGAGCTGTGGTCAACAATTTCTTCAACGTTTGGAAAGCTTCTTCACATTCTTTGCTCCATACGTACTTCTTATCCTTTTCTAGTAGTTAGTCATTGGCTTGGCAATCTTTGAGAAGTTTGGGATAAACCTTCTATAATAACCAGCTAATCCCAAGAAACTCCCGATCCGTGAGACAGGACTTGGGTGATTCCCAATCCAACACTTCTTGAACCTTGCCCGGGTCAACGGCCACTCCTTCGGCTGATATCACGTGACCTAGGAACGGTACTTCTTTTAGCCAAAATTCACACTTGCTGAACTTAGCATAGAGCTGATGATCCCTGAGTCGTTGCAACACAACTCTTAAGTGGTTGGCATGTTCCTCTTCGACTTAGAGTAGATCAAGATGTCGTCAATGAATACTACGACAAACTTGTCCAACTCCGGCATGAATACTGAATTCATGAGGTACATGAAATGTGCTGGTGCATTGGTCAATCCAAATGACATCACCGGATACTCATAAAGTCCATACCTTGTGGAAAAGGCGAGTCTTCGGTATATCTTCAGCTCCGATCTTAATCGATGGTATCCCGAGCGAAGAACTATCTTGGAGAAGACTTTAGCTCCCATCGGTTGATCAAACAAGATATCAATCCTCGGGAGAGGATACTTATTCTTGATGGTAACCGAATTCGAGAGGCCTATAATCCACACATAGCCTCAATGTCTTGTCCTTCTTCTTTACGAACAAGGCTGGGCATCCCCATGGTGATGAACTCGGACGTATGTACCCTTTGTCCAATAATTCCTTTAGTTGTACCTTTAGTTCTGCCAACTCGTTCGGCGGCATCCGATACGGTCTTCTTGATATTGGTGCTTGTTCCAGGCTGTAGCTCTACCTTAAACTCTACCGTTCGGTCCGGCGGTAGTCCTAGCAAATCGTCCGGAAAAACATCCGGATATTCACGGACTATGGGTATATCCTTTAGACTCTTACCTACCACCTTATTGACCATTGGCAGCATAGCTTGAGGATAAGCTAAGAGCAAGCAATCTCGACCATGAACAGGGGAGTTCAGGTATACGGCTCGAGATGCTATATCCAGATCTTGCCTTATGGAAATTCATCAATTGCATGCCAATAATTGCATCTAACCCCTGCCCATCCAATATGATTAACGAAGTAGGATAAACATTGCTACCCAATCTTAATGGCATATTGGCAGCTTCTTCATTAGTAAGGATTTTACCCCCAGGTGTTGAAATGATATGAGCACATAGTAGCTTGGATGGCATGATGCAATGCTTAGCAATATATGACTTGTCGATGAAATTATGCGTAGCTCCCGAATCAAATAAAACCATAGCAGGATGTTCAGCGATAGAAAACATACCCGCTAAGATTTGTCCTCCTTCGGGTAGCTCCTCGGCCGTCGTAAAGTTGGCACGGCCCGTCTTTGCTGGTGTATTCTTGGCTGGTGCCCTCTGTTGGTTCTGCGGCTGCCCTTGAGGTGCAGGTGCGTATGGTGCCTTCGAGGATATGGACAACTGCGGTAATAATGTCCCGAACGGCCACAATTGAAACATGGCGGTCCATTCTGCTGTGGTGCTTGACTCACTAGTCGGGGATTCGGGAAGTTCACGTTGCCGATAGGGCGGACGATATCGATTTGACCGCTGTTGCTCGAGGTTGCTTGGGGTGATTGATTCTGCCGGTAGAAATTGGGACGAGAGGGTGTATGCTGATAACGCCGACTCGACGGTGCGGTGTAGACCAACCTATACTTTGATGGTCCCCCACTTCCTTGTCCGAGTAGCCGGCCTCTTCTTGTTTTTCTCCGTCCGATGAAGACGGATAGAGTCTTCTAGTGCGATAGCGTCACTCACAAAGTCGGTGAAGCTATCGGTCTTGTTCAACACCAAGCGAGACCGTAGCTTGGTACTCATTCCTTCCTTGAATAGATTCTTCTTTTTGGCATCTGTGTCCACATGTTCGGAGCGCGTATCGAGCAAGGCGGTTAAATACCTTGGAGTAGGTGTGCACATTCATGTCCCCTTGCTTCAACGATAGGAATTCCTTCCTCTTCCGATTCATTAAGCCTTACTGGGATATGATGATCTCGGAAGGCTTTAGTGAACTCCGCCCATGAAATTTGATGTCCGGGAGGAAACATCGCTTTGTAGTTGGCCCACCGGGCTCCGGCAAACCCTTGCAATTGCTTCGGGAAGCGAAGAGAGTCCTCCGATGATCCGTGCATGGAAACAGTTCAAGTTTCGACTCGATGGTGCGTAACCGGTTGTCGGCTTCCAAGGGCTCACCCGCATCCGAGAAGACCGGGGGCGAACCGATAAGAAGTCCGAGAAGGTCACCCTTTCCTCCGGTGCATTGCGGCCTTGGTGACGTTCTTGTGGAGCGAGTGTTACGAACCAATTGCTCCAATAATTCTCGCTGCTCCACGCGAGAATCCAGATCTTGCAGCGATGGCCTGTGCCAAGGTCGGGGGTGGTGGTGGTGTTCCCGCCCGCGTTGAGAACCCTCGGGCTCATCGCGTCTCCTTGTTCCAACCATTCTGTCCAAGAAAAGTTTACGTTAGACATCTTCATTCCAACATAACAATGGAAGAAACAGGAATACGTAGATGAGAACTCCAATCTTATGCAACAATCCATCTTTATTAAAGCAACCACCAAATCCACCAACACATGTTTATACACTCACGTTACAACGGTTCCTATGATACACTCATGCGTGGTTACATCACGCTCATTATTTAACTAGCGCCTATTTTACATACTAGTTTTCTCACTCGCTAATAGCTAGCACTCCATTATTCTTCGCGACGCCTGGATGTCACCTCCTGGCTTATGGAACTTCCTGTCTCGGATTCTACATCCTCTAGTCGTGGAATCTCCGTGAAGTCTATGACCGAGTCCACGTCCATTATCTCTTCAGGATCCTCCTCTTCTTCTTCGGACTCGGCCTCCATAGGATTTTCCTGTACTCACTGGTTCGTCCCCTGGAGGTTGTTGTCCTATTGCTTCATTCATTATTGCGTTGTGTGCTTGCAGTAGATCTTGCTCTAAGCTGAGTGATTTTACCCCATCTTAATGGCATATTGGCAGCTTCTTAATGGCATATTGGCAGCTTCTTCATTAGTAAGGATTTTACCCCCGGTGTTGAAATGATATGAGCACATAGTAGCTTGGATGGCATGATGCAATGCTTAGCAATATATGACTTGCTGATGAAATTATGCGTAGCTCCCGAATCAAATAAAACCATAGCAGGATGTTCAGCGATAGAAAACATACCCGCTAAGATTTGTCCTCCTTCGGGTAGCTCCTCGGCCGTCGTAAAGTTGGCACGGCCCGTCTTTGCTGGTGTATTCTTGGCTGGTGCCCTCTGTTGGTTCTGCGGCTGCCCTTGAGGTCCGGGTGCATATGGTGCCTTCCGAGGATATGGACAAGCTGTGGTAATAATGTCCCGAACGGCCACAATTGAAACATGGCGGTCCATTCTGCTGCGGTGCTTGACTCACTAGTCGGGGATTACGGGAAGTTACTGTTGCCGATAGGGCGGACGATATCGATTTGACCGCTGTTGCTTGAGGTTCGTTGGGGTGATTGATTACTGTCGGTAGAAATTGGGACGAGAGGGTGTATGCTGATAACGCTGACTGACGGAGCAGTGTAGACCAACCTATACTTTGATGGTCCCCCACTTCCTTGTCCGATAGCCGGCCTCTTCTTGTTTTTCTCCGTCCGATGAAGACGGATAGAGTCTTCTAGTGCGATAGCGTCACTCACAAAGTCGGTGAAGCTATCGGTCTTGTTCAACACCAAGCGAGACCGTAGCTTGGTACTCATTCCTTCCTTGAATAGATTCTTCTTTTTGGCATCTCGTGTCCACATGTTCAGGCGCGTATCGAGCAAGGCGGTTAAATACCTTGGAGTAGGTGTGCACATTCATGTCCCCTTGCTTCAACGACAGGAATTCCTTCCTCTTCCGATTCATTAAGCCTTCCGGGATATGATGCTCTCGGAAGGCTTTAGTGAACTCCGCCCATGAAATTTGATGTCCGGGAGGAAACATCGCTTTGTAGTTGGCCCACCGGGCTCCGGCAAACCCTTGCAATTGCTGGGAAGCGAAGAGAGTCCTCCGATGATCCGTGCATGGAAACAGTTCAAGTTTCGACTCGATGGTGCGTAACCGGTTGTCGGCTTCCAAGGGCTCACCCGCATCCGAGAAGACCGGGGGCGAACCGATAAGAAGTCCGAGAAGGTCACCCTTTCCTCCGGTGCATTGCGGCCTTGGTGACGTTCTTGTGGAGCGAGTGTTACGAACCAATTGCTCCAATAATTCTCGCTGCTCCACGCGAGAATCTAGTACTCGCAGCGATGGCTCGTGCCAAGGTCGGGGGTGGTGGTGGTGTTCCCGCCCGCGTTGAGAACTCTCGGGCTCATCGCGTCTCCTTGTTCCAACCATTCTGTCCAAGAAAAGTTTACGTTAGACATCTTCATTCCAACATAACAATGGAAGAAACAGGAATACGTAGATGAGAACTCCAATCTTATGCAACAATCCATCTTTATTAAAGCAACCACCAAATCCACCAACACATGTTTATACACTCACGTTACAACGGTTCCTATGATACACTCATGCGTGGTTACATCACGCTCATTATTTAACTAGCGCCTATTTTACATACTAGTTTTCTCACTCGCTAATAGCTAGCACTCCATTATTCTTCGCGACGCCTCGGATGTCACCTCCTGGCTTATGGAACTTCCTGTCTCGGATTCTACATCCTCTAGTCGTGGAATCTCCGTGAAGTCTATGACCGAGTCCACGCCCATTATCTCTTCAGGATCCTCCTCTTCTTCTTCGGACTCGGCCTCCATAGGATTTTCCTGTACTCATCGGTTCGTCCCCTGGAGGTTGTTGTCCTATTGCTTCATTCATTATTGCGTTGTGTGCTTGCAGTAGATCTTGCTCTAACCGAGTGATTTTACCCCATCTTAATGGCATATTGGCAGCTTCTTAATGGCATATTGGCAGCTTCTTCATTAGTAAGGATTTTACCCCCAGGTGTTGAAATGATATGAGCACATAGTAGCTTGGATGGCATGATGCAATGCTTAGCAATATATGACTTGTCGATGAAATTATGCGTAGCTCCCGAATCAAATAAAACCATAGCAGGATGTTCAGCGATAGAAAACATACCCGCTAAGATTTGTCCTCCTTCGGGTAGCTCCTCGGCCGTCGTAAAGTTGGCACGGCCCGTCTTTGCTGGTGTATTCTTGGCTGGTGCCCTCTCGTTGGTTCTGCGGCTGCCCTTGAGGTCCGGGTGCATATGGTGCCTTCCGAGGATATGGACAACTCGTGGTAATAATGTCCTGAACGGCCACAATTGAAACATGGCGGTCCATTCTCGCTGCGGTGCTTGACTCACTAGTCGGGGATTCCGGGAAGTTCTGTTGCTGATAGGGCGGACGATATCGATTTGACCGCTGTTGCTCGAGGTTGCTCGGGGTGATTGATTCTGTCGGTAGAAATTGGGACGAGAGGGTGTATGCTGATAACGCTCGACTGACGGAGCGAGTGTAGACCAACCTATACTTTGATGGTCCCCCACTTCCTTGTCCAAGTAGCCGGCCTCTTCTTGTTTTTCTCCGTCCGATGAAGACGGATAGAGTCTTCTAGTGCGATAGCGTCACTCACAAAGTCGGTGAAGCTATCGGTCTTGTTCAACACCAAGCGAGACCGTAGCTTGGTACTCATTCCTTCCTTGAATAGATTCTTCTTTTTGGCATCTCGTGTCCACATGTTCGAGCGCGTACCGAGCAAGGCGGTTAAATACCTTGGAGTAGGTGTGCACATTCATGTCCCCTTGCTTCAACGACAGGAATTCCTTCCTCTTCCGATTCATTAAGCCTTCCGGGATATGATGCTCTCGGAAGGCTTTAGTGAACTCCGCCCATGAAATTTGATGTCCGGGAGGAAACATCGCTTTGTAGTTGGCCCACCAGGCTCCGGCAAACCCTTGCAATTGCTGGGAAGCGAAGAGAGTCCTCCGATGATCCGTGCATGGAAACAGTTCAAGTTTCGACCCGATGGTGCGTAACCGGTTGTCGCCTTCCAAGGGCTCACCCGCATCCGAGAAGACCGGGGGAGAACCGATAAGAAGTCCGAGAAGGTCACCCTTTCCTCCGGTGCATTGCGGCCTTGGTGACGTTCTTGTGGAGCAGATGTTACGAACCAATTGCTCCAATAATTCTCGCTGCTCCACGCGAGAATCCAAGATCTGCAGCGATGGCCTCGTGCCAAGGTCGGGGGTGGTGGTGGTGTTCCCACCCCGCGTTGAGAACTCTCGGGCTCATCGCGTCTCCTTGTTCCAACCATTCTGTCCAAGAAAAGTTTACGTTAGACATCTTCATTCCAACATAACAATGGAAGAAACAGGAATATGTAGATGAGAACTCCAATCTTATGCAACAATCCATCTTTATTAAAGCAACCACCAAATCCACCAACACATGTTTATACACTCACGTTACAACGGTTCCTATGATACACTCATGCGTGGTTACATCACGCTCATTATTTAACTAGCGCCTATTTTACATACTAGTTTTCTCACTCGCTAATAGCTAGCACTCCATTATTCTTCGCGACGCCTGGATGTCACCTCCTGGCTTATGGAACTTCCTGTCTCGGATTCTACATCCTCTAGTCGTGGAATCTCCGTGAAGTCTATGACCGAGTCCACGTCCATTATCTCTTCAGGATCCTCCTCTTCTTCTTCGGACTCGGCCTCCATAGGATTTTCCTGTACTCATCGGTTCGTCCCCGGCGGTTGTTGTCCTATTGCTTCATTCATTATTGCGTTGTGTGCTTGCAGTAGATCTTGCTCTAACCGAGTGATCGGTGCATGTGCGTTTGCTAGTTGCTGATCCTTAAATTGAATCTGCTGCTCCTTGTTTAGCAACTGCGCCTCTCTAAGTGCTAACAACTCCTCCTTTTCCTGCAGCTGTCTCTCCAGACTTGACTACACGAACATCCTCCCTTGATCCTCTTACTTCACTCACACCCGTACTTGTGCTGTCCATCTCTCGTGAAGAAGTAAGAGCATCGGATACAAGTAGAAACTAATCCTAATATTTCAGCACATCTTTTTATTTTAGCAACTGCATATATATATTACTACCACTTCCTTTCCAACAGTTATTGTTGGTACAAACTCAAACCCACTTTTCCTACACTCCCATCTGCCCAACACCTGCTAGTACCCTATATACATCCGACCTATGTCAGCAAAATGTGGCTACACTCCTACATTAGCGAAAACACAACACAACTAGGCCGACGGCGCGTGGATCGTCGCCGTCCGACTCGACGTCCTCGGCTGGTGAAGCGGGTGGTGTCTCGTAGTCCATCCCGGAGACCTCCTCGGCGTCGTCCGGTGGACCCTGCTGCTGCTGCTGCAACTCGCTCGAACTCCTCAACCAGGTCGTCGAGGTCGTGGAGCAGGTGCGTGGTGTGCCTCGGCTAACCCGTTGTATTGTGCCCGCAGCTGACCCAGCTCGACCTCTCTCGTAACCGGGATCTCCACTAAGTGGTCCCGCCGTGCCGTCACTATCTCTGCTCGTAGCTCGTGCGCGTCGTCCGCCGCGCGGGCGGCGTCTCGCTCCTCGGTAACCGTAGTCAGCTGCTCGTCAAAGGCGATGACCGCCTCACGGTACTCGTCACGCGCGCGGGTCACCTCCACTAAGCTGCTCCTCCAGCTCCGCGATCCCGGCGTGGGACCTTTGGACCTCCCGACAGTCCACTCGACAGCGGTGCTTCCAAGCACCCAACCGTCGGTCCCGGCTTTGTGTCCTCAACTCCAAGCCGTGGAGCTGCTGCTCCAGCCTCGGCGACACGTGCAGCTCGTGCGTCCTCCTCCTCCCGGGCGCGCTTCCTACCACGAGTGACCGGCATCTGCAGGGAACATGTTTAAACAAGTTAAACACTTCTTCCCACGGAAGAAAACGAACAGAACAACCTATAGAGTACTACGAACTAACTAAGCACATACCCAATATTTATTTAGTGCATAATATGACATGATGCATGCTCGTGAACTAACTACACGTATCATAGTAAGAAAACTACGACGAATAGTTAGCTCTTCCCAAAAACCCAAACGCTCGAACAATTAGTAAAAATCTAACTATTCTACATCCTTATAGGCTCTGTGCTCTCTCGTTGTCTATCGTATGAACGTGTTAAATTTTGAAAATAGACTTGTAATGATGTGCTGTTGCCTCCGAACCGCTCCGATACCAGCTGTGACATCCCTCCGGGACACCCGGGAATCGGAACAGAGGGACACTCGACGAAGCGAGTTACAACAGAAACATCATCTCATACAAGCAAGAATATATATACATCATGGTATAATACAACCAGGTTTTCGAAAACAAACATTCTTTCAGCGGAATATAACATTATTGAAGTTTAACATCCTACGAGGATTCAGCGGAAGCTTGTCTATTATACAACTCAAAAGACTTCAAACGAAACAACGTGATGCACCGAGCCCTTCGTACATCACGGTCCCCTCTCTTCACGGCGTGGGGATACGTTCCCACCGAAGGGAACCTCCCTCCGGACATTGCTCCTCTTCGGGAAAGCTGCCATACAAGTCGTGGTAGTACGACTCGTTCCCCGAAAGGTAATGAACAAACCCCGAGTATTCTAATACTCAGCAAGACCGACCCGTCAACATGGCACGCTAAGGCCGATGCCTAGTATGCAAAGGCTTTCTCGGCTGTGGGGTTTACTCCTTTGCGAAAACAGCATTAAAGGTTGGGTCCTTACTTTCAATATTTTAGCTCATGTTAAGTTCATTAGCCTTGGTGTTTGCAACCTATCTCTATTTCAATCAAGTTCTCAATCAAGATAAAATAGATCTTTATCCTTCCATCTCTCATCTTCATCTTCCATAAAATTTACTACGATGTGACGAGCTAAACAAGCGGTACTCATTACTCGCGAGGGACAGCGATTCGAATCGATTTATACCAGCTGGCAAAACCCGACTACACGACGTATACGCATCACACCGATCGTATACGACAACCTTTCCCGCTAGCACCTGACAGCAGACTAGCCATTTCCAACTCCCCGGGAGTATGGCGAAGCCACGACTTCCGTCGTGGTCGACCCATCTCCCTCCCGTGAGACTATCCTCTCACTAACAGCCAGCAAAAGAGAGCCGGCTACGCTACATCTCTCGGGGCGATAGGGTACATCAGCTTGCTGGGCCCATGATACCAGCATATAGTACGGTACGTTCAAACTTGTTCAACTAAGCCGACAACGGTACAATCCTTGACCGACACGGACGGGGCTACCACCTTGCAAGACCTCATCTACGTCTTGCACTTTCTCCTACGGGGCCCGTCCGGTCTCAACTTCATTTATACGCTCATCATCTTTAGTGTCAACACAAAACTCTTAAAGCCTCCATGCTTTAAGTGCCCTAACCATCTACCGTTGCCACTATGAATTAAGCTTAGCCTCTATTGAGCTACCTGTACCAAGTATAGAATAAACAACCGGAACCTACCATAATGCATCTAGGGTGTCAACCAAACCCTAACACCTAATGCACAAGCATAACCGTACTATGTGATAAAGTAAAATATTTTAAAACATAGGTAGGATGCACCGGGGCTTGTCTTGAGTCTCGTTCGAAGTTAGTCTCCTCGGCGGTCGGGTCGACTTCGAGATCCCCGCTCCCGACTCGCCCTCGGGTGGAACCTAGATCACCTCGTAACCTAGTCGACCAGACAATGCATCGCGAATCATAATCATGTATGCATGAATGCATGTGATGAAAGTATGCAAGGATTCATTAATGAAGTCCCATAAATAATAATTAATGATTAATGCTTAATCACCTTAGTTAATTAACAACTTATGGATAAGTATGTTCATTAAGCATTAATTAACAATCAATTATGCTGATTAATAAATGTTTAATCAAGATTATTACTAATTAGTTTTGTTTCCTTAATTACTTAATTAAGGTCACTAATTACTTAAGTTTAATAATTAATGAATTATTCTGATTTATTAGGCAATAAGTAAATAATTACTTTAAGTGACTAAAGGTTAATAGATTGTGATCACATAAAAATAATACAATTTAAGTTTAATTTTGGAAAACAAATTTCATTATTACTTTCGTCTACAGTATCTCCTTTATCAATAAAAATTATTTTTTACAATTAAACATTTTATTTGCATAAAATAATAGCTTTTCTTTAATCAAAGAAAGTGATTAATTACTAATTATGAAATAAATTTATTCAAAATAAATATTTTATTTCACAAATAAATAGATCTCATTTTTCCGAGTCTAACAAAGTTGGTTTGACATTTTTTCGATTTTTAATGAATTTTCTTCTCATTTTATTTCTTTTTAACACTTCCTTTATTCTTTAGCTAATTTAATATTTTCTGTGCATCTTCTTCACACCAAAAGTAATTAATTTCACATATGCTCATGATGACATGATGATAAATGACATGAAATGCATGTTCATTCTTTAGGGTTGTTACACCGCCGCGGACCTCACCGCCGGCGTCGCTCCGGTCGATCTTTCGGGCCAAGGAGGGTCCCCCTTGGGTTCGCGCGATCTTAAGCCGTGTTTTGGTGTGCGTCGTAGTGAGCCATTGTGCGGTGCGGAGTTTTCCCTCGCAGGCCACCATTGCGGCAGCTCCGACGAGCCCGCTCGTCGGCCGATGGTGGGAGGCCGGTCCTCGCGACCGTCTCTCGGCGAGTGCGCGTTGGGTTGGGTAGTCGCCCGTGCCTGCGGCTTGGCTCGCGGCGAGCTCTAGCGCTCGGGTGAGCGAATTCCAGCCAGCCCCACGGCGGTGCGAGGCGGCGCCGCCCTTCCGGTAGCTATGACGTCGGCTGATGTCATTGTGGGTCCAGTCGAGTCCATGAGGCTTGGTGAGAATTTTGGGTGGACTCGGTCTTCGTGGAACAGAGTGAGAAAGAGGAGAGAGGTCGGTTGGTGGACCCGGTCCACGGAACAAGTATGGACCGCCGAATATTCCAGGGTAATATTTCGAAGGAATATTCCGAGGGAATATTCCCTGGTTTTTCATTTTCTTGGATTTTCCGGAATGTCCATAATTCCTTTATCTTTGGAAATTCATATCTTTTCTTGGAATATCGAGAAAATTACGCGGTCGATTGCGTTGGACTCGTAGCGACGTGCTCTACGCATTAGTGTAGCTTTTGGGCATGTTCTAGTACCGTAAATTCCATCGTTCGTTTCGTCCTTTTCCTATTGCCTCGATTTGCGTGGCTAACCCTTGTTTCACGTTCCGTTTGTCGGAGGTTGCCGAGGAGTTCCCGTCGAGCTGTAGTTTGAGGAGTTTCCACCCGAACAGCCGTTTGAGTACCCCAACTCGGCCCGGGACCAGCGTTTTCCGGGCAAGCCGCAATCCTTGACCACTCTTGTACCTATTTAGCAATTTGCATTAAATTGATCCATGCATGTGAACTGTTACTTGCACTTGTAGTTTACCTATGCCATACTATGCTATCCTTGCCACCGATTGCCATAGGTTGTTCTACTGTTACTACTCGCATGCTTAGTAATTGCTTAGTTGCTTAATTGAACCGTACATGATGATTATACATGTTTTTGTGTAAAATAAAATGTAGGTGTTTCTTAGGTGTCGAGTTTCGTACTAGATACCTCGTAGGACTTTTGCGGTGGCGAGTGTAGGTGGTTAGGTGCTCGGGAGACTTTTGGGGAGTCTCTAATTGGAGAGTGCCTCGTTGCGGGCACGATTGTGTAGGGGCCTTGGGTTATGGGGTCCCCTGTTGTGGTGACACTCGTTGTTGAGACTCGTTGTTTTGAGGAGAGGAATGGTGACTCGCCCGAGCAGCTTAAGGACCGGTTCTTGTGCTTGCTTGCTCTTGGTTTACTAGCATACCGCGTGACTTGTATGGGCGGGCTAGATCATGATGCTTAGCGGAGGACTGCGTGGACCGTCGTGGTGTAGAGATTAGTGGTAGTGGGTTTTTGTAGCGTTTGTCTCGACCCACGAGCGAGAGGATATCCCACCCGGCCCGTGGTACACCTTGTCACACCCTTCGAGACCTTCTTTTCCTATGTTGTGGTTAGTAGATCCTAGACCTAAGGGACGGGCGCCTACCAGTCGATGCTTTGTTGAATGATCTTGTGAGTGTTGCTGTGCTTAGGCCACGACGGTGGTCCTATGTTGTAGTACCTCTTCACGTGGGTACGGATGCTTACTCTCTGCAGAGATATATTAAATCTATATGTATAGTCTAGCCCAAAGTATGGGCACTACCTCCGAGCGACCCACTTGATTAGCATTTACTACTTCTCCCCTCCGATAGGTGTTTTACTTCCGGCTTCGAGCTGTGGTTCCGGTGTAGGTGTGCTGGACGAGAAAATTTGACCCTTGCAGGCTTGTTGAGTACTTTATGTACTCACGGCTTTCCCACTTTGTTTTTCGGACGCCGGTGCGAGAGGATCCATCGAGCCGGCCGAGGGAGCCGACGGAGTGGAGTGACGGTCTCGCCTACACTCTAGTTGCTTTTGGGTGTTGGTCTTCATCGTCGATCTTCATGTGAGACGCTTCCGCTTGATTTCGTCTTTGTTATCACGATGGCATGCGTGCCACGCTCTTGTATCTAGGAGATTGAGATTTGAGTTTAATAATGTACTATTGGAGATTCTATTATCTTGCCTTGTTTTCATTCCATTTTTATGGTTTTTCTATGCTAACTTGTGATGGATGTACGTGCCACACTCCCGGGAGTGGCATAGAGGTACCAAGGGTTCGGGTTTCACTCGGGTGAAATTCGGGTCCTCACACTCGGCATCCAATAGTTTCTCGCACTTTGGCTCTTATAACAACGATTTCCTCCTCGGTCCAATCCCTCATGCGTTACATGATTGGGCGGGGTTTAGGATCCATCTCTAACATGTGTATTGCCACTGCCTTATCAATCCCTGGAATGTCCTTAGATGACCACACAAAGACATCTGCGTAGATTCTTAGGAAACGGAGGAGCTCCATTTCTCGTTTCTCCGATAATCCACGACCAATCCAAACAGATCCGATCAGGACGGTCCACACACAACACTACTTCCTTAGTACCCTCTCGTGGCTGCACCTTTAGGATGTACTTAGGTGTAGTTGGCATCTCAACCGGTGCTAGCTTATCTTCAAATTTTTTGATGACGATGCTGTCCAGGGGCCATGTCAACTTCCAGCGTTCTAGCCTCTGCTAGATCTCCATATACTCGTGATTACCTCTTCGGGTCCTGGCACCTTCATGCAGAGATAACCATGGTGAATTACTGCCAAGAAGTTGTTGATGACCCTTTGTCTCAAAAGGACATTATATGGGTACACCATGTTTACCGCATCGAACTTGGTATCCTCGGTTCGATCACCACTTGTCCATTAGAGCTGAAAAACAAGACCTTCGAAGTGATGCAACCCACGGCGTGAATAGGCTCTCCCCGAAACCTTGCAACGGGGCAGGGAAGGATGCAAATCTATGCGAGAAAATCTCATATTTTCAAGAGTGCTCCATAACAACACATCTGCAGAACTGCTACCATCAATAAGAACTTTAAGCACATCAAACCCGTGTATATTGACCCTCATAACAAATGCATCATCATGAGGGAAGTTCATTGTCCTGAAATCCGCCACTAAAAAGGCAATTGGAACATGCTTCCATCTGTGTAACACAACTAGAGGGCAACCAGACAACATGAGAGACTTGCCTTATGTATTCTCTATGCATTCTCTTAGAAGGAAAGTCCGTGATATTTCATCCAAGTAATCATAAGGATTGAACCCCTTGTACCGTGGCTACGGTCATAATGAGCAGAGCTCCATCGCTGCTAACCGATGTACCCCCTCTACATTGGTTGTGGCCCTTCCGAAGGTCTAGCAGCTCCTAACACCGAGGATGCCTGCTCTTGCTACAATGAACGCACCGGATGCGGTGGCTTAGGCGACCCATAAGGAGGCACATATGGTGTTGGCATATAAGGTGATGTGAATGGTATGGGCAGTGGCGAGTGGTAAGGCCTACGATGGTGCGGAAGGCATGTAATGGCTACTATGCATTACCGAACGAGGTCCTTTGGGATGCCCCCTCTATTTGGCTGCACACATGGCTTCGAATTCTTCACAATTGCTTATTGTGTGATTAACTCCTGGGACATGGAAGTAACAAAAGAAACCCCGAGATCTCCCTCTCAATGAACCCTTTCCACGGGCTCCTCCGGATCGTCCCGAAGACGGGTTCTCCGATGAGTATCCGGAAGTATGCAGCACCACGTCCTCTATGGTTATCAACCGGCGTTGCACGGTTGACCTCGGCAAGAAGGCTAATCCTTGCCCGTGAATGAAGCACACAAGCAAGAGCAAGAAAGAACACAACCAAATTTGCAGATGTATGATTAATCTCACGAGTTGGGGTCTCACAAACCGATGAATGGTGAAACTGTATAAGCAGAATAATCTAAGCAAAACCCAACCCTAACATGGGTGGCGGCTGCTGCTAATAAAGACTTGGGGATGTGCAAGAACCCCCTGGACACTCCCCTAATGGGCTCAAACGAGATACACGGCCCAAAGGCCAAAAAACGGTGACGCAGCACCAAAACAGATTCTGGACGACCCACTCTTTCGATGATTCCTGGTGACTTCGGACAAATTTTGACATGAGACTGGATCCACTAGAAATTTTATGAAATTATCTTTCCATCCATATGTAGAACATCCAAATCCGACATTGTATGCGATCCGTGCGTATATTTTAATTCAGATTGTTCCTGGACTCCGAAACAGACTCGAAGTCGACTTGATTTGGGCCTCCACAATGCCTTGTACCCTCTTGCTGGACCTCCACGCCTCCAAGCCCTCTTCCATTCATATTATGGACCTCTCCTTCACTCCTAATCATAATAAAATCATTAGGTAGCAAACTATTCTCGGAATTATCAAAGGAAAGACATAGGAACAAGCCCTCTTCCATTCATATTATGGTCCTCTCCTTCATTCCTAATCATAATAAAATCATTAGGTAGCAAACTATTGTCGGAATTATCAAAGGAAAGACTTAGGAACGAGCTCACCTCTAAATTCAATTGTCGGGCGCGAGCTCTAGTGATTGGTCCCCGAATGTTCAGCGGAGGAGTGTCATTTGTATCCAAAGGAGTGATGTCCTCATCATCCTCCCCCTCTTGAATCGGAGTTATCCTCGACTCAAGCTCATGCTCCTCACCCAAATAAGGCCGAGACAACTCAAGTTTATATGCATTATCATTAATCTTCTCAATTATCTTAAAAGGACCAACAACTCTAGGCATTAACATAGACTTTCTCAAATCAGAAAACCAATCCTTTCTCAAGTGCAAACATACTAAATCACCCGGTTCTAATTTAACTTCCCTTTTACCCTTACTACCATCAATCCTATACTTTTCAATCATCTTTTCAATGTTGTGCTTAGTTGTTTCATGCATTTTTAAAATAAACTCAGCACATTCCTTAGCATCAAAGTGAACTCTCTCACTAGTAGGCAAAGGCAAAATATCAATAGGAGCACGGGGATTAAAACCATACACTCGCCTCAAAAGGACTTACCTTAGTGGTCGAATGTGTTGCACGATTATATGCAAACTCCACATGAGGCAAACATTCCTCCCACATCTTCATATTTGTCTTTAAAATAGCTCTCAACGTGGTGCCCAACGTGCGGTTCACTACCTCAATTTGGCCATTAGTTTGTGGGTGACATGTTGTAGAGAACAACAACTTCGTTCCCAACTTATTCCATAGGGTGCGCCAAAAATGACTCAGGAATTTGGCGTCACGATCTAAAACAATAGTAGAAGGCATACGATGCAAGCGAACAATCTCTTTGAAACAGAGGTCACAATATGAATAGCATCATCACTCTTATGACAAGGGATAAAGTGAGCCATCTTAGAAAATCTATCCACCACAACAAAAATACTATCCCTCCCCCTCTTAGTCCTAGGCAGTCCTAAAACAAAATCCATAGAAATATCCGCCCAAGGTATTGAAGGAACGGGAAGAGGCAATACAAACCATGTGGATTCAAGCGAGACTTCGCTTTTCGACAATTAGTGCAGCGCGCCGAAAGCGCTCATCATCTCTTCTCAACTGTGGCCAAAAGAAGTGTGTGGCCAACACATCCGCCGTCTTCTTTGCACCAAAATGTCCATCAATCCACCTCCATGCGCTTTCGTAACAACAAAAGACGAACGGAACCAACTAGAATGGAAAGGTGGTTAGCTCTAAACAAATATCCATCATTTATCATAAACTTGTTCCATGTACGACCCTCACTACAATGCAGCAAAACATCTTTAAAATCAGCATCAAGAGCATGTGGATTCAAGCCCAAAAATGTGACAATCAAGGTGTGACAACATGGTGTATCGTTTAGACAAAGCATCAGCAATCACATTATCCTTCCCTTTTTTATGCTTGATAATGTAAGGAAAAGACTCAATAAACTCAACCCACTTAGCATGTCTGCGGTTGAAATTACATTGAGAGCGAATATACTTAAGCGATTCATGATCAAAATGAATAACGAATTCCTTTGGCCATAAATAATGAGGCCACGTTTGCAAAGAACGTATAAAAGCATACAATTCCTTATCATACGTAGAATAATTCAAAATAGGGCCAGTTATCTTTTCACTAAAATAAGCAGCATGTTTGTCATTTTGCATCAAAACACCACCAATGCCAACACCACTAGCATCACACTCAAGTTCAAAATTCTTACCGAAATCTACAAGTTGCAGCAGCGGTGCATGTGTAAGCTTGTCCTTCAAAGAGGTAAAGGACTCTTCTTGTGCTGTGCCCCATTGAAACACAACACCCTTGTTTGTCAACTCATGCAACGGTGCGGCGATGGTGCTGAAATCTTTGACAAAGCGAGAATAGAAACCTGCAAGACAAAGAAAACTTCAAACCTGTGTGATGGTTTTAGGCCGCGGCCAGCTAGAAATAGCGTCAATTTTCTTGTCATCCACCTCTATATCCTGTGGAGTAACAACATAGCCAAGAAAGAAACTTGATCTGTGCAAAAGGTGCACTTCTCAAGGTTACCAAATTGCCGTATACTTGCCTTATGGGTATACGAGATGACAAAGGAATGGATAATTAGAGATACGGTGACGATTAATGAAGATAAGATCGGCGGAGAGGGCCCACGAGTAGTCCACGACTAGTATGGAATAACACAAGATTCCATATACCGAGTATGGAAATAAGGCGGGCGTTAAGACCGGCGCGTGATGACTTGAGCAACAAGTAAAGGAGAAAATTGTAGTCCGTTAGGACTCGAATCAATAAATCTTAGAGATAGAGCTTCCGAATATGTAATTCATGTAATTGACTAGGACTCCGTATGTAACCCTAGCTCCCCCGGATATATAAGGCGGAGCGAGGGACCCACCGAAAACTCTCTAACAACTCGTAATTAGCAATCTGCTAAAGGCAATACATAACATACGGGATGTAGAGTATTACTCTCGATTCGAGGGACCCGAACCTGTATAAAATCTCATGTTCCTGTGTGTTTCGTGTGTTGCACCATCGAATTCCACGCTCGTGAGGGACCGGGTAGTTCTAGTGCCGAGTTTAAGACTCGACATTTAGCGAGCCGGTAGGGGTCCCGGCAAGTTCCCAGCGAGTTAAATGGCTTCTTTGTTCGACGCCGACTTCACGCTCGGCTTCAAGATCCGCTTCGGATCCCTTGACTTCGAAGCTGATTCCGCCAAAAGCTACACTTGATGAACCCGATTCGCGATCCGGCGCGGCTTTTGAAGCGCGATCACCGGAGACGATCGAAACCATACGCATGGAATCCAGCGGGATCGACACGGCTTTAGCGCAAACCATCGGACCGCTCACGCTTCGGACCGATGCCAGTCCGTGATAATGGGCAGCTCCCTCGAGCTTGATAACGACTTCGAGGAAGGATCTCCAGCCTTCTTCCAAGTGTTTATGGCTGGCCCAATCCTTGAAGAACTCACCCCGAGGAAGGCTGCTGCTGAAGAAGCTAGGATGGCGAGAGAAGAAGCAAACCGTCGCCAACGTGAGACGGACAAAACAGATGTAGAATCCACCTCCACGAGCTTCGACCGCGAACTCTCATGCAAACATCGTTGGTACCAGTCAAGATGGAGAGGTCTGTTCTCGCCACGGCCCGCCGCTCATCGGACCGCTACCGGATCAATCTAGGGACACGGTAGAACGATCGTCGAGCTATAATAACCGACGTGGATGTCGTGGTGATAGAAATGATTGCTCTTCCGATAGGCCGTTGGATATGGGCTCCATGGAGGTTGAATTAAACGACGCTCGGGTTTTCACGTCACCAGTCCACAACATTGTGGGGGTGAAAAGATTCTAGAGACTATTCCGAGAGGAGGTGTTTAATTCGACACCGGGATTACAACGTGCTTTGAGCCTGGTGGATGCGGCCGCTTTGCAAACCAACCAGCTTGTCCAGGACGGAGCTGAATCTTCCGATCGTTCGCATTCGCATTCGGAGCGGTATGCGAGGGCCTGGTCGGAAGGAGCCTCTTCCGGAGGAAGAATTGGACGTCGACACACCACGATCGCGAACGAGCATGAGCGTGCTCCCGATTAGGATTTACGCGTGCGGATCAATGGAAATCGTGACGCTCGTAATGTGCTTATTCCTCATCACGCAGAGAGAGTCGAAGAACGTCGGAGACAAGAAGAAGACGAGCGACGTCGGACCGGTCATTGTAACAACTCTCGAGAAAATAATGCATTTCATGTCATCATGAGCATGTCATCCCATTGTTGCATTTTTTGAAGATATCAAATTTTGTGTTAATAATAAACACATAAAATAACAAAATAGATAAAGAAGAAAGGAAGTGTTTAAAAAGAAATAAAATAAGCAGAAAATTTATGGTTAGTATTTTCCTTGGCTCAAATATCATAAATAAAGATTTATGAAAATCTCCTGAAATTATTTTGCCTTGTAAAAATATTTACAAGAAATAAACAAAGCTTCTTTTATTAATTTAACTATGAATTTTTAATCCAAAAATGATTTGGAGTTTTACCCTGGACTCAATAGGAAAAATGCCTAAAATGTTTTCATTTAAACCCTCGAAAAATTCAGGAATTTTCGGACCACCGGAAGGTTGCTTTTTAATTTCCCAAAAGCCCGGGGTGTTTTTGTAAAAAGACCGAGGCGGCCCCGGCGCCGGCCTCTCTTCTCTCTTCTCCCTCTCACCGCGCCTCGGCGCAGCCCGCGGCCGCACCGCCTCTCCGGTCGGGCACCATGCCTCCGGGCCACGCAGCGGCTTGGAGCCACGCAGCTGCCGGCCTAGCCGCCTTCCATTACTCGCCTCTCCGGGAGATAAGAAGCCCCCGGCCGAGTTTCCTTTTCTCTTTCTCTCTTCCGCCATTGCCGCTCGTCTCCGGAGCTCGCCGTCCGGTTGCCTCGGTCACTCCCCGTCCACCCCACCGCTGCCGGAAGCTCCGCCGGGACCTTGCAAAGCTCCACGACCCAAGCAATCACCTTGAGCACCTTCACTCCGTCGAGGCGAGGCCGTTTTCCCTCATCGGGCCCCCACCGTCGTTCTCCCACCGTTTCTTCAAATTGAACTGCGACGGTGAGTGATTGGTCTTCTTTTCTCTTCCTTGAGGTGCGCAAGAGGCTCCTCTACCCTTCCGAGCACTTACCGTAGCATGTTTCATGCGAGTGCCAAGGAATCGCCCATCTTCCCGGAGCTCCGTTCACCGTCGTCCGCACTCTCACGGTGAGCTACCCTTCCCGGCTATGCTTATGCTGCTAGAGCACACGGACGAGCTTGCGCATGCTCCGTAGAAGCTCCGAACGTGTTTTCCCCAAGTTTTGTTCGGTGGAGAGAGCTGGCGCCATGGCCGGAGCTTCCGCCATGGTCGCCTCTCGCCGCCGGTGCCTCTCCGGTGGAGCTCATGTGCGCGCGTCCCCACCAGCGGGTTTGCTCGATCGTGTAGAGTAGGAAGGTGTCGTCGCGGCGAGGTTTGGCTCGGAGCCGGCCAACTCGAGGCCGCCGCCGCCGCCACGGTGGTGCCACACCGCGGGCCACACGCGGGTGGGATCACGTGTGGCCACGTGCGGATCGCGTGCGGCCAACCCCGTGGCCTCGCGTGTGGCACGAAAGGTTTTCGAATTTCAAAAATTAGTAGAAACTTCATTAAAAATCAGAAAAATGTCAAACCAAGTTTGTTAGACTCAGAAAAATGAGATCTATTTATTTGTGAAATAAAATATTTATTTTGAGTAAATTTATTTTATAAATAGTGTTTAATCACTTTCTTTGATTAAAGAAAAGCTATTATTTTATGTTAATAAAATGTTTAATGAAGCAAAATAATTTAACTAGATGAAGGAGATACTGCAGACGAAATTAATTATGAAATTTATTTTCCAAAATTAAACTTAAACTGTATTATTTTATGTGATCACAATCTATTAGCCTTTTATCACATAAAGTAATAACTTATTTATTGCTTAATAAACCAGAATAATTTATTAATTATTAAACCTAAGTAATTAAGGAACATAACTAATTAATAAATAATGACCTTGAGTAAGCATTCATTAATCAGCATAATTAATTGTTAATTATTGCTTAATGAACATGCTTATCCCTAATTTATTAATTAACTAAAGTGAGTAAGCTTTGATCTTTAATTATTAATTACTGAAGTTAATTAATGAACTTTGCATAATTTTATCATGAGCATTCATGCATACATGATTGTGATTCGCAACGCATTGCTCGGTCGACTAGGTTCGAAGTGATCGAGGTTCCACCCGAGGTCGAGTCAGAGCCGGGAATCTCGAAGTCGACCCGACCGCCGAGGAAACTAACTCCGAACGAGTATCAAGGCAAGCCCCGGTGCATCCTACCAATGTTTTTAAATATTTTACTTTATCACATAGTACAGTTATGTTTGTGCATTAGGTGTTAGGGAATGGTTGACACCCTAGTTGCATTATGCTAGGTTCCCGTTTGTTTATTCTATACTTGGTACGGGTAGCTCAATAGAGGCTAAGCTTAATTCATAGTGGCAACGGTAGATGGTTAGGGAATCTTAAAGCATGGAGGCTTTAAGGGTTGTTTGATTACACTAAGATGATGAGAGTGTTAATGAAGTTGAGACCGGACGGGCCTCGTAGGAGAAAGGGCAAGACGGAGATGAGGTCTTGCAAGGTGGTAGCCCCGTCCGAGTCGGTCAAGGACCGTACCGTTGTCGGCTTAGTTGAACAAGTTTGAACGTACCGCACTATATGCTGGTATCATGGGCCCAGACAAGCTGATGTACCCTATCGCCCCGGAGATGTAGCGTAGCCGGCTCTCTTTACCGGCTGTTAGTGAGAGGATAGTCTCACGGGAGGGAGATGGGTCGACCACGAGGGAAGTCGTGGCTTCGCCATACTCCCGGGGAGTTGGAAATGGCTAGTCTGCTGTCAGGTGCTAGCGGGAAAGGTTATCGTATACGATCGGTGTGATGCGTATACGTCGTGTAGTCGGGTTTTGCCAACTGGTATAAAATCGATTCGAATCGCTGTCCGTCGCAGATAATGAGTACCGCTTGTTTAGCTCGCCACATCGTAGTAAATTATATGGAAGATGAAGATGAGAGATGAAAGGATTAAGATCTATTTGATCTTGTTTTACAAACTTGATTGCAATAGTGGTAGGTTGCAGACATCAAGGCTAATGAACATAACGTGAGCTAAAATACTGAAAGCAAGGACTCACCCTTTAATGCTGTTTTCGCAAAGGAGTAAACCCCACAGCCAGAAAGCCTTTGCATACTAGGCGTCGGCCTTAGCGTGCCATGTTGAAGGGTCGGTCTTTGCTGAGTATTAGAATACTCGGGGTTTGTTCGTTACCTTTCGGGGAACGAGTCGTACTACCACGACTTGTATGGCAGCTTCCCGAGGAGGAGCAATGTCCGGAGGGAGGTTCCCTTCGGTGGGAACGTATCCCCACGCCATGCAGAGAGAGGACCGTGATGTACGAAGGGCTCGGTGCATCACGTGGATCGTTTAAAGTCTTTTGAGTTGTATAATAGAACAAGCTTCCGTTGAATACTCGTAGGATGTTAAATTTCAATAATGTTATATTTCCGCTGCACGAATGTTTGTATTTTGAAAACCTGGTTGTATTATACCATGATGTATATATTCTGGCTTGTATGAGGTGATGTTTCTGTTGTAACTTGCTTTATCGAGTGTCCCTCTGTACCGATTCCTAGGTGTCCCGGAGGGGATGTCACAGACTGGTATCGGAGCGGTTCGGAGGCAACAGACACATCATTACAAGCCTAATTTCAAAACTTAACACGCTCATACGATAGACAACGAGAGAGTACGGAGCCTTATAAGGATGTAGAATAGTTAGATTTTTACTAAGCTGTTCGACGTTTGGGTTTTGGGATGTGCTAACTATTCGTTGTAGTTTTCTATACTGTGGTACGTATAGTTAGTTTACGAGCATGCATCATGTCATATTATGCACTAAATAAATATTAGGGTATATACTTAGCTAGTTTCGTAGTAATGTATAGGTTGTTCCGTTCGTTTTCTTCGTGGGAAGAAGTGTTTAACTCGTTTAAACATGTTCCCCGCAAATGCCGGTGACTCGCGGTAGGAAGCGCGCCCGGGAGGAGGAGGACACACGGGCTGCCCACGTTGCTGAGCCGGAGCAGCGGATCCACAGCCTGGAGTTGAGGACGTAGAGCCGGGACCGACGGTTGGGTGCTTGGAAGCACCGCCGTCGAGTGGACTGCCAGGAGGTTCGGAGGTCCCACTCCGGGATCGCCGAGCTTGAGGAGCAGCTAGTGGAGGTGACACAGGACCGTGACGAGTTCCACGACCGGAGTTGAGGACGCAGAGCCGGGACGCACAGCTGACCACCGTCACCGAGGAGCGAGACGCCGTTATTGAGGCCGACGAGGTGCACGCGACCGAGTGGGCTGCGATGACAGCGCAGCGGAACCACGTGGTGGAGAACCCGATCGAGAGAGAGCTTGAGCTGGGTCAGGCTGGAGGGAGCCGTACAACGGACCGGCCCGGGCACACCACGCACCGGTTGAGCAGTTCGAGCAGTTGTAGCAGCAGCGAGCAGGGTCCACCGGACGACGCCGAGGAGGTCTCCGGGATGGACTACGAGCCACCACCCGCCTCACCAGCCGAGGACGTCGAGTCGGACGCCGATAGCCACGCGCCGCCAGCCTAGTTGTGTTGGGTTTTCACCGATGTAGGAGAATAGCCACATTTTGCCGACGTAGGTCCGATGTAGATAGGGTAATAGCAGATGTTGGTCGGTTGGGAGTGTATGGAAAAGTTGGGTTGAGTTGTACCAACAATAACTAATGGAAAGGAAGTGGTAGTAATATATATATATATATGCAGTTGCTAGAATAAAAAAAGATTTGCAGAAATATTAGGACTAGTTTCTATATGTATACGATACTCTTACTTCTCCACGAGAGATGGACAGACACGAGTACTTGGTGTGAGTGAAGTAAGAGGAGAAAGAGAGGATGTTCGTGTAGTCGAGTCGGAGAGACAGCTGCAGGAAAAGGAGGAGTTGTTAGCACTTAGGGAGGCACGGTTGCTAAACAAGGAGCAGCAGATTCAATTTAAGGATCAGCAAGCGGCAAACGCACATGCCCTAATCACTCGGTTAGAGCAAGATCTACTGCAAGCACACAACGCAATACTCGAATGAAGCAATAGGGCAGCAACCTCCGGAGGATGAACCGATGAGTGCAGGAAAATCCTATGGAGGATGAATCGAAGAAGAAGAGGAGGATCCTGAAGAGATAATGGACGTGGATTCAGTCATAGACTTCACGGAGATTCCACGACTAGAGGATGCGAGAATCCGAGATAGACGGTTCCATAAGCCGGGAGGTGACATCCGGGCATCGCGAAGAATAGTAGAGTGCTAGCTAGTAGCAAGTGAGAAAACTAGTATGTAAAATAGGCGTTAGTTAAATAACGAGCGTGATGTAACCACGCATGAGTGTATCTTAGGAACCGTTGTAACGTGGATGTATGAGCATGTGTTGATGGATTTGGTGGTTGTTTTAATAAAGATGGATTGTTGCCTAAGATTCAATTGGAAATTCTCATCTATGTATTCCTGTTTCTTCCATTATTATGTTGGAATGAAGATGTCTAACGTAAACTTTTCTTGGACAGAATGGTTGGAACAAGGAGACGCGATGAGCCCGAGAGTTCTCAACGCGGGCGGAAACACCACCACCACCCCCGACTTTGGCACGAGGCCATCGCCGCTGTACTTGGATTCTCGCGCGGAGCAGCGAGAATTATTGGAGCAATTGGTCCGCAACACTCGCTCCACGAGAACGTCACCGGGGCCGCAATGCACCGGAAGAAAGGGTGACCTTCTCGGACTTCTTATCGGTTCGCCCCGGTTTTCTCGGATGCGGGCGAGCCTTTGGAAGCCGATAAGCGGCTTCGTACCATCGAGTCGAAGCTGGAGTTGTTCCCATGCACGGATCATCGGAAGACCCTCTTCGCTTCCCAGCAATTGCAAGGATTTGCTGGAGCCCGGTGGGCAAATTACAAAGCAATGTTTCCTCCAGGACATCAAGTTTCATGGGCGAGTTCACCAAAGCCTTCGAGAGAGCACCATATCCTAGAAGGCTTAATGAATCGAAGAGGAAGGAGTTCCTATCGGCTGAAGCAAGGGAATATGAATGTGCATACCTACTCCAAGGTATTTAACCGCCTTGCTCGATACGCTCCTGAACATGTGGACACGGATGCCAAGAAGAAGAATCTGTTCAAGGAGGGAATGAGTACCAAGCTGCGGTTTCGCTTGGTGTTGAACAAGACCGACGAGCTTCACCGACTTTGTGAGTGACGCTATCGCTCCGGAAGATTCTATCCGTCTTCATCGGATGGAGAAGAACAAGAAGAGGCCAGCTATTGGACAAGGAAGTGGCGGACCATCAAAGTATAGGCTGGTCTACACCGCACCGTCGGGTCGGTGTTATCAGCATACACCCTCTCGTCCCAATTACTACCGGCGAGTCTCAACCACCCCAGCAATCTCAGCAACAGCGGTCGAATCGATATCGTCCGCCCTACCGAGCAACAGAACACTCGGAATCCCGGACCGGTGAGTCAAGCACCGCAGATAGAATGGACCGCCATGTTTCAATTGTGGCCGTCCGGGACATTATTACCGCAGTTGTCCATATCCTCAAACGGCACCATATGCACCTAGACCTCAAGGACAGCCGCAGAACCAACCGAGGGCACCGAGTCAAGAATACACCGACAAAGACAGGCCGTGCCAACTTTACTACGGGCGAGGAGCTACCCGAAGGAGGACAAATCTTAGCGGGTATGTTTTCTATCACCGATCATCCTGCTATGGTTTTATTTGATTGGGGAGCTACGCATAATTTCATCGGCAAGTCATATGTTGCTAAGCATCGCATCATGCCATCCAAGTTGCTATGTGCACATATCATTTCAACACCGGGGGTAAAATCCTTACTAATGAAGAAGCTGCCAATATGCCATTAAGATTGGGTAGCAAGATTTATTCCACTTCATTAATCATACTTGGATGGGCAAGGGTTAGATGCAATTATTGGCATGCAATGGATGAATTTCCATAAGGCAATATTGGATATAGCATCTCGAGCCGTCTATCCGAACTCCCCTGTTCATGGTCGAGATTGCTTACTCTTAACTTTTCCTCAAGCTATGCTGCCAATGGTCAATAAGGCTATAGGTAAGAGTCCGGAGGATATACCCATAGTTTGTGAGTATCCGGATGTCTTCCCGGACGACTTGCCGGGACTACCGCCGGACCGAGCGGTAGAGTTTAAGATAGAGTTACAGCACTGGAATAGCACCAATATCAAGAAGGCCGTATCGGATGCCGCCGAATGAGCTGGCAGAATTGAAAGTGCAATTAAAGGAATTATTGGACAAGGGGTATATACGTCGAAGTTCATCACCATGGGGATGCCCGACCTTGTTCGTAAAGAAGAAAGACAAGACATTGAGGCTATGTGTGGATTATAGACCTCTAAATTCGGTCACCATCAAGAACAAGTGTCCTCTCCCGATGATTGATATCTTGTTTGATCAGCTGATGGGAGCTAAAGTCTTCTCCAAGATAGATCTTCGCTCGGGATATCACCAGATTAAGATAAGAGTCGAAGATATACCGAAGACTGCATTCTCCACAAGATATGGACTCTATGAGTACCTGGTCATGTCTTTTGGATTGACCAATGCACCAGCCCATTTCATGTATCTCATGAATTCCGTATTCATGCCCGAGCTAGACAAGTTTGTCGTGGTATTCATTGACGACATCTTGATTTATTCCAAGTCGGAAGAGGAACATGTCAACCACTTAAGAGTTGTGCTGCAACGACTAAGGGATCATCGACTCTATGCTAAGTTTAGCGAGTGTGAGTTTTGGCTAAAGGAAGTGTCGTTCCTAGGTCATGTGAGATCAGCCAAAGGAGTGGCCGTTGACCCAGTCAAAGTTCAAGAAGTGTTGGATTGGAAATCACCGAAGTCTGTCTCACAAATTAGAAGTTTCTTGGGATTAGCTGGTTACTACGGAAGGTTTATTCCAAACTTCTCAAAGATCGCCAAGCCAATGACTAAGCTATTGGAAAAGGATAAGAAGTATGTATGGAGCAAAGAATGTGAAGAAGCTTTTCAAACATTAAAGAAGTTACTCACAACAGCTCCCCTACTTGCTCGACCAGATCCGACGAAGCCCTTTGATGTGTATTGTGATGCATCGGGCACGGGACTCGGATGTGTCCTCATGCAGGAAGGTCGTGTAATCGCCTATGCATCTCGACAACTAAGGCGTCATGAGGAACACTATCCTACGCATGATCCGGAATTAGCAGCAGTGGTTCTCGCATTGAAAGGTTGGAGGCACTATCTCTTGGGAAATTTAGTACATCTATACACGGACCACAAGAGTCTTAGATACATCTTCACTCAAGCAGATCTGAATATGCGTCAACGAAGATGGTGAGAACCGATCAAGGATTATGAGCTGGAAATTCACTACCACCCGGGTAAGGCAAACGTGGTAGCCGATGCATTAAGTCGCAAGGCCCATTGCAATAACCTCGACGGCTCAACTTGTGATTCAAGCACCTCCATCCGAAGGTGAGGAGCCAAATCTTAGGATCATTCCGTATGGAACCTTGACTAATTTGGTTCGATTCCTACCATTCGTGAAGAAGTGGTAGCAGCGCAACGGAAAAGTGTTGGTATAGGACATATAAGGAGACGACTCGTAAAGGGTGAAGTTAAATGCTTCGGAGAGGACGAGGCAGGAGTCATTTGGTTCAAGAATCGATTGGTAGTACCAAAAGATCTACCACTTCACAAGAAGATAATGGATGAAGCTCATATGTCCAAATACTCTATTCACCCCGGAACCAACAAGATGTATCAAGATCTCGAAGCAAAGATTTTGGTGGACACGCATGAAGCGGGAAATCGCCAAGTATGTCAATGAATGTGATGTCCGTCGGCGGGTCAAAGCCGAGCACTTGAAGCAAGCAGGACCCTTACAACCTCCGAGTATTCCTGAATGGAAGTGGGAAGACGTCCGCATGGATTTCATCGTTGGGTTACCACTAAGCCCACGGAAGCATGACTCTATTTGGGTTATTGTGGACAAGTTGACGAAGTCTGCTCACTTCATACCGGTACATACTCGGTACACTCGCCGAAAAGTATGCAGAGCTATACATCGCCCGAATTCTCTGTTTACATGGAGTGCCAAAGACCATTATATCGGATAGAAGAACGTAGTTTGTTTCCAGATTTTGGGAACAACTACATGAATCTTTGGGAACGAAATTGATACGAAGCTCAGCGTATCATCCTCAAACAGATGGACAAACAAAAAGGATAAATCAATATCTCGAGGATATGCTTCGAGCATGTGTTTTGACATACGGTAAGGATTGGGAGAAATGTTTACCGCTGGCGAGTTCTCATACAACAACAGCTATCAAGAGAGTGCCGGAATGTCACCGTTCCAAGCTCTATATGGGCGTAGTTGCCGTACACCCTTAAATTGGTCCGAGAGTGGCGAAAGAGTAATCTTCGGACCAGATCTAGTAAGAGATGCGAGAGGAACAAGTGCGTCTCATTCAGCGAGAACCTTAAAAGGGCTAAATCTCGACGGATCAGCTATACCGACAAAAGACGTCGAGAGTTAGTATTTCAGGTTGGAGATCAAGTCTATCTGCGAGTATCTCCTACCAAAGGTGTTCAAAGGTTTGGAATCAAGGGCAAGTTAGCACCACGATACATTGGACCTTTTCCAATCCCGGAAAGATGTGGAGCCGTGGCGTATCGTGCTGGAATTGCCATCACACTTGGCAGGTATCCATAACATATTTCATGTATCTCGAACCGAAGAAATGTTTAAAACCACCGATGGATATACCGACAGTCGAGGTGGAACGATTCATGACAGACTTGACATATGACGAATGACCGGTTAAAGTTCTCGACACCAAGGATAGAGTGACTCGCCATCGGACCATCAAGTTCTACAAGATCCAATGGAGTAATCACTCGGAAGCTGAAGCTACTTGGGAACAAAAAGAGTTTCTTCGATCAAACTACCCCGAGTTCTTTAGCACTATCGCCTAGTCGTTTCGATCGTGATTCTCGGAACGAGATTCCTGTAAGGGGGAGGGCTGTAACAACTCTCGAGAAAATAATGCATTTCATGTCATCATGAGCATGTCATCCCATTGTTGCATTTTTGAAGATATCAAATTTTGTGTTAATAATAAACACATAAAATAACAAAATAGATAAAGAAGAAAGGAAGTGTTTAAAAAGAAATAAAATAAGCAGAAAATTCATGTTTAGTATTTTCCTTGGCTCAAATATCATAAATAAAGATTTATGAAAATCTCCTGAAATTATTTTGCCTTGTAAAAATATTTACAAGAAATAAACAAAGCTTCTTTTATTAATCTAACTATGAATTTTTAATCCAAAACTGATTTGGAGTTTTACCCTGGACTCAATAGGAAAAATGCCTAAAATGTTATCATTTAAACCCCTGAAAAATTCGGGAATTTTTGGAACACCGGAAGGTTGCTTTTTAATTTCCCAAAAGCCCGGGGTGTTTTTGCAAAAGACCGAGACCGGCCCCGGCGCCGGCCTCTCTTCTCTCTTCTCCCTCTCACCGCGCCTCACCGCCGCCCGCGGCCGCACCGCCCTCCGGCCGGGCGCCACGCCTCCGGGCCACGTAGCAGCCTGGAGCCACGCAGCTGCCGGCCTAGCCGCCTTCCATTACCGCCTCTCCGGGAGATAAGAACCCCCCGCCGAGTTTCCTTTTCTCTTTCTCTCTTCCGCCATTGTCGCTCGTCTCCGGAGCTCACCGTCCGGTCGCCTCGGTCACTCCCCGTCCACCCCACCGCTGCCGAAGCTCCGCCGGGACCTTGCGAAGCTCCACGACCCGAGCAATCACCTTGAGCACCTTCACTCCGTCGAGGCGAGGCCGTTTTCCCTCATCGGGCCCCCACCGTCGTTCTCCCGCCGTTTCTTCAAATTGAACTGCGACGGTGAGTGATTGGTCTTCTTTTCTCTTCCTTGAGGTGCGCAAGAGGCTCCTCTACCCTTCCGAGCACTTACCGTAGCATGTTTCATGCGAGTGCCAAGGAATCACCCATCTTCCCGGAGCTCCGTTCACCGTCGTCCGCACTCTCACGGTGAGCTACCATTCCCGGCTATGCTCATGCTTGCTAGAGCACTCGGACGAGCTTGCGCATGCTCTGTAGAAGCTCCCAACGTGTTTTCCCCAAGTTTTGTTCGGTGGAGAGAGCTCGCGCCATGGCCGGAGCTTCCGCCATGGTCGCCTCTCGCCGCCGGTGCCTCTCCGGTGGAACTCATGTGCGCGCGTCCCCACCAGCGGGTTCGCTCGATCGTGTAGAGTAGGAAGGTGTCGTCGCGGCGAGGTTTGGCTCGGAGCCGGCCAACTCCGGCCGCCGCGCCGCTGCTGGCCCGCCGCCATGGTGGTGCCACACCGCGGGCCACACGCGGGTGGGATCGCGTGTGGCCACGTGTGGATTGCGTGCGGCCAACCCCGTGGCCTCGCGTGTGGCACAGAAAGGTTTCGAATTTCAAAAATTCGTAGAAACTTCATTAAAAATCAGAAAAATGTCAAACCAAGTTTGTTAGACTCAGAAAAATGAGATCTATTTATTTGTGAAATAAAATATTTATTTTGAGTAAATTTATTTTATAAATAGTGTTTAATCACTTTCTTTGATTAAAGAAAAGCTATTATTTTATGTTAATAAAATGTTTAATGAAGCAAAATAATTTAACTAGATGAAGGAGATACTTGCAGACGAAATTAATTATGAAATTTATTTTCCAAAATTAAACTTAAACTGTATTATTTTATGTGATCACAATCTATTAGCCTTTTATCACATAAAGTAATAACTTATTTATCGCTTAATAAACCAGAATAATTTATTAATTATTAAACCTAAGTAATTAAGGAACATAACTAATTAATAAATAATGACCTTGAGTAAGCATTCATTAATCAGCATAATTAATTGTTAATTATTGCTTAATGAACATGCTTATCCCTAATTTATTAATTAACTAAAGTGAGTAAGCTTTGATCTTTAATTATTAATTACTGAAGTTAATTAATGAACTTTGCATAATTTTATCATGAGCATTCAGGCATACATGATTGTGATTCGCAACGCATTGCTGGTCGACTAGGTTCGAAGTGATCGAGGTTCCACCCGAGGTCGAGTCGGAGCCGGAATCTCGAAGTCGACCTAGGCTGCCGAGGAAGCTAACTCCGAACAGTATCAAGGCAAGCCCCAGTGCATCCTACCTATGTTTTTAAATATTTTACTTTATCACATAGTACGGTTATGTTTGTGCATTAGGTGTTAGGGAATGGTTGACACCCTAGTTGCATTATGGTAGGTTCCCGTTTGTTTATTCTATACTTGGTACAGGTAGCTCAATAGAGGCTAAGCTTAATTCATAGTGGCAACGGTAGATGGTTAGGGAATCTTAAAGCATGGAGGCTTTAAGGGTTGTTTGATTACACTAAGATGATGAGAGTGTTAATGAAGTTGAGACCGGACGGGCCCCGTAGGAGAAAGGGCAAGACGGAGATGAGGTCTTGCAAGGTGGTAGCCCCGTCCGAGTCGGTCAAGGACCGTACCATTGTCGGCTTAGTTGAACAAGTTTGAACGTACCGCACTACATGTCTGGTATCATGGGCCCAGCAAGCTGATGTACCCTATCGTCCCGAGAGATGTAGCGTAGCCGGCTCTCTTTTGCCGGCTGTTAGTGAGAGGATAGTCTCACGGGAGGGAGATGGGTCGACCACGAGGGAAGTCGTGGCTTCACCATACTCCCGGGGAGTTGGAAATGGCTAGTCTGCTGTCAGGTGCTAGCGGGAAAGGTTGTCGTATACGATCGGTGTGATGCGTATTCGTCGTGTAGTCGGGTTTTGCCAGCTGGTATAAAATCGATTCGAATCGCTGTCCCTCGTAGTAATGAGTACCGCTTGTTTAGCTCGTCACATCGTAGTAAATTATATGGAAGATGAAGATGAGAGATGAAAGGATTAAGATCTATTTGATCTTGTTTACAAACTTGATTGCAATAGTGGTAGGTTGCGGACATCAAGGCTAATGAACATAACGTGAGCTAAAATACTGAAAGTAAGGACTCACCCTTTAATGCTATTTTCGCAAAGGAGTAAACCCCACAGCCGTGAAAGCCTTTGCATACTAGGCGTCGGCCTTAGCGTGCCATGTTGACGGGTCGGTCTTGCTGAGTATTAGAATACTCGGGGTTTGTTTGTTACCTTTCAGGGAACGAGTCGTACTACCACGACTTGTATGGCAGCTTCCCGAGGAGGAGCAATGTCCGGAGGGAGGTTCCCTTCGGTGGGAACGTATCCCCACGCCATGAAGAGAGAGGACCGTGATGTACGAAGGGCTCGGTGCATCACGTTGATCGTTTAAAGTCTTTTGAGTTGTATAATAGAACAAGCTTCCGCTGAATACTCGTAGGATGTTAAATTTCAATAATGTTATATTTTCGCTGCACGAATGTTTGTATTTTGAAAACCTGGTTGTATTATACCATGATGTATATATTCGGCTTGTATGAGGTGATGTTTCTGTTGTAACTCGCTTCGTCGAGTGTCCCTCTGTACCGATTCCCGGGTGTCCCGGAGGGGATGTCACGATCATGTAGATGATCGTCCGCAGGATCCCGTTCCACCTCTCCCATGTGCAACCGTGTTGACTAGGCATGGGCCGGCTGCTTTAGCGTCGCCTCTAGTCCGCAACCCACCACGCAATGATCATCGAGGGCACGGCAATCGCTCTACTCATCGTGATGATCGACCAAGAAGAGATGATTGTCGTGACCACGGAGATCGACGGGGACGCGAGAATAGGAACAGAGACGGGGAGCCACGACAAGACAATAATGATCGTCGGGCGGCGCCTCCGCCTCCTCCTCCGCCCCCTCCGGTGCAAGGCAACAATGATCGCCAAGACGGTTCCGGAGCTAGAAACCAAGACGATCGTTACTATGACTACTACGATGATGACGGGGATCGCAACTACCGACATTACCCCGGTCGGCGTTCACCATCACCGGTTTGGAAGACGACGAGTATTCCGTAATCCCGTCGTTTATGTGGGATCTGCGCATTTGCATGTACCCCATAGGATTTAAGCCCGAGGCCATAGACAAATATGATGGTAAAGGCCCTCCTACCGAGTGGCTCCGTATGTACACTATTGCCATCCGAGCAGTAGGAGGAGATACTTTTGTGTTAGCAAACTATCTCCCCATGTGCATGGAGTAGGTTGGACACTTGTGGTTACAATCTCTTCCCGAGAAATGTATTTCTTCTTGGGTGATCTTATCAAAAAGTTCGTTGAGAATTTTTAGGTTGGCTTCCCTCCTTAGCAAATCCGCTTCCTTGGATTTCGGGCTAGCGGTCCGGGACCCGAGTTCAACCTGCCGTTCTTGAGTCCGGCACAGTTCTTCTTCAAGACGAGCAATGATTGTGCTCTTGGCTTTAGAATTTTTCGGAAGAACCTAGAGGATAGGCAAATTAAAGGGTCGATTGGAATATGATGAAGTTAGGAGAAGACCGGGTAAGAAACAGAGACATACCTGGCCGATTTGGAAAAATTCTTCGGGGCCTCCTCTTCTTGAAGAGAATCCCACCGGCGGTTGCCGTGAATTTCCGGGCTCCGCTCGCGCTATCGATTTCCACGTCACCTACTACCATTTTGGCGAGCTTTTGGAGCACCTGAAGCTTTTCTAGTAGTCCTAGCCCGGCGAGGAATTCTTCAATCCATATCGGTCCTAGTGGGAGTTCCGGTGCGGCCTGGAACTCCCGAGTGGCTTGGGGCGGGAAATCACTCATGAGGGATTTCCTTTGAGCTTGCTGCACTTTTGATTTCAGAAACTCCTGCGGTACTAGGTACCGAAGTAGTAGGAGTTGATGTTGTGCCACCGGTCGCGGCAGGGGTAGAAGGCTTGTTTCTTAACAAGCTAGCTATGCTGGCTTGAAGATTGGAAGGAATTCTACAAGAAAATTAGATGAGTTGGAAGACTGGAATGATGTAATAATGACTTTAAATTTGCATGAGTGTTGCGGCAAACTTACGAAGTGGCTTTTTGAAGCCAAAGGAGGTCTTGCTCTTTTTCGTTGGGGGACCTTGAGTCTCCCCTCTTGAACCCTCTGCACTTCTTTTCGCCGTTGGTTGGACTTTGATGTGTACGGGGAGTACCGATCTTCCAAAAGGTTCCGATAAACAGCGATTTGGCGGAGGCTTGACACAAATCGATCCGGCTTCCGAACAACACGTTCCGAACCCCGCAATCGCAGCACCACGTCTCCTCTGGTTATCAACCGTGAAAGCACGATTGACCTCGCCAAGAAGGCTAATCCTTGCCTGCGAATCGAAGAACACAAGCAAGAAAAAGATAGAAGCAACCAAATTGCAAATATATGATTAAACTCACGAGTTGGGGTCTCACAAACCGACAAAACGGCGAAACTGTTCTTGACAGAATAATCTAAGCAAAACCCAAACCCTAAGGAAGGGCGGCGGCTGCTTATGAGGTCCCTAGGGTCGTCCATCTCACCCTAGACGCAGCCCTAAGTGGGCTCAACAAAATACACGGCCCAAAGGCCAAAAGACGGTGGTGCAACACCGGGACAGTTTCTGCACGTCTTAGTATTTCGGCAATTCCCGGCGCCTCGGGATGAATTTTGATATGAGACGAGCGCCAATGGAAAGGTTATCAAATTATCTTTCCATCCATATAAAGAACGTCCCAAACGGACTTCGTATGTGACCAGGGCATCCGTTTTGGAGCAGGCTGTTTCTGGATTCCGAAACAGAATCGAAGTCGACTTTGTTTGGGCCTCCAACTTGACATGGACGTCCTTGCTGGCCCTCCACGCCTCTAACCTCCTCCTTAACCATATTATCATCATCTCCATGGTTCCTAACAATAATTAACTCATTAGGTAGTAATATATTCTCAAATATAAATAAAGAGATCATTAGGAACATGCTCACCCGTAAATTCAATTGTCGTGCTCTAATCTTTGTCCTTGAATTATGTATGTGTATTGGAGGAGTGTTGGTTATATCCGAGGGCGTGATGTCCTCATCATCCTCCCCTTCTTGATGAAAAGCCGTCCTCGGCGTCGTTGGTGCTTGAATGATTATTTTGAACGATATCATTTCCTTATTGTTCTCCTCTCCTTGAAAAGAATCTGTCCTCGGTTTGACCAAAGTTGTAGAAGATATCGTAGGTGAAAACCACCAATGCTCCCCTTCTTGGAAGATAGCCTGTTTCTTGAAAACAAAACTTGGTGCAGTTGACATGACGTGTTCAATGATAGTGGAGACTGTTAGTTGATTACTTTCTTGCACAACACAAGGTAGCTTTGGATGTGAGGTAATATAAACTCTATGTACCATATACACACCATTATGATCATATTTGCCTATAGCATGAAAATTGTTTCTTGTCAACAAAGGCAATTCAGATTCGGAAAATATTCTCCTCTCTATAGAATTTAAATCACAAAGAGAGTCAAATTCAATATAACCCAAAGTGTTTAGAGAAGACAGCAATCTTCGCTCATCATTTTCACAAGTAACGGGAATCAAATGCTTAATTTCAGCATAAGCATCTGAATCAAAAGAACAAGTATCAAGTACATGCATTTGTTGTGGCAAAGGTATAAGTGAAGCACTAGCACACAACACCTCTTTATCACAAGGAACAACAGGGAAATCAACTTGTGACAAAGGTAAATCAAGAGAAGGTTCCACTAGAAGTTGCTCTATATTAGCATGATTGGTGGAAACATTCAGCACATGGAGAAATCTCTCACCTTTACTAAGTATAGAGTGATGTTCATTACCTTTTCTATCAATTTCAGTAGATGATGTAAATGCATGAAGAAACGATGGGTTTGAAGGAACACATGAGGCCATCAGCACCTTGGTTTCTTTCACTTCATCTTTGTTTTGTATATGCTGCAAGATATTAGCTCCAACAAGTGGCATGGAAATATGTTGTTCTTCTATCAATTCAAATTTAGATGAAAGTGTTGGATCATATAAAACCCCCTATTCTTTTCTAAAAGGCTCATTCTTTCTCCTCTCAAATCTTTCTAGATCAGCTTCTAAAATTTCAGCAGCACTCATAGGTTTAAGAATTATTTTAGTGCCATTATGTTTAAAAGAGTATCTACTAGTAACAATATTGTGCAGAACATTGTTTCTATCAATCCAAAGTTTACCTAGCAACAAATGACATGCTTGCATAGACACTATATCAAAATCAGCATAATCCTTATAATTACCAATAAAAAAATTGATACGTGCAATTTTTGTTACCTTAATCTTCTCACAACAATTTACCCATCGAATATAGTATGGATGTGGGTGCGGTTGTGTGGTCAAACCAAGCTTCTCGACCAACTCAGCACTTGCAATGTTGCGGCTAGTTTCACCATCAATTACGACACGGCAACGTCGATTCATCACAACAAAGAAAGTTTGGAATAAATTATTGACTTGATTTTGCTCCATCTTCTCCATTTGAGAACTCAACACTCGTTGTGCTAGAATCCTCATATCATCACCTGTCATTGTTAGCAGCAAACAAGAAAAAACACGAAGTATATTTTCCTATCACTACTATGTATGAACAGTGAAAACTCTCAATATGCAAATGGAAGCATCTAACCAAGCTCTTACAAGGTTCTTACTATCAGCAAAGCAAAGGATACTTGGAGAGTGTGAGCCAATAATTGCGATGGTCAAAACCTGTGATTGTTCGGAAGGATATTTGTGGAGTTTGGATAGGCAAAATATAGTAGCAAGGAATTGCAAATTTTCAATTCAGAATTGCAAAACTGAATAATAGTCCCAGTCTAGTCTATATTACCAGTCTAAACTTATCTGGGACCTAGTTTAAGCAAGCAATATCACAACTCAACTCAAGGGACTCAAAAGGATGACACAATTCTCATAATTTTCTTTCTTTTCCTTTTTACTCTCGTTCTTCTCTCTCTTTTTTTTTTGGTGTGGCTTTTTCTTTTCTTTTCTTTTTTCACCTTTCGGCCTTTTACTTTCCTTTTTTTCTTTAGAACAGAACTGCAGCAAGAGCTAGCTACTCTATAACACAAATGAAGCATCTAAACATGAGCTCATAACGTGGAGGAAAAAAGAAAATATTTCCTCTCTTTTTTTTTTTTTTTTTTTTTTTTGCACCCAAAATTGGAACGGATGCTACTGTTCTCTCCGCAAACTATTGAGAACTCAAGGGCATACCCAAAACTAGACCGTGAACAAGTTCAAGCTGAAACACAACGACACAACAGGGACTAAAATTCAGAGACACAATCTGAAAATGAAAAATTGCGAGGCACAAAGGGGATATAGGACAGCAGATACACAACGGATAACTATTTTTGTAGGGCAATTTTCTGGAGTTTAGGACGAAACAAAATAACGAGGATAGGGGGAACCTGACGGTGCACCTGAAGCTCTGATTACAACTTGATGTGTACGGGGAGTCCCGATCTTCCGAAAGGTTCCGATAAACAGCGATTTGGAGGAGGCTTGACACAAATCGATCCGGCTTCCGAACAACACGTTCCGAACCCCGCAATCGCAGCACCACGTCTCCTCTGGTTATCAACCGTGCAAGCACGATTGATCTCGCCAAGAAGGCTAATCCTTGCCTACGAATCGAAGAACACAAGCAAGAACAAGATAGAAGCAACCAAATTGCAAATATATGATTAAACTCACGAGTTGGGGTCTCACAAACCGACAAAACGGCGAAACTGTTCTTGACAGAATAATCTAAGCAAAACCCAAACCCTAAGGAAGGGCGGCGGCAGCTTATGAGGTCCCTAGGGTCGTCCATCTCACCCTAGACGCAGCCCTAAGTGGGCTCAACAAAATACACGGCCCAAAGGCCAAAAGACGGTGGTGCAATACCGGGACAGTTTCTGGACGTCTTAGTATTTTGGCAATTCCCGGCGCCTCGGAATGAATTTTTATATGAGACCAGCGCCAATGGAAAGGTTATCAAATTATCTTTCCGTCCATATAAAGAACGTCCCAAACGGACTTCGTATGCGACCAGGGCATCCATTTTGGTGCAGGCTGTTTCTGGACTCCGAAACAGAATCGAAGTCGACTTTGTTTGGGCCTCCAACTTGACATGGACGTCCTTGCTGGCCCTCCACGCCTCTAACCTCCTCCTTAACCATATTATCATCATCTCCATGGTTCCTAACAATAATTAACTCATTAGGTAGTAATATATTCTCAAATATAAATAAAGAGATCATTAGGAACATGCTCACCCGTAAATTCAATTGTCGTGCTCTAATCTTTGTCCTTGAATTATGTATGTGTATTGGAGGAGTGTTGGTTATATCCGAGGGCGTGATGTCCTCATGAGACTTGCGGCGCAGGAATGGATTCTCCTGTGGCACTCCCTGAAGTACCGGTCTGAATGCCATACCAAGCCTTCTTGGGGATGCTGGAAAGAGAATCAGTTAATTGGGGAACCCCTTGGGATCCCCCGGTGATGGCCGCTTCGAGTGCAGCAAGAGCGGCTTGGCGGTCTCTTTCGACGGCTTCCAGCTCCTGGCGTCTTTTGTGCTTCCGTACGGGTATCTCCCGGTACAGAAGCAGGTATCGCAGTAGGCATGCCTATACTAAGCGCCGCCGTGCGCTTTCTTGTGCTGGGGGCTTGAACAACCTTCCCGGACTTGGAGATTTTTGGAGCTGGCCCACTCGGTGGAAGAGTGGACCGGTCCGACGTCCCTTGAATAAGAGTGGGGGGACAGACCAGTCTGGACAGCAGTAGGAGCGGTGTTGGCTTCATAATCTTCTCGCCAGGTATCATTGGGAGGAAGTGGGGGATGACTTGTATAGTTGTCCATTTTCTGCATTCAGTAAAAAATGTATGAGTAATGATGCAGTGATGATTAAAATACCGGTATTCAAGGAGAAAAAGAATACTTATGGAGTCTCCGGGATTTTATGTGCTGAATGCCAAACCCACCCTCCGCCCCCTGCTTCATCGTACCCGGCTGGAGCATCTTCTTCAAGCGTTTACCCAATCGCTCCGGACCGGGAAGAGATGTTCCATCGGTTGGACCGACGCTATTTTCATTGAAGGACCATCCTGGGTGTTCTTGTCTCTTACGTGGTTGGACTCCCGTACGATGAAACTCCGAGCACCGTTTCGGCTATGACGCCTTTGACTTCCTTCGGATATTAGATACTGGCCAAAAGGGTGAGCACTTCTTCATCTTCTTTAAGGTCTTATTTGATGTCTTTGGTGTTCCATGAGGAGAGTTCTTTAGGTACCTTAGCTCCGTAAGGAGGAAGAGCGGGTTGATGGTTATCACGGATAAACCACTCATTCTTCCAGCTGGCCAAGCTTTTGTTCGAGTAACAAGGGGAAGTATTCTTCAGCACTCCAACACTATATTCCTACTCCTCCCACTGCAGCGCGCTTGGTTGAAGTCGGGAGCGAGCGGATTTGGAATAGATACCGGAAAAGCTTGAAGTGAGGGCGGATTTCGAGAAAAGCCTCACAAAGATGGATGAAAAAAGCAATTTGGAGGATGGAATTAGGATTCAGGTTCACTAATTCCCATCCGTAAAAGAAGAGTAAACCTCCGAAAAAGAACAACAAGGGAGATCGAGGCCACGAAGGAAAAAAGATGTAAATACTAATTGTTGGGAGTCGTCTATCCCCCATGGAATTTGAGTAGGAGTAGGATCACTCCAGTTGCGAATGGGTTGCGAGGGGAGGTACCCGTTAAGAACCATCTCATTGAGAGATGCCTCGGTGATTTTGCTGTCACCCAACTTTTGAACGCCATAGGGAAGTTGACTGTGAGGAACGCCTGACGAGGAAGAAGGATTGGCGGCAGATTTCTTCTTGCCCATCTTGAAGAACAGAACAAGGAAATTGGAGATTAGTTTATACACGAAGGAAGAAGTGCGATCGCAATGTCCGAAGAACAAGGAGATGTGTGGGCGCATGTGGAGTTTCGAGAATGGGTTTGACCTAGGTCGACGCTTTGTTTCTTTTATAGGTACCCGAGCTGGGCTCGAGGATCGGAAAGTTATTGGGCCATTTTTTGTAGCCCAATAAAACTTGGCATCAATGATTATGTTCGTTAGAGATTTAATCATGCAGTTATGATACGGTCATACGGATTAAGTCGACGTGATTAGAATAATCACAAGGGCTTTTTGTAAATAAGAAAAACGGTCCGATATATGTGATTTTCAGATATCTGGATTAATATAGTGCCGAATTTAATTATTGGGCGGTATGGAAGAGTTAGATCGAAGATGATTTGGATCTTGCCCGACTCAATTTTAATAATGGCTGCCTTAGGCTATGGGTGTCAATCATCCGGTTGATTATAGGCATTGGAGACTCGAGTCGATGTGAGAAAATAGGGAAAAACTGATCCGATCAACCAGGATTTTGGTTCTTAGTTAAATTTAACTAAGCGGATTATGGATTTATACCGATTTAGGCGGTCTGTTATGTTAATTTGGTATGAATCTCCAAGAGATATGAAGCTATGACTGGTATGACTGGTCCGAGAATGTGTTTTTTGTAAATTGAAGGAATGTGATTTGATGATGTATAGTAAACGAGTCTCTCAAAAAAGACTCTTCAATTATTTGAAAGAAGTTCAAATGATTCAAGAGTCGGGGGCTATACTCAATTGGGTGCACTCGAACGGTGCACCGTGTTCAAAAGCGATCTGTAGGGCTTGCGGGGAGCAGAAAATAAGAGAGTAAATTGAAGAGATTGAATATTGAAATAACGAAGAATCATCCAAGTAGACTCTTGCAATATTTGAAAGGAGTTCGGATGATTCAAGAGTCGGGGGCTATACCCAATTGGGTGCACCTAATACTCATTTTTAAGAGCGGTCTATGATAATCGCAGGAAATATAAAAAAATTTGCATACCCAAATGGGTGGTATGGAAGAAAAAAATGCTAATTTTTTTGGCTTTTTTGAAGTCATCTAGAATAGAAAATAAGTATTACAGAAGATTGGATTTCTTTTAAATTTTACCATGGAATCGGACCAACATGCGGAAGACTAGTCGGTCTTATTCAAGGTCAAATAAAATATTACTCGAGGGCTGTTGTCGTATACTTGCCTTATGGGTATACCGATGATAAAGGAATGGATAATTAGAGATACGGTGACAAATCAATGAAGATAAGACTGGAGGAGAGGGCCCACGAGTGGACCCCGACCCGTATGGAATAACACAATTTCCATATACCGGTACGGAAATAAGGCGGGCGTTAAGACCGGCACGTGATGACTTGAGCAACAAGTAAAGGAGCAAATTGTAGTCTCGTTAGGACTCGAATCAATAAATCTTAGAGATAGAGCTTTTGAATATGTAATTCATGTAATCGACTAGGACTCGCATGTATCCTAGCTCCCCGGATATATAAGGTGGAGCAGGGACCCCCCCCCAAAACTCTATGACAACTTGCAATTAGCAATCTGCTAAAGGCAATACATAACATACAGGACGTAGGGTATTACTCTCGATTCGAGGGGCCTGGACCTGTCTAAAATCTCGTGTTCCTGTGTGTTTCATGTGTTGCACTATCGAATTCCACGCTCGTGATGGACCGGGTAGTACTAGTGCCGAGTTTAAGACTCTATAGAAATAAACGTGCATTTCTTAAAGCAGTAAAAACATCATGTAAATGATGCATATGTTCATCTAAAGACTTGCTGTAAATCAAGATATCATCAAAGTAAACCACTACAAATCGCCCAATAAAAGCCATCAAAACCTCATTCATTAAGCGCATGAAGGTACTAGGTGCATTAGTTAACCCAATAGGCATTACTAACCACTCATACAATCCGAATTTAGTTTTAAAAGCTGTTTCCCATTCATCTCCAAGTTTCATTCTAATTTGATGGTAACCACTACGCAAATCAATTTTAGTGAAAATTATAGAACCACATAACTCATTAAGCATGTCGTCTAGCCTAGGAATAGGATGACGATACCGAATAGTAATATTGTTAATGGCTCTAAAATCCACACACATGCGCCAACTACCATCTTTCTTAGGAACCAAAAGTATAGGAACAACACATGGACTAAGGCTTTCTCGTACATACTCGCGGTCCAAAAGGTCTTGCACTTGTCGCAGAATTTCCTTTGTCTCCTCGGGGTTGGTCCTATGAGCAGCATGGTTTGGCAAGGTAGCTCCCAGAATCAAATCAATTTGATGTTCTATTTCTCTCAAAGGTGGTAATCCGGGAGGAATCTCAGCTGGAAAAATATCCTCAAACTCTTGCAAAAGGTCGGTGATAGCAGAAGGCAAAGAGCTAGCAATATCATCAAGGGAATACAAGGCTTGTTTGCATATCAAAGCATAAAAAATACCATCATTAGAAATTTCAGCAAGGTCTGATTTTGTAGCAAGCATAACACGAACTTTCAAATTAATCCCATCTCCCATAGAATTAGGTGCAGACTTATCCTTTATAGGTGGGTAAACAGAATTAGCAACTTGCTGATTTTCAGATTTAGAATTATTCAAAGAAGCAGCTCGTTCTCTATCAGCTTGTACAATTTCAGTAGGGGTCAAAGACACTAAAGTAATTTTCTGTACTTTATGCGTAAAAGTGTATTTATTACTTCTATCATGGTGTGTAGCATCATTATCATGTTCCCAAGGACGATCCAATAAAAGTGAACAAGCTTGCATAGGAACCACATCTCAATCAGCATAATCCGAATAAACACCAATGGAAAAAGGAACACTACAAGTTTGTGTTACCTTAGCTTTTCCCGAGTGATTTAACCATTGAATGTGGTATGGATGAAGATGTGGTCTTGTGGCCAAACGAAGCTTCTCAACTAGATCTGAACTCACCAAGTTGTTGCAGCTTCCTCCATCAATGATCACACGTGCTTCGTATGCTATCCGGACGTCTGTTTTAATTCAGGCTGTTCCTGGACTCCAAAACAGACTCGAAGTCGACTTGGTTTGGGCCTCCATAATGCCTTGCGCCTCTTGCTGGACCTCCACGCCTCCAAGCCCTAGTCCATTCATATTATGGTCCTCTCCTTGATTCCTAATCATAATAAAATCATTAGGTAGCAACTATTCTCAAATTTATGAAAGGAAAAACTTAGGAACGAGCTCACCTCTAAATTCAATTGTCGGGCGCGAGCTCTAGTGATTGGTCCTTGAATGTTCAGCGGAGGAGTGTCATTGGTATCCAAAGGAGTGATGTCGTCATCATCCTCCCCCTCTTGAATCGGAGTCGTCCTCGACTCAAACTCCTGCTCCTCACCCAAATAAGGCTTTAAATCTGCAATGTTAAAAGTGGAACTAACCCCGAACTCGGGAGGCAACTCAAGTTTATATGCATTATCATTAATCTTCTCAATTATCTTGAAAGGACCAGCAGCTCTAGGCATTAACTTAGACTTTCTCAACTCAGGAAACCGATCCTTTCTCAAGTGCAACCATACTAAATCACCCGGTTCTAATTTAACTTCCCTTTTACCTTTACTACCAGCAATCCTATACTTTTCAGTCATCTTTTCAATGTTGTGCTTAGTTGTTTCATGCATTTTTAAAATAAACTCAGCACGTTCCTTAGCATCAAAGTGAACTCTCTCACTAGTAGGCAAAGGCAAAATATCAATAGGAGCACGGGGATTAAAACCATACACTACCTCAAAAGGACTTACCTTGGTGGTCGAATGTGTTGCACCATTGTATGCAAACTCCACATAAGGCAAACATTCCTCCCACATCTTCAGATTTGTCTTTAAAATAGCTCTCAACATGGTGCCCAATGTGCGGTTCACTACCTCGGTTTGGCCATCGGTTTGTGGGTGACATGTTGTAGAGAACAACAACTTTGTTCCCAACTTATTCCATAGAGTGCGCCAAAAATGACTCAAAAATTTGGCGTCACGATCTGAAACAATAGTAGAAGGCATACCATGCAAACGAACAATCTCTTTGAAAAATAGGTCAGCAATATGAATAGCATCATCACTCTTATGACAAGGTATAAAGTGAGCCATTTTAGAAAATTGTTGACGGTCCTTATGGTCCAATTTTACCGTCAACATGTTGCATCTTTTTGAATCAAACACCATCACCAAGAATAGACATAGGGATTATTTCTAACAAATTCCACTAGTCTTGGTGAAATTATGAATGCAGGTACAATTCATATGAAAACGAGGGGAAAACATGCACGAAACATGGACTTTGCAATCGACGGATTTTCCCCGGACTAAAGAATATAGTCCAAAAGCCCAAAACCACAAAACAGAGCCTTAACATCAAACCAAGCAAGTGGATTGGGCCAGTACACAGCCAGGGGAAGGTACCGGAGAAGAATCAAGCCCGGGGAGTCCGGGCCGGTTCGGCCGAACCACCCTAGTGGGTTCGGCCGAACCGACGAGTGGGCCCCCCGGCCCATCTTTCTCCGGCGGTTTGTCACCGACGTCCGGAGGTCGGTTCCACCTGCAATTAATGCCACCGACGTCCGGAACCGCCTCCAAGTTGCCGACCTTCCAAGGCTATAAATAAAGGGGTACACCCCCTCTCTCAACACACCACCAACATCAAGATACAAGACAAAACTCTCATCCTTAGGCCAAGGGCCTCTTGTATTTTAGTAGAATAGTAGAGAGGGCAAGGAAGAGGAAGGAGTGTTCCTCCCTTTTGCAAAGTGGAGTAGTATTTCCTTTTCTTTTACCTTGGCGTGTAAACACTCTTTTTGGTGATTTATACGTGGTGATCTACTTATCTATCGTGACATATCTTTGTGTTAGACGTAATTCTTGTTATACTTGTTTACGGGATCATCGCTTCGCACGAAGTACTCTAGCTTTCTAAACTCGGTTCTAGGCCGAGGCTAGAGTAGTGGTCAATAGCATAGACGTGGTGTCTAGGCTGGAGATCGCCTTTGTTTGCTTGTGTGCCCCACGGTTTGTAGAGGTAGGTGGCAGGAAGTGACAGCCCTGTCATCCAAAGGAACCCTCCACGTTCGGGTACATAGTAGAGCTTTCGTAGACCGGAGTGGCTTGGCGGACCAAGCCTAAGACGGTGCCCGAAGTAAACAAGTCTAGCTTGCGTTCGTCTACCTTTAAAGGATAAATAGATAAGAGTCACCCTCTCGACCCTATTTTGCTACGTTGTCTTGGTTGTCCTTGGGTAAACTAACCTTGTTGCAGAAATACTCTGTTCCCTCGCGGATATAAATACGATACCTTGGAATACTCCCGGGTGAAGTGCTACAACGGTATTCCGTGCGCTTGCGGATTTATTCGTGACGTAAGAAATACCAACAAGCATTTCCGGCGCCGTTGCCTGGGAACGGTTGTTATCTTTGTAACGAATCAGGTTTGCCCTCGTAATCTATCTTACTTACCGTTCTGTTTTTATTTTTTTCCTTACATTCAAAATTTCACAAAAACATATCATGGAGTCACACCCAACCATCCAATCTTTCTCCACTCCACGGGGTGAACTCTTAGAGCCACCATCATCATCACAACCTATTTCTTCACCCGGCTATGAGTTCTCCCCGATTACATTTCGATGATTAGAGGTTTATCCTTTTCGGGTTTTAAACATGAAAATCCTTATGAACACTTGCGAGAGTTTGAACATGTGTTCATGCCGATTGATCCATGGCATGACACAAGAAACATTGAAGTGGAAGTTGTTTCCCTTCTCTCTCAATGAGAAGGCGAAGCAATGGTACACTTACACCGCTAAGAGAGTGAACGGTGATTGAAAAAAATTGCGAGACAAATTTTGTCTAGCATTCTTCCCCGTATCTCGTATCACTTCTCTACGAGCGGAAATAATAGGCTTTCGACAAGAAGAAAAGGAAACCTTAAGTGCGTCATGGATTCGGTTCTGTTCTCTAACGGACTCCGGACCAGAATTATTGCTCCCGAACCCGTTTTATTACAACACTTTTATTCGGGATTGAGCAACGATACCGCACTTTATCTTGACACGGCCGCGGGTGGATCTTTTTCTCATAAGACCATAGCGGAAGCACACAAACTTTTGGATCGAATTGTGGAAAACACACCTTTTTCCGCTGACTTACTCGTAGAGCCGGAGTCGGAAGATGAGGAACTCGTTGTGCAAGAGACACAACACTTGGTGCCCATGATGGAGCACCTAGCACTCGAGTCCTCATCTAACACAAGAACAATGATAGAGGAAGATGAACCTCTTGATTTCCCATTTGAGTTCAAGGAAGAAATTTTTGAAGATTTTGGAAACACCTTGAACTACTCCTATCAAAAGAAACCAAGCACTCCCTGCACCAACCCCCGAACCTATTGAAAAATCTCTTCTCTTAAAAACTGTTCGGAAGTTGACAGCAATTATGAGCGATGAATGGTTGATGGAAAACGAACTTTCTTCGGAAGTTCTTCGACTTGATCATCCTAGATCAACCATTCGTGGCTCAATTCGGGGAGTAATGGTAGATGTTCTCTATAATCCTCTAGTAGGTGCCAACATCATGTCCGAATCTTTTGCTTCAACTTTATTTGGAAACGAGACATGGGCACCTTCCGACAAACTCCTTAAAGCCCCACCGGGGCAATTTTTTGAGAGTTTGGGGATCATTAGAGATGTTTGCATTAAGCGTAATGAAGCGGAGGTTTCCTTGGACTTTCACGTTTCGGAATCCTGGATTTCGATGTTTTGGTCGGTCATCCCATAGAAAAGCTTTTCTTAGGGATATCACCTTCAGGAACCTTAGACTTCACCCTCGGCAAGAAAACTTTTTCTCTTCCTATCATTCATGCACAAAACTCTTTTGCCGAGAAGCCGCTTGTGGAAGAAGAATGCATGGAGGAGGTTATGGCAATTTTTCCTCATGAAAACCCCGAATCATCCTTGGATGAAGATGCTCTTGATTTCATTTTAGAAGAGGATGATTCGGCGGAAACTTTTGAGCTGCCCGAAACTTTTACACCTACGCCACCTCCCGTAGAGCTCAAAACTCTTCCACCGAGGCTTGCGCTACGTTTTTCTTCACGGAAATCCCGAAACCCCTGTCATCATAAGTGACAAGCTTTCGGAGGAGGAAACTGCAAAACTCTTAGCCGTGCTAGAAAAACATCACTCCGTTTTTGGGTACTCGCTTGGAGACCTCAAGGGAATCAGCCCTGCTCTTTGCACCCATCGCATTCCCATAGACCCCGATAGTACACCATCTAGGGAACCTCAAAGGAGGTTGAACAATGCGATGCGGGAGGTCGTTAAAAAGGAGGTCTTAAAACTTTTACATGCCGGCATTATCTATCCCGTTCCACACAGCGAGTGGGTGAGTCCAAGTGCAGGTCGTACCCAAGAAAGGAGGAATGACGGTCGTCCATAATGACAAAAATGAGTTGATCCCTCAACGCACCGTCACGGGATGGAGGATGTGCATAGATTACCGAAAACTTAACAAGGCTACAAAGAAGGATCATTTTCCGCTGCCCTTCATCGATGAGATGTTGGAACGGCTGGCAAATAATTCTTTCTTTTGTTTCCTTGATGGGTATTCAGGATATCATCAAATCCCCATCCATCCCGACGATCAAAGTAAAACCACTTTCACATGCCCCTATGGGACTTACGCCTATCGACAAATGTCTTTTGGGCTTTGCAATGCGCCTGCTCTTTTAAATTTTTAATCATATTAGTGCTCCCGGTCTTCCCTTACCGGTAGAGCAAGTTTTGTTTCGAAATATCTTTGTCTATTTTGAAGAAAACAGGCAAAAAGGCAAGTGTGGGGGGACATCGCGGAAAGCAAAGACAAACACACGCGTAGCGCGTAGAAACATCACGAGGAAAACAACACAAGCACAAGCCGCAAAACGAGCACCGGTGGGGCCCAGGCCGGTTCGGCCGAACCCACAAGGGTGGTTCGGCCGAACCCTGGTTGGTCCCACTCAGCCCTCGCTTCCTCGTGGCACTTGAGTTTGTTTCCCACACTTCCTTTTCGCCTACTCTATTTGTCAAGTTCATTCCGAGACGCGAAAAACAATTACTAAAACTTGACCAACTAAAACTTGGGAAGATTTCTTTTGAATACCTTTGAAAATCCCAAGTCTCTCCCTAATGCTCTCATGATGATCTTGCACACTTTTTATTACTCGCTTCATCACCACTTGCCCGTGAACAAATAATCAAATCCATAGGATCCATGATTTTCTAGATTATTGACAAGTGTGATATGGCTCGACGAAATGATCTTATGCTTAGCTTACCGAGTCCTTGGGAATTTTATTTCACAAAACAAAAATACCATGGCTTCATGCTCCTCTCTTGATACAAAAATGCCTACCAATGCCATATGATGATCATACCTTGCAAAACTTACATACATATGCTGCTTGTGATTGCAATGAGCTTTACCAAAATCGAGTGACCCTAGAGAGAAACTTGTCATGCTCTCTTGATCAAGATCACGTACACTCCACCAGGCTAAACTCCTACACTCGGGAGCTAGCACCCCACCAAAATAAAGACACTCCTCGTTTGCACCTCTTTTTTCCTCTCTCTCTCTCAATCACGCATAAACGAGACATGGCTATGTAAAGCTCACACGGATGAGCAATGAAAAGAAAGCTCACAAAGATGAGCAATGAAAAAGAGAGAAGAAAAGAGATGCTCAAGCATAGAGCAAGAAAAGAAAAGAAAGAAAATAAAAAGATAGCCATGTCTCGAAAATGCAAAAATAAAGAGAGGCCAATTGCAATAGGAGTTGTCACTTTTTCATATCCATACACACACGCACTTCTTGATCAAGGTTACATGACTTGGCTTCTCCATGGATCCTTTCTTTTGGCTTAGCAATATTTGTGATACAAGTATGCCTCTCTCATTCCCTACCGAGCTCCACATACAAGCCTAAGAAGTAGGAAAAAGAGAGGCAACACAATGCCTTGGTGAGGAAAACACTTTTTGAGCGATTCAAGAGAATCGAAGAGGAGCGGGAGTCATGTTGTTTATTTTCAAAACTTTCAAAAACCCAAGGTGCTTAGTGAGCAAAAGTATAGTGACTTGAGTCATGAGCTGTTCCACTTATCAATCATCCAAGAATGCATGTTAGCCACCGTCATGTTCACAAGTAAAACGGTGTGGCTTGTAATAACATGTGTGCAGGTCTCTAAGGGGAGAGATCTCTCAACTTACGCTCCCATCTTTACTCGAGGACGAGCAAAGAGCTAAGTGTGGGGGTCTTGTTGACGGTCCTTATGGTCCAATTTTACCGTCAACATGTTGCATCTTTTTGAATCAAACACCATCACCAAGAATAGACATAGGGATTATTTCTAACAAATTCCACTAGTCTTGGTGAAATTATGAATGCAGGTACAATTCATATGAAAACAGGGGAAAACATGCACGAAACATGGACTTTGCAATCGACGGATTTTCCCCGGACTAAAGAATATAGTCCAAAAGCCCAAAACCACAAAACAGAGCCTTAACATCAAACCAAGCAAGTGGATTGGGCCGAGTACACAGCCGGGGAAGGTACCGAGAGAAGAATCAAGCCCGGGGAGTCCGGGCCGGTTCGGCCGAACCACCCTAGTGGGTTCGGCCGAACCGACAGTGGGCCCCCCGGCCCATCTTTCTCCGGCGGTTTGTCACCGACGTCCGGAGGTCGGTTCCACCTGCAATTAATGCCACCGACGTCCGGAACCGCCTCCAAGTTGCCGACCTTCCAAGGCTATAAATAAAGGGGTACACCCCCTCTCTCAACACACCACCAACATCAAGATACAAGACAAAACTCTCATCCTTAGGCCAAGGGCCTCTTGTATTTTAGTAGAATAGGAGAGAGGGCAAGGAAGAGGAAGGAGTGTTCCTCCCTTTTGCAAAGTGGAGTAGTATTTCCTTTTCTTTTACCTTGGCGTGTAAACACTCTTTTTGGTGATTTATACGTGGTGATCTACTTATCTATCGTGACATATCTTTGTGTTAGACGTAATTCTTGTTATACTTGTTTACGGGATCATCGCTTCGCAAGAAGTACTCTAGCTTTCTGAACTCGGTTCTAGGCCGAGGCTAGAGTAGTGGTCAATAGCATAGACGTGGTGTCTAGGGCTGGAGATCGCCTTTGTTTGCTGTGTGCCCCACGGTTTGTAGAGGTAGGTGGCAGGAAGTGACAGCCCTGTCATCCAAAGGAACCCTCCACGTTCGGGTACATAGTAGAGCTTTCGTAGACCGGAGTGGCTTGGCAGACCAAGCCTAAGACGGTGCCCGAAGTAAACAAGTCTAGCTTGCGTTCGTCTACCTTTAAAGGATAAATAGATAAGAGTCACCCTCTCGACCCTATTTTGCTACGTTGTCTTGGTTGTCCTTGGGTAAACTAACCTTGTTGCAGAAATACTCTGTTCCCTGCGGATATAAATACGATACCTTGGAATACTCCCGGGTGAAGTGCTACAACGGTATTCCGTGCGCTTGCGGATTTATTCGTGACGTAAGAAATACCAACAAAAATCTATCCACGACAACAAAAATACTATCCCTCCCCTCTTAGTCCTAGGCAGTCCTAAAACAAAATCCATAGAAATATCCGCCCAAGGTATTGAAGGAACAGGTAGAGGCACATACAAACCATGTGGATTCAAGCGAGACTTCGCTTTTTAACAAGTAGTACAGCGAGCCACAAAGCGCTCAACATCTCTTCTCAACCGTGGCCAAAAGACGTGTGTGGCCAACACATCCGCCGTCTTCTTTGCACCAAAATATCCCATCAATCCGCCTCCATGCGCTTCCCGTAACAACAAAAGACGAACGAAACCAACTAGAATGCAAAGACGGTTAGCTCTAAACAAATATCCATCATTTATCACAAACTTGTTCCATGTACGACCCTCTCTACAATGCAGCAAAACATCTTTAAAATCAGCATCAAGATCATATTGTTCTTTAATTGATTCAAACCCAAAAATGCGACAATCAAGGTGTGACAACATAGTGTATCGTCTAGACAAAGCATCGGCAATCACATTATCCTTCCCTTTTTTATGCTTGATAATATAAGGAAAAGACTCAATAAACTCAACCCACTTAGCATGTCTATGGTTCAAATTACTTTGAGAGCGAATATACTTAAGCGATTCATGATCAGAATGAGTAACGAATTCCTTAGGCCATAAATAATGACGCCATGTTTGCAAAGAACGTACAAGAGCATACAATTCTTTATCATACGTAGAATAATTCAGAACAGGGCCAGTTATCTTTTCACTAAAATAAGCAATAGGTTTTCCATTTTGCATCAAAACACCATCAATGCCAATACCACTAGCATCACACTCAAGTTCAAAAGTCTTACCGAAATCTGGTAGTTGCAGCAGCGGTCCATGTGTAAGCTTGTCCTTCAAAGAACTAAAGGACTCGTCTTGTGCTTTGCTCCATTGAAATACAACACCCTTCTTTGTCAACTCATGCAACGGTGCAGCGATAGTGCTGAAATCTTTGACAAAGCGGCGATAGAAACCTGCAAGACCAAGAAAACTTCGAACCTGTGTGATGGTTTGGGGCTGCGGCTAGCTAGCAATAGCGTCAATTTTCTTATCATCCACCTCTATACCCTGTGGAGTAACAACATAGCCAAGAAAAGGAACTCGATCGGTGTAAAAGGTGCACTTCTCAAGGTTAGCAAATAAACGTGCATTTCTTAAAGCAGTAAAAACAACACGTAAATGATCCATATGTTCATCTAAAGACTTGCTGTAAATCAAGATATCATCAAAGTAAACCACCACAAAGCGCCCAATAAAAGCCCTCAAAACCTCATTCATTAAGCGCATGAAAGTACTAGGTGCATTAGTTAACCCAAAAGGCATTACTAACCACTCATACAATCCGAATTTAGTTTTAAAAGTTGTTTTCCATTCATCTCCAAGTTTCATTCTAATTTGGTGATAACCACTACGCAAGTCAATTTTAGTGAAAATTAGAGAACCGCATAACTCATCAAGCATGTCGTCTAGCCTAGGAATAGGATGACGATACCGTATAGTAATATTGTTAATGGCTCTACAATCAACACACATGCGCCAACTACCATCTTTCTTAGGAACCAAAAGTACAGGAACAACACAAGGACTAAGGCTTTCTCGTACATACCCGCGGTCCAAAAGGTCTTGGACTTGTCGCTGAATTTCCTTTGTCTCCTCGGGGTTGGTCCTATAAGCAGCACGGTTTGGCAAGGTAGCTCCCGGAATCAAATCAATTTGATGTTCTATTCCTCTCAAAGGTGGTAATCCAGGAGGAATCTCAGCTGGAAAAATATCCTCAAACTCCTGCAAAAGGTCGGTGATAGCAGAAGGCAAAGAGCTAGCAATATCATCAAAGGAATACAAGGCTTGTTTGCATATCAAAGCATAAAAAATATCATCATTAGAAATTTCAGCAAGGTCTGATTTTGTAGCAAGCATAACACGACCTTTCAAATTAATTCCATCTCCCTTAGAAATAGGTGCAGACTTATCCTTTATAGGTGGGAAAACAGAATTAGCAACTTGCTGATTTTCAGATTTAGAATTATTCAAAGAAGCAGCTCGTTCTCTATCAGCTTCTACAATTTCAGCAGGGGTCAAAGGTACTAAAGTAATTTTCTGTCCTTTATGCATAAAAGTGTATTTATTACTTCTACCATGGTGTGTAGCATCATTATCATGTTCCCAAGGACGACCCAATAAAAGTGAACAAGCTTGCATAGGAACCACATCACAATCAGCATAATCCGAATAAACACCAATGGAAAAAGGAACTCTGCAAGTTTGTGTTACCTTAGCTTTTCCCGAGTCATTTAACCATTGAATGTAGTATGGATGAGGATGTGGTCGTTTAGCCAAACCAAGCTTCTCAACCAGATCTGAACTCACCAAGTTATTGCAGCTTCCTCCATCAATGATCACACGTGCTCGTCGATTCTTGATGACGAAGAAAATCTGGAACAAGTTGTGGCGCTGTATCTTTTCAGAAGTCTAAATTTGCGTGCTAAGTATACACTGTACAATGATATTCATGAAACCCTTCAGTGTCTTCTCCACCAAGTACATGGCCCTCGTTGGTGTCGTCGGCGACGTCGTCGTCATCATCATCTTCTATGTCGGAGGTGCTGATGTATCCACCATCTTCGGTGGCCACGTAAGCCCGCTGACTTGGGCAATCCTTCTGCACATGGCCGAGTCCATGGCAGCGGTGACACTGAATGTTGGAAGTGCGTCCCGTCGAGGCGACCGATGAAGCACTTTGAGCAGGACCCTGCACAGAATTTTTACCTGAATTTGCAGGACGTGTAGGAGGTGCGTGTGGGGTTGCCGTAACACCACTCGCGGACGCGGGAGGCCGTTTGCTTGCTGGTGGAGATGGCCGGGAAGGAAACCCCGAAGACGGCGTCGACCGTAGGGTGTAAGATGGCCGGCTTGTACTGCTGCTCCTATGTTACTTCTCCCGTCCCTGCAATTCATTCGCTGCAAGCATAGCAAACTGGAACAACTGGTTGATGGTGTTAAACTCCTTATAATCAACAATGTCCTGTATATCACGTCTCAAACCGGAGTAAAAACGAACAATAGAGCTCTCATTATCCTCTACTATCATGCAGCGTTGTAAACCCTTTTGAAGCTCACCATAATAGTCCTGCACAGATTTATCCCCCTGTTCTAAGCGCTGAAGTTTTTTCGTAAATCTCTATGATAAGAAGGAGGGACAAAACGATCACGCATAGCTTCCTTAAGTTGAGTCCAAGTTACAGGAATATCATCAGCAGTTAGAGAATTCCACCAAATGATAGCAAAATCTTTAAATTCACTAGTGGCTTGTCGAACTCTATGCTGCTCGAGAACTAGGTGCCCACTAAATTTTTGCTCTACTGTCATCTCCCAATCTAGGTAACCCTCCGCATCATATTGCCCCGAAAAAGGTGGAATGGTAAACTTAATCTTAGCATAAGGATCATCGGGGGCTCGATTATTGTTACCTTGTTGTCGATGTTGGCCACCCATACCTTGGGTGTTCTGTTGTAGACGCCGGTGAAGCCTTTGGGCTCGTATAGCTACGTCATCGGCGTTGAAAGTGGCATCATTCACCGTGTCATCTTTTCTGTTTCCTCCGGCGTTGCTACCGGCCTCATCTTCATGGATCTTCACACGGTTCTCCATCTCTCGTCAGCTTGCCGATCCAACGTTGTCGCCACTTCTGCTAGAGTATTAACCGTGTCTATCATCTTGGACAAACGCTTATCGATCCTCTCAATCTGGTTGCCGAGATTGAATTTGTTGATGCCGCCGGTAACGGCCTTGTTAACAGCTTCTGTCATCTCCTCACGTGCTCTGTCAAGAACAGATCGAAGCTGCCCTTGACTAACACACTCGTGGAAATCTTTAGGGGTACCAGCGTACGCAGCATCTCCTGCCGTAGCAAATACCAAAAACAGGAACAAACAGTGAAGGTTATCCCTAATAACACTACTACTATGGTGGACGGTGGTGACTCTCACAAAAGCAAATGGAACGTCTCACCAAGTTCTTAAAAGGGTCTTACCAAGCAAGGCAAAGGATACCTAGAAGGTGTGTACCACGATTGCAAGGGTCAAAAACCTGTGCTGTCCGAAGTAGTATGTGGAGCTAGGAAGGCCAAATATGTGAGTGGAACACAATTCAAAAATAGATAGTAATGTTGAATAAATGTCCAAAGCTACTTGTCCTTAGTTGCTGGTCTACACGTGTCCTAGGACAGTAGTGCGGGCAAAGCAAGGATGACGAGCACAAAGGAAACAAAAGAAAAGGTAACTAGCAAGGAAGAAACAACAACTAGACACAAAAAAAACAGGCCAAAACCCTGTTTTGTCTTTTAGCACTAGTAGAAATCACAAATTTTTCTTTTTTGATATTTTTCTTCCACTGAGAGGCAACAAAATAGGAACCACGCAAAGTTTTAGGTCAAACAGAGAAGGAATATGACCTACAGATTTTCCGTAAGATGCAACGACGACGGGTTCCAAACTTTTTCCCTTGGATCAGTAGGCTTAACTATTTTTTTGAGATTTTTCCTGTCCGGCGAAGCCGGGACGAGCAGATGCGAAATTTTTTTCTACCCAATTTCAAAAAATTTTTTGCCTAATTTCGAGTCCGTATGCGAAAGTTATGGCTGTTTGAAGGAAGGGACTCCGAATTAGGGTTTCGGTGGACGGAATTGCAATCGGGTAGGATTTTTTTGTTTTTTTCGACGATTAATGTATGCAACGGAAACAGGAGTAGGTCTTGTTCGTGGGGTGTTGAGTTCTAGATCAAAAGGGTGGGAGTGTAGGGTGGGACTATGGTGGATGCAGCGGAGGTAATTCGGCTAGGGTTTCAAGGGGGCACAAACCGACGACAAGAACACGAACTAAACCAGCAACAAAACAATCACTAGAACACAAACTCAACACTACGGACTTTGAAATTGAAACATGCAAAGGCTAAACACGGCTTGGATAGGATGAACCCTAAAACTAAATTTTTTGGCTTTTTCGTGGATGATAGGATAATAAAGAAACAAACTAAACTAAAGGTAGGGCGAACCTGACGGTGCACCCGAAGCTCTGATTACCACTTGATGTGGACTAGGGTCCCGATCTTCCGAAAGGTTCGGATAACTCTTGATTTGGCGAAGATGTGACACACGTCGATTCGGCTCCTGAACAGCACGTTCGAACCCCGCAATCGCAGCCAAGAAGGCTAATCCCTGCCTGCGAATCAAGAACACAAGCAAGAACAAGAAAGAACGCAACCAAATTTGCATATGTATGATTAATCTCACGAGATGGGGTCTCACAAACCGATGAACGGCGAAACTGTCTAAGCAGAATAATCTAAGCAAAACCCAACCCTAACATGGGTGGCGGCTGCTGCTAATAAAGACTTAAGGACGTGCAAGAACCCCCTGGACGCTCCCCTAATGGGCTCACACGAGATACACGGCCCAACGGCCAAAAACGGTGACGCAGCACCGAAAACAGATTCTGGACGTTCCAATGTTTCGATGATTCCCGGCGACTCCGGATGAATTTTGACGTGGGACCAGTTCCACTGGAAAGCTTATGAAATTATATTTCCATCCATATATAGAACGTCAAAATCCGACTTCGTATGCGATCTGTACGTCTGTTCTAATTCAGACTGTTCCTGGACTCCGAAACAGACTCGAAGTCGACTTGGTTTGGACCTCCATAATGCCTTGCGCCTCTTGCTGGACCTCCGCGCCTCCAAACCCTAGTCCATTCATATTATGGTCCTCTCCTTGATTCCTAATCATAATAAAATCATTAGGTAGCAAACTATTCTCAAATTTATGAAAGGAAAAACTTAGGAACGATCTCACCTCTAAATTCAATTGTCGGGCGCGAGCTCTAGTGATTGGTCCTTGAATGTTCAGCGGAGGAGTGTCATTGGTATCCAAAGGAGTGATGTCCTCATCATCCTCACCTTCTTGATGAAAAGCCGTCCTCGGCGTCGTTGGTGCTTGAATGATTATTTCAAAGGATATTATTTCCTTATCGTTCTCCTCTCCTTGAAAGCAATCTGTCCTGTGTTTGACCATAGTTGTGGAAGATATTATAGGTGAAAACCACCAATGCTCCCCTTCTTGGAAGATAGCCTGTTTCTTAAAAATAAAACTTGATGCAGTTGACATGACATGTTCAATGATAGTGGAGACTGTTAGTTGATTACTTTCTTGCACAATACAAGGTAGCTTTGGATGTGAGGTAATATAAACTCTATGTACCATATACACACTATTATGATCATATTTGCGTATAGCATGAAAATTGTTTCTTGTCAACAAAGGCAATTCAGATTCGGAAAATATTCTCCTCTCTATAGAATTTAAATCACAAAGAGAGTCAAATTCAATATAACCCAAAGTGTTTAGAGAAGACAGCAATCTTCGCTCATCATTTTCACAAGTAATGGGAATCAAATGCTTAATTTCAGCACAAGCATCTGAATCGAAAGAAGAAGTATCAAGTTCATGCATTTGTTGTGGCAAAGGTATAAGTGAAGCACTAGCACACAACACCTCTTTATCACAAGGAACAACAGGGAAATCAACTTGTGACAAAGGTAAATCAAGAGAAGGTTCCACTAGAAGTTGCTCTATATTAGCATGATTGGTGGAAACATTCAGCACATGGAGAAATCTCTCACCTTTACTAAGTATAGAGTGATGTTCATTACCTTTTCTATCAATTTCAGTAGATGATGTAAATGCATGAAGAAACGATGGGTTTGAAGGAACACATGAGGCCATCAGCACCTCGGTTTCTTTCACTTCATCTTTGTTTTGTATATGCTGCAAGATAGTAGCTCCAACAAGTGGCATGGAAATATGTTGTTCTTCTATCAATTCAGATTTAGATGAAAGTGTTGGATCATATAAAATCCCCCATTCTTTTCTAAAAGGCTCATTCTTTCTCCTCTCAAATCTTTCTAGATCAGCTTCTAAAATTTCAGCAGCACTCATAGGTTTAAGAATTATTTTAGTGCCATTATGTTTAAAAGAGTATCTACTAGTAACAATATTGTGCAGAACATTGTTTCTATCAATCCAAAGTTTACCTAGCAACAAATGACATGCTTGCATAGGCACTATATCAAAATCTGCACTATCCTTATAAGTACCAATAAAAAAATTGATCCGTGCAATTTCTGTTACCTTAATCTTCTCACAACAATTTACCCATCGAATATAGTATGGATGTGGGTGCTGTGTGGTCAAGCCAAGCTTCTCGACCAACTCAGCACTTGCAATGTTGCGGCTAGTTTCACCATCAATTACGACACGACAACGTCGATTCATCACAACAAAGAAAGTTTGGAATAAATTATTGACTTGATTTTGCTCCATCTTCTCCATTTGAGAACTCAACACTCGTTGTGCTAGAATACCCATATCATCACCTGTCATTGTTAACAGCAAACAAGAAAATACACGAAGTATATTCTCCTATCACTTCTATGTATGAACAGTGAAAACTCTCAATATGCAGATGGAAGCATCTAACCAAGCTCTTACAAGGTTTTTACTATCAGCAAAGCAAAGGATACCTGGCGAGCGTGAGCAAGCAATTGTGAGGGTCAAAACCTATGATTGTTCAGAAGGATATATGTGGAGTTTGGATAGGCAAAATATAGTAGCAAGGAATTGCAAATTTTCAATTCAGAATTGCAAAACTGAATAATAGTCCCAAGTAAGTCAATGTCACCGGCCTCAACTTGTCTCTCACCTAGTCCAAGCAAGAAACAATGACTCAACAAAGGACACAAAGGATGCAAACAACTTTGATTTTTTTTCTATCTTTCTTTTAGGTGCGACTCTTTCTCTTCTTTTTTTCAGCACGTCTTTGCCTTTTTCTTGTTTCTCTTTTTTTGGCACTCTTTGCTTCTTTTTCTTTTTTTATTACAATAGAATGGTACAAAACTCAACTAATGAATGCACTCACACAACTAAAACAGCAACACTTATTGGCATGGTTCCAACTAAAGCACCCTGCCTCTAGGGCAATCAACGATGTTCTATTCCTTTCCCTTCTTTTTTGGTGACGCTTTTTATTCTTTTTTTCTCCTGACACAAGTCACAAAACAGGACACTTCTCTTTTTTCCACGTGACACAAGCCCAAAGAACAGGAATCTGCTGTAAAAACAGGGACAAGCACAACTAAGTTTTATTTTAATTTTTTTGGATAACGTTAGACAATGGACTCAATAAATCACACCTCGAACTAGACAAAAGAGTGAAACAAACTAAGACCAGTGACACAATGACAATCCGAACGACTAGAATTCAGAAACGCAAACCAAACTAAAAATTGCGAGGCACAAAGGGGATATAGGACAGCAGATACACAACGAATAAGTATTTTTGTAGGGCAATTTTCTGGAGTTTAGGATGAAACAAAATAACGAGGATAGGGGGAACCTTACGGTGCACCTGAAGCTCTTATTACCATAATAGTCCTGCACAGATTTTTCCAATCAGAGTGTAAAATTAAAGAAAAGGTATGCAAATTATTTATTGATGGTGGAAGCATTACTAATGCTATTAGTTCAGATTTAGTGCATGCTTTATCTCTGTCTACTTGGAGGCTTCCTCTGCCTCGTTACATGCAATGGATGAATCAAAGTGGCACACTGAAAATTACACATAAGGCGAGAATAAAATTTTCAGTGGGAGATTATGTTGACTCTGTAGAGTGTGATGTGGCACCGATGAGTGCATGTCATTTGTTGCTTGGAAGACCATGGCAGTTTGATATTGATGCAACCCATGGAGGTCGTTCTAATGGTTACTCATTTGTGCATAAAGGTGTGCCTTATGTGTTGAAACCGATGAAGGAAACTGCTATTAAGGCTGAGGTGTTTGCACCTGTAAGGAAGAAGAAGAAAGACCAATCGATGGATATACCAAAGCCGAGGACGGCTTTGCTTCAAGGAGGGGAGAGTGATGTGGTTAGTCCAAGTCCCATGCAAGCTGCCAGTGCTATTACAAATTTTAATATACTTGTCAGTGCTGATAGTGCAAGTGTATGCAAGAAAAAAACTGTGTTGGAAAGTGATATTAAAGCTGAGCTATTTGCTCCTGTGAAAAAGAAGACACATGCTACAGAAATTATCTCAAAGCCGAGGACGGCTTTGTGTCAAGAGGGGAGAATGATCGGACTGTTCCAGCATTAGTCCCTACTGCTAGTAATTCTAGTACTGCGAGAGAGGATAATGTCATCAAAGATTATTCAACTTCTGATTATGATACTTCATGCAAAAATCACATGATTACAGATTGTGTCAGAAATGATGTTCTTGTAATGGATTCAACCAATAGCGCTGGTAATTCTGAAATCTTTATTACTAATGCAAGGAAGAAAGATGCCATCCTTATTTCTCCAATTATTGATTCAGAAAATATTTGCAAGGTCTCTAAATCTGTAGATGGTAAATTGTTAAAACCTTCTACCATTCACTTTGGTTCCTTTGCTTGTGAGGTAAATGATCCGGAAAGGAACCATGATGCTGTCCCCATGCCATGCAAAACTTCAAAGGAAATTAGCGGGGTTAAGAAAGTAGTTCGAAGCATGTTGGAAGGAGATATGAAATTTGGAGAAACATTGAATACTGTGATGGAGATACCTTTGCTTCCTAATGCACATATGCAGCCATGTAAAAATATGTCAAAGTCGAGGACGACTTTGTTTCAAGGAAAGGAGGATGATGAGCCCATGGCTCCTCCTAATTTTACACCTAATGTTCTATTGAACAAGGGGAAGGATTCAATTATTTCGGACACTAATCATATAAATAATTCTGGGACAATAAAAGTTGGTGAATTTAATATTCATCTAAAGCATGGAAAGAAGGCAGAGAAGAGACAGTCTGTTTCATCATCTAGTGTATTGCTGTGCAACCTATTTTTCAAGGGAATAAATTTGCTCAAGAAAGAAGAGAAGAAGGCAAAGAAATATATTAATATTGGTTCTATAGCTGTGGAGATTAGTTGAATTTCCGTCCAGAAATATCTTCAGCACATGGGGCGTCCTTCTTAATTACGGGAGTTAGTAGATTAGTATGGTCGCCCCATTATATTACTATTTCTTGTCATGGGTTTGTTCACGTAGAGTAATTAGAGTTGTTTTGTCTGGGTCCAAGTCGGACTAGTGCCTGCGTGCACTTATAGGCCGAGGCAGTCTTGTGGACGATATTAGGTTTTGTTTTAATCGTTTTTTCCTCCTGTTGAGCGTGGCTCCTATCGTGATGATGGCGACAGCCCATATCTTATGAGGAATTGATGCTGATCCTTGCTGGTTTGAGGGAGAACGTGATCAGGTTTCCTGAACCTGGGTACGTCCTTGATTTCTTGGAGATCCTCTCTTCTGTTCGTGTGTGCTACTCACGGGTGGAAGAACATATCTAGGGTTTGGTTTATATCCTGTAAGCTGATCCCTAATCATCTATCATTACTACTGCTGGTGTGAGATTGTTTTGTTCATCTAGATTAAACTGCTATCTTGTTTGGGTGAATACTATTGCCGTGAGTTTGCTACTTGATATTGTCGTGAGGTTGCTGCTGTGATTGGCCGGTTCAATTAACCCTAGCTATATTTGATATGGCGTGAGACCTTGTGGTGATTATCTAATTGTTGCTTTCATTGTTATCTGCTTCTGGATATTGGGAATTAGCAGAGTTAAATATTACTTGAAATTAAAAGTTCAGAAAGGTATTGTTTTTGCTACTTGTGTATCGTGAAAGATCGGGACAACACTCTAGACATCCTGCTGTGTCCTCATCAGGGTAGGGATGAGAGCTAGATTATATAATGAGCCATAGGGAATAACCCGAAAGCTCGATTCACTAGAATCTGAAATTTCCGAATTTTCCATAGAGTAACCGGTAATATGATTGCATTGATCCTTGCGACTTAAAGCGTCGGCAACCACATTAGTTTTGCCCGGATGATAATGATCCAACTCATAATCCTTGATTAATTCCAACTATCGACGTTGCCTCATATTCAACTCTTGTTGGGTGAAGATATATTTGAGGCTCTTATGATCGGTGTAGAGATTGATAAGATTTCCAAGTAGATAATGCCTCCAAGTCTTCAAAGCAAGAACAACCGAGGCTAGTTCCAAATTATGGGTAGGGTAGTGTTGTTCATGCTTGCAAAGTTGACGAGAAGCATAAGCAATGACACGGCCTTCTTGCATTAGCACACACCCTAGACCGGTGCCGGACGCATCACAATACACGTCGAACGGCTTGGTGATGTCGGCTTGTGCTAACACCGGAGCGGAGGTTAAATGCTTCCGGAGAGTTTAGAAGGCTTCTTCACATTCACGGCTCCATTTGAACTTAGCATCTTTCTCCAACAATTTTTTCATAGGCTTGGCTATGCTTGAAAAATTGGGAATGAATTTCCGATAATAACCGGCAAGACCGAGAAAGCTTCAAATTTGTCTCACCGATCTTGGGGACTTCCAAGTAAGCACTTCTTCAATTTTACTCGGGTCAATGGCAACACCTTCCGCGGATATGATATGACCTAAGAAAGGAACTTCCTTCAACCAAAATTCACATTTGCTAAATTTGGCATATAATTGATGATAACGAAGCCGTTGGAGAACAATGCGAAGGTGTTCGGCATGCTCTTCTTTCGATTTCGAATAAATAAGAATGTAGTCAAACAAGACCAGGACAAACTTATCCAACTCGGGCATAAAGACCGAATTCATCAAGTACATGAAATGAGCCGGAGCATTTGTAAGCCCAAAAGACATGACGAGATACTCAAAAAGACCATACCGCGTAGAGAATGCGGTTTTTGGAATATCTTCGGCTCGGATCTTGATTTGATGGTAACCGGATCGGAGATCAATCTTAGCGAAGACCTTCGCGCCAAATAATTGATCAAAGAGGATATCAATCCGAGGGAGCGGGTATTTATTCTTGATAGTTACCGCATTGAGAGGGCGATAATCCACACATAGACGTAGCGTCTTGTCTTTGTTCTTCACAAAGAGAGCGGGGCATCCCCACGGAGATGAACTAGGGTGAATATATCCTTTATCCATAAGCTCACCCAATTGCTCTTTTAACACCGCTAGCTTGTTGGGAGCCATCTTGTACGGCCTACGGGAAATTGGTGTCGTACCGGGTTGGAGCTCAATTTTAAAGTTAACATCCCGATCGGGTGGCATGCCCGTAAGTCATCCGGGAACACATCGGGAAACTCACATACCACGGGAATATCCTCAATCCTTTTTTCCCTCAAGATGGTAGATTTTAGAGGTGGAGAATTTTGGATGGGGTAATCGGAGAATAGATGAACCATGGAGTGGTGAGTTTAGGTGAACTTCTCGGGAATCGATATGCAAAATGGCTTTATGGAGTTTCATCCATCTCATACCTAGGATTATGTCTATTCCTCGCCCACTTAAAATTATGAGAGAGGAGGGGTATACTTTTCTCCCTAGATTTAGTGGTACTTGCCTCAACTCTAGGTTTGTTCTTATTTTTCCACCGGGTGATGTGCTGATTTAGGGAATATCCAAGACGGTAGGAGTGAGTTGTAAGGTTTTTGCACATGTTTGACTAATGAAATCATGAGTTGCACCGGAATCGAAAAGAACCAAAGTGGAGTGGTTGTTGACCGAAAACATACCCGAAAGTACCGGTTCTCCTGCTTGAATCTCTTCGGTCGTGGTGTAGTTGACTCGACCATTCTTAGCATTTGGAGTGGAAGATTGATTGCGGTTCCCATTTCCATTATTCCCATTGCGGTTTTGATTGTTGTTGCCACTTTCGGAACCATTGTTGTTGTTGTTGTTGTTGTTGCCGGGTTACGTGTCGGAACACGACAATCCTTCGCGAAGTGACCCGGACGTCCACAATTAAAGCACGGACCTTGAGGACCGGGTCTAGCACCTTGGTATTGTCACACCCGATTTCAATAACCGAAATCAGATTCATCTATATGCGTGCCCAGGATCAATTTTTCACGCAACATGACAAATTATGTGATAAAAGAACAATATCTTTATTAATTCATTAAATGCTTACATCAAAGACCCGTAGGTCTAAAGTAAATGATTACATTAATTGCAGCGGAAATTAAACTAAGCGTTAGCGTCCTTCAGCTCCCACAGGAAGTCGACCGGAAGACCGCACACCTAGACCACCACTTCATCGTCTCCTCGAATGATGTACATTCAGCCTTCTCTTTTGAATTGTGGCATGATGCAAAAAGAGAGGCAACAACGTATGAGTACATTACGTACTCAGCAAGTGGGGGAAAGTATGACATGATTGCCTAGTCAAGAAAGGCTAACACGGGGTTTAAGGCATAGAAGCACCTATGTCTAGTTCATTAATTAAGCATGCTATTTACTATGTGATGTAACTACAGAGATCCATCAATTATCCAAACCACGCATGTCTCCTTCCCGAGAACCATGCATCCAAACCATTACCATCCCTTTAATCCACGTGAGGGTCCATGCCGCTCTTGACCGTGAGCACGGCTATCATGACAATTTTCACTCTGCAGAGGCTGTACACAATTCACCACGAGAAAGTGATTCCATCCCCTGTTGCCGGGTGGACTAAAAATCTCCATTATGCCCGTGCCGACTAAGCACTTACACACTTCCTTCGGTGTGTGGCCGGGAGATCACTTCCAAGGCGGTTCACGGGTTCCTCCTGTGACACCCCGTGTCACAATTTCACCGTGTTACTGTGCTAACAGGAGAGTTGCATGTGCAAAGCAAAAATCAATTTCCCAGGCACATGAAATAATAATCTAAAGTCCTATTAGGGTTTTTAATACTCCAAAACCCTAGCTCTTGAGATCTCATTTTTCTCCAAAGTAGTAACCCCAAATTTCTGCACAATCTGGTAGAACATATCAAGACATGAATTTAGGACATTTTTCTTGAATTTTTGGAACAGCACAAATCCATAGAAAAATCCAACTCTAAGCAGAAACAGCACTTGTTCAACAATTTTTATAAATTTTTGCATTTCGAATTTGAACTTTGGCCTTTTAAGAAAGTTGTTACATATAATACACAGGACCAGCAGAAATTTTGGTTTGCAAAAATGTCAAAAGGATCGAAATCTATGAGCAAATTACAGAGAGGGACAGCAGTGGCAAAACTGTAAATAGAAGGAATATCAATTGAACGAGAGAACGGCACGGTAGCCGGGGCCACCGCCAGAGAGCGCTCCGGCGTTCGTGCCCATCCCGGCCGGTCGAGGCGCCGCCCGCCTGCACAGCGCCGCCCCACGCGTCGCCGATCGCCCTAGTTGCGTTGTTCTCACGCGGGAACCTCCACCGTTCACGGCCGCCATAAAAAGAGCCGTCGCCGCCGCCGTGCCCGGACCCTAGCCCGCCGCCCCACCCGTCCGGACCAACTCCACCCACTCCGAGCGCGTCGGAACCTTCGCCCTAACCCTAGCGAGCTCTGCGGAGCACGAGCCCCTCAACCCCGCGGCCGTTCGTGAGCAATCACCGGTTTCCCCCTCAACTCCGCCGGCGCCATTGTTGGTCGCATTCCTTCTCCGGTGAGCTAGTCTTCGATTCCTCTCGCTAGTAGCATTCTTTGGTTCCAATCTACTTCGTGTAAGCTTGGTTCGGTGTTTGACGCAGCCGCTCGCCGGGAACGCCGTCGAGCCGTCGCGTCACCCGCGGCCGTCCGCCACCTCCCAGACGACCCGCCACCACGGTGAGCCTCCTCGGCTTTTGGGTCTCGCGGCGCATGTGCGGGAGCTCACTGATGCTTACCGGCCCGCTCGCCCCCTTTTCTCGCCTTCACTCACCGCCGGCGGCTCGCCGCACGCCCGCGCCCGGCGCACGCCGTGCACGCCACGATCGCCCTGGCCGCGCTCCGACACTTAGAAATATTTGGAACGTGCTGAAATTTCGTAACGCTTAAGGATCTGAGAAAACTCATAACGCGAGATTTACGCCACGGACTTGAACGATTCAAAGCACAGTCGAAAGTTTGTAACATATACTACAACATGGTGAACATAAACTCCTATGGTTGTATAGCAAAATTTAATTTTTGAACGCGATGAACATGCTATCGCAACCAAACTGCTTAACAAGATTGCATTTTAAAAATGATAGAACTTCTGGACCCCAGACCCAAATTACATGAGCAAGGGCGCTTTGGAAAGTAGATAACTTGTACTTTAACGTGGTAACATAAACTCAGTACCTCATGTATAGAAAAGTAAAGATTTAAGCACTCTAAGATGCTAAACCGTTATGCCTGCGTGACAACTTACCGTTTTGGAAATTCAATAACTTTTTGAACACAGCTCCAAATGAAACGGCTATAAGCTCGTTGGAAACCTTGAGTTGTGTACTTTACATTAACCAGCATGAATCACCTAAGTTCTATAGGAAAATAATAAGTTTTGGATACCTTAAGAAGGCTTCACAGCCAGTCTGGCAGTCCAGACTTAGCTAAACCATTAGCTGAAAAATTTGGCTAAGCTCAATTGACCTTCATACTTTATGAGTTGAACTAGATAATTTTTCACACTTACATGGTTCAATTAAATAGGTTATAATCACACCTATCTTTTTGGGCAAGAACGGTCATATATGACGTAGATTAATCGTAACAAACCACATGAAATGACGAGTACTTATGTGCTCGATGTTTAGCAAAATAGTAAAACTTCGTCCTAAGGAATAAACATAAACTTCTTGTACACTAAGTAACAAGGAACTATACCATATCTTCTTGATCTGCGAGAACCAATTTGAACATATACACTAAATAATGGAGAGTTTACCTAATTAGAAGGTTGTCCCCATGAAACAAACCACACTTACCATCATCATGGCCATATCATCACCACTCAAGAACGTGTTTAATTCATGCAAAAGTTTCATTACATTATCTTATTGAGAAAGTTCCATGAACTATAAAAATACGAAGTCATCCATTACTCATACACTTCATGTGCACTCACATAGGAACCCCGACCGGAGCTGAAGATCGAGAAGGGCACCGGCTTGAAGTGAGCGAGTTCGAGTGTGCTAACTACGAGCAAAACCAAGGCAAGCCCCGGTGCATAACCCACGCTTTTAAAAGTTTTGCTTTACTTCACATGTGATGAGGTCATGTATTGTGCATTTAAGTTCGGGAGTTGTTCGTAACCATAGTTGCATTATTATCCCTTTATGCCTATGGTCTCATTGGATAGGTAAAATCCTTTTTCGTTAGAAATGCTATGCTTAGTAAGGAGCCATCGGTAGCAACACCGAGTGATTTGGAGATCACCCGGTCTAGGAAGTAAATTTTGGTTACCCCCTCACATGATATTGATGAAATTGAGACCGTACGGGGAATGCATGTATAGGATGCGGTGGCAAGGTTTGCCTATGTTCGCCATAGCCCCGTGCGTGTCGGTTGAGGACCGTGTGACTCCGCGAGCAAGTATTGAGTTGTGTACCAAATGCATACCTTCGTATGGGAGTTGGTAAACTGATGTAACTTGAGAGTCGTAGTGTTGGACGGCCACTCCACCCTTTGTGCAAAGTGTTGGTCACGGTGGATGCACGGGTTTGTGAGTAGTTGGAGGGTGTGTTATTACCCTTGGACCCGACGCTACTGTGGTTGCATGTGGAATGCACACTCGGAGGGTGGACCCGGCTCATATCTATGATAATCTTGTGAAAGGTGGCCATACGTGTTCTTAAATGATGCGTATGTCGTGCATTTGGGTTTTCCCTGCAGGGTGTCAATCGATATATATCGCCGTCCCTCGCGGTGATGAGTACCACTTGTCTCGAGCAGATCGCATCGTAGTAACAAGTGAATACGATAATTAAGCTTGCTGATTTTTGAAGAGTTACTTCATGTATTGCAACCATGATTTGTTAGAAATGCTCACTAAATTTATATTCATGTTCCAACCCTCTTAATTTGGCTAAAACATGAGTTAGACAAATATTCTAAGTGCTGATTTTGCAAGTTTCCGCAAGCCAGGTCAAGCCCCCTGCATGTTAGAGTCGGTTCTTAGAACCATCTTGACGGGTAAGCCTTGCGAGTATGTTAGATACTCGGGGTTTGTGTTGAAACCATTTTCAGGATTCCCGCAGCCCGATGATTGTGATTGCTGCGGGAAGTATGTGTGTCCAGGCGAGGAACCTCGGGAGTGGACCTTGGAGTGGGTTCCCGCTTCACCGGCTCAAGAGTGAGACCATGCCGTATGGGCTGGTGTGGTTCTCCTAGGTTAAACTATATATTATGTATCGTCGAGATGTTACGCTTCCGCAAGAAAATATCAAGTATTGTAAAATTACACTCCACCTATGTATTGTAAATCTGAAATTGAACAATGGTTGTAATAATTAAGAGATCATGTAAGAAACTTGTTACTTAAGTAATGTTCTCTATGTCATAAAATGATGAATGTATTCCCGATGTATGTGCAATGAACGTTCGCTTCGTCGAATGTCTCCCGATACGATCCTGTTCGACAATCCCTCTCGCTTCGCGAGGTAGGGGTGTCACAGCTGGTATCGAGCCGTGTCGGGATATGCCGTACACTACGGGTCATACTAAAAATCACCAACACATTTATACGGTGAGGAACGATATAGAAAGCCCAAGTAAGGTCTACGGTAGAAATAGATGTGGCAAACTAACCCTGGGTTATGCTTGTTTAAAATTTTGCAACTACGGCCCGGCCCAGGTATGTTTGCAATTTAAATTAGCGCTCCGTGCCCGCGGAAGTAATAATACGGGACAATGCTGGCTCGTGGCAATCCACGGGGCGGTTCTTTCTATGGACCGTTACTATGAAAGGCGATGATGAGGAAGATGATAAGATTGTGGAACCTTTGTTTTCATAGTTTCTTTTGAATTTGATGTAATGTTTCTGAAATGGTCTCTTGCAGGTACGCTAACCACGGACCTTAGATCGTGTAGTTTCCGTGATGAGATCGTGTGTGTGTTGCCACAAAAGCGAGTGGTCGGCTATATACAGTCCGATCACGTATTTTCATTTGGAAAGGACGTAGGTTGACGGCATTTCATGTCATCATTCATGTCATGCATCACAAATTGCATGAGATAATCTATCAAGAATGCCAAAAACACGGTCTCGAACAACTCACGAAAATTTTAACACAAGTTGTGCACGATATCCAAAAATCGGGCAGAAAATCCCACCCGATCGAGAACTAAACCCTAACCGATTATCGTTTTCACGAAAACGGTCACAACTTTTAAATCGTTCACCCAAACGAAACGATTAAACACAATCCGGAAAGCTCATAACACGTACCATCACCCTGGCATGATGACCCAAGTAAAAGTGGAGTGGAATCCTACTCAAAATTACTTACCTGAAATCTGGCAAAACGTTGCCAGATTTCACCGAGTCGCCGGATTGGCAGATTCGGGTGTCTCACGAAAATTGCGATAACTTTTTGAGTGCTTATCCAAATAAAATGATCTACCCCAATCTGGAAAGCTCGTATTATGCCCCACATTTCATCTAATATCAGGTCAGCAAGGAAAATTCGTTAAGTCGGTCAAATAAGTAAAAACAGAGAGCAAATTTTTAGTTCCCGGTATTCCAGAAAATCTGGCAGAAAATCCGTCGAGCCGGAAATCGCCATATCTTTTGATTCGCTTAAGATTTTTCCATGTTCTAGGGTGCGTTGGAAAGCTTAGGAAATACTCTAGCATCTAGTTATAAATTTTGGTAAATTTTACTGTACAAACAGAGACAAAAATGGGGAAAAACAGAGAGGGTTCAGAACCGGTTACGTGTAAAGAATGTCCGTTTCTTTCTGTTATCTTTCAGCATGTCAACTGAGCTTTTATTTCCTAAAATTATTGATAGTAATGCTGCTTAAAATATGTTCCTAACCATGGTCTATAGATGGATGCAAGACAACTCCTGACTGAAAGGAATCAGCTGAGATCTGAGGTGGAAGACCTCACTGATCGCCTCACCGACGTCACGGACGACTACTACTCGGCGAAAGAGGAGAACAAGCAGCTGACCGCCCGTATCACCGAGCTAGAGCAGGAAAATGCTGCTCTGACTGCACGTATCAAGGAAGTGCAGGATGATCTGATCTTCAGCGACAACCTTCGTGTCGTCGCAGATAGGGCAAAGGAAAGAGCTGAGCAGGAAAGGGCAGAACATGAGCAGATGGCTACGTTCTGTGATGAGGAACGGATTGAGGCGCTAAATGAGCTGAATGCAGCTAAGACATCTATCACTCAGAAGGATGAGACCATCTACTCCCAGCAGGCCACCATGCAGTTCCTGCATGGACAGCTTCAGACTGCACAGACCAACATGGACCAGCTGTTCACAGAGATAGGGAATCTCCAGGACCCAGTTGGCCGCGTTACAGCAGCACCACCAGGTGTTGCTGGCAGCTCATTGGAACCTGTTACAGCCACCACCACCGGAGGACAATGGTGACGACGCCGCTAGCGATGCTTCCGATGTGAACAACCCGGAAGACACCGACAGCGATGCTTAGGCTACTAGCTAGTGTTAAGAAAGGAACTTGTAAAATTAATGGTAGTGTACTAAAGAACAAGGACTAGTGGCTTGTACGTACGTAAGGACGTAGTGGTTGCTGTGTTTTGGGTAGGCTGACAGCATAGGAGGTACGGATGACTAGCTAGGAAAGAAATCCTGGACGTATAACCTCGCGCTAAGAAGTGTTGGTATCACGCGCTTTTGTGTACACATGGGTTGCACCTTGAAACATATATGAACCACCAAGCTTGTGTTTAATAAATATATGTCTCGTTCTTTAAAAATTTCAGAATCCTAAGAAGATTACACTAAGTTAAAGGGTCTGAAATTGTGAGGGAAATTTTCTGGTTCATCAATTTCAGATCATGGAAATTAAATCCCCAGGTCATGCAATCTGAAAATTTCATACCGAACACTTCTACTCCATCAATTTCAGCATCTAATGAGATTTTCTTTCTATGGATTGCATGCTGAAATTTATATTCATATCATGTCCATTAATTACTATCATTGTACGTGGCTCGGAAATGCTGAGACTAATGGTGTAATTAAATTGTGTGGCAGATGGTGAACACTCGTCGCACGGTGGATCCTTCGGGGAGGGTGCTTCGTCGCAGCCACCTCCTCCACCACCGTTGACTGCTGTGGAGCAACTTGTTCATAATCAGAACGAGATGTTTCGGCTGTTCCTGGCAAGTCAGAACAACAATGCCCAGGCAGCAGCTCCTCCACCGCAGCCCCGTCCCACCTCTTATGGGGATTTACGGGCGACTCAGCCGCCATCTTTTCTGAAGCAAAGGACCCCCTGGAAGCAGATAATTTTCTGCGTATCGTGGAGTCCAAGTTTGCTCTTCTGAATTGCACCGAGCATCGAGAAGACTCTGTTTGCAGCACAGCAGCTCCGTGGGTCGGCTAGTGCGTGGTGGGCAAACTACACCGCTGCACTCCCCGCGGATCACCAAGTGCTCTGGCCGGAATTCTCGGCAGCCTTCCGTGCACACCACATTCCTGACGGTGTCATGAGAAGGAAGCTTCGGGAATTTGTTGACCTGAAGCAAGGCTCCGAGCACTTGTGCAAGAGTACGCTCGGAAATTCAATTATCTTGCTCGGTATGCTTCCTACCACGCTGACACGGATGCTAAGAAGCGTGAGTGCTTTCGGAAGGGTCTAAATCCGAAACTACAAGACCGCCTCGCTCTCTTGAATGGCACATTCAATGAATTGGTGAGTGCCGCCATTGTGCAAGAAGACGCCATCCGCGTCAATCGGGATGATAAGAAGAGGAAGCGCACCGCGGAAGTTCATCCGGTGCGCCACCTCACAAGTTCAAGCTTGCGGTGACTAGCCCCACCGGTCAGAAATTCCGTGTCCCGGTGCCTCCAATGGGTGGGCAACGCACTACCTTCCAGCAGCCCTATCGTGCGCCCCATCACTCCTATCAGCACCGTGGTCACCAACACACTCCGTCGCAGCATAACCAAGGTGCCGGACCATCCTCGCAGCAGCCATGCTTTAACTGCGGCGGCATTGGTCATTTCATCCGAGACTGCCCACATCCTCGCCGCAACAATGGCAACAACGGTGGGAATAATCAGCATCAGCACCACCGCGGCAATAATGGCAACAATAATAGCCGCGGCAACAACAACAACAACAACAATCACAACAAAACCCCCACCAAGACCGGCCGTGTGAATTTTACTACGGTCGAAGATGTGCAAGCCGGAGAACCGGTCCTCTCGGGTATGTTTTCTATATCCGGACACTCCGCTCTCATTCTTTTCGATTCCGGCGCCACACATGATTTCATCGAGTCAAGCATGTGTGGATAGGTTGCATCTATCATCCGCCATTTTGCAAACCCCATACACTATCACGTCTCCCGGAGGCCTTATTCACACAAACCGGGAGGCAAGAAATGTCTCTCTTGAATTGGCTGGAAAAATATATCCCTCTAGACTAATCATTTTAAACGGTCAAGGAATAGATGTGATATTAGGAATGAAATGGATGAGGCGTCATAAAGCTGTTTTACACATAGATAACCGGGAAGTACATTTAAATTCGCCTCTATACGGCCCGTCTATGCTCTCACTGCCGTGTCCAAAAATTTTAAGAAATCAAATTCAGCACCTAGAAGGAAAGAAACTAGAAGACATACCGGTAGTATGCGAGTTTCCCGATGTGTTCCCGGATGATTTGCCGGGAATGCCACCCGATCGGGATGTAGAATTTAAAATTGAACTTCAACCCGGAACCGCACCGATATCTAGAAGACCATATAAAATGGCTCCAAATGAATTAGCTGAACTTAAGGAGCAACTCAACGAACTTCTAGACAAGGGGTACATACGCCCAAGTGCTTCGCCTTGGGGCTGCCCCGCTCTTTTTGTGAAAAAGAAAGATAAATCATTAAGGTTGTGTGTTGATTATCGACCCCTCAATGCGGTGACCACCAAAAATAAATACCCCCTCCCACGCATTGATATGCTATTTGATCAATTAGTCGGTGCAAAAGTATTCTCAAAAGTCGATCTTCGCTCCGGCTATCACCAAATAAAAATTCGGCCGGAAGACATTCCTAAAACCGCTTTCTCTACGAGATATGGACTTTTTGAATATCTCGTAATGTCTTTTGGATCGACTAATGCACCGGCTCATTTCATGTACCTCATGAACTCGGTATTTATGCCGGAGCTGGACAAGTTCGTGGTGGTATTCATTGATGATATCCTCATTTATTCCAAGTCGGAGGAAGAACATGCTTGAACACCTCCGCATTGTACTTCAACGACTACGAGATCATCAACTTTATGCCAAATTCAGCAAGTGTGAATTTTGGTTGGATCGAGTTCCATTCTTGGGTCATATCATTTCAGCTGAAGGAATTTCCGTCGATCCAAGTAAAGTTGTTGACGTGCTAAAATGGAAGACTCCCAAAACCGTCAAGCACATCCGTAGTTTTCTCGGACTTGCGGGATATTATCGGAAATTCATTCCAAATTTTTCTATCATCTCCAAGCCAATGACCAAATTGTTGGAGAAGGACTCTACCTTCAAGTGGAGCCCGAGTGCGAAAATGCCTTTCAAACCTTGAAGAAGCATTTAACCACTTGCTCCCGTTCTAGCTCAACCCGACATCGACAAGCCGTTTGACGTGTATTGTGATGCGTCCGGCATTGGATTGGGTTGTGTTCTCATGCAAGAAGGCCGAGTCATTGCCTATGCCTCCCGTCAACTCCGCAAACATGAGAAGCACTATCCCACTCATGATCTTGAATTGGCATCGGTAGTTCTTGCTCTCAAAACTTGGAGACATTACCTCTTAGGAAATCTGGTGCATCTCTATACCGATCATAAAAGCCTCAAATATATTTTCACGCAGCAAGAATTAAATATGAGACAACGGAGATGGCTGGAATTGATAAAAGATTATGAATTGGAAATTCATTACCACCCCGGAAAGGCTAATGTGGTTGCCGATGCATTAAGCCGCAAGCACCAATGCCACCAAGTTGAAATCTGCTCTATGGAAAACTGCAGTAAATCTGAAAATGAGAGTAATCCTTGCCTTCATATCATTCCTTATGGTGCATTGCATAATTTGGCTCTCGTTCCTACTCTCCGAGAAGAAATCATTGCTGCCCAGAAAACGGATGAAGGTATGGAACACATCCGACAGAAGTTGGGTACCGAAAAAGCTAAGTGCTTCCGTCAAGATGAGGAGGGAGTTCTATGGTTCAATAACCGTCTCGTTGTTCCTAAGAACCTGGAACTACGGAAGAAAATTCTTGATGAAGCCCATCTCTCTAAATACTCCATACACCCCGGTAGTAACAAAATGTACCGTGGGTTGAGAGAGAAATTTTGGTGGACTCGCATGAAGCGAGAAGTGGCTCGTTACGTTGCCGAGTGCGACACTTGCCAACGAGTCAAGGCTGATCATCTAAAGAAAGCCGGACTATTGCACCCATTAAAAATTCCCGCTTGGAAATGGGAAGACATAGCCATGGATTTTGTTGTTGGATTACCTCCCACCTCCAAGAAACATGATTCCATATGGGTAATCGTCGACAGATTGATGAAATCAGCACACTTTATTCCGGTACACACCACATACGGTGCTAAGAAGTATACTTGAATTGTATATTGCCCGTGTGCTATGTTTGCATGGTGTACCAAAGACCATCATTTCAGATCGTGGTCCGCAATTTGTGTCTCGATTTTGGGAACAATTGCATGCTAGTCTTGGTACTACCCTTATCCGGAGCTCCGCATATCATCCTCAAACGGATGGACAATCGGAAAGATTAATTCAATATCCGGAGGATATGTTGAGAGCGTGTGCTTTGACGCAAAAGGGAAGTTGGGATGATCGGTTACCATTCATTGAATTTTCCTATAACAACAGCTATCAAGAAAGCTGCGGAGTCACTCCTTTTGAGGCGTTATACGGACATTCTTGCCGTACGCCGTTAAACTGGTCCGAGTCGGGCGAAAGGATAATATTTGGTCCGGATATTGTTGAGCAGGCCGAGGAAAAAGTGAGAGAAATACAAGCTAACATGAAGGCTGCTCAATCCCGCCAAATAAGTTATGCAAACAAAAGGAGACGCCCGCTGGAATTCGAGGTAAACGATCATGTTTATCTTCGTGTCTCTCCAAATAAAGGTGTGTCACGTTTTGGTATAAAAGGAAAACTTGCTCCCCGCTATATTGGACCATTTCCAATTGTGGAGAAGTTTAGCCCCGTGGCATACCGGTTGCAATTGCCGACAAACTTGGAACGTGTGCACAACGTGTTCCATGTGTCACAACTCAAGAAGTGTTTGAAACCACCCATCGATGTGGTCATCTCCGACACCGAGCAATTGCAAGATGATCTATCTTATCCGGAAACTCCCGTCCGGATCCTCGATAAAAAGGATCGTGTTACTCGCAACCGCACTATCACATTCTATAAGGTGCAATGGAGTAATCACACCGAGGATGAAGCTACTTGGGAGCAGGAGGAATTCCTGAATAATCATTTCCCCGAGTTCATGGCATCACAATCGAGGTAACGACGCACCTCCCTTCGACCACTCTTTTATCAATCCTAATCTCGGGACGAGATTTCTTTAAGGGGAGGGCTGTGACACCCCGTGTCACAATTTCACCATGTTACTGTGCTAACAGGAGAGTTGCATGTGCAAAGCAAAAATCAATTTCCCAGGCACATGAAATAATAATCTAAAGTCCTATTAGGGTTTTTAATACTCCAAAACCCTAGCTCTTGAGATCTCATTTTTCTCCAAAGTAGTAACCCCAAATTTCTGCACAATCTGGTAGAACATATCAAGACATGAATTTAGGACATTTTTCTTGAATTTTTGGAACAGCACAAATCCATAGAAAAATCCAACTCTAAGCAGAAACAGCACTTGTTCAACAATTTTTATAAATTTTTGCATTTCGAATTTGAACTTTGGCCTTTTAAGAAAGTTGTTACATATAATACACAGGACCAGCAGAAATTTTGGTTTGCAAAAATGTCAAAAGGATCGAAATCTATGAGCAAATTACAGAGAGGGACAGCAGTGGCAAAACTGTAAATAGAAGGAATATCAATTGAACGAGAGAACGGCACGGTAGCCGGGGCCACCGCCGGAGAGCGCTCCGGCGTTCGTGCCCATCCCGGCCGGTCGAGGCGCCGCCCGCCTGCACAGCGCCGCCCCACGCGTCGCCGATCGCCCTAGTTGCGTTGTTCTCACGCGGGAACCTCCACCGTTCACGGCGCCATAAAAGAGCCGTCGCCGCCGCCGGTGCCGGACCCTAGCCCGCCGCCCCACCCGTCCGGACCAACTCCACCCACTCCGAGCGCGTCGGAACCTTCGCCCTAACCCTAGCGAGCTCTGCGGAGCACGAGCCCCTCAACCCCGCGGCCGTTCGTGAGCAATCACCGGTTTCCCCCTCAACTCCGCCGGCGCCATTGTTGGTCGCATTCCTTCTCCGGTGAGCTAGTCTTCGATTCCTCTCGCTAGTAGCATTCTTTGGTTCCAATCTACTTCGTGTAAGCTTGGTTCGGTGTTTGGCGCAGCCGCTCGCCGGGAACGCCGTCGAGCCGTCGCGTCACCGCGGCCGTCCGCCACCTCCCCGACGACCCGCCACCACGGTGAGCCTCCTCGGCTTTTGGGTCTCGCGGCGCATGTGCGGGAGCTCACTGATGCTTACCGGCCCGCTCGCCCCCTTTTCTCGCCTTCACTCACCGCCGGCGGCTCGCCGCACGCCCGCGCCGGCGCACGCCGTGCACGCCACGACCGCCCTGGCCGCGCTCCGACACTTAGAAATATTTGGAACGTGCTGAAATTTCGTAACGCTTAAGGATCCGAGAAAACTCATAACGCGAGATTTACGCCACGGACTTGAACGATTCAAAGCACAGTCGAAAGTTTGTAACATATACTACAACATGGTGAACATAAACTCCTATGGTTGTATAGCAAAATTTAATTTTTGAACGCGATGAACATGCTATCGCAACCAAACTGCTTAACAAGATTGCATTTTAAAAATGATAGAACTTCTGGACCCCAGACCCAAATTACATGAGCAAGGGCGCTTTGGAAAGTAGATAACTTGTACTTTAACGTGGTAACATAAACTCAGTACCTCATGTATAGAAAAGTAAAGATTTAAGCACTCTAAGATGCTAAACCGTTATGCCTGCGTGACAACTTACCGTTTTGGAAATTCAATAACTTTTTGAACACAGCTCCAAATGAAACGGCTATAAGCTCGTTGGAAACCTTGAGTTGTGTACTTTACATTAACCAGCATGAATCACCTAAGTTCTATAGGAAAATAATAAGTTTTGGATACCTTAAGAAGGCTTCACAGCCAGTCTGGCAGTCCAGACTTAGCTAAACCATTAGCTGAAAAATTTGGCTAAGCTCAATTGACCTTCATACTTTATGAGTTGAACTAGATAATTTTTCACACTTACATGGTTCAATTAAATAGGTTATAATCACACCTATCTTTTTGGGCAAGAACGGTCATATATGACGTAGATTAATCGTAACAAACCACATGAAATGACGAGTACTTATGTGCTCGATGTTTAGCAAAATAGTAAAACTTCGTCCTAAGGAATAAACATAAACTTCTTGTACACTAAGTAACAAGGAACTATACCATATCTTCTTGATCTGCGAGAACCAATTTGAACATATACACTAAATAATGGAGAGTTTACCTAATTAGAAGGTTGTCCCCATGAAACAAACCACACTTACCATCATCATGGCCATATCATCACCACTCAAGAACGTGTTTAATTCATGCAAAAGTTTCATTACATTATCTTATTGAGAAAGTTCCATGAACTATAAAAATACGAAGTCATCCATTACTCATACACTTCATGTGCACTCACATAGGAACCCCGACCGGAGCTGAAGATCGAGAAGGGCACCGGCTGAAGTGAGCGAGTTCGAGTGTGCTAACTACGAGCAAAACCAAGGCAAGCCCGGTGCATAACCCACGCTTTTAAAAGTTTTGCTTTACTTCACATGTGATGAGGTCATGTATTGTGCATTTAAGTTCGGGGAGTTGTTCGTAACCATAGTTGCATTATTATCCCTTTATGCCTATGGTCTCATTGGATAGGTAAAATCCTTTTTCGTTAGAAATGCTATGCTTAGTAAGGAGCCATCGGTAGCAACACCGAGTGATTTGGAGATCACCCGGTCTAGGAAGTAAATTTTGGTTACCCCCTCACATGATATTGATGAAATTGAGACCGTACGGGGAATGCATGTATAGGATGCGGTGGCAAGGTTTGCCTATGTTCGCCATAGCCCCGTGCGTGTCGGTTGAGGACCGTGTGACTCCGCGAGCAAGTATTGAGTTGTGTACCAAATGCATACCTTCGTATGGGAGTTGGTAAACTGATGTAACTTGAGAGTCGTAGTGTTGGACGGCCACTCCACCCTTTGTGCAAAGTGTTGGTCACGGTGGATGCACGGGTTTGTGAGTAGTTGGAGGGTGTGTTATTACCCTTGGACCCGACGCTACTGTGGTTGCATGTGGAATGCACACTCGGAGGGTGGACCCGGCTCATATCTATGATAATCTTGTGAAAGGTGGCCATACGTGTTCTTAAATGATGCGTATGTCGTGCATTTGGGTTTTCCCTGCAGGGTGTCAATCGATATATATCGCCGTCCCTCGCGGTGATGAGTACCACTTGTCTCGAGCAGATCGCATCGTAGTAACAAGTGAATACGATAATTAAGCTTGCTGATTTTTGAAGAGTTACTTCATGTATTGCAACCATGATTTGTTAGAAATGCTCACTAAATTTATATTCATGTTCCAACCCTCTTAATTTGGCTAAAACATGAGTTAGACAAATATTCTAAGTGCTGATTTTGCAAGTTTCCGCAAGCCGAGGTCAAGCCCCCTGCACGTTAGAGTCGGTTCTTAGAACCATCTTGACGGGTAAGCCTTGCGAGTATGTTAGATACTCGGGGTTTGTGTTGAAACCACTTTCGGGATTCCCGCGGCCCGATGATTGTGATTGCTGCGGGAAGTATGTGTGTCCGAGGCGAGGAACCTCGGGAGTGGACCTTGGAGTGGGTTCCCGCTTCACCGGCTCAAGAGTGAGACCATGCCGTATGGGCTGGTGTGGTTCTCCTAGGTTAAACTATATATTATGTATCGTCGAGATGTTACGCTTCCGCAAGAAAATATCAAGTATTGTAAAATTACACTCCACCTATGTATTGTAAATCTGAAATTGAACAATGGTTGTAATAATTAAGAGATCATGTAAGAAACTTGTTACTTAAGTAATGTTCTCTATGTCATAAAATGATGAATGTATTCCCGATGTATGTGCAATGAACGTTCGCTTCGTCGAATGTCTCCCGATACGATCCTGTTCGACAATCCCTCTCGCTTCGCGAGGTAGGGGTGTCACACCTCCGGCTTTGTACGTGCCCACTAGGATTTCCACTCACCCGAAGTGTACACCCGTCATCGGGTAACTTCCTTCCCTTGAGCTTGATGGTTGTGAGACCTTGTCTCCTCACCACACCTCCCTGGGACTACCGGTATAACACCAGCCATAGTCCCCTCTCCATCGCGCGTACTCGATCGGTCTCCACCGCATACTACGCCAAGCTGCGGCCATACTTGGCTCGTGGTTGTATGGTTTAACATGGATGGTTGCTCCACGAACCGGTCCTTATGATTCGGGTGATAGCATTCCATGGAACTACCGGTACACCCGGCCATAGTTCCTCCACCCGTCACCAAAATCAATGTTCAATAATTAACAAGGAATGCAATCACGTGCGGATAGTAAAGGAGTAGGTGCAAGATGCGTCAAGGACACTTGCCTCATTCTCTTTTTGCTCTTGATTATATCTTCGACTCTTGCTCTTCGGATCTCTTACGGTGATCGTCTTCTAATTACATCGCAGCGAGCAAACATGCAAATAAACATACAAAGAAACAAAGAACAATACATCATACAAGCATTACAAAAGGAAAGTACGCGTCGCTACGATTCCGTGAGCGCAAGAATCGCCTTAATCGGAGCTACGAGTGAAAAGTTACGTAGGTTTGGAGTTTTAGGGGTTAAAATACAAAAACGACCAACGTAGAGACTATTTTGTAAATACTGAAAAGTTTAGGGATTAAAGTGTAAAAGTATAAGGGCCAAAATATAATTCTATAAAACACTAGGGTTGTTTTTGTAAAAGTACGGGATATAGTGTTATTTGAGTAAATAGGGGCTCAAACGTATTTCCAAAAAGGCCGAGGGTGTTTATGTAAAAAGGTCCTATGGCCAAAATATCACTACCCAATAGTTTAGGGGTTTAAAATTAATTTACAAATTAAATATAAAGTTTATTGCAAAAGACTAGGGTTAAAACAGAATTAAAACAAAGCTTAGGGCTTCTTTTATAAAATAAAGGGCCTATTTGTAATTAACCATAGACTACGGGGGTAGCACGTAATTTTACCTAGATACGGAAACACGTGCACGTAAAATTAGTAAAACGTAGGGGTTAAAATGTAAAAGATACTGTCTCGGCGCGAGCAAGGACTAAAACAGAAATACTTATAAACCTAGGGTCACTCATGTAAAAAGATAAGGACCTATTTGCTATTAAACAATACCGCGAGGGCCTATGTGCAAACTTCGAATTATCCAGGGATTAATGAATTAAAATAAATGGAAAAGGTCATGGACCGGGTGCACGAGCCCCGTGGACCCGTGGTCCATGGTCCACGAGTGGACCATTATCCGGGGGTATCGGGCCTTCTAATCCGGGCCCTTGATGGCGGGTCCAACGGTGCGAGGGGGCTCGGGCCGAGCGGCGGCCGGCGGGCGGCGCGGCGCGGCGGCGCCATGGGTGGGCGGCGGACCTTCATCGATCTTGCGCTCGGGTGTAGGAATCTCGCCGGGTGGAGGGGGAATAGAGAAGGGAGGTCACGGGGAGGCCCACCGGCGGGTCGGGCGAGGGCGGAGGTGGCTCGGGGCGGCTTGCGGCGGCGAGGCGCACGCGGGGTACTCCGGCGGCGTCGTGGAGGCCCTCCGGTAGCCGGGAGCTCGTCGGGTTGGCGCCGAGGGACGCGGCGCGTCACGGGGAAGGCCGGCGAGACGGTCGCGCACGGGCGGGGAGCGCGGAGACGGTGATCGACGGGGAACGCGGGGCGGCGGCAATGGCGCGTGGTGGTGCGGCGTCGTCCGGGCGTGAGGTGGTGGCGGTGTTGGGGAAAGGGGAGTGCGGGTCCGGGGCTGCCTTTTATAGGCGCGCTGCCCTAGGGGCTGGGGCACGCACGTCGAGGCGGGGATCACGGCGTGCGGGACGCGGTGGCGGCGAGCTAGGGTTAGGGCTAGGCGCGGTGCGGGCTGGGCCGGGTGCGAGCTAGGTGGGCCGAGCGGGTGGGGAGTGAAGAGGGAAGGGGTTGGGGGAGATTTGGCCCAAAGTTGCTGGTTTCATTCTTTTCCTTTCTATTTTCTATTCAAATTTCTATACTATTCTAAATCGAATTCAAAACAAGATTTTAAATGCATTTTTCACACGATAAAAACCTACATGCACTATTCAACATTAATGAATTCAAAGGACACGTAAAACCTATATTAACTCATTTAACTTAGAAAATACTAGAATTTGCACAATTAGGTTCATAAATTGTCTTTTAGAACCAAAACTCATAGAAATAATTAAACCCCATTTTATTTGTTGAAAATGTTTTGGTACTCCAAAATAAAATACTTTAAACTAAAATAATTATTATAAATCAAAGGCAATTATTCAATGAGACATCTTCACAACCAAAAGAATTTTCTCAACATAGATTATTTTCGTAAATTAATTATATTTGTTACATAAATCACTTTCACAACTTAAATGCATTTCTTAAATAAAACACTTTCACAATAACACAAATCCTTTGTAAATTTATAAATTCAAACAACTTAGCTTTACTTTTGGGGAAAAATAAAGGATTTTGTTAAAAAGCGGTTCGGATTCGAAAGTGAAATTTTGGGATGTGACGAGTACTGCTGCTGCGGAGGGCGAGAGGAGTTGTTGTGCTGCTGATTTCCACCGTGAGAGTGGTGGTGCTGCTGTGGCACAAATTGGCGTGATCCCCGTCGGCAGCAATGCGGCCCAAAACTTCTGTCCGAACGGGAAGTGATGGCCAACTTGTATTTGGGCGGCGTGGAGCCGGATGGATTTCCTACGGCACGCTTCCTCTTCTTGTCCTCTTGGTGAGCACGGATAGCATCTTCTTGCACAATTGCGGCACTCATTAAGTCATTGAATGTGCCGGTGGTGACTTGGGCCACGCGATCTTGCAACTTCGGGCTTAGCCCCGAACGAAAGCAATCCGGCATGATAGGACGCATATTGAGCCAAGTAGTTGAACTTCCGTGCATACCTTTGCACGGTTCCGTACCTTGCTTCAAAGCGAGAAATTCCTGCAACTTGCGCTTCATGAGGCCGGCGGGAATGTGGTGCGCGCGAAATGCGGCACAAAAGTCCGGCCAATTCACTTGAGTACCGGCGGGAAGGGCGGCGGTGAAACTTTCCCACCATGCACTAGCGTAGCCACGGAGTTGTTGAGCCGCAAAGAGAACCTTTTGCTCCGAGGTGCAATTGAGGAGAGCAAACTTCGACTCAATAATGCGGAGGAAGTTGTCCGCTTCCAAAGGATCGGTGGTAGCTTCACCAAACTTGGGCGGTTGAGTCGCCAAAAAGTCGGCATAGGTGGAATTCCTCGGCCCTTGGGGTGGCGGTCCTTGGCCTTGTCCTTGATTAGTTTGACTTACAAAGAACAAGCGGAACATCTCGTTTTGGTTGGACACGAGTTGCTCCAATGGCGTGAGAGGTTGAGGGTTAGGTAGCGGCTCATCCCTCCCGCCATGACCACTGCCGGAAGCTTCACCACGACGGGTATTCACCATCTGCCACATATGAAAAATTTTCTCACGTTAGCTCGTTAGAACAAGAGCTAAAATAGCAAGAAAATATAACATTTGACATGAGGGACCAAAAAATTCAGGTTGCATGTACGAAAGAAATACTGAGGAAATAAGCATAATGCATTGGCAACACACATATTCCATAGATTCCAACATATCTAGCAACATGGTAGAAATTTTTGATACACGGGAAACCACAAATCCGATACAACACGGCCTTAGATTGCATCACATGTGACCCATAAACAAACACAAATCTCGGAGAGCATAATTAACAACACGCGGATCATTTTCCATACACGGTTACATGCCTCACGAGATTGCAAATCCTACACACATAGAGCTACGACCACCGGTTGTGACAACTACTCGTCGTCATCGCCGTCGTAGTGGTCGTCACCCCTCATGGCGGAGGGTGGTGCTCCGTCCTCGACGTCGGAAGCATCCTCACCATCGCTCATCTCCACGTTCCAGATTTTTGCAAGACCTGGGACTAGAAAATTGTTGTAGTGCATAACACAAGCTTTCCGAGAAAGTCCTCAATTGCCTTATTTGGATAAGTATGGTGAGAGTTATCCTCATTTTCGTGAAAGTCGAAATTCTGCCACGTTTTTAGGGTTTCGGTTTTCAACTTTTTGTGGGAATTAAGCTATGTGACCAAACTTTTGTGATTGTTCCATTTAGGCAAGTTCATATACATATGTTTGACATGATGAATCATATGCAAATGTCATGGATGCTCAATATGTCGTTTCGTACGTCCTCACAAAAATTAAAAGACTGCGCCCGCCGATAGGAATATCGGACAAGCGTACCGGTGGCACACACACCTCTCACACGATACTATATGTACTAAAGCGTTGTTATGTACCTGCAACGAGATGGATCCCAGAAACATTACATCAAATTCAAAAGAAACAAGCCAAAAAAATAAATCCATGTCACCTCGTCTCACATGGAGAGCTCTCAAATAAGAGTGTATTCGAGTCACACCGGATAATATTAGGCAAAGATGGACCACACTCAATTACCTACCTTTGCCCAAGCCGTAGTTGCAAAATATTTAAACAATCATAACACGAGGTTAGTTTTGCCACCATTCTATATAGTCCTTATATTGGCCTTTCTATCTAGAATCTACCTCACCGTGACACAAAAATGGGTTTAAGATTTTTAGAATGAGTGTTGACGTGACGCAAATCCCAAGTTCGCTCCGATACCACGTGTCACACCCCTATCCCGAAAGATAGTTAAGTGTGATACGGATCGCCTTGGGAGATGATTGACGAAGCAACCATACATAGCATCACATTAACAAACATACACGATTTGCAAGTTTACATAATTAAGTCTTGATTACAACATAGAGTTCCAAATAAAAGATACATTAGGTTCGAATTTAAGTCTTACATAACCATGATCTTTGTTCGAAATAAAGTGCGGAAGCGATTACATAACACGACGATACATAGATAACTTAAATGAACCATGCCGGCCTAGGCCACGGCTCACTCATCATGGGTCGGAGAGCTAGGAACCCATTCAATGGTCCACTCTTTGGGCTCTTCTCCATCCCACACAACCTTACCACAACAATCGCAAAACCCGGCTTGCGGGAATCCTGAAAATACACATGTAGTGAAAAAGCCCGAGTATCTAGCATACTCCGCAAGTCTTACCCGTCAAATTGGCCATCTAAGACCGACACCTAGATGTATGGGGGCTTGACCGGTTTAACTTGGCATTTTGCATAAAACGGCACCTATGCTAATTAGGTTGGCACTTTTATATCTTAGTCGAATTAATAGGGTTGTTGCATAAAGGAAACTTTGATGAGCATACTAGCAATACAAGAATTTGCAATACAAATTTATATCAATATAAAATAGCAAGCTTCTCATTCTCTTCCTCTTACTACACATTGCAAACTGCTCGAATCAAGTGGTACTCATTAACCGAGAGGAAACGGCGATAATTATCGAATTATTAATTTCTGTAGAAAAGACCCAAATGCACGACATACGCATCATTTAAGAACATGTACGGCCACCGTTCACGAGTTTATCATAAAGCAAAACACGCGGCCACCGACCCGAGTACACGTTCCCCTTGCGATCGTTCATCAACGTGCCCAAGGCTTAACCCGTGTACTCTCCAGCGGTCCTCGACCCGTGTACCACCGTGCCATACACATCACCTCTAGGTCGGTGAGATATCCGGCTCACTTCACAATTCACAAGCTACGTAGGTTTACCAATCCCCATAAGAAAGGTATGCAAGTAGTACACAACTCAAACTTGTTCGCGGAGCCACAATGGGGTGTTCTCAAATTTTAACCAATTCACCATGTTCAAGTTTAATCGTAAGACATAAGTGAGATTCCCACCCTATCGTTGACTCCATAAGCCTAGCATAGCATTTCTATCGGAGATATGACACATACTCTATATAGGACATATAGGGATTTATGCACGCGGATTTCTAAAGCAATTCCTAGAACTTAAATGCACATTCATCGGCCTTAATATAGTGATAAAAGAAAGACATTTCAAAATAATAGGAATGCACCGGGGCTTGCCTTGAGAGTGGTCGAAGTTAGTACTAGCTTCACAAGCGTTGAGAGTGGCAATAGTCTCTTCCGGCGGGATCAATTCAACGTCGTCACCTAGAAGATGAAATGCAATGCGTGACTAAGAGAACACAAGGGTGATGAATATGGTGATGCATGTATGCTGTTTGCATGAGCACATATGAACATGTTGATGAGAAATTTAGTTTTGTGAGTTCCAAGTATGCGAAACTACATATGCTTGCTCTCTTTTTAGGGAAGTTCATTAAAGTACCATGTGTAACTTTAACATGTGCAAGAGAGGTGTAAATCAAAAGTATAAGATTGCAGAGAACAACCTAAATGCTCAGATTAAATTGGAGAGCAGCTTTTAAATGCGGAGCGAAGCAATTTAGGGTTAAGCGAGGCCCGTCATCACATGCGATGACGATTGCGCTATAAAACAAGAATTCGATTACAAAATTAATACATGCACGAAATTAACGGAAAATTTTTATTAAACCTGCCATGAGGGACTAAGTGACATTGTGGAGAGTGAAATTTACATCAACATGCAAAAACATGACTTTTAGAAACATAAGTCTATTTTTATATGTGCTGAAATTAACCTTTAGTTGAATTAATCTGGGGTCAGCAAAAATAATTACTTAGCATGCTCAAACTTTAGCATGGGATTTTCTCCAGATGCACAGGACCAGGAGGAAATTATTTACCAAGTTTCATGTAAAAATAATTTATACAGATTTAATTAAAAATTAAATACAGAGAATGCAAGAAATGCAATAACTTGAAAAATATGCGATGAAATGTAGATTTCCCAGTGCCAGAACTTCAAGTATGCTCATACGAATGCTCTGACCAAGTGGCATTAAATTCAGATCTATATTTTTAAAGTTGTGAGCTAAATGAGTTTTTGTCGATTGACTTTTGTTATTTTTGTAAAAATATGAAAATGCGCAGATCTGCCAAGTACATGTTACTTTTATGAAAGTACATGTTTTGTAGTTTCCAAAACAGTTTAGTTTGCAATTTTTGGACTTTTAAATCGGGAGATATGGATTTTTCAAAATCAAACAAAGTTTGGGTTATTTACGGAAATGCCATTAGGTCAAATTTCAACGGGGCGGCGCGCTCCGGCGAGCGGCGGCCGGCGCCAACGAGGTCGAGCGCGGCGGCGCTACGGGGCAGCTCATGCTCGGGCTTTGGGGAAAGTGGTGTGCGGGGCACGGGGAGCACGTTGGTGGGGACGGTGGGACCCAACGATGGCCGGAGCGGCGGCGCGGCGAGCGGCGGAGCTCGCAGGGTCTCCGGCGTGCTCGCGCGTGCGGCACGAGGGAGAGAGCGCGAGGGGCGGGGCCCGAGAGCACCACCTGCGGACGGAGAGCAGCGGCGCGGGCTCGGGCGGTGTGGCGGTGGTCCGTGGAGGCGGCTCGACGGAGGGCGCGGATGACCGGCGGCGGCGCTTCCATTCCTTTCCAAATTCCAACAGGTCAGCTGCGTGGCAAGAGGAGTGGGTCAAGTCGAAGGCGGAGAGGAGTCTTGCGCGTCACGTTGGCCAAAGAATGGAGCGTGAGGGCCTGCCCGGACCGAGCTAGGGGCGGTGGCGGCCATGGCGGTCCGTGCGGGGGCGGCGACGTTTTCTTCGAATTGAACGTCGGTGAGGGGGAGAGGGCGGGACAGGTGGTGCGAGGAGAGGCGGAGGGAGGTGGGGAAATGATTGGAGCGCTCAAGATGGGGCCTTGGCTCCGGTGCGACATTTTCTAAGGCGAAGAGGGACGGCGACGTGGGGGTGGTCGGCGGCAGCAGCGGGCGGCTTCAATTCCCGGCCGCTCCTGTTGGCCGGCAGGTACGAGGGCGGTTGGGAGGTGGGCAGGGCTTGCGTGGCGACAGGACAGGGCAGGGCACGAGCGAGGGCGGCGCCCGGGCTGGCCGGACCGGCGGTCCGGCAACCATTGCCCGGCGGGCAAACGAGTGCCCGAGGTGTATTTTTGAATTTGAAATCTGGTTCGCGGAAATTTGATCGAAAATGACAGTTTCGTTGCTCCAAAAATGAAAACAAAAATATGGGGAGCTCCAGCATGATGTGCTCTAATTTCCATGTTTGAGTTTGAAGTCCTAATTTTGTTCCCAAAAATTCATATAAAATTCATAAACAGATGCATTTTGAAGTTGAATTTGAATTTTTGAGCTTTTGAAACTTCGTCCACAAATTTTGTAAAAATGCTGTAAATTCATCTTTTTGTATGAGCAATGCAATGATGCAAAAATATGTGGGTGGTACTTTTATAATTTTTGCACTTCTCATTAGGGTTAGATTAGGGTTAGGGTTTAAACCTAGATTTGCCTTTTTCTTTTAACTTTTCATTTTTCTTTTTCCTGTTTTGCTTTTGTAGGCTTAGCATTAGGGTTTGGTTGACGGCGTCATTAGTGCTTTAATTAGGTGCTAAGTCCTAATCGTGACAAGGGATGTCACGAGTACTAGATCCTGCTAAAGTGGAAGTTGTTAAAAGTTGGAGACAATCCAAGAACGCTACGAAATCATAAGCTTCTTAGGATTGGTCGCTTACTATCGGAGATTCATTGAAGGATTCTCTAAGATAGCCAAGCCCATGGTGGAACTTACCCGTAAGGAAGCTAAGTTCCAATGGAGTCCACAATGTGTGAAGAGCTTCCAAGAACTAAAGAAAAGACTCACCGAAGCCCCGATACTCACATTTCCGGACATCCGCAAGGATTTCGTGGTATACCTGTGATGCCTCTCGGAGTGGATTAGGAATCCTGCCGATGCAAGACGAACGAGTCGTGGCGTATGCCTCAAGACAGCTCAAGTCCCATGAGCATAACTATCCGACCCATGACTTGGAACTGGCAGCCATAGTACATGCACTTAAGATCTAGAGAACTACCTCATTGGTAATAAGTGCAAGATTTTCATCGACCACAAGAGTCCGAAATACATCTTCACTCAGCCGGATCTAAACCTAAGACAGAGTAGATGGTTGGAATTGATAATGGATTACGACTTGGACGTCCGAGTACCACCCGGGAAAGCCAATGTAGTGGCAGACGCACTTAGCCGTAGGGCCTACTATAACCACGTGAGTACCACCACCGTTAGCCCCGAACTAACCCAGGAGATGGACAGCCTTAACCTGCACATAACATCATAACCGAGGCGAGAAGAGAAAGTGGCTGCTGTCGAGAGAAACCCTCAAAGCTGCCCGGAGTAGACAGAAGAGTTATGCGGATAAACACTATAGAGAGTTACAATTCAGCCAAGATGACTACGTCTATCTAAAGGTGTCACCTATGACAGGAACACGGAGATTCCAAGTCGGAGGCAAGTTAGGCCCTCGCTACGTAGGACCGTTCAAAGTGCTCGGACGGCTCGGAGAAGTCGCCTATGAGTTGGAACTACCGGAAAGACTATCGGATGTACATCCGGTATTCCATGTCTCTCATTTAAAGAGATGCTTAGAGGTACCCGAGCAATAGCTACCCTTGGACTTAGTGAACCTCCAGCCGGACTTGTGTTACAAGGAATTCCGGGTTAATATTTTAGACACAATCGTCCGACGGACCAGGACCAAGGCTATAAACGTCTATCGGGTGCAATGGAATAACCATACCGAAAATGAGGCCACCTACGAAAGGGAAGAGGATCTCGGAAAGAAAAATCCCTACCTCTTTGAGGATCGGCGTGAATCTCCGGGACGAGATTCATTTTAAGTGGGGTATGTCCGTAACACCCCGATTTTTGGCCAAATTAAAAATCACTAATTAAATCATTTTATTTTATTCAGGAAAAATATTTACGAAAATTAACTAGGAATTAAAACCCAATTACATATATAGGAAAAACAACATGTAGAAATTTTTAAATAAAATCCTAACACTTGTAAACTTGGTTGTTTCTATTTTAAATTGCATTACTTTTATTTTTCGTCATTTTATTTTGGCTTGAGGAGTGAAGAGAAAAATAAAAAAAGAAATAAACCTGTATCGGGCCGCCATACCCCCCTTTTTCTCCTCCCCGGCCCAACCCCTCTCACCCCGACCCAGCCCAACACTCCCTGCCACCCCCCCCCGCTTCTTCCTCATCGCCGCGCGCCGCGAGCGCACGACGCGCATCGTGCGCCGGTCGACCATCACCCGTCTCCCACCTCCTCTCCCGCTGCCTCTCCGCACTTTGCGCGCACCCTGCCAGCCGTGCTCGCGCGCCCAAGCCCTCCCCCCCCCGGCTCCTTCCCCTCCCTTATCCCCTTGGCCACCGCGCCGCGCGCCCGAGCTCCGCCCGTACCGTCACACCCCGCCAGCAGCCGGGACGGTCATCGCTTGTGCCGACCTAACCCCCATCGCTTCCCCTCCTCCCTGCTCACCTCCAACGTCACCGTCCCCCGCCTTGCCGCGCATCGCGCCGCCCCGTCCGTCGCTCGCCATGGCCGCACTCAAGCTCCCCCACCTATAAAAGCCTCCCCGCCTCCCTCTCACTTGCCACCCCTCCACCGGAGCCGCCAAGGAAAGTGTTGTCCTTCTACCCCTTTGTTCCCCCTCTCCCGACCTCCGCCACCGACCACGGGCCAGCCCCGCCGTTCCCCTCCGCTGCCCGACCACCTTTGTCCCCCTAAAGCCAAGCCCGAGAGCCGCTTAGCTCCGTCGGGCTCGCGCGCACCTCACAGCCCCCTAGCCCCCTCCTAAACCCGGCCGCCCGGCTATTTCCCCTTCCGCCACCACCGCTCGGACCTCCGGCCTGCCGGCTCGTCCCGCCCGACCGCCACCACACCCCCGCCCCGTCACCCGCTCCGCCATGGCCCTAGCGTCACAAGCACACCCCTAGCTCCTCCGGCCACCGGGGCCGCCGGAATCGCCAACTCCGGCGAGCCCCGGTCGCGCCCGTCCCCGGGTCCACCGTGGACCGGTGGACCGACCCCCAACCTCGGTCCACGGGACCTGTGGAAATATTCCACAAAATTTCCTATATGGAAATAAATCCTATATTCCTATGAAAAGCCACTTTTACATAAAGCCCCCGACATTTTCCCATATTAGCTAAGAGCCTTTAGGTTTTTACATAAAGCCGCCCGAACTTTTCAAAAATTACAAATAGGTCCCCAGTCAGCCCGACAATGCATTTTTGCATTTTAGCCCCTCCACTTCTCCAAAATTACCAAAATTTATTTATTCTTTTATAGAAACCCTAGCTGATTTTTACAAAAACACCCCTGGACTTCCCACGACCATAACTTTTCAATCGTAGCTCCGTTTTAGGCGATTCCGACGCCGTTGGAATCGTCATGACGAACCCTAGGCCCCGAAACCTTCCTCTTCACTCCATTTTATTTGGTTTTTCTCGTTATTACTATTTTCTTTCATTATTTTATGTGAGGTAGCTTACGTACACTAACGCCGTCTCGTAGACGAGGAGAACCAGAAGCGGGAGCCCGAAGACCCCGACTACGAGCCGGACTTCGAGGACGCATTAGGAGGCAAGCTATATCAATTCCTTGATCATAATTGATCCTATTACTCTACTTATTCTCGCACATATAGGAAGATATTCTTAATATGCATTATCCTTACAAATATTTTGCTAGAGCCCAATTGTTGTATGATAATGTTCAAATCAATACGAGATGCGAACATTATACCCTTGATTGCCATTAGATCACTAGAATCAAGCTAGATGTATTGTTAACTATGTTAATGATATATTTGTATCTTGCTTAGGAACTGTTACTATCTTTCATCATACACCCTGTTTATGAAAATGTGTGAAAATGTGTTTGGTGGGTGATTAGATCAACCGTGTTAAGGTGAAGTTGGGTGGGAAATGATACCGGCCGTGGCGAAACTCCCAGATCTGGTGTAGAGTACTTGATGTTAGGTGACGCCCATTTGCGATGGCAGCATTATGTGTTCGTCATATAACGACCGATTCTTCGGACCCCAAATTGGTGATTTAGTGTACAACCACGGAACCTGTTATGGGAAGGATCGTGCACCAAACCTCGGGTTACGCAGCAAGAAGTTCCATCGGGTGTAGTAGATGACGGAGTACTTGGCACATATATGGTGGACAGTATGCTTGTGTCATACGCGTCGGATCCCTGGGCATTCGGGGTGGACTTGTGGGCGTGCCTAGTTGCGGTGGCAGCATTATGTGTTACGTAGCTAAGAACATATAGCTTGTGGGTAAAGTGTACCAACCTCTACAGAGTGTATAAAAATTATCCGGATGTCTCGTTATCACGGTATATTGACACGTCAAAGCTTGAACTCACGTTGATTAGCCACAAATAATAATACCTTGACGTGTGAGTGAGTAGCCTTGTGCCTGTGTGATTTGGAAATGGTGTTGGCCCGGTGTGCCGAGCTATGATGACCTCCGGTCGAAAGGCTCATCTAAAAAGAATGGGAACTATCGGGATTGATGAATATCTCCCCCGGTTCCGACGAACTAAAATTATGATGATTGCTTTCCTCTTCAAGAACCCCTTTGCTTCGTAGTAACCCCCGCATCCGCGCTATCTCGCTAAACTCGACCCTACCTTGACCACGACCATATTGCATAAATATTATCCCTTGCTAGTGTTAGAGCTTGTTGAGTACCTTATGTACTCATCCGTTTCTTATTTGTTCGGACGAAGATGGAGAATACCACAAGGATGAGGAGTAGGTCGCGTCCTTCGCTCGATGTTGCCTGTGGAGTTTATGATGCTTTCCAGTGTGTTTTCTTTTATGTGAGGTTGGCCTATCCGCCTCTTTGAATGTAATCCAGACCATGTATCCCCTAGCTACTATCCCTTTGAGGAATCAATAAAGGTTGTTGTATCGGATTTGTATCATCTATGTGTGTACCAACTACTGTTTCGGGGTATACACGGTGTAGTCCCGAGAGTGGGGCGCAGCACGAAGGCGCAGCGTTCGAGCCGGCGGGGAGGAGGGGCGACGACATGGCGAGGCGGCGGCTTTCGGGACGGAGGGGAGGAGTGGCGGCGGTCGAATGGGGATGAGGGAGTTTGGGCTTCATTTTATATTGTGTGGATTGGATGGTGGGCTGATGGGCCACGTAGCGGCGGGTAATGGGGTGGGCCGCCGTTAAATATGAGTTGAATACTCTAGCGACGGGGAATTTGGCTCTGCGCCGCTATTGGATTTTGACCTGCGCCGCTATAGGCTGATTTTGTAGTAGGGTCGAGCTCGGAGTTATTTTCTCGTGGAAGGTGAACTCTATCGGCGTGGAGGTGATAATATCTTGATGAAGTGCATACCCACGACCGACGGTGACTAGATGTTGGAGGAGATTCATAGTGGTATTTGCGGTAATCATGCGTCTTCCAAGACATTGGTCACTAAAGTGTTTAGACAAGGATTCTACTGGCCAACGGTGGTTGATGATGCGCGTAGGGTGGTGAAGGTTTGCGGAGGGTATCGCTTTTTTCGCGTCAATCTCATGTTCCTGCTCATGAGTTGCGCATGATAACAATGACTTGGTCGTTTGCTACCCGGGGGCTTGACATTGTTGGGCCGTTCAAGAAGGTGCCCGGGGGCAACACTTATTTATCTGTCGCGGTTGACAAGTTTTCCAAGTGGATTGAGGCCGGAACAGTCACACATGAGACTACGACGCGAGCAATTAAGTTTCTATAGAATATCTTTGTCCACTTTGGAGTTCCGCATTGCATCATTACGGATAATGGACCGCAGTTTACTTCGAAGTTTTCAAGGATTATGCGGAGAGCTTGGGTATCAAGATTCATTATGCATCGGTCTCGCATCCACGAGTAATGGGCAAGTTGAACATGCAAACGGGATGATTTTGAGCGGTCTTAAGCCAAGAATTTTTTACCGCTGTAGTCGTACGCTCGGAAGTGGGTGAAAAAGCTGCAATGGGGCTTGTGGGGCCTGCGTACAAATACCGATCCGCTAATCTCCGTTTTCTCTTGTGTATGGATCGGAGGCAATGTTGTCTACTAAAGTTAACATGATTTCTACTCGAGTTCGGTGCTATGATGATCAGCGGCGGATGGAGTTGATTGTTGTAGAAGATTTACGAGATCGAGCACTGGTACGAGTAGCTCGAGTACCATCAAGGGTTGCAGAGATATCATGACTACAATGTTCGAGCCGGGGAGTTTCAAGTTGGCGAGTTGGTGCTATAAGGAAGATTCGATCTAACAAGAATCGCCACAACTTGTCAACGGTCCGGGAAGGGTCGTTCATTGTTAAATCAGATATCAGACTTGTTGCTTATAGGCTTATACTCGAGGATGAAGAAGAAATTCCAATTTATTGGAATATTGGTCAACTACGTCTCTTTTATACTTGAGTTTTTTGTATTCTATTCTTATGTACCATTATGCTCATGATAGCTTTTTGATAATACGAAATATATCAAACTTTGCTTATTAGCATAACGTTTTGTGTCTCGAATTTTAATTTTATATTAATATACTAAGGCGAGGGGCTGCTATTTGAGAGCGATCAGTAATAATTTGTGATCCCGAGTTTTAAGATTGGTCACATTTTCTATACGGCACAATCTTGTTAAGTAGACCGTCGATATGAGCTATATCTAGTGCTGACTAGAGCCAGTGGTCATGTCATAGTTGGGTTGTATTGAAATTAACCATCGTTGCTTGGTGATAGACTTGACTGGTTAAATCAGGATGTTAATTTTGTGATTTTTTAAGTAGCAATGATGGATTATTAAAGCTACTCTAGACCGCTGCAGTTTGCGCAAAAGGATTAGTCTACATATAAAGACCGGTCATAAGAGGAAAAATAATTAGAATTGCAAAAGGAATATACAAGCAAAATACTTATATTACGAACATTCATATATGTTCCAATTGTTTTTCAAGAACAATTATATCCCTATAGCTATTGAGATGGATCGCTAGATGTTCCCGTATCACCGGTCCGGGGATCGACGATCGGCGAGTCATCTTCGGTTTCCTCCTAGTCCGAGGAGAGCACGTCGAAGTCCAAGTCTTTATAGTCATCCTCGGTAGCTTGTCTTGAGGCTTCGACGGCTTTAGCGGCTTCGTAGGCATCCTGATTCAAAGCCGAAGGGCGGCGTCTTGATTCAGCGGTTCTCCGACTTGCGTCAATCGGTATGTCTTTGACTAGATCGGTCATGGTTCCAATGAGTTCTTCAACTCATTGAACCGGTCTTCGATTGTATTTGGGTGAGCACCGATGTTGATGAAGTTTAAATAGCATTCTTCGACCGACGTCCATGAATGGATTGTCGCCGTAATTTGAGCACCTCCCGAGGCGGCTACCATCTTTGAATGTTCCCGGATGAGCCGAGGAGAGTCCCACAAAGCGATTTCGAGGTTCCTATTATCGTTCCGAGGGGTTTGACCCCCGTTCGGATAATCGATGACCCCTTTTGTTGCCCACCGAGAGTTCTGCAGAAATGTTACAGATCGGTATATAAGACTCGTTTATGTGAAGAACAAAGGAAGGGGACTTACACCGTGGGACAAGTCTAGAATTCTGCACCTGGCCTTATAATTGGTATTAGACTCTTTGTGCCCAGCTTCTTTCCTCAGTAGGCATTGGATTTCATCGTGTTGGACCATGAGGGTCTTTTGGGAAGACTCGTGGGCTCTTCCGACGGCCAAATCCTTCTTAGATCGAGCAATTTAGGCAGCTTCAAGCGCCTTGTTCGAGTCGGCTTTCGGTTGAGCATTTTCTTCTTCCGCGGCTTTAGCAAATTGGAGGGTTTGCGTCAACATATTATCCTTAGCGGTTAACTCCCCTCCAGTTCGCCAATGCGGGCACCCTACATCTCTTCCAGTTTCTTGCCCTCTTGTAGGGCTTGCTCTTGATAAGACGCCTTTTCTATAAGGGTCATCTCAATCTTCTTGTGTGCCTCGAGTAGATCTTCGAGGGCTGTGAACAGATTCAAGACCTGTCGGTGCGAAGATGGAAATCGAAATTATTGAAACAACAAATAAGGATCTTGCATACAATTGACCTGCAAGTTGTGTCGGACGATCTCCTTGCGGCTGTCTTACATGATTTGATTCGTGCGACTCGGATTATGCTCCTGTCGCAAGAGAACTTCTTCACGAGATAGCGGATCGGCGGTCTACGTCCCTAGCTCTAGAAGTTGTTGCTGAGTCTTGCTCGGTTCTTCCTCGAGACGGCAAACGATTGCGGTCTTGGCTTCCAAGCCCTTCAAGAGGATCGGGAGAAGTAAAAACGAGATGACAAACAATTAATTAATTTTTAGATATGAATGTTGTAGTAAAGCGAGTACGACATTGATGTGTACTAGGGTCCCGATCTTCCGAAAGGTTCCGATAAACAGCGATTTGGCGGAGACTTGACACAAATCGATCCGGCTTCCGAACAACACGTTCCGAACCCTGCAATCGCAGCACCACGACTCCTCTGGTTATCAACCGTGCAAACACGATTGACCTCGCCAAGAAGGCTAATCCTTGCCTGCGAATCGAAGAACACAAGCAAGAACAAGATAGAAGCAACCAAATTGCAAATATATGATTAAACTCACGCGTTGGGGTCTCACAAACCGACGAAACGGCGAAACTGTTCGTGACAGAATAATCTAAGCAAAACCCAACCCTAAACGATGGCGGCTGCTGAGTTTAAGAAGCCCCTAGGGTCGTGGCTAGCCCCCTGGTCGAAACCCTAATGGGCCACACTCGATACACGGCCCGAAGGCCAAAATATGACGACGAAGCGCTGAGACACATTCTGGACGTCAACTTGCTCGGACGATTCCCGACGACTCATTATGAATTTTGGCATGAGGCCAACGCCGTTGGAAAGGTCATCAAATTATCTTTCCATCCATATATAGAACGTCCAAAACAGAGTTTGTATGCGACCGGGGCCTCTGTTTTTCTTCAGGTTGTTCCTGGACTCCGAAACAGACTCGAAGTTGACTTTGTTTGGGCCTCCAACTTGACTTGGATGCCCTTGCTGGCCCACCACGCCTCCAACCTCCTTCTCAACCTTCTCATCATCATCTCCATGTTTTCTAACAATAATTAAATCATTAGGTAGCAATCTATTCTCAAAATAACTAAAAAGAATGCATAGGAACGATCTCACCTTATCTTTGCAACGAATGGTTTTATGCATGAGGATCATGTTCTCATCGGACATACCTGCTAGACTCATTGAATTGCTTCAGAGCCTCCTCCTCTTGGATGGAGTCCCATTTTGATATGGACTAGGGTGTCACGATCTTCCAAAAGGTTCCGATGAACAACGATTTGGCGGAGGTTTGACACAAATCGATCCGGCTTCCGAATAACACGTTCCGAACCCCGCAATCACAGCACCACGTCTCCTCTGGTTATCAACCGTGCAAGCACGATTGACCTCGCCAAGAAGGCTAATCCTTCCCTAAGAATCGAAGAACACAAGAAAGAACAAGATAGGAGCAACCAAACTGCAAATATATGATTAAACTCATGAGTTGGGGTCTCACAAAACAACAAAACGGCAAAACTGTTCTTGACAGAATAATCTAAGCAAAACCCAAACCCTAAGGAATAATCTAAGCTTCTTATGAGTTCCCTAGGGTCGTCCATCTGCCCCTAGACGCAGCCCTAAGTGGGTTCAATAAAATACACGGTCCAAAGGCCAAAAGACGGTGGTGCAACACCGGGACAGTTTCTGGACATATTCTTATTTCAGTAATTACCTATGACTCGAGAAAAATTTCGATATAAGACCAGCGCCAATGGAAAGGCTAGCAAATTATCTTTTCATCCATATAAAGAACGTCCCAAACGGACTTCGTATGCGACCGAGGCGTCCGTTTTGGTGCAGGCTATTTCCGGACTCCAAAACAGACTCGAAGTCGACTTTGTTTGGGCCTCCAACTTGACATGGACGCCCTTGTTGGCCCTCCACGCCTCTAACCTCCTCCTTAACCATATTATCATCATCTCCATGGTTCCTAACAATAATTAACACATTAGGTAGTAATATATTATCAAATATAAATAAAGAGATCATTAGGAACATGCTCACCCGTAAATTCAATTGTCGTGCTCTAGTTTTTGTCCTTGAATTATGTATGTGTATTGGAGGAGTGTTGGTTATATCCGAGGTGTGATGTCCTCATCATATTTAGCAGTTGCCACAAATTACGAGGTCCGCTGGCGCTGTCGACTCGCGGTTTTGCCGATGAACATTCGGGCGAGTTTGGTGCTAGCAAGAGTCGCTTGGGAGCGAGGGCAACGAGGGACTTCTTCGTACCGGACCGGTCCCAAGGGGAGGTCCGGAGCTGCCTAGAAAAAGAGTGCCATAGCTGCTAGTTGTAGGATTGATTAGTTGTTCTACAGCTACCATCTTCTCTTGGGCTTGGACATCGGTGGGGGCCGGTGTAGACCGGTCAACGATAGAGGCAGCAGCAATTTCTTTTGGGATTGCCGCACTTGAAGTTTTTGCACTTGGACTCAACGGCCTTGGCAGTTATCTCAAGGGCTGCGGTCTTGGTCATAGCCTCGGGAGCAGCAGTCTTTGCAAAGCTAGGCTTAGTCCTGGGGAGGCCAGCAATAGATGCTTAGAGGTTTTGAAGGATGTCTGGAAAGTAAGCGCATATCGGGACCGGTCTAAATTACAATTCGAGTGAAGATTATAGGGAAAGGACCGAGTCTTGCTTTAAAGAAGACTTACAAGGTAGCTTTTTTGAATCCGGTTGATGGCTTGGATTTATTTGCTGGTGGTTCTTGAGAACCACCACTTGACCTTTCGATGATCCTCTTGGCAGCGGTTTGTGCCGAGGAGGTAGGGACCGATTCTTTATTGACCGCACTACCTTGTGCGCCGGTCTCGAAGTTATGATCGTGATTTTCGTTGAACATCGGCAAGCGGATCCTTTGGCATGGATGTACCTTGGACCCTCCGCTTGAAGCGTCATTGATGGCAGCCCGGGCAACTTGGCGGTCTTGATCGAGCACTTCTTGCTTGGGGTGCCTATCTTCGACCTTCCGGGCTATAGTTCTTGTGTCCCCGAGCACTGGAGGGACAACTTTAGCATCATCATCGGTGTTGATGACTAGCTTTTGCCATTGGGAGTCGGGGGCTTGAACGGCTTTTCCAGACTGTGTCACTCTCCGTGACGGACCGATAGGTGCCAGATTGGGAGGAGCGTTTGGCTCATAATTTTCACCCCATTCATCACCTTTGGGGAGCGGGGGATGACTTCGAACCTATCTAGTTCCTATATTGCTACGGTTAAGAGTTAGAAGATTTATTCAAGGGGATGAAAATGTGATGTGAAGGATGGAATTAGGATTTAAGTTCACCAATTACAACCATAGAAGTGGAGGAGGCCACGAAAGAAAGAGCGGTAGGGGAGATCGAGGTCACGAGATGAAGAAGGAGTGAAAGACTACCTGTTGGGTGTCTTCAAATCCCCGGTGTTATCTCCTGTTCTAGGGGCGGACCAGTTGATCATCAGCTTGGCGGGGAAAGATCCACCGGTGACCATTTCTTGAAGCATGGTTTCGGTACAAGTACTGGCCTTCAATTCTTGATCTCCAAGGAAGAGTTGATCGCGTGGGACGACTGGAGTTGAGGAAGAAGGCTTCACGAGTTTTTCTTGGTTTGCTTTTCCATGGCTTAGAATGGATTGAGGGAAGATCGGAAGTAAAGGGAAGGTTTGGATCACGAAGTGTGAAGAACACAGAGCAATTGAGAAATGTGGGCGCGTTGTGGCTGGATTGGGAGTGAGTTTGACCTAGGTCGACTCCGGTCTCCTTAGATATATTCCTAAAGCGGCCTCGGGGGCTAGATGGTATAGGGCCATATTTGTATGGCCCGAGTAATGTTTTGCTCAAGTAATTTTATTACTCTAGGCCCGATAAACGCGTCCGTGACCTAAACCGGTACGAGAGAGAAATTCCAAGTGATTTAGATAATCGCAAGGGCTCTTATGCAAATATTGAAGCGGTCCGTGATATGGAATATCCAACTGCGGTGATGTATTAAGAACCAAACTGGATTGTTCGGGGCTATGAAATGGTTAGATCGAAGATGATTAGGTCTTGTCTAACCGAGCAATGTGAATGTGAATGTGAATGTCTTAGGCCCTCGGTGTTAATCGTTCGGTTGTTTATAGGCTTGAAAACTCGAGTTGAATATAAGCAAATTGGAAATCTTGTCGGATCAACCAGAATTTTGGTTCTTACTGAAATTTCACTAAGTGGGGTATTAGTTCGGACTGATTTAGACGGTGCTGTTATGTTAAATTGGTATGAATCTCCAAGAGATATGAAGTTATAACTAGTATGACCGAGTATGGAAATGTGTTCTTGGTGGAAATGCCCAAGAGGTATGAGATTTATGGAAAATAATAAAGCATAATCTCTTGAAAAGACTCTTACATTATTTGTGATGCTCAAATGATACAAGAGTCGGGGCTATACCTAATTAGGTGCACTTGATTGGTGCCCCACGTTCAAGAGCGATCGGTAGAGATCACGGGAAGTAGGGAACTATGTTCGAGAAGCGATCCGAAGAGATCTTGGAGGCGGACAACCATGGAAATTGAGAATAGCAGTCTATAGAGATTGTTAAATTAAGAAAATAATGAAGAATCGACTAAGTGGACTCTTGCATTATTTGAAAGAAGTTCAAATGATCCAAGAGTCGAGGGTTATACTCAATTGGGTGCACCCAACTGGTGCACCAAAAGATGAGTACTTGGAGGAAAATACTCGGATTTTCATCACCTAATTAGGTGGTATGATGAATAAAAGACCAAATTTTTTGGCTTTTAGAAGCCGAATTGCAAGAAGAATTTTTTCTAGAAGATGGAGTTCTTTTTATTTTCACACTGGAATCGGACCAACATGCGGAGGACTTGGTCGGTCTTTTTAAAGGCAAAATAAAAAATTACTCGGGGCTCGTTGTCGTATACCTGTCTTATGGGTATGTTATGATCAAAGGAATGACTTATTGAAGATATGGTGGCATATTGAAGAAGATGAGACCGGTCGGGAGGGTCCATAGAGTGGTGTCCGACCGATACGAGAATAATAGAAGATTCCATATACCGGTTTGAAAACAAAGTCGGACCACAAGACCGACAAGATATGGCATGATCTTCAAGTCAAGGAGCAAGATTAGTCAATTAGGACTATGAATCAATAAGGAATATTAGAGATAGAGCTTCCGAATATACAATTCATGTAACCGACTAGGACTCGCATGTAACCCCGCCTCCCAAGATATATAAGACGGAGGATGGACCTCTCGAAAAGGATCTAGACAATACACGTTAGCAATCTGCTAAAGGCAATACACAACATACAGGACGTAGGGTATTACTCTCTATTGAGAGGCCTGAACCTGTCTAAAAATCTCGTGTGTTCTTGTTTGTTTTGTGTGTTGCACCATTGAATTCCACGCTCGTGAGGGACTAGGTAGTATTAGTGCCGAGATAAAGACTCGACATTGTTTATACCTTCTTTCTTGTGTTCTCGATTCGCTTGCAGGAAAAGTCTTTTTGGCAAGGTCAATCATGTTGTGCTTGGTTGATAACGAAGCGATGGTGTAGTTGTTGCAGGGTCGATCCGTGTTGATTCAAAGCCGGATCGTCAACATCGAGTTCTCCATAATCAAATTTTCCCCTCTACCTCTCCGAAGATCGGCCTAGATCATATCATAGACTCTTGCATTATTTGAAGGAGCTCAAATGATCCCACGATCGGGGTGTCATACCCGAGTTGAGTGCATCCGATCGATGCACCAGCAGGAAAATAGTTCAAATTTTCGACACCTAATTGCTCCCTATGTGTTTAAATTGTTGATGTCGTTGACTTTTTTCACTATGTTTGACAATTCGTCTTATTCAAAAAGTTTAAAAATTATCAAATAGTTATAATTTGTTTAATTATCAAAGGAAGTTGAAACACAACTTATAATTTTACATATTTGAAAAATTATTTTGAATAAGACGAACGGTCAAGCATAAAGAAAAAAGTCAACGGTGTCAACAATTTAAAAACGAGAGGGAGCAGTGGTATGGGGCTAAAAGATCATTTTTTTGCTTTTCAAAAGCCATATTGTATGAAGAAGCATTCTAGAAGATGGAGTTCTTTATAATTTCATGCTGAAATCAGACCAACATGCAAAAGAATCTTGTCGGATAAATTCTAGGCAAAATTAAAAATTACTCGGGGACTGCTATAGAGTACTTACGTACCCTTTGGGTATACTTTACTCGGAAGATTGTTCATTAAGGACATGGTGGCAAGTTGAAGAGGTACGACCGATTGGGAGGGCCCACGAGTGGTGTCCGACCACTACAAGGTATGAGAATGTTCCATATACCGGTACGGAAACGAGAGGCGGACAATTCTACCGGCTTATCCGACGCAATCCCCAAGGAAAGTACAGGACAGATCGAGTAGGACTCTAAATCGATAAGGAAACTTAGAGATAAAATTTCCAATTATGTAAATCTTGTAACCGACTAGGATTCTGCATGTAATTAATTGGGTAAAACAATTTTTGACCAATTAACGAGCCATAGAACCTTTTTTTTGTGATTCCGTGCCATAGAACTAGTAGTTTCATGACGCGAACGAGGCTTTGGCTCAGTGGTAGAGCAGCTCGTTGAAGCCCTCAACACCCGAGTTTGATTCGCCTCTGCCGCGCCAAGGCTCGTCCCCGTCGCACACTGGATCCTGATGGAGTTTGGTGATATCAAGAAGGACGCGCGGTCTTAGATACTGTGTGTAGTTGTAGGTCTGCGCGTGTGCGTTAGAGATATTGGTGTGAGTGGATGAGTGTGTAACGCATACGAACAGATACTATAGCTGTACCGGTATAGTGAGAGGACTCAAAAAAAGTAGTTTCATGACAGCTCTAATTTTTTGACTCTCTCTGTAACATTTTACTCGTCATTTTCGGAATGTATTTTTTTTGTTTCAAATTCCCTGTCATTCGCACTTTTAGAATTAAGCTCCGCCACGAAGGTTCCCTGCTGGTCTTATGTCCATTCGTTTCTGGCGCTGACCTACGCCACTCTACTTCCTATGTGGGGATGTTGGTGTTGACAGCGGAGCTAAGTAGGTGGAATCGATATCTCATAGCTGATACAGTAGCTTTGCCTGTTGGCAGCTATATTTAGGAGCGGCCCTTCGCTGCCAAGCAGCTCATTTTCCGCAACGAGCCGTGGGACAGGACACAATCGAGTGCTGTCCTTGATTGGCTCTGCGTCTTTTTTTAGGAATGAGGTAATATTCCAGCTGTTGTATCGAATACACGATCGTGTTCGTTATCACAAACTCCTGCACGCACTAGGAGGCCAAGGAATCATGAATACAAAAGTTTGATCCATTATACTTGCTCTCATAAAAACACCAAAAGTGAGCAAAAAGCGATCCGATTAGAGAACCACCACAGGTTATTTGCGAAGATTTCTATGGCTGATCTGCTGGAATTTGGCCCATTATTTGGCCCTTTGTTGAGAAATTCCAAAGCAAAGTGGCTGTTGGTTTTAGTACCACATTGCTAGTTCAAAGTGGTGTACTCCAACTTAAATAGGAGGACTCATGCCCATGTCTAAAAGCTGCAGCCATGGGAGAGACTATGAGAACTACTATGTGTTTACATACACGCACGCGCGCGTATCCGCGTTTTTCGCGTGTTCTTCCTTGTGACTTGTGACTTGCGACGCGCGACCGTGTCGTGTCGTGGTTACAAATCAGAGTGTGTTTTTGCCACTTTAATCTCTCACAAAATCTGTAACGTCACGTACTAATCAAGAGGATTATTACGTGGTTAATTATCATAAACTCTACGTAGTTAATTACCATAAACTCGGGATTAACTGGCCAACCAAGCATTGATTGCCATTTAGTGGACGTCATTAGGAAGGAAACGGCTCCTGGAGGGCGCCGTGCCTATTTAAGGCACTCGGAGACGTCCGGATTTCCTCCCTTCGACAAAAATATTCCCTTCCATCTTCTTTCTTCCTCCCTTTGGAAAATTGTGTTGTAGTGTTGAGCTGTTCTCATCTCGCCGACCCTTTTCCTTGACGTGCACGAGGAGGAGGGTGAGCGGAATCTCCGAGCCTTTGCCGCCGTGAAGCCCGCACGAGAGGCGGCAATAAGGTTTCTGGGCAGCGCTTCTGCGCGACCGCTCGAAGCTGATCTGCAACGATCTTCGCTGCCCTTTTCGACGAACTACGACGTCTACATCGACGGTCTGCTTCGTCTACTTTTTGTGCTAACAGTGTTAGTGCCGACAAACCCATCGTGAGTCCTCTATGTCTCCTCTGGTCTTTGTCGCTTTTGTTTTCTTGCTGCTTGTGTTAGTTCTGTTATTCTGCATGAATGTCAATGAAATTTGCCTCAAACTAAAATCTGGTCTAAGAATAATTCGCAATTATCCAACATGATCTACCACCCCAATCAGAAAACATATGCTGAAAGTTAATTGGAGAGCAATATTAAGGACCTGTTTGGATACATAGAACTAATTGGTAGCCAACTAAATTCAGTTCTTGAGAAGGATCCAAACAGATAGACAAATTGTTCGACAAGAGAGGAATTAATTGTTTTCCTGTTAGTCAAGAGAACCCAACTAATAAAGACTAATTATTCCTACAAAACGCAAGAAGACCACCCTCTCCCTTACAGTTGGCCGCGGTTAACCGCATTAAGTGCTAACCGATCTGACAGCACTGAAATAACCAAAAAATGCCATTAAATCGGTTTATGGTTAAGTGTGCAGTTAATGTTTTGATACTGTTCGGTTAAACGTTATTTTTGTGGTCATTAAGTTGGCTAACTACCGAAATACCCGAAATGGTGGCCCAAAAGTGCCCGACCCATTCCATCCCCATCTAAGGCCTATCCAATTGGCATTCCCCTCCCTAGTGGCCTAGCCCCCTAGCCGGACTCGCCCTTCCCGGCCGGCTCCGAGGTCCTCCTACATCTCGGAGCCGCCCCAACCTAGGGCCTCTTCGACACCGTGCGTGTGGTATTCCGTAACTATCGTACGGTGCACGTGGTCGTCTTCAAGCTCCCGTTGCACCACCTCCCACCGCTGAGTCACGACCGCTGCCCTGTAGAGCATTCCCTTCATGGCCGGAGAGAGTAGTTGTACCTCGCCGGAACTCTAGCGCTGCCGTCGGAGCTCGTCGACAAACCTGGAACCCTAACCCCACCCCTCCTCCACCACCGGCGGTGTTGTGGCGTCCTCATCGCCACCGCACGGCACCACCCGCACCGTCACGGCTCCGCCACCGGCAACGAAGAAGACGGCCATTATGGACCGTCATGGGCCGCCCAAACCACGCGCGCGGTAGTTACCTCGAACCGCGCTCACGGTGTATAGGGTTTCCGTCCTAGCCCCCATTTAGAGTTGCTTCGTGATGATGGCGCGGGCAATGACGCTTGGTGGTGGCAGATGACGTTGTGTTCATGCAAGCCTGCGTTGGTAGTGGTAGCAGCATTGGGTGGGGCTACGACGAGTACACAACAATTGTGGACGACCATTGTGGCTGAGCATTGTGGGCGGGGCGATGGCGCTGAAGGGAGTGTTGGTGGCAGCTACGGGCGCGTTGAGGAGCGTCAACACCCAGAACGTGCATAGGGGAGTGACGACGACCAGGGTGGATAGCATGCTAGAGCAGGTAGTGTTGAATTTCTATTGGCACAGTTGAATTGGTTAATTCATCGAAATGTGCGGTTAATAGCTTTTCTCGTACCAAATCGGTTGCCGGTTTCTATTAACCAAATTTTTTAGCTAAATTAACAGCACATATTAACCAAACACTCACCCCTACTTACTGTCCCTTATCTATTTGCAAATATACCTGGGCTAACAATTAGTCGGGATCCAAACATACTAGGCCTAACATTTAAGGTGTGTTTGGTATAACTTATGGGCCAGTTTATGAGGTAGTTTATGCTACCGTAAGCCATAAGTAGTACCAAACAGAATAGAGGCATAAGCATCTTATACCTATAAGCATCCATAAGCTACTTTGTTGCTTGTACTAGAAGGGCAGAGCAACGAAAACCTTGCTTTTCCACCTAAAGGACCTCCACTCCTCCCTATTGCCCCGTAATTACCAACCTTGCCACTAGAAAACTCCAATCAACATTAGGAAAAAAATGGTTTGTCGCCTCTTCCTCCCCCAAACTTCATGAGCGTCTCTGCACCTCCTCCCCCGATCCCCCAAGAAACCCCCATGAATCCTGCAAATGGAGGCAGAATAGACATGAGTTCCTCCCTCGCCAGCGGATCCGGTGGTAGGGAGTCTGCCACAGCCTCGGACGCGGAGGATGGAGACTCCGGTGGCGTGTAGGCAATCGGTGACGGTGGCAGCCTATGAACGGGCATTCCTCCGACAGGTGCAGCGACTGGCGGCGGCGAGAGCCCCAGCGCGCGGCAGTCAAGCAGCAGCCCGAGCGCACATCTAGGGCTGCCCATCGGCGGCGACAACCATGGCATGTGGCCGACCGGTTCTGGCCCATGCGTGTGGCTTTGGCGGTGGCGCATTGCCTCTATGAGGTTGGCCTGGTGGGTAGCCTGCCAACGCCACTACAGGTGGGTGGTCTGCCGACACGTCTCCAAACGAGTGGCCGGGAGGAGCGTCCCCGGGTGGGTGGTCGGGCTGCTCGCCACCGGGTGGATGGCTGGGGAACCCACCGGTGGTATTCCCCGGTGCATTCTCACAAGAAGGAGCCCTCTTCGGTGCAACAACTGATGCCGCAGGCTGCTACTCCCAAACTAGTAGTGCTGCTCCTTTTACTGAATTGATGCAAGCTGCTGATGCAACATTGAATCCAGATTTCTCGTTCTCTAATCCAACCTACGACGTATTTGGCGGTGGTCAAGGTGATGATGTGTAACATCCTGGCCCAGGGCTTAATAGGATTGATAGAATACTCATGTCAACAAGTTGCAACTTCTTTTTCGGAAGCTCATTTCTAAAGAACTCTAAGCTTAAGCGTGCTTGGCCTGGAGCAATTTAGGGATGGGTGACCGACCAGGAAGTGATTCTCGGGTGTGCATGAGTGAGGACAAAGTGCGCAGAAAAGACTAGTATTGGTCTGTGGGGAAATCTTGAGGACCTATTAAGCTGCCAGGGGTAAGCAGGCCCGGCTAGGAGTGGCGGGACGTTACATGATGAGCCAGATGAGGTGCCGGTGGGAGGGAATTCTGCTCGTGGTGGTCGACGCAAGAAGGCAGCTACAACCGGAAACTGAAGGGGAGGAGCACAAAGAGGATGACGTGGAGGTGGACGAGCAGGGAGGCCACCCATTGTTGCTGCCTCTGCCCCTGCCATTGCCCCTATCAATGTTGATGCTGACGAGGATACAGCCGCAAGGTGACATGTTATCCACTTCCGAACCTTTGTTTTCATACATTACGAACCGGTTGATGTCCTATAGGATGCTTGAGTAATAGGAGTGAACCTATTTTTTCATACGTTTTGTTGAAGCAGTGTAGCTCATTGGGTCGATGAGACCAACAATAAAGTGGCTTGTGAATTTTTGGCCGATGAACATCAACCGTTCTAGTACCACACTGAACAGGGCTGGATACAACAATGTTGTCAAACGTTTCAAAGAGAGAACAAGGTTGTTGTATGACCACAGGCAATTTAAGAAGATGGCATATACTTAAAGTTGATTATGCTATATGGAAAAAGTTGTTGAAGCAGACAGGATTAGGATGGGATGACTCAGGGAAGAACATTGTTATGACCGATTAATAGTGGAAGAAAACAAATAAAGTGGAGGATGTGTAGCACTCAATATCTTTCATATGTGTCTTTGTATATTATTTTTGAAACATTTTCTGGTTGCGTGTAGGACATAAAAGGAGCTATCAGGTTCAAGGATAAAGGCCTAGAGCATGAGGATCTTTTGGATGTTATGTTTCATAATCTCCATAACATCGGTGATGACCATTGGTGTGCTTCCAGCGGTGTTGGTCCAATCCAAGGGAATCCTTGTGGAGAAGAAGATGAAGATGGTGAAGAAGAAGATGACTCAGAGGATAGTGATCCAGAGGAGGAAACACCAACAAGTTCTAAAGGGAAAAGAGCTGCTGCAAGCACTAGCAATAAGGGAAAGCAACCTAAAACCACAGCATGCCACTGTTTTTGGGACCAAATGGGTGTCCTCATGGATATGAAAGAGAGAGCAACAGTGTCATGTGAAGCATTTGCAAGAAGGGAGGATAAACTTGGTACTTCCATTCAAGATGTTATGCAAATGGTGAAAGAATGTGGTGCTCTGCCCGGTTCTAGTGAGCATTTCATTGCTTCGGTTGTTTTCACCAAGAGATCTGAAACAGAGATGTTCTTGACTATAGCCTAGGAGGAGAGGTTTCAATGGTTGACAATGAAGTACAATTGGATGACTAGAAATGATGTGGCTAAGTCGAGCCAAATTCATGTCATGCTGCCACCTTGTGGCTATGTATCTTTTATAAAAAATCTTTATGTTGTCTTTGTATGACATTATGAATAAAAATTGTAGACCTTATGTTCCTCTCATTTGTATGGCAGTACCTTATATTTTTAAGTTAAATCTATTACAGTGAAATTACCTTATCAATGTGCTGTCATTTTCAAACATTATTAATCATATCTTATTTTATGCGTATTATCTACAGATTTTCTTCTTTAGATTCTGATATGGATGATAGTGAATCTGATGATGAGAGGACTTCTAAGGCTATGAGAAAAAGGTAGTGTGCGCAAAATAGTCTTAGTGCCACTGCTATGCTTGTCTGCAAGTACTACTTCACATATATTGACAAGAATGAAGCAAGGATTCCAGGACAAAGTGGATATGGTTTGGATGATGGAAGTTTTGAACATCAAGACAAAGTCACAAAATGTTTAGGATGAATGAAACATTGTTCTATAGCTTGCACAAGCTACTAGTGAGTTCTCATGGTCTGAAATCCTCTAGTAATATTACCTCTATGGAAGCACTTGCTATGCTTCTTGGTACGAAACACCTTCAAACATTCTAGTGACACAATTAGTCAAAAATTTGGGGAGGTGTTGAATTGTAATCTGTCTATGTGCAAGGATTACATAAGACCAATACATCCCATCTTCACTACTACCCACACAAGGATAAGCAATGATCTAGGATGATGCCACATTTCAAGGATTGTATTGGAGCAATCGATGGGACTCACATCTCGGCTATGCCACCGCCACAAGATTATGTAAGATATATTGGAAGATGTGGGAAACCGACCCAAAACGTTTTAGCGAGTGGTTCATTTTGACTTGAGATTTACATATGCCTCTATTGAACAACCTAGTTCTATGCATGAAACAAATGTTCTCCTTCACTCCATAGAGCATGATCCTACCTTCCCACATCCACCTTTAGGTATGAACAACTATTTATACGCTACTTACATATATGATTATTTTTGTGACATCCCCTCCGGGACACCCAGGAATCGGTACAGAGGGACACTCGACGAAGCGAGTTACAACAGAACATCATCTCATACAAGCCAGAATATATACATCACGGTATAATACAACCAGGTTTTCAAAATACAAACATTCGCACAACAGAAATATAAACATTATTGAAGTTAACATCCTACGAGTATTGCAGCGGAAACTTGTACTTTTATACAACAAAAGTCTATCGGACGATCAACGTGATGTACTGAGCCCATCGTACATCATAGTCCTTCCTCCTCACGGTGTGGGGATACGTTCCCATTGGAGGGAACCTCCCTCGGGACACTGCTCCTCTTCCGGAAGCTACCATACAAGTCGTGATAATACGACTCATTCCCTGAAAGATAACGAACAAACCCCGAGTATTCTAATACTCAACAAGACCGACCCATCAAAAATGGCACGCTAAGGCCGACGCTTAGTATGCAAAGGCTTTACGGCTGTGGGGTTTACTCCTTTGCGAAAACAGCATTAAAAGGTGGATCCTTACTTTCAATATTTTAGCTCAACATTAAGTTCATTAACCTTGGTATTTGCAGCCTATCACTATTGCAATCAAGTTTGCAAGACAAGATACAAATAGGTCCCTGTTTCTTTCATCTCTCATCCTCAACTTCCTGTTGATTAACTACGATGTGACGAGCTAAACAAGCGGTACTCATTACTGCGAGGGACATCGATCCGAATCGATTTTTTTATACCAGCTGGCAAAACCCGGCTACACGACATATACGCACCACATCGGTCGTATACAACAACTTTTCCCGCTAGCACCTGACGGAAGACTAGCCATTTCCAAACTCCCCGGGAGTATGGCGACTCCACGACTTCCTTCATGGCTGACCCATCTCCCTCTCGTGAGACTAACCTCTCACTAACAGCCGATAAAAGAGAGTTGGCTACGCTACATCTCTATGACGATAGGGTACATCAGCTTGCTGGGCCCATGATACCAGCATGTAGTACGGTACGTTCAAACTTGTTCAACTAAGTCGACAACGATGCGGTCCTTGACCAGACTCGGACGGGGCTACCATCTTGCAAGACCTCATCTCCGTCTTGCCCTTTCTCCTACGGGGCCCGTCCGGTCTCAACTTCATTAACACTCTCTTCATCTTAGTGTCAACACATCAATCCTTAAAGCCTCCATGCTTTAAGATTCCCTGAAACATCTACCGTTGCGACTATGAATTAAGCCTAGCTTCTATTGAGCTACCTGTACCAAGTATAGTATAAACAAACGGAAACCTATCATAATGCTACTAGGTATCAATCATTCCCTAGCACCTAATGCACAAACATAACTTAACTATGTGATAAAATAAAATATTTGAAAACATAGGTAGGATGCACCAGGGCTTGCCTTGATACGAGTCGGGGTTAGCTTCCTCGACGTGTGGGTCGACTTCGAGATTCCCGTCTCCCGACTCGACCTCGGTGGAACCTCGATCACCTCGAACCTAGGTAGACCAACAATGCGTCGCGAATCACAATCATGCATGCATGAATGAACATGATATGATTATGCAAAGGTTTTATTAATTATGTTCATCAACTAATAGTTAATGATTAATTATGTTCAGTAATTAATAATTAATAATTAACAATGAATACTTCATCATATTTGTTAATTAACAATTTATAATTAAACATGTTCATTAATCAGTAATTAACAAATGATTATACCAATTAATTAATGCTTAATCCTGGTCATTAAGTACTAATTAATGTTGCTCCCTAATTAATAATTAATTATGTTCCTTAGTTACTAATTACTTAGGTTTAATAATTAATAATTAATCCTGTTTATTAAGCAATAAAGAATCATTACTCAAATGACATGTGATAATACATAGAATAATAAATTGGAATCACATGAAATGATAATGTTTAAGTTTCATTTTGGAAAATAATTTTCATAATTACTTTCGTCTGTAGTATCTCCTTCATTTAGTTAAATTATTTTCTTACATTAAACATTTAATTAGCATAAAATAATAGCTTTTATTAATCAAAGAATGTGATTAATTATTATCTATGAAATAGAAATACTCAAAATAGATATCTTATTTCATAAATAGATAGATCTTATTTTTCCGAGTCTAACAAAATTGGTTTCACATTTTTCTGATTTTTATTGAATTTTCTATGAATTTTTGAAAATTAAAACCTATTCTGTGCCACACACCGGCCACGAGTGGCCACACCAAATCCCGCATGTGGCCACACGCGATCCCGCGCGTGTGGCACCATCGCGGCGGCGATGGCACGGCGGCGCGGCCACCGGAGACGGCCGGTGTCGGTGTTCGAACCACCGGCGGTAGAATTTGTCTCGGGGGTCGCGCGTTTTAGGCCGGGTGGTGCACAAGGGAAGACACGAGGAGTTTAGGCTGGTTGGGGAAATCTCCCTACGTCCAGCGGGGGGGTGTCACGGCGTCGTGTTCCTTGCGCCAAGATGGAATGCGAATACGGGAGAGGTGGGAGAGGAGCGTGCTCCGGGTCCCGTGCGTGATATGGCGTGTGTTATGTATGTCCGTCGTGTGTCTCCTGCGTGGAGAAAACTCACACCCCTTTATAGTCACGGGGATGGAGCTTGGGTTACGAGAGAGAGAGAGAGAGAGAGAGAGAGAGAGTGCGTTAGTCGAGCTTCGGTGTTGTCCAATCGGCTTTCTTCCCGTACGTCCCGGCGAGGTTGACTAGGCGGTCGCGTCGTCCCCGTAGCGGCGAATACCCGGGTGGAGTGTTCCTCAATTAGAGGAGCCGTGGATGGCGTCGTTGCAGAGTGGTTGGATTTAGATCGGCCATGCCCGTCCTTCCCTGTCGGGCGCAATGATGGCTCGGATACGGATAAGCCCGGGAGTGGTGTTCCCCATGACTCGAGTTTACGGGCGAAGGTCGTGCGAGGCGGAGTACAACTCGAGCTTGACTTCGGATTAGACCTGTTCGACGGGTGTGATGGGGGGTCGTACGCCCGTATGTCGGTACATAATGGCCTCTTCCGAAGGCTTTGGTCCACGCCAACTCCTGTCGGGCAACGAGAACGACACGTCCCGTCGGCGTGCCCCGACGGGAGCAGGTGGTGGCAGGAGGGATGGGCTCGGGCCTCCCGCCAATGATTTCCGAGTAGTGCCCGCGTGGGCGTCGGGGCATTTGGAAGTTAATGCGGTTGGTGGTCGAGCCACGAGGTCGAGCCGAGCTCGAGCGTGTAACTCGAGTATGAAGGTCGAGCGACCGAGGTCGTGCGGGACGGAGTCCCTCGACCAAGGCACCTTGGTCGTGCGAGACGGACGTCCTCGAGTAAGGCGGCATGTCCGTTTCCTGATTAGCTCGGGCGGGTGGGGGCCAGCCTCTAGTGATGACGTGGTCGTGTCAATCCGCTGCTAGGTAGGTCCGGATGCTGCCACGTGGCAGCATTAATCCTTTCCCGATAGTAGCCCCTGAGCCGTGGGATAAGTTGAAGACTTATGCCCCGGCTTAGTTGTTCACGAAATGCGATCCCGATGTTGGACCTCGTGTTGCGATGCCGGCCCTCGAGCCCCCGCGTGATGCGGTCGGCCGATCATGGGATAGTTCGTCTTTAGTCATTTTCCCCGTCCACGTCGTGTTCGTACGACGGAGGGTAGAGCAGATCCGCGATTCACCCGGAGGGGCCGACACGCAGGGCTCGGTGAGTTCAATAATGGGAAAAGTTCGAGCGAAGTTGCGGTTTCTCGTCGAGGAGATTTCGTCGAGCGCGGCTGGGGACAACTCCATTAATCCGTATAGTCGTTCTCGATTGGGACCCAAAACCGTTCGTTAGGTTTCGGGGCTCGATGCCTCTCTACGATGAGATTCCCCTTAGTCGAGGTCGACCGGGACTCGAACGTGCTAGTCAATGCCCATTGCGCTCGCGCGCGTGGGTTGCGGCCGCTAGGTGGGCCCATCGTCGTCACTCCCTTGCTCGGTATGTGTTGCTCGAGGCGACCGTCAAACTCCTTCGATGGGCCAGCCTTAGAACCTCGGTTGGGTGGGGCCGTCGAGACAGCTTTCGGTCCCTTGTCCCCGCTTACCTTCGAGGCCGAGCCTCGGTTGGTCGAGTCCCGAGGTCGAGCGCTCGACCTTGAGGGGAGTTGGTAGGAGGTCGAGCTGCTCCCTCGGGGTGAGTGCCCTTTCCCGTCTCTGCTCGCAGGTGAGAGAAAACGAAAGGACAAAAAGTACGAGAAGGTAGCGTGGGATTTTCACCGTCTCGGGTTCCATGGTTCGGAGATCGAGGCGCGTCCTTATCTCGTTAATGACGTGTAGTAGCGGGCCCGCACGGTTTGGATTCGATTTCCTCTTGGTGGTGGCGGGACCCACGCAATTAGTACGGGTTGCCGAACCGCAGTCCTACGGGTAGTGGCGTGAAAGTCGGGGCGAGGGAGTTAAGAAACTATACCGGAGTAGTCGAGGTCGTGGGGCCCGCCGTGGAGCCGAAGGGTCGTAGCCGTCCGATGCAGCCCCCTATTTAAGCCGCCGTCCGCCGGTCCCTTGGTTCCCACACGCCATTGCCTTCTCCGCCTTCGTCTTTCTTGCCCTAGCCTTCGCTTTCCAAGCTCCGGCTTTCGCCTTTCTTGCTCCGTTCCCAAGCCTTCCCCTCTCTCGTCCGACCATGTCGACCTGGACCCGCTCCACAACGACAAGGGCCGAGCATGAGCGCCTGGTGGCGCAAGGTCCGCTGCGGGACCGCGGCCCGACCGGTGGTGGAGGCTTCCCGGCAACGAGTCGCACCCGGAGCCGCCCCGGGCTACGTGGTTTCCTTCCTACATTTTCACGAGCGCGGCTCGGGAACGCCGGGGAATGACTTCCTACGAGCGATGATGTTCCGGAACGGGCTGGAGCTTCGGCATCCGAACCCCAACGGGATCCAGCGGCTGAGCACTTTCGTTGCTCTCTACGAGCGTTTCCGGGGATGGCGCCCGACCTCGACCTCCGGAGATATTATTTTCGCATCAACCTCCATCGAGGCGGAACTCCGAGGGCGAGGATGTTCCCGCGCACATCGGCTGCGCGGGGATTGTGATGAAGAGAGACCGGGCGAGGGACTACATCACGGTGACCACCCCCACGTCCAACCAAGGGTGGCACCCGAAGTGGTTCTACCTCCGGCAGCACCCGGAGCACCCGTTCCCGGCCTTCGAGGACCGGGTTTTCGAGGAGGCCCGGGCGAATGGAAGTGGGGCTGCCCCCGTGCCGGCGCTCGGAAGATCGACCCGGTGGCCGAGGCGATCCGGCATCCGGCGCGGTTCGAAGTTGACGCGACGGTGGTGGTGGGCTCCTACCACAAGCGTAGGTTTGCACCGCCGATGCGGCGCTCGATGCCGATGCACCGGTGTCGAGCAACGACCGCGTTGTTCCGGACACCGTGATGGCGGTGCAGGACCTCGACGACGACACCGTCGCGCTGCGCCTCCGAGCGCGCCGGGAACCGCCGTGCTCGCGTGGCCTCGTCCCCGGGGCCCCTACAATGAAGCCGCATCCGGAGGCCCTCTACGTGGTAAGTCGATTCGTGCTTCGTCGTCTTGTTACGCGTTCGAATTTCAGTCCGAGTCTGTTCGCTAACTCGCCTTTTTCTTGCAGTCCGCTCGGGTCCCGCTTAGTCGATGCACCAGGTTGCGGCTTCCCGAGGGAGCCGCTCAACGGAGGCCAATCGCCTCCAAGCCGCGGAAGAGCAAGCCGAGAGGAAGGCGACCGGGGACATGGCCGTGCGGCTCCGGCTCGAGAAGACGGCGCGAGACGTTGAGCGCCAAAGGAAGAGGGAGGCATACCGGGTCGCGGGGTTGAACCCCGACACGGCTTCGACGGCCTCGACCCCCGTGCCGACGGACTCCGATGATGATGGCGGGGCCGGCGAGTTCGAGAGTGATGGGGATATCCCATTCGTATGCTCCTGCCGAGCTGTCACTTCGGGTCTCGAGTCCTCCGCCCCTCGACCTCAACCTTCACGGCCGGCCCCTCGAGTCAGCCCGCTCCCCATGGGGGTGAGTCGAGTTCCGGGGCTGGCAAGGCACCTCGCGCGGAGGGGACCGGGACCAGCCTGGACCCCTTCTTCGGGTCGGAGGTAGTCGGTCTTACGGTAGATCTTGCCGTCGATGCAAGGGAGGCGGCGGAGATGATCGCCGAGCTAGTCGGAGGCGGTACGGACCTCAACCGCACGCCCGCGGTGCTCGGAGACGACGCGACGGATGGCGTAGATCCGGAAGGTATTCCCTCCGCCGTGCCCGCGAACGTGGTGCCCACGCAAGGTTCCGGCGCTCAAGCGTTGCGAGCCCAAGAAGTCGGGGGACCGTCCTCGAGCCGGCGAAGGGCGATGCGGAAGACCGGCGTGTGGACGCTCACGTCGATGCCTTTAAACCTGCTCGTGGCCGGTGAGCCGGCCCACGGCACGCGGACGCGCGTGTCAATGTCCTTGAACCGGCTGCAGCTGGCGGTGGAGCCGGCACGGGACCCTCGCCCGGCGTCGAGGCCCCTGCAGATCCCGTAGAGGAAGCGATGCGGGCGAGGATCGATCCGGCGGTGGTGGCCGGGAAGCGCGTTCGCGAGGGCGAACCCGGAGACGGTGCGCCCGCGCCCAGCGCACCGTACCGCCGCGGAGAAGGGCTCGCCTATGACCCTCCACAAGTCGCTAACCTCCTCGCGGCGCAGGCTGCGAAGTTGAGGACGACGGCGGTCGAGGAGGTGGCTGCGGTGGCCGCGGTAGCGGGTGGAACTCCGACGGAGGATGGCCGCGCTCCGGAGCAGCCTCCGGACGAGAGGCCGTCGAACTTCTTGGCTGGGCTTTTGCCCGCGGTGCGAGGTTTTGCGGCCAAGCTCGAGTCAAAGGCCGGCGAGCTGCTTACGGGGGCGGGCCGGGCTCGCGTCGGAGAAGAAGGCGCCCTCGCCCGGACGAGGCTCTCCGGGCGGTGAAGGAGGCGACGGAGCTCGAGGTGGCGGAGGCGCGCCGCGCGAGGGAGCAGGCCCTTGCGACTTTGGCGAAGGCCGAAGAGGCCGCCTCGGTGGCGAGAGAAGGTCAAGGAGGCACTCCAAGTGGAGGGGGAGCCGAGGCGGAAGGCCGAAGCCGCGGCGAGGTCTCCCACCGGACCGCGTCCGATTATCTTCGCGAGCTCCGGGAGCGGCGGGCCGAGAAGGAGGGTAAGTGTTCAAAGTCCTTCCTCCTCGATCTTAATCGAATCTCTTAGTCGTTTCCCGACTACTCGAGCTCGGGTTTCTGAATTTGGGTTTTCTTTGCGTGGCTGGAGCAAAGGCTTGGCGCGACGGAGGCATCGCGGAGGGAGCTCGACACCGTCCCGTGCCGAGTGTTCGTCGACCTTGAGGTTGAGCGGAATGTCGGGGCCGCTCGCCGGAACGGATAGACGCGGTGGTTCGAGGCGCCGGGCGCTCCGTCGTGCGCGCGACCTTCACGGTGCTCGGCGGCCCACTAGGAAGATCTCGACTTCGGGGCCGTCGGCACGGGACTTATCCCCGGCTTCGCCGGCGCCGAGCCGGAGTCGCCGAAGGCCGAGACCCGCGCGCCCGCCGATTCTCTCGGCTGCAAAGCTCGAGGAGGAGCCCCTCCCCAAGACGTAGAGGAGTTAAAGGATTAGTTTTTGTTTTTTGTTTTGTCAAGAACAAAGGGGCGTAGCTCCCCATATGTAAATAACTTTTAAGTTTATTAAATCGTTCGCGCTCGACCTTTCGGGGTCTTCCTCTTTATCAACTAATTTTAAGTTCGACTTGATTATATTCTGGCCTTTTTATCTTATCTCGTTGATTCGCAAAGTTCGAGCCGTCGAGCCTCGTTGAACTTAGCCATTTTTGGTGAGCGTTGCTAGGACCGCTGGGGTACTCAAGCTTCAGCCTTCCGACCAACTTAGACTGTGAGTTTGTTTGCTCGCGCTTACTTTGTTTGTCGAAGAGATTTGAATCCGAGGCCAAGCGAAACTTAGCAAATTTATTTGCGAAAAAAAGAGCTAAGTGCAGCGATTTTTTGTTTTTGAAAAATCGTGGTTTCTCCCGCCTTCCAGCCCCCGAGTGAGGCTCGACCTCGCTGCGGAGGTCAAGGATCGCTGTACTTAGCGGGCGATCGTTGAGGAACAAGGGAACGAAAGCGAGTTTAGGGATAGAATTTACGTAATCGCGCAAGTTTCCGGGCGTTGGTTAATTCTCGACCTTCCACCGTCTTGAGCTTGTAGGAGCCGGGCCCGATGACGCGTGCGACGATGTAGGGTCCTTCCCAATGAGGGGATAGCTTGTGGAGATCCTTGTTGCTCTGCACTCTACATAGCACCATGTCTCCGACGTTGAAGCCTCGACTCTTGACGTTGCGATCGTGGTATCGTCGAAGCGCTTGTTGATACTTAGCGGAATGCAAGAACGCGGCGTCGCGAGCTACGTCGAGCTGGTCCGCTGCATCCTCTAGTGCCGTTTGGTTCCCTTGCTCGTTGAAGGCGTGGACCCTAGGAGCACCATAGTCGAGGTCGGTCGGAAGGATCGCCTCCGAACCGTACACCATGAAGAACGGCGTATAGCCGGTTGCTCGACTCGGAGTCGTTCGAAGGCTCTAAAGGACGGCCGGTAGCTCGGCTGCCCATCGACCGCTGAAACGTTTTAGACAATCGTAAATGCGCGGCTTGAGTCCTTGTAGGATCATGTCGTTCGCCCGCTCGACCTGCCCCTTGGTCTCGAGGTGAGCCATCGCCGCCCAATCCACCCGAATGTGGTAGTCGTCACGGAATGTGAGGAATTTCTTCCCCGTGAACCGTGTGCCATTGTCCGTGATTATCGAGTTGGGAACATAAAAACGATGAACAATATCGAGGAAGAACTCGATCGCCTCTTCAAAGCGGATCTTGCTAATGGCTCGAGCTTCGATTCACTTCGTGAACTTGTCGACCGCGACGAGTAAGTGGGTGAAGCCCCCGGCGCCTTTTTCAAAGGCCCAACTAAGTCCGGACCCCGGACCGCGAAGGGCCAAGTGACGGGTATGGTTTGGAGGGCTTGAGCGGGTTGATACGTCCGTCGGGCACGCATCGACAACCTTTGAATGTGCGTACGATGCGGGTCGCATCCGCTACGGTGGTTGGCCGCAGAAGCCTTGTCGAAAGGCGTTGCCCACGAGGCTCCGTGGTGCGGCGTGGTGCCCGCAGACACCCGCATGGATATCGTTGAGGAGTTCCACGCCTTCCTCGATCGGGATGCAGCACCGCAGAATTCTCGACGCGCTGCGTTTATAAAGCTCGCCCTCGACCAAGACGAAGGACTTAGAGCGCTCGTGCGGACGCCTTGCCTCCGTCTCGTCAGCTGGAAGCTTGCCGTGGAGGAGGTACTCGATGTACGGCGCCCTCCAATTGGACGGTCGTGCCACGCCATTCGCGGGCGTGTTGATTTCCACGATTGCTCCGCTCGCCGGCGGAGGATTAGCCCCGAGTCCTCGTTCGGGCTTGGGCGTTCCTTAGAGTCGAGGTTGACGCCCGGGGCAGCCCCCGAGTTCGTTTCGACGGATCCCCCATCGTCCGTGGGAGGGAGAGGGGATCGAACCGATGGCCGGAGCTGGTCGTGGGCAAAGATGCCCGCCGGAACCGGTTCCCGGCCGGACGCCGTCTTGGCGAGTGAGTCCGCTGCCTCGTTGAGGCGTCGAGGGATGTGCCCGAGCTCAAACCCATCGAACCTCTCCTCGAGCTTCCGCACCTCTTGGTGGTAGAGCACTAGCGTGTCATTTCGGCAGCTCGACTCTTTCATTACTTGGTCGACGACGAGTTGGGAGTCCCCGCGGACCTCGAGTCGTCGGATCCGGAGCTCAATGGCGATCTTGAGACCGTTGACCAAGGCTTCGTACTCGGCTACATTATTTGAAGCGGAAAAATGCAACCGAATAGCATACCTCGTGCGCACTCCTTGGGGGAGACGAAGACGAGTCCGACGCCTACCCCACGGCGCATCAACGACCCGTCGAAGTACATGACCCAAGTACTCTTGGTCTACCAGCGCGGGTGGTAGCTGGGTCTCCGTCCACTCCGCGATGAAGTCGACGAGCGCCCGGGACTTTATCACCGTTTGGGTCTCATAGGTGATGTCATGTCCCATCGGCTCGAGGGCCCACTAGGCGACCTTGCCTGCAGATTCCCTATTTTCGATAATATCGCGCAGAGGGAAGGAACTCACCACGGTTATCGAGTGTGCGTCGAAGTAATGGCGTAGCTTACGTCCGGCGACCATCACGGCGTTGAGGATCTTGAGGACCTGTAGGTACCTACTCTTCGAGTCGGAGAGCACCTCGCCGACGCAGATGAGACGGGTGTTGCACTTTGAGAACGTGCCCCTCTTTCTCCCGCTCGACGACGATGGCGGCACCGCCGACCCGAGTGGTTGCCGCGACGTAGAGCAGGAGTCGTTCCCCGGGGTATGGCGGAGTCAAAACCGGTGGGTTGGCCAAGAGGCATTTCACTTCATCGACCGCGACCTGCGCCTCCCGCGTCCACTCGAAACGCTCGGACTTCTTAGGGAGCTAGTAGAGCGGGAGCGCTCTTTCCCCGAGTCGCGAGATGAAGCGACTCAACGCCGCCGAGCATCCCGTGAGCCGCTGCACCCCTTGATGTTCCGGATGGCAGCGATCTTCTCCGGGTTTGCGTCGATGCCACGCTCCGAGACGACAAAGCCCAATAACATCGCTCGTGGGACCCCAAAGACGCATTTCTCGGGGTTGAGCTTCACGCCGTTCTCGCGCAGCTTGGCGAACACACGCTCGAGGTCGATCACGAGTTGGTCGGCCTTTTGGATTTGACGACGATGTCGTCAACATAGGCTTCCACGATATCTCCGATGAGATAGTCGAAGCACTTCCGGATAAACCTCGGTACGTGGCTCCAGCATTCTTGAGCCCGAACGGCATCATCGTATAGCGATGACGAGCCGAAGGGCGTGATGAAGGAGGTTGCGAGTTGGTCGGACTCGTCGAGCGCTATCCGATGGTACCCGGAGTACGCGTCTAGAAAGCAGAGGGTTTCGCACCCGAAGTCGAGTCGACTATTTGGTCGATGCGTGGTAAAGGAAAGGGATCCTTGGGACATGGCTTATTCGAGGCTAGTATAATCAACACACATTCTCCATTTCTCATTCTATTTTCGTTCAAGAACAGGATTAGCCAACCACTCAGGGTGATACACCTCCTTGATGAACCCGGCCGCCAAAAGCTTCGCGATTTCCTCCCCGATGGCCTTACGCTTCTCCTCGTCGAAGCGCCCCGGGCGTTGTTTCGCCGGCTTGGAACCCGGCCCGATATGCAAGGAGTGCTCGACGACTTCCCTCGGTATTCCCGGCATGTCCGAGGGCTTCCACGCGAAGACATCGGCGTTCGCGCGGAGGAAGTCGACGAGCGCGCTTTCCTATTGGGGGAGAGGGAGGTGCCGCTACGCACCGTCTTCTTGTCGTCTCCCTCGAGGTCGAGGACGACCTTCTTGGTTCCCTCCGCCGGCTCGAAAGAAGTCGCCTTGCGGCTTGCCTACGGTGGGTCCTCGACCACCTGCTCCACGATGACCGCCGGCTCGGTGGTGGAGGCCAAGTCGGCTGAAGCCAAGTCGCAGCTTGTCGACGTCGCACCGGTAGGCGTGTTGAAACGACACGCCCACCGTGATGACTCCCTTCGGCCCCGGCATCTTGAGCTTCGGGTAGACGTAGTTTGGGACGGCCATGAACTTCGCGTAGCATGGCCATCCGAGGATGGCGTGGTAGACTCCGGGGATCTAACCACCTCGAACGTGAGGGTCTCCGTTCGGAAGTTCGAAGGAGTCCCGAAAGTGACGGGCAAGTCGATCCGCCCGATAGGGACGGCTTGCGTTAGAGGAACTACGCCATGGAACGGCGAACCGTTTGGTCGGATGCGCGAGTGCTCGATGCCCACAGCATCTAGAACATCGGCGTACGGAATGTTGAGGCCGCTACCCCCGTCCATCAACACCTTAGAGAGGCGTGTCCTGGCGACGATAGGGTCGACCACGAGCGGGTATCGACCCGGCCCCCGTCCATCAAACGTGATCGGGAGTTCCGACCACTTGAGATAGGCCGGGGCCGCAGGCTCCGCAGCGAAGACCTCGCGATGCCCGAGCTTGACGGAACGTCGACCCGGCGAGCGTCGGAGCTCGCGAAGATCATTAGGCAACCCTCCGCCTAAGTGAAGCCTTCATCGTTCTCTTCACCGGTGTCGCCCTCGACTCCGGCGTTCTCCTCCTGGTCCCGCTGGGGGCACCCCTTCCGCCCATGCTGCGTGATGAACTTCTTCACCAACGAGCGAGTCCCGCATCAAGTGCTTGACGGGGAACTCGTGGTTGGAGCACGGCCCGTTCCTCTTCTTCTCGAAGCGGTCGGGAGGGTTTTTGTTGGGCTGCTTCACGCCCTTCTTCTCACTCGCGGCCACCATGGGACCGTCGGTCGACCGCGACTTGTTCTTCTTATTGGGCATGGGGCCGGATGGCCCTCCACCGGCGCCGCCGTCGGTCCGCTTACCCTTCCCCTTCTTGGGGAGGTCGCGGTGGAGGAGGGCACCGACCGCCTCCTCGCCGTAAGCGTGGCTAGTGGCGATGTCGAGGAGCTCCCGAGCCGTTCGTGGGCAGCTTCGCCCCGGGTCGTGGACCGAGCCTCGCAGTTCATTCCGGAGAGGAAGGCCCCGATGACGCCCTCGTTGACGACGTGGGGCAGCTCGTCGTAGCGCCGGGAGAAACGTCGAATGTAATCCCGGAGCGGCTCGTTCGGCTTCGCCGACGGTTCTTTAACTCCCAAGGATTACCCGGAGGGGCGCACGTGGCCTGGAAGTTGCCTATGAAAACCTCTCGTAGGTCCGCCCATGACCGTATCCGATCCGCGGGTAGGTTCTCGAGCCGGGTTCTCGCCGAATCGGCGAGGTACGAGGGAAGGTTCCGGATGATAGCGAGATCGTCACTCGCGTCGCCGGCCCGGCATGCAAGCCGATAGTCCTCTAGCCGGAGGGAGGGGTTCGACTCACCCGCATATTTGGCGACCGTCGTCGTGGGACGGAAGAGCGGAGGGAAGGTCACTCCCCTAATGTCGGAGCTGAAGACCCCGGGGCCCGGGGGTCGGGGCTCCGGCTCCGGTCGTGCTCGACGTCGCCCCGACCTCCGTGACGGGGGTTGCGGACGAGGCGCGGGCCTCTATCGTCCCGAGCGCCCGGCGCGCATCGCCGGCAGCTCCGATGCGAGAATGCACCGATCGCCTTGGCTCGGGCTGGCCCGGCCGCACGGGCTGTCCGACGAAGCATGTACTAAACCCCCGCTTGGGAGTCGTGCCGCCGGTGCTAGCGCGCTGGTTCGATATCGCGGCACGTCGCTGCGAACTCTCGGCGTGCTGCTCCGCCGCCTTGGTGAGGAGCGCGGCCATCTCCCTCTCGCACGCGTTGTGCCTCGGGAGTCGGCTGTACGGGGAGGGTTTTTAGCAACGCGGCTGCCGCCGCCACGTTCTGCCCGGCGCGTGGGAAGTGCTCGGGGTTCGCCTCCGACGTCATCGGCGATCTGCCGGTGGACGTGGCGAGCCCTCCGACGCGCGTTGCACTCCACGTGCCGGTGCTGCTGCTACAACTCTCGCTCCACCGCCACGGTATCCTCCTCGAGGCCACGGTGGGCCTCCTCCGGCTCTAGGCGCCTAGCCCGGAGGCGAGCTCGTAGATCGTCGCCGCCCGGAGGTGCGGTGTGCGCACGTTGGGCCGCCGGGGTCCCGGGAGCGCCGGGCTCGGCGCGGGCGGTCCCCGGCGCTCTAGGCACCCGCTCTCGCGGCATGCACTACATTGCGGTCGCGGGAGGGGCCATGGGCTTCGTCGCTGCTGCCCGATCGGAGTTCTCGTCCTCCCCGGCATCGAGGAGGTCGAAGAGGGATTCGGAGGGATGGATAACCATTCCAACGAACTCTCCGCCCATGGGGATGGCTGTCCCTAGGAGAGCACCGAATCGTGTCACGTTCGCGGCGACAGGTGTGACCGCAAGGGCCTGCGGCACCGGCAGCTCGGCACGTACCGGCGTCCGCTCGGGAGTGGCAAAAAGTTGAGGCTTCCAAAGCGCACGACAGCGCCGGGAGCCCAAAACGATGGCTCGGAATCTGCCACCCGTGCCATGAGGGAAAAGAGAAAGCCAACGAAAACATGCAATGGTCCCCTACCCGGCGTGCCAACTGTCGGTGTTCGAACCACCGGCGGTAGAATTTGTCACGGGGGTCGCGCGTTTTATGCCGGGTGGTGCACAAGGGAAGACACGAGGAGTTTAGGCTGGTTCGGAAAAGGTCCCTACGTCCGGCGGGCGGGGGGGTGTCGCGGCGTCGTGTTCCTTGCGCCAAGATGGAATGCGAATACGGGAGAGGTGGGAGAGGAGTGTGCTCCAGGTCCCGTGCGTGATATGGCGTGTGTTACGTACGTCCGTCGTGTGTCTCCTGCGTGGAGAAAACTCACACCCTTTATAGTCACGGGGATGGAGCTTGGGTTACAAGAGAGAGAGAGAGAGAGAGAGAGAGTGCGTTAGTCGAGCTTCGGTGTTGTCCAATCGGCTTTCTTCCCATACATCCAGGCAGGGTTAACCGGGCGGTCGCGTCGTCCCCGTAGCAGCGAATACCCGGGTGGAGTGTTCCGCAATTAGAGGAGCTGTGGATGGCGTCGTTGCGAGTGGTTGGATTTAGACCGGCCATGCCCGTCCTTCCCTGTCGGGCGCAATGATGGCTCGGATACGGATAAGCCCGGGGAGTGGTGTTCCCCATGACTCGAGTTTACAAGCGAAGGTCGTGCGAGGCGGAGTAGAACTCGAGCTCGACTTCGGATTACACCTGTTCGACGGGTGTGACGGGGAGTCGTACGCCCGTATGTCGGTACATAATGGCCTCTTCGAAGGCTTTGGTCCACGCCAACTCCTGTCGGGCAACAGGAACGGCACGTCCCGTCGGCGTGCCCTAACGGGAGCAGGTGGTGGCAAGAGGGATGGGTTCAGCTGTGACACCCCTACCTCGCGAAGCGAGAGGGGTTGTCGAACAGGATCGTATCGGGAGACATTCGACGAATCGAACGTACCTTGCACATACATCGGGAATACATTCATCATTTTATTACATCGTGAAACTACTTGAGTAATAAGTTTCATACATAACCTCTTAATTATTACAAGCCATTGTTCAAATTTCAAATTACAATACATAAGTGTAGTGTTGTTTTACAATACTTGATAAAGTCCGTGCGGAAGCGTAAACATCTCGACGGTATATATATAGCTTACTAAGAGAACCACACCAGCCCATACGGCATGGTCTCACTCTTGAGTCGGTGAAGCGGGAACCCACTCCACGGTCCACTCCCGAGGTTCCTCGCCTTGACACCCATACTTCCCGCAGCAATCACAATAATCGGGCTGCGGGAATCCTGAAAATAGTTTCAACACAAACCCTGAGTATCTAATATACTCCGCAAGGCTTACCCGTCAACAATGGTTCTAAGAACCGACCCTAACATGCAGGGGGCTTGACCTGGCTTGCGGAACTTGCAAAAACAGCACTTAAAGCATTTGTCTAACTCATATTTTAGCCAAGTTAAGAGAGTGAGAACATAATCATAAATTTTAGTGAGCAAGACTAACAATCATGGTTGCAATACATGACTTTAATATTCCCAACAACAGCAAGCTTAATCATAATATTCTCTTATTACTACGATGCAATCTGCTCGAGACAAGTGGTACTCATCACCGCGAGGGACGGCGATATATATCGATTTACACCCTGCAGGGGAAACCCAAATGCACGACATACGCATCATTTAAGAACACGTATGGCCACCTTTCACAAGATTATCATAGATATGAGCCGGGTCCGCCCTCCGAGTGTGCATTCCACATGCAACCACAGTAGCGTCGGGTCCAAGGGTAATAACACACCCTCCATCTACTCACAAACCCGTGCATCCACCGTGACCAACACTTTGCACAAAGAGTGGAGTGACCGTCCAACACTACGACTCTCAAGTTACATCAGTTTACCAACTCCCATACGAAGGTATGCATTTGGTACACAACTCAATACTTGCTCGCGGAGTCACAACGAACGGTCCTTGACCGACACATACGGGGCTATGGCGCACAAGGGCCAACCTTGTCACCGCATCCTACACATGCATTTCCCCGTACGGTCTCCAATTTAATCATGTGAGAGGTAACAATATTTGAAGCCTAAACCGAGAGGTCTCCTAACCACTCGGTGTTGCTACCGATGAAATTATTAAGCGTAGCAGCTAGCGATTAGGATTATACTTAACCAAGACCACGGGATACGGGAATCTAGTGCAACTAGGTTTCCGAGCAACTCCTAAACGTAAATGCACAATACATCATAGACTTATGTGAAAATAAAGAGAACTTTAAAACATAGGTCATGCTCCGGGGCTTGCCTTGATTCGGTTCGTAGTTAACACACTCGAACTCGCTCACTTCAAGTTGGTGCCCTCCTTGATCTTCAGCTCCGGTCGGGGTTCCTATATGAATGCATATGAAGTGCATGAGCAATGGATGAATTCGTATTTACATAGTTCATGGAACTTTCTCAATAATATAGTGCAACGCAACGTTTGCATAAATTAAACATGTTCTCGAATCGTGATGATGTGGTCATGAGGGTGGTAAGTGTGGTTTGTTTCATGGGGACAACCTTCTAATTAGGAAATTTTTATTATTTAGTATAAGTGTACATGCTGATTTGGAGATCAAGAAGATAGGGTATAATTCATTATTGATATGGTGCGACGGAAATAACTATATGACTAAGTGCTGCCATGTGATGATGTATAGCAATTGTAGTTATGCATTAATATTTATAGGACATAATCTTGGACTAACTTATTTACGTACATTTCTTGGTATATATCAGTACCAATCTTTTCCTTATTAATTAGTATGCAAGAGGTTGATGCTCATTTCTTAGGATGAAGTTTTATCACTACGTTATACATTGTGCACCACAAGCGCTCATCATTTCATGTGGGTTTACTATGATCAAATCTACACAATATATGACCGTTCGTGCCCAAAATATAAACATTATTAGGACATGCTTAAATGTACCATGCAAATGTGAGAAATGTTTAACCCTAACAGAAAAGGAAAAGGCGGTTTGATCTTAGCAAATCCTCGGCTATTTGTTTAGCTAAGTCCGGGCTGCCAGGCTGACTGTGAAGCCTTCTTAAGGTGTCCAAATCTTAATATTTTGCTATAGAACTTAGGTGAATCATGTTGGTTAATGTAAAGTACATAGCTCAAGGTTTACAACGAACTCATGGTTGTTTCATTTGGAGCTGTACTTAAAAAGTTATTCAATTTTTAAAACGTCAAGTTGTCACGCGGTTATAACGGATTAGCATCTTAGAGTACCTATATCTTTATTTTTCTACACATGAAGTACCTCGGCGCGGGGTCGAAGGAGGGAGAGGGGTCCGGGAGGTAGCAGCTCGTCGGAGGGGTGGCGGGACGCGGTGACCGGCGGCGAAGAAGATGGGCTTTTTCTTCTCCGTTCCGGCGCGGTTGAACCCGGGAAGGAGCAGAGAGGTCCGTTAGGGTCTTGCACACCTTCCAGCGGCGGAGGCACGACATGAGCTCACCCGAGCACCGCTCAATCGAGCTTGCCGGCGTTCATGGTGGAGGCGGAGCCCTTTGCGGATTTTTGGCGATTGGCGCTCACGGAGGAGAGGAGAAGGTCGGGGACCGGGGTTAGAGCTGCTCAGGAGTTCGACGAAACACTTGCGCGCAAATGGGGGGCTGCAATGCGGGGAGAGGCGACGCAGGGGGAAAAGTCCCGGCGGCGGCCATGGCGAAATCTTTCCCCCGCCATCGACGGCCGAGCTCGCACGCTTCCGGGCGAAGCCACATGGACGATGGACGACGCGTGGAGCTGCACAGCGCGGCGAGGACGGGCGGCGCCTAACCGGCATGGGCACCGGCGGCGAACGCCGCTGACGGTGGCCCCGGCCACTGTGCCGGCCTCTGTTCAAATGGGATTCTCACAATTTACAGTTTTGCCACTGCTGTCCTTCTCTGTAAATTGCTCATAGAATTTGATTTTTTTTAAATTTTTGCAAACCAAATTTTCTGTGGTTCCTTTGGATTATGTGGAACAACTTTTCTTATAGGCCAAAATTCAATTTCGAAATGTAAAACTTTATAAAAATTGTTGAACAGGTGCTGTTTCTGCTTAGAGTTGAATTTTTCTAGGGATTTGTGCTGTCCCAAAAATTCAGGAAAAATGTCCTAAATTCATGTCTTGATGTGTTCTACCAGATTGTGCAAAAATTTGGGGTTACCACCTTGGAGAATGTTTGAGATCTCAATAGCTAGGGTTTGGAAATATTAAAAACCCTAATAGAACTCTAACCCATTATTTCATGTGACTTGCTAATGATTTTTATTTGCACATGCAAGTTTGCATTTAGTACAGTAACAACCTGAGTTTGTGACACGGGGTGTCACAGCCCTCCCCTTAAAGAAATCTCGTCCCGAGATTACGGTTGATAAGGAAGGGTCGAAGGGAGGTGCGTCGTTACCTCGATTGCGAAGCTATGAACTCGGGAAAATGGTTATCCAGGAATTCCTCCTGTTCCCAAGTGGCTTCATCCTCCGTGTGATTACTCCATTGCACTTTATAGAAGGTGATAGTGCGGTTGCGAGTAACACGATCCTTTTTATCGAGGATCCGGACGGGAGTTTCCGGATAAGATAGATCATCTTGCAATTGCTCGGTGTCGGAGATGACCACGTCGATGGGTGGTTTCGGACACTTCTTGAGTTGAGATACATGGAACACGTTGTGCACACGTTCCAAGTTTGTCGGCAATTGCAACCGATATGCCACGGGGCTAAACTTCTCCACAATTGGGAATGGTCCAATGTAACGGGGAGCAAGTTTTCCTTTTATACCGAAACGTGACACACCTTTATTTGGAGAGACACGAAGATAAACCTGATCATTCACCTCGAATTCTAGCGGGCGTCTCCTTTTGTTTGCATAACTTATTTGGCGGGATTGAGCAGCTTTCATGTTAGCTTGTATTTCTCTCACTTTCTCCTCGGCTTGCTCAACAATATCTGGACCAAATATTATTCTTTCGCCCGACTCGGACCAGTTTAACGGCGTACGGCAAGAATGTCCGTATAACGCCTCAAAAGGAGTGACTCCAGAGCTTTCTTGATAGCTGTTGTTATAGGAAAATTCAATGAATGGTAACTGATCATCCCAACTTCCCCTTTGCGTCAAAGCACAAGCTCTCAACATATCCTCCAGGTATTGAATCAACCTTTCCGATTGTCCATCCGTTTGAGGATGATATGCGGAGCTCCGGATTAGGGTAGTACCAAGACTAGCATGCAATTGTTCCCAAAAGCGAGAAACAAATTGCGGACCGCGATCTGAAATGATGGTCTTTGGCACACCATGTAAACACAGCACACGGGCAATATACAATTCAGCATACTTCTTAGCACTGTAGGTGGTGTGTACCGGAATAAAGTGTGCTGATTTCGTCGATCTATCGACGATTACCCATATGGAATCATGTCTCTTGGATGTGAGAGGTAATCCAACAACAAAATCCATGGCTATGTCTTCCCATTTCCATGCGGGAATTTTTAATGGGTGCAATAATGCGGCTTTCTTCGGATGATCAGCCTTGACTCGTTGGCAAGTGTCGCACTCAGCCACATAACGAGCCACTTCTCGCTTCATGCGAGTCCACCAAAATTTTTCTCTCAACCCACGGTACATTTTGTTACTACCGGGGTGTATGGAGTATTTAGAGAGATGGGCTTCGTCAAAAATTTTCTTCCGTAGCTCCATATTTTTCGGAACCACGAGACGGTTATTAAACCACAGAACTCCCTCCTCATCTTGACGGAAACACTTAGCCTTTTCGGTACCCAACTTCTGTCGGATGTGTTCCATACCTTCATCCGTTTTCTGGGCAGCAATGATTTCTTCTCGGAGAGTAGGAACAAGAGCCAAATTATGTAATGCACCATAGGGAATGATATGAAGACAAGGATTACTTTCATTTTCAGATTTGCTGCAGTTTTCCATAGAGCAGAATTCAACTTGATTGCATTGGTGCTTGCGGCTTAGTGCATCGGCAACCACATTAGCCTTTCCGGGGTGATAATGAATTTCCAATTCATAATCTTTTATCAATTCCAGCCACCTTCGTTGTCTCATATTCAATTCTTGCTGCGTGAATATATATTTGAGGCTTTTATGATCGGTATAGAGATGCACCAGATTTCCTAAGAGATAATGTCTCCAAGTTTTGAGAGCAAGAACTACCGATGCCAATTCAAGATCATGAGTAGGGTAGTGCTTCTCGTGTTTGCGGAGTTGGCGGGAGGCATAGGCAATAACTCGGCCTTCTTGCATGAGAACGCAACCCAATCCTATGCCGGACGCATCACAATATACGTCGAACGGCTTGCTGATGTCGGGTTGAGCTAGAACGGGAGCGGTGGTTAAATGCTTCTTCAAGGATCGGAAAGCATTTTCGCACTCCGGACTCCACTTGAAGGTAGAGTCTTTCTCCAACAATTTTGTCATGGGCTTGGAGATGATAGAAAAGTTTGGAATGAACTTCCGGTAATATCCCGCAAGTCCGAGAAAACTACGGATGTGCTTGACGGTCTTGGGAGTCTTCCAATTCAGCACGTCAGCAACTTTACTTGGATCGACTGAGATTCCCTCAGCTGAGATGATATGACCCAAGAATGGAACTCGATCCAACCAAAATTCACACTTGCTGAATTTTGCATAAAGTTGATGATCCCGTAGTCGTTGAAGCACAATGCGGAGGTGTTCAGCATGTTCTTCCTCCGATTTGGAATAAATGAGGATATCATCAATGAATACCACCACGAACTTGTCCAGCTCCGGCATAAATACCGAGTTCATGAGGTACATGAAATAGGCCGGTGCATTTGTCGATCCAAAAGACATTACGAGATATTCAAAAAGTCCATATCTCGTAGAGAAAGCGGTTTTAGGAATGTCCTCTCGGCCGAATTTTAATTTGGTGGTAGCCGGAGCGAAGATCAATTTTTGAGAATACTTTTGCACCGACTAATTGATCAAATAGCATATCAATGCGTGGGAGGGGGTATTTATTTTTGATGGTCACCGCATTGAGGGGTCGATAATCGACACACAACCTTAATGATTTATCTTTCTTTTTCACAAAAAGAGCGGGGCAGCCCCAAGGTGAAGCACTTGGGCGTATGTACCCCTTGTCTAGAAGTTCGTTGAGTTGCTCCTTAAGTTCAGCTAATTCGTTTGGAGCCATTTTATACGGTCTTCTAGATATCGGTGCGGTACCGGGTTGAAGTTCGATTTTAAATTCTACTTCCCGATCAGGTGGCATCCCCGGCAAATCATCCGGAAACACATCGGGAAACTCACACACTACCGGTATGTCCTCTAGTTTCCTTCCTTCTAGGTGCTGAATTTGGGCTCTCGAAATTTTTGGACACGGCAATGAGAGGATAGACGGGCCGTATAGAGGCGAATTTAAATGCACTTCCCGGGTATCTATGTGTAAAACAGCTTTATGACGTCTCATCCATTTCATTCCTACTATCACATCTATTCCTTGACCATTTAAAATAATTAGTCTCGAAGGATATATTTTTCCGGCTAATTCAAGAGAGACGTTTCTTGCTTCCCGGCTTGTGTGGATGAGACCACCGGGAGATGTGATAGTGTATGGGGTTTGCAAAATGGTGGATGATAGATGCAACCTATCCACACATGCTTGGCTGATGAAATCATGTGTGGCGCCGGAATCGAAAAGAACGAGAGCGGAATGTCCGGATATAGAAAACATACCCGAGAGGACCGGTTCCCCGGCTTGCACATCTTCGACCGTAGTAAAATTCACACGGCCGGTCTTGGTGGGGGTTTTGTTGTGATTGTTGCTGTTGTTGCCGCGGTTATTATTATTGCCATTATTTCCGCGGTGGTGCTGATGCTGATTGTTCCCACCGTTGTTGCCGTTATTGCGGCGAGGGTGTGGGCATTCTCTCGATGAAGTGACCAATGCCACCGCAGTTGAAACACGGCTGCTGCGGGGATGGTCTGGTACCTTGGTTGTGCTGCGACGGGGTGTGTTGGTGACCACGGTGCTGATAGGAGTGGTGGGGCGCACGATAAGGCTGCTGGAAGGTAGTGCGTTGCCCACCCATTGGAGGCACCGGGACACGGAATTTCTGACCAGTGGGGCTGGTCACTGCAAGCTTGAACTTGTGAGGTGGCGCACCGGATGAACTCCCCGCGGTGCGCTTCCTCTTTTGTCATCCTGATTGACGCGAATGGCGTCCTCTTGTACAATAGCGGCACTAACCAATTCATTGAATGTGCCAGTCAAGAGGGCAAGGCGGTCTTGCCGTTTCGGATTTAGACCTTTCCGAAAGCACTCACGCTTCTTTGCATCCGTGTCAGCATGATAGGAAGCATACTGGGCAAGATAGTTGAATTTCCGAGCATACTCTTGCACAGTGCTGGAGCCTTGCTTCAGGTCAACAAATTCCTGAAGCTTCCTTCTCATGACACCGTCAGGAATGTGGTGTGCACGGAAGGCTGCCGAGAATTCCGGCCGGAGCACCTGGTGATCCGCGGGGAGTGCAGCGGTGTAGTTTGCCCACCACGCACTAGCCGACCCACGGAGCTGCTGTGCTGCAAACAGAGTCTTCTGGTGCTCGGTGCAATTCAGAAGAGCAAACTTGGACTCCACAATACGCAGAAAATTATCTGCTTCCAGGGGGTCCTTTGCTTCGAGAAAGACGGCGGTTGAGTCGCCCGGAAATCCCCATAAGAGGTGGGACGGGGCTGTGGTGGAGGAGCTGCTGCCTGGGCATTATTGTTCTGGCTCGCCAGGAACAGCCGAAACATCTCGTTCTGGTTATGAACGAGTTGCTCCACAGCAGTCAACGGTGGTGGAGGAGGTGGCGGCGACGAAGCACCCTCCCCGAAGGATCCACCGTGCGACGAGTGTTCACCATCTGCCACACAATTTAATTACACCATTAGTCTCAGCGTTTCGGAGCCATAGACAATGATAGTAATTAGGGACATGATATGGACATGAATTTAAGAATGCAATCCATAGGAGGAAAATTTCATCAGGTGCTGAAATTGATGGAGTAAAAGTTTCGGTATGAAATTTTCAGATTGCATAACCTGGGAGATTAATTTCCATGACCTGAAATTGGTAAAACCAGGAATTTTTGCTCACAATTTCAGACCATTCAAACTTAGTAATCTTTCCTTCGATCCTGAATTTGATGGAACGAGACACATATTCATTAAACATAAGCTTAGTGGTTCCTATATATTTCGAGGTGCAACCCATTTGTACACAAAAGCGCGCGATATTAACACTTCTTAGCGCGGGGTTATACGTCCAGGATTTTCCGGCCTAGCTAGTCATCCATACTCCCTATGCTGTCAACCTACCCAAAACACAGCGACCACTACGTCCTTACGTACGTACAAGCCACTAGTTCTTGTTCTTTAGTACACTACCATTAATTTTACAAGTTCCTTTCTTAACACTAGCTAGCAGTCTAAGCATCGCTGTCGGTGTCTTCCGGGTTGTTCACATCGGAAGCATCGCTAGCAGCGTCGTCCCCATTGTTCTCCGGTGGTGGTGGCTGTAACAGGTTCCAGTGAGCTGCCAGCAACACCTGGTGGTGCTGCTGTAACGCGGCCAACTGGTGCTGGAGATTCCCTATCTCCGTGAACAGCTGGTCCATGTTAGTCTGTGCGGTCTGAAGCTGTCCATGCAGGAATTGCATGGTGGCCTGCTGGGAGTGGATGGTCTCATCCTTCTGAGCAATAGATGTCTTAGCTGCATTCAGCTCATTCAGCGCCTCAATCCGTTCCTCATCACAGAACGTAGCCATCTGCTCATGTTCTGCCTTTTCCTGCTCAGCCCTTTCTTTTGCTCTATCCGCGACGACACGTAGGTTATCGCTGAAGATAAGGTCATCTTGCACTTCCTTGATACGTGCAGTCAGGGCAGCATTTTCCTGCTCCAGCTCGGTGATACGGGCGGTCAGCTGCTTGTTCTCCTCTTTTGCTGAGTAATAGTCGTCCGTGACGTCGGTGAGACGATCGGTGAGGTCTTCCACCTCAGACCTCAGCTGGTTCCTCTCAGTCATAAGTTGCCTCGCATCCATCTATAGATCATGGTTAGGGATACATTTTAAGCAGCATTATTATCAATAATTTAGGTAAATAAAAGCTCAAAGTAACATACTGAAAAACAGAATGAAACTAACATCCTTTACAACGTAACCGGTTCTGAACCCTCTCTGTTTTCCCCCAATTTTCATCTCTGTTTGTACAGTAGATTTTACCGAAATTTATGACCAGATGCTAGAGAATTTCCTAAGCTTTCCAACGCATCCTAAAACACGGAAAAATCTTAAGCGGATCAAAAGATACGGCGATTTCCGGCTCGACGGTTTTCTGCCAGGTTTTCTGGAAACGACGGAAACTCAAAATTAGCTCTCTGTTTTTGTTTATTTGACCAACTTAACGAATTTTCCTGGCCAACCTGATATTAGATGATCTGTGGGGCATATCATGAGCTTTCCAGAATGGGGTAGATCGTTTTATTTGGATAAGTACTTCAAAAGTTATCGCGATTTTCGTGAGGTACCCGAATCTGCCAACCCGGCGATTCGGTGAAAATCTGGCAACCTTTTGCCAGGTTTTCGGGTAAGTCATTTTCAGTATGATTCCACTCTACTTTTACTTGGATCATCATGCCAGGGTGATGGTACGTGTTATGAGCTTTCCGGATTGTGTTTAATCGTTTCGTTTGAGTGAACGATTTAAAAATTGTGGCCGTTTCCGTGAATCGATAATCGGTTAGGGTTTAGTTCTCAATCGGGTGGGGTTTTCTGCCCGATTTTTGGATACCATGCACGAATTGTGTTGAAAATTTTGGTGAGTTGTTCGTGACCGTGTTTTTGCATTCTTGATCGATTATCTCATGCAATTGTGATGCATGGCATGAATGATGACATGAAATGCCGTTAACCTGCGTCCTTTCCAAAAACAAAATACGTGATCGGTCTATATATAGCCGATCACTCGTTTTTGTGGCAACACACACACGATCTCACCACGGGAACTACACGATCTAATTTCGTGGTTAGCGTACCTGCAAGAGACCATTTCAGAAACATTACATCAAATTCAAAAGAAACTACGAAAATAATTATTCCACAACCTCAGCAACTTCTTCACATCATCATCTTTCTCCTGGTAACGGTTCATAGAAAGAACCGCCCCGTGGATTGCCACGAGCCAACATTGTCCCGTATTATTACTTCCGCGGGCACGGAGCGCTAATTTAAATTGCAAACATACCTGGGCCGGGCCGTAGTTGCGAAAACTTAAACAAGCATAACCCAGGGTTAGTTTTGCCACATCTATTTCTACCGTAGACCTTACTTGGGCTTTCTATGTCGTTCCTCACCGTTATAAATGTGTTGGTGATTTTTAGTATGACCCGTAGTGTACGGCGTATCCCGACACGGCTCGATACTAGCTGTGACACCCCTACCTCGCGAAGCGAGAGGGATTGTCGAACAGGATCGTATCGGGAGACATTCGACGAATCGAACGTACCTTGCACATACATCGGGAATACATTCATCATTTTATTACATCGTGAAACTACTTGAGTAATAAGTTTCATACATAACCTCTTAATTATTACAAGCCATTGTTCAAATTTCAAATTACAATACATAAGTGTAGTGTTGTTTTACAATACTTGATAAAGTCTCGTGCGGAAGCGTAAACATCTCGACGGTATATATATATAGCTTACTAAGAGAACCACACCAGCCCATACGGCATGGTCTCACTCTTGAGTCGGTGAAGCGGGAACCCACTCCACGGTCCACTCCTGAGGTTCCTCGCCTTGACACACATACTTCCCGCAGCAATCACAATAATCGGGCTGCGGGAATCCTGAAAATAGTTTCAACACAAACCCTGAGTATCTAATATACTCCGCAAGGCTTACCCGTCAACAATGGTTCTAAGAACCGACCCTAACATGCAGGGGGCTTGACCTGGCTTGCGGAACTTGCAAAAACAGCACTTAAAGCATTTGTCTAACTCATATTTTAGCCAAGTTAAGAGGGTGAGAACATAATCATAAATTTTAGTGAGCAAGACTAACAATCATGGTTGCAATACATGACTTTAATATTCCCAACAACAGCAAGCTTAATCATAATATTCTCTTATTACTACGATGCAATCTGCTCGAGACAAGTGGTACTCATCACCGCGAGGGACGGCGATATATATCGATTTACACCCTGCAGGGGAAACCCAAATGCACGACATACGCATCATTTAAGAACACGTATGGCCACCTTTCACAAGATTATCATAGATATGAGCCGGTCCACCCTCCGAGTGTGCATTCCACATGCAACCACAGTAGCGTCGGGTCCAAGGGTAATAACACACCCTCCATCTACTCACAAACCCGTGCATCCACCGTGACCAACACTTTGCACAAAGGGTGGAGTGACCGTCCAACACTACGACTCTCAAGTTACATCAGTTTACCAACTCCCATACGAAGGTATGCATTTGGTACACAACTCAATACTTGCTCGCGGAGTCACAACGAACGGTCCTTGACCGACACATACGGGGCTATGGCGCACAAGGGCCAACCTTGTCACCGCATCCTACACATGCATTTCCCCGTACGGTCTCCAATTTAATCATGTGAGAGGTAACAATATTTGAAGCCTAAACCGAGAGGTCTCCTAACCACTCGGTGTTGCTACCGATGAAATTATTAAGCGTAGCAGCTAGCGATTAGGATTATACTTAACCAAGACCACGGGATACAGGAATCTAGTGCAACTAGGTTTCCGAGCAACTCCTAAACGTAAATGCACAATACATCATAGACGTATGTGAAAATAAAGAGAACTTTAAAACATAGGTCATGCTCCGGGGCTTGTCTTGATTCGGTTCGTAGTTAACACACTCGAACTCGCTCACTTCAAGTTGGTGCCCTCCTTCATCTTCAGCTCCGGTCGGGGTTCCTATATGAATGCATATGAAGTGCATGAGCAATGGATGAATTCGCATTTACATAGTTCATGGAACTTTCTCAATAATATAGTGCAACGCAACGTTTGCATAAATTAAACATGTTCTCGAATCGTGATGATGTGGTCATGAGGGTGGTAAGTGTGGTTTGTTTCATGGGGACAACCTTCTAATTAGGAAATTTTCATTATTTAGTATAAGTGTACATGCTGATTTGGAGATCAAGAAGATAGGGTATAATTCATTATTGATATGGTGCGACGGAAATAACTATATGACTAAGTGCTGCCATGTGATGATGTATAGCAATTGTAGTTATGCATTAATATTTATAGGACATAATCTTGGACTAACTTATTTACGTACATTTCTTGGTATATATCAGTACCAATCTTTTCCTTATTAATTAGTATGCAAGAGGTTGATGCTCATTTCTTAGGATGAAGTTTTATCACTACGTTATACATTGTGCACCACAAGCGCTCATCATTTCATGTGGGTTTACTATGATCAAATCTACACAATATATGACCGTTCGTGCCCAAAATATAAACATTATTAGGACATGCTTAAATGTACCATGCAAATGTGAGAAATGTTTAACCCTAACAGAAAAGGAAAAGGCGGTTTGATCTTAGCAAATCCTCAGCTATTTGTTTAGCTAAGTCTGGGCTGCCAGGCTGACTGTGAAGCCTTCTTAAGGTGTCCAAATCTTAATATTTTGCTATAGAACTTAGGTGAATCATGTTGGTTAATGTAAAGTACATAGCTCAAGGTTTACAACGAACTCATGGTTGTTTCATTTGGAGCTGTACTTAAAAAGTTATTCAATTTTTACAACGTCAAGTTGTCACGCGGTTATAACGGATTAGCATCTTAGAGTACCTATATCTTTATTTTTCTACACATGAAGTACGGGAATTATGACACTACGTTAAAGTACAAGTTATCTACTTTCCAAAGAGCCCTTGCTCATGAAGTTTGGATCCGGGGTCTAGAAGTTACACCATTTTCAAAATGCCATCTCGTTAGGCAACGTGGTCATGGTAGTGTTTTCATCTTGCTCAAAATTTAATTTTTACTATATAACCATAGGTGTTCATGTACACCATGTTAAAGTAAAGGTTACAAGCTTTCCAATGCGCTTTGAATCGCTCAAATCCGTGGCGTAAAACTCGAGTTATGATTTTTCTAAAATCCTTAACCGTTACGAAGTTTCCAGCACGATTCGAAAATTGGCTAAGTGTCGCGCGCGAGGGGGGCTCGCCGGAGCGGCGGCGGAGCTCACCGGCGGCGCGCTAGGGCTCGCCGCAGGGGCCAGGCTTGGCCGCCTGTGCACGGTTTTCGACGGCGCATCTACCGGCGATGGTGGCGAGGTGAGGGCATGGACGGAGCTTTGCTCGCGTCGAGCCATGGCGGACGCGGCGGCTCCGGCGTGGGAGCTCGTGCTCGCCACCGCACGAGAGGGGGCGGCCAAGGCTGAGAGCGTCACCTGCTCGAGGGGAAGCTCGGCGCGGGGTCGAAGGAGGGAGAGGGGTCCGGGAGGTAGCAGCTCGTCGGAGGGGTGGCGGGGACGCGGTGACCGGCGGCGAAGAAGATGGGCTTTTTCTTCTCCGTTCCGGCGCGGTTGAACCCGGGAAGGAGCAGAGAGGTCCGTTAGGGTCTTGCACACCTTCCAGCGGCGGAGGCACGACATGAGCTCACCCGAGCACCGCTCAATCGAGCTTGCCGGCGTTCATGGTGGAGGCGGAGCCCTTTGCGGATTTTTGGCGATTGGCGCTCACGCAGGAGAGGAGAAGGTCGGGGACCGGGGTTAGAGCTGCTCAGGAGTTCGGCGAAACACTTGCGCGCAAATGGGGGGCTGCAATGCGGGGAGAGGCGACGCAGGGGGAAAAGTCCCGGCGGCGGCCATGGCGAAATCTTTCCCCGCCATCGACGGCCGAGCTCGCACGCTTCCGTGCGAAGCCACATGGACGATGGACGACGCGTGGAGCTGCACAGCGCGGCGAGGACGGGCGGCGCCTAACCGGCATGGGCACCGGCGGCGAACGCCGCTGACGGTGGCCCCGGCCACCGTGCCGGCCTCTCGTTCAAATGGGATTCTCACAATTTACAGTTTTGCCACTGCTGTCCTTCTCTGTAAATTGCTCATAGAATTTGATTTTTTTAAAATTTTTGCAAACCAAATTTTCTGTGGTTCCATTGGATTATGTGGAACAACTTTTCTTATAGGCCAAAATTCAATTTCGAAATGTAAAAATTTATAAAAATTGTTGAACAGGTGCTGTTTCTGCTTAGAGTTGAATTTTTCTAGGGATTTGTGCTGTCCCAAAAATTCAGGAAAAATGTCCTAAATTCATGTCTTGATGTGTTCTACCAGATTGTGCAAAAATTTGGGGTTACCACCTTGGAGAATGTTTGAGATCTCAATAGCTAGGGTTTGGAAATATTAAAAACACTAATAGAACTCTAACCCATTATTTCATGTGACTTGCTAATGATTTTTATTTGCACATGCAAGTTTGCATTTAGTACAGTAACAACCTGAGTTTGTGACACGGGGTGTCGCACGGGCCTCCCGCCAATGATTTTCGAGTAGTGCCCACGTGGGCGTGGGGCGGTTGGAAGTTAATGCGGTTGGTGGTCGACCCACGAGGTCGAGCCGAGCTCGAGCGTGTAACTCGAGTATGAAGGTCGAGCGACCGAGGTCGTGCGGGACGGAGTCCCTCGACCAAGGCGCCTTGGTCGTGCGAGACGGACGTCCTCGAGTAAAGCGGCGAGGGCCGTTTCCCGGCTAACTCGAGGCGGGTGGGGGCCAGCCTCTAGTGATGACGTGGTCGTGTCAATCCGCTGCTAGGTGGTCCGGATGCTGCCACGTGGCAGCATTAATCCTTTCCCCGACTCGCCGGCGTTGAGCCAAACCTCGCCACGGACCCACCTAACTACTCTACACGAGCCGGCGAACACAACAACAACGATGAGCTCGCTCCGAGCTGCGCTGGAAACACGCCGGTGGCGAGGTCCAAGCACGGCGGCAGTCCGGAACAGTGGGGAGCTCGCCGGAGCACCCAAAAATTGGGGAAAATGATACTGAGAGCTTCTACGCGTCATGAGCAAGCTCGACGGATGATCCTAGGAGCATGAGCATGGTCGGAGAGTAGAGCTCACCGTGGAAGTGAGGGCGGCGGCGGACCGAGCTCCGGGGAAATGATGAAATCTCGATGAACCTGCACGGCGCATGCTTTGGTGAGCATACTTAGTGTAGAGGGGACACTTGCGCACCTCTAGGAAGAAACAGAACCAAGAATAGCTCACCGGAGAGGAAGAATCATGAGTTGCGGTGAAAGGCGACGGTGGTGACCCACCGGAGTTGAAGCTTCGAGTTCGTGAAAACGGAGGGAGCTCAACCGAGTTGGAGGCTTGGGTTAGCTCTAGGGTGGTGTGGCGGAGCTTGCGACGGCGTTGGCTCGAATGAGGAGCGACCGGAGCGGCCTCGGCGGCGTCACTCCGGAGACGGCGGGGCAACGGTGAGGTGAAGAGGAAAATGGGGAGTGGAGGGAGAAAATAGGACCGGGGGGATCTTTATCCGCGCCGGAGGCGGCACGGGGCAAGCAGCTGCGTGGCCTCCAAGCTGCTGCGTGGCTGGGGGGGCGGCCGGCCGGGAGGCGGTGCTGCCACGACGATGCTTGAGATGCGGGAGAGAGGGACAGAAGAAGAGAGGCTGGCCCGTAGGCCGGGCCCGGTACTTTTACAAAAACCCCTTCGACTTTTGAATAATTGAAAAGTGGCCTCCCCGTGCTCGGAAAATTCTACGAAAAATCAGGGCGTAATCGAAAGTATTTTAGGCATTTTTCCTATTAAGTCTAGGTTAACATTCCAAATTATTTTCGGATTAAAATTTCATAGATAAATTAACAAAAGAAGCTTTGTTTATTTCTTGTAATTATTTCTACCAAGCAAAATAATCTCGGGGAACTTTTATAAATCTTTATTTATGATGTTTAAATAGTAGAAAATGTTAAACACATTATTTTCTCTTATTTATATTCTTTTTAAGCATTTCCTTTAATCTTTAGTTAGTTTGATATTTTATGTGCATTTTCTTAACACAATATTTAATAATTTCATAAATGCAATATGATGGCATGCTCATGAATGACATGAAATGCATTTATTTACGAGAGTTGTTATAGCCCTCCCCCTTACAGGAATCTCGTCCCGAGATTCACGATCGAGCGACTAAACGATAGTGGTAAAGAATTCGGGATAGTTAGATCGGAGAAACTCCTCTTGCTCCCAAGTAGCTTCAGCTTCCGAGTGATTACTCCATTGAATCTTGTAGAACTTGGTGGTCCTATGTCGAGTCACTCGATCCTTGGTGTCGAGAACTTTGACCGGACGTTCGTCGGACGTCAAGTCCGTCAGTAATCTGTTCTACCTCGATCTGTCGGTATATCCATCGGTTGTTTCAAACACTTCTTCGGTTGAGATACATGGAATATATTATGTATAGCCGACAAGTGTGCTAGCAACTCCAAACGATATGTCACAGCTCCACATCTTTCTAGGATTGGAAACGGTCCGATGTATCGTAGTGCTAACTTGCCCTTGATTCCGAATCTTTGAACACCTTTGGTAGGAGATACTCGAAGATAGACTTGATCTCCAACCTGGAATGCCAACTCTCGACGTCTTTTATCGGCATAGCTGATCCGTCGAGATTTAGCCCTCTTGAGATTCTGCTGAATGAGACGTACTTGTTCCTCTCGCATCTTTTACCGGGTCCGGTCCGAAGATTACTCTTTCTCCACTTTCGGACCAATTCAAAGGTGTGCGGCAACTACGTCCATACGAGCTTGGAACGGTGACATTCCGGCACTCCGCCAACGGTAAACATTTCTCCCAATCTTTACCGTAGGTCGGGGCACGAGCTCGAAGCATATCCTCGAGATATTGATTGATCCTTTCCGTCCGTCCATCTGTTTGAGGATGATACGCCGAGCTTCATATCGGTCTCGTTCCCAATGATTCATGTAGTTGTTCCCAAAATCTGGAGACAAACTGCGTTCCCCTATCCGAGATGATGGTTTTCGGCACTCCATGCGGACGAGAGAATGCGAGCGATGTACAGCTTTGCATACTTCTCGGCGAGTGTACCGAGTATGTACGGGTATGAAGTGAGCTGATTTAGTCAACCTATCCACAACAACCCATATAGAGTCGTGCTTTCGTGGGCTTAGGGGTAACCCAACGATGAAATCCGTGCTCGACGTCTTCCCACTTCCATTCAGGAATACTCAAGGATTATAAGGGTCCCGGCTGCTTCAAGTGCTCGGCTTTGACTCGCCGGCAGACATCACACTCATTGACATACTTGGCTATTTCCCGCTTCATGCGTGTCCACCAAAATCTTTGCTTCGGATCTTGATACATCTTGTTGGTTCTAGGGTGAATTGAGTATTTAGACGTATGTGTTTCATCCATGATCTTCTTGCGTAGTGATAGATTCTTGGGCACTACCAATCTTTTCTTAAACCAAATAACTCCTTCATCATCCTCTCTCGAAGCATTTAACTCCGCCTTTCTTGAGTCGTCTCCTTATATGTTCCATACCAACACTTTTCCGTTGAGCCACTACCACTTCTTCACGTATGGTAGGGACAAGAGCTAAATTAGTCAAAGCTCCATACGGAATGATCCGAAGATTTGGCTCATCACTTTCGGGTGGAGATGCTTGAATCAAGAGTAGCGCCGTAAGATTATGGCAATGAACCTTGCGACTTAAAGCATCAGCTACCACGTTTGCCTTGCCCGGGTGATAGTGAATCTCCAGCTCATAATCCTTGATTAATTCTAGCCATCTTCGTTGACGCATATTCAGATCTGCTTGGGTGAAAATGTAATTGAGACTCTTATGGTCGGTGTATAAATGTACCAAGTTACCCAAGAGATAGTGCCTCCAGCTCTTCAATGCAAGAACCACTGCTGCTAGTGTAACGTCCCGCCACTCCGGGCCAGGCCCGCTTACACCGAGCAGCTTAATAGGCCTTCAAGATTTCCCCATGAGACCAACACTAGTCTTTTCCGTGCACTTTGTCCTCACTCATGGACACCCGGAAACACTTCCGGTCAGTCACCCATCCCTAAATTGCTCCGGGCCAAGCATGCTTAACCTTAGAGTTCATTAGAGATGAGGTTCCGAAAAAGAAGTTGCCACTTGTTGACATGAGTATTCTATCAATCCTATTAAGCCCTGGACCAGGATGTTACACACTCACCCCTTAGAAGACCGACGTCCTCGTCGGTCAACCCTAGGCCAGGAACTTCCTCTCTTGGCCACGTCCATGTGTCCACAGCCAGCGCATGTGTCATGCTGTGTGACCACTCCGGGCCCACACCGGCCATGCACACCATGCCTGCACACCCGCAACACACGTGCTCGTGAAACCGCGAGAGTCGACTCGATACCATCCGTAACGTCCCGCCACTCCGGGCCGGGCCCGCTTATACCCGGCAGCTTAATAGGCCCTCAAGATTTCCCCGCAGACCAACACTAGTCTTTTCTGCGCACTTTGTCCTCACTCATGCACACCCGGAAATACTTCCCGGTCGGTCACACATCCCTAAATTGCTCCGGAGCCAAGCACGCTTAACCTTAGAGTTCATTAGAGATGAGCTTCCGGAAAAGAAGTTGCAACTTGTTGACATGAGTATTCTATCAATCCTATTAAGCCCTGGGCCAGGATGTTACAGCTAGTTCCGGATCATGTGTAGGATAGTGTTCCTCATGACGCCTAAGTTGTCGAGAGGCATAGGCGATCACTCGACCTTCCTACATTAGAACACATCCAAGTCCTATTCCCGATGCATCACAATACACATCAAACGGCTTTGTCGGATCCGGCTGAGCGAGAACCGGAGCTATTGTTAGCAACTTCTTTAAGGTCCGAAAAGCTTCTTCACATCCTTTGCTCCATTCATACTTCTTATCCTTTTCCAATAGTTTAGTCATTGGCTTGGCAATCTTTGAGAAGTTGGGAATAAACCTTCCGTAGTAACCAGCCAATCCTAAGAAACTTCGATTTGTGAGATGAACTTCGGTGGCTTCCAATCCAACACTTCTTGAACTTTGCTTGGATCAACGGCCACTCCTTCGGCTGATATCACACGACCTAGGAATGGAACTTCCTTTAGCCAGAACTCACATTTGCTAAACATAGCATAGAGTTGATGATCCCTTAGCCGTTGCAACACAATCCTTAAGTGATCGGCATGCTCCTCTTCGACTTAGAGTAGATCAAGATATCGTCAATGAATACCACGACAAACTTGTCCAGCTCAGGCATGAATACGGAAGTCATGAGGTACATGAAAGGTGCTTGGTGCATTAGTTAATCCAAAAGACATCACCAAGTATTCATAAAGTCCATATCTTGTGGAGAATGCGAGTCTTCGGTATATCTTCCACTCTTATCTTAATCCGATGATATCCTGAGCGAAGATCTATCTTAGAGAAGACTTTGGCTCCCATCAATTGATCAAACAAGATATCAATCCTCGGAAGAGGATACTTGTTCTTGATGGTAACCGACTTCGAGTCTATAATCCACACATAGCCTCAATGTTTTATCCTTCTTCTTCACAAACAAGGCTGGGCATCCCCAGGGTGATGAACTTGGACGAATATATCCCTTGTCCAATAACTCCTTTAATTGCACTTTCAACTCTACTAACTCATTTGGCGGCATCCGATACGGTCTCCTCGATATTGGTGTTGTTCCAGGCTGTAACTCTATCTTAAATTCTACCGCTCGGTCCGGCGGTAGTCCCGACAAGTCGTCCGGAAAGACATCCGAATACTCATAGACTATGGGTATATCCTCCGGACTCTTACCTATAACCTCATTAACCATTGGCAGCATAGTTTGGGGAAGAGTTAAGAGTAAGCAATCTCGACCATGAACAGGAGAGTTCGGATATACGGCTCGAGATGCTATATCCAATACTTGCCTTATGGAAATTCATCCATTGCATGCCAATAATTACATCTAACCCTTGCCCATCCAAGTATAATTAATGAAGTGGCATAAACCTTGCTACCCAATCTTAATGGCATATTGGCAGCTGCTTCATTTGTAAGTATTTTACCCCAGGTGTTGAAATTATATGTGTCCATGTCAAGTTGGATGGCATGATGCAATGCTTAGCAACATATGACTTGCTGATGAAATTATGCGTGGCTCCCGAATCAAATAAAACCATAGCAGGATGATCAGCGATAGAAAACATACCCGCTAAGATTTGTCCTCCTTCGGGTAGCTCCTCAGCTGTAGTAAAGTTTGCACGGCCAGTTTTCACTTGAGCATTCTTGGCTGGTGCTCCGGGCTGATTCTGCGGTTGTCCTTGAGGTCTAGGTGCATATGGTGCCTTACGAGGATATGGACAGCTGCGGTAGTAATGTCCTGGACGGCCATAATTGAAACATGGCGGTCCATTCTGCTGCGGTGCTTGATTTGCTGGCCTGGGATTCCGAGCATTCTGCTGCTGATAAGGTGGACGATATTGATTCGATCGCTGCTGCTGAGATTGTGGTGGTGGCTGAGACTGCCGATAGTAATTTGGAGGAGAAGGCGTGTGCTGGTAGCGCTGACCCGATGGTGCAGTGTAGACCAGCCTCTACTTCGATGGTCCGCCACTTCCTTGTCCAGCAGTCGGCCTTTTCTTGTTCTTCTCCGTCCGATGAAGGCGGATAGAATCTTCCAATGCGATAGCATCACTCACAAAGTCATTGAAGTTATCGGTCTTGTTTAGCACCGGGCGTGACTGCAGCTTGGTACTCATTCCTTCCTTGAACAGATTCTTCTTCTTGGCATCCGTGTCCACATGTTCGGGAGCATACTGAGCAAGACGGTTGAATACCTTAGAGTAGGTATGCACATTCATGTTACCTTGCTTCAATGATAGAAACTCCTTCCTCTTTTGGTTCATTAAACCTTCCGGAATATGGTGTTCCCTGAAGGCTTTGGTAAACTCGGCCCATGAAACTTGATGCCCGGAGGGAACATCACCTTGTAGTTGGCCCACCATGTTCCAGCAAATCCTTGCGATTCTTTGGGAAGCGAAGAGTGTCTTACGGTGATCGAGTGCATGGAAACAACTCCAGCTTCGATTCAATGGGGCGAAGCCGGTTATCGGCTTCCAATGGTTCACACGCATCCGAGAAGACCGGGGCGAACCGATAAGAAGTCCGAGAAAGTCACCCTCTCTTCCGGTGCATTCCGGCCTTGGTGACGTTCCTGTGGAGCAATGTTACGAACCAACTGCTCCAACAATTCTCGCTGCTCCGCGCGAGAGTCCAGCACAGCTGCGATTGCCTGTGCCAATGTCGGGGTGGTGGTGGTGTTCCCGACCCGCGTTGAGAACTCTCCGGCTCATCACGTCTCCTTGTTCCAACCATTCTGTCCAAGAAAATTTGACGTTAGACATCTCGATTCCAACATAATTATGGAAGGAACAGGAATACATACATGAGAATTTCCAAATGACTCTTATGCAACAACCATCTTTATTAATACAACCACCAAATCCATAAGCACATGCTCATACATCCATGTTACAATGATTCTTATGGTACACTCATGCGTGGTTACAGCACGCTCGTTATTTAACTAATGCCTATTTTACATACTAATTTTCTCACTTGCTACTAGCTAGCACTCTACTCTTCTTCGCGAAGCCTGGACGTTACTTCCTGGCTTATGGAACTTCTGTCTCGGATTCTGCATCCTCTAGTCGTGGAATCTCCGTGAAGTCTATGACTGAATCCACATCCATTATTTGTTCGGGATCCTCCTCTTCTTCTTCAGATTCAGCCGCTACGGGATTGCCTTGCACTACTGGTTCATCCTCGGGAGGTAGTTGTCCTATTGCTTCGTTCGGTAGCGCATTGTGTGCTTGGAGTAGATCGTGCTCCAGCTGAGTGATCATGGCATGTGCGGTTGCCAGTTGTTGATCCTTGAATTGAATCTGCTGCTCCTTGTTCAGCAACTGCGCCTCTCTAAGTGCTAACAACTCCTCCTTTTCCTGCAGTTGTCTCTCCAACCTTACTATACGAACATCCTCCCTTCGTCCTCTTACTTCACTAACGACGGTACTCGTGCTGTCCATCTCTGTGGAGAAGTAAGTATATCAGACACAAGCAGAAACTAATCCAAATATCTCAACAAACTCTTTTATACTAACAACTGCATATATATATTACTACCACTTCTTTTTATTATTTATGGTTTGTACAGCTCGGACCCAACTTTTCATACACTACCATCTGACCAACATGTGCTGGTACCCTATCTACACCTGACCTATGTCAGCAAAATGTGACTACCCTCCTACATCAGTAAGGTCACAACACAACTAAGCCGACGGCGCGTGGCTGTCAGCGTCGACTCGACATCCTCCGCTGGTGAGGCCGGTGGTGGCTCGTAGTCCATACCGGAGACCTCCTCGGCGTCGTCTGGTGTACCCTACTGCTGCTGATGTGGACTAGGGTTCCGATCTTCCGAAAGGTTCAGATAACTCTTGATTTGGCGAAGATGTGACACACGTCGATCCGGCTCCTGAACAACACGTTCGAACCCCGCAATCGCAGCACCACGTCCTCTATGGTTATCAACCGTCGATGCACGGTTGACCTCGCCAAGAAGGCTAATCCCTGCCTGCGAATCAAGAACACAAGCAAGAACAAGAAAGAACGCAACCAAATTAATCTCACAAGATGGGGTCTCACAAACCGATGAACGGCGAAACTGTCTAAGCAGAATAATTTAAGAAAAACCCAACCCTAACATGGGTGGCGGCTGCTGCTAATAAAGACTTGGGGACGTGCAAGAACCCCCTGGACGCTCCCCTAATGGGCTCACACGAGATACACGGCCCAAAGGCCAAAAACGGTGATGCAGCACCAAAAACAGATTCTGGACGTTCCAATGTTTCGATGATTCCTGGCGACTCCGGATGAATTTTGACGTGGGACCGGTTCCACTAGAAATCTTATGAAATTATCTTTCCATCCATATGTAGAACGTCCAAATCCGACCTCGTATGCGATCTGGGCATCTGTTTTAATTCAGGCTGTTCCTGGACTCCGAAACATACTCGAAGTCGACTTGGTTTGGGCCTCCATAACGCCTTGCGCCTCTTGCGGACCTCCACGCCTCCAAGTCCCTGTCCATTCATATTATGGTCCTCTCCTTGATTCCTAATCATAATAAAATCATTAGGTAGCAAACTATTCTCAAATTTATGAAAGAAAAGACTTAGGAACGAGCTCACCTCTAAATTCAATTGTCGGGCGCGAGCTCTAGTGATTGGTCCTTGAATGTTCAGCGGAGGAGTGTCATTGGTATCCAAAGGAGTGATGTCCTCATCATCCTCCCCCTCTTGAATCGGAGTTGTCCTCGACTCAAGCTCATGCTCCTCACCCAAATAAGGCTTTAAATCTGCAATGTTAAAAGTGGAGCTAACCCCGAACTCGGGAGGCAACTCAAGTTTATATGCATTATCATTAATCTTCTCAATTATCTTGAAAGGACCAGAAGCTCTAGGCATTAACTTAGACTTTCTCAACTCAGGAAACCGATCCTTTCTCAAGTGCAACCATACTAAATCACTCGGTTCTAATTTAACTTCCCTTTTACCTTTACTACCAGCAATCCTATACTTTTCAGTCATCTTTTCAATGTTGTGCTTAGTTGTTTCATGCATTTTTAAAATAAACTCAGCACGTTCCTTAGCATCAAAGTGAACTCTCTCACTAGTAGGCAAAGGCAAAATATCAATAGGAGCACGGGGATTAAAACCATACACTACCTCAAAAGGACTTACCTTGGTGGTCGAATGTGTTGCACCATTGTATGCAAACTCCACATAAGGCAAACATTCCTCCCACATCTTCAGATTTGTCTTTAAAATAGCTCTCAACATGGTGCCCAATGTGCGGTTTACTACCTCGGTGTGGCCATCAGTTTGTGGGTGACATGTTGTAGAGAACAACAACTTCGTTCCCAACTTATTCCATAGAGTGCGCCAAAAATGACTCAAGAATTTGGCGTCACGATCTGAAACAACATGATAGAAGGCATACCATACAAATGAACAATCTCTTTGAAAAATAGATCAGCAATATGAATAGCATCATCACTCTTATGACAAGGTATAAAGTGAGCCATCTTAGAAAATCTATCCACGACAACAAAAATATTATCCCTCCCCCTCTTAGTCCTAGGCAGTCCTAAAACAAAATCCATAGAAATATCCGCCCAAGGTATTGAAGGAACAGGAAGAGGCATATACAAACCATGTGGATTCAGACTTCGCTTTTGACAAGTAGTGCAGCGAGCCACAAAGCGCTCAACATCTCTTCTCAACTGTGGCCAAAAGAAGTGTGTGGCCAACACATCCGCCGTCTTCTTTGCACCAAAATGTCCCATCAATCCGCCTCCATGCGCTTCCTGTAACAACAAAAGTCGAACGGAACCAACTGGAATGCAAAGACGGTTAGCTCTAAACAAATATCCATCATTTATCACAAACTTGTTCCATGTACGACCCTCTCTACAATGCAGCAAAACATCTTTAAAATCAGCATCAAGATCATATTGTTCTTTAATTGATTCAAGCCCAAAAATGCGACAATCAAGGTGTGACAACATAGTGTATCGTCTAGACAAAGCATCGGCAATCACATTATTCTTCCCTTTTTTATGCTTGATAGTATAAGGAAAAGACTCAATAAACTCAACCCACTTAGCATGTCTACGGTTCAAATTACTTTGAGAGCGAATATACTTAAGCGATTCATGATCGGAATGAATAACGAATTTCTTAGGACATAAATAATGACGCCATGTTTGCAAAGAACGTACAAGAGCATACAATTCTTTATCATACGTAGAATAATTCAGAACAGGGCCAGTTATCTTTTCACTAAAATAAGAAATAGGTTTGCCATTTTGCATCAAAACACCACCAATGCCAATACCACTAGCATCACACTCAAGTTCAAAAGTCTTACCGAAATCTGGTAGTTGCAGCAGCGGTGCATGTGTAAGCTTCTCTTTCAAAGAACTAAAGGACTCGTCTTGTGCTTTGCTCCATTGAAATACAACACCCTTCTTTGTCAACTCATGCAACGGTGCAGCGATAGTGCTGAAATCTTTGACAAAGCGGCGATAGAAACCTGCAAGACCAAGAAAATTTCAAACCTGTGTGATGGTTTGGGGCTGCGGCCAGCTAGCAATAGCATCAATTTTCTTGTCATCCACCTCTATACCCTGTGGAGTAACAACATAGCCAAGAAAAGAAACTTGATCGGTGCAAAAGGTGCACTTCTCAAGGTTAGCAAATAAGCGTGCATTTCTTAAAGCAGTGAAAACAGCACGTAAATGATCCATATGTTCATCTAAAGACTTGCTGTAAATCAAGATATCATGAAAGTAAACCACCACAAAACGCCCAATAAAAGCCCTCAAAACCTCATTCATTAAGCGCATGAAAGTACTAGGTGCATTAGTTAACCCAAAAGGCATTACTAACCACTCATACAATCCGAATTTAGTTTTAAAACTTGTTTTCCATTCATCTCCAAGTTTCATTCTAATTTGGTGATAACCACTACGCAAGTCAATTTTAGTGAAAATTAGAGAACCGCGTAACTCATCAAGCATGTCGTCTAGCCTAGGAATAGGATGACGATACCGTATAGTAATATTGTTAATGGCTCTACAATCAACACACATGCGCCAACTACCATCTTTCTTAGGAACCAAAAGTACAGGAACAGCACAAGGACTAAGGCTTTCTCGTACATACCCGCGGTCCAAAAGGTCTTGGACTTGTCGCTGAATTTCCTTTGTCTCCTCGGGGTTGGTCCTATAAGCAGCACGGTTTGGCAAGGTAGCTCCCGGAATCAAATCAATTTGATGTTCTATTCCTCTCAAAGGTGGTAATCCAGGAGGAATCTCAGCTGGAAAAATATCCTCAAACTCCTGCAAAAGGTCGGTGATAGCAGAAGGCAAAGAGCTAGCAATATCATCAAAGGAATACAAGGCTTGTTTGCATATCAAAGCATAAAAAATATCATCATTAGAAATTTCAGCAAGGTCTGATTTTGTAGCAAGCATAACACGACCTTTCAAATTAATTCCATCTCCCTTAGAAATAGGTGCAGACTTATCCTTTATAGGTGGGAAAACAGAATTAGCAACTTGCTGATTTTCAGATTTAGAATTATTCAAAGAAGCAGCTCGTTCTCTATCAGCTTCTACAATTTCAGCAGGGGTCAAAGGTACTAAAGTAATTTTCTGTCCTTTATGCATAAAAGTGTATTTATTACTTCTACCATGGTGTGTAGCATCATTATCATGTTCCCAAGGACGACCCAATAAAAGTGAACAAGCTTGCATAGGAACCACATCACAATCAGCATAATCCGAATAAACACCAATGGAAAAAGGAACTTGGCAAGTTTGTGTTACCTTAGCTTTTCCCGAGTCATTTAACCATTGAATGTAGTATGGATGAGGATGTGGTCGTTTGGCCAAACCAAGCTTCTCAACCAGATTTGAACTCACCAAGTTCTTGCAGCTTCCTCCATTAATGATCACGCGTGCTCGTCGATTCTTGATGACGAAGAAAATCTGGAACAAGTCGTGGCGCTGTATCTTTTTAGAAGTCTGAATTTGCGTGCTAAGTACACGCTGTACAATGATGTTCATGAAACCCGAAGTGTCTTCTCCACCAAGTACATGGCCCTCGTTGGTTGCGTCGGCGACGTCGTCTTTATCATCATCTTCTACGTCGGAGGTGCTGATGTATCCACCATCTTCAGTGGCCACGTAAGCCCGCTGACTTGGTCAATCCTTCTGCACATGGCCGAGTCCATGGCATCGGTGAGACTGAATGTTGGAAGTGCGTCCCGTCGAGGCGACCGATGAAGCACTTTGAGCAGGACCCTGCACAGAATTTTTACCTGAATTTGCAGGGCGTGTAGGAGGTGCGTGTGGGGTTGCCGTAACACCATTCGCGGACGCGGAAGGCCGTTTGCTTGCTGGTGGAGATGGCCGGGAAGGAAACCCCGAAGACGGCGTCGACCGTGGGGTGTAAGATGGCCGGCTTGTACTGCTGCTCCTATGTTGCTTCTCCCGTCCCTGCAATTCTTTCTCTGCAAGCATAGTAAACTGGAACAACTGGTTGATAGTGTTAAACTCCTTATAATCGAACAATAGAGCTCTCATTATCCTCTACTATCATGCAGCGTTGTAAACCCTTTTAAAGCTCACCATAATAGTCCTGCACAGATTTATCCCCCTGTTCTAAGCGCTGAAGTTTTTTTCGTAAATCTCTATGATAAGAAGGAGGGACAAAACGATCACGCATAGCTTCCTTAAGTTGAGTCCAAGTTACAGGAATATCATCAGCAGTTAGAGAATTCCACCAAATGATAGCAAAATCTTTAAACTCACTAGTGGCTTGTCTAACTCTGCTGCTCAGGAACTAGGTGCCCACTAAATTTTTGCTCTACTTGTCATCTCCCAATCTAGGTAACCCACCGCATCGTATTGCTCCGAAAAAGGTGGAATGGCAAACTTAATCTTAGCATAAGGATCATCGGGGACTCGATTATTGTTACCTTGTTGTCGATGTTGGCCACCCATACCTTGGGTGTTCTGTTGTAGACGCCGGTGAAGCCTTTGTGCTCGTATAGCTGCGTCATCGGCGTCGAAAGTGGCATCATTCACCGTGTCATCTTTTCTGTTTCCTCCGGCGTTGCTACCGACCTCATCTTCATGGATCTTCACACGGTTCTCCACCTCTGTCAGCTTGCCGATCAACGTTGTCACCACTTCCGCTAGAGTATTAACCGTGTCTGTCATCTTGGACAAACGCTTATCGATCCTCTCAATCTGGTTGCCGAGATTGAGTTTGTTAATGCCGTCGGTAACGGCCTTGTTAACAGCTTCTGTCATCTCCTCACGTGCCCTGTCAAGAACAGATCGAAGCTGCCCTTGACTAACACACTCGTGGAAATCTTTAGGGGTACCAGCGTCTGCAGCATCTCCTGCCATAGCAAATACCAAAACAGGAACAAACAGTGAAGGTTATCCCTAATAACACTACTACTATGGTGGACAGTGGTGACTCTCACAAAAGCAAATGGAACGTCTCACCAAGTTCTTACAAGGGTCTTACCAAGCAAGGCAAAGGATACCTAGAAGCTGTGTACCACGATTGCAAGGGTCAAAAACCCGTGTTGTCCGAAGTAGTATGTGGAGCTAGGAAGGCCAAATATGTGAGTGGAACACAATTCAAAAACAGATAGTAATGCTGAATAAATGTCCAAAGCTACTTGTTCTTAGTTGCTGGTCTACACGTGTCCTAGAACAGTAGTGCAGGAAAAGCAAGGATGACAGGCACAAAGGAAACAAAAGAAAAGGTAACTAGCAAGGAAGAAACAGCAACTAGACACAAAAAACAGGCCAAAACCCTGTTTCGTCTTTTAGAACTAGTAGAAATCACAAATTTTTCTTTTTTGATATTTTTCTTCCACTGAGAGGCAACAAAATAGGAACCACGCAAAGTTTTAGGTCAAACGAGAGAAGGAATGTGACCTACAGATTTTCTGTAAGATGCAACGACGAGGGGTTCCAAACTTTTTCCCTCGGATCAGTGGGCTTAACTATTTTTTTTGATTTTTTGAGATTTTTCCTGCCCGGGAAGCGGGGACAAGCAGATGCGAAATTTTTTTCTACCCAATTTCAAAAAAAATTTGCCTAATTTCGAGTCCGTATGCGAAAGTTGTTGCTGTTTGAAGGAAGGGACTCCGAATTAGGGTTTCGGTGGACGGAATTGCAATCGGGTAGGATTTTTTTTGTTTTTTTTTTTTTTGATGATTAATGTATGCAACGGAAACAGGAGTAGGTCTTGTTCATGGGGTGTTGAGTTCTAGATGAAAAGGGTGGGAGTGTAGGGTGGGACTATGGTGGATGCAGCGGAGGTGACAAAAACTCCCAAGACAAAGCAAAACTTGAGGTAATTCGGCTAGGGTTTCAAGGTGGCACAAACTGACGACAAGAACACGAACTAAACTAGCAACAAAACAATCACTAGAACACAAACTCAACACTACGGACTCTGAAATTGAAACATGCAAAGGCTAAACACGGCTTGGACAGGATGAACCCTAAAACTAAATTTTTTGGCTTTTTCGTGGATGATAGGATAATAAAGAAACAAACTAAACTAAAGGTAGGGCGAACCTGATGGTGCACCTGAATCTCTGATTACCACTTGATGTGGACTAGGGTCCTGATCTTCCGAAAGGTTCAGATAACTCTTGATTTGGCGAAGATGTGACACACGTCGATCCGGCTCCTGAACAACACGTTCGAACCCCGCAATCGCAGCACCACGTCCTCTATGGTTATCAACCGGCGTTGCACAGTTGACCTCGCCAAGAAGGCTAATCCCTGCCTGCGAATCAAGAACACAAGCAAGAACAAGAAAGAACGCAACCAAATTTTGCAGATGTATGATTAATCTCACAAGATGGGGTCTCACAAACCGATGAACGGCGAAACTGTCTAAGCAGAATAATCTAAGCAAAACCCAACCCTAACATGGGTGGCGGCTGCTGCTAATAAAGACCTGGGGACGTACAAGAACCCCCTGGACGCTCCCCTAATGGGCTCACACGAGATACACGGCCCAAAGGCCAAAAATGGTGACGTAGCACCAAAAACAGATTCTAGACGTTCTAATGTTTCGATGATTCCCGACGACTCTTGATGAATTTTGATGTGGGACCGGTTCCACTGGAAAGCTTATCAAATTATCTTTCCATCCATATATAGAACGTCCAATTCCGACTTCGTATGCGATCTGGGCGTCTGTTTTAATTCAGACTGTTCCTGGACTCCGAAACAGACTCGAAGTCGACTTGGTTTGGGCCTCCATAACGCCTTGCGCCTCTTGCTGGACCTCCACGCCTCCAAGTCCTAGTCCATTCATATTATGGTCCTCTCCTTGATTCCTAATCATAATAAAATCATTAGGTAGCAAACTATTCTCAAATTTATGAAAGGAAAGACTTAGGAACGAGCTCACCTCTGAATTCAATTATCGGGCGCGAGCTCTAGTGATTGGTCCTTGAATGTTCAGCGGAGGAGTGTCATTGGTATCCAAAGGAGTGATGTCCTCATTAGCTGCTGCTGCAACTGCTGAAACTGCACAAGCAGTGCGTCGTGGTCGTGTATCAGCGCGTGGTGCGCGTCGGCCAGTCCGTCAAACATCGCCTCAAGCTGACCCATCTGGTTCTGCACTTCGATCAGCGTGTCCACAACGTGGTTACGCTGCGCTGTCATCCCTGCCAACTGTATCACGTGCGCCTCGTCTGCCTCGCGAGCGGCGTCTCGCTCTGCGGTGACCGTGGCCAGCTGTGCGTCCAACGCTATAGCCGCCCGTGAAAACCGTCACGGTCCTGGGTAACCTCCACCAGCTGCTCCTCCAGCTCGACGATCCTGGCGTGGGACCTCCGTACCTCCCGGCAGTCCCCTCGGCAGCGGTTCTTCCAAGCGCCTAGCTGTCGGTCCTGGCTCTGTGTCTGCAACTAGGCCCCCAATTATGGTTTTGTGTGATTGACGTCAATACAATTAAAAAGGACTAATATTTCAAATGAGCTTGTGTGCGGTGCTTATACAAAATACAATTGAGAGCAAAGAAACACAAAAAGGAAGTGGCCATATTCACTCATATGTGCAAGATTTGAAAAATGGATCACTCATGCTCAAGATCAAGCTATGAAGCCTTTTATTTATGTCTTGAGTATAGGAAACACCGTACTATCAAGAGGGACACACAAGTGTGAGGTGTGAAAAATGAAAGTGCTCAAAACTCCTTCCAAAACACAATATAACATATGGAGTCGGACATATCCGACTCACTCGGATTTTGGACTCGGACTCCGGAGAGCTAGCCAAAGAAAATACACATAGACTCGGACTTATCCGACTCGGTCGGACTCCGGAACCGTGTCACACAATTGAAACCCTAAGACTCGGATAGTCCGACTCCGTCGGACATATCCGACTCCCCAATACACTCGGACATATCCGAGTTATGTCGGATTTATCACTCGGATTCCAGAGCCAAAACCACTTTTCGAAACCCTAGAAGTCGGACTTTGTCCGACTCACTCGGACTTTGTCCGAGTCGGATCCGAGCCAACGGCTCTTTTTGATGCCCGGCTATAAAAGTGGACCTCGTCCACTTTTGGTCGGTCGGCACCTCCCACACTCCGAAAGACACTTCCAAACTCACTCAAGCTCTCCTCTTCTTCAAGTTTGATTCCCCACTCCAATCCTTGGTGGATTTGTGAGAAGATTGAGGAGAAAATCGTTGAGCTTCATCTTCATCTCGAGAGCACTTGATTCTTTCTCATCGCCGGTACTTGTTGTGTTTGTTACTCTTGGGGATTCATCCCCTAGACGGTTAGGCGTTACCCGGCGAGCTCCCAAGCTTGTGGTTGAGACTCGGGTCGTTTGTATTGCCCCTCCCTTCGTGGAGCTTTGTTTTAGTGAAATTTAAGCCGGCCTTTGTGGCGGCTTGACGAGGTTTAGGGTTGAGAGCAACCCGGTCCTTGGTGGACTCCTCAACGGAGACGTAGGCTTCTTGGTGGAGCTGAACTTCGGTGAAAATTCGTGTGTCTCTTTGTCTTCCCTCTTATTACTTGCAAATTGGTATGCTAAAGACCTAGGGTGTTCTTGCTTAAATTCCTAGATCTACTTGCATAGGTGGCTTGCTTGCTTGTCTGCTTGTTGCTCTAGCTTTCTAGCATTACTAGTTGCTTGCTTGTTGTTTAATTTCCGCATATTTGTCCATCTTGGCTGCCGATCCCCTTTCCACACGAGGGAGTCGGATTTGTCCTACTCTAGTCGGATATTGGCCCTTGTCGGACATATCCTACTATAGTCGGACATTGAGTCGGACAAACCTTTCCTGTGTATTTAATTTGTTAAATTAAGTGATTTTCAGGATTATCGCCTATTCACCCCCCTCTAGGCGACTTTCAATTGGTATCGGAGCAGGTATCTTCGTTGAAGCCTCACCGCTTGAAGATTAAAGATGGCAAATGAGAAAGATGCAACGGTTAGTGGTAGTGGTAGTGGTGAAGCACCACCTAAGGTAGCCGGTGAAAGGGGTCATGAGACCGCACCGGGAGATGCCGAGAGATGGAAATGGAAAAGGGGTTGTCCAGAGTGGAGATGTACCTAGTGCTTTGTCGATAAGTTACAACAAAACGCCATACACCTATGGTGACGGAAGAGATGAACACATTGGACCCGGCTCAGGAAGACTACCGTATTTTGATGGTCAATACTTCGATCATTGGAAAACAAAGATGTTGCTACACTTGGACTCAATGCATCAAAATGTAAGAAATGTGACTCAATATGGTTTCTTGTGGGAATGTAGAAGCAAGCCAACCGCACAAGAGTTGTTCAATGTAAGATGTAATGTGGCAGCTGCTAGTGCTCTTGTATCCGCACTTAGTCCCACCGAGTATGAGAAGGTAACCGGATTGGAGGATGCCCATCAAATTTGGTTGAAGCTTGAGTTAGTTCATGAGGGCATTGATAGTGTGAAGGAGTCTAAGCTAGAAGGGCTTAGAGAAAGAGTTTAACTACTTTGTCATGAGATCGGATGAAGGGCCAAGGGAAGCCCATGATAGGATGATGAGGATAGTAAACATGAGAAGAGCACTTGGAGAGAAGGTGTTGGACTTGGATGTGAATAGAAGGCTGCTACAAGCCTTGCAAGCGTGGGATGCCAACATAGTGTCCAACATAAGAGACAAAGATGGCTTTAGATACTTCACGACCGATGAAGTGATTGGAAAGGTGCTTTCCCAAAAGCAGCAAATTGACCAAGGGAATAGAATCAATGCTTTGCTTAGAGACAAAGAAAAAGGTAGTGGGAGCAAGAATGATTTGGCTCTCAACGCCGAACAAGAAAAGAAAAAGAAGGTGATTGAGGAGAGTGATAATGATAGTGATGATGAGATGGCTCTCTTTGTGAAAAGATTCAACAAGCTCATGTCAAAAAGAAGCTTTAAGAAGAATGATCAAGACAAGAGCAAATCAAGAAAAGCCAAAAACAAATGCTACATTTGTGGAGACAAAGGTCATTTCATGGCGGAGTGTCCGGAGAACTACAAGAATAAGCAAAACAAGAAGGGTGACAAGAAATACAAGAAGCATAGAAAGTACCGTCGGGGTGAAGCACACATTGGACAAGAATGGAACTCCGATGGATCATCTTCCTCCTCCGAGTCAGAATCCGATGAAGAAAAGGGAGGCATTGCATCACTTGCTATCGGGCTAACACCGACCAACTCCTCCTTGTTTGGAAGCTTGACCGATGATGAAGATGATACCGGACACAAGTGCATGATGGCTAAGGGCTCTAAGGTAAATGCTAATGGAAACTCTCAAATTCCTAACATGTTTGATTTGTTGGATATCATTGAGCAGGGAAAAGGAGACCAATGAGAGGCAAGAGGAGCTTCTTGAGAAACAAGAGGAAATGCTTGTTCAAGAAAAGCAAAGGGTGCTTGAACTTGAGAAGCTCCTAGAAGTTGAGAGGAAGAAGAATGAGGACTTGGTAAAGTCTCTCAAAGTGGTTGAGAATGAAAGTGAGACACTTAAAGTCACAAATGTGTCACTTCAAGAGAAGTGTGATGACTTGCAAAAGGATCACAATTCTCTCAAAGTGCAATTTGAGGAAATTAAGTGTAACACTACTTCCTCTCAATCTTCGTCTTACCCCCATCTATCAATGAGTGTACTAGGTGCAACAAGATTGATGTTGAAGCTTGTACAAGAAACATCAAGACCATTGGCGACTTGAAGAAACAAGTGCAAGAGCTTCAACAACAAACACAAAAGAAGATGAAGGCCGTTGATGATGCCAAGGCCGAGTATGCAAGGGAGCATACACCAATGTGAGACGGCCACATGTGAAAGATGGCATTGGGTATAAGCAAGGTGACAAGCACAATGCAAGAATCAACAAGAACGGCACTTGAATTCATCAAGTTCACCAAGGAGAGTGGACACCAAAAGAAGCAAGTCAAGACGGAAAAGCAAATCAAGAACACTAACAAATCTTCTCTTATTTGTGATTTGCGTACTAATGTGCCTAACCCCTCTTGTGCTCTCTTTTATGATTTTAATGCGACCTATGTGCTAATGAAAAACAAGCATGGTCATGTCTATGCAAAATATGTTGGGCCACGCAACAAGACCCACAAATCTTGCGTGTGGGTGCCCAAGACACTTGTTACTAATGTGAGAGGACCCAAGCAAATTTGGGTACCTAAAAACAAAGCATAAATTGTTTTGTAGGAATACTCCTCCGGTGGTTCATCATGGGTGGTCGATAGTGGATGCACCAATCATATGACCGGAGACAAGAAAATGTTCGAATCATTCGAGCCAAGCAAAGAAAGAAATGAGTACATCACTTTTGGAGACAACGGAAAAGGCTATGTGTTGGGTTATGGTAACATTCCTTTAACTTTTCCGCATTCACTTTCGAAAGTTATGCTTGTGGATAACGTTGACTTCAATTTGTTGTCTATCTCACAACTTTGTGGAATGGGCTACAATTGCTTGTTCAACGACAAGGGTGTGATTGTCTCAAGGAGAAGTGATGGCTCGATTGCTTTTGAGGGTGTGCTCAAAGGAAAGCTTTATGTTGTGGATTTTACCGCGGATAAAGCAAAACTTGACACATGCTTAGTTGCAAAGTCCGACATGGGATGGTTGTGGCATAGACGACTAGCCCATGTCGGTATGAGAAATCTTCACAAACTCCAAAAGGGCGGTCACATTCTTGGACTAACGGATGTTTGCTTTGAGAAAAATAAAATTTGCGAGTGCATGTCAAGCCGGAAAACAAGTTGGAGCACCACATCCATCCAAGAACATAGTGACAACCACAAGGCCATTGGAAATGCTTCACATAGACCTCTTCGGTCCCATTGCCTACATTAGCATCGGCGGTAACAAATATGGACTTGTTATTGTCGATGATTATTCTCGCTTCACGTGGGTATTCTTTTTGTGTGATAAAGGTGAAGTAAAGGATGTACTCAAGACATTCTTAAAAAGAGCACAAAATGAATTTGAAGTGAAGATCAAGGCCATAAGGAGTGACAATGGTACCGAGTTCAAGAACACTTAAGTTGAAGAGTACCTTGATGAGGAGGGCATCAAGCATGAGTTTTCGGCACCTTACACACCTCAACAAAATGGGGTGGCCGAAAGAAAGAACCGCACACTCATAGAGATGGTAAGAACCATGCTTGATGAATACAAGACCTCCGACCGTTTTTGGGCCGAAGCAATCAACACCGCATGTCATGCCTCAAACCGATTGTATCTTCATCGACTCTTGAGGAAAACACCGTACGAGCTACTAACCGGTAAAAAGCCTAACATCTCGTACTTTCGAGTTTTTGGGAGCAAATGCTTCATGCTCAATAAGAAACCCAAGACCTCGAAGTTCTCCCCTAAGGTTGATGAAGGTTTCTTGCTTGGGTATGGTTCAAATTGTCACGCCTATCGTGTCTTTAACAAAACCACCGGTTGTGTTGAAGTTTCACGGGACGTGACGTTTGATGAATCTAACGGCTCTCAAGGGGAGCAAGTTGTTATTAACAATGCAGATATTGAGGCTCCTAGGCAAGCAATCAAGAGAATGGCACTTGGTGATGTGAGACCGCAAGAATCACAAAGTAATCAAGATCAACCTCCTCCCTCAAGTCAAGACCAATAATGCACTAATCATGATCAAGTGGATCAAGATCAAGAAGTTGGTAATGAAGATCATGCTCAAGCACAAGATGATGAACCCACATCGCATGATCAAGAGGTTGAACAAGACAGTGGTCAAACAAGCTCACATCCACCACACCCAAGAGTGCACCAAAGCGTGCAACGTGATCACCCCGTGGAACAAATTCTTGGAGACATAGAAAAGGGGGTAATTACTCGTTCTCGTGTTTGCAATTTTTGTGAACATTACTCTTTTGTCTCTTCTTTGGAGCCATTTAGAGTAGAAGAAGCACTCGAGGACTCGGATTGGGTGATGGCCATGCAAGAAGAATTGAACAATTTCACAAGAAATGAAGTTTGGACATTAGAAGAAAGACCGAGAGGCAAGAATGTCGTGGGCACCAAGTGGGTGTTCCGCAATAAGCAAAATGAAGACGGTGTTGTAACAAGGAATAAAGCAAGATTGGTGGCAAAAGGATATTCACAAGTAGAAGGATTGGATTTTGATGAAACCTATACCCCCGTGGCAAGGCTTGAATCAATAAGAATACTACTTGCCTTTGCCACTCACCACAACTTCAAGTTGTATCAAATGGACGTGAAGAGTGCTTTCCTCAACGGACCAATCAAGGAAGAAGTGTACGTGGAGCAACCACCGGGCTTTGAAGATCCCAAGTATCCTAACCACGTGTACAAACTTCATAAAACGCTCTATGGGCTTAAACAAGCACCAAGAGCATGGTATGAATGCCTTAGGGATTTCCTTTTGAAAAAGGGTTTTGAAATGGGCAAGGCCGATGCAACCCTCTTCACTAAGCGTTTTGATTATGATATATTTGTGTGCCAAATTTATGTCGATGACATAATATTTGGTTCTACTAATCAAATGTTTTGTGACGATTTTAGCAAGATAATGACAAAGAGGTTCGAGATGTCTATGATGGGAGAGTTGACATTCTTTCTAGGATTTCAAGTCAAGCAACTCAAGGAGGGAACCTTCCTATCTCAAGCCAAGTACACTCAAGATATATTGAAGAAGTTTGACATGGACAAGGCAAAGCCCGCCAAGACACCCATGGCAGCAAACGGCCATCTCGACCTCACCAAGAAAGACAAACCGGTTGATCAAAAGGTTTTTCGCTCTATGATCGGCTCTTTGCTTTATCTTTGTGCATCTAGGCCCGATATCATGCTTAGTGTGTGTATGTGTGCACGTTTTCAAGCCGCTCCTATGGAGTGCCACATGGTGGCCGTTAAAAGAATCATGAGATATTTAGTGCACACACCCAACCTAGGGCTTTGGTACCCCAAGGGTTCAAAGTTCAACCTAATAGGCTATTCCGATGCGGATTATGCCGGGGACAAAGTGGATAGAAAAAGTACCTCCGGGACTTGCCAATTCTTGGGTAGGTCCCTAGTGTCATGGTCATCCAAGAAACAAAACTCCGTTGCTCTATCCACAGCCGAAGCGGAGTATGTGGCAGCCGGTAGTTGTTGTGCACAACTATTATGGATGCGACAAACTCTAAGGGACTACGGTTACAAGTTGAACCGCATTCCACTCCTATGTGACAACGAGAGTGCCATAAAGCTAGCATATAATCCCGTTGAGCATTCGCGCACAAAACATATAGACATTAGACATCACTTCTTGAGAGATCATTCTATCAAAGGGGATATTGAAGTGAGTCATGTGAGAACCGATGAACAATTAGCCGATATTTTCACCAAGCCACTAGATGAAAGCCGTTTCTGTTATTTAAGGAGTGAGCTAAATATCCTTGATTCTAGCAATGTGGCTTGAAGGCTTGCATATCTGCTGTGAATTAGAGTAATTGTTTTTGAAAAATAAAATTCTTGAAAAATCTTGTGTGTTTTGTTCTTCGAAATCATTTGGTTCTTGATCTTTGGATCATGCGGATTTGGATGTAATCATTGTTGGAGTGATTGATTGTAGTCGACAACATCCAATGAAGTTTTAGTGCATGTCCTTGAGTTTAATTGAGATCAAGAGAGAAAAGAAGTGAAGGATCTTTCTGCTCCTGGAGCAAGACGACTATTGCGAGTCGGATTTATCCAACCCGATCGGATTTATCCGACTGTTCCTGAGGAGTCGGACATTGTCCGACGGAGTCGGATATATCCGACTCCACGGGATTTTACCCTATAAGCCCGAATCCAACTTACCCCTTCACCCCAACTCCCTCATTCAAACACCCACATTCTCTCTCCTCACCCAACGGCGGCTCAAGGCTCCCCTCCGGCGATCTCCCTTCTCCACCGGCGTTTTGGAGAGCTTTGTGGGGGAAAGGTCTCTCCTACTCGGACTCTATCCGATTCCATTATTGGCTTCAAGGTTTTTCCCCTAATCCCATCTTTTCACCTAGGGTTTAAAGTCAACTTCCATGGATTAGGAGTTCTAGTGTTTCCCTGTCTAGATGTTGCATAGATGTTCTTCCTAGGATGCTATAGATGCTCTAGACGCAATATGGCTAGGAATGTGGGGTAGATCTATGCGGAATAGCGATTTTAGTAAAAATTCTGCTGCGAGTCGGACCTGTCCGAGTGAGTCGGATATATCCGACTCCCTCGACTAGTCGGATTTTATCCGACCCGGTCGGACATATCCGACTCCAGCAGAATTCTCACTAAAGTTTGAAATTGTGCATTATGTCTATCCAAACTCAAATATCTATGCTATTCATCTCATACCATTCCTTGTTTATCTCTTGTCGGCATGGGTCGTTCCTCTACCACCCCCATCCGGAAAAGAGGGCAAAGGTTGCCGGAAAGAAAAGGAGTAGAACCATCGGTCTTCCCATTGTTGAGGCAAGGGAGGAAGAGGAACCCACCGAGATCCGAAGGGAGATGAGGGATGTGGTGGTCCATCCCGGACTTGGCGAGCCATGATCGATTATGTTAAAGGGGCTGAGTCGGCGGCAACCGAGGCAAGAGAAGTGAACTGGTTTGACATGGAACGGGAGTCTCTTGACAACCGTTTTTGGTCTCACTTTCACACGGACTGGTACATGTGTGCTTACGAGGAGCAAGGTCAAGCCCACGGTGCCCATGCGGTACATAGATTGGGATTACATGTCAAGCGGGCGCACGGCTTTGTTTGATGAAGTTATTGCTATGTGTGAGTTTCACGGGCTCAAGGAGATCATGAGTTTCAAGTATGATCTGGAACCGGGAGATAGTGTGTCGGTTTTACTCCACTGTGTACTTTGACAAGAACTCAAACAGGTTTTGGTGGATGACTCGATGGAGAGAAGCTCTCTTGCACTTTCTCTAGGTTTGCAAATATTCTTGGATTGAGGGACACTATGAACAGGGATCCTTACTTGCATGATTCAGATTCTCTCAACCCCGAGCTCATGAGGTACATGTATGAGGATGAGGATATGTGCAAGCCACCCTTTGCTCACGGTCTCAAGCCTCTTTATGTGGTCTTGCATAGGATGCTTCGTCTCACTCTCTCCCCTAGGGGTGGAAATGCAGATCATGTTGCTTCATATGCCAAGGATCTATTTCATATCTTGCCCACTCAAAGGAAATTCAATGTGTGGGACTTTATCTTCGGCGAGATGTGGCACGGCTCCGTGGACGCTAGACGTGCTTGTGTGTATGCACCTTTTGTGATGTGCATGATTGAGAGGATCTCCAAGAAGACTTTCCACAAGGACTGCAAGCACAAACCCCTTCAGCCTAGGATGCCGACCAATGCTCCTAAGACTCCCTCTCGAGGCTATACCTCCAGCTGCTCCCGCCTCTAGTAGTGCTTGCTCCTCCTAGCTCCAGACACGGCTCCTCATCCAGCTGCCCGTGGTCGTGGTCCTAGCACGAAAAGCAAGAGTGGACTATTCAAGATGCTTAAGGGTCTTTTCGGCATGTGCCGGCGGATTGATGCCAAGATGGACAGCCTCAAGCGGGATCATGATGTGATAAAGGCAAGGCGGAAGATTATTCTTGATCATCTTCGAGATCACTACTCCTAGAGTTCCCTCTCCAGAGCCTGCACCTGCTCCTCCTCCGAGTTGAGTATCCTTGGGACTCATTCACCCCGGATGAGTCTCTCTACTTTGGCTACTTTCCACCACCACCTTTCTCTTCGAGTCCCGCCTTCACCACAGCTCCCACCGGCCCTAGCACCGGTACCTCCACTCACACTCGGTTTCACTATGAGGAGGATGAGCCTATGGCAGCAGCTTACGAGGAAGAAGAAGAGGAAGAAGAGGAGGAGGCTGAGGATCCCAAAGGCAAGGGCCTCGCTGTGGAAGAAGAAGAAGAAGAAGATGAGGACGACGACGATGACGAGGATTGGGGCGATGATGAGTAGGCTCCTCTCCTCCTTTTTGGTGTTTTGATGCCAAAAGGGGAGAAGTAAAATTCCTGTTTTTATTCGGTTTCTTTTGTGAGTAGAGCAAGTGAGAGTTGCTCTTGTATCTTGTTTTACTTATGGACATGTTGCTTCGCTTTAGTTGTAATCGTGGTGAACTATGTGATGTGCTTTCTATTTGTAATAACTCGTTTTAATTATTTTTGTGATAAACTATGCTCTATGGATGATGGATGGTGTATTGTTATTTGTGTAGTTCCTAGTTGCATTTGTGTGATTCACATGTCATATGCATTGTTGTCGCTTTTCTTATTGATATGACTTGTGGATGAAATGCATGGAAATAGGGGGAGCTCTCTTGTTTTTTCCTCTCAAAAATGTGCTTTTGGTTTGGAATGACCAAAATTGAATTCAACTCATGCACACATTTAGGGGGAGCTCCCGTCTATTTGCTCTCTTGTTTTAGCTCTTCTTATACCTAATTGTGAATTTTAGTTGTATTGTCATCAATCACCAAAAAGGGGAGATTGAAAGTGCATCTAGGCCCCCAATTATGGTTTTGTGTGATTGACGTCAATACAATTAAAAAGGACTAATATTTCAAATGAGCTTGTGCGCAGTGCTTATACAAAATACAATTGAGAGCAAAGAAACACAAAAAGGAAGTGGCCATATTCACTCATATGTGCAAGATTTGAAAAATGGATCACTCATGCTCAAGATCAAGCTATGAAGCCTTTTATTTATGTCTTGAGTATAGGAAACACCGTACTATCAAGAGGGACACACAAGTGTGAGGTGTGAAAAATGAAAGTGCTCAAAACTCCTTCCAAAACACAATATAACATATGGAGTCGGACATATCCGACTCACTCGGATTTTGGACTCGGACTCCAGAGAGCTAGCCAAAGAAAATACACATAGACTCGGACTCATCCGACTCGGTCGGACAGAGAGTCGGACTCCGGAACCGTGTCACACAATTGAAACCCTAAGACTCGGATAGTCGACTCCGTCGGACATATCCGACTCCCCAATACACTCGGACATATCCGAGTTATGTCGGATTTATCACTCGGATTCCAGAGCCAAAACCACTTTTCGAAACCCTAGAAGTCGGACTTTGTCCGACTCACTCGGACTTTGTCCGAGTCGGATCCGAGCCAACGGCTCTTTTTGATGCTCCGGCTATAAAAGTGGACCTCATCCACTTTTGGCTGGCTGGCACCTCCCACACTCTCAAAGACACTCCCAAACTCACTCAAGCTCTCCTCTTCTTCAAGTTTGATTCCCACTCCAATCCTTGGTGGATTTGTGAGAAGATTGAGGAGAAAATCGTTGAGCTTCATCTTCATCTCAAGAGCACTTGATTCTTTCTCATCGCCGGTACTTGTTGTGTTTGTTACTCTTGGGGATTCATCCCCTAGACGGTTAGGCGTTACCGGCGAGCTCCCAAGCTTGTGGTTGAGACTCGGGTCGTTTGTATTGCCCCTCCCTTCGTGGAGCTTTGTTTTAGTGAAATTTAAGCCGGCCTTTGTGGCGGCTTGACGAGGTTTAGGGTTGAGAGCAACCCGGTCCTTGGTGGACTCCTCAACGGAGACCTAGGCTTCTTGGTGGAGCTGAACTTCGGTGAAAATTCGTGTGTCTCTTTGTCTTCCCTCTTATACCTTGCAAATTGGTATGCTAAAGACCTAGGGTGTTCTTGCTTAAATTCCTTGATCTACTTGCATATGTGGCTTGCTTGCTTGTCTATGCTAAAGACCTAGGGTGTTCTTGCTTAAATTCCTTGATCTACTTGCATAGGTGGCTTGCTTGCTTGTCTGCTTGTTGCTCTAGCTTTCTAGCATTACTAGTTGCTTGCTTGTTGTTTAATTTCCGCAGATTTGTCCATCTTGGCTGCCGATCCCCTTTCCACACGAGGGAGTCGGATTTGTCCTACTCTAGTCGGATATTGGCCCTTGTCGGACATATCCTACTATAGTCGGACATTGAGTCGGACAAATCTTTCCTGCGTATTTAATTTGTTAAATTAAGTGATTTTCGGGATTATCGCCTATTCACCCCCCTCTAGGCGACTTTCAACTAGCCATTTCCAAACTCCCCGGGAGTATGGCGACTCCACGACTTCCTTGGTGGCCGACCCACCTCCCTCCCGTGAGACTAACCTCTCACTAACGACCGATAAAGAGAGTTGGCTACGCTACATCTCTACGGCGATAGGGTACGTCGACTTCGTCGGGCCCATGATACCGGCATGCGAGTACGGTACGTTCAAACTTGTTCAACTAAGTCGACAATGGTACGGTCCTTGACCGACTCGGACGGGGCTACCACCTTGCAAGACCTCATCTCCGTCTTGCCCTTTCTCCTACGGCGCCCGTCCGGTCTCAACTTCATTAACACTTTCTTCATCTTAGTTTCAACACATCAATCCTTAAAGCCTCCATGCTTTAAGATTCCCTAAAACATCTACCGTTGCGACTATGAATTAAGCCTAGCTTCTATTGAGCTACACTGTACCGAGTATAATATAAACAAACGGAAACCTATCATAATGCAACTAGGTATCAATCATTCCCTAGCACCTAATGCACAAACATAACTTAACTATGTGATAAAATAAAATATTTGAAAACATAGGTAGGATGCACCGGGGCTTGCCTTGATACGAGTCGGGGTTAGCTTCCTCGGCGTGTGGGTCGACTTCGAGATTCCCGTCTCCTGACACGACCTCGGGTGGAACCTCGATCACCTCGGAACCTAGGTTGACCAACAATGCGTCGCGAATCACAATCATGCATGCATGAATGAACATGATATGATTATGCAAAGGTTTTATTAATTATGTTCATCAACTAATAATTAATGATTAATTATGTTCAATAATTAATAATTAATAAATAACAATGAATACTTCATCATATTTGTTAATTAACAATTTATAATTAAACATGTTCATTAATCGGTAATTAACAAATGATTATGCTAATTAATTAATGCTTAAGTACTAATTAATCTTGCTCCTTAATTAATAATTAATTATGTTCCTTAGTTATTAATTACTTAGGTTTAATAATTAATAATTAATCTTGTTTATTAAGCAATAAATAATCATTACTTAAATGACATGTGATAATACATAGAATAATAAATTGGAATCACATGAAATGATAATGTTTAAGTTTAATTTTGGAAAATAATTTTCATAATTAGTTTCATCTGCAGTATCTCCTTCATTTAATTAAATTATTTTCTTACATTAAACATTTAATTAGCATAAAATAATAGCTTTTATTAATCAAAGAATGTGATTAATTATTATCTATGAAATAGAAATGCTCAAACAGATATTTTATTTCATAAATAGATAGATCTTATTTTTCCGAGTCTAACAAAATTGGTTTCACATTTTTCCGATTTTTATTGAATTTTCTATGAATTTTCGAAAATTAAAACCTATTCTCGTGCCACACACTGGGCCACGAGTGGCCGCACCAAATCCCGCTCGTGGCCACACGCGATCCCATGCATGTGGCCCGCGGTGTGGCACCACCGCGGCGGCGATGGCACGGCGGCGCGGCCACCGGAGACGGCCGGCGTTGAGCCAAACCTCGCCGCGGACCCACCTAACTACTCTACACGAGTCGGCGAACACAACGACAACGGTGAGCTCGTCCGAGCTACGCGGAAACACGCCGGCGGCGAGGTCCAAGCACGGTGGCGGTCCGGCACGGTGGGGAGCTCGCCGAGCACCCAAAAATTGGGGAAAATGATGCTGAGAGCTTCTACGCGTCATGAGCAAGCTCGACGGATGATCCTAGGAGCATGAGCATGGTCGGAGAGTAGAGCTCACCGTGGAAGTGAGGGCGGCGGCGGACCGATCTCCGGGAAATGACGAAATCTCGATGAACCTGCACGGCGCATGCTTTGGTGAGCATACCGAGTGTAGAGGGGACACTTGCGCACCTCTAGGAAGAAACAGAACCAAGAATAGCTCACCGGAGAGGAAGAATCACGAGTTGCGGTGAAAAGCGCCGGTGGCGACCCGCCGGAGTTGAAGCTTCAAATTCGTGAAAACGAGAGGGAGCTCAACCGAGTTGGAGGCTTGGGTTAGCTCTAGGGTGGTGTGGCGGAGCTTGCGACGGCGTTGGCTCGAATGAGGAGCGGCTGGAACGGCTCGGCGGCGTCACTCCGGAGACGGCGGGGCAGCGGTGAGGTGAAGAGGAAAATGGGGAGAGGAGGGAGAAAAGAGGACCGGGGGGATCTTTATCCGCGCTAGAGGCGGCACGGGGCAAGCAGCTGCGTGGCCTCCAAGCTGCTGCGTGGCTAGGGGGCGTGGCGGCTGGCCGGGAGGCGGTGCTGCCACGGCGGTGCTTGAGACGCGGGAGAGAGGGACGGAAGAAGAGAGGCTGGCTCGTAGGCCGAGCCCAGTACTTTACAAAAACCCCCTTCGACTTTTGAATAATTGAAAAGTGGCCTCCCCGTGCTCGAGAAAATTCTACGAAAAATCAGGGGCATAACTGAAAGTATTTTAGGCATTTTTCCTATTAAGTCCAGGTTAAGATTCCAAATTATTTTTGGATTAAAATTTCATAGATAAATTAACAAAAGAAGCTTTGTTTATTTCTTGTAATTATTTCTACCAAGCAAAATAATCTCGGGGAACTTTTATAAATCATTATTTATGATGTTTAAGCGAGTAGAAAATGTTAAACACATTATTTTCTCTTATTTAAATTCTTTTTAAGCATTTCCTTTAATCTTTAGTTAGTTTGATATTTTATGTGCATTTTCTTAACACAATATTTAATAATTTCATAAATGCAATATGATGTCTTGCTCATGAATGACATGAAATGCATTTATTTCTGAGAGTTGTTACTATTTTTTACATATGACATGCATATCTTAGTCTATTTTACACTTGTGTGTAGGCAAATATTATCATGTAGAGGCGGGGTACCCAAATCGTGAAGGATACTTGGCTCCACACAAAGGTGAAAGATATCATATTCCAGATTGGAGGAGGGGACCCACACCATGCGGTGAGCAAGAACATTTCAATCATTTACATTCAAGCATTCACAATTCGGTGAAGTGCACATTTAGTGTATGGAAGCAAAAGTGGAGAATACTATATAGGATGTCGAGTTACCCAATGGATAAGCTATGATTGTTGCCTCTATTATGTGCCAACCATACCGTCAAGATACAAAAAATATGCTCCATCGTCCAATTCAACAACTCGAACAGCTAATGAGTGTGGCATGGATAAATTCCGTGATGACCTTGCTAGGGCTATTTCTTTATCTCAATGAACAAGTTTGTATAACTTTTATGTGTGATTGTATTGTACTCAATGAACTAGTATTATGGTTAAACTAATGCATTATTAATTACTTATTTATTTCCTATTTTTTTCTATACGGTGCACAATTGCACTTAGAAATTGATCTTTATGTCATTTATGCAACCATAAGGGCACTGCGAGTCACTTCATAGTCATAATCAGTTTTGATAAGCTAGTTTGCCAAACAGCTTGACTGCTTATGGAACAATAAGCTGCATACGCTACATAAGTAGTTTTGACGAGATAAGGTGAACCATAAGCCAAAAGCTGCATAAGCATAAGCTCTACCAAACACACCCTTAGTCAAGGGTAAATGAGGTATTTCATGGCTGCCTAGGCTAACAGGTCATCCAGCAATATAATATTGCTCACGGTAGATGTGTCGTAGCCGGCTGCGAGGGTCAAAAACCTAGCCGTGGTCGGGGGTCTCAGCTGCGACCGCCACCACCTCACCATTGACCCCCCCCCCCCCCCTCCTTCCTTCCTTCCTTTCTTTTTTTTTGGTGCAAACATGGGATTCTATTAATTGGATTTCACGAGTACAACTTGGAGTTTTACACAAAACACTTTGGAAGAAAACCTCTAGTCGTCGACGGAGACTGTCGGAAACCCCCCCCCCTCATGCCTACCTCCTGCAGTTCGCTGGTGGCCGAAGGGAGTGAGGTCCCATCTCTCTAATAATTTTAGTACATTGATTCCTAAATTAGGGTTCAGTTTTTTCTATGCCAAGTATTTTTGTGTTGGGGACGCCGAGAAGGTCTCTCCGTGGTGGCTCCAATGAAGATGCCGAGGCTACGACAAGGTTGGCAACTTCCTTGGTCCGACGGCATGGAGAATTAGGTTTAAGAATAGCGATATCAATGCGAGGATGATGATGATGTTGCCACTATGGAATAAATTTCTCCGGTCCTTTCTCCATTTTATCGTGGTTAGATCCGACCATGATGACGGGCTTGTGAGAATAAATCTACCCCTCAAGGTGATTTCCATTGACTTGATTTGGCAATATTAGGCTTAGTTTTTCTTCTTCTTCGGTGGAAGAAGGAAGAAGGAAGACACAAGAAAGAAGAAGAAGATTATACTCAATTTTGCCTATAGGAATGTTGACCATCGTTTTATAGGCACCTATTCTTATCATGTTTGCTTGAGTGTTTACCTATGCGGTCAGCTATATGAATATATTACTTCTTAATAAGTTCGATGAAAATGTCCATGCCGTACGCCCCGTACGCCCACAACCAATAGGGATCAAGTCTATTATCCGAATAGGTCTCTTCCAACGATTCCGGGGTTTCCTATTTTCGATTTCGCCCTATCGTATATACTTGAGGAGTCCTACAATATGTTGGTGAGGGTGTCTACTGCGTGGAATCAATAGAAAGGTTACACATAGTAGCTTTAGTTTCTAAAACAAAAGTTACATAGAGTCCGCTTCGATTCGACTCAAGATTTCACGTATAATCGATGTTGTCGCATCCGCTTCTTCCACGAGAAGCCAAAAGCACGGGACAACATCCCAACAAACTAGCACTTTTCCGACGAGAAGACAACTCACCACGCCTGCAAAAATGAGTCCGCTTTCACCCCTCTTATGATGTGCTCACCGCCGATAATAGTTTCTCATTACGACGAGAAAAAACTATGATCCATGTGACAACATTGTCTTCTACGTCAAGTTTTCCCTCTGCGTCCTCGGTATCCCCTGCCTTCTTCCTCCACCATGCTCTTAGGGACAATAACATTGCGTAATAACTAGGCCACTGGGCTATTAAACGGCCGGACACGGACATCGGCATCGCCAACCGCAACGTCACGCCACTCGGGCCGGGCTCGCTTACACCGGCGGCTTAATAGGCCCTCAAGATTTCCCTACGGATCAACACTATTCTTCTCTCGTGCACTTTGTCCTCACTCATGCACACCGGAAACACTTTCCGGTCGGTCACCCATCCCTAAATTGCTCTAGGCCAAAGCACACTTAACGTTAGAGTTCTTTAGAGATGAGCTTCGGAAAAGAAGTTGCAACTTGTTGACATGAGTATTCTACCAATCCTATTAAGCTCCGGGCTAGGATGTTACACCAACCGCGGGCAAGGCGGCGCGTTGAGGTCACGGAGAGCTGGGCTGATGTGGGCATTCCATCTTACATATACGGATCTATTATGATGAAGCATTCTCGATGTTGACATACGTGGAGACCGGGACAAAACAGATGATCTCACGAAATCCTATCGTTCGACGCTAGCAGCTATCGGCCCTTGTCTCCGCCAAGATGAACACACATTGACCTCATGAAGATTGATAGTCGAAGTTGAGCCCGATCACATTTAGCTTAGAGATCCATCGCTCTAGTGATGTTTCTTATCTCTAATCCAAACAAGCCCGTATCACTACACTTATCACTTGAATCCACTACGAGTATTCTACACATTCTACATACTAACTAACACCTTTCATGGTATATGAAATTGTGGGTATGTCTTAACTGTTCGTGGATAGCTTGAGGTTTGTAGTTATTTATTTGTGTTGATGTTACGTTGAATTGGCAAATATATTTCTTTATTCCTATTCTTAGCATGACGGTATCATCCGATGGCAATACTTATCGAAGTATGATTCTTACTTTCTTATTAGCTACTAGCATAATGCCCGTGCGTTACTACGGGCAACGAAAATTTCGCATAACACGGAAAAAAGATATATAATCCTAAGTGAGACAAATGATCTAACAAATATATCTTGCAACTATCCAGAGTCATCATATCTATTGCTTGTTAAAGTGGACCTTAAAACAAAAATATCAATATGACAAGTACAATTGATGACAAGTGGTATCGATTCTATTGCCCCAAAATAAAATCACCATAGTTCATTAACGCACAACATAAATCCTTACATTTAAAAGGCCACATGGTACATGCAACACACGCCTATGAAACGAAAGTTAAGTTCACAGCCAAGTGATCATTCGGTCATTAAGCAAGGCATCATACATGTATTTTTACCAAATATAAACAAACTGAAAGACCTTGCTAACAACCAACAACAATCCATGCGAGTATATAACTACTATAAACCATCCACCCATCATCAAGCAAGGCATCATACATATATTTCTCAGTCCACTTGGTTCATGCAGAAAGAGTGGACTTGCATTATGTGGAGCAGGGCACCATCAAGCAAGGCATCATACATATATTTCTCGGACTCAGAAAGAGTGAACTTGCATAATGTTGAGTCAAAACCATTGCCAATATTGTTTATAGCCCGCTGCACCCAACCCCCACTACTTGCAGGATCTGTAATGTCGTCCACTTGGTTCTGAGTGGCACTAAGAACAAATTTAGCATTTAAAACATCTGCGCACTGAAGATGGTGTTGTTTCTTGAACTATAAAGTTGCAATAGTAATAATAGTATTGTTGTTGATCCATGTCCATCCGAGTAAAATGGGAAAAGTTAGCTAAAAGGACAACTCTAATCATGGAGTAATCAGTTACATTTGCAATCTAAGTAGCAGGCAATAGATGTGCTGAATCAAAAAAAAAATATTAAGATGGACTTGTAGGAGTAAATTCATGGTGTGTTTTTTTTATCTAATTATTTGATCATTAATGTGACTGCATGGACGTCAGAATCCCAGTATAAAGAGAGGACTAAACATATATAGCAAAATGGTATATTTTTTTCCTGATATTTGATCATTAATGTAACTGCATGGATATCCAAAGTAAAATGTACTATTCCTATCTATTTTGTTTATGTACCAAACAAATAAATTCGCTGCAACATAGAAACCAAAGGATACCACATCTTGACACATGAAACTTGGCATAAAAAACAATATGAACAACAGACTGAAATCTTACCTGTCCAGTATGACAGAGATTAGCTTTCCATCCTTGGCCACCATTTTTCTCAATGTGTCTGCCTGAATACTCTCAAGCGCAACTTCACAGATCATTCCATTTTCGGTTAAAACCTAGAAACGTTCACGTTTATCAAGTTAATCGCCACATAAATATTTAATTACGAACAATGCAAACGGTACAAAATTTCTAATACCTAGCAATGGCATTTGGCTCATTTTCTTCTATATTGTCATTCTTGGTGAAACAACCCTTAATGGCTACTATCTTTCAAATAAATAGGTCTTAGCCACTGGATTCAGACAACACATTCATTTTTCATAAGAAACATCTTGATACTAGAAAGCTAACAAACTATTACCAACGAAGCAAGAGCCTCTTTATAAGCCTCTTTATAAGCCAAGCAAATATTTTACCTGATGAGAGGGTAGTGTCACATACAGGATTCCTCTCTATACAGTTGCGAGCTACAACATTTAGAGCATTTTTTTACATGATAATTAGTGTTAAAAAGCTAAATATAAAATAGCAAGCTAACAGTGTGAGTATGATAATTGACTGCAAATTATAAGTATTTGATTTGATGAGGTGTCATACATGTACAGTACGGCTCAAATTCGGGAATACATCTATCAACTTTTATAAGTTGTTTGTAATTAAACTGCATAAGGTAAAATGCACATCAGCCCTTAAATTGCAGGAAATAGATCTCCGGAACGAATCGCTCACAAGTGAGTTAGGTACCTTGCTGGCTAGCTAGGCATTGTTGCAACAGTGCAATCTAACATATTTTGGCCCGGGTGGTGGCATACAAAATAATTAAAATTGCAGTAAGGCATAAATTCGTATGTCAAAAAAAATCAATAGTCACTTCACATGTCCTCCGCAAAAAAAGTCACTTCACATGTTCAGAGAAAAGAAAAGAACTCTAATATCTGCATCACAAAAATAGGTTCTACAATCATTTTGTCAATGTAGGGAAAAAAGTAGAGAGTACTATTGATACCCCTACAAAATGTTATTTAAACCAGATGTGACCATATAACAATAGCTTTCAACCTATTCTGAAGATTTCTTAAGAGAAAGATTCTGAAGCTTATAAAATAAATGCCAAGACAAATGCAGAGCTGAATGCTATATTTTCCATTTCAGTGCCACCGACTATATATCATCTTTGAGCTGCCTTCATTGGAGGCTTAGAGAGTAGCACTCTTGATGAGTATATTTTCATTGTATGCTGAACGAAAAGATGGTTTGAATATTCTAGACAATGAGGCTGCTAAAAAGCAGGAAGCAGTGAGCATTTATTTTCGCTATTAAAATCTGATGCATGAGAAAGCAACAACTAAATATTTGCAGACAAAATGCACCTAGCCACAAAGGCACAAGCCCAAAAACAGAGTAGTGAAAGTTCACAGGTTCTCTAGGAGTAAAAAAGAGAAACTAACTTCTGTGCGGTGCCTAAGTAATGAGAAACTGCTTTATGCATAGGAGTAGCCCTCACCTGCATAGGCTTAATAGGCTTCCATATTTTTCATTTAGAATCTCAACCTATACTTATCATGTGTTATGTTTATTTAATTGACAAATGCTCAAAATACAAATCTTGGTTTAGTAGATATAAATCAGAAGAGTTATCCTAAATATTTGCAACATTATGCATTTATAAACGATGTAGTAGTATTGTAGCAGAAACATACTTTGTGGATGCTACCTGGGAGAGCCCCATGGATGAAGACACCAACCGTCTCCGGTAAATGCCAACGATTCAATGAAGATTAAAATCCCCCAAATAATGATTTGGGGGATGAAATTAGGACCTTGAGTGGACACAGACCTCAGACACCTTGGCTGCTGCAACGCATCATGAAGATTAAAAAAATTGATCAGCACAAGGACTCAGTCACACAAGGAAAGAGAAGTCAGAACAATGAATGAAACAAAATAAAAGGGGCAACAACTTTGGGGTTTGCCGCAAATGCATATGAAAACCTTCAACAATTAGTCAAAATAACAGGGGCAACAACTCAGAAGATTATGAGAGAAGGCATGTTCATCTAATGATACAATCTAGAACTCAGACATATTTAATTTTCACAAAGTATATCTCAACCAATCAATACATAGCTATCTATGCAGCCGTTCATGAACAACACATGAACTGATGTTGAAGGCTTCCATTTCAATGCTTTCAGGAAAAATCAATAATCTGATTTGCCCAAACCGCTCCAAAGAAAAAGTAAATAAATGAGATTTTTAATCAAGCATCTTAATGCATAAAAAAGAAAATGAAAATATACCACAATAAGAATTGCAAAGTAAATAAATGTTATTCATGTAAGGCTTGAAACGGAGCGAGCGCGCTAGGGTTAGGAGGGAGTCGGGCGGGAATGGAAAGTGGGCCCCAGCTGTCGACGTCACTCATTTTATATGCTCTAAGGACACCACGGAATAAGCATCTCTCTCCGATGGGGGTTTAGGAGAGGGGGCTGACGACCTCACCACAAATAAAATGTGCAAATTAATTAATTATAAAAAAGATTGGTTAATTAATACTCTCTTTTTAACCATTATTTGTTCATCTAGCATCAACCACATCAGTTTTAATAATGCACTATTCGCTGAGATGGACAAATCTCTCACCTTGACTGAATACAGGGCTCCCGGGTGATGGCATTAGTGGCTGCAATGCATCACATAGCAATAAAAAAAGATCAGAAATCCACACATCCACGCGTGAGCATCACATAACCAAGATAAATTTATATTTTCTTTCGGAGCTTACCCATATTGGTATGGTGGGATTGGTCAACTTCGTCGAGGAAGAACCAAAAACATGAATCACAAGCTATCACAAAAAAAGGATTAAAAAGATTCGAGAGAAATCTAAATAAAGAAAAATTCCACAATAGAATGAGCCTCACCTATTCTCGTCAGCCATTATTGGATCCCCACAATAGTCCTTGGAATTATGGCGAGAAGATGACCGTCCTCATCAATCGGGACCAGAGCGCCACGCTTGCCCGTAGCCCTGCTCGCCGCCGAGCGAAACCATGCGCTTTCCTGCAGCCCTCCCTTGCGCTGCCAAGATCAACAGATTGATGGAGTGGATGCGAGAGATCCCATTTTGGAATTATTTCACAGAGAGAGAGAGAGAGAGAGAGAGAGAGAGAGCTTACCTGAATCTATGGGGGCCGTGGTGCTGGAGCTCCACCGTCGCCTGATCCGTCCTCGCCCACCCTGGATCTGGCACCTTTAGCCCAAGCAAGGACAGAAACTGAGGAGCCATGTCATGGTTTCCATCTCCCCGGCCCGGTGCGCATGGCTCAGCCTCCACGGGGGCGAAAGGAAGCCGTCATCGGTGGCGCGGGCAGAGAAGGATAGTGGTGCGAACGGGAGAGGAGGACGAGGAGGTGCTGGGGGCGCGGGCAGAAGCGGACAACAGTGCGGACGGGGGAGGAGGAGGTGGGGGCGGCACAAGCACGGCAGAGCGAAGGCGGACGGGAGAGCACAGGCGGTGCCGCAGTGTATGTCTGGATGGACTGTGGGCGTCGTTAGGTTGGGGAAGGAGGAGGTCGTGTGGGCGAGCATGTGTGCGGTGGTGGGCCCACCTGCAGCGCCGATTCTTTTATACTCTCGGTAGGCGACGGGTTATAGACTACCCGCAGTGTATGTCTGGATGCGCTGCGGTAAAGAATGTGGCGTAAAAGTTGGAGTAAAAATCGCTGCACCGCATGCCGTTGTCTCACGCTACTGTGCCGTAAGCAGCAGTTCACGCTAAAGCCAACGTAAAGCTCGATTTACGGCACAACCTATCGTGGTGGGCCCTTGTGGAAAGGATGGCGTGAGGAGATACAAATAAAATTTTAATTGAAGATGATAGTTGAAGGTAGATGAATAAAATATATGATTGTTGAGTATAGAGTAAAGATATAGAGTAATATGAGTGCGGGAGAAGTTGAAGTAGAGTAATAAATCTCGATGACGTGGCTAGAATATTTTTTTTTTTAAGTAAAAATATAGAGGAACAGCAGTGCGGATAGTCAAACCGACGGGTTAAGGGAGAGGGGTCGACGACCTCATCACCGTAAATAATAAGTCCAAGCTCCAAACAATATATAACTAATTATTAGCTACGTAATTGTTAATAAATTAATTGTAGGTCCTGGACTAACAATTAGTTCATGTGAATCCAAACAGGTTCTAAAAGAAACGTAACGTCGCGCCCAATGAATTTTACCGGTGGACATTCAAAAAACAAATGTTGTAGGTTCTCACACAGGCTACAAAAGGCAACATTTCATGTTACCAATTCCGCCTACCCAGATTATCTTATAGTAACATCTTCATATAAATACAATGTAAAACTTTGGTTTTAAGAGGGATTTTAATTTTCGAAATGTCGGAAGGTTCATTTGCATACACTACAACAATCAACTACTGTAGCAGCTATAGCGGCGGGTACTTCGACTCTGCCGTTACCGGTGCGCAGACTAAAAATAACATTCAATAGCGGCGAAAAAAATGACCCGCCGTAACAAATGAACATATTAGCAGCGAGTGACATCTTCACCCGTCGCTACAATTAACCCAAAAAACAAAAAAAGGCCCATTCGGCCCGCACGGGGCCCATGCTCGAACACGCGAGGCTCAGCCCCCCCCATCGTCGAATCCCCTCCCGGGCCTACCGCCGTCGGCGGGAGAAAGGGCGAGGTCGGAACCGACCCCTCGGGAGGCATCGCTGCCGCTAGGAGGAAGACGCGGCCGGATCCGCCCCCGGGAGGCATCGCTACCGCCAAGAGGAAGAAGCGGCCGGATCCGGCCCCGGGTGCCGCCATAGCCGTCTCGACCGTCGGTTCCATTGATGGGTGACGTGCGTGAGGGCCACCGGGGTGAGTAGGAGCCGGCGTCACGCGGTCCGCTCGCGAGGCAAAGGGCGCCGGGAGCCATGGAGGAGGCGGCGTCGCGCGGGCCACCGGGGCCGTGGAGGCCATGGTGGCGCGGGCCGCCGGGAGCCGTGGAGGGGCGTTGGGAAGGAGGAGGGAAGCACCGGCAAGATGCAGAGAGAGAGAGAGAGAGAGAGAGAGAGAGAGAGAGAGAGAGAGAGAGAGAGAGAGAGAGAGAGAGAGAGAGAGAGAGAGAGAGGGTTGGGGGCGACGGCTAAGTGGGTGGGGGCGGGGAGATGGGCGGCGGCCGAGTGGGCGGGGTGGGTAGTCTTAGGGTTTTTTACTTATAGATTTTTATTGGGTCTGTGTTTGTAGCGGCGACTCACATTGTGGACCGTCTTTTATAATCTGCTGTTAAAAATGACCTTATTTTTAAAGACGGCTCATAACTTCACCCGACGCTGTAAATCTATTTTTAAGGGCAGTTTTTAACATCATCCGCCGCTAAAAATCAAAGCTGTAGTCGTGGGTCTCTTTAACGGCATTCTACTTTGAGTAGTAGGCGACACTCTCATCAACGGCGAGGTGCCGGTGGTAACTTCATCAATCTCGAGAATTTACCGACTCTGTCTTCAAAGATGCTATAAGGATAGACTCTGTATTTGTATGTTCATAAGGTGAGTATCGTGTGTTGTAAGTGTCTCAGATTCTTGTGTAATCTAAAAAAATGGTCTTTTTTTAGTCAAAAGAAGAATTATATTAATATGTAGGTAAGAACATACTCAAGTTACAAACACTCAGTAAAACAAAGAGATTATAACCAAGAGCACTCAACTTGTAGGTCAAAAACTCAATTCCAAACCTGTTTGACGGTTCATACGGATGATCGAACAGGCAAGTGGCCTTCGTACACCACGGACGGCTCAACCGGAAGTAGTGTCATAGATCAATGAATGACAGCCAACATTCCTGTAGGCGGAATAGATATCCGGGTCATTGAGTTCATTCTGTACAAGCTGGAACGACGTTTCCGGCTGGCTTTGTTTCCATTTTGCCGAAGACCCATGGTACCAACTCCCATGTTTGGTTTTCACGCGGTTGAGAGGATATAAGTGGAATACATATCCGGGTGTATGAATTTGGCCATGTAAGACCTAACATATGTACCAGAATCGATATGCTAGGCCGGCGCCGAATTTATCCGACATTTGCCCATCTATATAATTTATATTCAGTTTTGAATCGATTTTGCCGTGTTGGGTTGAGACTTAAATCGGATCATATGGCTAGACATCGTATCGTTGTAGGTGCCAGGGAATCCCACCTCTTTGGTGCTTCAGAACACGTTACGCGATGCCATCTTTATAAAGATCTAAGGTTAGATGTCTTGTTGCCATAGTTATTTGACTTCCTCCATTTGATTACTTAGATATATCAGTACTATTTTCTTTTATGTAAGTTTGGTGAAATTTAAGATGATTTGGTCTGAATTAACTCTAAAAAGGGGGATTTTAGAAGAGGAGTAATAAATGAGCTATGGTAAAACTAACAGAATAGGAGGGGATGAGGCAAATTGACTCCAAGTAATTACTTATTCTTTTAGGCCGGTACTTTTACCGTTATCTAAAAAGTAATTACTTATTCTTTTACAAGTTTCGGTTTCGAACTTCAGGCACTTGACTGGCTGGTGTTATGGATCTGCTCACCCGCGCCTTCGTTGTATGAAATCTTCTCGATCAGAGAGTTTCATTTGATCTATGGAATCCGAGTTGGCAAAAAGATATTCATTGATGGATATTTATAGTATGATTCGTTTTTCATTATTGTCCGGAGAGAATTAGCCCGTAGTAAAAATAGTATGCTGTCGCGTGTGAACATGGATATTGGACTGTGTTTGATGTACACAGATGTGCATTTAGACATATACTGATCGAAAGTTGAGCAAATCACACATGTCTACTGAGCACATAGATTGCAATCACTCGCTGGCCATCAAATGTACATATAGCAATGATCATGTATACATAATCTCATAGCAACACAGATGTCAATCAATGTCTCGTATTATTCTGTACCTGCACATCCTCATTTATACTTCAGCAACAAGCTTACGTTTGTTGCCAGGAGCACGAACATTGCAGAAGAAAGAGTCAACTTTAAGCTGGTAAACACTACAGAAAGTAAAGATGGAATAACCGCCCATGGGTATCTTATTTTATTGGATGCCTTGTCACCGTCGGACATGGCTTGCTCCCGTCCTTCCGACGGAAATGTGTGCCACCGCTCATGGCGCGTTGGTAACGGCAGTGATCTTGTTCGGTGGAAGGCGTGGCGGCCTGAAGAGCGGCACTCTGGGAGCAATCAATAGCTTCTTGCCAGAAATGTCAGGGACGGATTTCGTCTTTGGTTCTGGCGGCCACCAGAGACCTCTGGTTGCAGTTGTAGCAGAAGCATGGAGGACGACAGCCGTCTGTGTGGCCACCAGAGCGACCAGGCTGATCAGGATGAAGAATCGCTTGGGAGCCATTGGGCAAAGGGTTTGTTTGAAGAACAGCTTAGCGAGCCCTTGCCGCGAAGCACCCATATTTATATTGCCAAAGTTGGGCCTGCGTAACATCACGCCCCCAGGAATATCTTGTAGAGTGCCTTGAATGTAGTCAATATCTTGTAGACTGCCTTGAATAGGTACTGCATTCAGAAATCAATATTTAGCAGTTAGGCCTTCACATTACGTACTTGCATGTGGATGTGGTAGAGTTTTGGAAACGATTGGTTTGCTGACTCCATGTTTTGAATGTTCCTTTCATCCATCTCGTTTTTGGATCAGGATTGTGTTGCTAATTAATGCAGACACCACTGTAGCGTGAATTTCTCCAGTTTTCAACCGTACAATCCGGAATGGATGCTCCAGATCGATCGTTACAGTAATGCGGTTACAGTAGCACAGTTACTATAGCTAGGATTTAGACCGGGGCTTTGGCCTATAGTGTAGACAATCCTGATCCGTCATTTTTCCCTCGTCTAGAGTCTTATCTCGATACATTAGTTCAATAATTGCACGGCTTTTCTTGGTATTTACTTAGCAGTGTGCCCATGCACTGCTACGGATCTGAACTCATGGATATATACGGATTGTCATCTGCATACCATCTCATGTAGTACAATTATAACAAGTAGATTACTTGCTAATCATACTTAAGCTATAAAAACACAGAATAATTATAATCAATGATTATTTGTTGCTACAACACAAATGCATGCATATAGAAGTTTGAATTGTATTATCCACACACACTTAATTTTTTTCTAAAAACATTAGAAATGGACAATACCGTTGAAGCTCTGTGCGTTGCTACGGGCGTGAACTCAGATTGCCATCTGCATACCATCTCATACCAGTACAATTATAACAAGTAGACTACTTGCTAATGATACTTAAGCATAGAATAATTTTAATCAATGATTACTTGCTACAACACAAATGCATGCATACGAAACTTTGAATTGTATATCCACACACTTAACTTTTTTCTAAAAGTTATAGAAATATTGCTCTCTTCTAAAAGAATGACATGTATCGAAAGGATAATAGTGTTTAAGCAACATGGAGGCATGGGAGAAAATGATATACATGAGACATTGTAGTATATGTTTTAAGCAAAATTAAACAGGGCTCTCGTGACATGATGCCCAGGAATTAGAACTCAACTTTACAGGGTCACAAATAAAACTTGCTATTTTTTGGGCTGCAACAGTAAATACAATGAACCATTGAACTTAAAACATTGATTAGAAAAACATTGTGCACATAAGCCATCAAAAGACATAATAGGCTGCAGGGGTCATCAGCGTGATAGGGCATCATTTGCAGCTGTTCTACCATAACATGCAAACCCTATCCGAGGCATTCAACCACATCCCTAGCAAAATGGAAGAAAGAATAGCCTAGTAACAAGTACGATCAATGGAAGAAAGAATAGCCTAGTAACAAGCATGATCGAATGATTTAGTACCAACAAAAAAATGAAATTAGCATGCTTATCACATTTGATTCAAGTCAACTGCAATTCATTTAAAAAATAAGCCAATTGTCTAAGTAATTTATCTCTTAACTATACCTGATGCCAGTAAATATTTCTGAAGTTAACTTTTTCTTAGGGATCATTTTTTGTTTCAACATTCTTTCTTTTTCTTAGCTCATTCTAGGGCATAAAAAGAGCTATAGAGCAGATACCATATTTCTATTTTGTCCAGGTGTAATGTTTTTTTTAGAATTTTACCTTTGACTTGTTGGCTTCATGTTCAGTGCAAATGCAGAAAAACTGAACAATAATGAGACTATGAAATATAAACTCACAAGGAAATACAACAGTGCTCGTTAAGTTGTCGTAGAGGACATAGATTTTCAACATTAGCTAGTTCTGACTCCTCGATCCCCGGAGACACTAAGATGTCGTCCACAATGAGATTACAGTGCAAGGAAAGATTAGAACATAAGAATGTGCTCAAATTAAGCTTTCTTATACTGGTTATTGCTATCAAAAACATCTATGGATGTGATGTGTTTAAACCAGAAGAAGAACAATGTCAGTTTTCCCTATGTGAATATACTATCAAATGCATGGAAAAATAATCTGAGTTGTAAGTCTTCGCATATAATCTTGAGTAGTGGACAGATGAACTAAAATTAAGCAGGTAAACCGACATTAGTAACACTATATTTAGTATATTCTTCCATCTGATATATGTGCAATGAAATCTGAATAGACAAATATATGAAAAGAAAACCAATAAAGGAAAAATACATGCAAGGAAGTGATCGCTTCTTAACAGAGATCAATATGTACCATTTATCAAAGAAAAGACTGTAGATAATTGATGGTGATAGGTTAAAGAAACCGGTTACTCACTTTTATTGTTTAATTGCTTGTTGTGGTCACAAAAGATATTCCTTTGTGCAAAAAAAAAAACACTTTGAAAAGCACAAAGGTTTGATTATTTTGTAACTTCCTAATTAGTTATAAGTGATAGAATGAGCATGAGTACATGCGCAAACAATGTATGAAATTGAAATTGTTTATGGGAACCCTAAGCACAATCAGTGATTTTACCATTATGAATTGCTGCGATAATGAATTATGATCTCAGCAAAAAGTCTACATAGCAACTGATCAGTAAGATAAGCAGTTGTTCACCTCATTTTCCTCAGCAGCATACCTAGGATAAGTCATCTTTTTTAGACATCCCAAGGTGAAAAGAGCAATGCGATGATGGTGAAAAGAAGAGCAAGGAAGAGGGAATACTCCCCCAAGGCATCACTTAGATGCATAGACCTCATCACTTACTTCCAATATGCCCTATCATCACTCTAGTAACTCCTCAGCGAGCAGCTGGAGCCAAGCTGGAGCCACACTTGCTAGAGCATCGCTATCCTCACTCTGTGACCACCAGCAGAAAGATAGTATCATGAGAAAATATGACAATTTCTAAGAGAAATAACAAAAAAATGTCTTTCTCAAATAACAGAAGCTGAAACTTAGTGAACCGCAATCGATTTGGCATTCCATCTGTATTCTGTTGGTTTGAGTGGTGCACATTGGAACTTATAAGAATGCATCACCAGGTAAACAAATAAAGAATTAAAGGGACCTGTCATGTCATATAGCATATGGCAAGATTAAGTTCATAGTATAGCTGGAATAGAGACTCAGTTCATTAGGCCAAATAGATGGTACCAGGATCCACCTCTAGGGCTTTCATCTTAATTCTTATAACAACGAAAGGTAGCCAAGAAATATAATTTGAGATGAATAATGCCCCAGGAATATGCTTCTGTGAATAATTTCTCCCTACAAAGATATTGTAACAGCTCCTGAAGTGGTCTGAAATCAGTGTAATTTTCTATTTGGTACTAAAATTAAACTCAAGCAACCCGATCATAGTGTGCCACTGAAGTATTAAAACTATCAAGAGTCTTACAGCCATAAATCATGTATATTTCACTAAGATCTTTGAATTGTTGAAATAAAGTATCACTACTACACTGACCCACTGCAGCGGCGGGCCAAATGGGCCTATAACGGCGGGTAGGCCGGGCTGCCGCTACGCCACCGCAGTTATAAATGGAGATTTGTAGCGGCGGCCCATCACCAACCGACGTTACAAAAGTGTTTTTAACGGCCGTTGGTGGAGCCAGCCGCCGTTAATAAAGTTATTATTAACGGTAGCCAGAAATATAACCCCCCATTAATAAGACCTTTGTAATGGCGGTTTTCATCACCAACCGCCGTTAATATTTGAATATCGAAAAAATTAAGTTACAGTACACCAGAAATACAATAAATCTCAAAACATACACATATATTAATCACAAGTCATTGACATCTCAAAACATTCACATGTATTCATCATCTAAATGTTTACTTCTCAAAATAAATCATAAGTCACTTGCATATATATACAATATACATTGTCTTTACATGAGAAAGTACCAAGTCTATCAAACTACTTTCCTAATACACTGATCATTGTCTTCACTACCATTGTTCACGAATTGATGAGGACATCACTCCTTTGGATACAAATGACACTCCTCCGTTGAACATTCAAGGACCAATCACTAGAGCTCGCGCCCGACAATTAAATTTAGAGGTGAGCTCGTTCCTAAGTCTTTCCTTTCATAATTTTAAGAATAGTTTGCTACCTAATGATTTTATTATGATTAGGAATCAAGGAGAGGACCATAATATGAATGGAATAGGCTTGGAGGCGTGGAGGACCAGCAAGAGGCGCAAGTCATTGTGGAGGCCCAAACCAAGTCGACTTCGAGTCTGTTTCGGAGTCCAGGAACAGTCTGAATTAAAACGGACGCCCAGATCGCATACGAAGTCGGATTTGGACATTCTACATATGGATGGAAAGATAATTTCATAAGCTTTCCAGTGGAACTGGTCCCACGTCAAAGTTCATCCGGAGTCGCCGGGAATCATCGAAACATTGGAACGTCCAGAATCTGTTTTTGGTGCTGCGTCACCGTTTTTGGCCTTTGGGCCGTGTATCTCGTGTGAGCCCATTAGGGGAGCGTCCAGGGGGTTCTTGCACGTCCCCAAGTCTTTATTAGCAGCAGCCTCCACCCATGTTAGGGTTGGGTTTTGCTTAGATTATTCTGTTTAGACAGTTTCGCCGTTCATCGGTTTGTGAGACCCCAACTTGTGAGATTAATCATACATCTGCAAATTTGGTTGCGTTCTTTCTTGTTCTTGCTTGTGTTCTTGATTCGCAGGCAGGGATTAGCCTTCAGGCGAGGTCAACCGTGCAACGCCGGTTGATAACCATAGAGGACGTGGTGCTGCGATTGTGGGGTTCGAACGTGTTGTTCAGGAGCCGGATCGACGTGTGTCACATCTTCGCCAAATCAAGAGTTATCCGAACCTTTCGGAAGATCGGGACCTTAGTCCACATCAAGTGGTAATCAGAGCTTCAGGTGCACCGTCGGGTTCGCCCTACCTTTAGTTTAGTTTGTTTCTTTATTATCCTATCATCCACGAAAAAGGCAAAAAAATTTTAGTTTTAGGTTTCATCCTGTCCAAGCCGTGTTTAGCCTTTGCATGTTTCAATTTCAGAGTCCGTAGTGTTGAGTTTGTGTTCTAGTGATTGTTTTGTTGCTGGTTTAGTTCGTGTTCTTGTCGTCGGTTTGTGCCACCTTGAAACCCTAGCCGAATTACCTCAAGTTTTGCTTTGTCTCGAGAGTTTTTGTCACCTCCGCTGCATCCACCATAGTCCCACCCTACACTCCCACCCTTTTTCATCTCGAACTCAACACCCCACGAACAAGACCTACTCCTGTTTCCGTTCAATACATTAATCGTCGAAAAAAAAAAAAAAATCCTACCCGATTGCAATTCCGTCCACCGAAACCCTAATTCGGAGTCCCTTCCTTCAAACAGCCATAACTTTCGCATACGGACTCGAAATTAGGCAAATTGTTTTTTGAAATTGGGTAGAAAAAAATTTCGCATCTGCTCGTCCCCGCTTCGTCGGGCAGGAAAAATCTCGAAAAAATCAAAAAAAATAGTTAAGCCCACCGATCGGAGGAAAAAAGTTTGGAACCCGTCGTCGTTGCATCTTACGAGAAAATCTGTAGGCCACATTCCTTCTCTGTTTGACCTGAAACTTTGTGTGGTTCCTATTTTGTTGCCTCTCGGTGGAAGAAAAATATCAAAAAAATAATATCAAAAAAGAAAAATTTGTGATTTCTACTAGTGCTAAAAGACAAAACAGGGTTTTGGCCTGTTTTTTGTGTCTAGTTGTCTGTTTCTTCCTTGCTAGTTCCCTTTTGCTTTGTTTCCTTTGTGCCTGTCATCCTTGCTTTGCCTGCACTACTGTTCTAGGATACGTGTAGACCAGCAACTAAGGACAAGTAGCTTTGGACATTTATTCAGCATTACTATCTGTTTTTGAATTGTGTTCCACTCACATATTTGGCCTTCCTAGCTCCACATACTACTTCGGACAACACAGGTTTTGACCCTTGCAATCGTGGTACACGCCTTCTAGGTATCCTTTGCCTTGCTTGGTAAGACCCTTGTAAGAACTTGGTGAGACGTTTCCATTTGCTTTTGTGAGAGTCACCACTGTCCACCATAGTAGTAGTGTTATTAGGGATAACCTTCACGGTTTGTTCCTGTTTTGGTATTTGCTATGGCAGGAGATGCTGCGACGCTGGTACCCCTAAAGATTTCCACGAGTGTGTTAGTCAAGGGCAGCTTCGATCTGTTCTTGACGGGGCACGTGAGGAGATGACGAAACTGTTAACAAGGCCGTTACCGACGGCATCAACAAACTCAATCTCGGCAACCAGATTGAGAGGATCGATAAGCGTTTGTCCAAGATGACAGACACGGTTAATACTCTAGCGAAGTGGCGACAACGTTGGTCGACAAGCTGACAGAGGTGGAGAACCGTGTGAAGATCCATGAAGATGAGGCCGGTAGCAACGCCGGAGGAAACGAGAAAAGATGACACGGTGAATGATGCCACTTTCGACGCCGATGATGTGACATCCCGTGTCACGAGTTTAGGCCAATCACGTAATTAACATCCTAATCACAGCATTAAGGAAGTACTAAGGTTAATCACCCAACCCGGAAAAGAAATAAGAAAAATAAAAAAGGAAAAAGGAAAACCTAATCCTAAACCCTAGTCTTGACCAAAATGCAAAAATTAAAAAAACACTACCCACATATTTTTGCACCACGGCATTGCTCATGTAAAAAGATGAATTTACAATATTTTTACAAAATTTTTGAACAAAGTTTTGAATGCCCAAAAAATTCAAATTCAAATCTGAAATGCTGTTACTTGTGAATTTTGTATGAATTTTTAGAAGCAAGTTTAGAACTTCAAACTTTAAGATGAAAATTAGGGCACATCATGCTGGAGCTCCCCGTATTTTTGGTTTTATTTTTGGAGCAACAGAAATATGAATTTTCGTCAAAGTTTCAAACTGTAGATTCAAAATTCAAACTGGACCTCGAGCAACGAGTAACCACCGGGCAATGGCGCCATGCCCGCCGGTCCGCCGCCTCCCGTGCCTGCCCCGGCACGTGCGCGTCTGCTCCCGCCCCGTCCCGTCATTCCCCACGCCCCAACACGCCTCCCCAACCACCTGTACCCGGCGCCCAATCGAGCGAGCGCCGGAGTAATGGCGCCGCCCGCCACCCGCGCCACCCCCTGCCACCCCCTCTAAACAATGGTTAAACGCTTCCCCGGCCTCACAAACAACTCCCTCACCTCCCTGTCCAGCTTCCCACCCCGTCGCCCCACCAATTTTCTCCACACTCCCGAGCGCAGCAAGAAAAGTGGGAGCCGCCGCCGCCATTGTCGCCGCCGCAAGCTCCCCGTCCGGGCAAGGCTCCACCCTCCCCCCAAACGTGTGCGCAGGCACCCCTAGTAACCCCCTCCCTCTCTAGCTCTCTCTCGTGCAGCCGCGACCGCGAATTTGGGAGAGAATCGAGCCGCCGCCGCCGTCGCCACCGCGGGTCTCCGTCGAGCCCCCACCTCCGGTCCCTTTCATCGCCACACACGCCGATGCCGTCGTTCCCCAAGGTGAGGCGGAGCTTTTGTCCAAGGTCGCACCTCCTCTCGTTCCCTGTGCGCGGTGCGCGACGCCGCCGAAGTACTGCCCCGCCGCCGCACCGTGGTCGCCGGCGCTCCGGCCGTCGCGCGGGCCCCCTCGCGACCACGCGCGTGTTCCCCGCGTCGCGCCACGTGGTCTAGAACCTCTCCCATCCTCCCTGGCCCACTGCAGCGCCCTACGGCACCAACGCCGGCGAGCTCGGGCCGCCTCCGGCGAGGCCCCGCCGCGCGGGCCCAGCCCCATTTTAAAAATGAACCCGTGGCATTTTCGTAAATACACCCGAACTTCGTTTGAGTTTAAAAAATTCATATCTTGCATTTGAATCGTCCAAAAATTACAAACTAAAATGTTTTGGAAACTAGAAGATCTGTACTTTCATAAAAGTAACATGAACTCATCAGATCTACATGTTTTCACATTTTTACAAAAATGACAAAAGTCAACCCCTAAAAACTTAACTAGGCCATAACTTTAAAACTATAAATCCAAATTAAATGCCACTTGGCCAAAATATTCACCCAGGCACACATGAATTTTTGGCACTGGAAGATCTGCATTTCATTTCATATTTTTCAAGTTATTGCATTTCTTGCATTCTCTGTATTTAATTTTTAATTAAATCTGTATAAATTCTTTTTGCATGAAACTTGGTAATTAATTTCCTTTTGGTACGGTGCATATGTAGGAAATCCCATGTTAAATTTTGAGCATGTTAAGTAATGATTTTTGCAAACCCTAGATCTAAATTCCTAAAAAGTTATTTTCAGCACATGCATAAATAGTTTTATGTCACTAAAAATCATGTTCATGCATGTTTATGTAATTTCCACTGTTCATTATATCCTTTAGCACCTCATGGCAGGTTTAGTCAAAAGGTTTCATGTATTTCACGTATGTATGAATTTTGAAATCGAGTTCCTATTTTAAAAGGGAATCGTCATCGCATGTGATGTTAAAACACATAAGCCTAGACTTCTTCGTTTTGTATTATAGAAACTTGCTAAGATATTAGTGCTAAACCTACACTAACCACAGCACTCATGTCTATGCCATCAAGTCATTACTCATTATATTAGTATGACCATGCTTGTCATGTATTTGGACCCCCCTTAAAATAAAACAAGAGACATGTCATGCTTGTTAGGGTTTGAGCAAACAAAACTTTTGAATTACATACTCATATGAATCTTTACAAAAACAGCACACATGCATCACCATCATCATCGACCTTGTATTCATGTCACTTATGCATTACATTTCATCTTATAGGTGACGACGTCGAATTGATTCCGCCGGAAGAGACGGTTGCCACGCTCAACGCTTGTGAGGCTAGTGCTAACTTCGATCACTCTCAAGGCAAGCCCCGGTGCATTCCTATTATTTTGAAATGTCTTTCTTTTATCACTATATTAAGGATGATGAATGTGCATTTAAGTTTAGGCGTTGATTGGAAATCCACATGCATAAATTCCTATATGTCCTATGTCGCTTATGTGTCATATCCTCGTTAGAAGTGCTATGCTATGTTTTTGGAGTCAACGATAGATTTGGGGATCTCACTCATGGCTTATGACTAAATGTGAACATGATGAATTTGGCTAAAATTGAGAACACCCCATTGTGGCTCCGCGAACAAGTTTGAGTTGTGTACCACTTGCATACCTTTCTTATGGGGATTGCTAAACCTATGTAGCTTGTAAGTTGTAAAGTGAGCCGGATATCTCACCGACTCGGAGGTGATGTGTTTGGCACGGTGGTTGCACGGGTTGAGGACCGTTGGAGAGTACATGGGTTAAGCCTTGGGCGCGTTGTTGAACGGTCGCAAGGGGACGTGTACTCGGGGTCGGTGGCGCCGTGTTTTACTTTATGATGAACTCGCGAACGTGTACTCTCCGACCCATGATGAGTGAGCCATGGCCTAGGCCGGCATGGTTCCTTTAAGTTATCTATGTATCGTCGAGTTATGTATTTCGCTTCCGCACTTTAATTTCGAACAAAGATCATGGCTATGTAAGACTTAATTTCGAACGTAATGTATCTTTTATTCGAACTCTATGTTGTAATCAAGACTTAATTATGTAACCTTGCAAATAGTGTATGTTTGTTAATGTGATGCTATGTATGGTTGCTTCGTCAATCATCTCCCAAGGCGATCCGTACCACACTTAACTATCTTTCGGGATAGGGGTGTGACACGTGGTATCGAGCCGACTTGGGATATGCGTCACGTTAACACTCATTCTAAAAATCTTAAAACCCGTTTTTGAGTCACGGTGAGGTACGAGTCTGGATAGAAAGGTCAATATAAGGACTATATAGAATGGTGACAAAACTAACCCCGTGTTATGATTGTTAAATATTTTGCAACTACGGCTTGAGCAAAGGTATGTGATTGAGTGTTGTCAATTTTCGCATGATATTATTGATGTGACTCGAATACACTCTTATTCGAGAGCTCTCCATGTGAGGCGGGGTGACATGGATTTATTTTTGGCTTGTTTCTTTTGAATTTGATGTAATGTTTCTGGAATCCATCTCTTGCAGGTACATAACAACGCTTTAAATCGTATAGTATCGTGCGAGAGGTGTGTGTGCCACCGATGCGCTTGTCCGATACTCGTATCGGCGGCGCGGTCTTTTAATTTTGTGAGGACGTACGGAACGACATATTGAGCATCCATCATCTTTGCATATCATGTCATCATGTCAAACATATGCATGTAAACTTATCTAAATAAAATCATCACGAAAAATGGGACACATAGCTTCATTCTCACAAAAGTTTGAAAACCGGAAACCAAAAACATGGCAGATTTCTTAACTTCCATGAAGATGAGCATAACTTCCAAGTTACTTATCCAAATAAGGCAAATAAGGACTTTCTGGAAAGCTTGTATTATGCACTACAACAATCTCCTAGTCCCAGGTCTTGTAAAAATCTGGAACGTAGCTAGAATTGCCCATTACAGAGAGCTGTTCTGGAATTCCAGAATGTGCTCCGGTTCTGTCCCTGTCGTAGATCGTGCATAACTTTCAAACGACAAGTCATATTGAGCTGTTCTAGGATGCGTTGGAAAGCTTAAGAAATTTTCTAAAACTTTCGTAACAAAATAAAAGATTGATTCAGCCCAGAAACAGGGGTAATTATCGAGTTTCCGTAACGTGTCAAATCTGTCCAGAAAAATGGAACCGTGTTAGGATTGCACGAAAGGTTTTGTTGTATTCTTTCGCTAAGTTGGTGCCATTCCATCATTCATGCTTTACTTATTTAGCATGTTTTGTTGTTGGATATTGAGTTTTGACTTGTGTTTCAAAATTCTCCGACAGATGGCCCCCGGCAAGCTCATGTTGGACCGTGAGAACCTCGCGAGGCGGGTGCTCGAGTTGGAGCAGGAGCGTGCTGCCCTGCAGGCCACCCTCGCCACCCGCGACGCCGAGCTTACCACCCGCGACGCCGAGCTCGCCGCTCGCGCCGCCGAGCTTGCTGCCCGCACCGCCGAGCTGGCCGAGCGCACTACCGAGGTGGATACCCTCCGTACGCAGCTCGAGTATAGCGAGACGGAGCGTTGGAACTTCTTCGAGCAGCTCCACGACGCCCACCTTGCCCTTGAGGGCGATGGAGCCGCCGCTCTGCAGGCTACGCTCGATGAGCGTGATGCCCAGCTCACCGCCACGAATGAGGAGAACTACGTCCTCTCCGGCCAGGTGGATGCCCTTCTCGAGGAGAAGGATGAGTTGGAGGTTACTCTCCCGGAGACTCGGGGCGCTAGGGATGCTTTGGAGGGAGACCTCCGGAACGCCCGAGCGACCATAGCGCATAACAACGCTACCATTGAGCATCTCCAAGCCGCCAACAATGCCCTGCACGCCATCCTTAATGGCGGACCTCCCGAGCCACTTGAGATCATCCCACCCGAGGAGGATGTGGAGATGAGTGATGGCGAGGATGCTTCCGACGTCGAGGACGGAGCACCACCCTCTCCCATGAGGGATGACGCCGACTACTACGGCGATGACGACGAGTAGTTGTCACGACCGGTGGTCGTAGCTCTATGTGTGTAGGATTTGTAATCTCGTGAGGCATGTAACCGTGTTGGAAACGATCCGCGTATTGTTAATTAAGCTCTCCGAGATTGTGTTTGTTTGTGGGTCACATGTGATGTAACCTAAGACCGTGTTGTATCGGATTCGTGGTTTCCCGTGTATCAAAAATTTCTATCATGTTGCTACTATGTTAGAATTTATGGAATATGTGTGTTGCCAATGCATTATGCTTATTTCATTAATATTTTCTTCGTACATGCAATCTGAAATTTTTGGTCCCTTATGCCCAATGTCATGTTTTCTTGCTATTTTAGCTCTTGGTCTAATGAGCTAACGTGAGAAAATTTTTCATGCGTGACGGATGGTGAATACCCGCCGTGGTGAAGCTTCCGAAAGTGGTCATGGTGCGAGGGAAGAACAACTCCCTAACCCTCCACCCCTCACGCCGTTGGAACAACTCGTGTCCAACCAAAACGAGATGTTCCGCTTGTTCTTTGCAAGTCAAACCAACCAAGGACAAGGCCAAGGACCGCCACCCCAAGGGCCGAGGAATTCCACCTATGCCGACTTTTGGGCCACTCAACCGCCCAAGTTTGGTGAAGCTGCTACCGATCCGTTGGAGGCGGATAATTTTCTCCGCATCATTGAGTCGAAGTTTGCTCTCCTCAATTGCACATCGGAGCAAAAGGTTCTCTTTGCGGCTCAACAACTTCGTGGCTCCGCTAGTGCATGGTGGGCAAGTTTCACCGCCGCACTTCCCGCCGGTACCCAAGTGAATTGGCCGGACTTTTGCACCGCATTTCGCTCGCATCACATTCCCGCCGGTCTCATGAAGCGCAAGTTGCAAGAGTTCCTTAGTTTGAAGCAAGGTGCGGAACCGTGCAAGAGTATGCACGGAAGTTCAACTACTTGGCCCAATATGCATCCTATCATGCCGACACGGATGACAAGAAGAAGGATTGCTTTCGTTCGGGGCTAAGCCCAAAGTTACAAGATCGCTTGGCTCAAGTCACTACCGGCACGTTCAATGACTTGATGAGTGCCGCGATCGTGCAAGAAGATGCTATCCATGCTCACCAAGAGGACAAGAAGAGGAAGCGTGCCATAGGAAATCCATCCGGCTCCGCTCCGCCCAAGTACAAGCTAGCTATCACTTCCCCGACCGGACAGAAGTTTCGGACCGCATTGCCGCCGACGGGGCTCACGCCGGCTTGTGCCGCAGCAACACCACCACTCCCACGGTGGAAATCAGCAGCATACCACCTCTTTCCGCCCTCCACAGCAGCAATACCAAGGTGCTAGGCCCGGTCCTCAAGGTCCGTGCTTTAATTGTGGACGTCCGGGTCATTTCGCAAAGGATTGCCGTGTTCCGACATGCAACCCGGGCAACAACAACAACAACAATGGTTCCGGAAGCGGCAACAACAACCAAACCCGCAATGGGAATAATGGGAATGGGAATCGCAATCAGTCCTCCACTCCAAATGCTAAGAATGGCCGAGTCAACTATACCACGGCCGAAGAGATTCAAGCGGGAGAACCGGTACTTTCGGGTATGTTTTCGGTCAACAACCACTCCACTTTGGTTCTTTTTGATTCGGGTGCAACTCATGATTTCATTAGTCAAGCATGTGCAAAAACCCTACAACTCACTCCTACCGTTTTGGATATTCCCTATATCATCACGTCACCCGGTGGAAAAATAAAAACAAACCTAGAGTTGAGGCAAGTCCCACTAAACCTAGAAAGAAAAATATACCCCTCTTCTCTCATAGTTTTGTGTGGGCAAGGAATAGATATAATTCTAGGTATGAGGTGGATGAAACTCCATAGAGCCGTTTTACACATCGATTCTCGTGAAGTTCACCTAAACTCCCCACTCCATGGTTCATCTATTCTCCGATTGCCCCATCCAAAATTCTCCACTTCAAAAATCTACCATCTTGAGGGAAAACGGATTGAGGATATTCCCGTGGTATGTGAGTTTCCCGATGTTTTTCCGGATGACTTACCGGGCATGCCACCCAATCGGGATGTCGAGTTTAAAATTGAGCTCCAACCCGGTACGGCACCAATTTCCGTAGACCGTACAAGATGGCTCCCAATGAGCTAGCAATCCTAAAAGAGCAATTGGGTGAGCTTATGGATAAAGGATATATTCGCCCTAGTTCATCTCCGTGGGGATGTCCCGCTCTCTTTGTGAAGAAGAAAGACAAGACGCTACGTCTATGTGTGGATTATCGCCCTCTCAATGCGGTAACTATTAAGAATAAATACCCACTCCCTCGGATTGATATTCTTTTTGATCAATTAGTTGGCGCTAAGGTTTTCTCGAAGATTGATCTCCGATCCGGTTACCATCAAATCAAGATCCGAGCCGAAGATATTTCCAAAACCGCATTCTCTACGCGGTATGGCCTCTTTGAGTATCTCGTCATGTCTTTTGGGCTCACAAATGCCCCGGCTCATTTTATGTACTTGATGAATTCGGTATTTATGCCCGAGTTGGATAAGTTTGTCGTGGTCTTCATTGACGACATTCTTATTTATTCGAAGTCCGAAGAAGAGCATGCCGAACACCTTCGCGTTGTTCTCCAACGGCTTCGTGATCATCAATTGTATGCCAAGTTTAGCAAATGTGAATTTTGGTTGAAGCAAGTTCCTTTCTTGGGTCACATTATTTCCGCGGAAGGTGTCGCCGTTGACCCAAGTAAAGTGGGGGAGTGCTTACTTGGAAATCCCCAAGGTCGGTGAGACAAATCCGAAGTTTTCTAGGTCTTGCCGGCTATTATCGGAAATTCATTCCCAATTTTTCAAGCATAGCCAAGCCTATGACAAAATTGTTGGAGAAAGATGCTAAGTTTAAATGGAGCCGTGAATGTGAAGAAGCCTTCCAAACTCTCAAGAAGCACTTGACATCCGCTCCGGTGTTAGCACAAGCCGACATCACCAAGCGTTTGACGTATATTGTGATGCATCCGGCACCGGTCTAGGATGTGTGCTAATGCAAGAAGGTCGTGTCATTGCTTATGCTTCTCGTCAACTTCGCAAGCATGAACAACACTACCCCACTCATGATTTGGAGCTAGCCTCGGTTGTCCTTGCTTTGAAAACTTGGAGGCATTATCTACTTGGAAATCTTGTCAATCTTTACACCGATCATAAGAGTCTCAAATATATCTTCACCCAACAAGAGTTGAATATGAGGCAACGTAGATGGTTGGAATTAATCAAGGATTATGAGTTGGAAATCCATTATCATCCGGGTAAAGCTAACATGGTTGCCGACGCTTTGAGTCGCAAGGATCAATGCAATCATATTACCGGTTGTTCTATGGAAAGCTCGGAAATTTCAGATTCTAGTGAACCGAGTCTTCGAGTCATTCCCTATGGTTCGCTATATAATCTAGCTCTCATTCCTACCCTTCGTGAGGAAATTATTGAGGCGCAAAAGAAGGACGAAGGTATGAAATTTATTCGGCAAAAGATTGAGAAAGATGAAGCTACATGTTTCCGACAAGATGACAATGGTGTATTATGGTTCAACCAACGTCTCGTTGTTCGAAGGATATGGAATTACGGAAGAAAATAATGGATGAGGCACATTTGTCTAAATATTCCATACACCCGGTAGCAACAAGATGTATCGCGGCCTAAGAGAAAAGTTTTGGTGGACACGCATGAAGCGTGAGATTGCACGGTATGTGGCCGAGTGTGATACTTGTCAACGAGTGAAAGCCGACCACTTGAGAAAGGCCGGGTTATTGAACCCATTGAAGATTCCCATTTGGAAGTGGGAGGACATTGCTATGGATTTTATCGTTGGATTGCCTCTCACATCAAAGAAGCATGATTCAATTTGGGTTATTGTGGATAGGTTAACTAAGTCCGCACATTTCATCCCCGTCCATACTACCTACAATACCAAGAAGTATGCCGAGCTATACATCTCAAGAGTGTTGTGTTTGCATGGAGTACCTAAAACTATTGTTTCCGATCGAGGTCCGCAATTTGTATCTCGCTTCGGGAGCAATTGCATTCTTGTCTTGGTACCACCCTCATTAGAAGCTCCGCATATCACCCTCAAACGGATGGACAAACCGAAAGATTGAATCAATATTTGGAGGATATCTTGAGAGCATGTGCTATGGAAAATAGAGGAAATTGGGATGATTGTCTGCCATTCGCCGAATTCTCGTACAACAATAGCTATCAAGAGAGTTCGGGAATGTCACCATTTGAAGCGTTGTATGGTCACTCTTGTCGTACACCCTTAAATTGGTCGGAAGCGGGAGAGAGAACTAATTTTGGTCCCGATCTTGTCACTCAAGCCGAGGAAAAAGTTCGACAAATTCAAGCCAACATGAAAGCCGCACAATCTCGTCAAGTGAGTTACGCTAACAAGAGGAGACGCCCCTTGGAATTTGAGAAGGGAGATCACGTTTATCTTCGTGTCTCTCCGAATAAGGGCGTATCTCGGTTTGGAATTAAAGGAAAATTAGCATCCCGCTATATCGGACCCTATCCGATTGTGGAAAAGCATAGCGCGGTTGCTTACCGATTGCAACTACCGGAAAGTCTTGCTCGTGTGCACAACGTGTTCCATGTATCTCAACTCAAGAAATGTTTGAAGCCTCCGATAGATGTGGTCATTTCCGACACCGATCAACTAGAAGAAGATCTCTCCTACCCCGAATACCCCGTCCGGATTATCGATCAAAGCGACCGAGTAACTCGCAATCGCACCATCACCTTCTACAAAGTGCAATGGAGTAACCACACCGAAGAAGAAGCAACTTGGGAACAAGAGGATTTTCTAGAGAAGAATTTTCCCGAGTTCCTCGCGTCACACAAATCGGTAATTTTCGCACTCACTCTCCTTAATTCGTAGCGATTCTCGGGACGAGAATTTCTTTAAGGGGGAGGGCTGTGACATCCCGTGTCACGAGTTTAGGCCAATCACGTAATTAACATCCTAATCACAGCATTAAGGAAGTACTAAGGTTAATCACCCAACCAGGAAAAAGAAATAAGAAAAATAAAAAAGGAAAAAGGAAAACCTAATCCTAAACCCTAGTCTTGACCAAAATGCAAAAATTATAAAAACACTACCCACATATTTTTGCACCACGGCATTGCTCATGTAAAAAGATGAATTTACAATATTTTTACAAAATTTTTGAACAAAGTTTTGAATGCCCAAAAAATTCAAATTCAAATCTGAAACACTGTTACTTGTGAATTTTGTATGAATTTTTGGAAGCAAGTTTAGAACTTCAAACTTTAAGATGAAAATTCGGGCACATCATGCTGGAGCTCCCCATATTTTTGGTTTTATTTTTGGGGCACCAGAAATATGAATTTTCGTCAAAGTTTCAAACTGTAGATTCAAAATTCAAACTGGACCTCGAGCAACAGTAACCACCGGGCAATGGCGCCATGCCCGCCGGTCCGCCGCCTCCCGCGCCTGCCCCGGCACGCGCGCGTCTGCTCCCGCCCCATCCCGTCATTCCCCACGCCCCAACACGCCTCCCCAACCACCTGTACCCGGCGCCCAATCGAGCGAGCGCCGGAGTAATGGCGCCGCCGGCCACCCGCGCCACCCCCCGCCACCCCCTCTAAACAATGGTTAAACGCTTCCCCGGCCTCACAAACAACTCCCTCACCTCCCTGTCCAGCTTCCCACCCCGTCGCCCCACCAATTTTCTCCACACTCCCGAGCGCAGCAAGAAAAGTGGGAGCCGCCGCCGCCATTGTCGCCGCCGCAAGCTCCACCGGTCCGGGCAAGGCTCCACCCTCCCCCCAAACGTGTGCGCAGGCACCCCTACTAACCCCCTCCCTCTCTCGGCTCTCTCTCGTGCAGCCGCGACCGCGAATTTGGGAGAGAATCGAGCCGCCGCCGCCGTCGCCACCGCGGGTCTCCGTCGAGCCCCCGCCTCCGGTCCCTTTCATCGCCACCCACACCGACGCCGTCGTTCCCCAAGGTGAGGCGGAGCTTTTGCCCAAGGTCGCACCTCCTCTCGTTCCCTATGCGCGGCGCGCGACGCCGCCGAAGTACTGCCCCCGCCGCCGCACCGTGGTCGCCGGCGCTCCGGCCGTCGCGCGGGCCCCTCGCAGCCACGCGCGTGTTCCCCGCGTCGCGCCACGTGGTCTAGGCCCTCTCCCATCCTCCCTGGCCCACTGCAGCGCCCTACGGCACCAACGCCGGCGAGCTCGGGCCGCCTCCGGCGAGGCCCCGCCGCGCGGGCCCAGCCCCATTTTAAAAATGAACCCGTGGCATTTTCGTAAATACACCCAAACTTCGTTTGAGTTTGAAAAATTCATATCTTGCATTTGAATCGTCCAAAAATTACAAACTAAAATGTTTTGGAAACTAGAAGATCTGTACTTTCATGAAAGTAACATGAACTCATCAGATCTACATGTTTTCACATTTTTACAAAAATGACAAAAGTCAACCCCTAAAAACTTAACTAGGCCATAACTTTAAAACTATAAATCCAAATTAAATGCAACTTGGCCAAAATATTCACCCAGGCACACATGAATTTTTGGCACTGGAAGATCTGCATTTCATTTCATATTTTTCAAGTTATTGCATTTCTTGCATTCTCTGTATTTAATTTTTAATTAAATCTGTATAAATTCTTTTTGCATGAAACTTGGTAATTAATTTCCTTTTGGTACGGTGCATATGTAGAAAATCCCATGTTAAATTTTGAGCATGTTAAGTAATGATTTTTGCAAACCCTAGATCTAAATTCCTAAAAAGTTATTTTCAGCACATGCATAAATAGTTTTATGTCACTAAAAATCATGTTCATGCATGTTTATGTAATTTCCACTGTTCATTATATCCTTTAGCACCTCATGGCAGGTTTAGTCAAAAGGTTTCATGTATTTCACGTATGTATGAATTTTGAAATCGAGTTCCTATTTTAAAAGGGAATCGTCATCGCATGTGATGTTAAAACACATAAGCCTAGACTTCTTCGTTTTGTATTATAGAAACTTGCTAAGATATTAGTGCTAAACCTACACTAACCACAGCACTCATGTCTATGCCATCAAGTCATTACTCATTATATTAGTATGACCATGCTTGTCATGTATTTGGACCCCCCTTAAAATAAAACAAGAGACATGTCATGCTTGTTAGGGTTTGAGCAAACAAAACTTTTGAATTACATACTCATATGAATCTTTACAAAAACAGCACACATGCATCACCATCATCATCGACCTTGTATTCATGTCACTTATGCATTACATTTCATCTTATAGGTGACGACGTCGAATTGATTCCGCCGGAAGAGACGGTTGCCACGCTCAACGCTTGTGAGGCTAGTGCTAACTTCGATCACTCTCAAGGCAAGCCCCGGTGCATTCCTATTATTTTGAAATGTCTTTCTTTTATCACTATATTAAGGATGATGAATGTGCATTTAAGTTTAGGCGTTGATTGGAAATCCACATGCATAAATTCCTATATGTCCTATGTCGCTTATGTGTCATATCCTCGTTAGAAGTGCTATGCTATGTTTTTGGAGTCAACGATAGATTTGGGGGATCTCACTCATGGCTTATGACTAAATGTGAACATGATGAATTTGGCTAAAATTGAGAACACCCCATTGTGGCTCCGCGAACAAGTTTGAGTTGTGTACCACTTGCATACCTTTCTTATGGGGATTGCTAAACCTATGTAGCTTGTAAGTTGTAAAGTGAGCCGGATATCTCACCGACTCGGAGGTGATGTGTTTGGCACGGTGGTTGCACGGGTTGAGGACCGTTGGAGAGTACATGGGTTAAGCCTTGGGCGCGTTGTTGAACGGTCGCAAGGGGACGTGTACTCGGGGTCGGTGGCGCCGTGTTTTACTTTATGATGAACTCGCGAACGGTGGCCATACGTGTTCTTAAATGATGCGTATGTCGTGCATTTGGGTTCTTTCCTGCAGGATTAATAATTCGATAATTATCGCCGTTTCCTCTCGGTTAATGAGTACCACTTGATTCGAGCAGTTCGCAATGTGTAGTAATGGAAAGAGATTGAATAGCTTGCTGTTTTATATCGATATTAAATTGTATTGCAAACTCTTGTCTTGCTAGTATGCTCACTAAAGTTTCTTTATGCAACAACCCTATTAATTTGGCCAAGTAATAAATTTGCCAACCTAATTAGCATAGGTGCTATTTATGCAAAAGGCCAAGTTAAACCGGTCAAGCCCCATGCATCTAGGAGTCGGTCTTAGATGGCCAATTTGACGGGTAAGACTTGCGGAGTATGTTAGATACTCGGGCTTTGCCACTACATGTTGATTTACGGGTTTCCCGCAAGCCGGTTTTTGTGATTGTTGTGGTAAGGTGGTTTGGGATGGAGAAGAGCCCAAAGAGTGGACCATTGAATGGGTCCCTAGCTCTCCGACCCATGATGAGTGAGCCATGGCCTAGGCCGGCATGGTTCCTTTAAGTTATCTATGTATCGTCGAGTTATGTATTTCGCTTCCGCACTTTAATTTCGAACAAAGATCATGGCTATGTAAGACTTAATTTCGAACCTAATGTATCTTTTATTCGAACTCTATGTTGTAATCAAGACTTAATTATGTAACCTTGCAAATCGTGTATGTTTGTTAATGTGATGATATGTATGGTTGCTTCGTCAATCATCTCCGAAGGCGATCCGTACCACACTTAACTATCTTTCGGGATAGGGGTGTGACAGATGACGCAGCTATACGAGCACAAAGGCTTCACCGGCGTCTACAACATAATACCCAAGGTATGGGTGGCCTACATCGACAACAAGGTAACAATAATCGAGTCCCTAATGATCCTTATGCTAAGATTAAGTTTACCATTCCACCTTTTTCGGGGCAATATGATGCGGAGGGTTACCTAGATTGGGAGATGACAGTAGAGCAAAAATTTAGTGGCCACCTAGTTCCTAAGCAGCATAGAGTTAGACAAGCCACTAGTGAATTTAAAGATTTTGCTATCATTTGGTGGAATTCTCTAAGTGCTACTGATATTCCTGTAACTTGGACTCAACTTAAGGAAGCTATGCGTGATCGTTTTGTCCCTCCTTCTTATCATAGAGATTTACGCAAAAAACTTCAGCGCTTAGACCAAGGGGATAAATCTGTGCAGGACTATTATGGTGAGTTTCAAAAGGGTTTACAACGCTGCATGATAGTAGAGGATAATGAGAGCTCTATTGTTCGTTTTTACTCTGGTTTGAGACGTGATATACAGGACATTGTTGATTATAAGGAGTTTAACACCATCAACCAGTTGTTCCAGTTTGCTATGTTTGCAGAGAAAGAATTGCAGGAACGGGAGAAGCAACAGAGGAGCAGCAGTACAAGCAGGCCTTCTTACACCCCACGGTCGATGCCGTCTTCGGGGTTTTCTTCCCGGCCATCTCCACCAGCAAGCAAACGGCCTCCCGCGTCCGCGAGTGGTGTTATGGCAGCCCCACACGCACCTCCTACACGCCCTGCAAATTCAGGTAAAAATTCTGTGCAGGGTCCTGCTCAAAGTGCTTCATCGGTCGCCTTGTCGGGACGCACTTCCAACATTCAGTGCCACCGCTGCCATGGACTGGGCCATGTGCAGAAGGATTGCCCAAGTCAGCGGGCATATGTGGCCACCGAGGATGGAGGATACATCAGCACCTCCGACATAGAAGATGATGATGAAGACGAAGTCGCCGACGACACCAACGAGGGCCATGTACTTGGTGGAGAAGACAATTCGGGTTTCATGAACATCAATGTATAGCGTGTACTTCGCACGCAAATTCAGACTTCTGAAAAGATACAGCGTCACAACTTGTTCCAGATTTTCTTCGTCATCAAGAATCGACGCGCACGTGTGATCATTGATGGAGGAAGCTGCAATAACTTGGTGAGTTCAGATCTGGTTGAGAAGCTTGGTTTGGCCAAACGACCACATCCTCATCCATACTACATTCAATGGTTAAATGACTCGGGAAAAGCTAAGGTAACACAAACTTGTCGAGTTCCTTTTTCCATTGGTGTTTATTCGGATTATGCTGATTATGATGTGGTTCCTATGCAAGCTTGTTCACTTTTATTGGGTCGTCCTTGGGAACATGATAATGATGCTACACACCATGGTAGAAGTAATAAATACACTTTTATGCATAAAGGACAGAAAATTACTTTAGTACCTTTGACCCCTGCTGAAATTGTAGAAGCTGATAGAGAACGAGCTGCTTCTTTGAATAATTCTAAATCTGAAAATCAGCAAGTTGCTAATTCTGTTTTCCCACCTATAAAGGATAAGTCTGCACCTATTTCTAAGGGAGATGGAATTAATTTGAAAGGTCATGTTATGCTTGCTACAAAATCAGACCTTGCTGAAATTTCTAGTGATGATATTTTTTATGCTTTGATATGCAAACAAGCCTTGTATTCCTTTGATGATATTGCTAGCTCTTTGCCTTCTGCTATCACTGACCTTTTGCAGGAGTTTGAGGATATTTTTCCAGCTGAGATTCCTCCCGGATTACCACCTTTGAGAGGAATAGAACATCAAATTGATTTGATTCCGGGAGCTACCTTGCCAAACCGTGCTGCTTATAGGACCAACCCCGAGGAGACAAAGGAAATTCAGCGACAAGTCCAAGACCTTTTGGACCGCGGGTATGTACACGAAAGCCTTAGTCCTTGTGCTGTTCCTGTACTTTTGGTTCCTAAGAAAGATGGTAGTTGGCGCATGTGTGTTGATTGTAGAGCCATTAACAATATTACTATTCGCTATCGTCATCCTATTCCTAGGCTAGACGACATGCTTGATGAGTTATGCGGTTCTCTAATTTTCACTAAAATTGACTTGCGTAGTGGTTACCACCAAATTAGAATGAAACTTGGAGATGAATGGAAAACAGCTTTTAAAACTAAATTCGGATTGTATGAGTGGTTAGTAATGCCTTTTGGGTTAACTAATGCACCTAGTACTTTCATACGCTTAATGAATGAGGTTTTGAGGGCTTTTATTGGACGTTTTGTGGTGGTTTACTTTGATGATATCTTGATTTACAGCAAGTCTTTAGATGAACATATGGATCATTTACGTGCTGTTTTTACTGCTTTAAGAAATGCACGTTTATTTGCTAACCTTGAGAAGTGCACCTTTTGCACCGATCGAGTTTCTTTTCTTGGCTATGTTGTTACTCCACAGGGTATAGAGGTGGATGACAAGAAAATTGACGCTATTGCTAGCTGGCCGCAGCCCCAAACCATCACACAGGTTCGAAGTTTTCTTGGTCTTGCAGGTTTCTATCGCCGCTTTGTCAAAGATTTCAGCACTATCGTTGTACCGTTGCATGAGTTGACAAAGAAGGGTGTTGTGTTTTAATGGAGCAAAGCACACGACGAGTCCTTTAGCTCTTTGAAGGACAAGCTTACACATGCACCGCTGCTGCAACTACCAGATTTCGTAAGACTTTTGAACTTGAGTGTGATGCTAGTGGTATTGGCATTGGTGGTGTTTTGATGCAAAATGGCAAACCTATTGCTTATTTTAGTGAAAAGATAACTGGCCCTGTTCTGAATTATTCTACGTATGATAAAGAATTATATGCTCTTGTACGTTCTTTGCAAACATGGCGTCATTATTTATGGCCTAAGGAATTCGTTATTCATTCTGATCATGAATCGCTTAAGTATATTCGTTCTCAAAGTAATTTGAACCGTAGACATGCTAAGTGGGTTGAGTTTATTGAGTCTTTTCCTTATATTATCAAGCATAAAAAAGGGAAGGATAATGTGATTGCCGATGCTTTGTCTAGACGATACACTATGTTGTCACACCTTGATTGTCGCATTTTTGGGCTTGAATCAATTAAAGTATAATATGCTCTTGATGCTGATTTTAAAGATGTTTTGCTGCATTGTAGAGAGGGTCGTACATGGAACAAGTTCGTGATAAATGATGGATATTTGTTTAGAGCTAACCGTCTTTGCATTCCAGTTGGTTCCGTTCGTCTTTTGTTGTTAGAGGAAGCGCATGGAGGCGGATTGATGGGACATTTTGGTGCAAAGAAGACGGCGGATGTGTTGGCCACACACTTCTTTTGGCCACGGTTGAGAAGAGATGTTGAGCACTTTGTGGCTCGCTGCACTACTTGTCAAAAAGCGAAATCTCGCTTGAATCCACATGGTTTGTATATGCCTTTTCCTGTTCCTTCAATACCCTGGGCGGATATTTCTATGGATTTTGTTTTAGGACTGCCTAGGACTAAGAGGGGGAGGGATAGTATTTTTGTTGTTGTGGATAGATTTTCTAAGATGGCTCATTTTATACCTTGTCATAAGAGTGATGATGCTATTCATATTGCTGATCTATTTTTCAAAGAGGTTGTTCGTTTGCATGGTATGCCTTCTACTATTGTTTCAGATCGTGACGCCAAATTCTTGAGTCATTTTTGGCGCACTCTATGGAATAAGCTGGGAACGAAGTTGTTGTTCTCTATAACATGTCACCCACAAACTGATGGCCAAACCGAGGTAGTGAACCGCACATTGGGCACCATGTTGAGAGCTATTTTAAAGACAAATCTGAAGATGTGGGAGGAATGTTTGCCTCATGTGGAGTTTGCATACAATCGTGCAACACATTCGACCACCAAGGTAAGTCCTTTTGAGGTAGTGTATGGTTTTAATCCCCGTGCTCCTATTGATATTTTGCCTTTGCCTACTAGTGAGAGAGTTCACTTTGATGCTAAGGAACGTGATGAGTTTATTTTAAAAATGCATGAAACAACTAAGCACAACATTGAAATGATGACTGAAAAGTATAGGATTGCTGGTAGTAAAGGTAAAAGGGAAGTTAAATTAGAACCGGGTGATTTAGTATGGTTGCACTTGAGAAAGGATCGGTTTCCTGAGTTGAGAAAGTCTAAGTTAATGCCTAGAGCTGCTGGTCCTTTCAAGATAATTGAGAAGATTAATGATAATGCATATAAACTTGAGTTGCCTCCCGAGTTTGGGGTTAGTTCCACTTTTAACATTGCAGATTTGAAGCCTTATTTGGGTGAGGAGCATGAGCTTGAGTCGAGGACGACTTCGATTCAAGAGGGGAGGATGATGAGGACATCACTCCTTTGGATACAAATGACACTCCTCCGTTGAACATTCAAGGACCAATCACTAGAGCTCGGGCCCGACAATTAAATTAGCTCGTTCCTAAGTCTTTCCTTTCATAATTTTGAGAATAGTTTGCTACCTAATGATTTTATTATGATTAGGAATCAAGTAGAGGACCATAATATGAATGGAATAGGGCTTGGAGGCGTGGAGGACCAGCAAGAGGCGCAAGTCATTGTGGAGGCCCAAACCAAGTCGACTTTGAGTCTGTTTCGGAGTCCAGGAACAGTCTGAATTAAAACGGACGCCCAGATCGCATACGAAGTCGGATTTGGACGTTCTACATATGGATGGAAAGATAATTTCATAAGCTTTCCAGTGGAACCAGTCCCACATCAAAGTTCATCCGGAGTCGCCAGGAATCATCGAAACATTGGAACGTCCAGAATCTGTTTTTGGTGCTGCGTCACCGTTTTTAGCCTTTGGGCCGTGTATCTCGTGTGAGCCCATTAGGGGAGCGTCCAGGGGGTTCTTGCATGTCCCCAAGTCTTTATTAGCAGCAGCCGCCACCCATGTTAGGGTTGGGTTTTGCTTAGATTATTTTGTTTAGACAGTTTCGCCGTTCATCGGTTTGTGAGACCCCAACTTGTGAGATTAATCATACATCTGCAAATTTGGTTGCGTTCTTTCTTGTTCTTGCTTGTGTTCTTGATTCGCAGGCAGGGATTAGCCTTACAGGCGAGGTCAACCGTGCAACGCCGGTTGATAACCATAGAGGACGTGGTGCTGCGATTGCGGGGTTCGAACGTGTTGTTCGGGAGCCGGATCGACGTGTGTCACATCTTCGCCAAATCAAGAGTTATCCGAACCTTTCGGAAGATCGGGACCTTAGTCCACATCACGAATGGTCGTGTCGAACCACACCACTCATAGAGAGAATGATGGTCTCTAGTGCTCTCATTGTCTTCGTCAAAGAACCTGCCAGCAGGAGAGATAACCTCTTTGAGCAAGAACCGACACATCCGCTCCACGATCATTAACATTTGGTCCGAAGTCGGATGTTTCGGTCCTTGCGGGAATCCTTTGTTCTTACATTCTTGTAATATCTATTTGTCCGTTTTGGTTCTCTCGCTATTAGAATTTCTTTATTAACAAGATTGCAATTATAATTAAAATCAATAGAATATGATAAACTCAACAAAACGCACCTGTTGGTCACTCTCTTCAACAATGGCATACATATAACTGGAGAAGCTATTCGCGTACAAACAAGTGTAGTAGCCACAGTGGACACTACCTTTCGCTTATTTAACACACTATAAAACAAAGGAAATTAGTTATATTTTGTGAATCACAGCGATAGTAGGACAACGACATAGAGAAGTGAGACAAATGTATCTTACCGGGAATTTGTGCCGAAAGTACATATTTTTCGGCCGTCTTGGGTTGTGTGGCCCGCCAGCCTTTACATAATTCTCGTATGCGCTGCTCCATCGTAAAAAACGTATAGTTAGATAAAACTATCGTTTCCGAATTATAGATGTGTATGATGATTAACTACGTACCGGTCAATGACGCTCACGATGTCGGAGTAGCCCTTTTTGTCCAAGTCGAGGTCTGTCGAGAACAAGGAGGTACCCATTTTTCGGCATAAGGACAAAGCGGATACGGTGATCACCGCTAGAATGATCATATGAGTTAGTATTCAACCAAGCCTTTCAATGCAAGAGAAGATGAAGAGACTTGTTAGAACTTACTTGTAGTTGTAAGGCGCGAGAATAGAACATCTGTCCTGCCACTTGATGAAGCGATTATAGATGTAGGTTGCAACATCAGATTTAGCTTTGGTTGTCATCTCGACCTTAAGTTGATCTAGCTCCTCGAGCTTCATGTCCTTATATTTTGGGTCCTTCTCATTTATCCGCGGGTTGATCGCGGACTGATTTTTCATGTTCGGGTTGTGTCGGGGACAAAGATTAGCGCCGCCACGTGGCGCCCTCCGGACCCACTTAATAAAGGATTAGCAAAACCACGTCGGCAGATGAGGCTGGGCCCACTCCCGTACGACATCGCCGAAGAATAGGTCAAGGGGTGACAAGCTCGACCTTGGCTGCCAAGCTCGAGGAGGCTCCGCCTCGCACGACCTTGCCCGCCTTGCTCGAGGAGGCTCCGTCTCACACGACCTTGCCTCGCTCGACCGTCGAGCTCGACCTCGAACTCGACCACCAACCGCATTAACTACACCCGCTCCGACACCCACGTGGCTGCTACTCGGCAATCATTGATGCGGACTCATGCTTCATCCCACCTGCCACCGCCATCTGCTCCCTTCGGACCACACCGATGGGACGCGCCGTCCCTGTAGCCTCATAGAGTTGGCGTGGATCGAAAACTCCGGAAATGGCCATCATTGTCCGACGTACGCCGATACGGCGCATGCAACCGGGGACTTGGAGCACGCTCCTCTCCCACCTCCTCTCGTACACCATCGTTGTTTGACGCAAGGAACACGAGCGCCACGACACCACCCCCACCGGACGTAGGGAGCTTTCCCGAACCGTTCTAAATCCCTCGTGTCTTCCCTTGTGTACCATCCGGCCAAAAATGCGCGGCTCCGGAACAAATTCTACTAGCCGGTGGTTCGAACACCGACGGTTGGCGCGCCGGGTAGGGGCTGTCGCGCGTTTCGCCGTTTTTCTCCTCTCCCATGGCACGGATGGCTACCTCTAAGATTTCCTTCTAGGCCCCCGGCACCATGGTGTGTTTTGGGAGCCTAGGATTCGTTGCCACTATCGAGCGGACGCCGGTGCACGCCGAGCCGCCGGCGCCATCGGCCCCCATGGCCACCCGCGTCACTCGTTGAAGTGACGGTCCCGCGGCAGCTGGTAGCCGCGGGCGTGACACCGGGTTATGGTTTCATGTAGCCATGGTGCCCATCAAGCGCTCCCCTAGGACTAGCAAGCCCAACGGTTGGAGAATTCGTAGGGATGGTCATCCATCCTTCCGAGTCCTTCTTCGACCTCCTTGATGCGGGGAGGAGGAGGAGGACTCGGACCATGGCAGCGAGTGATGAGAATCACGCCCCCCCCCGCGAGTGCAACATGGTGCAAGCTGTAGGAGCGGGTGCGCGAGAGCGAAGGAGGACCAGCCGCGTCGGAGCCCGGCGCTCCGGGAACTCCGACGACTCGGCGCGCACACACCACGCCACCGGGCGGTGACGACTTGCAAGCTCGCCTTCGAGGCCAGGAAACTAGAGCTGGAGGAAGCTCGCCGCGGCCTCGTGGAGGAAGCGGCGGCGGTGGAGCGGGAGCTGGAACAGCAGCGTCGGCACGCGAAGTGCATCGCGCGGCGGAGAGCTCGCCGTGTCAACCAACGGATCGCTAACGACGAGGGCGGTGCACACCAGCATTTCCCCGTGCTTGGGCGGAACGTCGCCGTGGCAGCAGCGTTGCTGCAAACCCTCCCCTTGCACCCAACTCCGGAAGCACGGCGAGTGCGAGAGGGAGATGGCCGCACTTCTCGCCAAGGCAGCTGAGCAGCACGTAGAAAGTTTGCAGCGGCGCGCTACGGCTGTCGAACCGGCGTGCCGGCACCGGCCGTCACGCCTCCCGAGGCGAGGGGCTCGGTACACGCTTACGTGCGGCAACCCGCACGGCGAGGCCAACCCGAGGCCGGGCAGTCCGTGCATTCTTGCATCGGCGCAGCGTGGGATGCGCGCTCAACCCTCAACGCGAGACGACGTGCCCAAGATGACGTGGGCCGACAGCTCGTCCGCCACCCTCGGCGTGGTGGCCGGGGCGACGTTGAGCACGACCGGAGCCGGAGCCCCGATGGGGGCCTAGGGTTTTCAGTTCCGCCATTCGGGGTGCGACCTTCCCACCGCGTTTCCGTCCGCCAACGACGGTTGCTAAGTACGCGGGGAGTCAAATCCCTCCCGTGGCCGAGAGGACCACCGCCTTGCCTGTTAGCGGGCGGCGCGAATGACGACCTCGCAACATTCGAAACTTGCGATCGTATCTCGCCGACTCGGCGCGAACTTGGCTAGAGCATCTACCCGCGAACCGGATACGTTCGTGGGCTGACCTGCGAGAGGTATTTGTGGGTAACTTCCAAGCCACGTGTACCCGCCCGGGCAATCCCTAGGACTTGAAAAATTGTCGGCAAAAGCCGAACAAGCCGCTCCGAGATTACATTCGGCGCTTTTCCTGGCGCTGCAACGAGCTTCCCCACGTCGTCGACGCGGACGTCGTGGGCGCGTTCCTCTCCGGAACAAGCCGTGAGGCTCTCGTTCACGAGCTAGGGCGTAGCGGCCCACGAACGGCTCGAGAGCTCGTCGACATCGCCACGAGCCACACTTCGGGCGAGGAAGCGGTCGAAGCCCTCCTCGAGAAGGGGAAAGGCAAGCGGGCCGACGGTAACGCCGGCGGAGGCCCCTCCGGTTCCAAGCCCAAAAAGAAGAACAAGTTACGGTCGAGCGACGGTCCCATAGTGGCCGCGACCGAGAATAAGGGCGGCAAACAGCCCAACAAAGACCCACCGAACCACTTCGAGAAGAAGTGGAACGGGCCGTGCCCCAACCACGAGTTCCCCGTCAAGCACCGATGAAGGATTGCTCGTTGATGAAGAAGTTTTTCACGAAGCGGGGAGAAAGGGGCGCCCCCAGCAGGAACACGTGAAGAACGCCGAGTCGAGGGCGACGCCCGTGACGAGGAAGGCGAGGGCTATCCCCGAGCGGAGGGGTGCTCGATGATATTCGCGAGCTTCGACGCTCGCCCGGCCGACGCTCCGTCAAGCTCGAGCGCCGTGACGTCTTCGCCGCAGAACCCGCGACCCCGGCATACCTCGGGTGGTCGGAGTTGCCGATCACTTTCGACCGCGCCGATCATCCGGCACGAGTCCCACGACCGGGCCGGTACACTGCTCGTGGTCGACCCCATCGTCGCCAAGACGCGCCTCACTAAGGTGCTCATGGATGGAGGCAGCGGCCTTAACATCCTCTACGCCGATGTTCTCGATGCCATGGGCATCGAGCGTTCGCGCATTCACCCCAACGGTTCACCGTTCCATGGCGTCGTCCGGGAACGCAAGTTGTTCCCATCGAGCGGATCGACCTGCCCGTCACGTTTGGGACTCCTTCGAACTTTCGAACGGAGACCCTTACATTCGAAGTGGTTGGATTCTCGGGAGTCTACCACGCTATCCTCGGGCGCCCGTGTTACGCGAAGTTTATGGCCGTCCCGAACTATGTCTACCTGAAGCTCAAGATGTCCGGGCCGAAGGGAGTCATCACTCGTAGGCTTGTCCTTCCAACACGCCTACCGGTGCTACGTCGACAACTGCGACACGGCAACTGCCCACCGGCCTCCACCACCGAGTTGGCGGTCATCGGGGAGCAGGTCGTCAACGATCCTCCGCAAGCGCGCCGCAAGGCGGCCTCGTTCGAGCTGGCGGAGGGCACCAAGGAGGTCGTCCTCGACCTTGAGGACGACGAGAAGAAGACGGTGGGCATCGGCACCTCCCTCTCTCCCAAATAGGAAAGCGCGCTCATCGACTTCCTCTACGCGAATGCCGACGTCTTCGCGTGGAAACCCTCGGACATGCCGGCAATACCGAGGGAAGTCGCCGAGCACTCCTTGCACATCGGGCCGGGCTCCAAGCCGGTGAAGCAACGCTTGCGCCGCTTCGAGGAGGAGAAGTGCAAGGCAATTGGTGAGGAGATCGCGAAGCTTCGGCGGCCGGATTCATCAAGGAGGTGTATCATCCGGAGTGGTTAGCTAATCCTGTTCTTGTACGAAAAAGAATGGGAAATGGAGAATGTGTGTTGATTATACTAGCCTCGAATAAGGCATGTACCAAGGATCCTTTCCCTTTACCACGCATCGACCGGATAGTAGACTCGACCTCCGGATGCGAAACTCTTTGCTTTCTAGATGCGTACTCCGGGTACCATCGGATAGCGCTCGACGAATCCGATCAACTCGCGACCTCCTTCATCATGCCGTTCGGCTCCTACTGCTACACCACGATGCCGTTCGCTCTCAAAAACGCCGGTGCTACGTACCGGAGGTTCATACGAAGTGCTTCGACTACCTCATCGGAGACATCGTCGAGGCCTACGTAGACGACATCGTCGTCAAGTCCAAAAAGGCCGACCAACTCGTGGTCGACCTCGAGCGCGTGTTCACCAAGCTACGCGAGAACGGTGTGAAGCTCAACCCCGAGAAGTGCGTCTTCGGGGTCCCGCGGGGATGCTATTGGGCTTCATCGTCTTAGAGCGCGGCATCAAAGCAAATCCGGAGAAGATCTCTCGCCATCGAGCGCATGGGTCCGATCTAGAACCTCACGGAGGTGCAACGACTTACGGGGTGCCCGGCGGGACTAAGCCGCTTCATCTCGCGCCTCGGAGAAAGGGCCCTTCCGCTCTACAAACTCCTCAAAAAGTCCGAGCGCTTCGAGTGGACGCCGAAAGCCCGCGCTTGACGACGTAAAGCGCATTCTAGCCAATACTCCGGTATTAACCCCGCCGTCGCCGGGCAAGCAACTCCTCCTCTACGTCGCGGCAACCACCCGGGTCGTCGGCGCCGCTATCGTAGTCGAGGGCGAGAAGGAGGGACACGTGCTCAAGGTGCAACATCCCGTCTACTACGTCGGTGGGGTGCTCTCCGACTCGAAGACGAGGTACCTCCAAGTCCTCAAGATCCTCTACGCCGTGATGGTCGCCGAGCGCAAGCTACGCCACTACTTCGACGCGCACTCGATCACCGTGGTAAGCTTGTTTCCTTTGCGTGACATCATTGAGAACAGGGAGTCCGCGGGCAAGGTCGCCAAGTGGGCTCTCGAGCTAATGGGGCGAGGACATCACCTACGTGCCTCAAACGACGATAAAGTCAAGGGTCCTCGTCAACTTCATCACGGAGTGGACGGAGACTCAATTGCCGCCCGCGCCGGTAGACCAAGAGTACTTGGGTCATGTACTTCGACAGGTCGCCGATGCGTAGTGGAGCCGGAGTCGGGCTCGTCTTCGTCTCCCCCCACGGGGTACGCATGAGGTACGCCTTTCGGTTACACTTTGCAGCTTCAAACAACGTAGCCGAGTATGAGGCTCTCGTCAAGGCCTCAAAATTGCTATCGAGCTCCGGATCCGACGACTTGAGGTCCGCGGGGACTCCCGGCTCGTCATCGATCGGGTGATAAAGGAGTCGAGCTGTCGTAATGACACGCCGATACTCTATCACCGGGAAGTGCGAAAGCTTGAGGAAAAGTTCGATGGCCTCGAGCTCAAGCACATTCCGTGACGACTCAATGAGGCAGCAGACTTGCCGGCCAAGCCGGCGTCCGGCCGAGAATCGATCCCGCCGGGCATCTTCGCCAACGACCAATTCCAACCGTCTATCCGACCTCCCGATCCTCCCAAGGACGACGGAGGGCCCATCAAGGCGGGCTCGGGGGCTGCCCCGAGTGCCGATCTCGACCCCAAGGAACACTCGAGCCCAAACGAGGACTCGGGGCTGATCCTCCGCTAACGGGCGGAGAGATTATGGAGATCGATGCTCCGGTTGCCGGCGAGGCACCACCATCCGACCGGAGGACGCAGTATATCGAGTACCTCCTCCACGGCAAGCTCCCGGCCGACCGGACCGAAGCGAGACGCCTACACGAGCGCTCCAAGTCTTTCTTCCTAGTCGACGGCGAGCTCTACAAATGCAGCGTTTCCAAGATTTTGCAACGTTGCATTACCATCGAGGAGGGTGTGAAGCTCCTCGACGACATTCACGCGGGCGTTCGTGGGCACCACGCGGCGCCACGGACCCTCGTGGGCAACGCCTTTCGACAAGGCTTTTACCGGCCAACTGCGGTGGCCGATGCGACTCGCGTCGTATGCACGTGCAAAGGTTGCCGGTACTACGTCCGACAAACACATCAGCCCGCTCAAGCTCTCCAAACCATAGCCATCACCCGGCCTTTCGCGGTCCGGGGTCCGGACTTGGTTGGGCCGCTAAAGAAAGCACCCGGGGGCTTCACCCACTTGCTCGTGACGGTCAACAAGTTCACCAGGTGGATCGAGGCTCGAGCTATCGGCAAGATCCGGTCCGATGAGGCGGTCGAGTTCTTCCTCGACATCGTTCATCGGTTCGGTGTTCCCAAATCGATAATCACCGACAATGGTACGTAGTTTACGGGGAAGAAATTCCTTAGGTTTTGCGACGACTACCACATTCGAGTGGATCGGGCAGCTGTAGCTCACCCCGAGACCAACGAGACGGGTCGAGCGAGCTAATGGCATGATCCTACAAGGGTTCAAGCCCCGCATCTACGATCGCTTGAAGTGTTTCAGCGGTTGGTGGGTGGAAGAGTTGCCAGCCGTCCTCCGGAAGCAATCTTGCCAACCGACCTCGACTACGGTGCTCCCGAGTTCGTGCCTTTGACGAACAAGGGAACAAAACAGCGATCGAGGATGCCGCCGACCAACTCGACGAAGCGCGCGACATGCACTTTGACGATATCAACGGGCACTTTGACGATATCACGATCACAACGTCAAGAGTCGAGGCTTCAATGTCGGAGACATGGTGCTGTGCAGAGTGCAGAACAACAAGGACCGTCACAAGCTTTCTCCGCATTGGGAAGGACCCTACATCGTCGCGCGCGTCATCCGACCCGGCTCCTACAAGCTCAAGACGGTGGAAGGTCGAGAGCGGACCAATGCCTGGAACATCGCACGGTTACGTAAATTCTACCCTTAAACTTTCATTCGTTCCTTTACTTTCGACGATCGCCCGCTCGGTACGGTGATCCTCGACCTCCGCTTGGAGGTCGACCCTCACTCGGGGGCTGGAAGGCGGGCGATACCAACGATTTTTATCGATTTTCCAAAACAAAAATCGCTAAACGCTCCTTAGCTCTTTTTTGCGAACAAAATTTGCTAAGTCTTTCTTGACTTTGGATTCGAATCGCACCCACTAACAAATTAAGTCACGAGCAAACGGACTCACGGTCTAGTTGGTCGGAAGGCTGAAGCTCGAGCACCCCAGCGGTCCTAGCGGACGCTCACCAAAACGGCTAACTCCAACGAGCCTCGGGGCTCAAACTTTGCGAGTTGAAGGGATAAATGAAAAGGCCAAGATGAATTTAAGTCAAACTTAAAATGATCAACGAAGAGCAAGATCTCGACGGGTCAAGCGCAGAACGAGTTAAAAACTTAAAGTTATTTACATACGAGGGGAACAACGCCCCATTGTTCATAACAAAGCAAAACAAAAAGACTAATGCCCTAGTCTATCTTCATCTTGGGGAGGGGCTCCTCCTCGATCTTTGCAGCGAAGGACTCGGCGTATGCGCGAGTCTCGGACTACGATGCCTCCAGCTCGGTGCCGGCGAAGCCACGGACAAGGCCGGAACTCACGGCCCCGAAGTCGAGGCCCTCGTAGTGCGACGCCGGCACCGTGAAGGTTGAGCGCACACCGGCGCGCCTCACTCTTTGGATCACCGTGCCGAACCGCTCCGGCAGGGCAGCTTCGGCGCGTCGATGGACCTCGACCTCGATGAAGGCGTGTCCTAGGACGGCGTCGAGCTCCTTCCGGGCGCCTCCGTCGCGACTAGCCTCTGCTCCATCCCTGCATCATCGAGAATATTCAGCGTTGGAGGTTTGAGTTTGAAAAACCTAAAGAAACGACTAAGGTACCCGGAAGGTCAAGACAAGAAGATTCGGGACTCGTACCCTCCTTCTCGGCTCGCTGCTCCTAAAGCTCCTTGAGGTAGGAGGATGCGGCTTGGAGGGATGCCTCAGCCGAGGCCTCGGCCTTCTGTCTCGGCTCGCGCTCCGCATGGAGCGCCTCCTTGACCTTCTTTGCCGCGGGACCGGCTTCCTCGGCCTTGGCCGGGGAGGCTAGGGCCGGTTCCTTTGCGCGACGCGATTTCGCCGCCTCGCTCTCCGCCGCTTCCTTGGCCGCTCGAAGCGACTCCTCCTGTGCGAGTGCCTCTTCCAAGCCGGCACGGGCTTGACCAGCTGACTCCACGAGCCCGTCCACCCCCGTCTCGAGTCCGTGGAGGAACTCGCGCCCCGCCACGAACTGCGCCAACTATTGCTCTAGCGGCGACTCGGGGCGTTGGCCGGATTCACCGACGTCCCTCCCGTGCTAACCACCGCCGTCGAAACCACCTCCCCGGTGGCAGCACTCCTCGCTTTCGCCACTGCGCCGCCAAGGAAGTCAACGACTTTCAAAGAGTCATGGACGGAACCTTCCTCCTCGGCGACACGGAACGCTTGGGCGTCGGCCCCCGTCGCCAAGCTCGTCCTCGCGAGCGCGCTTCCCGGCAGAGGTAGCCGATTGACCACCCCTCGCACCTCCTCCGCGATAGGCTCCGCCGGGACCTCAAGGTCGATGGAGGACCCCGCGCCGCGCCCTTCGCCGGGCGCAGCAAGTTCAAGGAGATCGACACGCGCGTCCACGTGTCGAGAGGCTAGCTCGCCGACCGCAGCGAGGTTTAAAAGACATCGACATGCACGTCCGCATGTCGACCTTGCTCGTCACTCGCCACGAGCTCGTTGGCGAGCGCGCGTGTATCCGCGAGGTCCGATGGAGGGAAGACGTCGCAGATCTACGACATCCGCCACGCCGTGCCCGGGCGCCAACGGCGTGCGGTTGAGGCCCGGTTCGCCAACGACGACCTCGGCGATCATCTCCGCCGTCTCCCTCGCATTAGTGGAAGGATCCTCCGTGAGATCCATCACCGCCGGCCCTGGCGGTGGCACGTCGCTGGTCCCCTGTCTCCTCCACGAGAGGCGGCTCCTCGACTCGGGAGCTCGACTCGGGCTCGAAGGTCACGAGATGCCTCGATGTCCCGGCCGCGGAGGTCGAGGGAGGCGGGGTGGAGGTCTCGAGAGCCGAGGCGATGTTGCGGCGCGAGCGGACGTACGGGCTCTCCCCGTCGGTTCCGTATCCGCCGGCTCCGCCGTCGTCATCGGATTCGGTGGGGATGGTAGTCGAGGCGGTCGAGAGCGTGAAGGGGTTTAACCCCGCTGCCTCATACGCGTCCCTCGTTCCTCCGGCACTCGGCCACTCAAATCGCCCTTCTCCGCCTTGAGCCGCGCAGCCAAATCTTTCGCCGCCTTCCTCTCGGCCTTCTCCTCCTCGGCTCGCAGGGCGGTTCGCCTCCCGCTCACCCACTCCGCAGAAGCTCCAACTTGAACCACCGGGTGAGCGATATCCAGGTGGACTGCGGAAAAAGGGAAGAGATAACGAACATTATCGGACGCGAATAAGAACAAAACGAGGAAATTCGAGGCAACTTACCACGTCGAGCGCCTAGGGATGCGGCTTCATCTTTGGGGCCCCTCGACGGGCCAAGGCCGCGCGGCCTAGCCCGAGGCGCTCCCGACACGGCAGGTGACGGAGTCGTCATCGAGCTGCTGCAACGCCATCACCGTGTCCGGAACGACGCGGTCGTTGCTCGAGACTTGATGCATCGGCATCGTGCGGTGCATCAACGGCGCGAACCGTCGCTTGTGGTAGGACCCCACGACGACGGTCGCGTCGATGTTGAATCGGCTCGAGTGCCGGATCGCCTCGACCATCGGGTCGATTTGAGTCCGGTTGGTGCGGGGCAACCCCACTTCCACTCCTCCGGGGCCTCTACGAAGACCCGACCCTCGTAGGCCGGGAACAGGTGCACCGGGTCCTGGCGCAGGTAGAACCACTTTGGGTGCCACCACCGGTTCGATGAAGGGGTGGTCACCGGAATGTAGTCCCTCCCCTTGTCCTTCTTCATGACAATCCCCGCGCAGCCGACACGCGCGGAACATCCTCGCCGACGGAGTTCCGCCTCGCAGTACAGGTTGATGCGGAAGTAGTACTTCCACGGGTCGAGGATGGGCTCAATGCCGAGGAACCCCTCGCAGAGAGCCGCGAAGGTGCTCAACTACCGGATTCCGTTGGGGTTCAAGTGGTGGAGCTCCAGCTTGCACTCGGAACATCATGGCGCGCACAAAGTCGCTCCCGGCGTTCCCAAGCCACGCTCGTGGAAGTGCGGGAAGGACATCGTAGATGCAACTAGGCCCCCTAGTGGGTTTGGTGATAAATGACAAACAATTAAAGCGACTAATGCGCAAATTGAGCTAATGTGCGAGGATATCAAAGTTGACTAACCCACATTAGGAGATTGATAGCCCCTCATACTAAAAGTTGAAAGATGGACTCAAAAGCGCTTCTCTTAGTTTTTTATCTCTTTGAGTCGAGATATGCCAAAACTATAAAGAGGGGTGAATTAGTCTTTCTTGCAGGAATATGTGCTCTTTGTTTCATACACAAGCTTGGATCAAACCAAAACTACCAAAAGTTCAAAAGAAGCAAATCTACAAAAATCAAATCTCACGAAGTTCCATGACTCTCACGGAACTTCCGTCCACTTTTCCATGTTTCTAGAGAGTGCGGGACGGAACTTGCGGGTTCCGTCCTTGGAAGTTGAGTAGCAGCTAAGTCTCCACGGAAGTTCTGTGGAGCCCACGGAAGTTCCGTCGGTTGTTTCCAGAGAGTATAGGACGGAACTTCCATGTTCCGTCCAAGCTGTTCTTGCCCTAGGTCAAAACTCACGGAAGTTCCGTGAATGCCACGGAAGTTCCGTCAAGTCCCTTTTTCACACTTCCCAACGGCTCTTTCTAGCCTCTTCCTATATATAGCTTTGACCAACCCGTGAGCAAAGCTGCTGGTGCTTTTTGAACACTCCCATCTTCCTCAAGCACTTGCTCTCACCTCTCTCTCATCTTCCTTGTGATCCAAATCCATTTGTGAGAGCCGAAAATCAAATCCAAGCTTGAGAAGCATCATCCCAACCTTGAGCACATCTTCCCTTAGCAAGCAAACCCTACTTCACTTGTTACTCTTGGAGATTTGTTCTCCTAAATTGGCTAGGTGTCACCCTAGAGCTCCCAAGATCGTGGTGAGTCTAGGCAAGTTTGTGAAGGTTGTGATTCGCCTCCGAAAGGAAAGGAATCAAGCAAGAAGAAGAAGAAGGAAACCAAGTTTGACGTTTGTGGTTACTTGGGAGGATTAGGGTTGAAAGAAACCCGGCTCTTTGTGAGATCCTCAACGGAAACGTAGGAACCTCTTTGTGAGGGGTCCGAACTTCGGTCAACAAATCTTGTGTCTCCCTTGTGTTGTTCTTGTTTGTGTTTCCTTGTTCTTGGTCCTCTTGAGAAAGCTTGTGTCCGATCTACGTGTGTGGTGTGTGGATCTATTTTTCCTGCAGGTGGAACACTTGTCATCGATCAAGGAAGGATTGTATTCAACCATATTTGTGAGATCTCGATCTCATCTTTTTAGATTCTTTGTTTTCCCTAGGAGGAACCAAAGTTCCGTCGGTGAAAAGAGCAACTTTCAATTGGTATCGGAGCAGGTCTTCTCGAGAAGAGCTTAACCACTTGAGAAGAAAAGATGTCGGGGGAACATGTCGGGGTGGACAATGATCCTACCAAGAAAGGAGACACCGATGGAGAATTGAATCCATTTGCCAAGGATGGCACAAGTGGTGGGAAGTTGGACACAAGGTACAACTTCAACTATAATGATGTGGCAAATGTGAATGGTGGTGGTAGTGGACGACTACCTTGGTTTGATGGAAAAGATTTTAGTTGGTACAAGCATAGGATGAAGATGTACCTACTGTCAATTGGTCCACCCGTGTGGGAAGTGGTTGAGAAAGGATATGTGATTGAAAATAAGGAGGAACACACGGTTATGGACAACATCAACATACATCGCAATGCGCAAGCCGTGTCGGCAATGCTCTCGTCATTGAGTGCTAAAGAGTACTCTAAGGTGTCCCGACTCGAGAATGCAAAAGCCATATGGGACAAGCTAATTGCGGTTCATGAGGGAGTCGATGTGGTGACGAAATCAAGAATGCAAGTGTTGAAAAATCAATTCAACTTCTTTGTGATGAAGAAAGGTGAAGACCCCCAACAAACACATGATAGGCTCTTGGAAATTGTGAATGAGCGAAGGTCACTTGGAGATGACGTGAGCGAACAAGAAGTAAATCACAAGCTTCTAATGTCACTAAGAGTGTGGAACTCCACTCTTTGCACTATCATTGAAGAAAAGGAAGGATTTGATAGATTCTCCACGGATGAGGTAATTGGTAAAATTCTTGCTCACAAAAGCCATGATGATGAAGGAAAGAGAGTGAGTGTGCTAATTGGAGATGAGAGCACAAGCAAGCAAGATGTGACACTCAAGGCCAAAAAGAAGGAAGTTGTGGAAGTAGACCAAATTAAGATTGAAGAACACAATGAAGAGCTTGCTTTGTTTGTAAAGAAGTTTGGCAAGTTCATGATCAACAACGGGTTTACCAAGAAGAGCTTTGACAAAGCAAGGGCAAGAAGATCAACAAGAAAGTGCTACCATTGCCATGACCCGGGGCACCTCATCGCGGAGTGCCCTCAACTCAATGGAAAGGAAGAGAAGAAGGAGAAGTTCATCAAGAAGAAGAACTTCAAGAAACCATTCAAGGGTCAAGCTCATATTGGTCAATAATATGTCTCCGATGATGATGATGATGATGACGAAGACGAAGAAGGAGGGATCACCAATCTTGCCTATGGCCTAACACCGGCCAAATCATCACTCTTCAACAACCTCACCGACGATGAGGATGATGCCCCCAAATGCTTTATAGCCAAAGAAAACAAGGTACAAACTAAACTTCTTGTCAATTCCTCTAACCATGATAATAAGGAGGAGCTAGTCCCCTCCTTGCAAGATATGGTGAAAATGTTAGGGATAAATGCAAGAGAAGGTTGAATAGAGCGAAGAGATGGTGGACAAGCAAGAAAATATGCTTATCAAGAAGCTTGATGAGATTAAAGAGTTGAAGGCTCTCCTTGAGCAAGAAAGAAAGAAGAACGAGGAGTTGACTCTATCCCTTACAAAGGTAAACAAGTCAAATGCTAAACTTGAAGACATCAACCTCTCACTCCAAACAAGGTGTGAATCTCTTGAAGAGAATCACAAGTTGTTGGAAGGAGAGATTGAAGTCCTCAAGAGTAGCACATTGACTTACAAAAGCAAGGTCGAGTCAGTACAATCCTCATCAAGCAAAGAATGTGTAAGGTGTGAAGGTATTTGACATTGACAATATTGCCACCGATAAGATGACAATCAAGGATCTCACTAACAAGGTCAAGAATCTCGAGAGAGCGGCTCAAATTGAGCTAGCTAAGAAAATTGTTAGTGAGGAAAGAAAGTTCAATGGCAACAAAGGCATTGGGTTCAAGGAGCAACCCAAGAAGAAATACAACAACAAGAGCAACAACATCAATCAACAAAAGCAAGTTGCTCAAGTTAAGCACATGAAGAAGGCCAAGACAACACAAGAGCTCAAAAAGAAGAGCTCATCCGTATCCTTCTATGTGTATGATCATGCAACATATGAGCTAACCCATGGTGCTCATGGGAGAGTAGTTGCAAGATTTGTTGGGCCACACTATGCGAGATGCAATCCTTGTGTGTGGGTGCCCAAAAGTGTTGTTTCTAAAGTTAAGGGACACAAGCAAGTTTGGGTGCCTAAATCTTATGCTTAATTGTGTGTAGGGATACTCCTCGGGCGGTTCAATATGGGTGCTCGACACCGGGTGCTCAAATCATATGACCGGAGAGAAGAAGATGTTCTCCACGCTTGACAAAGACAATCTACCAAGTGGGAGTATATCTTTTGAAAATGATCAACAAGGAAAGGTAATTGGTCGTGGTGGAATCCAAATCACCTATGATCTTTCAATTAGTAATGTGTTCCTTGTGAAAGGTTTGGGGTACAACTTAATGTCCATATCACAACTTTGTGGAATGGGCTTTAATTGTCTCTTTACCGATGAAGGCGTGTCCGTCTTTAGAAAAGCGGATTCCTCAATTGCATTCAAAGGGTACTTGGAGGATAAGATCTATCTTGTTGATTTCACCAACAAAGAGGGTCCAAATCTAAGTGCTTGTTTGATAGCAAAAACTACTTTGGGTTGGTTATGGCATCGCCGACTAGCTCATGTTGGGATGAGGAATCTACATAAGCTTCTAAAGGGTGGCCACGTCGTTGGACTAAAGGATGTTGCTTTTGAGAAGGACAAAGTGTGTAGTGCATGTCAAGCCGGAAAGCAAGTTGGAGCCAACCATCCATCCAAGACAATGATGACGACGACAAGACCATTGGAGATGCTTCACATGGACCTCTTCGGACCGGTCACATACCTAAGCATTGGCGGTAACAAGTATGGCCTTGTCATTGTTGATGATTATTCCCATTTCACTTGGGTATTCTTTTTGAAGGATAAAAGTGAAACACAAGGGGTTCTAAAGAGCTTCTTGAGAAGAGCACAAAATGAATATGATGTGAAGATCAAGAAGATTAGAAGTGACAACGGCACCGAGTTCAAGAACACACAAGTCGAGGAGTACCTAGATGAAGAAGGTATCAAGCATGAGTTCTCGGCACCATACACTCCACAACAAAATAGTGTAGCTGAGAGAAAGAACCGTACACTCATTGAGATGGCAAGAACCATGCTTGATGAATACAAGACTCCCGACACCTTTTGGGCCAAAGCCATCAACACCGCTTGCCATGCAACCAATCGATTGTATCTTCACAAGATATTGAGAAAGACACCTTATGAGCTTCTTACCGGTAAAGTTCCTAACGTGTCGTATTTCCGTGTCATTGGGAGCAAGTGCTTTATTCTTAACAAGAAGCCAAGGTCTTCCAAGTTTGCTCCAAAGACCAATGAAGGTTTCTTACTTGGATACGGATCAAATGTGTATGCATACCGGGTTTTCAACAAAGCCACCGGCATTGTTGAGATCACGCGTGATGTAACATTTGATGAATCTAATGGCTCTCAAGTAGAGCAAGTTAATCAAAGTGATGTAGGTGATGAAGCTCCTTGTGAAGCAATAAGAAACATGGCAATTGGTAAAATAAGGCCACAAGACCCAACTCAAGTGCAAGGTGATCCGTCTTATCCAAGTCAAGATCAAGATCCTCCACAAGATCCACAAAATGAACAAGATCAGGGTGGTGGCCAAGATGATGGTGACGATCATGATCAAGGCAACAACCAAGATCAAGTACAAGATAGTGAAGGTAATGATCATCAAGACGAACCACAACAAGAAGAAGATGCACCTAGGCCCCAACAACCCCGAGTGCGCCAAAGCATACAAAAAGATCACCCCGTTGATAACATACTTGGTGACATTCAACAAGGGGTAATCACTAGATCTCGAGTCGCTACCTTTTGCCATCATTACTCGTTTGTTTCCTCTTTGGAACCTCTTAAGGTGGAACAAGCATTGCAAGACTCGGATTGGGTGGTGGCCATGCAAGAAGAGTTGATCAACTTTGAAAGAAACAAGGTGTGGTCATTGGTGGAGAGACCCAAACAAAATGTTGTGGGAACCAAGTGGGTGTTCCGCAACAAGCAAGATGAACATGGTGTGGTGGTGAGGAACAAAGCAAGACTTGTTGCAAAAGGCGACTCACAAGTTTAAGGTTTCGACTTTGAGGAAACATATGCACCGGTAGCAAGGCTTGAGTCAATTCGCATATTGCTCGCCTATGCTACACATCATGGTTTCAAGCTATATCAAATGGATGTGAAGAGTGCATTCCTCAACGATCCAATCCAAGAAGAAGTGTACGTGCAACAACCACCGGGTTTTGAAGATCCGAAGAAACCTCACCACGTGTACACGCTTCACAAAGCTCTCTACGGGCTCAAGCAAGCACCAAGAGCTTGGTATGAACACCTCAAGGGATACCTCATCGACAAGGGCTTCATAATGGGCAAGGCCGATCCTACCCTCTTCACTAGAAAAGTTGGAAGTGATTTATTTGTGTGCCAAATATTTGTCGATGACATAATATTTGGTTCTACTAACCAATCTTTCTTTGATGAGTTTGCCAAGATTATGACTAGGAAATTTGAGATGTCGATGATGGGGGAGTTGAAGTTCTTTCTAGGCTTTCAAGTCAAACTACTAGAAGAAGGAACTTTTATAAGTCAAACCAAGTACACCCAAGACATCCTCAAGAAATTTGATATGAACAAGGCAAAGCCAAGCAAGACTCCAATGAAGACAAATGGTCATCTAGGATTGGATGTGAATGGGAAGGCGGTCGATCAAAAGGTATATCGCTCCATGATTGGCTCTTTGCTTTTCCTTTGTGCATCTAGGCCCAATATCATGCTTTGCGTGTGCTTGTGTGCAAGATTTCAAGCCGCTCCAAAAGAGAGCCTTTGTGGCCGTTAAAAGAATATTGAGATATTTGGTTCACACTCCAAACATAGGGTTGTGGTATCCTAAGGGTGTCAAATTCAAGTTAGTTGGCTACTCCGATGCCGACTACGCCGGATGTAAGGTAGATAGAAAGAGCACCTCCGGGACTTGCCAATTCATGGGTAGGTCCCTCGTGTCATGGTCATCCAAGAAACAAAATTACGTTGCCCTTTCCACAGCCGAAGCGGAGTATGTTGCAGCCGGTAGTTGTTGTGCACAACTCTTATGGATGCGACAAACTCTAAAGGACTTTGGATACTCTTTGACCAAAGTTCCCCTCCTATGTGAAAATGAGAGTGCCATCATGATTGCATACAAGCCCGTTGATCACAATAGGACTAAGCATATAGATATCCGGCACCACTTCTTGAGAGATCATTCAATCAAAGGGGACATTGAAATTAGTTATGTGAGAACCGATAAACAACTAGCCGATATTTTTACCAAGCCATTAGATGAGAAAAGGTTTTATGAGCTTAGGAGTGAACTCAATATACTAGATTCCTCTAATGTGGAATGAACTCTTGCACATCGTGAAAATTGCTTGTGATAGTTTCTTCTTCTCAAAATTGATTTGCAAAACTATTGATTGTTTTTGTATTGAAAATGATTTGATGTTGAGCTTATGATCATATTGTGTTCGTTGTGAGTATTGTTACATTTGGTTGATTGTTGGCTACTCACACTTGGACACAATCCCTAGTTCCAGACCTCCCCATCTTCTGTTTCCACGGAAGTTCCATGACCTTGACGGAACTTTCGTCCGTCCTTATAGTTTCTCAGAACCATCTTCAGCGGAAGTTACAACCTCCGCCCGAGTACTCTCTGGATTGCGACGGCACTTCCGTCGCAGATGACTGAACTTCCGTCACCTCCGGGTTTAACCCTATCCGGATTGGAAACTTACCCCTTCACCCTTTCATTCTCACCTCCACGTTCTCTCTCCTCTCCAAACCTCTCCCAGTGCGGCTCAAGTGGCGATTTGAAGATTCAACCGTGGATTTGAGGAAGGAATCCGTGCAAGAGCTTCTCCAACCTCCGGAACTTCCGTCTCCGTCGATCTTCCGTGATTTTCCCGCGTCTTTGTGACATCCCATGTCGCAATTAAGGCTAAGCAAGTAATTAGCACCCTAATGACACCACTAAATGGCACTAATGCTAATCACCTCAAGAAGAAAATAAGAAAAAATAAAGAGAAAAAAGAAAACTTAGATTTAACCCTAACCCTAACCCAACCCCCATGAAAAGTGCAAGAATTATAAAGACACCACCCACATATTTTTGCACCATCGCATTGCTCATGTAAAAAGAGGAATTTACAGTATTTTTACAAAATTTTTGAACAAAGTTTTGAATTTTGTATGAATTTTTGGAAGCACTTTTAGAAGTCCAAATTAAAAAATGAAAATTAAAGCACATCATGCTGGAGCTCCACATATTTTTGTTTCAATTTATGGAGCACCGGAACTATGAATCCCAGCCAAATTTTAGAAACGCAAAATTTCAAATTTGAAAACCAAACCGGAGCTCATTGCCCGGTGGGTAATGGCGGCACCGCTCGCCGGTCCGGCCAGCCGGGCCGCCACCCGCGCGCGTGCCTCGCCCTATCCCGTTGCCACGCAAGCCAGGCCCAACCCCCAACCGCCTCTGTATCCGCCGGCCAACAGGAGCGGCCGGAATTGAAGGTGAACGCGCCCCCGCCGCGGCCGCCCCGCCGCCCGTCCTTCTCCTCTTTAGAAAACGGCACGGAGGCCGAGCTCCCATCCTCTCCTTCGCCACACTCGTTGCCCAGCTCCCTCTGCTTCTCCCCGCACCGCCGCCCTGGTTTTTCCCCCTCCGCCGCGTGCGAATTTGGAAGAGTTCGGGCCGCCGCCGCCACCGCGCGCCATGGACGCCGCCGCCCCGACCACAAGCTAGGCAAGCTCCTTCTCCCTCCTCCCCGTGTCGGTCGACGCTCAAGGCCCCCGCGGCTCTTTCCCCTAACTCCCCTGCCCACTCCGCGCAGGTGCGATGCCGGAATTTTGGAGGAACGCCGCCGCCATCGCTCCGGCCGCGCCACCCCGCCGACGAGAGCCACCTTCCGGTCCCCCTCCGTGCCAAACCACCCCACGCCGCTCTTCTCCCGGGTGAGGCGGAGCTTTGCCCCAAGTCCGACCCCCTCTCGTCCTCCATGCGCCGCGCATGACGGTGCCGAAGTGTCGCCCCTGCCGCCCCGCCGTGGTCGCCGGTGCTCCGGCCGTCGCGGGCCCCTTTAGACCCCACCACCATGTTCCCCGCGCCGCGCCCTTCACTTCCACCAAAAGGCAGAGCTCGAGCTGCACCAGAACGCCGCTGCGGGCGAGCTCGCCGGCGCCGGCCACCGCACGCCGGAGCCCGCGCCGCCCCCTTTTTAAATTTGCCCTAGTGGCAATTTCGTAATTATACCCGAACTTCATTTGAGTTTGAAAAATTCATATCTTGTGTTTGAAATATCCAAAAATTACAAACTAAAATGTTTTGGAAACTAGAAGACCTGTACTGTCATAAAAGTAACATGATCATGTCAGATTTAAATGTTTTCATATTTTTACAAAAATGACAAAAGTCAACCCCCGAAAACTCAACTAGGTCATAATTTTAAAACTATAGATCCAAAAATAATGCCACTTGGCCAAAACCTTCACCTGAGCATACATGAATTTTTGGCACTAAAAGATCGGCATTTCATTGCATATTTTTCAAGTTATTGCATTTCTTGCATTCTCTGTATTTCATTTTTTTAATTAAATCCGTGTAAATTATTTTTGCATGAAACTTGGTAATTAATTCCCTCCTAGTACTGTGCATCTGTAGGAAAGTCCCTGTTAATTTGTGAGCATGTTAAATAGTTATTTTTGCAAACCCTAGATCTAATTCCATAAAAGGGCAATTTCAGCACATGTATAATTGGAGTTATGTTTCTAAAAAGTGTATGTTTACCTGTTTATGTAATTTTGACGTTTCACAATGTCACATGGAACTTCATGACAGGAGTAGTAACAAGTTTTCGTTCAATTCATATATGTGTTAATTTTGGTTATCTAGTTCTCGATTTAGGTGGCATCGTCATCGCATGTGGTAATAAAACACTTAACTCAAGAAGTTGTCATTGAATTGCATTTAAACTTACTAATTCTGTTCCTAAATTCTGAACCTATGTGTTAATCACAACATTCCTGACAAGTATTAAATCTTTGCTCATGTATTAGGGTTAGACTTGTTAGTGTAGTTAACTCCTTCAAGGAAGAACAAGATATGTGTTTTATGCTTATTAGGGTTTCGCCAAGCTAGACGTTACTAAGCTTATTCATATGCATCTTTACCAAAAACAGCATACATGCATCATCGACCTTGTATTCATGTACTTATACATTGCATTTCATCTTCTAGGTGACGACGCCGAATTGAACCCGCCGGAAGAGACGATTGCAACACTCCACGCTTGTGAGGCTCGTGCTAACTTCGATCACTCTCAAGGCAAGCCCCGGTGCATTCCTATTATTTTGAAATGTCTTTCTTTATCACTCTATTAAGGATGATGAGTGTGCATTTAAGTTTTAGGCGTTGATTGGAAATCCACTTGCATAAAAATTCCTATATGTCCTATGTCGCTTATGTGTCATATCCTCGTTAGAAATGCTATGCTATATTTATGGAGTCAACGATAGATTGGGGATCTCATATGGCTTATGATTAAAGGTGAACATGATGAATTGGTTAAAATTGAGAACACCCCATTGTGGCTCCGCGAACAAGTTTGAGTTGTGTACCACTTGCATAGCTTTCTTATGGGGATTGGTAAACCTATGTAGCTTGTAAGTTGTAAAGTGAGCCGGATATCTCACCGACCCGGAGGTGATGTGTATGGCACGGTGGTTGCCCGGGTTGAGGACCGTTGGAGAGTACATGGGTTAAGCCTTGGGCGCGTTGTTGAACGGTCGCAAGGGGACGTGTACTCGGGGTCGGTGGCCCCGTGTTTTGCTTTATGATGAGCTCACGAACGGTGGCCATACGTGTTCTTAAATGATGCGTATGTCGTACATTTGGGTCTTTCCTGCAGGATTAATAATTCAATAATTATCGCCGTTTCCTCTCGGTTAATGAGTACCACTTGATTCGAGCAGCTTACAATGTTTAGTAAGAGGAAAGAAAAGAGTTGCTCGCTGTTTTATATTGCTACAAATTTGTATTGCAAACTCTTGTCTTGCTAGTATGCTCACTAAAGTTTCTTTTATGCAATAACCCTATTAGTTTGGCTAAGTCATAAAATTGCCAACCTAATTAGCACAGGTGCTATTTATGCAAAATGCCAAGTTGAACCGGTCAAGCCCCATGCATCTAGGAGTCGGTCTTAGATCGCCAATTTGACGGGTAAGACTTGCGGAGTATGCTAGATACTCGGGCTTTGCCACTACATGTTTATTTACGGGTTTCCCGCAAGCCGTGTTTTGCGATTGTTGTGGTAAGGTTGTTTGGGATGGAGAAGAGCCCAAAGAGTGGACCATTGAATGGGTCCCTAGCTCTTCGACCCATGATGAGTGAACCATGTCCTAGGCCGGCATGGTTCATCTAAGTTACCTATGTATCGTCGAGTTATGTATTTCGCTTCCGCACTTTATTTTCGAACAAAGATCATGGTTATGTAAGACTTAAATTAGAACACTATGTATCTTTTATTCGGAACTCGTGTTGTAATCAAGACTTAATTATGTAATCTTGCAAATCATGTATTTTGTTAATGTGATGCTATGTCTGGTTGCTTCGTCAACCATCTCCCAAGGCAATCCGTACCACACTTAACTATCTTTCGGGATAGGGGTGTGACACGTGGTATCGGAGCCGACTTGGAATTTGCGTCACGCTAACACTCATTCTAAAAATCATAAACCCGTTTTTGTGCCACGGTGAGGTACGAGTCTAGATAGAAAGGCCAATATAAGGACTATATAGAATGGTGGCAAAACTAACCTCGTGTTATGATTGTTTAAATATTTTGCAACTACGTCTTGAGCAAAGGTATGAAATTGAGTGTGGTCAATTTTCGCATAATATTATTGGTGTGACTCGAATACACTCTTATTCGAGAGCTCTCCATGTGCGGCGAGGTGACATGGATTTGTTTTTGGCTTGTTTCTTTTGAATTTGATGTAATGTTTCTGGAATCCATCTCTTGCAGGTACATAACAACGTTTTAGTTCGTGTAGTATCGTGTGAGAGGTGTGTGTGCCACCGATGCGCTTGTCCGATATTCGTATCGGCGGGCGCGATCTTTTAATTTTGTGAGGACGTACGAAACGACATATTGAGCATCCATCATCCTTGCATATCATGTCATCATATCAAGTATATGCATGTGAACTCATCTAAATGAAACAATCACAAAAATTTGATCACCTAGCTTAATTCTCACAAAAGGTTGAAAACCGAAACCCTAAAATGTGGCAGATTTCTTAACTTTCACGAAGATGAGCATAACTCCTTCAATACTTACCCAAATAAGGCAAATAAGGACTTTATGGAAAGCTTGTATTATGCCCTACAACAATCTTCTAGTCTCAGGTCTTGCAAAAATCGGGAACGTAGCTAGAATTGCCCATTACATAGAGCTATTCTGGAATTCCAGAAAAGGCTCCGGTTCTGTCCCTGTCGTAGATCGCTCATAAGTTTCAAACCACAAGTCGGATTGAGCTGTTCTAGGATGCGTTGGAAAGCTTAAGAAATTCTCTAAAACTTTTGTATCAAAATAAAAATTTAATTCTGTCCATAAACAGGAGTAATTGTCGAGTTTCCGTAACGGGTCGAATCTGTCCAAGAAAGCTGAACCGTGTTAGGTCTTGTGCGAAAAGTTTTGTTGCATTCTTTTGCTAAGTTGGTGCCATTCCATCATTCATGCTTTACTTATTTAGCATATTTTGTTGTTGGATATTGAGTTTTGACTTGTGTTTCAAAATTCTCCGACAGATGGCCCCCGGCAAGCTCATGTTGGACCGTGAGAACCTCGGAAGGCGGGTGCACGAGTTGGAGCAGGAGCGTGCTGCCCTGCAGGCCACCCTTACCACCCGCGACGCCGAGCTCGCTGCTCGCGCCGCTGAGCTTGCTGCCCGCACCGCCGAGCTCGCCGAGCGCACTACCGAGGTGGACACCCTCCGTACGCAGCTCGAGTATAGCGAGGCGGAGCGTTGGAGTTTCTTCGAGCAGCTCCACGACGCCAACCTTGCCCTTGAGGGCAACGGAGCCGCCGCTCTGCAGGCCACGCTCAATGAGCGTGAAGCCCAGCTCACCGCCGCGAATGAGGAGAACTACATCCTCTCCGGCCAGGTGGATGCCCTTCTTGAGGAGAAGGATGAGTTGGAGGTTACTCTCTTAGAGACCCAGGGCGCTAGGGATGCCTTGGAGGGAGACCTCAAGAACGCCCGGGCGACCATCGCGCATAACAACGCCACCATAGAGCATCTCCAAGCCGCCAACGACGCTCTGCACGTCATCCTTAATGGCGGACCTCCCGAGCCACTCGAGATCATCCCACCCGAGGATGATGTGGAGATGGGTGATGGTGAGGATGCTTCCGATGTCGAGGACGGAGCGCCACCCTCTCCCATGAGGGGTGACGACGACTACTACGGCGATGACGACGAGTAGTTGTCACGACCGGTGGTCATAGCTCTATGTGTTGTAGGATTCGTAATCTCGTGAGGCATGTAACCGTGTTGGAAAACGATCCGTGTGTTGTTAATTAAGCTCTCCGAGATTTGTGTTTGTTTATGGGTCACATGTGATGTAACCTAAGACCGTGTTGTATCGGATTTGTGGCTTCCGTGTATCAAGGATTTCTATCATGTTGCTAGCTATGTTGGAATCTATGGAATATGTGTGTTGCCAATGCATTATGCTTATTTCATCAATATTTTCTTTGTACATGCAAGCTGAAATTTTTGGTCCCTTATGTCCAATGTTATGTTTTCTTGCTATTTTAGCTCTTGGTCTAATGAGCTAACGTGAGAAATTTTTTCATATGTGACAGATGGTGAATACCCATCGTGGCGAAGCTTCCGGCAGTGGTCATGGTGCGAGGGAAGAGCAACTCCCTAACCCTCCACCTCTCACGCCGTTGGAACAACTCGTGTCCAACCAAAACGAGATGTTCCGCTTGTTCTTTGCAAGTCAAACCAATCAAGGCCAAGGACCTCCACCCCAAGGGCCCGAGGATTCCACCTATGCCGACTTTTGGGCGTCTCAACCGCCGAAGTTTGGTGAAGCTACTACCGATCCTTTGGAGGCGGATAATTTCCTCCGCATCATTGAGTCGAAGTTTGCTCTCCTCAATTGCACATCAGAGCAAAAGGTTCTCTTTGTAGCTCAACAACTTCGTGGCTCCGCTAGTGCATGGTGGGCAAGTTTCACCGCCGCTCTTCCCGCCGGTACTCAAGTGAATTGGCCGGACTTTTGCACCGCGTTTCGCGCACATCACATTCCCGCCGGTCTCATGAAGCGCAAGTTGCAAGAGTTCCTTAATTTGGAGCAAGGTACCGGAACCGTGCAAGAGTATGCACGGAAGTTCAACTACTTGGCTCAATATGCATCCTATCATGCCGACACGGATGACAAGAAAAAGGATTGTTTCCGTTCGGGGCTATGCCCAAAGTTGCAAGATCGCTTGGCTCAAGTCACCACCGACACGTTCAATGACTTGATGAGTGCCGCAATTGTGCAAGAAGATGCTATCCGTGCTCACCAAGAGGACAAGAAGAGGAAGCGTGCCGTAGGAAATCCATCCGGCTCCGCTCCGCCTAAGTACAAGTTAGCTATCACTTCCCCGTCCGGACAGAAGTTTCAGGCCGCATTGCCGCCGACAGGGGGATCACGCCAATTTGTGCCGCAGCAACACCACTGATGAGGACATCACTCCTTTGGATACAAATGACACTCCTCTGTTGAACATTCAAGGACCAATCACTAGAGCTCGCGCCCGACAATTAAATTTAGAGGTGAGCTCGTTCCTAAGTCTTTCCTTTCATAATTTTGAGAATAGTTTGCTACCTAATGATTTTATTATGATTAGGAATCAAGGAGAGGAACATAATATGAATGGAATAGGGCTTGGAGGCGTGGAGGACCAGCAAGAGGCGCACGTCATTGTGGAGGCCCAAACCAAGTCGACTTCGAGTCTGTTTCGGAGTCCAGGAACAGTCTGAATTAAAACGGACGCCCAGATCGCATACAAAGTCGGATTTGGACGTTCTACATATGGATGGAAAGATAATTTCATAAGATTTCAAGTGGAACCGGTCCCATGTCAAAGTTCATCCGGAGTCGCCGGGAATCATCGAAACATTGGAACGTCCAGAATCTGTTTTTGGTGCTGCGTCACCGTTTTTGTCCTTTGGGCCGTGTATCTCGTGTGAGCCCATTAGGGGAGCGTCCAGGGGGTTCTTGCACATCCCCAAGTCTTTATTAGCAGCAGCCGCCACCCATGTTGGGGTTGGGTTTTGCTTAGATTATTCTGCTTAGACAGTTTCGCCGTTCATCGGTTTGTGAGACCCCAACTTGTGAGATTAATCATACATCTGCAAATTTGGTTGCGTTATTTCTTGTTCTTGCTTGTGTTCTTGATTCGCAGGGAGGGATTAGCCTTCTTGGCGAGGTCAACCGTGCAACGCCGGTTGATAACCATAGAGGACGTGGTGCTGCGATTGCGGGGTTCGAACGTGTTGTTCAGGAGCCGGATCGACGTGTGTCACATCTTCGCCAAATCAATAGTTATCTGAACCTTTCGGAAGATCGGGACCCTAATCCACATCAAGTGGTATCAGAGCTTCAGGTGCACCGTCAGGTTCGCCCTACCTTTAGTTTAGTTTGTTTCTTTATTATCCTATCATCCACGAAAAAGCCAAAAAAATTTTAGTTTTAGGTTTGATCCTGTCCAAGCCGTGTTTAGCCTTTGCATGTTTCAATTTCAGAGTCCATAGTGTTGAGTTTGTGTTCTAGTGATTGTTTTGTTGCTGGTTTAGTTCGTGTTCTTGTCGTCAGTTTGTGCCACCTTGAAACCCTAGCCGAATTACCTCAAGTTTTGCTTTGTCTCGAGAGTTTTTGTCACCTCCGCTGCATCCACCATAGTCCCACCCTACACTCCCACCCTTTTTCATCTCGAACTCAACACCCCACGAACAAGACCTACTCCTGTTTCCGTTCAATACATTAATCGTCGAAAAAAACAAAAAAATCCTACCCGATTGCAATTCCGTCCACCGAAACCCTAATTCGGAGTCCCTTCCTTCAAACAGCCATAACTTTCGCATACGGACTCGAAATTAGGCAATTTTTTTTGAAATTGGGTAGAAAAAATTTCGCATCTGCTCGTCCCCGCTTCGCCGGACAGGAAAAATCTTGAAAAAATCAAAAAAAATAGTTAAGCCCACCGATCCGAGGAAAAAAGTTTGGAACCCGTCGTCGTTGCATCTTACGGAAAATCTGTAGGCCACATTCCTTCTCTGTTTGACCTGAAACTTTGTGTGGTTCCTATTTTGTTGCCTCTCAGTGGAAGAAAAATATCAAAAAAATAATATCAAAAAAAGAAAAATTTGTGATTTCTACTAGTGCTAAAAGACAAAACAGGGTTTTGGCCTGTTTTTTATGTCTAGTTGTCTGTTTCTTCCTTGCTAGTTCCCTTTTGCTTTGTTTCCTTGTGCCTGTCATCCTTGCTTTGCCCGCACTACTGTTCTAGGATACGTGTAGACCAGCAACTAAGGACAAGTAGCTTTGGACATTTATTCGAGCATTTGTCGGGTACCTAGATTAGGGAACCCTAATCGGGTACTTAATCTGCTAACAGCTCCGTCTTGTACGCGTAAAGGATACGAAGTGGGGCCCGAAACCTCCGCCTCGCCCGACCCCGAGTCGGGCAAGGTCCACAACTTCCGCCTCGCCCGACCCCGAGTCGGGCGAGGCCCACAACTTCCGCCTCGCCCGACCCCGAGTCGGGCGAAGTCCACGACTTCCGCCTCGTCCGACCCTGGGTCGGGCGGGCCCACGATCTCCGCCTCGCCCGACTCGGCGTCGGGTGGGACCGCAATCCCTGCCGCGTTTGCCTTTGCTTCGCGGAGAAGCGACCTCACCCACCGGATAGGGGAGGAGTTGTGGCAGGCCGGTAGGCGCAATTACGGCGCACGGGAACTCGTTTCACCAACATGACGTGATGTGACCGGCGCAGTACCTACCCGTCCCGTTCCGCAGCGCCGCACGCTAGCGCTAGCTCAGCTGCAGAGCAGCGTGATCATTACCAAGCCCATGATGGCTCGTGACCGGGACGGAGGCCGGGCGATTGACGGGACAATAGCACTGTAATCTGTCCCGTGGCTGACCAACAAGCATCCGCCTAGGCCTACGAAGGCTACGAAAGCCGGGCCCGCGGCCTCCGCCTCGCCCGACTCCGGGTCGGGCAGGTGCACCACTTCCGCCCCGCCCGACTCAGGACTCGGGCGGGCTCGGCGATCCCCGCCTCGCCCGACTCGGAGGCAAATGGCTTAAGCCTCACGGGTGAACAGGGATCGCCATAACTCCGCTCGGGAACTCACCAATCCACAGGGATTGGGTGAGATCAGCGCAGCTCCTCTTGTCTCATCTTCACGCGTCGCTCGACACCCCGGCACGATGACAAGACGGAGACGTCAACACCATCTCTGCCGGAGCCATGATGAACGGGAGTGATGGACGGAGACCGCCATGCGACAGGACGGCTGCCACGGTGACGAGCGTGGCATTGACTCCGGCGCTACCAATCAAGACTAACCGTACGCCGCACGACCGGAGCGCCCAAAGCGGCCCGCATGCGAGCAGGGTAGTGCACGACGGCCCCGACCCCGCTTGGGACGATAGGTAGTAACTCCGACCCCACCTCGTAAGTGGCCTGGCCCTTGGACTATAAAAGGGACCCCACACACACGCAAGAAAGGGAGAGACCACGGATCGAGCTAATCGAACTCATCCGACACACCTCTAGAGCACATTGCAAACAGAGGCTTGGAGCAACCCTCCTCCCTCGCCTCCTTTGTAGCTCTTTTCACAAGGCGAAACACGAACAATCCTCGAACCGGACGTAGGGCTTCAAGTGCCCGAACCAGTATAAACCACGCTCTCCTAAATCATCCAAGGCCCATCTCGAGTAGTAGCGTCGATCCCCTCCAAACACAAATTTACTTGTCGGCCGGTTTCACAACACCGACGGCTGGCGCGCCAGAAGGGGACCTCGACGCGTTCGACGATCTTGAAGATGGCGAGCCACACCGTCGACCGGACTCGAGGCGCCCTCGTGACCTTCGGGAGCCCGGAGTTCATCGTGACCGGAGCCGGGAGCCTCGTCGCGCGTTCTCCCGCCGACCTCCCGGTCTCCACACCACTTTCCCGCCGTGTCCGCCGGCCGCGAGCTCGCGGGCATGACGGACTCCGGCAGTGGATCCGATACCGGCAGCCACCACCCCTCGCGGGAGTGTATGATGGTGGAGGACGGGGACACCGGCGACACCGACGGCATCAACGACACGGGCCGTGCGGCCCCGGCGGCCGCCGGACTCCCGGCCGGGGTAGCGCCGCCGTCCGCGGCGGTAAACGCCGGCGGTGCAGGGAACGCACAGCCGCACGCCGCGGTACCACAACAACAAACCCCTCCGGAAGCCCCGAGCCCCGGGAGGAGGACGACCTAGAGCAGCTGCTCCGACGCCGACGCGAGGTCGCAGAGACCGAGCGGCGATTAAAGGAGGAGCGCGAACGCCTCGAGTGCGAGGTGGCGCGGCGCCGAGCGCAGCGCGAACTCGCTCGCCGGCGTGGGCGCGAAGCCCAAAGAAGGATCCCGGACGAGGCAAACCACCTCGCTCCCGGGTACGAGAGGCCCAGCCGTAACGTGGCTGCGGCCGCGACACCGATCCGCGCGCTTCCGCAACCGGTCGACGAGGACCAGCGGAGGATCCAAGAGGAGGTCGAAACCTCCCGGACTTAGCGGCCGTCCAACAGAGCCGAGCGTGAGCAAAGCTCCGCCGCGCGGCGGAAAGAGGCCGGTGCCTCCTACCACACGCCAAGCCGGCCCCGGGGACCGAACGGTTCGGCCCACCCAACCGCCGAGCAAAGCGGAACCGGAACTCGCCGTCGGCTCGGCGGCGGATGGGCGAGTCGCGCGACGCACGCGATACCCCGACCGCCCGGCGTCGGGAACAAAACCGCGCTCCAAGGCGCGAAGCCGAGGACCACGGGTACGCCTCCGGCGCGGAGGACGATTCGACCCGGAGGAGGACAAACCTCCGGTTATGACGGGGCCCAAGGCCTTTGGGCCCGCCATTCGGCGGGTTCCGGTGCCCCAGCCGATTCCGGCCCCCAACGAGCATCACCAAATACAACGGGGAGACGAACCCCGCATTATGGCCGGAGGATTACCGCCCGGCATGCCAAGCCGGCGGCGCCACCGACGAGCGGTTCATCATCCGCAACTTACCACTCTTCTTGGCCGATTCGGCCGAATGTGGCTCGAGCACCTCCCGAGGGCTCGATCCACGATTGGTGGGACCCGGAGGAGGCCTTCATCGGCAACTTCCAGGGCACGTACACGCGCCCCGGAACCCGTGGGACCTCGGGACCCGCCGGCAGCGGGCGTACGAGTCCTTGAGGGACTACGTCAAACGCTTCTCCCGCAAGTGCAACACGCTCCCCAACCTCGCCGACGCAGAGGTGATCTCGGCGTTCATCGCCGGCACCAACAACGAGGGGCTGGTGCACGAGCTCGGCCGCAACAACCCGCGCACCGTCAAGGAGCTACTCGACGTGGCAACCAGCCACGCCTCCGGAGAAGACGCCGTGGATGCCCTCCTTCATCGAGCCAAGGGCAAGGCGAAGCGGAACGAGAGTTCCGGAGCGGGCCCATCCACCCCGCACGACAAGAAGCGAAACAGAGGAAGAGCGGCGACCAGTACCGCCGCGACACCAACCTCGTCGCCGCCGCCGAGCGCAAGCCGAAGAAGCCGACCGCCGACGACGGCAGCAAGGGCCAGCACTTCGAGAAGATGCCGGAGGCGCCGTGTCCCAACCACGGCCGACCCGTCAACCACGCCCTCAAGGATCGCGGGCCGATGCTCAAGTTCCCGGGCACGAAGGCAAGGAAGTTCGACCCCAAGAGCCCCGGCCCCAAGAACGACGACGGCGACGACAAGGACGCGGACGGCGGTTTCCCGCAAACCACCGGCTGCCTCATGATCTTCGGGGCGGCGGGACCGGCTCTTCCAGGCGGCACCGGAAGCGGGAGCGGCGCGAGGTCTACGCCGCCGAACCTGCGACCCCGGCCTACCTCAAGTGGTCCGAGGCGGCAATCACGTTCGACCGCCGCGACCACCCCGAGCGCGTTCCCCGACCCGGACGCTACCCGCTCGTCGTCGACCCCATCGTCTCCGACAAACGACCGACCAAGGTACCGATGGATGGGGGTAGTGGTCCGAATGTTTTGTATGCAGAGACTCTTGATGCCATGGGGATCGGCCGCTCTCGGATCCGGCCATCGGGCGAGCCCTTCCACGGGGTTGTGCCCGGAAAGACGGCCATGCCACTTGGGCAAATCGACTTGCCCGTCACCTTCGGCACGCCGATCAACTACCGCACCGAGACCCTCACCTTCGACGTGGTGGACTTCCCGGCGCATACCACGCCATCCTCGGGCGACCATGTTACGCGAAGTTCATGGCCGTCCCCAACTACATCTACCTCAAGCTCAAGATGCCGGGTCCGAAGGGGATCATCACCGTGAGCACGTCGGTTCAGCGTGCTTACGAGTGCGACGTGGAGTGCTGCGAGCTGGCAGCGGCGCTCACCAACAAGTCCGACTTCCCACAGGTCGCGACTGCGGAGTCGGAGGGCACGCCGACCCAAAAGAAGGCGATCGGCTCTTTCGAGCCGGCCAAAGACATCAAGATGGTGCCCCTCGACCCCGCCGACCCCGAGGGGAAGAAGGTCATCATCGGGTCCGCGCGTGCAAGCTTTCGATCCAGAACTCAATAAGCGTTATCTCGAAGATGCGGCTGGACCAAATCGACGAAACAAGGGAAGCTGCACCGCTGCACTCAGCCGGATACCAACAAGCACTCCGCCGTTACCACGACCGCAAGATCAAGAAGCGCGCCTTCGAGCCCGGCGACCTCGTCCTTCGACTCCTCCAGGGGAATCAAGGCCGGCACAAGCTAACTCCGCCATGGGAAGGGCCCTACACGGTAGCCGAGGTGCTCCGCCCCGGCACGTACAAGCTCAAGGACGCCAACGGAAACGTGCTCACCAACGCATGGAACATCGGGCAGCTACGTCGCTTTTACCCTTAGCTTATTGTTTCAGTTTTTTATGCAAATGAAATAAAGAGAAAACCTTTCTCTCTTTCTTGTTGTTTTCGACAAATGACGAATAAAGTCCAAATTTGCCGGCCGCCGACCCCAACTCTCCCGAGTCGGGGCTCCACCCGGCGGGTGTGCAAAGGAGGCCGTGTGCGGGTCCCGGTTGTGCCCACGGCTGCGGAACTCACACGAAAATCCCTCGGTGCGGGCCCGACTCGGACAAAACCTAAGCGCCGACGATGGCTCGGCCGGTCCGACCGGTCGGCTCGGGACTCCGACGCCTCTACAGCCTAGGAGCGGCCCGAGTTATCAGTCAACCGAATGAAAAATCTAAAGCAACTAGGCGGTCCGAAAGAGAAAGGAGTCACGAAAGGGCAAGAGTTTAAAATTTCGAACGAAGTTTAATCCCATAGTGCAAGTCCAACTCGGACAGGACCTGGAACGCCAACGACTACTCGGCCGATCCGACCGGCCGACTCGGGACTCGAGCGCCCGGCGGCTAAGAGCGGCCTAAGTCACCGATCAATCGAATGAGGAATCTTAGGCTACTAGACGGTCCGAATGAGAAGGAAGCCACGAAAGGGGAACATGTGAGAAATTTCGAACGAAATTAAAACAGATAACTTGTTTACAAAATAAGCGAGTTCTTTATATCTTGGCCACCCGGCCGACTCGACTACCGGCCACTCGGCCGACTCAACTAACACACTACATCATCTACTCGTCATGCGGCGACGACGGCGGCGGGAAGGCGCGCGAGGCGAGGAGCTCGGCAAGCTTGGCGGCGATCGGCGCGGCTTTCCTCTTCATGTCCTCGATCTCCCGCTCGGAGAAGCCGGGCACCATGCCTAGCCGCGCAAGCATGTCGAGGTCAAGGTTGTCCTCGAAATGTGTCTCGCTCCAAGCACTGCAGTCCACAGGACCCCGGCTTCAAAACTCTCACGCCGCGAGCACCAAAGCGGTTGGCGATGGAGAGAAGGCGCGGCTCCAAATTGGTGGTCCCGGCGGCCGTGGCACCTCCAGCTCGTTGCGGAGGAACTCGGCACCGATGCGGATTCGGTCGAGCCGAACTTCTTCCCGCCGCAGCCCGTCCGGGTCCGTCTTGAGCTCCGAAAATGAAAAGGAAGAAGAAATCATGAGACATGACACCAATCAAAAGCAAAATAGGAGGAGGGATGAGAAACAAAACTTACGGTTAACCTCACTCTCCAACGTCGAAAGTTGGGAAGTGAGCTTGGAGACCGATTGGGAGACGGCCTCCTTGAGCTTGCGCTCGGTGTCCGTCGCCTCGCGCGCGCTCGCCGCGTCCTCCTCCGCCTTCAACGCCCTCACCATCGCCGCTTGGACCTCGGCCAGCCGGGACTCGGCCACCCGACGAGCGTTCGCGGCATCGGACTCGGCCTTCTTGGCCCTTTCTTCCGCCGCCTCGGCCCTCTTGATGGCTTCGGCCGAGCGGGACTCGGCCGTCCTCCGCGCATCGTTGGCCTCGGCCGCCACCCCGGCCGCCTCGGCCCTCTCCTTCTTCGCATCCTCGGCCTCTCGGACGGCTCCGAGGGCCTCGCTCCGTGGCGCTCCGCGCCTCCCGGCCAAGGCGGGTCCGTTCCCTTTCTTGGAAACGGATGCGGGCATGCTTGGCCCGGCTCATCATATCCGTAGTCCGAAAAGGAGGACAAAATCATGAGCGAAGCGAAAAAGACCGATATTCCGCGAAGGAACGAACTCGCGCTCACCTCGGCCGGCTCCGCCGGCCGACCCGACGAGATGGAGCGCCGCGCCCAAGACGTCGGCGGCCCGGCCGCAGCCGCGGCGGAACGCGCCCAAAGGGTCCGCTCCGCCGGCTCGTCAAACGTGTGCGTCCGCCCTTGGGGCCCCACAACGTGCACGACCCCCGGCTCCGGCGCCGGCCGGTGCGGCGTGGCGGAGGAGCTCGGCGGAGGTCCCCGCGGCGGGAACGGCGCGGAGCCGGCAGCCGCCGTCACCATGGCCGTAGTTGGCGCCGCCGTCTCCGGCCGCCCCCACGGTGCTTGCCGGCCGAGGGGCTGCCGGGGATGGCGCAGCGGGCCCCCGACCCTAGGGCCAGCCGCTTCCGAGCCCCGCCAACGGACCCCGCGGGATGCGCAAGTCAACAAACCGAAAGACAAGAAAGAAGGAAAGACAGAAGGAAGCAACGCTTACCGGTACGGTTGTCGTTTGGGTGGCGGACCGACCGCCGACCCAAGGCCCTCACGCTGCCTCTTGCCAAGAGCCGCCCGGGGCACTCGGCGCCGCCGCCGTCGCGGGGGCCGACGTCGCCGAGAGACTCGGCGTCGTCGCCGGCCTCGGCGCCGCAGATGAAGAGGTCGTGGAGGCCGGCGCGGCCGTACTCGGACCCGACGGGGTTGCGGCCACCGCCGGAGCAGAGCCGCCGCCGGGCGCGGTCACCGGCGCTCGAACCGACGCCGGCGAAGCCGCCGAGGCCATTGTCACCGGCGCTCGGACGGACGCCGATGGCGCCGCGGAGGCCGTCGCTGCCATCGCCGACGAGGTGAGCCCTCCCGTCACCGTCACCGGCGCTACGGTCACCACGGTCGACGTCACCGCGGCGGCCGAGGCCATCATCGCCCCGCCATGGTCGTCGCCAAGGGGACCCGGCGTGTGGGCGGCAGGGCGGCGTGGTGACGATCGCGGAGATCGGGGCCGCGACCCCGGCACAGCGGCCGGGGCGGTCGGCGTTGTGGTGGTGGTGGGCGCCGAGTCGGCGCCGCGGCGCCGGCATGCGCCTCGGCCCGCGGGGAGCCCGGCGCTCCTTCCCGGCTCGGACCGGCGAGCGACGTGCCGGCGTCGTCCCGGCGGGGCCCACTTCCGCAGGGGCCGGCCGAGTCGCGCCCTCGCTCGATGTCCTCCTCCTCGGCGAGCTCGCCGATGGGAGAGGACATGTCGACGAGTTCCTCGTCGTCACCCCAATCGTTGTCGTCGGAGTCGGTGCCGCTGCTTCTCGGAGATGACGATCCGGCCCGAACGGCGTCGGCGCTCCTTCTCCGCTTTCCGCCGTTGCCGCGCCGCCTTCCTAGCCTTCTTGGCATCCTTTCGAGCTTTTAGCTCCTCGGCGCGCGCCCGATTGATGGCCCGGACGTCGGCATCCTCGGCAATGGGGCCGGGGAAGGAATAAATTGCAAACCTCTCTCGCAACACGTAAATTAGAAAAGTAAGAGAGGTCGGAACTTAAGACCGACTCAACCGAAGGCAGTAACTAAAAACTTACAAACAAAATCGCCCCCGTTCCGGGAGCATTGGTGGGTGATTGGGAACCGGCCAATCAAACCGATCCCACGCGGCGGCCGTCTTCAGCATCGCCTCCGCGAGTCGGGCCTTCAACTCCCGGAGCGAAATCCGAGGGTCCGCCCGGGGTCCACCATGCAGGTTCCCTCCCAGTGCGAAGTCACTTCCCATCTCCGACATCATCCGACGCCGGCCCGCAGCGGTGCAAGCCGGCGCAGTGGTAGGAGCCAATCACTCCAACGCCGGTCACGCCGGCCCGGTCGAGCGCTTCGACCGCCTCCAACAGCGCGACGATCCCCCTCTTCTCGTCGCCGGCACCCCGAAGTGCCACTTCTCCGCGCGGCAGTTGATGAGGTTGCCGGTGAACTCGGGGAGGGGTGTGGCAGCGGTGTTCCCGAGGTAGAACCACCGCTCGTGCCAGCCCTTGTTGGAGTCGGTGAGGGCGATGGAGATGTACTTCCGGACCGGCCGCCCCGCAGCCGGAAGCCGGCGCCGCCGATGGGGACGGCACGAGGGTTCCCGGCCGTGTCCTTCTTCGTCACCAACCGGCAATCGAAGAAGTGCTTGAACAGCCTCGAAGTGGGGGCGATCCCCAGAAGCCCTCGCACAGCCGCCACGAAGGCGGCGAGGTGCCGGACGGAGTTAGGGTTGAGGTGCTGCAGCTCCAGCCCGTAATGGTGGAGGATGCCGCGGAAGAAAGGGTGAGGCGGCATTCCCAAGCCGCGCTCGTGGAAGTGGCGGAAAGAGACGACGTAGCCGTCCGGCGGCGCCGGCAGGGCCTCATTCCCCGGCACCAGCCCACTCCATGGCGTCGGTGCGCGGCATCGGAGTCCACGCGCGACAAGGGCCTCAAGGGACCCGACAGCAGGCAGCGGGACGGAGTCCAATCCGCCATGGCAGGGCTCGGATCGGATGCGCGACGGTGGATTGGGGAGAAGTGAGGAAGGCGGCGAGCGGCGGACGCGGCGAAGAAAGGCGAGTCGACGGAGCACGCGAGAACAAAGGAAGGGGATGAGTTTTTGCGAGCGCAAGGTGAGAGAGAGGTAACCGGATGCGTCCCCCTTTCCTTTAAATAGCGGTCATGTCAATTGCCCCCGCGGCGCCTCGACTCCCGCACCTCTACCGTTCCGCGATTTAACCGGGTGCAGGAACCGAAGAGGCCGCCGCACGCGCTCGACGCGGAGCCATAATGCGAACGCAAATTTCGCATCTACAGCGAACCGCCGCGAGATGCGCGCCGTCATGGGAGGCGAACCGTTGCGCTTCGACGGCGCTCGATGACGGGCCGATTGGGCTTGGAATCCCATAAGGCCCGCAGTAAATAAGGCTAGGGGATGAAAACGCCCGACGCCCGCTTTCCAACCCAGGGGTTCGAAGGGCGGCCCAGCGAAAGGGTTCGGACGCCCGCCCTTGGACAAAAGTAAGTGAGGGGTTGTCGGAGAGGGATCCTTAGCGATCAACACCCGTGCACCGTAGCACAATGGGCCTCTACCGACGGCGTCCGAGTCCGAGTTGAAAAAGCCGTGATCTTGAATCCCGCGAAGGGAGGGCAACGAGCCCGCCGACCCCGATCGAAAGGGGTCGGAAATCACAAAAGACAGGCACTCGGATATGAATGAGGCCGACTCCCGCTAGTCTCCGTCGGATCCCCGCTAAGGGCAAGCCGAGGCCATCACTCGGACATTCCCGTTTGGAGCTTAAACGAGCACCACGCATCGAACCATCGAGGAATGACGTGGCCGCTCACCGCACGCCTCATCTTATCGCAAAGATGCGCGGGTGTGAACGAAATAAAAAGACGAAACAGCCCTCGGACGGATCCGAGCAACGAGCGAAGACTCGGGGCTCGCTTCGCGAATAAACGATAAAACCGCTCAAAATCGTTAACCCTCGGCGCTAGTATTCTACTTGCCCCGAGGCTCGGGCTACACCCGGCGAGCGCTCGCGCGCACCCACCGGAAAAACAAACGCACGGAAAAATCTAAGGATTTGTCGGAAAAGCCTCGACGGCGACCATTTGCCCCGGCCGCCGCCAAGGCTCGGGGCTACTCGTCGGGTACCTAGATTAGGGAACCCTAATCAGGGTACTTAATCTGGCTAACAGCTCCGTCTTGTACGCGTAAAGGATACAGAAGTGGGGCCCGAAACCTCCGCCTCGCCCGTCGTCGTTGCATCTTACGAGAAAATCTGTAGGCCACATTCCTTCTCTCGTTTGACCTGAAACTTTGTGTGGTTCCTATTTTGTTGCCTCTCGGTGGAAGAAAAATATCAAAAAAATAATATCAAAAAAAGAAAAATTTGTGATTTCTACTAGTGCTAAAAGACAAAACAGGGTTTTGGCCTGTTTTTTATGTCTAGTTGCTTGTTTCTTCCTTGCTAGTTCCCTTTTGCTTTGTTTCCTTGTGCCTGTCATCCTTGCTTTGCCCGCACTACTCGTTCTAGGATACGTGTAGACCAGACAACTAAGGACAAGTAGCTTTGGACATTTATTCAAGCATTTGTCGGGTACCTAGATTAGGGAACCCTAATCGGGGTACTTAATCCGGCTAACAGCTCCGTCTTGTACGCGTAAAGGATACGGAAGTGGGGCCCGAAACCTCCGCCTCACCCGACCCCGAGTCGGGCAAGGTCCACAACTTCCGCCTCGCCCGACCCCGAGTCGGGCGAGGCCCACAACTTCCGCCTCGCCCGACCCCGAGTCGGGCGAAGTCCACGACTTCCGCCTCGTCCGACCCGGGTCGGGCGGGCCCACGATCTCCGCCTCGCCCGACTCGGCGTCGGGTGGGACCGCAATCCCCGCCGCGTTTGCCTTTGCTTCGCGGAGAAGCGACCTCACCCACCGGATAGGGGAGGAGTTGTGGCAGGCCGGTAGGCGCAATTACGGCGCCCGGGAACACGTTTCACCAACATGACGTGATGTGACCGGCGCAGTACCTACCCGTCCCGTTCCGCAGCGCCGCACGCTAGCGCTAGCTCAGCCGCAGAGCAGCGTGATCATTACCAAGCCCATGATGGCCTGTGGACCGGGACGGAGGCCGGGCGATTGACGGGACAATAGCCCGTAATCCGTCCCGTGGCTGACCAACAAGCATCCGCCTAGGCCTACGAAGGCTACGAAAGCCGGGCCCGCGGCCTCCGCCTCGCCCGACTCCGGGTCGGGCAGGTGCACCACTTCCGCCCCGCCCGACTCAGGACTCGGGCGGGCTCGGCGATCCCCGCCTCGCCCGACTCGGAGGCAAATGGCTTAAGCCTCACGGGTGAACAGGGATCGCCATAACTCCGCTCGGGAACTCACCAATCCACAGGGATTGGGTGAGATCAGCGCAGCTCCTCTTGTCTCATCTTCACGCGTCGCTCGACACCCCCGGCACGATGACAAGACGGAGACGTCAACACCATCTCCGCCGGAGCCATGATGAACGGGAGTGATGGACGGAGACCGCCATGCGACAGGACGGCTGCCACGGTGACGAGCGTGGCATTGACTCCGGCGCTACCAATCAAGACTAACCGTACGCCGCACGACCGGAGCGCCCAAAGCGGCCCGCATGCGAGCAGGGTAGTGCACGACGGCCCCGACCCCGCTTGGGACGATAGGTAGTAACTCCGACCCCACCCGTAAGTGGCCCGGCCCTTGGACTATAAAAGGGACCCCACACACACGCAAGAAAGGGAGAGACCACGGATCGAGCTAATCGAACTCATCCGACACACCTCTAGAGCACATTGCAAACGGAGGCTTGGAGCAACCCTCCTCCCTCGCCTCCTTTGTAGCTCTTTTCACAAGGCGAAACACGAACAATCCTCGAACCGGACGTAGGGCTTCAAGTGCCCGAACCAGTATAAACCACGCTCTCCTAAATCATCCAAGGCCCATCTCGAGTAGTAGCGTCGATCCCCTCCAAACACAAATTTACTTGTCGGCCGGTTTCACAACACCGACAAGCATTACTATCTGTTTTTGAATTGTGTTCCACTCACATATTTGGCCTTCCTAGCTCCACATACTACTTCGGACAACACAGGTTTTGACCCTTGCAATCGTGGTACACGCCTTCTAGGTATCCTTTGCCTTGCTTGGTAAGACCCTTGTAAGAACTTGGTGAGACGTTTCCATTTGCTTTTGTGAGAGTCACCACTGTCCACCATAGTAGTAGTGTTATTAGGGATAACCTTCACTGTTTGTTCCTGTTTTGGTATTTGCTATGGCAGGAGATGCTGCAGACGCTGGTACCCCTAAAGATTTCCACGAGTGTGTTAGTCAAGGGCAGCTTCAGTCTGTTCTTGACAGGGCACGTGATGATGTGGACTAGGGTCCCGATCTTCCGAAAGGTTCAGATAACTCTTGATTTGGCGAAGATGTGACACACGTCGATCCGGCTCCTGAACAACACGTTCGAACCCCGCAATCGCAACACCACGTCCTCTATGGTTATCAACCGGTGTTGCACGGTCGACCTCGCCCGTAAGGATAATCCCTGCCTGCGAATCAAAACACAAGCAAGAACAAGAAAAAAAGCAACCAAATTTGCAGATGTATGATTAATCTCACAAGTTGGGGTCTCACAAACCGATGAACGGCGAAACTGTCTAAGCAGAATAATCTAAGCAAAACCCAACCCTAACATGGGTGGCGGCTGCTGCTAATAAAAACTTGGGGACGTGCAAGAACCCCCTAGACGCTCCCCTAATGGGCTCACACGAGATACACGGCCCAAAGGACAAAAACGGTGACGCAGCACCAAAAACAGATTCTGGACGTTCCAATGTTTCGATGATTCCCGGCGACTCCGGATGAAATTTGACGTGGGACCTGTTCCACTGGAAAGATTATGAAATTATCTTTCCATCCATAAGTAGAACGTCCAAATCTGACTTCGTATGCGATCTGGGCGTCTGTTTTAATTCAGACTGTTCCTGGACTCCGAAACAGACTCGAAGTCGACTTGGTTTGGGCCTCCACAATGACTTGCGCCTCTTGCTGGTCCTCCACACCTCCAAGCCCTATTCCATTCATATTATGGTCCTCTCCTTGATTCCTAATCATAATAAAATCATTAAGTAGCAAACTATTCTCAAAATTATTGAAGGAAAGACTTAGGAACGAGCTCACCTCTAAATTTAATTGTCGAGCGCGAGCTCTAGTGATTGGTCCTTGAATGTTCAACGGAGGAGTGTCATTTGTATCCAAAGGAGTGATGTCCTCATCATCCTCCCCTCTTGAATCGAAGTCGTCCTCGACTCAAGCTCATGCTCCTCACCCAAATAAGGCTTCAAATCTGCAATGTTAAAAGTGGAACTAACCCCGAACTCGGGAGGCAACTCAAGTTTATATGCATTATCATTAATCTTCTCAATTATATTGAAAGGACCAGCAGCTCTAGGCATTAACTTAGACTTTCTCAACTCAGAAACCGATCCTTTCTCAAGTGCAACCATACTAAATCACCCGGTTCTAATTTAACTTCCCTTTTACCTTTACTATTAGCAATCCTATACTTTTCCGTCATCATTTCAATGTTGTGCTTAGTTGTTTCATGTATTTTTAAAATAAACTCAGCACATTCCTTAGCATCAAAGTTAACTGTCTCACTAGTAGGCAAAGGCAAAATATCAATAGGAGCACGGGGATTAAAACCATACACTACCTCAAAAGGACTTACCTTGGTGGTCGAATGTGTTGCACGATTGTATGCAAACTCCACACGAGGCAAACATTCCTCCCACATCTTCAGATTTGTCTTTAAAATAGCTCTCAACATGGTGCCCAATGTGCGGTTCACTACCTCGGCTTGGCCATCGGTTTGTGGGTGACATGTTGTAGAGAACAACAACTTCGTTCCCAGCTTATTCCATAGAGTGCGCCAAAAATGACTCAAGAATTTGGCGTCACGATCTGAAACAATAGTAGAAGGCATACCATGCAAACGAACAATCTCTTTGAAAAATAGATCAGCAATATGAATAGCATCATCACTCTTATGACAAGGTATAAAGTGAGCCATCTTAGAAAATCTATCCACGACAACAAAAATACTATCCCTCCCCTCTTAGTCCTAGGCAGTCCTAAAACAAAATCCATAGGAATATCCGCCCAAGGTATTGAAGGAACGGGAAGAGGCATATACAAACCTTGTGGATTCAATCGAGACTTCGCTTTTTGACAAGTAGTCCAGCGAGCCACAAAGCGCTCAATATCTCTTCTCAACTGTGGCCAAAAGAAGTGTGTGGCCAACACATCCGCCGTCTTCTTTGCACCAAAATGTCCCATCAATCCGCCTCCATGCGCTTCCCGTAACAACAAAAGACGAACGGAACCAACTGGAATGCAAAGACGGTTAGCTCTAAACAAATATCCATCATTTATCACAAACTTGTTCCATGTACGACCCTCTCTACAATGCAGCAAAACATCTTTAAAATCAGCATCAAGAGCATATTGTTCTTTAATTGATTCAAGCCCAAAAATGCGACAATCAAGGTGTGACAACATAGTGTATCGTCTAGACAAAGCATCGGCAATCACATTATCCTTCCCTTTTTATGCTTGATAATATAAGGAAAAGACTCAATAAACTCAACCCACTTAGCATGTCTACGGTTCAAATTACTTTGAGAACGAATATACTTAAGCGATTCATGATCAGAATGAATAACGAATTCCTTAGGCCATAAATAATGACGCCATGTTTGCAAAGAACGTACAAGAGCATATAATTCTTTATCATACGTAGAATAATTCAGAACATGGCCAGTTATCTTTTCACTAAAATAAGCAATAGGTTTGCCATTTTGCATCAAAACACCACCAATGCCAATACCACTAGCATCACACTCAAGTTCAAAAGTCTTACCGAAATCTGGTAGTTGCAGCAGCGGTGCATATGTAAGCTTGTCCTTCAAAGAGCTAAAGGACTCGTCGTGTGCTTTGCTCCATTGAAACACAACACCCTTCTTTGTCAACTCATGCAACGGTGCAGCGATAGTGCTGAAATCTTTGACAAAGCGGCGATAGAAACCTGCAAGACCAAGAAAACTTCGAACCTGTGTGATGGTTTGGGGCTGCGGCCAGCTAGCAATAGCGTCCATTTTCTTGTCATCCACCTCTATACCCTGTGGAGTAACAACATAGCCAAGAAAAGAAACTCGATCGGTGCAAAAGGTGCACTTCTCAAGGTTAGCAAATAAACGTGCATTTCTTAAAGCAGTAAAAACAGCACGTAAATGATCCATATGTTCATCTAAAGACTTGCTGTAAATCAAGATATCATCAAAGTAAACCACCACAAAATGCCTAATAAAAGCCCTCAAAACCTCATTCATTAAGCGCATGAAAGTACTAGGTGCATTAGTTAACCCAAAAGGCATTACTAACCACTCATACAATCCGAATTTAGTTTTAAAAGTTGTTTTCCATTCATCTCCAAGTTTCATTCTAATTTGGTGGTAACCACTACGCAAGTCAATTTTAGTAAAAATTAGAGAACCGCATAACTCATCAAGCATGTCATCTAGCCTAGGAATAGGATGACGATAGCGAATAGTAATATTGTTAATGACTCTACAATCAACACGCATGCGCCAACTACCATCTGTCTTAGGAACCAAAAGTACAGGAACAGCACAAGGACTAAGGCTTTCTCGTACATACCCGCGGTCCAAAAGGTCTTGGACTTGTCGCTGAATTTCCTTTGTCTCCTCGGGGTTGGTCCTATAAGCAGCACGGTTTGGCAAGGTAGCTCCCGGAATCAAATCAATTTGATGTTCTATTCCTCTCAAAGGTGATAATCCGGGAGGAATCTCAGCTGGAAAAATATCCTCAAACTCCTGCAAAAGATCAGTGATAGCAGAAGGCAAAGAGCTAGCAATATCATCAAAGGAATACAAGGCTTGTTTGCATATCAAAGCATAAAAAATATCATCACTAGAAATTTTAGCAAGGTCTGATTTTGTAGCAAGCATAACACGACCTTTCAAATTAATTCCATCTCCCTTAGAAATAGGTACAGACTTATCCTTTATAGGTGGGAAAACAGAATTAGCAACTTGCTGATTTTCAGATTTAGAATTATTCAAAGAAGCAGCTCGTTCTCTATCAGCTTCTACAATTTCAGCAGGGGTCAAAGGTACTAAAGTAATTTTCTGTCCTTTATGCATAAAAGTGTATTTATTACTTCTACCATGGTGTGTAGCATCATTATCATGTTTCCAAGGACGACCCAATAAAAGTGAACAAGCTTGCATAGGAACCACATCACAATCAGCATAATCCGAGTAAACACCAATGGAAAAAGGAACTCGACAAGTTTGTGTTACCTTAGCTTTTCCCGAGTCATTTAACCATTGAATGTAGTATGGATGAGGATGTGGTCGTTTGGCCAAACCAAGCTTCTCAACCAGATCTGAACTCACCAAGTTATTGTAGCTTCCTCCATCAATGATCACACGTGCGCGTCAATTCTTGATGACGAAGAAAATCTGGAACAAGTTGTGGCGCTGTATCTTTTCAGAAGTCTAAATTTGCGTGCTAAGTACACGTTGTACAATGATGTTCATGAAACCCGAAGTGTCTTCTCCACCAAGTACATGGCCCTCGTTGGTGTCGTCGGCGACTTCGTCTTCATCATCATCTTCTATGTCGGAGGTGCTGATGTATCCTCCATCCTCGGTGGCCACGTATGCCCGCTCACTTGGGCAATCCTTCTGCACATGGCCCAGTCCATGGCAGCGGTGGCACTGAATGTTGGAAGTGCGTCCCGTCGAGGCGACCGATGAAGCACTTTGAGCAGGACCCCGCACAGAATTTTTACCTGAATTTGCAGGGCGTGTAGGAGGTGCGTGTGGGGCTGCCATAATACCACTCGCGGACGCGGGAGGCCGTTTGCTTGCTGGTGGAGATGGCCGGGAAGAAAACCCCGAAGACGGTGTCGACCGTGGGGTGTAAGAAGGCCTGCTTGTACTGCTGCTCCTCTGTTGCTTCTCCCGTCCCCGCAATTCTTTCTCTGCAAGCATAGCAAACTGGAACAACTCGGTTGATGGTGTTAAACTCCTTATAATCAACAATGTCCTGTATATCACGTCTCAAACCAGAGTAAAAACGAACAATAGAGCTCTCATTATCCTCTACTATCATGCAGCGTTGTAAACCCTTTTGAAGCTCACCATAATAGTCCTGCATAGATTTATCCCCTTGTTCTAAGCGCTGAAGTTTTTTGCGTAAATCTCTATGATAAGAAGGAGGGACAAAACGATCACGCATAGCTTCCTTAAGTTGAGTCCAAGTTACGGGAATATCATCAGCAGTTAGAGAATTCCACCAAATGATAGCAAAATCTTTAAATTCACTAGTGGCTTGTCTAACTCTATGCTGCTCAGGAACTAGGTGGCCACTAAATTTTTGCTCTCATCGTCATCTCCCAATCTAGGTAACCCTCCGCATCATATTGCCCCGAAAAAGGTGGAATTGTAAACTTAATCTTAGCATAAGGATCATCGGGGACTCGATTATTGTTACCTTGTTGTCGATGTAGGCGTCCCATACCTTGGGTATTATGTTGTAGACACCGGTGAAGCCTTTGTGCTCGTATAGCTGCGTCATCGACGTCGAAAGTGGCATCATTCATCGTGTCATCTTTTCTGTTTCCTCCGGCGTTGCTACCGGCCTCATCTTCATGGATCTTCACACGGTTGTCCACCTCTGTCAGCTTGCCGACCAACATTGTCGCCACTTCTGCTAGAGTATTAACCGTGTCTGTCATCTTGGACAAACGCTTATCGATCCTCTCAATCTGGTTGCCGAGATTGAGTTTGTTGATACCGTCGGTAACGGCCTTGTTAACAGCTTCTGTCATCTCCTCACGTGCCCTGTCAAGAACAGACTGAAGCTGCCCTTGACTAACACACTTGTGGAAATCTTTAGGGGTACCAGCGTCTGCAGCATCTCCTGCCATAGCAAATACCAAAACAGGAACAAACAGTGAAGGTTATCCCTAATAACACTACTACTATGGTGGACAAGTGGTGATTCTCACAAAAGCAAATGGAAACGTCTCACCAAGTTCTTACAAGGGTCTTACCAAGCAAGACAAAGGATACCTAGAAGGCGTGTACCACGATTACAAGGGTCAAAACCTGTGTTGTCTAGAAGTAGTATGTGGAGCTAGGAAGGCCAAATATGTGAGTGGAACATAATTCAAAAACAGATAGTAATGCTTGAATAAATATCCAAAGCTACTTGTCCTTAGTTGCTGGTCTACACGTATCCTAGAACAGTAGTGCAGGCAAAGCAAGGATGACAGGCACAAAGGAAACAAAGCAAAAGGGAACTAGCAAGGAAGAAACAAGCAACTAGACACAAAAAACAGGCCAAAACCCTGTTTTGTCTTTTAACACTAGTAGAAATCACAAATTTTTCTTTTTTTGATATTATTTTTTTGATATTTTTCTTCCACTGAGAGGCAACAAAATAGGAACCACACAAAGTTTCAGGTCAAACAGAGAAGGAATGTGGCCTACAGATTTTCTCGTAAGATGCAACGACGATGGGTTCCAAACTTTTTTCCTCGGATCGGTGGGCTTAACTATTTTTTTTGATTTTTTCGAGATTTTTCCTGCTTGGCAAAGCTCGGACGAGCAGATGCGAAATTTTTTTCTACCCAATTTCAAAAAAAATTTGCCTAATTTCGAGTGCGTATGCGAAAGTTATGGCTGTTTGAAGGAAGGGACTCCGAATTAGGGTTTCGGTGGATGGAATTGCAATCGGGTAGGATTTTTTTTGTTTTTTTCGACGATTAATGTATGCAACGGAAACAGGAGTAGGTCTTGTTCGTGGGGTGTTGAGTTCGAGATGAAAAAGGGTGGGAGTGTAGGGTGGGACTATGGTGGATGCAGCGGAGGTGACAAAAACTCTCGAGACAAAGCAAAACTTGAGGTAATTCGGCTAGGGTTTCAAGGTGGCACAAACCGACGACAAGAACACGAACTAAACCAGCAACAAAACAATCACTAGAACACAAACTCAACACTACGGACTCTGAAATTGAAACATGCAAAGGCTAAACACGGCTTGGACAGGATGAACCCTAAAACTAAAACTTTTTTGGCTTTTTCGTGGATGATAGGATAATAAAGAAACAAACTAAACTAAAGGTAGGGCGAACCCGACGGTGCACCCGAAGCTCTGATTACCACTTGATGTGGACTAGGGTCCCGATCTTCCGAAAGGTTCGGATAACTCTTGATTTGGCGAAGATGTGACACACGTCGATCCGGCTCTCGAACAACACGTTCGAACCCCGCAATCACAGCACCACGTCCTCTATGGTTATCAACCGGTGTTGCACGGTTGACCTCGCCCGAAGGCTAATCCCTGCCTGCAAATCAAGAACACAAGCAAGAACAAGAAAGAACGCAACCAAATTTGCAGATGTATGATTAATCTCACAAGTTGGGAACTCACAAACCGATGAACGGCGAAACTGTCGAAGCAGAATAATCTAAGCAAAACCCAACCCTAACATGGGTGGCGGCTGCTGCTAATAAAGACTTGGGGACGTGCAAGAACCCCCTGGACGCTCCCCTAATGGGCTCACACGAGATACACGGGCCAAAGGACAAAAACGGTGACGCAGCACCAAAAACAGATTCTGGACGTTCCAATGTTTCGATGATTCTCGGCGACTCCGGATAAAATTTGACGTGGGACCAGTTCCACTGGAAAGATTATGAAATTATCTTTCCATCCAAATGTAGAACGTCAAAATTCGACTTCGTATGCGATCTGGGCGTCCGTTTTAATTCAGACTGTTCCTGGACTCCGAAACAGACTCGAAGTCGACTTGGTTTGGGCCTCCACAATGACTTGCGCCTCTTGCTGGTCCTCCACGCCTCCAAGCCCTATTCCATTAATATTATGGTCCTCTCCTTGATTCCTAATCATAATAAAATCATTAAGTAGCAAACTATTCTCAAAATTATTGAAGGAAAGACTTAGGAACGAGCTCACCTCTAAATTTAATTGTCGAGCGCCAGCTCTAGTGATTGGTGTGACATCCCGTGTCACGATTAAGGTGAAGCACGTAATTACTACCCTAATCACATCACTAATCAAGCACCAATGATAATCACCCAAGGGAAGAGAAGAAAAATAAAAAGAAATAAAGAAAAACCTAACTTAAACCCTAACCCTAACCACCCCTAAAGGAAATGCAAAAATTATAAAGACACCACCCCTAGATTTTTGCACCATCGGATTGCTCATGTAAAAAGATGAATTTACAATATTTTTACAAAATTTTTGCACAAAGTTTTGAATGCCCAAAAATTCAAATTTAAATCTGAAACCCTGTTACTTGTGAATTTTGTATGAATTTTTGGAAGCAAGTTTAGAACTCCAAACTAAAAGATGAAAATTAGAGCACATCATCTTGAATCTCCTCATATTTTTGGTTTCAAATTTGGAGCAACAGAAGTATTATTTTCACTCAAACTTTCAAACCACCGATTCAAAATTTGAAAAACCCAAATTCGAGCTCATTGCCCGGTGGGCAATGGCGGACCGCCCGCCGGTCCGGCGCCACCGCGGCCGCCCCGCGCGTGCCCTGCCCCGTCAAATCGCCACGCAAGCCCCTGGCCACCTCCCAACCGTCCTGTACCCGCCGGCCAACAGGAACGGCCGGGAATTGAAGGCCGCGCCTCCCCTCCCCTGCCGGCCGTGCACCGCCCGTCCCCTCCGCCTTAGAAAACACCGCACGGGAGCCAAGGTCCCATCTCAACGCCCCCAATCATTCGCCCACATCTCTCCGCACCTCCTCGCACCGTTGCCCCACCTCCTCCCCCTCGCCGGCGAGTAAATTGAAGAAAATCGCCGCCGCCGCCGGGAGAGCCGCCATGGCCGCCTCCGCCGATAGCTCGGCCTAGGTGAGCCCACATGCACCAATGCTTGGCCAAGGTGACGCGCAAGGTCTCCCTCTAGCTTCCCCTTGATCCACTCCCCTTGTCCTGCAGTGTTCCGCCGGAAATTGGAGAAGAAAAGGACGCCGCCGCCGGCCACCCGCACCCCCTCCGACGAGCTCCTACCCCGAGCCCTCCTCATCACCGTCCAAGCCCGTGCCGCCCTTCTCCAAGGTGAGGCGAAGCTTTTGCCCAAGATCGCACCTCCTCTCGTCCTCTCGTGCGCGGCACGCGACGCCGCCGAAGTGCTGCCCCCGCCGCCGCACCGTGTCGCCGGCGTTCGGCCGTCGCACGGGCCCCTCGTCGCCACGCACGTGTTCCCGTACCACGCGCATCATTTTCCCCAAAGGTCGGAGCATGAGCTCCAGCGCAGCGCCGCCGCGAGCGACCTCGCCGGCGCCGGCCGCCGCTCGCCGGAGCCCGCGCGCCGCCTCTGTTTAAAATGAACCAGTGGCATTCTCGTAAATATACCCGAACTTCTGTTTGAGTTTGAAAAATTCATATCTGGCGTTTGAATCGTCCAAAAATTACAAACTAAAATGTTTTGGAAACTAGAAGACCTGTACTTTCATAAACGTAACATGAACTCATCAGATCTGGTCATTTTCACATTTTTACAAAAATGACAAAAGTCAACCCCTGAAAAACTTAACTAAGCCATAACTTTAAAAATATAAATCCAAATTAAATGCCACTTGACCAAAGTCTTCACCCAGACACACATGAATTTTTGGCACTGGAAGATCTGCATTTCATTTCATATTTTTCAAGTTATTGCATTTCTTGCATTCTCTGTATTTAATTTTTAATTAAATCTGTATAAATTCTTTTTGCATGAAACTTGGTAATTAATTTCCTTTTGGTACTGTGCATATGTAGAAAATCCCATGTTAAATTTTGAGCATGTTAAGTAATGATTTTTGCAAACCCTAGATCTAAATTTCTAAAGAGTCATTTTCAGCACAAGCATAAATAGTTTTATGTCACTAAAAATCATGTTCATGCATGTTTATGTAATTTCCACTGTTCATTATGTCCTTTAGCACCTCATGGCAGGTTTAGTCAAAAGGTTTCATATATTCACGTATGTATGAATTTTGAATTCGAATTCCTATTTTAAAAGGGAATCGTCATCGCATGTGATGTTAAAAACACCTAAGCCTAGATTTCTTCGTTTTGTATTATAAAAAAAAAACTTGCTAAGATATTAGTGCTAAACCTACACTAACCACAGCACTCAGGTCTATGCCACCAAGTCATTACTCATTATGTTAGTATGACCATACTTGTCATGTATTTGGACCCCCCTTAAATAAAACAAGAGACATGTCATGCTTGTTAGGGTTCGAGCAAACGAAACTTTTGAATTACATACTCATATGGACCTTTGCAAAACAGCACACATGCATTACTCTCATCATCGACCTTGTTGTCATGTGACTTATGCATTGCATTTCATTCCTTAGGTGACGACGCCGAATTGATCCCGCCGGAAGAAGCTATCGCCACGCTCAACGCTTGTGAGGCTAGTGCTAACTTCGATCACTCTCAAGGCAAGCCCGGTGCATTCCTACTATTTTGAAATGTCTTTCTTTTATCACTATATTAAGGATGATGAATGTGCATTTAAGTTCTTAGGCGTTGATTGGAAATCCACGTGCATAAATTCCTATATGTCCTATGTCGATTATGTGTCATATCCTCGTTAGAAGTGCTAGGCTATGTTTTTGGAGTCAACGATAGAATTGGGGATCTCACTCATGGCTTATGACTAAATGTGAACATGATGATTTTGGGTTAAAAATTGAGAACACCCCATTGTGGCTCCGCGAACAAGTTTGAGTTGTGTACCACTTGCATACCTTTCTTATGGGGATTGGTAAACCTATGTAGCTTGTAAGTTGTAAAGTGAGCCGGATATCTCACCGACCCGGAGGTGATGTGTTTGGCACGGTGGTTGCACGGGTTGAGGACCGTTGGAGAGTACATGGGTTAAGCCTTGGGCGCGTTGTTGAACGGTCGCAAGGGGGACGTGTACTCGGGGTCGGTGGCCCGTGTTTTACTTTATGATAAACTCGCGAACGGTGGCCATACGTGTTCTTAAATGATGCGTATGTCGTGCATTTGGGTTCTTCCTGCAGGATTAATAATTCGATAATTATCGCCGTTTCCTCTCGGTTAATGAGTACCACTTGATTCGAGCAGTTCGCAATGTGTAGTAATGGAAAGAGATTGAATAGCTTGCTGTTTTATATTGATATTAAATTGTATTGCAAACTCTTGTATTGTTAGCATGCTCACTAAAGTTTCTTTTATGCAACCACCCTATTAATTTGGCTAAGTAATAAATTTGCCAACCTCTTTTAGCATAGGTGCTATTTATGCAAAAGGCCAAGTTAAACCGGTCAAGCCCCATGCATCTAGGAGTCGGTCTTAGATGGCCAATTTGACAGGTAAGACTTGCGGAGTATGTTAGATACTCGGGCTTTGCCACTACATGTTAATTTACGGGTTTCCCGCAAGCCGGTTTTTGTGATTGTTGTGGTAAGGTGGTTTGGAATGGAGAAGAGCCCAAAGAGTGGACCATCGAATGGGTCCCTAGCTCTCCGACCCATGATGAGTGAGCCATGGCCTTAGGCCGGCATGGTTCCTTTAAGTTATCTATGTATCGTCGAGTTATGTATTTCGCTTCCGCTCTTTAATTTCGAACAAGGATCATGGCTATGTAAGACTTAATTTCGAACCTAATGTATCTTTTATTCGAACTCTATGTTGTAATCAAGACTTAGTTATGTAACCTTGCAAATCGTGTATGTTTGTTAATGTGATGCAATGTATGGTTGCTTCGTCAATCATCTCCCAAGGCGATCCGTACCACACTTAACTATCTTTCGGGATAGGGGTGTGACACGTGATATCGAGCCGACTTGGGATTTGCGTCACGTTAACACTCATTCTAAAAATCTTAAAACCCGTTTTTGAGTCACGGTGAGGTACGAGTCTAGATAGAAAGGCCAATATAAGGACTATATAGAATGGTGGCAAAACTAACCCCGTGTTATGATTGCTAAATATTTTGCAACTACGGCTTGAGCAAAGGTATGTGATTGAGTGTTGTCAATTTTCGCATGATATTATTGGTGTGACTCGAATACACTCTTATTCGAGAGCTCTCCATGTGAGGCGAGGTGACATGGATTTATTTTTGGCTTGTTTCTTTTGAATTTGATGTAATGTTTCTAGAATCCATCTCTTACAGGTACATAACAACGCTTTAGATCGTATAGTATCGTGCGAGAGGTGTGTGTGCCACCCATGCGCTTGTCCGATACTCGTATCGGCGGGCGCGGTCTTTTAATTTTGTGAGGACGTACGGAACGACATATTGAGCATCCATCATCTTTGCATGTCATGTCATCATGTCAAACATATGCATGTAAACTTATCTAAATGAAATCATCACGAAAAATGGGACACATAGCTTCATTCTCACAAAAGTTTGAAAAACCGGAAACAAAAACGTGGCAGATTTATTAACTTCCATGAAAATGAGCATAACTTCCAAGTTACTTATCCAAATAAGGCAAATAAGGACTTTCTGGAAAGATTGTATTATGCACTATAACAATCTCCTAGTCCCAGGTCTTGTAAAAGTCTGGAACGTAGCTAGAATTGCCCATTACAGAGAGCTGTTCTGGAATTTCAGAATGTGCTCCGGTTCTGTCCCTGTCGTAGATCGTGCATAACTTTCAAACGACAAGTCGGATTGAGCTGTTCTAGGATGCGTTGGAAATCTTAAGAAATTGTCTAAAACTTTCGTAACAAAATGAAAGTTTGATTCAGCCCAGAAACAGGGGTAATTGTCGAGTTTCCGTAACATGTCAAATCTGACCAGAAAAATGGAACCGTGTTAGGATTACACGAAAGGTTTTGTTGTATTCTTTTGCTAAGTTGGTGCCATTCCATCATTCATGCTTTACTTATTTAGCATGTTTTGTTGTTGGATATTGAGTTTTGACTTGTGTTTCAAAATTCTCCGACAGATGGCCCCCGGCAAGCTCAGGTTGGACCGTGAGAACCTCGCGAGGCGGGTGCTCGAGTTGGAGCAGGAGCGTGCTGCCCTGCAGGCCACCCTCGCCACCCGCGACGTCGAGCTTACCACCCGCGACGCCGAGCTCGCCGCTCGCGACGCCGAGCTTGCTGCCCGCACCGCTGAGCTAGCCGAGCGCACTACCGAGGTGGATACCCTCCGTACGCAGCTCGAGTATAGCGAGACGGAGCGTTGGAACTTCTTCGAGCAGCTCCACGACGCCCACCTTGCCCTTGAGGGCAATGGAGCCACCGCTCTGCAGGCCACGCTCGATGAGCGTGATGCCCAGCTCGCCGCCGCGAATGAGGAGAACTACATCCTCTCCGGCCAGGTGGATGCCCTTCTCGAGGAGAAGGATGAGTTGGAGGTTACTCTCCTGGAGACTCGGGCGCCAGGGATGCTTTGGAGGGAGACCTCCGGAACGCCCGAGCGACCATAGCGCATAACAACGCTACCATTGAGCATCTCCAAGCCGCCAACAATGCCCTGCACGCCATCCTTAATGGCGGACCTCCCGAGCCACTTGAGATCATCCCACCCGAGGAGGATGTGGAGATGAGTGATGGCGAGGATGTTTCCGACGTCGAGGACGGAGCACCACCCTCTCCCATGAGGGATGACGCCGACTACTACGGCGATGACGACGAGTAGTTGTCACGACCGGTGGTCGTAGCTCTATGTGTGTAGGATTTGTGATCTCGTGAGGCATGTAACCGTGTTGGAAACGATCCGCGTGTTGTTAATTAAGCTCTCCGAGATTTGTGTTTGTTTGTGGATCACATATGATGTAACCTAAGACCGTGTTGTATCGGATTCGTGGTTTCCCGTGTATCAAAAATTTCTATAATGTTGTACTATGTTAGAATCTATGGAATATGTGTGTTGCCAATGCATTATGCTTATTTCATCAATATTTTCTTCGTACATGCAATCTGAAATTTTTGGTCCCTTATGCCCAATGTCATGTTTTCTTGCTATTTTAGCTCTTGGTCTAATGAGCTAACGTGAGCAAATTTTTCATGCGTGACAGATGGTGAATACCCGCCGTGGTGAAGCTTCCGAAAGTGGGCATGGTGCGAGGGAAGAGCAACTCCCTAACCCTCCACCCCTCACGCCGTTGGAACAACTCGTGTCCAACCAAAACGAGATGTTCCGCTTGTTCTTTGCAAGCCAAACCAACCAAGGACAAGGCCAAGGACCGCCACCCCAAGGGCCGAGGAATTCCACCTATGCCGACTTTTGGGCCACTCAACCGCCCAAGTTTGGTGAAGCCACTACCGATCCGTTGGAGGCGGATAATTTTCTCCGCATCATTGAGTCGAAGTTTGCTCTCCTCAATTGCACACCGGAGCAAAAGGTTCTCTTTGCGGCTCAACAACTTTGTGGCTCCGCTAGTGCATGGTGGGCAAGTTTCACCGCCGCACTTCCCGCCGGTACTCAAGTGAATTGGCCGGACTTTTGCACCGCATTTCGCGCACATCACATTCCCGCCGGTCTCATGAAGCGCAAGTTGCAAGAGTTCCTTAGTTTGAAGCAAGGTGCGGAACCGTGCAAGAGTATGCACGGAAGTTCAACTACTTGGCCCAATATGCATCCTATCATGCCGATACGGATGACAAGAAGAAGGATTGCTTTCGTTCGGGGCTAAGCCCGAAGTTGCAAGATCGCTTGGCTCAAGTCACTACCGGCACGTTCAATGACTTGATGAGCGCCGCGATCGTGCAAGAAGATGCTATCCATGCTCACCAAGAGGACAAGAAGAGGAAGCGTGCCGTAGGAAATCCATCCGGCTCCGCTCCGCCCAAGTACAAGCTAGCTATCACTTCCCCGACCGGACAGAAGTTTCGGGCCGCATTGCCGCCGACGGGGGCTCACGCCGGTTGTGCCACAGCAACACCACCACTCCCACGGTGGAAATCAGCAGCATACCACCTCGTTCCGCCCTCCACAGCAGCAATACCAAGGTGCTAGGCCCGGTCCTCAAGGTCCGTGCTTTAATTGTGGACGTCCGGGGCATTTCGCAAAGGATTGCCATGTCCCGACACGCAACCCGGGCAACAACAACAACAACATTGGTTCCGGAAGCGGCAACAACAACCAAAACCGCAATGGGAATAATGGGAATGGGAATCGCAATCAATCCTCCACTCCAAATGCTAAGAATGGCCGAGTCAACTATACCACGGCCGAAGAGATTCAAGCGGAGAACCGGTACTTTCGGGTATGTTTTCGGTCAACAACCACTCCACTTTGGTTCTTTTTGATTCGGGTGCAACTCATGATTTCATTAGTCAAGCATGTGCAAAAACCCTACAACTCACCCCCACCGTTTTGGATATTCCCTATATCATCACATCACCCGGTGGAAAGATAAAAACAAACCTAGAGTTGAGGCAAGTCCCACTACACCTAGAAAGAAAAATATACCCCTCTTCTCTCATAGTTTTGTGTGGGCAAGGAATAGATATAATTCTAGGTATGAGGTGGATGAAACTCCATAGAGCCGTTTTACACATCGATTCTCGTGAAGTTCACCTAAACTCCCCACTCCATGGTTCATCTATTCTCCGATTGCCCTATCCAAAATTCTCCACTTCAAAAATCTACCATCTTGAGGGAAAACGGATTGAGGATATTCCCGTGGTATGTGAGTTTCCCGACGTTTTTCCGGAGGATTTACCGGGCATGCCACCCGATCGGGATGTCGAGTTTAGAATTGAGCTCCAACCCGGTACGGCACCAATTTCCCGTAGACCGTACAAGATGGCTCCCGATGAGCTAGCAATCTTAAAAGAGCAATTGGGCGAGCTTATGGATAAAGGATATATTCGCCCTAGTTCATCTCCGTGGGGATGTCCCGCTCTCTTTGTGAAGAAGAAAGACAAGACGCTACGTCTATGTGTGGATTATCGCCCTCTCAATGCGGTAACTATTAAGAATAAATACCCACTCCCTCGGATTGATATTCTCTTTGATCAATTAGTTGGTGCTAAGGTTTTCTCTAAGATTGATCTCCGATCCGGTTACCATCAAATCAAGATCCGAGCCGAAGATATTCCAAAAACCGCATTCTCTACGCGGTATGGTCTCTTTGAGTATCTCGTCATGTCTTTTGGGCTCACAAATGCCCCGGCTCATTTTATGTACTTGATGAATTCGGTATTTATGCCCGAGTTGGATAAGTTTGTCGTGGTCTTCATTGACGACATTCTTATTTATTCGAAGTCCGAAGAAGAGCATGCCGAACACCTTCGCATTGTTCTCCAACGGCTTCGTGATCATCAATTGTATGCCAAGTTTAGCAAATGTGAATTTTGGTTGAAGCAAGTGCCTTTCTTGGGTCACATCATTTCCGCGGAAGGTGTCGCCGTTGACCCAAGTAAAGTGGGAGACGTGCTCGCTTGGAAATCCCCAAGGTCGGTGAGACAAATCCGGAGTTTTCTAGGTCTTGCCGGCTACTATCGGAAATTCATTCCCAATTTTTCGAGCATAGCCAAGCCTATGACAAAGTTGTTGGAGAAAGATGCTAAGTTTAAATGGAGCCGTGAATGTGAAGAAGCCTTCCAAACTCTCAAGAAGCATTTGACATCCGCTCCGGTGTTAGCACAAGCCGACATCACCAAGCCGTTTGACGTGTATTGTGATGCATCCGGCACCGGTCTAGGATGTGTGCTAATGCAAGAAGGCCGTGTCATTGCTTATGCTTCTCGTCAACTTCGCAAGCATGAACAACATTACCCCACTCATGATTTGGAACTAGCCTCGTTTGTCCTTGCTTTGAAAACTTGGAGGCATTATCTACTTGGAAATCTTGTCAATCTTTACACCGATCATAAGAGCCTCAAATACATCTTCACCCAACAAGAGTTGAATATGAGGCAACGTAGATGGTTGGAATTAATCAAGGATTATGAGTTGGAAATCCATTATCATCCGGGTAAAGCTAACGTGGTTGCCGACGCTTTGAGTCGCAAGGATCAATGCAATCATATTACCGGTTGTTCTATGGAAAACTCGGAAATTTCAGATTCTAGTGAACCGAGTCTTCGAGTCATTCCCTATGGTTCGCTATATAATCTAGCTCTTATTCCTACCCTTCGCGAGGAAATTATTGAGGCGCAAAAGAAGGACGAAGGTATGGAATTTATTCGGCAAAAGATTGAGAAAGATGAAGCTACATGTTTCCGACAAGATGACAATGGTGTATTATGGCTCAACCAACGTCTCGTTGTTCCGAAGGATATGGAATTACGGAAGAAAATAATGGATGAGGCACATTTGTCTAAATATTCCATACACCCGGTAGCAACAAGATGTATCGCGGCCTAAGAGAAAAGTTTTGGTGGACACACATGAAGCGTGAGATTGCACGGTATGTGGCCGAGTGTGATACTTGTCAACGAGTGAAAGCCGACCACTTGAGAAAGGCCGGATTATTGAACCCATTGAAGATTCCGTGTGGAAGTGGGAGGACATTGCTATGGATTTTATCGTTGGATTGCCTCTCACATCAAAGAAGCACGATTCAATTTGGGTTATTGTGGATAGGTTAACTAAGTCCGCGCATTTCATCCCCGTCCATACTACCTACAATACCAAGAAGTATGCCGAGCTATACATCTCAAGAGTGTTGTGTTTGCATGGAGTACCTAAAACTATTGTTTCCGATCGAGGTCCGCAATTTGTATCTCGCTTTTGGGAACAATTGCATTCTTGTCTTGGTACCACCCTCATTAGAAGCTCCGCATATCACCCTCAAACGGATGGACAAACCGAAAGATTGAATCAATATTTGGAGGATATCTTGAGAGCATGTGCCATGGAAAATAGAGGAAATTGGGATGATTGTCTTCCATTCGCCGAATTCTCGTACAACAATAGCTATCAAGAGAGTTCGGGAATGTCACCGTTTGAAGCGTTGTATGGTCACTCTTGTCGTACACCCTTAAATTGGTCGGAAGCGGGAGAGAGAACTACTTTTGGTCCCGATCTTGTCACCCAAGCCGAAGAGAAGGTTCGACAAATTCAAGCCAACATGAAAGCCGCACAATCTCGTCAAGTGAGTTACGCTAACAAGAGGAGACGCCCCTTGGAATTTGAGAAGGGAGATCACGTTTATCTTCGTGTCTCTCCGAATAAGGGCGTATCTCGGTTTGGAATTAAAGGAAAATTAGCACCCCGCTATATCGGACCCTATCCGATTGTGGAAAAGCATAGCACGGTTGCTTACCGATTGCAACTACCGGAAAGTCTTGCTCGTGTGCACAACGTGTTCCATGTATCTCAACTCAAGAAATGTTTGAAGCCTCCGATAGATGTGGTCATTTCCGACACCGATCAACTAGAAGAAGATCTCTCCTACCCCGAATACCCCGTCCGGATTATCGATCAAAGCGACCGAGTAACTCGCAATCGCACCATCACCTTCTACAAAGTGCAATGGAGTAACCACACCGAAGAAGAAGCAACTTGGGAACAAGAGGATTTTCTAGAGAAGAATTTTCCCGAGTTCCTCGCGTCACACAAATCGGTAAATTTCGCACTCCCTTTCCTTAATTCGTAGCGATTCTCGGGACGAGAATTTCTTTAAGGGGGAGGGCTGTGACATCCCGTGTCACGATTAAGGTGAAGCACGTAATTACTACCCTAATCACATCACTAATCAAGCACCAATGATAATCACCCAAGGGAAGAGAAAAGAAAAATAAAAAGAAATAAAGAAAAACCTAACTAAACCCTAACCCTAACCACCCCTAAAGGAAATGCAAAAATTATAAAGATACCACCCCTAGATTTTTGCACCATCGGATTGCTCATGTTAAAAGATGAATTTACAATATTTTTACAAAATTTTTGCACAAAGTTTTGAATGCCCAAAAATTCAAATTTAAATCTGAAACCCTGTTACTTGTGAATTTTGTATGAATTTTTGGAAGCAAGTTTAGAACTCCAAACTAAAAGATGAAAATTAGAGAACATCATCCTGAATCTCCCCATATTTTTAGTTTCAAATTTGGAGCAACAGAAGTACGATTTTCACTCAAACTTTCAAACCACCGATTCAAAATTTGAAAAACCCAAATTCGAGCTCATTGCCCGGTGGGCAATGGCGGACCGCCCGCCGGTCCGGCGCCACCGCGGCCGCCCCCGCGCGTGCCCTGCCCCGTCAAATCGCCACGCAAGCCCCCTGGCCACCTCCCAACCGTCCTGTACCCGCCGGCCAACAGGAACGGCCGGGAATTGAAGGCCGCGCCTCCCCCTCCCCTGCCGGCCGTGCACCGCCCGTCCCCTCCGCCTTAGAAAACACCGCACGGGAGCCAAGGTCCCATCTCAACGCCCCCAATCATTCGCCCACATCTCTCTGCACCTCCTCGCACCGTTGCCCCACCTCCTCCCCCTCGCCGGCGAGTAAATTGAAGAAAATCGCCGCCGCCGCCGGAGAGCCGCCATGGCCGCCTCCGCCGATAGCTCGGCCTAGGTGAGCCCACATGCACCAATGCTTGGCCAAGGTGACGCGCAAGGTCTCCCTCTAGCTTCCCCTTGATCCACTCCCCTTGTCCTGCAGTGTTCCGCCGGAAATTGGAGAAGAAAAGGACGCCGCCGCCGCCACCCGCACCCCCTCCGACGAGCTCCTACCCCGAGCCCTCCTCATCACCGTCCAAGCCCGTGCCGCCCTTCTCCAAGGTGAGGCGAAGCTTTTGCCCAAGATCGCACCTCCTCTCGTCCTCCGTGCGCCGCGCGCGACGCCGCCGGAGTGCTGCCCCCGCCGCCGCACCGTGTCGCCGGCGTTCGGCCGTCGCACGGGCCCCTCGTCGCCACGCACGTGTTCCCCGCACCACGCGCATCATTTTCCCCAAAGGTCGGAGCATGAGCTCCAGCGCAGCACCGCCGCGAGCGACCTCGCCGGCGCCGGCCGCCGCTCGCCGGAGCCCGCGCGCCGCCTCCGTTTAAAAATGAACCGGTGGCATTCTCGTAAATATACCCGAACTTCGTTTGAGTTTGAAAAATTCATATCTGGCGTTTGAATCGTCCAAAAATTACAAACTAAAATGTTTTGGAAACTAGAAGACCTGTACTTTCATAAAAGTAACATGAACTCATCAGATCTGGTCATTTTCACATTTTTACAAAAATGACAAAAGTCAACCCCTGAAAATTTAACTAAGCCATAACTTTAAAAATATAAATCCAAATTAAATGCCACTTGACCAAATTCTTCACCCAGACACACATGAATTTTTGGCACTGGAAGATCTGCATTTCATTTCATATTTTTCAAGTTATTGCATTTCTTGCATTCTCTGTATTTAATTTTTAATTAAATCTGTATAAATTATTTTTGCATGAAACTTGGTAATTAATTTCCTTTTGGTACTGTGCATATGTAGAAAATCCCATGTTAAATTTTGAGCATGTTAAGTAATGATTTTTGCAAACCCTAGATCTAAATTTCTAAAGAGTCATTTTCAGCACAAGCATAAATAGTTTTATGTCACTAAAAATCATGTTCATGCATGTTTATGTAATTTCCACTGTTCATTATGTCCTTTAGCACCTCATGACTGGTTTAGTCAAAAGGTTTCATATATTCACGTATGTATGAATTTTGAATTCGAATTCCTATTTTAAAAGGGAATCGTCATCGCATGTGATGTTAAAAACACCTAAGCCTAGATTTCTTCGTTTTGTATTATAAAAAAAAAACTTGCTAAGATATTAGTGCTAAACCTACACTAACCACAGCACTCAGGTCTATGCCACCAAGTCATTACTCATTATGTTAGTATGACCATACTTGTCATGTATTTGGACCCCCTTAAATAAAACAAGAGACATGTCATGCTTGTTAGGGTTCGAGCAAACGAAACTTTTGAATTACATACTCATATGGACCTTTGCAAAACAGCACACATGCATTACTCTCATCATCGACCTTGTTGTCATGTGACTTATGCATTGCATTTCATTCCTTAGGTGACGACGCCGAATTGATCCCGCCGGAAGAAGCTATCGCCACGCTCAACGCTTGTGAGGCTAGTGCTAACTTCGATCACTCTCAAGGCAAGCCCCGGTGCATTCCTACTATTTTGAAATGTCTTCTTTTATCACTATATTAAGGATGATGAATGTGCATTTAAGTTCTTAGGCGTTGATTGGAAATCCACGTGCATAAATTCCTATATGTCCTATGTCGATTATGTGTCATATCCTCGTTAGAAGTGCTATGACTATGTTTTTGGAGTCAACGATAGAATTGGGGATCTCACTCATGGCTTATGACTAAATGTGAACATGATGATTTTGGGTTAAAAATTGAGAACACCCCATTGTGGCTCCGCGAACAAGTTTGAGTTGTGTACCACTTGCATACCTTTCTTATGGGGATTGGTAAACCTATGTAGCTTGTAAGTTGTAAAGTGAGCCGGATATCTCACCGACCCGGAGGTGATGTGTTTGGCACGGTGGTTGCACGGGTTGAGGACCGTTGGAGAGTACATGGGTTAAGCCTTGGGCGCGTTGTTGAACGGTCGCAAGGGGACGTGTACTCGGGGTCGGTGGCCCCGTGTTTTACTTTATGATAAACTTCGCGAACGGTGGCCATACGTGTTCTTAAATGATGCGTATGTCGTGCATTTGGGTTCTTCCTGCAGGATTAATAATTCGATAATTATCGCCGTTTCCTCTCGGTTAATGAGTACCACTTGATTCGAGCAGTTCGCAATGTGTAGTAATGGAAAGAGATTGAATAGCTTGCTGTTTTATATTGATATTAAATTGTATTACAAACTCTTGTATTGTTAGCATGCTCACTAAAGTTTCTTTTATGCAACCACCCTATTAATTTGGCTAAGTAATAAATTTGCCAACCTCTTTTAGCATAGGTGCTATTTATGCAAAAGGCCAAGTTAAACCGGTCAAGCCCCATGCATCTAGGAGTCGGTCTTAGATGGCCAATTTGACGGGTAAGACTTGTGGAGTATGTTAGATACTCGAGGCTTTGCCACTACATGTTAATTTACGGGTTTCCTGCAAGCCGGTTTTTGTGATCGTTGTGGTAAGGTGGTTTGGGATGGAGAAGAGCCCAAAGAGTGGACCATCGAATGGGTCCCTAGCTCTCCGACCCATGATGAGTGAGCCATGGCCTAGGCCGGCATGGTTCCTTTAAGTTATCTATGTATCGTCGAGTTTTGTATTTCGCTTCCGCTCTTTAATTTCGAACAAGGATCATGGCTATGTAAGACTTAATTTCGAACCTAATGTATCTTTTATTCGAACTCTATGTTGTAATCAAGACTTAGTTATGTAACCTTGCAAATCGTGTATGTTTGTTAATGTGATGCTATGTATGGTTGCTTCGTCAATCATCTCCCAAGGCGATCCGTACCACACTTAACTATCTTTCGGGATAGGGGTGTGACAATTGGTCCTTGAATGTTCAACGGAGGAGTGTCATTTGTATCCAAAGGAGTGATGTCCTCATCATCCTCCCCTCTTGAATCGAAGTCGTCCTCGACTCAAGCTCATGCTCCTCACCCAAATAAGGCTTCAAATCTGCAATGTTAAAAGTGGAACTAACCCCGAACTCGGGAGGCAACTTAAGTTTATATGCATTATCATTAATCTTCTCAATTATATTGAAAGGACCAGCAGCTCTAGGCATTAACTTAGACTTTCTCAACTCAGGAAACCGATCCTTTCTCAAGTGCAACCATACTAAATCACCCGGTTCTAATTTAACTTCCCTTTTACCTTTACTACTAGCAATCCTATACTTTTTCGTCATCATTTCAATGTTGTGCTTAGTTGTTTCATGCATTTTTAAAATAAACTCAGCACGTTCCTTAGCATCAAAGTGAACTCTCTCACTAGTAGGCAAAGGCAAAATATCAATAGGAGCACGGGGATTAAAACCATACACTACCTCAAAAGGACTTACCTTGGTGGTCGAATGTGTTGCACGATTGTATGCAAACTCCACATGAGGCAAACATTCCTCCCACATCTTCAGATTTGTCTTTAAAATAGCTCTCAACATGGTGCCCAATGTGCGGTTCACTACCTCGGTTTGGCCATCGGTTTGTGGGTGACATGTTGTAGAGAACAACAACTTTGTTCCCAACTTATTCCATAGAGTGCGCCAAAAATGACTCAAGAATTTGGCGTCACGATCTGAAACAATAGTAGAAGGCATACCATGCAAACGAACAATCTCTTTGAAAAATAGATCAGCAATATGAATAGCATCATCACTCTTATGACAAGGTATAAAGTGAGCCATCTTAGAAAATCTATCCACGACAACAAAAATACTATCCCTCCCCCTCTTAGTCCTAGGCAGTCCTAAAACAAAATCCATAGAAATATCCGCCCAAGGTATTGAAGGAACGGGAAGAGGCATATACAAACCATGTGGATTCAAGCGAGACTTCGCTTTTTGACAAGTAGTGCAGCGAGCCACAAAGCGCTCAACATCTCTTCTCAAGTGTGGCCAAAAGAAGTGTGTGGCCAACACATCCGCCGTCTTCTTTGCACCAAAATGTCCCATCAATCCGCCTCCATGCGCTTCCCGTAACAACAAAAGACGAACGGAACCAACTGGAATGCAAAGACGGTTAGCTCTAAACAAATATCCATCATTTATCACAAACTTGTTCCATGTACGACCCTCTCTACAATGCAGCAAAACATCTTTAAAATCAGCATCAAGAGCATATTGTTCTTTAATTGATTCAAGCCCAAAAATGCGACAATCAAGGTGTGACAACATAGTGTATCGTCTAGACAAAGCATCGGCAATCACATTATCCTTCCCTTTTTTATGCTTGATAATATAAGGAAAAGACTCAATAAACTCAACCCACTTAGCATGTCTACGGTTCAAATTACTTTGAGAACGAATATACTTAAGCGATTCATGATCGGAATGAATAACGAATTCCTTAGGCCATAAATAATGACGCCATGTTTGCAAAGAACGTACAAGAGCATATAATTCTTTATCATACGTAGAATAATTCAGAACAGGGCCAGTTATCTTTTCACTAAAATAAGCAATAGGTTTGCCATTTTGCATCAAAACACCACCAATGCCAATACCACTAGCATCACACTCAAGTTCAAAAGTCTTACCGAAATCTGGTAGTTGCAGCAGCGGTGCATGTGTAAGCTTGTCCTTCAAAGAGCTAAAGGACTCGTCGTGTGCTTTGCTCCATTGAAACACAACACCCTTCTTTGTCAACTCATGCAACGGTGCAGCGATAGTGCTGAAATCTTTGACAAAGCGGCGATAGAAACCTGCAAGACCAAGAAAACTTCGAACCTGTGTGATGGTTTGGGGCTGCGGCCAGCTAGCAATAGCGTCAATTTTCTTGTCATCCACCTCTATACCCTGTGGAGTAACAACATAGCCAAGAAAAGAAACTCGATCGGTGCAAAAGGTGCACTTCTCAAGGTTAGCAAATAAACGTGCATTTCTTAAAACAGTAAAAACAGCACGTAAATGATCCATATGTTCATCTAAAGACTTGCTGTAAATCAAGATATCATCAAAGTAAACCACCACAAAACGCCCAATAAAAGCCCTCAAAACCTCATTCATTAAGCGCATGAAAGTACTAGGTGCATTAGTTAACCCAAAAGGCATTACTAACCACTCATACAATCCGAATTTAGTTTTAAAAGCTGTTTTCCATTCATCTCCAAGTTTCATTCTAATTTGGTGGTAACCACTACGCAAGTCAATTTTAGTAAAAATTAGAGAACCGCATAACTCATCAAGCATGTCATCTAGCCTAGGAATAGGATGACGATAGCGAATAGTAATATTGTTAATGGCTCTACAATCAACACACATGCGCCAACTACCATCTTTCTTAGGAACCAAAAGTACAGGAACAGCACAAGGACTAAGGCTTTCTCGTACATACCCGCGGTCCAAAAGGTCTTGGACTTGTCGCTGAATTTCCTTTGTCTCCTCGGGGTTGGTCCTATAAGCAGCACGGTTTGGCAAGGTAGCTACCGGAATCAAATCAATTTGATGTTCTATTCCTCTCAAAGGTGGTAATCCGGGAGGAATCTCAGCTGGAAAAATATCCTCAAACTCCTGCAAAAGGTCAGTGATAGCAGAAGGCAAAGAGCTAGCAATATCATCAAAGGAATACAAGGCTTGTTTGCATATCAAAGTATAAAAAATATCATCACTAGAAATTTCAGCAAGGTCTGATTTTGTAGCAAGCATAACACGACCTTTCAAATTAATTCCATCTCCCTTAGAAATAGGTACAGACTTATCCTTTATAGGTGGGAAAACAGAATTAGCAACTTGCTGATTTTCAGATTTAGAATTATTCAAAGAAGCAGCTCGTTCTCTATCAGCTTCTACAATTTCAGCAGGGGTCAAAGGTACTAAAGTAATTTTCTGTCCTTTATGCATAAAAGTGTATTTATTACTTCTACCATGGTGTGTAGCATCATTATCATGTTCCCAAGGACGACCCAATAAAAGTGAACAAGCTTGCATAGGAACCACATCACAATCAGCATAATCCGAATAAACACCAATGGAAAAAGGAACTCGACAAGTTTGTGTTACCTTAGCTTTTCCCGAGTCATTTAACCATTGAATGTAGTATGGATGAGGATGTGGTCGTTTGGCCAAACCAAGCTTCTCAACCAGATCTGAACTCACCAAGTTATTGCAGCTTCCTCCATCAATGATCACACGTGCGCGTCGATTCTTGATGACGAAGAAAATCTGGAACAAGTTGTGGCGCTGTATCTTTTCAGAAGTCTGAATTTGCGTGCTAAGTACACGCTGTACAATGATGTTCATGAAACCCGAAGTGTCTTCTCCACCAAGTACATGGCCCTCGTTGGTGTCGTCGGCGACTTCGTCTTCATCATCATCTTCTATGTCGGAGGTGCTGATGTATCCTCCATCCTCGGTGGCCACGTATGCCCGCTGACTTGGGCAATCCTTCTGCACATGGCCCAGTCCATGGCAGCGGTGGCACTGAATGTTGGAAGTGCGTCCCGTCGAGGCGACCGATGAAGCACTTTGAGCAGGACCCTGCACAGAATTTTTACCTGAATTTGCAGGGCGTGTAGGAGGTGCGTGTGGGGCTGCCATAATACCACTCGCGGACGCGGGAGGCCGTTTGCTTGCTGGTGGAGATGGCCGGGAAGAAAACCCCGAAGACGGCGTCGACCGTGGGGTGTAAGAAGGCCTGCTTGTACTGCTGCTCCTCTGTTGCTTCTCCCGTCCCTGCAATTCTTTCTCTGCAAGCATAGCAAACTGGAACAACTGGTTGATGGTGTTAAACTCCTTATAATCAACAATGTCCTGTATATCACGTCTCAAACCAGAGTAAAAACGAACAATAGAGCTCTCATTATCCTCTACTATCATGCAGCGTTGTAAACCCTTTTGAAGCTCACCATAATAGTCCTGCACAGATTTATCCCCTTGTTCTAAGCGCTGAAGTTTTTTGCGTAAATCTCTATGATAAGAAGGAGGGACAAAACGATCACGCATAGCTTCCTTAAGTTGAGTCCAAGTTACAGGAATATCATCAGCAGTTAGAGAATTCTACCAAATGATAGCAAAATCTTTAAATTCACTAGTGGCTTGTCTAACTCTATGCTGCTCGGGAACTAGGTGGCCACTAAATTTTTGCTCTCTTGTCATCTCCCAATCTAGGTAACCCTCCGCATCATATTGCCACGAAAAAGGTGGAATTGTAAACTTAATCTTAGCATAAGGATCATCGGGGACTCGATTATTGTTACCTTGTTGTCGATGTAGGCGTCCCATACCTTGGGTATTATGTTGTAGACACCGGTGAAGCCTTTGTGCTCGTATAGCTGCGTCATCGGCGTCGAAAGTGGCATCATTCATCGTGTCATCTTTTCTGTTTCCTCCGGCGTTGCTACCGGCCTCGTCTTCATGGATCTTCACACGGTTGTCCACCTCTGTCAGCTTGCCGATCAATGTTGTCGCCACTTCTGCTAGAGTATTAACCGTGTCTGTCATCTTGGACAAACACTTATCGATCCTCTCAATCTGGTTGCCGAGATTGAGTTTGTTGATGCCGTCGGTAACGGCCTTGTTAACAGCTTCTGTCATCTCCTCACGTGCCCTGTCAAGAACAGATCGAAGCTGCCCTTGACTAACACACTCGTGGAAATCTTTAGGGGTACCAGCGTCCGCAGCATCTCCTGCCATAGCAAATACCAAAACAGGAACAAACAGTGAAGGTTATCCCTAATAACACTACTACTATGGTGGACGGTGGTGACTCTCACAAAAGCAAATGGAAACGTCTCACCAAGTTCTTACAAGGGTCTTACCAAGCAAGACAAAGGATACCTAGAAGGCGTGTACCACGATTACAAGGGTCAAAACCTGTGTTGTCTAAAAGTAGTATGTGGAGCTAGGAAGGCCAAATATGTGAGTGGAACACAATTCAAAAACAGATAGTAATGCTGAATAAATGTCCAAAGCTACTTGTCCTTAGTTGCTGGTCTACACGTATCCTAGAACCGTAGTGCAGGCAAAGCAAGGATGACAGGCACAAAGGAAACAAAGCAAAAGGGAACTAGCAAGGAAGAAACAGCAACTAGACACAAAAAACAGGCCAAAACCCTGTTTTGTCTTTTAACACTAGTAGAAATCACAAATTTTTCTTTTTTGATATTATTTTTTTGATATTTTTCTTCCACTGAGAGGCAACAAAATAGGAACCACACAAAGTTTCAGGTCAAACAGAGAAGGAATGTGGCCTACAGATTTTCTGTAAGATGCAACGACGACGGGTTCCAAACTTTTTTCCTCGGATCAGTGGGCTTAACTATTTCTTTTTATTTTTTCGAGATTTTTCCTGCTTGGCGAAGCCGGGACGAGCAGATGCGAAATTTTTTTCTACCCAATTTCAAAAAAAATTTGCCTAATTTCGAGTACGTATTCGAAAGTTATGGCTGTTTGAAGGAAGGGACTCCGAATTAGGGTTTCGGTGGATGGAATTGCAATCGGGTAGGATTTTTTTGTTTTTTTTCGACGATTAATGTATGCAACGGAAACAGGAGTAGGTCTTGTTCGTGGGGTGTTGAGTTCGAGATGAAAAAGGGTGGGAGTGTAGGGTGGGACTATGGTGGATGCAGCGGAGGTGACAAAAACTCTCGAAACAAAGCAAAACTTGAGGTAATTCGGCTAGGGTTTCAAGGTGGCACAAACTGACGACAAGAACACGAACTAAACCAGCAACAAAACAATCACTAGAACACAAACTCAACACTACGGACTCTGAAATTGAAACATGCAAAGGCTAAACACGGCTTGGACAGGATGAACCCTAAAACTAAAACTTTTTTGGCTTTTTCGTGGATGATAGGATAATAAAGAAACAAACTAAACTAAAGGTAGGGCGAACCTGACGGTGCACCTGAAGCTCTGATTACCACTTGATGTGGACTAGGGTCCCGATCTTCCGAAAGGTTCAGATAACTCTTGATTTGGCGAAGATGTGACACATGTCGATCCGGCTCCTGAACAACACGTTCGAACCCCGCAATCACAGCACCACGTCCTCTATGGTTATCAACCGGTGTTGCACGGTTGACCTCGCCCAGAAGGCTAATCCCTGCCTGCGAATCAAGAACACAAGCAAGAACAAGAAAGAACGCAACCAAATTTGCAGATGTATGATTAATCTCACAAGTTGGGGTCTCACAAACCGATGAACGGCGAAACTGTCGAAGCAGAATAATCTAAGCAAAACCCAACCCTAACATGGGTGGCGACTGCTGCTAATAAAGACTTGGGGACGTGCAAGAACCCCCTGGACGCTCCCCTAATGGGCTCACACGAGATACACGGCCCAAAGGACAAAAACGGTGACGCCGCACCAAAAACAGATTCTGGACGTTCCAATATTTCGATGATTCCCGGCGACTCCGGATGAAATTTGATGTGGGACCGGTTCCACTGGAAAGCTTATGAAATTATCTTTCCATCCATATGTAGAACGTCCAGATCCGACTTCGTATGCGATCTAGGCGTCCGTTTTAATTCAGACTGTTCCTGAACTCCGGAACAGACTCGAAGTCGACTTGGTTTGGGCCTCCACAATGACTTGCGCCTCTTGCTGGTCCTCCACGCCTCCAAGCCCTATTCCATTCATATTATGGTCCTCTCCTTGATTCCTAATTATAATGAAATCATTAAGTAGCAAACTATTCTCAAAATTATTGAAGGAAAGACTTAGGAACGAGCTCACCTCTAAATTTAATTGTCGACGCGAGCTCTAGTGATTGGTCCTTGAATGTTCAACGGAGGAGTGTCATTTGTATCCAAAGGAGTGATGTCCTCATCACGTGAGGAGATGACAGAAGCTGTTAACAAGGCCATTACCGACGGCATCAACAAACTCAATCTCGGCAACCAGATTGAGAGGATCGATAAGCGTTTGTCCAAGATGACAGACACGGTTAATACTCTAGCAGAAGTGGCGACAACGTTGACTGGCAAGCTAACAGAGGTGAAGAACCGTGTGAAGATCCATGAAGATGAGGCCGGTAGCAACGCCGGAGGAAACAGAAAAGATGACACGGTGAATGATGCCACTTTCGACGCCGATGACGCAGCTATACGAGCACAAAGGCTTCACCGGCGTCTACAACATAATACCCAAGGTATGGGTGGCCTACATCGACAACAAGGTAACAATAATCGAGTCCCCGATGATCCTTATGCTAAGATTAAGTTTACCATTCCACCTTTTTCGGGGCAATATGATGCGGAGGGTTACCTAGATTGGGAGATGACGAGTAGAGCAAAAATTTAGTGGCCACCTAGTTCCTGAGCAGCATAGAGTTAGACAAGCCACTAGTGAATTTAAAGATTTTGCTATCATTTGGTGGAATTCTCTAACTGCTGATGATATTCCTGTAACTTGGACTCAACTTAAGGAAGCTATGCGTGATCGTTTTGTCCCTCCTTCTTATCATAGAGATTTACGCAAAAAACTTCAGCGCTTAGAACAAGGGGATAAATCTGTGCAGGACTATTATGGTGAGCTTCAAAAGGGTTTACAACGCTGCATGATAGTAGAGGATAATGAGAGCTCTATTGTTCGTTTTTACTCTGGTTTGAGACGTGATATACAGGACATTGTTGATTATAAGGAGTTTAACACCATCAACCAGTTGTTCCAGTTTGCTATGCTTGCAGAGAAAGAATTGCAGGGACGGGAGCAGCAACAGAGGAGCAGCAGTACAAGCAGGCCTTCTTACACCCCACGGTCGACGCCGTCTTCGGGGTTTTCTTCCCGGCCATCTCCACCAGCAAGCAAACGGCCTCCCGCGTCCGCGAGTGGTGTTATGGCAGCGCCACATGCACCTCCTACACGCCCTGCAAATTCAGGTAAAAATTCTGTGCAGGGTCCTGCTCAAAGTGCTTCATCGGTCGCCTCGACGGGATGCACTTCCAACATTCAGTGCCACCGCTGCCATGGACTGGGCCATGTGCAGAAGGATTGCCCAAGTCAGCGGGCATACGTGGCCACCGAGGATGGAGGATACATCAGCACCTCCGACATAGAAGATGATGATGAAGACGAAGTCGCCGACGACACCAACGAGGGCCATGTACTTGGTGGAGAACACACTTCGGGTTTCATGAACATCATTGTACAACGTGTACTTAGCACGCAAATTTAGACTTCTGAAAAGATACAGCGCCACAACTTGTTCCAGATTTTCTTCGTCATCAAGAATCGACGCGCACGTGTGATCATTGATGGAGGAAGCTGCAATAACTTGGTGAGTTCAGATCTGGTTGAGAAGCTTGGTTTGGCCAAACGACCACATCCTCATCCATACTACATTCAATGGTTAAATGACTCGGGAAAAGCTAAGGTAACACAAACTTGTCGAGTTCCTTTTTCTATTGGTGTTTATTCGGATTATGTTGATTATGATGTGGTTCCTATGCAAGCTTGTTCACTTTTATTGGGTCGTCCTTGGGAACATGATAATGATGCTACACACCATGGTAGAAGTAATAAATACACTTTTATGCATAAAGGACAGAAAATTACTTTAGTACCTTTGACCCCTGCTGAAATTGTAGAAGCTGATAGAGAACGAGCTGCTTCTTTCAATAATTCTAAATCTGAAAATCAGCAAGTTGCTAATTCTGTTTTCCCACCTATAAAGGATAAGTCTGCACCTATTTCTAAGGGAGATGGAATTAATTTGAAAGGTCGTGTTATGCTTGCTACAAAATCAGACCTTGCTGAAATTTCTAGTGATGATATTTTTTATGCTTTGATATGCAAACAAGCCTTGTATTCCTTCGATGATATTGCTAGCTCTTTGCCTTCTGCTATCACTGACCTTTTGCAGGAGTTTGAGGATATTTTTCCAGCTGAGATTCCTCCCGGATTACCACCTTTGAGAGGAATAGAACATCAAATTGATTTGATTCCGGGAGCTACCTTGCCAAACCGTGCTGCTTATAGGACCAACCCCGAGGAGACAAAGGAAATTCAGCGACAAGTCCAAGACCTTTTGGACCGCGGGTATGTACGCGAAAGCCGTAGTCCTTGTGCTGTTCCTGTACTTTTGGTTCCTAAGAAAGATGGTAGTTGGCGCATGTGTGTTGATTGTAGAGCCATTAACAATATTACTATTCGCTATCGTCATCCTATTCCTAGGCTAGACGACATGCTTGATGAGTTATGTGGTTCTCTAATTTTCACTAAAATTGACTTGCGTAGTGGTTACCACCAAATTAGAATGAAACTTGGAGATGAATGGAAAACAGCTTTTAAAACTAAATTCGGCTTGCATGAGTGGTTAGTAATGCCTTTTGGGTTAACTAATGTACCTAGTACTTTCATGCGCTTAATGAATGAGGTTTTGAGGGCTTTTATTGGACGTTTTGTGGTGGTTTACTTTGATGATATCTTGATTTACAACAAGTCTTTAGATCAACATATGGATCATTTACGTGTTGTTTTTACTGCTTTAAGAAATGCACGTTTATTTGCTAACCTTGAGAAGTGCACCTTTTGCACCGATCGAGTTTCTTTTCTTGGCTATGTTGTTACTCCACAGGGTATAGAGGTGGATGACAAGAAAATTGACGCTATTGCTAGCTGGCCGCAGCCCCAAACCATCACACAGGTTCGAAGTTTTCTTGGTCTTGCAGGTTTCTATCGCCGCTTTGTCAAAGATTTCAGCACTATCGCTGCACCGTTGCATGAGTTGACAAAGAAGGGTGTTGTGTTTCAATGGAGCAAAGCACACGACGAGTCCTTTAGCTCTTTGAAGGACAAGCTTACACATGCACCGCTGCTGCAACTACCAGATTTCGGTAAGACTTTTGAACTTGAGTGTGATGCTAGTGGTATTGGCATTGGTGGTGTTTTGATGCAAAATGGCAAACCTATTGCTTATTTTAGTGAAAAGATAACTGGCCCTGTTCCGAGTTATTCTACGTATGATAAAGAATTATATGCTCTCTAAGTTAATGCCTAGAGCTGCTGGTCCTTTCAATATAATTGAGAAGATTAATGATAATGCATATAAACTTGAGTTGCCTCCCGAGTTCGGGGTTAGTTCCACTTTTAACATTGTAGATTTGAAGCCTTATTTGGGTGGGGACCATGAGCTTGAGTCGAGGACGACTTCGATTCAAGAGGGGAGGATGATGAGGACATCACTCCTTTGGATACAAATGACACTCCTCCGTTGAACATTCAAGGACCAATCACTAGAGCTCGCGCCCGACAATTAAATTTAGAGGTGAGCTAGTTCCTAAGTTTTTCCTTTCATAATTTTGAGAATAGTTTGCTACCTAATGATTTTATTATGATTAGGAATCAAGGAGAGGACCATAATATGAATGGAATAGGGCTTGGAGGCGTGGAGGACCAGCAAGAGGCGCAAGTCATTGTGGACGGGGCTGGATGCCGAGCCGGCTCGGCTCGGCTCGGCTCGGCTTGGTCCAGCTCGAAATTGAAGCGAGCCAGCTTGGCTCGGATTGAAATTTTAACAAGCCAGAATGCTGGCTCGGCTCGGCTCGGTGAGAGCTCGAGCCAGCTCGTGTAGCTCGTGAGCTTAGCATGTAATCAGACTAATAGACAAGTAGAACTGCTTATATATCTACAGTAATTAAGGTTTTTAGTCATATCCTTGTTTAATACACGAATGTTTGTATAAAATGACAACTAGATAATTCAAAAGTGTAAATAAATAAATAAAAGATGCACTAGGCTTCAAGTCCGTCACTCTCATCCGAAAAGGTCATCAAGCTTATGCATTTTGTACCACCAACCAGGCTAAGATTCTCCAAATGAGGAAACGTAAGATGGGCTAGATAATGGCCTATTTACGCTAGCTCGCTTCACTTGTGATTTAATGGGCTTTAGATTCATGTCCTCTCCGTACAGCTCGTTAGCTTGCGAGCTGGCTCGCAAGCCAGCTTGACTCAGCTTGAAAACAAAACGAGCTGAAACATGAGCTTGGCTTGTTTGAAAATCTTCCGAGCCGAGCCGAGGCCAAGAGCGAGCTGAGCCAGCTCACGAGTTTCGAGCTACACGTCCAGGCCTAATTGTGGAGGCCCAAACCAAGTCGACTTCGAGTCTGTTTCGGAGTCCAGGAACAGTCTGAATTAAAACGGACGCCCAGATCGCATACGAAGTCGGATTTGGACGTTCTACATATGGATGGAAAGATAATTTCATAAGCTTTCTAGTGGAACTGGTCCCACGTCAAAGTTCATCCGGAGTCGTCGGGAATCATCGAATCATTGGAACGTCCAGAATCTGTTTTTGGTGCTGCGTCACCGTTTTTGGCCTTTGGGCCGTGTATCTCGTGTGAGCCCATTAGGGGAGCGTCCAGAGGGTTCTTGCACGTCCCCAAGTCTTTATTAGCAGCAGCCGCCACCCATGTTAGGATTGGGTTTTGCTTAGATTATTCTGCTTAGACAGTTTCGCCGTTCATCGGTTTGTGAGACCCCAACTTGTGAGATTAATCATACATCTGCAAATTTGGTTGCGTTCTTTTTGTTCTTGCTTGTGTTCTTGATTCGCAGGAAGGGATTAGCCTTCTTGGCGAGGTCAACCGTGCAACGCCGGTTGATAACCATAGAGGACGTGGTGTTGCGATTGCGGGGTTCGAACGTGTTGTTCAGGAGCCGGATCGACGTGTGTCACATCTTCGCCAAATCAAGAGCTATCCGAACCTTTCGGAAGATCGGGACCCTAGTCCACATCAACCACCACTCTCACAGTGGAAATCAGCAGCACAACATTTCTTTCCGCCCTCCACAGCAGCAGTACCAAGGTACTAGACCCGGTCCTCGGGGTCCGTGCTTTAATTGTGGACGTCCGGGTCATTTTGCAAAGGATTGCCGTGTTCCGACACGTAACCCGGGCAACAACAACAACAACAATAATGGTTCCGGAAATGGCAACAACAATCAAAACCGCAATGGGAATAATGGGTATGGGAACTGCAACCAATCTTCCACTCCAAATGCTAAGAATGGCCGAGTCAACTACACCACGGCCGAAGAGATTCAAGCGGGAGAACCGGTACTCTCGGGTATGTTTTCGGTCAACAACCACTCCACTTTGGTTCTTTTTGATTCCGGTGCAACTCATGATTTCATTAGTCAAGCATGTGCAAAAACCCTACAACTTACTCCTACCGTTTTGGATATTCCCTACATCATCACATCACCCGGTGGAAAAATAAAAATAAACCTAGAGTTGAGGCAAGTACCACTAAACCTAGAGAGAAAAGTATGCCCCTCCTCTCTAATAATTTTAGGTGGGCAAGGAATAGATATAATTCTAGGCATGAGATGGATGAAACTCCATAAAGCCGTTTTGCACATTGATTACCGAGAAGTTCACCTAAACTCACCACTCCATGGTTCATCCATTCTCCGATTACCCCATCCAAAATTCTCCACCTCAAAAATCTACCATCTTGAGGGAAAAAGGATTGAGGATATTCCCGTGGTATGTGAGTTTCCCAATGTGTTTCCGGATGACTTACCGGACATGCCACCGGATCGGGATGTTGAGTTTAAAATTGAGCTCCAACCCGGTACGACACCAATTTCTCGTAGACCGTACAAAATGGCTCCCAATGAGCTAGCAATCTTGAAGGAGCAATTGGGCGAGCTTATGGATAAAGGATATATTCGCCCTAGTTCATCTCCGTGGGGATGTCCTGCTCTCTTTGTGAAGAAGAAAGACAAGACGCTACGTCTATGTGTGGATTGTCGCCCCCTCTCAATGCGGTAACTATCAAGAATAAATACCCGCTCCCTCGGATTGATATTCTCTTTGATCAATTAGTTGGTGCTAAAGTCTTCTCTAAGATTGATCTCCGATCCGGTTGCCACCGAATCAAGATTCGAGCCGAGGATATTCCAAAAACTGCATTCTCTACGCGGTATTGTCTCTTTGAGTATCTCGTCATGTCTTTTGAGCTTACAAATGCTCCGGCTCATTTCATGTACTTGATGAATTCGGTCTTCATGCCCGAGTTGGATAAGTTTGTCGTGGTCTTTATTGACGACATTCTTATTTATTCGAAGTTCAAAGAAGAGCATGCCGAACATCTTCGCATTGTTCTCCAACGGCTTCGCGATCATCAATTGTATGCCAAATTTAGCAAATGTGAATTTTGGTTGAAGAAAGTTCCTTTCTTGGGTCATATCATTTCCGCGGAAGGTGTTGCCGTCGATCCAAGTAAAGTTGAAGAAGTGCTTACTTGGAAATCCCCAAGATCGGTGGGACAAATTCGAAGCTTTCTCGGTCTTGCCGGTTATTATCGGAAATTCATTCCCAATTTCTCAAGCATGGCCAAGCCTATGACAAAATTGTTGGAGAAAGATGCTAAGTTTAAATGGAGCCGTGAATGTGAGGAAGCCTTCCACACTCTCAAGAAGCATTTGACATCCGCTCCGGTGTTAGCACAAGCCGACATCACCAAGCCGTTTGACGTGTATTGTGATGCGTCCGGCACCGGTCTAGGGTGTGTGCTAATGTAAGAAGGTCGTGTCATTGCTTATGCTTCCCGTCAACTTCGCAAGCATGAACAACACTACCCTACCCATGATTTGGAACTAGCCTCGGTTGTCCTTGCTTTGAAAACTTGGAGGCATTATCTACTTGGAAATCTTATCAATCTTTACACCGATCATAAGAGTCTCAAATATATCTTCACCCAACAAGAGTTGAATATGAGGCAACGTCGATGGTTGGAGTTGATCAAGGATTATGAGTTGGAAATTCATTATCACCCGGGTAAAGCTAATGTGGTTGCCGACGCTTTAAGTCGCAAAGATCAACGCAATCATATTACCGGTTGTTCTATGGAAAATTCGGAAATTTCAGATTCTAGTGAACCGAGTCTTCGAGTCATTCCCTATGGTTCACTATATAACCTAGCCCTCATTCCTACCCTTCGTGAGGAAATTATTGAGGCACAAAAGAAGGACGAAGGTATGGAATTTATTCGGCAAAAGATAGAGAAAGATGAGGCTACATGTTTTCGACAAGATGCCGAGGGTGTATTATTGTCGGGGAAAAGATTAACGTTGCCACGTGGCGGCATCCGGACCCACCCAAATAGAGGGTTAGCGCGGCCACGTCATCACCAAAGGCTGGCCCACGCCCGCGTGGACCGACCAGGATACAATCCTGGACCCACTCGAAGACGTCCGCCCCGCACGACCCGGGCGTCTTGGTCGAGGGTTTCGTCCCGCACGACACAGGCGTCTTGGTCGAGGGTTCCGTCCCGCACGACCATTGGCATCCTTCGCGCTCGACCTCGCGACTCGATCAACCACCGCATTTAATTCCAGCCGCCCTGGCGCCCACGTGGCCTCGGCTCGGGAATCATTGGAGGGAGGCCTGAGCCCATCCCTCCTGCTGCCACCTGCTCCCGTCGGGGCACGCCGATGGGACGTCCCGTTCTCGTTGAAATGGCAGGAGTTGGCGTGGACCGCATGCTCCGGGAGAAGCCGCTGACCGCTAATTGTACGAACGTACGATTCCCCGTCACGCCCGTCGAACAGGTGTAACTCAAGGTCGAGCTCGAGTTACGTCCCGTCCCGCACGACCTTCCTCTACAAAGCTCGACTCGGAGGAATAACCATTCCTGCGTCTTGGCCGTGCCCGAAGCATCATCACGTCCGACAAAGAAGGACGAGCATGGCACGTCCCAATCCAACCACTCGTGAGCGATGCGCCCGCAGCTCCCCCGATTGCGGAGCACTTCACCCGGATGCTCGTCGCTACGGGGACGACGCGACTCATCGTGACATCCCCTCCGGGACACCCGGGAATCGGAACGGAGGGACACTCGAGGAAGCGAGTTACAACGAAACATCATCTCATACAAGCCGAATATATACATCATGGTATAATACAACCAGGTTTTCGAAATACAAACATTGGTGCAGCGGAAATATAAATCTTATTGAAGTTTAACAACCTACGAGTATTGCAGCGGAAACTTGTACTTTATACAACAAAACACTATTAGACGATCAACGTGATGCACTCGAGCCCTTCGTACATCACGGTTCTCCCTCTTCACGGCGCCGGGATCCGTTCCCATTGGTGGAAACCACCCTCGGACACTCCACTTCTAGGAACTACCGTACGAGCTGTGGAAGTACGACTCGATTCCTAAAAACATAATCGCACAAACCTTGAGTATTCTAATACTCAGCAAGACTGACCCCTCAACATGGCACGCTAAGGCCGACGCCTAGTATGCAAAGGCTTTCTGGCTGTGGGGTTTACTCTTTTGCGAAAACAGCTTTAAAGGTTGAGTCCTTACTTTCAGTATTTTAGCTCACGTTAAGTTCATTAACCTCCAGGTTTGCAGACTATCACTATTGCAATCAAGTTGCAGGAAAAGATTAATTCCAAACAACAATCCTTTCATCCATCTTCCTTCATCTTTCACTTGATTAACTACGATGTGACACGGTGAACAAGCGGTACTCATTACTGCGAGGGACAGCGATTCGAATCGATTTCACCAGCTGGGAAAACCCGTTTACACGGCGTATACGCACCCCTTTGGTCACATACGACAACCTTTCACGCTAACTCCTGACGGTGGCCGGGTTAGTCTCCCATCCGCCCGAGAACACGGGGACCCCACGCGATACCCGTCCTCGACGTTATCCGTGAGCGACCACCCATTCCTCTCCCTTTGAGACATGAGGCCTCGCCTCATTCTCCAGCCAATTAGGGGATGAGCTACGTCCAACCACCGAAGCAATTAGGTTACATCGGCTTCCTGGCCCCATAAACACCGGTATGTAAATCGGTACGTTCAAGACTTGCTCAACAGGGCCAACAACGGTACGATCCTTGATCGACACGAGACAGGGCTACCACCTTGCAAGACCTCGTCTTTGCCCTTTCTCCTACGAGGACCCGTCCGATCTCAATTTCATCTTCATCTTCATTCTTTAACTTCAACTTAAAAGACATCAATCAACTTAAAGCCTCCATGCTTTAAGATCGGACCGTATCATCTCGCGAGCGTGCTCAACACCACTCGACTTCTACCGTAGCCCTATGAATTAAGCGTAGCAACTATCGAGACACAAAACCAACATGGATAAACAGGTAACATAGGAATTCTACTCATGCATCTAGGGTGTCAAGCAATTCCCGTAACCTAATGCACAATCACGACACAAATACTCGTGATAAAAGAAAAGACTTTAAAAACATAGGTGGGATGCACCGGGCTTGCCTGGATTCGAGTCGGGGTTAGCTTCCTCGATGTGTTGGTCGACGTCGAAGCTTCCGTCTCCTTTCTCGACCTCGGACGGAACCTCGATCACGCCGGGACCTAGGTCGACCAACAATACGCCGCGAATCACAACCATGCATGCATGAATGTTCATGAGATGATGTGCAACTGTTTTATTAACCAAGAACGTTAATTAGCCATTAATCATTACTTAAGTTCATTACTTTGCAATTAGTAATTAACAATTAATCATGTTCGTTAAGCAATAAGTAACAATTGATCATGCTCGTTAATTATTGCCTAATCAAGGTCATTACTTAAAGATTACTTATTAATCATTAATCAGGTTCCTTAATTAATAATTAATCATGTTTTTAAACAACAAAAATAAGTGCTTAACGACCTGTGATAACACTTAAGTTATTAATTCGGGATTACATGAAATGACGGTGTTTATGTTGAATTTTGGAAAATAGTTTTCACAAACACTTTCGTCTGCAGATATCTCTAATTTTTAAAGAAATTTATTTTTCAAAAACAATTAATAATTAGCATAAAATAATAGGTTATATTAACTAAAGAAAAGGGACTTAATTAAACTATGAAATTATAATTTCTTAAAATAGATATTTGAATTCATAAATAAATAGAGAATAATTTTATGAATCCAAAAACTTTGTTTGACATTTTTCTGATTTTTTCCTGAATTTTCTATGAATATTTGAAATTTGACTGGAATCGAAAAGGGATAAATTCGAAAAAAAGGATCTAGGATCTATTGGGCCGAAAGGCCGAGCCCGACTACTCGGCGGCCCAAGCGCCGACCCGGCCCGGAGGCTCGTGCGCAGCCCGGATGCCGGGCGCAGCGCCCATGGCCGCGGCGGCCGGAGACGGCGCCGGCGACTTGCCGGAGTTGATCGGGCGGCGACCAAACTCTATGGGAATGCTCCTACACGACCTCCGCGACACGGGAAACCGATTCAGGGGGTTGCCGGCACCGGAGGCGGACCGGAGAGGTACCGGCGGCGAGCACCGTCCTGCACCCGGCTCCGGTGAGCCCTAGCAACCGCCGCGATGCACAAAAATTAAGGGAAAAAAACATGGGGAGCACCTACGAGGCATAAGCAAGAGCGGCACGGTGACTTTTTACCTTGGAGATGGCCGGAGGTGGGACTTCACCGGCGAGACCCGAGCGGACCGGCCGTCGCACTTGGGAAAAATGGTGAAATTCGCGACGACCCGCAAACGAAACACGACAATCCGTGGCTCGTGTGTGGAAGAATAGGTTGCGCCACTAAGGAGTCAAAAATCTGGAGTGGAGACGCTCCGGAGAGGCAGAATTTCCCCGCGCCGTGATGGAAACTCGCCGGTGCGCGGCAGTGCGGACGGGGCTCGATTCCGTTGGTTCACGGCGGTCGAGCTCACCTAGTGGCTATGGATGGGTGTGGTGGGATGTCACGGAGTGTGTGGTGGCTGTGGTTGGACTGGGGAGGGGCCGGAGATGGCTTGCCGGTGTGGAAGCGGAGGGATGGGGTGTTGCGGTGCTTCAAACGAGAGAGAATCGGAGAGGGAGAGAAACCGAGCTCGGTGTTTATCCCCAACGGCGAGAGGGTGAGGTGGCGGTGGGGGTAGCTGCGTGGCGCGGTGTGAGAGAGACGCGCGGCCGGGGGTGCTGCGGTGGCCCGAGAGGCGGTGGTGGAGAGAGGCGGTTCGGAGGAAGAAGAGAATGGCCATTGGGCCAGGTCCGCCATTTTACGTAAAACCCTCGGACTTTTGGTTAATTAAAAACGGTCTTTCCGGTGCTCAGAAAAATTCGAGAAAATTCAGGGACGTATGTGAAAGTATTTTGAACATTTTTCCTATTAAACCCAGGTGCAGATTCCAAATTGTTTTCGAATTAAAAATTCCAAGATAAATTAACCAAAAGGAGTTTTGTTTATTTCTTGCAATTATTTTCGCAAAGCAAAATAATTCCAGGAAATTTTCATAAATCTTTATTTTTGATATTTGAACAGTAGAAAATGTTAAACATATATTTTCCTCTTATTTAATTTCTTTTTAAGCATTTTCTTTTCTTTGCTCTCTATTTAGCTTGATATCTTATGTGAAATTCTTTATCACAATGCTCAATGATTCCATGAATGAAATAAGATGCCATGCTCATGAATGACATGAAATGCATTTCGTTGTTTAGGGTTGTTACAGCCCTCGCCCCTTACAGGAATCTCGTCCGGAGATTCACGATTGGAGCGACTAGACGATAGTACTAAAGAACTCGGGGTAGTTGGATCGGAGAAACTCTTCTTGTTCCCAAGTAGCCTCAGCTTCGGAGTGATTACTCCATTGAATCTTGTAGAACTTAGTGGTCCAATGTCGAGTCACTCCATCCTTGGTGTCAAGAACTTTGACCGGACGTTCGTCATATGTCAAGTCTCGTTGTAAGCTGTTGCACCTCGGCTGTCGGTATATCCACTGGTGGTTTCAAACACTTCTTCGGTTGAGATACGTGGAATATGTTGTGTATACCCGATAAGTGTGCTGGCAACTCCAAACGATATGCTACAGCTCCACATCTTTCCAGGATTGGAAAAGGTCCGATGTATCGTGGTGCTAACTTGCCCTTGATTCCAAACCTTTGAACACCTTTGGTAGGAGATACTCGAAGATAGACTTGATCTCCAACCTTGAATACCAACTCTCGACGTCTTTTATCGGCATAGCTGATCCGTCGAGATTTCGCCCTCTTGAGGTTCTGTTGGATGAGACGTACTTGTTCTTCAAGCATCCTTCACTAAATCCGGTCCAAATATTACTCTTTCTCCGCTTTCCGACCAGTTTAGAGGGGTGCGACAACTACGCCCATACAAAGCTTGGAATGGTGATATTCCTGCACTCTCTTGATAGCTGTTATTGTATGAGAACTCCGCCAGCGGTAAACATTTCTCCCAATCTTTACCGTAGGTCAAGACACGAGGCTCGAAGCATGTCCTCGAGATATTGATTGATTCTTTCTGTTTGTCCATCCGTTTGGGGGTGATAAGCTGAGCTTCGAATTAACTTCGTTCCTAATGACTCATGCAATTGTTCCCAAAATCTTGAGACAAATTGAGCTCCTCGATCCGAGATAATGGTCTTGGGTATTCCATGCAAACATAGGATACGTGAAATATATAGATCCGCATATTGCTTGGTCTTGTAGTTGGTATGTACTCGGTATAAAGTGAGCTGACTTGGTCAATCTGTCAACTATGACCCGGATAGAGTCGTGCTTCCGTGGTGTCATTGGTAATCCAACAATAAAGTCCATGCTGATATCTTCCCATTTCCATTCGGGTATGCTCGGAGGTTGAAGTGGACCTGCTTGCTTCAAATGTTCCGCTTTGACACGTCGACGGGTATCACACTCGTTGACATACCTCGCTATCTCTCGTTTCATTCTTGTCCACCAAAATCTCTTCTTCAAGTCTTAATACATCTTGTTGGTTCCAGGGTGAATAGAATACTTGGATATATGGGCTTCATCCATTATCTTCTTGCGAAGTTCCAAGTTCTTAGGCACTACTAGCCTATTCTTGAACCAGATAACACCTTTGTCATCTATTTGGAAACACTTGACTTCACCCTTCCGGAGTCGTCTTTTGATGTGTTCCATACCGAGCATCTTTCTGTCGAGCTGCTACCACTTCTTCGCGAATGGTAGGGATAAGAGCCAAATTGGTCAAGGCTCCATACGGAAGAATCCGAAGATTAGACTCATCACTTTCGGTTGGGGGTGCTTGAATCAGGAGTTGAGCCATGAGATTATTGCAATGAGCCTTGCGACTTAAGGCATCGGCTACCACGTGTGCCTTGCCCGGGTGGTAGTGAATTTCCAGCTCATAATCCTTTATCGGTTCTAACCATCTTCGTTGTCGCATATTCAGATCTGCTTGAGTGAAGATGTACTTGAGACTCTTGTGGTCCGTGTATAAATGTACCAAGTTACCCGGAAGATAGTGCCTCCAGCCTTTCAATGCGAGTACCGCTGCTGCTAGTTCCGGATCATGGGTAGGATAGTGTTCCTCATGACGCCTTAGTTGTCGAGACGCATAAGCAATCACTCGACCTTCCTGCATTAGAACACATCCGAGTCCTGTTCTCGATGCATCACAATACACATCAAAAGGCTTCGTCGGATCCGGTCGAGCAAGTAAAGGAGCTGTTGTCAGTAACTTCTTTAACGTCCGAAAAGCTTCTTCACATTCTTTGCTCCACACGTACTTCTTATCCTTTTCCGAGTATCTTAGTCATTGGCTTGGCGATCTTTGAGAAGTTTGGGATAAACCTTCTATAATAACCAGCTAATCCCAAGAAACTCCCGATCTGGGAAATAGACTTTGGTGAATTCCAATCCAACACTTCTTGAACTTTGCCTGGGTCAACGGCCACTCCTTCGGCTGATATTACGTGACCTAGGAACGGCACTTCTTTTAGCCAAAATTCACACTTGCTGAACTTAGCATAGAGCTGGTGATCCCTTAGTCGTTGCAACACAACTCTTAAGTGATTGGCATGTTCCTCTCGTTGACTTAGAGTAGATTAAGATGTCATCAATAAATACCACGACAAACTTGTCCAGCTCGGGCATGAATACCGAGTTCATGAGATACATGAAGTGTGCTTGGTGCATTGGTCAATCCAAATGACATCACCAGGTACTCATAAAGTCCATATCTTGTGGAGAACACGGTCTTCGGTATATCCTCGGCTCTTATCTTAATCCGATGATACCCTGAGCGAAGATCTATCTTGGAGAAAACTTTAGCTCCCATCAGCTGATCAAACAAGATATCAATCCTCGGAAGAGGGTACTTGTTCTTGATGGTAACGGCATTCAAAGGCCTATAATCCACACATAGCCTTAATGTCTTGTCCTTTTTCTTCACGAACAAGGCTGGGCATCCCCAGGGTGATGAACTTGGACGAATATACCCCTTGTCCAATAATTCCTTTAATTGCGCCTTCAACTCTGCTAGCTCATTCGGTGGCATCCGATACGGCCTTCTTGATATTGGTGCTGTTCCAGGCTGTAACTCGATCTTAAACTCTACTCGCTCGATCTGGCGGTAACCCTGGTAAGTCTTCCGGAAAAACATCGGGGTACTCACATACTATAGGAATGTCTTCCAAGCTCTTACCAATAGTCTTATAAATCATTGGAGGAATAGTTTGGGAAGAAGTCAACTGAAAGCAATCTCGTCCGTGAAGAGGAGAGTTCGGATGAACTGCAAAAGCATCTATATCCAATACTGCTTTATGATACTTCATCCATCTCATACCAAGAATCGCATCCAATCCTTGTCCGTCTAAGATTATAAAGGAGGTAGGATAATCCTTACGACCCAATTTCAATGGTAGCTCTGTAGTACTTTGATATGCAAGTATATTACCTCCAGGCGATGATATGAGATGTGGGTAAGTCATCTTGCATGATGGCAGATTATGTTTTTGGACATATCCTTTGCTGATGAAGTTGTGGGTTGCTCCTGAGTCAAATAGGATAATGGCAGCATGATGGTTGATAGAGAACAAACCAGCCATGACTTGTGACCCTTTCGGAATATCTTCGGCGGTGGTGAAGTTGACACGACCAGTCTTTATCTTACTATATTTCAATGCATTCTTCTGTCGACCAACTGCTTTCTTTTGAGGGCGTGTTGACAATTTCTGCTCTGTTGGTGCGACAAAATCTTGAGCCAATTTTCCATGACAACCATCGTTATAGCATAGATGGTCAACCGATTGTGGAGTTTGGGATAAGGAGTGTATACTTGATAGGTCCGATTGTTGGACCGCTGAACGGGAGAACACCTGTTGCTGATACTCGAGGTGGCCGGTGAGAAATGAGATCCGATGGCATAGGCTTGAATCTCCGATCCGTTGCGAAGTGTGGACTAGACGATACTTGGAGGGTACCTTACTCCCTTGTTCATTGGCTGCTCTCTTCTTAGCCTTCTTCTTGATGAACACGATAGCATCCTCCATGAGTATAGCATCACTTACCAACTCATTAAAACTAACTCCTCGGTCCAAAACAAGCCGGGATTGTAACTTGGTAGTAAGTCCTTGCTTGAAACATTCCTTCTTCTTGGCGTCGGTGTCCACATTCGAGGAGCATATTGAGCCGGACGGTTGAACAACTTTGAATAGGAGTGTACGGTCATATCACCTTGCTTCAGCGCTAGAAACTCCTTACGCTTTTGGTTCGAGTATACCTTCGTAAATATGATGTTCACGAAAAGCCTTTGTGAATTCTTGCCATAGTACTTGGTGACCTTCGGGAATCATGGCCTTGTAATTAGCCCACCATGCTCCAGCAAATCCTTCTAGTTGCTCGAGCGGCAAAGATAGTCTTCCGATACTCTGTGCATGGTAGGAGCTCCAGCTTCGACTCGATAGTACGTAACCAATGGTCCGCTTCCAAAGGATCTCCCTCATCCGAAAACTTGGGTGGACCAGTAGCTAGGAAATCCGAATATGTAACGTGAACTGGTGGAACATGCTGATCTTGACCACCGGCCCGTGAGGCCGTATTCTGAACAAGCTACTGCGAAGTTCCCGTTGCTCTTCACGAGACTCCAATATAGTGGCAATAGCTTGCGCCGGGGTAGATGGAGTTGATGCTGGCTCTCGAACATCTTGCTTGGGAGCTTTCAGGATGGTTTCCTCTTCTAGTTTGTTCCATTCTCGTTATAAAACTTGGTATTAGTGTCACCGATCCAAAATTGGGATATAAGGATACCAACGATACAGCACGTTGAAGTTCCAAAGCACAAGCAGTGTATAGAGAAGAGGTACACTATCTCTCATTCCAACCCCAGATTTACTTGTAGTACACACTTGTACGAGCATCTTTAACTTGTCCTTCTAGATCCATAGCTCTCATAGGGCTCCTTGACAACTACGAGATGATTATCCTTCTCTCCGATCGCCTTTAAGCATCTGTAGATGAAGATCTGTGTGACATCCCATGTCACGATTAAGGCTAATCCCGTAGTTAGTACCCTAATCACCTCACTAATGAAGTACTAATGCTAATCACCCAAAGGAAAAGAAGAAAAATAAAAAAGGAAAAAGGAAAAACCTACTCCTAAACCCTAGCCCTAACCAAAATGCAAAAATTATAAAAACACTACCCACATGTTTTTGCACCACTGGATTGCTCATGTAAAAAGATGAATTTACAGTATTTTTGCCAAATTTTTGAACAAAGTTTTGAAAGCCCAAAAATTCAAATTCAAATCTGAAACACTGCTACTTGTGAATTTTATATGAATTTTTGGAAGCAAGTTTAGAACTTCGAACTAAAAGATGAAAATTAGAGCACATCATCCTGAGTCTTCCCATATCTTTGGTTTTATTTTTGGAGCCCTAGAACTATGAAATTTCGTCAAAGTTTCAAACTGCAGATTCAAATTTCAACTTGTGACCTCGAGCTACGGTTGCCCCTCGGGCAATGGCGGCCGGACCGCCGGTCCGGCCAGCCTGGCCGCCGCCCGCGCGCGCCCTGACCTGTCCCGTCGCCACGCCGCTCCCCTGGCCACCTCCCCAACTGCTTGTACCCGCGAGCCAACGGAAGAGGCCCGGCATTGAAGCCGCGCGGACCTCCCCTGCCGGCCGTGCGCCGCCCGTCCGTCGCCCCCTAGAAAACGGCATCAAGACTCTCAACTCGCCGCCACCAATTATTGCCCAACTCCCTTGGCTCCTCTCCGCACCGCTCCACCGCCCTCTCCCTCACCGCAGCTCGCGCAGGAGTAGAAATCGCCGCCGCCGGCCTCCACGACCGCCATGGCCGCCTCCGCGCCGCACGCGAGCTAGGCAAGCCGCGCACCCCTCCTTTCTTCGCCAAAACGTGCGCAAGGGACGCCTCCACCTCCCCTCTAACCCCCTGCCTTGGCACGCAGTACATCGCCGGGATTCGAAGAGGATTTCGCGGCCGTCGCCCGCCCGCCGCCACCTCTCCGTCGAGCCACCTCCCCGGTCCACCCCCACGCCGTCCAAGCTCACGCCGCTACCCCCGTTGCGAGGTGAAGCTCTCCGGCCTTACCCCGCCCCTCTCTCCCTCTAGCTCGGACGCGCGCCGTCGCCGGAGCCACCGCGGCCGCCACCGCTCGCCGCGGGCTCGCTCCGGCCACTCGCTGGGCCCCGCGACCGCGCCCACGAAGACCGCCGTCTCGCGTACAGCATTCCCACCGAGTCTCGGAGCATGAGCTCCAGCGCAGCGCCGCCGCGAGCGAGCTCGCCGGCGCCGGCCGCCGCTCGCCGGAGCGCGCGAGCCGCTCCGTTCAAAAATGAACCAGTGGCAAATCCGTAAATATACCCGAACTTCGTTTGAGTTTGAAAAATTCATATCTGGCGTTTGAATCGTCCAAAAATTACAAACTAAAATGTTTTGGAAACTAGAAGACCTGTAATTTCATAAAGGTAACATGAACTCATCAGATCTGGTCATTTTCACATTTTTATAAAAATGACAAAAGTCAACCCCTGAAAACTTAACCAAGCCATAACTTTAAAAATATAAATCCAAATTAAAAGCCACTTGGCCAAAGTCTTCACCCTCGCACACATGAATTTGTGGCACTGGAAGATCTGCATTTCATTTCACATTTTTCAAGTTATTGCATTTCTTGCATTCCCTGTATTTAATTTTTAATTAATTCTGTATAAATTATTTTTGCATGAAACTTGGCAATTAATTTCCTTTTGGTACTGTGCATATGTGGAAAATCCCATTGTAAATTTGGAGCATGTTAAGTAATGATTTTTGCAAACCCTAGATCTCAATTTCAAAAGGGTCATTTTCAGCACAAGCATGATTAGTTTATGTCATTAAGAATCATGATCATGCATGTTTATGTAATTTCTACTGTTCATTATGTCCTTTAGCACCTCATGGCAGGTTTAGTCAAAAGGTTTCATGTATTTCACCTATGTATGAATTTTGAAATCAAATTCCTATTCTAAAAGGGAATCGTCATCGCATGTGATGTCAAAATACATAAGCCTAGATTTCTTCGTATTGCACTATAAAAACTTGCTAAAATATTAGTGCTAAACCCACACTAACCACAGCACTCGTGTCTATGCCACCAAGTCATTACTCTTTATGATGGTATGGTTATGCTTGCTCATGTAATTGGGTTCCAGTAAAAGAAAACAAGAGATATGTCATGCTTATTAGGGTTCGAACAAACAAACTTTTGAATTACATACTCATTTGGATCTTTACAAAACAGCACACATGCATTACTCTCATCATCGACCTTGTATTCATATGACTTACGCATTGCATTTCATTCCTTAGGTGACGACGCCGAATTGATCCCGCCGGAAGAAGCTATCGCCACGCTCAACGCTTGTGAGGCTAGTGCTAACTTCGATCACTCTCAAGGCAAGCCCCGGTGCATTCCTATTATTTGAAATGTCTTTCTTTTATCACTATATTAAGGATGATGAATGTGCATTTAAGTTCTTAGGCGTTGATTGGAAATCCACATGCATAAATTCCTATATATCCTGTGTCGCTTATGCGTCATATCCTCGTTAGAATTGCTATGCTAGATTTATGGAGTCAACGATAGAATGGGGAATCTCACCTATGGTTTATGATTAAACTTGAACATGATGAATGTGGTTAAAAATTGAGAACACCCCATTGTGGCTCCGCGAACAAGTTTGAGTTGTGTACCACTTGCATACCTTTCTTATGGGGATTGGTAAACCTATGTAGCTTGTGAGTTGTGAAGTGAGCCGGATATCTCACCGACCCGGAGGTGATGTGTTTGGCACGGTGGTTGCACGGGTTGAGGACCGTTGGAGAGTACATGGGTTAAGCCTTGGGCGCGTTGTTGAACGGTCGCAAGGGGGACGTGTACTCGGGGTCGGTGGCCCCGTGTTTTACTTCATGATGAACTCGCGAACGGTGGCCATACGTGTTCTTAAATGATACGTATGTCGTGCATTTGGGTTCTTTCCTGCAGGATTAATAATTCGATAATTATCGCCGTTTCCTCTCGGTTAATGAGTACCACTTGATTCGAGCAGTTCGCAATGTGTAGTAATGGAAGGAGATTGAATAGCTTGCTGGTTTATATTGATATTAAATTGTATTGCAAACTCTTGTATTGTTAGCATGCTCACTAAAGTTTCTTTTATGCAACAACCCTATTAATTTGGCTAAGTAATAAAATTGCCAACCTAATTAGCATAGGTGCTATTTATGCAAAAGGCCAAGTTAAACCGGTCAAGCCCCATGCATCTAGGAGTCGGTCTTAGATGGCCAATTGGACGGGTAAGACTTGCGGAGTATGTTAGATACTCGGGCTTTGCCACTACATGTTGATTACAGGTTTCCCGCAAGCCGGTTTTTGTGATTGTTGTGGTAAGGTGGTTTGGGATGGAGAAGAGCCCAAAGAGTGGACCATTGAATGGGTCCCTAGCTCTCCGACCCATGATGAGTGAGCCATGGCCTAGGCCGGCATGGTTCATTTAAGTTATCTATGTATCGTCGAGTTATGTATTTCGCTTCCGCACTTTAAATTCGAACAAAGATCATGGTTATGTAAGACTTAATCTCGAACCTAATGTATCTTTTATTCGAACTCTATGTTATAATCAAGACTTAATTATGTAACCTTGCAAATCGTGTATGCTTGTTAATGTGATGCTATGCATGGTTGCTTCGTCAATCATCTCCCAAGGCGATCCGTACCACACTTAACAATCTTTCGGGATAGGGGTGTGACACGTGGTATCGAGCCGACTTGGGATTTGCGTCACGTTAACACTCATTCTAAAAATCTTAAAACCCGTTTTTGAGTTACGGTGAGGCACGAGTCTAGATAGAAAGGCCAATATAAGGACTATATAGAATGGTGGCAAAACTAACCCCGTGTTATGGTTGTTAAATATTTTGCAACTACGGCTTGAGCAAAGGTATGTGATTGAGTGTTGTCAATTTTCGCATGATATTATTGGTGTGACTCGAATACACTCTTATTCGAGAGCTCTCCATGTGAGGCGAGGTGACATGGATTTATTTTGGGCTTGTTTCTTTTGATTTTGATGTAATGTTTCTGGAATCCATCTCTTGCAGGTACATAACAACGTTTTAGCTCGTGTAGTATCGTGTGAGAGGTGTGTGTGTGCCACCGATGCGCTTGTCCGATATTCGTATCGGCGGGCGCGGTATTTTAATTTTTGTGAGGACGTACGAGACGACATATTGAGCATCCATCATCTTTGCATATCATGTCATCATGTCAAACATATGCATGTGAACTTATCTAAACGAAATCATCACCAAAAATGTGGTCACCTAGCTTAATTCTCACAAAAAAAGTAGAAACCGAAACACTAAAAACGAGGCAAAAACGTGGCAGATTTCTGAACTTTCGTGGAAATGAGCATAACTTCCAAGTTACTTATCCAAATAAGGCAAATAAGGACTTTCTGGAAAGCTTGCATTATGCACTACAACAATATCCTAGTCTCAGGTCTTGTAAAAATCTGGAACGTAGCTAGAATTGCCCATTACAGAGAGCTGTTCTGGAATTTTTCAGAATGTGCTCCGGTTCTGTCCCTGTCGTAGATCGTGCATAACTTTCAAACGACGAGTCGGATTGAGCTGTTCTAGGATGCGTTGGAAAGCTTAAGAATTTGTCTAAAACTTTCGTAACAAAACAAAAGATTGATTCAGCCCAGAAACAGGAGTAATCATCGAGTTTCGGTAGCATGTCAATTCTGTCCAGAAAAAAATGGAACCGTGTTAGGATGGTGCGAAAAGTTTTGTCGCATTCTTTTGCTAAGTTGGTGCCATTCCATCATTCATGCTTTACTCATTTAGCATGTTTTGTTGTTGGATCTTGAGTTTTGACTTGTGTTTCAAAATTCTCCGACAGATGGCCCCCGGCAAGCTTATGTTGGACCGTGAGAACCTCGCGAGGCGGGTGCTCGAGTTGGAGCAGGAGCGTGCTGCCCTGCAGGCCACCCTCGCCACCCGCGACGCCGAGCTTACCACCCGCGACGCCGAGCTCGCCGCTCGCGACGCCGAGCTTGCCGCCCGCACCGCCGAGCTAGCCGAGCGCACTACCGAGGTGGATACCCTCCGTACGCAGCTCGAGTATAGCGAGACGGAGCGTTGGAACTTCTTCGAGCAGCTCCACGACGCCCACCTTGCCCTTGAGGGCAATGGAGCCGCCGCTCTCCAGGCCACGCTTGATGAGCGTGATGCCCAGCTCGCCGCCGCGAATGAGGAAAACTACGTCCTCTCCGGCCAGGTGGATGCCCTTCTCGAGGAGAAGGATGAGTTGGATGTTACTCTCCTGGAGGCTCGGGGCGCTAGGGATGCTTTGGAGGGAGACCTCCGGAACGCCCGAGCGACCATAGCGCATAACAACGCTACCATTGAGCATCTCCAAGCCGCCAACAATGCCCTGCACGCCATCCTTAATGGCGGACCTCCCGAGCCACTTGAGATCATCCCACCCGAGGAGGATGTGGAGATGAGTGATGGCGAGGATGTTTCCGACGTCGAGGACGGAGCACCACCCTCTCCCATGAGGGATGACGCCGACTACTACGGCGATGACGACGAGTAGTTGTCACGACCGGTGGTCGTAGCTCTATGTGTGTAGGATTTGTAATCTCGTGAGGCATGTAACCGTGTTGGAAACGATCCGCGTGTTGTTAATTAAGCTCTCCGAGATTTGTGTTTGTTTGTGGGTCACATGTGATGTAACCTAAGACCGTGTTGTATCGGATTCGTGGTTTCCCGTGTATCAAAAATTTCTGTCATGTTGCTACTATGTTGGAATCTATGGAATATGTGTGTTGCCAATGCATTATGCTTATTTCATCAATATTTTCTTCGTACATGCAATCTGAAATTTTTGGTCCCTTATGCCCAATGTCATGTGTTCTTGCTATTTTAGCTCTTGGTCTAATGAGCTAACGTGAGAAAATTTTTCATGCATGATAGATGGTGAATACTCGCCGTGGTGAAGCTTCCGGAAGTGGGCATGGTGCGAGGGAAGAGCAACTCCCTAACCCTCCACCCCTCACGCCGTTGGAACAACTCGTGTCCAACCAAAACGAGATGTTCCGCTTGTTCTTTGCAAGTCAAGCCAATCAAGGACAAGGCCAAGGACCGCCACCCCAAGGGCCGAGGAATTCCACCTATGCCGACTTTTGGGCCACTCAACCGCCCAAGTTTGGTGAAGCTACTACCGATCCGTTGGAGGCGGATAATTTTCTCCGCATCATCGAGTCGAAGTTTGCTCTCCTCAATTGCACATCGGAGCAAAAGGTTCTCTTTGCGGCTCAACAACTTCGTGGCTCCGCTAGTGCATGGTGGGCAAGTTTCACCGCCGCACTTCCCGCCGGTACTCAAGTGAACTGGCCGGACTTTTGCACCAGCGTTTCGCGCGCATCACATTCCCGCCGGTCTCATGAAGCGCAAGTTGCAAGAGTTCCTTAGCTTGAAGCAAGGTGCCGGAACCGTGCAAGAGTATGCACGGAAGTTTAACTACTTGGCTCAATATGCATCCTATCATGCCGACACGGATGACAAGAAGAAGGATTGCTTTCGTTCGGGGCTAAGCCCAAAGTTACAAGATCGCTTGGCTCAAGTCACTACCGGCACGTTCAATGACTTGATGAGTGCCGCAATTGTGCAAGAAGATGCTATCCGTGCTCACCAAGAGGACAAGAAGAGGAAGCGTGCCGTAGGAAATCCATCCGGCTCCGCTCCGCCCAAGTACAAGCTAGCTATCACCTCCCCGACCGGACAGAAGTTTCGGGCCGCATTGCCGCCGACGGGGGCTCACGTCGGCTTGTGCCGCAGCAACACCACCACTCCCACGGTGGAAATCAGCAGCATACCACCTCGTTCCGCCCTCCACAGCAGCAATACCAAGGTGCTAGGCCCGGTCCGCAAAGTCCGTGCTTTAGTTGTGGACGTCCGGGTCATTTCGCAAAGGATTGCCGTGTTCCGACACGCAACCGGGCAACAACAACAACAATGGTTCCGGAAGCGGCAACAACAACCAAAACCGCAATGGGAATAATGGGAATGGGAATCGCAATCAATCCTCCACTCCAAATGCTAAGAATGGCCGAGTCAACTATACCACGGCCGAAGAGGTTCAAGCGGGAGAACCGGTACTTTCGGGTATGTTTTCGGTCAACAACCACTCCACTTTGGTTCTTTTTGATTCGGGTGCAACTCATGATTTCATTAGTCAAGCATGTGCAAAAACCCTACAACTCACTCCTACCGTTTTGGATATTCCCTATATCATCACATCACCCGGTGGAAAGATAAAAACAAACCTAGAGTTGAGGCAAGTCCCACTACACCTAGAAAGAAAAATATACCCCTCATCTCTCATAGTTTTGTGTGGGCAAGGAATAGATATAATTCTAGGTTTGAGGTGGATGAAACTCCATAGAGCCGTTTTACACATCGATTCTCGTGAAGTTCACCTAAACTCCCCACTCCATGGTTTGTCTATTCTCCGGTTACCCCATCCAAAATTCTCCACTTCAAAAATCTACCATCTTGAGGGAAAACGGATTGAGGATATTCCCGTGGTATGTGAGTTTCCCGATGTTTTTCCGGATGACTTACCGGGCATGCCACCCGATCGGGATGTCGAGTTTAAGATTGAGCTCCAACCCGTGCGGCACCAATTTCCCGTAGGCCGTACAAGATGGCTCCCAATGAGCTAGCAATCTTAAAAGAGCAATTGAGTGAGCTTATGGATAAAGGATATATTCGCCCTAGTTCTTCTCCGTGGGGATGTCCCGCTCTCTTTGTGAAAAAGAAAGACAAGACGCTACGTCTATGTGTGGATTATCGCCCTCTCAATGCGGTAACTATTAAGAATAAATACCCGCTCCCTCGGATTGATATTCTCTTTGATCAACTAGTTGGTGCTAAGGTTTTCTCTAAGATTGATCTCCGATCCGGTTACCATCAAATCAAGATCCGAGCCGAAGATATTCCAAAAACCGCATTCTCTACGCGGTATGGTCTCTTTGAGTATCTCGTCATGTCTTTTGGGCTCACAAATGCCCCGGCTCATTTTATGTACTTGATGAATTCGGTATTTATGCCCGAGTTGGATAAGTTTGTCGTGGTCTTCATTGACGACATTCTTATTTATTCGAAGTCCGAAGAAGAGCATGCCGAACACCTTCGCATTGTTCTCCAACGGCTTCGTGATCATCAATTGTATGCCAAGTTTAGCAAATGTGAATTTTGGTTGAAGCAAGTGCCTTTCTTGGGTCACATCATTTCCGCGGAAGGTGTCGCCGTTGACCCAAGTAAAGTGGGAGACGTGCTCGCTTGGAAATCCCCGAGGTCGGTGAGACAAATCCGGAGTTTTCTAGGTCTTGCCGGCTACTATCGGAAATTCATTCCCAATTTCTCAAGCGTAGCCAAGCCTATGACAAAATTGTTGGAGAAAGATGCTAAGTTTAAATGGAGTCATGAATGTGAAGAGGCCTTCCAAACTCTCAAGAAGCATTTGACATCCGCTCCGGTGTTAGCACAAGCCGACATCACCAAGCCGTTTGACGTGTATTGTGATGCCTCCGGTACCGGTCTAGGATGTGTGCTAATGCAAGAAGGTCGTGTCATTGCTTATGCTTCTCGTCAACTTCGCAAGCATGAACAACATTACCCCACTCATGATTTGGAGCTAGCCTCGGTTGTCCTTGCTTTGAAAACTTGGAGGCATTATCTACTTGGAAATCTTGTCAATCTTTACACCGATCATAAGAGTCTCAAATATATCTTCACCCAACAAGAGTTGAATATGAGGCAACGAAGATGGTTGGAATTAATCAAGGATTATGAGTTGGAAATCCATTATCATCCGGGTAAAGCTAACGTGGTTGCCGACGCTTTGAGTCGCAAGGATCAATGCAATCATATTACCGGTTGTTCTATGGAAAACTCGGAAATTTCAGATTCTAGTGAACCGAGTCTTCGAGTCATTCCCTATGGTTCGCTATATAATCTAGCTCTCATTCCTACCCTTCGTGAGGAAATTATTGAGGCGCAAAAGAAGGACGAAGGTATGGAATTTATTCGGCAAAAGATTGAAAAAGATGAAGCTGCATGTTTCCGACAAGACGACAATGGTGTATTATGGTTCAACCAACGTCTCGTTGTTCCGAAGGATGTGGAATTACGGAAGAAAATAATGGATGAGGCGCATTTGTCTAAATATTCCATACACCCCGGTAGCAACAAAATGTATCGCGGCCTAAGAGAAAAGTTTTGGTGGACACGCATGAAGCGTGAGGTTGCACGGTATGTGGCCGAGTGTGATACTTGTCAACGAGTGAAAGCCGACCACTTGAGAAAGGCCGGATTATTGAACCCATTGAAGATTCCCGTTTGGAAGTGGGAGGACATTGCTATGGATTTTATCGTTGGATTGCCTCTCACGTCAAAGAAGCATGATTCAATTTGGGTTATTGTGGATAGGTTAACCAAGTCCGCGCATTTCATCCCCGTCCATACTACCTACAATACCAAGAAGTATGCCGAGCTATACATCTCAAGAGTGTTGTGTTTGCATGGAGTACCTAAAACTATTGTTTCCGATCGAGGTCCGCAATTTGTATCTCGCTTTTGGGAACAATTGCATTCTTGCCTTGGTACCACCCTCATTAGAAGCTCCGCATATCACCCGCAAACGGATGGACAAACCGAAAGATTGAATCAATATTTGGAGGATATCTTGAGAGCATGTGCTATGGAAAATAGAGGAAATTGGGATGATTGTCTTCCATTCGCCGAATTCTCGTACAACAATAGCTATCAAGAGAGTTCGGGAATGTCACCGTTTGAAGCGTTGTATGGTCACTCTTGTCGTACACCCTTAAATTGGTCGGAAGCGGGAGAAAGAACCACTTTCGATCCCGATCTTGTCACCCAAGCCGAAGAGAAGGTTCGACAAATTCAAGCCAACATGAAAGCCGCACAATCTCGACAAGTGAGTTATGCTAACAAGAGGAGACGCCCCTTGGAATTTGAGAAGGGAGATCACGTTTATCTTCGTGTCTCTCCGAATAAGGGCGTATCCCGGTTTGGAATTAAAGGAAAATTAGCACCCCGCTATATCGGACCCTATCCGATTGTGGAGAAGCATAGCGCGGTTGCTTACCGATTGTAACTACCGGAAAGTCTTGCTCGAGTGCACAATGTGTTCCACGTATCTCAACTCAAGAAATGTTTGAAGCCTCCGATAGATGTGGTCATTTCCGACACCGATCAACTAGAAGAAGACCTCTCCTACCCCGAATACCCCGTCCGGATTATCGATCAAAGCGACCGAGTAACTCGCAATCGCACCATCACCTTCTACAAAGTGCAATGGAGTAACCACACCGAAGAAGAAGCAACTTGGGAACAAGAGGATTTTCTAGAAAAGAATTTTCCCGAGTTCCTCGCGTCACACAAATCGGTAAATTTTCGCACTCCCTCTCCTTAATTCGTAGCGATTCTCGGGACGAGAATTTCTTTAAGGGGAGAGGGCTGTGACATCCCATGTCACGATTAAGGCTAATCCCGTAGTTAGTACCCTAATCACCTCACTAATGAAGTACTAATGCTAATCACCCAAAGGAAAAGAAGAAAAATAAAAAAGGAAAAAGGAAAAACCTACTCCTAAACCCTAGCCCTAACCAAAATGCAAAAATTATAAAAACACTACCCACATGTTTTTGCACCACTGGATTGCTCATGTAAAAAGATGAATTTACAGTATTTTTGCCAAATTTTTGAACAAAGTTTTGAAAGCCCAAAAATTCAAATTCAAATCTGAAACACTGCTACTTGTGAATTTTATATGAATTTTTGGAAGCAAGTTTAGAACTTCGAACTAAAAGATGAAAATTAGAGCACATCATCCTGAGTCTTCCCATATCTTTGGTTTTATTTTTGGAGCCCTAGAACTATGAAATTTCGTCAAAGTTTCAAACTGCAGATTCAAATTTCAACTTGTGACCTCGAGCTACGGTTGCCCCTGGGCAATGGCGGCCGGACCGCCAGTCCGGCCAGCCTGGCCGCCGCCCCACGCGCGCCCTGACCTGTCCCGTCGCCACGCCGCTCCCCTGGCCACCTCCCCAACTGCTTGTACCCGCGAGCCAACGGAAGAGGCCCGGCATTGAAGCCGCGCGGACCTCCCCTGCCGGCCGTGCGCCGCCCGTCCGTCGCCCCCTAGAAAACGGCATCAAGACTCTCAACTCGCCGCCACCAATTATTGCCCAACTCCCTTGGCTCCTCTCCGCACCGCTCCACCGCCCTCTCCTCACCGCAGCTCGCGCGAGAGAAGAAATCGCCGCCGCCGGCCTCCACGACCGCCATGGCCGCCTCCGCGCCGCACGCGAGCTAGGCAAGCCGCGCACCCCTCCTTTCTTCGCCAAAACGTGCGCAAGGGACGCCTCCACCTCCCCTCTAACCCCCCGCCTTGGCACGCGAGTACATCGCCGGGATTCGAAGAGGATTTCGCGGCCGTCGCCACGCCCGCCGCCACCTCTCCGTCGAGCCACCTCCCCGGTCCACCCCCACGCCGTCCAAGCTCACGCCGCTACCCCCGTTGCGAGGTGAAGCTCTCCGGCCTTACCCCGCCCCCTCTCTCCCTCTAGCTCGGACGCGCGCGTCGCCGGAGCCACCGCGGCCGCCACCGCTCGCCGCGGGCATGCTCCGACCAGCTGCTGGGCCCCGCGACCGCGCCCACGAAGACCGCCGTCTCGCGTACAGCATTCCCACCGAGTCTCGGAGCATGAGCATTCCCACCGAGCCGCTCTGTTCAAAAATGAACCAGTGGCAAATCCGTAAATATACCCGAACTTCGTTTGAGTTTGAAAAATTCATATCTGGCGTTTGAATCGTCCAAAAATTACAAACTAAAATGTTTTGGAAACTAGAAGACCTGTAATTTCATAAAAGTAACATGAACTCATCAGATCTGGTCATTTTCACATTTTTATAAAAATGACAAAAGTCAACCCCTAAAAACTTAACCAAGCCATAACTTTAAAAATATAAATCCAAATTAAAAGCCACTTGGCCAAAGTCTTCACCCTGGCATACATGAATTTGTGGCACTGGAAGATCTGCATTTCATTTCATATTTTTCAAGTTATTGCATTTCTTGCATTCCCTGTATTTAATTTTTAATTAATTCTGTATAAATTATTTTTGCATGAAACTTGGCAATTAATTTCCTTTTGGTACTGTGCATATGTGGAAAATCCCATTGTAAATTTGGAGCATGTTAAGTAATGATTTTTGCAAACCCTAGATCTCAATTTCAAAAGGGTCATTTTCAGCACAAGCATCATTAGTTTATGTCATTAAGAATCATGATCATGCATGTTTATGTAATTTCTACTGTTCCTTATGTCCTTTAGCACCTCATGGCAGGTTTAGTCAAAAGGTTTCATGTATTTCACCTATGTATGAATTTTGAAATCAAATTCCTATTCTAAAAGGGAATCGTCATCGCATGTGATGTCAAAATACATAAGCCTAGATTTCTTCGTATTGCACTATAAAAACTTGCTAAAATATTAGTGCTAAACCCACACTAACCACAGCACTCGTGTCTATGCCACCAAGTCATTACTCTTTATGATGGTATGGTTATGCTTGCTCATGTAATTGGGTTCAGTAAAAGAAAACAAGAGACATGTCATGCTTATTAGGGTTCGAACAAACAAACTTTTGAATTACATACTCATTTGGATCTTTACAAAACAGCACACATGCATTACTCTCATCATCGACCTTGTATTCATATGACTTACGCATTGCATTTCATTCCTTAGGTGACGACGCCGAATTGATCCCGCCGGAAGAAGCTATCGCCACGCTCAACGCTTGTGAGGCTAGTGCTAACTTCGATCACTCTCAAGGCAAGCCCCGGTGCATTCCTATTATTTGAAATGTCTTTCTTTTATCACTATATTAAGGATGATGAATGTGCATTTAAGTTCTTAGGCGTTGATTGGAAATCCACATGCATAAATTCCTATATATCCTGTGTCGCTTATGCGTCATATCCTCGTTAGAATTGCTATGCTAGATTTATGGAGTCAACGATAGAATGGGGAATCTCACCTATGGTTTATGATTAAACTTGAACATGATGAATGTGGTTAAAAATTGAGAACACCCCATTGTGGCTCCGCAAACAAGTTTGAGTTGTGTACCACTTGCATACCTTTCTTATGGGGATTGGTAAACCTATGTAGCTTGTGAGTTGTGAAGTGAGCCGGATATCTCACCGACCCGGAGGTGATGTGTTTGGCACGGTGGTTGCACGGGTTGAGGACCGTTGGAGAGTACATGGGTTAAGCCTTGGGCGCGTTGTTGAACGGTCGCAAGGGGACGTGTACTCGGGGTCGGTGGCCCCGTGTTTTACTTCATGATGAACTCGCGAACGGTGGCCATACGTGTTCTTAAATGATACGTATGTCGTGCATTTGGGTTCTTTCCTGCAGGATTAATAATTCGATAATTATCGCCGTTTCCTCTCGGTTAATGAGTACCACTTGATTCGAGCAGTTCGCAATGTGTAGTAATGGAAGGAGATTGAATAGCTTGCTGGTTTATATTGATATTAAATTGTATTGCAAACTCTTGTATTGTTAGCATGCTCACTAAAGTTTCTTTTATGCAACAACCCTATTAATTTGGCTAAGTAATAAAATTGCCAACATAATTAGCATAGGTGCTATTTATGCAAAAGGCCAAGTTAAACCGGTCAAGCCCCATGCATCTAGGAGTCGGTCTTAGATGGCCAATTGGACGGGTAAGACTTGCGGAGTATGTTAGATACTCGGGCTTTGCCACTACATGTTGATTACAGGTTTCCCGTAAGCCGGTTTTTGTGATTGTTGTGGTAAGGTGGTTTGGGATGGAGAAGAGCCCAAAGAGTGGACCATTGAATGGGTCCCTAGCTCTCCGACCCATGATGAGTGAGCCATGGCCTAGGCCGGCATGGTTCCTTTAAGTTATCTATGTATCGTCGAGTTATGTATTTCGCTTCCGCACTTTAAATTCGAACAAAGATCATGGTTATGTAAGACTTAATCTCGAACCTAATGTATCTTTTATTCGAACTCTATGTTGTAATCAAGACTTAATTATGTAACCTTGCAAATCGTGTATGCTTGTTAATGTGATGCTATGCATGGTTGCTTCGTCAATCATCTCCCAAGGCGATCCGTACCACACTTAACTATCTTTCGGGATAGGGGTGTGACAATCTGGAATTTTCCATTCCATTGCCTCGGTGGAAGAGTTCTGCTTGCCTTCTATTTCACTCGCATAAACTCCTTCTAATGCCCTCCATAGGGAACTAACTCTACACTACGATACTAACGAAGTATAACCCCGACTTTTTATTATAGCACTCAATATGACATGATGCATGCTCGGTAAACTAACTATACGTACTATAGTATATAAAACTATAGCGAATAGTTAGCACTTCCCAAAACCCGAACGTCGAACAGTTAGTAAAAATCTAACTATTCTACATCCTTATAGGGCTCCGTACTCTCTCGTGTTCTAAACGCGCTAAACGGGTTAAGTTTTGAAAATAAGTTTGTAATGATGAACTGTTGCCTCCGAACTCGCTCCGATACCAGTTGTGACATCCCCTTCGGGACACCCGGGAATCGGAACAGAGGGACACTCGACGAAGCGAGTTACAACGAAACATCATCTCATACAAGCCGAATATATACATCATGGTATAATACAACCAGGTTTTCGAAATACAAACATTGGTGCAGCGGAAATATAAATCTTATTGAAGTTTAACAACCTACGAGTATTGCAGCGGAAACTTGTACTTTATACAACAAAACACTATTAGACGATCAACGTGATGCACCGAGCCCTTCGTACATCACGGTTCTCCCTCTTCACGGCGCGGGATCCGTTCCCATTGGTGGAAACCACCCTCGGACACTCCACTTCCAGGAACTACCGTACGAGCTGTGGAAGTACGACTCGATTCTGAAAAACATAATCGCACAAACCTTGAGTATTCTAATACTCAGCAAGATCGACCCGTCAACATGGCACGCTAAGGCCGACGCCTAGTATGCAAAGGCTTTACGGTCGTGGGGTTTACTCCTTTGCGAAAACAGCTTTAAAGGTTGAGTCCTTACTTTCGATATTTTAGCTCACGTTAAGTTCATCAACCTCCGGGTTTGCAGACTATCACTATTGCAATCAAGTTGCAGGAAAAGATTAATTCCAAACAACAATCCTTTCATCCATCTTCCTTCATCTTTCACTTGATTAACTACGATGTGACACGGTGAACAAGCGGTACTCATTACTGCGAGGGACAGCGATTCGAATCGATTTCACCAGCTGGGAAAACCCGTTTACACGGCGTATACGCACCCCTTTGGTCACATACGACAACCTTTCACGCTAACTCCGACGGTGGCCGGGTTAGTCTCCCATCCGCCCGAGAACACCGGGGACCCCACGCGATACCCGTCCTCGACGTTATCCGTGAGCGACCACCCATTCCTCTCCCTTTGATACATGAGGCCTCGCCTCATTCTCCAGCCAATTAGGGGATGAGCTACGTCCAACCACCGAGGCAATTAGGTTACATCGGCTTCCCGGCCCCATAAACACCGGTATGTAAATCGGTACGTTCAAGACTTGCTCAACAGGGCCAACAACGGTACGGTCCTTGATCGACACGAGACGGGGCTACCACCTTGCAAGACCTCGTCTTTGCCCTTTCTCCTACGAGGACCCATCCGATCTCAATTTCATCTTCATCTTCATTCTTTAACTTCAACTTAAAAGACATCAATCAACTTAAAGCCTCCATGCTTTAAGATCGGACCGTATCATCTCGCGAGCGTGCTCTGCACCACTCGACTTCTACCGTAGCCCCGTGAATTAAGCGTAGCAACTATCGAGACACAAAACCGACATGGATAAACGAGGTAACATAGGAATTCTACTCATGCATCTAGGGTGTCAAGCAATTCCTGTAACCTAATGCACAATCACGACACAAATACTCGTGATAAAAGAAAAGACTTTAAAAACATAGGTGGGATGCACCGGGGCTTGCCTGGATTCGAGTCGGGGTTAGCTTCCTCGATGTGTTGGTCGACGTCGAAGCTTCCGTCTCCTTTCTCGACCTCGGACGGAACCTCGATCACGCCGGGACCTAGGTCGACCAACAATACGCCGCGAATCACAACCATGCATGCATGAATGTTCATGAGATGATGTGCAACTGTTTTATTAACCAAGAACGTTAATTAGCCATTAATCATTACTTAAGTTCATTACTTTGCAATTAGTAATTAACAATTAATCATGTTCGTTAAGCAATAAGTAACAATTGATCATGCTCATTAATTATTGCCTAATCAAGGTCATTACTTAAAGATTACTTATTAATCATTAATCAGGTTCCTTAATTAATAATTAATCATGTTTTTAAACAGCAAAAATAAGTGCTTAACGACCTGTGATAACACTTAAGTTATTAATTCGGGATTACATGAAATGACGGTGTTTATGTTGAATTTTGGAAAATAGTTTTCACAAACACTTTCGTCTGCAGTATCTCTAATTTTTAAAGAAATTTATTTTTTAGAAACAATTAATAATTAGCATAAAATAATAGGTTATATTAACTAAAGAAAAGGGACTTAATTAAACTATGAAATTATAATTTCTCAAAATAGATATTTGAATTCATAAATAAATAGAGAATAATTTTATGAATCCAAAGAACTTTGTTTGACATTTTTCTGATTTTTTCCTGAATTTTCTATGAATATTTGAAATTTGATCGGAATCGAAAAGGGATAAATTCGAAAAAAAGGATCTAGGATCTATTGGGCCGAAAGGCCGGGCCCGACTACTCGGCGGCCCAAGCGCCAGCCCGGCCCGGAGGCTCGTGCGCAGCCCGGATGCCGGGCGCAGCGCCCATGGCCGCGGCGGCCGGAGACGGCGCCGGCGACTTGCCGGAGTTGGTCGGGCGGCGACCAAACTCTATGGGAATGCTCCTACACGACCTCCGCGACACGGGAAACCGATTGAGGGGGTTGCCGGCACCGGAGGCGGACCGGAGAGGTACCGGCGGCGAGCACCGTCCTGCACCCGGCTCCGGTGAGCCCTAGCAACCGCCGCGATGCACAAAAATTAAGGGAAAAAAACATGGGGAGCACCTACGAGGCATAAGCAAGAGCGGCACGGTGACTTTTTACCTTGGAGATGGCCGGAGGTGGGACTTCACCGGCGAGACCGAGGCGGACCGGCCGTCGCACTTGGGAAAAATGGTGAAATTCGCGACGACCCGCAAACGAAACACAGCAATCCGTGGCTCATGTCCGGAAGAATAGGTTGCGCCACTAAGGAGTCAAAAATCTGGAGTGGAGACGCTCCGGAGAGGCAGAATTTCCCGCGCCGTGATGGAAACTCGCCGGTGCGCGGCGGTGCGGACGGGGCTCGATTCCGTTGGTTCACAGCGGTCGAGCTCACCTAGTGGCTATGGATGGGTGTGGTGGGATGTCACGGAGTGTGTGGTGGCTGTGGTTGGATCGGGGAGGGGCCGGAGACGGCTTGCCGGTGTGGAAGCGGAGGGATGGGGTGTTGCGGTGCTTCAAACGAGAGAGAATCGAGAGGGAGAGAAACCGAGCTCCGGTGTTTATCCCCAACGGCGAGAGGGTGAGGTGGCGGTGGGGGTAGCTGCGTGGCGCGGCGTGAGAGAGACGCGCGGCCGGGGGTGCTGCGGTGGCCCGAGAGGCGGTGGTGGAGAGAGGCGGCTCGTTACGTTGCCGAGTGCGACACTTGCCAACGAGTCAAGGCTGATCATCTAAAGAAAGCCGGACTATTGCACCCATTGAAAATTCCCGCTTGGAAATGGGAAGACATAGCCATGGACTTTGTTGTTGGATTACCTCCCACCTCCAAGAAACATGATTCCATATGGGTAATCGTCGATAGATCGACGAAATCAGCACACTTTATTCCAGTACACACCACCTACGGTGCTAAGAAGTATGCTGAATTGTATATTGCCCGTGTGCTATGTTTACATGGTGTGCCGAAGACCATCATTTCAGATCGCGGTCCGCAATTTGTCTCTCGATTTTGGGAACAATTGCATGCTAGTCTTGGTACTACCCTAATCCGGAGCTCGCATATCATCCTCAAACAGATGGACAATCGGAAAGGTTAATTCAATATTTGGAGGATATGTTGAGAGCTTGTGCTTTGACGCAAAAGGGAAATTGGGATGATCAGTTACCATTCATCGAATTTTCCTATAACAACAGCTATCAAGAAAGCTACGGAGTCACTCCTTTTGAGGCGTTATACGGATATTCTTGCCGTACGCCGTTAAACTGGTCCGAGTCGGGCGAAAGAATAATATTTGGTCCGGATATTGTTGAGCAGGCCGAGGAAAAAGTGAGGGAGATACAAGCTAATATGAAGGCTGCTCAATCCCGCCAGATAAGTTATGCAAACAAAAGGAGACGCCCGCTGGAATTCGAGGTAAACGATCATGTGTATCTTCCTGCCTCTCCAAATAAAGGTGTGTCACGTTTTGGTATAAAAGGAAAACTTGCTCCCGCTACATTGGACCATTCCCAATTGTGGAGAAGTTTAGCCCCGTGGCATACCGGTTGCAATTGCCGACAAACTTGGAACGTGTGCACAACGTGTTCCATGTGTCGCAACTCAAGAAGTGTCTAAAACCACCCATCGATGTGGTCATCTCCGACACCGAGCAATTGCAAGATGATCTGTCTTATCCGGAAACTCCCGTCCGGATCCTCGATAAAAAGGATCGTGTTACTCGCAACCGCACTATCACCTTCTATAAAGTGCAATGGAGTAATCACACCGAGGATGAAGCCACTTGGGAACAAGAGGAATTCCTGGATAATCATTTCCCCGAGTTCATGGCTTCACAATCGAGGTAACGACGCACCTCCCTTCGACCGCTCTTTTATCAACCGTAATCTCGGGACGAGATTTCTTTAAGGGGAGGGCTGTGACACCCCGCGTCACAATTTCACAATGTTACTGTGCTAACAGGAGATTTGCATGTGCAAAGCAAAAATCATCCGGCTAGCCACATGTGATAATAGGTTAAAGTCCTATTAGGGTTTTATTGTTCCCAAAACCCTAGCTCTTGAGATCTCAAACTTTCTCCAAAGTGGTAACCCCAAATTTTTGCACAATCTGGTAGAGCACACCAAGACATGAATTTAGGACATTTTTCTTGAATTTTTGGAACAGCACAAATCCCTAGAAAAATATAACTCTAAGCAGAAACAGCACCTGTTCAACAATTTTTATAAATTTTTACATTTCGAATTTGAACTTTGGCCTATAAGGAAAGTTGTTCCACATAATCCACAGGAACCACAGAAATTTTGGTTTGCAAAAATGTCAAAAGGATCAAATTCTATGAGCCATTTACAGAGAAGGACAGCAGTGGCAAAACTGTAAATTGTGAGAATAACAAATGAACGGGGGCCGGCACGGTGGCCGGGGCCACCGTCGGCGGCGTTCGCCGCCGGCGCCCATGCCGGTTAGGCGCCGCCCGTCCTCGCCGGTGCTGTGCAGCCCCACGCGTCACGCATCGCCTCCCATGCTTCGCCTAGAAGCTTGCCCTCTCGGCCGTCGATGGCGGGGAGAGGAGTTCGCCATGGCCGCCGCCGGACTATCTCCCCGTGCGCTGCCCTCTCCGCACCGCAACGCCCCGCATTTGCGCTCTAGTTCCTCGCCAACTCCTTGCGCATCTCCCCACCAGCTCCTGGCCTCCCTTCGCCCTCCGAGTGCTACAATTCCCGGAAGAGCCGACGAGCCCTGTCCGTCTGCTCCCGCGCCGGCGAGCCCGAATCCGTCCCCCTCGGGTGAGCTCATGCTCCACCTTGGCCTCGAAGGGTGCGCGGGAACCTAACGCAGCTTCTGCCCTGCCCCCGAGGTTGAACCGAGCCGCGGCCGAGGAGAAACTTGCTTTCTTCTTCGCCGCCGGTCACCGCGCCCCGCCACCCCGTCGACGCCAGCTCACTCCGGACCACCTCCTCCTTCTTCGACCCCGCGCCGAGCTTCCCCTCGAGCAGGTGATGCTCTCGGCCTCGACCGCCCCTCTTTTCGCTCGGTGGTGAGCACGAGCTCCCACGCCGGAGCCGCCGCACCCGCCATAGCTCGACGCGAGCTAAGCTCCGTCCATTCCCTCGCCTCGCCGCCATCGCCGGTAGATGCGCCGTGGAAAATCGTGCCCAGGCGGCCAAGCCCGACCCCTGCGGCGAGCCCTAGCGTGCCGCCGGTGAGCTCCGCCGCCGCTCCGGCGAGCCCCCGCGCGCGACACTTAGAAAAATTTCCGAATCGTGCTGAAACTTCGTAACGGTTACGGATTTTAGAAAAATCATAACTCGAGTTATACGCCACGGATTTGAACGATTCAAAGCGCATTGGAAAGCTTATAACTTGTACTACATCATGATGTACATGAACACCTAAGGTTATATAGAAAAATTTAATGTTTGAGCAAGATGAAAAGGCTATCACGACCAAGATGATTAACAAGATTGCATTTTAAAAATGATGTAACTTCTGGACCCCGGATCCAAACTTCATGAGCAAGGACTCTTTGGAAAGTAGATAACTTGTACTTTCACATAGTAACATAATCCCAGTACTTCATGTGTAGGAAAATAAAGATTTAAGCACTCTGAGATGCTAATCCGTTATGCCTGCGTGACAACTTGCCGTTTTTGAAATTCAATAACTTTTCGAATACAGCTCCAAATGAAACAACTATAAGCTCGTTGTAAACCTTGAGTTATGTACTTTACATTAACCAACATGAGTCACCTAAGTTCTATAGCAAAATATTAAGATTTGGACACCTTAAGATGGCTTCACAAGCAGCCTGTCAACCCCGACTTAGATAGATAAAATGGCTGAGTTTTGAGCTAAGCTCAAATTACCTTTTTACTTTCTGTTATGGCTAGATAATTTTTTCACACTTACATGGCACAATTAAACAGGTCATAGTCACGTCTATCTTTTTGGGCAAGAACGGTCGGATATGGTGTAGGTTAAGCATAGCAAACCCACATGAAATGATGAGTACTAGTGGTGCACGACGTATAACGAAGTGATAAAACTTCATCCTAAGAAATGAGCATCAACCTCTTGCATACTAAGTAATAAGGAATTATACCCTACCTTCTTGATCTCAAAAACCAGCATGTACATTTATATTAAATGATGGAAAGCTTACCTAATTAGAAGGTTGTCCCCATGAAAGGAACCCCACTTACCACCATCATGACCCTATCATCACCACTCAAGAGCATGTTTAATTTATGCAAACGTTTCGTTACACTATGTTATTGAGAAAGTTCCATGAACTATATAAATACGAATTCATCCATTGCTCATGCACTTCATATGCATTCATATAGGAACCCCGACCGGAACCGAAGATCAAGGAGGGCACCAACTTGAAGTGAGCGAGTTCGAGTGTGCCGACTACGAGCCGAATCAAGGCAAGCCCCGGAGCATGACCTATGTTTTAAAGTCCTTTTTATTTTCACATACGTCTATGATGTATTGTGCATTTACGTTTAGGAGTTGCTCGGAAACCTAGTTGCACTAGATTCCCGTATCCTGTGGTCTTGGTTAAGTATAATCCTAATCGCTAGTGCTATGCTTAATAATTTCATCGGTAGCAACACCGAGTGATTTGGAGATCACCCGGTCTAGGGATTTAATTTTGTTTACCTCTCACATGATTAAATTGGAGACCGTACGGGGAAGAGCATGTGTAGGATGTGGTGACAAGGTTGGCCCTTGTTCGCCATAGCCCCGTATGTGTCGGTTAAGGACCGTTCGTTGTGACTCCGCGAGCAAGTATTGAGTTGTGTACCAAATGCATACCTTCGTATGGGAGTTGGTAAACTGATGTAACTTGAGAGCCGTAGTGTTGGACGGTAACTCCACCCTTTGTGCAAAGTGTTGGTCACGGTGGATGCACGGGTTTGTGAGTAGACGGAGGGTGTGTCATTACCCTTGGACCCGACGCTACTCGTGGTTGCATGTGGAATACACACTCGGAGGGTGGACCCGGCTCATATCTATGATAATCTTGTGAAAGGTGGCCATACGTGTTCTTAAATGATGCGTATGTCGTGCATTTGGGTTTCCCCTGCAGGGTGTAAATCGATATATATCGCCGTCCCTCGCGGTGATGAGTACCACTTGTCTCGAGCAGATTGCATCGTAGTAACAAAGTGAATATGATGACTAATCTTGCTGATTTTGAAGAACTACTCCATGTATTGCAACCATGTTTGTTAGAAATGCTCACTAAAATTTACATTCATGTTCCAACCCTCTTAACTTGGCTAAAATGTGAGTTAGGCAACTGCTTTAAGTGCTGTTTTTGCAAGTTTCCGCAAGCCAGGTCAAGCCCCCTGCATGTTAGGGTCGGTTCTTAGAACCATTTTTGGCGAGTAAGCCTTGCGGAGTATATTAGATACTCGGGGTTTGTGTTGAAACTATTTTCAGGATTCCCGCAGCCCAACTATTGTGATTGCTACGGGAAGTATGTGTGTCAAAGCGAGGAACCTCGGGAGTGGACCGTGGAGTGGGTTCCCGCTTCACCGACTCAAGAGTGAGGCCATGCCGTATGGGCTGGTGTGGTCCTCCTAAGATAAGCTATATATATATGTACCGTCGAGATATTTACGCTTCCGCAAAGACATTACCAAGTATTGTAAAATCACACTTCACTTATGTATTGTAAATCTGAAATTCGAACAATGGCTTGTAATAATTAAGAGATCATGTACGAAGCTTGTTACTCAAGTAGTGTTCTCTATGTAATAAAATGCTGAATGTATGCCCGATGTATGTGCAATGAACGTTCGCTTCGTCGAATGTCTCCCGATACGATCCTGTTCGACAATACCTCTCGCTTCGCGAGGTAGGGGTGTCATAGTTGTTTAGGGTTGTTACAACTACCCGATCAACCCGGACGGAACGTACGACGAGGAGGCCGATTGGACAACGTCGAAGCTTGACCATCCTTCTCTCTCTCTCTCTCTCTCTCTCTCTCTCTCTCTCTCTCTCCCGTAACTCGGGTCCCGCCCCTATGACAATAAAGGGGTGAGACTCTTCAACACACAAAAGAACAATCTCCAACGCACACGCACTCTTGCACGGAACTTGGAGCACGCTCCTCTCCCACCACTTCGTACTTCGCGTTTCCATCTTGGCGCAAGGAACACGACGACGTGAGGCCCCCCCCGCCGGACGTAGGGAGCTTTCCCGAACCAGCCTAAACCCTTCGTATCTTCCCTTGTGCACCATGCGGCCTAAAACGCGCAGCCCCGGGACAAATTCTACAGCCGGTGGTTCGAACACCGACGGTTGGCGCGCCGGGAAGAGGGTCTATTGCGCGTTTCGTCACGCTTCTCACGGCCCACATGGCACGGATGGATGACTCCGAGCCTTCGTTCCGGGCTCCCGGCACTGCGGTGCGCTTCGGGAGCCTCGATTTCGTGGCTACCACCGAGCGGACGCCGGCACGCGCCGAGCCGCCGGTGCCGCAGGACCGGGAAGCAACCTATGCCACCGCGAACGTGGCACGACTCGGCGCTTTCCGGGAGCGACCACTGCGGCGGAGGCAGAGTTCGTAGGGATGGTAATCCATCCCTCCGAATCTCTCTTCGACCTCCTCGACGCCGGGGAAGAGGAGGATTCGGACCAGGGCAGTAGCGATGAGGCCCACGGCCCCGCTCGCGAGTGCAACGTGGTGCACGCCTTGGCGGAAGGCGCCCGAGCGCCGGGGGACCGGCCGAGCCGGAGCCCGGCGCCCCGGGGACCCCTGCGGCTCAACGCGCGCACACCGCGCCTCCGGGTGGTGACGACCTCCGGACTCGCCTCCGGGCTAGGCGCCCGGAGCTGGAAGAAGCCCCCCGGGCCTCGAGGAGGAGACCGCGGTGGTAGAGCGAGAGCTGCGGCAGCAGCGCTAGCGGGCGGACCGCAACGCGCGCTTGAGGGCTCGTCATGTTCGAGCAGCAAAACGTGGCCGCAGCAGCCGCGTTGCTAAAACCCTTCCCGTGCAGCCAACTCCCGAAGCGCAGCAAGTACAAAGGGAGATGGCCGCGCTCCTCGCCAAGGCGGCGAGCAGCACGCGGAAAGCTCTCGGCGACGCGCCGCGGCGTCGCTCCCAGCACGCCGGCGCCGGGCGGCACGATTCCCGAGGCGGGAGGATCGGCACATGCCTCCGTGCGGCAGCCCGCACGACTAGGCCAGCCCGAACCTAGGCAATCGGTGCACTCCCGCATCGGGGCCGCTCGAGACGCGCGCTTGACCCTGGACGCCCGACGTCGTGCTCGGGACGACGGAGGCCCGCGCCTCGTCCGGAACCCCCGCCGCCGAGGGCGGGGCGACGTTGAGCACGATCGGAGCCGGAGCCCCGACCCTCCGGGTCCAAGGGTCTTCGGTTCGCGATCGGGGAGCGACCTTCCCTCCACGCTTCCACCCCCGACGACGGTAGCCAAGTATGCGGGAGAGTCGAACCCCTCCCTCCGGCTAGAAGATTACCGGCCGGCGTGCCGGGCCGGCGGCGCGAGTGATGATCTCGCCATCATTCGAAACCTGCCGCTGTACCTCGCCGATTCGGCGAGGACCTGGCTCGAGCATCCGCCCGCGGACCGGATATGCTCGTGGGGCGGCCTGCGGGAGGTTTTCGTGGGGAACTTCCACGCCACGTGTGCCCGCCCGGGTAACCCATGGGAGTTGAAGAACTGCCGGCGAAGCCGAACGAGCCGCTCCGGGACTACATTCGACGCTTTTCCGGCGTTGCAACGAGTTGCCGCATGTCGTGGACGCAGATGTCATTGGGGCCTTCCTCTCCGGAACAAACCGCGAGGCTCGGGTCCACGAGCCGGGGCGAAGCTGCCCGCGAACAGCTCGGGAACTCCTCGACATCGCCACGAGCCACACCTCGGGCGAGGAAGCACTCGGAGCCCTCCTCCACCGCGACCTCCCCGAGAAAGGGAAGGGCAAGAGGACCGACGACAACGCGGGCGGGGGCCTTCCGGCTCCAAGCCCAACAAAAAGAATAAGTCGCGGCCAACCGATAGCCACATGGTAGCCGCGACCGACAAGAAGGGCGCGAGGCAGCCCAACAAAAATCCCCCAAACCACTTCGAGAAGAAGTGGAACGGGCCGTGCCCGAACCACGAGTTTCCGGTCAAGCACCGATGCGGGACTGCTCGCCGATGAAGAAATTCATCACGCAGCACGGGCGGAAGGCGCGCCCGGAGCGTGAGCAGGAGGGGAACATCGGGGCCGAGGGCGACGCCGGCGAGGAGAACGAGGAAGGCTTCCCTCGGGTGGAGGGCTGCCTTATGATCTTCGCGAGCTCCGACGCTCGCCCGGGCCGACGTTCCGTCAAACTCGAGCGTCGTGAGGTCTTTGCCGCGGAGCCCGCCACCCCGGCTTACCTCAAGTGGTCGGAGCTCCCGATCACGTTCGATCGCGCTGATCTCCCGGCGCGAGTTCCGCGGCCGGGCCGATACCCGCTCGTGGTCGACCCCATCGTCGCCAAGACGCGCCTCTCCAAGGTGCCGATGGACGGGGGTAGCGGCCTCAACATCCCGTACGCCGACGTCCCGGATGCTATGGGCGTCGAGCGCTCGCAGACTCGTCCGAACGGCTCGCCGTTCCATGGCGTCGTCCCTGGAACGCAAGCCGTTTCCATCGGACGGATCGACCTGCCCGTCACGTTCGGGACTCCTTTGAACTTTCGAACGGAGACCCTCACTTTTGAGGTGGTAGGATTCCCGGGGTCTACCACGCTATCCTCGGGCGGCCGTGCTACGCGAAGTTCATGGCCGTCCCGAACTACGTCTACCCGAAGCTCAAGATGCCCGGGCCCAAGGGAGTTATCACTATGGGCGCATCGTTTTAGCACACCTATCGGTGCGACGTCGACAAGCTGCGACCTGGCCTCGGCGCACTTGGCCTCCACTACCGAGGCGGCGGTCATCGGGGAGCAAGGCGGTCGAGGATCCGCCGCGGTCGAGCCGTAAATCGGCTTCCTTCGAGCCGGCGGAGGGAATCAAGGAGGTCGCCTTGGACCTCGAAGGTGACGAAAAGAGGACGGTGCGCATCGGCACTTCCCTCTCTCCCAAATAGGAAGGCGCGCTCGTCGACTTCCTCCGCGCGAACGACGACGTTTTCGCGTGGAAGCCCTCGGACATGCCGGGAATCCCGAGGGAAGTCGCCGAGCACTCCTTGCACGTCGGGCCGGGCTCCAAGCCGGTGAAGCAGCGTCCGCGCCGCTTCGACGAGGAGAAGCGCAAGGCGATTGGGGAAGAGATCGCGAAGCTTTTGGCGGCCGGGTTTATCATGGAGGTGTACCATCCCGAATGGTTGGCTAATCATGTTCTTGTACGAAAAAGAATGGGAAATGGAGAATGTGCGTCGACTATACTAGCTCTGAATAAGGCGTGTCCTAAGGACCCTTTTCCTTTGCCGCGCATCGACCAAATAGTCGACTCGACCTCCGAGTGCGAAACCCTCTCGCTTTCTAGACGCGTACTCCGGGTACCATCGGATAGCGCTCGACGAATCCCGACCAACTTGCTACCTCCTTCATCACGCCCTTCGGCTCGTATTGCTACACGACGATGTCGTTCGGGCTCAAGAACGCAGGTGCCACGTACCAAAGGTTCATCCGGAAATGTTTCGACTATCTCATCGGGCATATCGTCGAAGCCTACGTGGACGACATTGTCGTCAAGACCAAAAATGCCGACCAGCTCGTGGTCGACTTCGAGCACGTGTTCGCCAAGCTACGCGAGAACGGCGTTAAGCTCAACCCCGAGAAGTGCGTCTTCGGGGTCCCTCGAGGGATGTTATTGGGATTCGTCGTTTCGAAGCATGGCATCGAGGCAAACCCGGAGAAGATCACCGCCATCGAGCTCATGGGTTCGATCCGGAACGTCAAAGGGGTACAACGACTCACGGGGTGCCCGGCGGCGCCGAGTCGTTTCATCTCTCGGCTCGGAGAAAGGGCGCTGCCGCTTTACAAGCTCCTCAAGAAATCCGAGCGCTTCGAGTGGACCCAAGAAGCGCAGGTCGCATTCGACGAAGTAAAGCACATCCTAGCTAACCCTCCGATCTTGACTCCCCCGATCCCCGGGGAACAACTCCTGCTTACGTCGCGGCGACCACACGGGTCGTCGGCGCCGCCGTTGTAGTCGAGCACGAGGAAGAGGGTCATGTGCTCAAAGTACGGCGTCCCGTCTACTACGTCGGCGAAGTACTCTCCAACTCGAAGACTCGATACTGCAGGTGCTCAAGATCCTATACGCCCGATGGTCGCCGGACGCAAGCTACGCCACTACTTCGACTCGCACTCGATAACCGTGGTGAGCTCCTTCCCTTTGCGTGACATCATTGAAAACAGGAGTCGGCGGGCAAGGTCGCAAAATGGGCTCTCGAGCTGATGGGGCATGATATCACCTACGCGCCTCGGACGGCGATAAAGTCCCGAGTACTAGTTGACTTCATCGCGAAGTGGACGGAGACTCGGCTGCCTCCGGCTCCGGTGGATCAAGAGTACTTGGGTTATGTACTTCGATGGGTCGTTAATGCGCCAAGGAGCCGGCGTTGGACTCGTCTTTGTCTCCCCCGGGGGTACGAATGAGGTACGCCATCCGGTTGCATTTTCCAGCTTCGAATAACGTGGCCGAATACGAAGCCTTGGTGAATGGCCTTAGGATCGTCTGTCGAGCTCCGAATCCGACGACTCGAGGTCGGCGGGGATTCCCAACTCGTCGTCGACCAGGTCATGAAAGAGTCGAGCCGTCGAAACGATACGCCGATGCTCTACCACCAAGAGGTGCGGAAACTCGAGGAGAAGTTCGACGGGCTCGAGCTTAAGCACATTCCCGGTGACTTAACGAGGCGGCGGACTCGCTCGCCAAAATGGCGTCTAGCGGGAGCCGGTCCCGACGGGCATCTTCGCCCACGATCAGCTCCAACCGTCGGTACGACCTCCCGCCTCTCCTAGCGGTGACCAAAAGTCCGTCAAGGCAAGTTCGGAGACCTCCCCTAGCGCCAATCTCGACTCGAAGGAACACCCGGGCGAAGACGAGGCCTCGGGGCTGGACCTCCACCGGCGATCGAGGAAGCCATGGAAATCGACGCACCGGCGGTCGCCGAGCCACGACCAGCCGATTGGAGAATGCCGTACGTCGAGTACCTCCTCCACGGAAAACTCCCGGTCGACCGGACCGAAGCGAGACGTCCGCACGGGTGCTCTAAGTCCTTCGTCTTGGTCGACAGCGAGCTTTACAAGCGCAGCGTGTCGAGGGTCCCGCAACGATGCATTCCGATCGAGGAAGGTGCGCGACTCCTCGGCGACATACACGCCGGCGTTTGCGGCTACCACGCCGCGCCACGGACTCTCGTGGGCAATGCCTTTCAACAAGGCTTCTATCGGCCTACCGCCGTGGCGGATGCGACCCGCATCGTTCATCGATGCAAGGGTTGCCGTACTATGCTCGACGGATGTTGACGGTCGTTACGACCAATTTCGACCGTCAATTAGTCAAATAAATGAGAAGGACTAGGCATGTCTTACACGCATTTTACTTAGAAATAACCTAGTTCCACTTGTACCTCTAGATTTTTAGTGTGCGGGTGGATAATGATGAATTCCGGGCCCCGAGGCGACAAATCAACACTTTTACAAAACTTCCACTTCGCCGCGGGAATCAACTCCAAGATAAAAGGCCAATGACCACGAAATACAACACAAAGAAGGCCACAAGCACCTGGATCAAAGACTAACATCCGGTGGGGGAGCCAATCGCCAAAGCCCGACCCGGGAGGGGCGGGACCGGTTCGGCCGAACCCACCGGGGTGGTTCGGCCGAACCGATCCGGTGGCCCCCACGGCCCACTTTTCTCTAGCGGTTTGCCCACCGCCTGCGGAGGTCGGTTCCACACGCATTAAATGCCACCGACCTACGAAACCGCCTCCGGGAGCCGACCTTTCAAGCCTATATAAGGAGGGGTACCCCCCCCTCCTTAACACACACAACAACACAAGGATCATTCTCTCCTCACACTAGAAGTTTAGAGGCTTTCTAGGTAGTGCTAGGCTTAGTAGTGGGCTGCCTCATTGCTCCCAAGGTCTTGTGGAGAATTGGGTATAGCTCTTGTATCCTCTCTTTGTAAGACTTGATCTTTTATATATGGAATACTTTCGTTTATATCCTTGTCATGAGCTTGACGAGTAGTCATGATCTTGCTTGATCGTTCATCGTTCGTTCATATGAGTTCATCGTTCGTTCTTCGTTCTTCATTAATAGAAGATGAACACATATCGAATGTTCTTCGTTCGTTCATACTTGATCATCGATTACTCTTGATCTTACTTGGTTGATTGCCGTTCGTCGCTCATTCTTGAGCGACGAACGCCTCTGCATGACTTAGTGCTAGCTTTGATCCTTTCGTCGGCTTATGCTAGTTAGACTAGTGTTCTTATGAATAGGCTTCGGGTTCATCGTCCCGCAAGGGTGCTCTAGATTTACCACCATGTCGATCCGTAGGGTTGGGGTGCCTCGAGGGATCTAGAGTTGTGGTTAGTGACGCCGGCATGGTGCTTGGGGTTATCTACCCACCTTTGAATGTGCTTCGTGTCCCACGGTTTGTAGAGGTAGGTGACAAGAAGTGACAGTCTTGTCATCCAAAGTAATCCTCCACGTTCGGGCATGGCATAGGAGTCTAAAAGGCCGGAGTCGCGAGGCGGACCTCGCGTAAGACGGATCTCCCGATGATGCCTAGGCATTAGACGCTTGCTTGCGCTTGCATGATCTTGGATGTTAGGTAGAAGCTGCGCACTCATATGAATGTTGTATCATTAGGAGTAGTGGTCCGCTAGTCTAGTTTAGCTTTATCTAGGATTGCCTCTATCCCTTTTATTAGAGAATGCATTGCCTTGGTGTGTGTCACACTATCCTCAATTTATTGCTCCTAACCCCTGCATTGGAATGTGATTACTTCATCACTCTTTTGTAACACCATGAGCATAAGTACTCTTATCAACCATGTCTTCCTTTGGGAAAATATAAATACGATACCCTTGAATACTCTCGGGTGAAATGCTACAACGGGTTATCCGTCCGCTTGCGGATATTCATGACCCACCTTATAATACATATCTAGTACTTGTACTTGGATGTGGATTATTTGGTTAAATAGTGCAAGTGACTTAAACCCTTGGCTCTCCCGCGGTCACGTGTTTCTTTCCGCGTGACCTTAAGAGATGCCAACAAGCATTTACGGCGCCGTTGTCGAGGAAGACATTGGTTAATAAGAATACAATGAATGTTCATGATTACACTTGATGATGATTTAATCATTACCTTTGCGAGCTAACCTTGATCTGTTTTCTCTTCAATGTGAAAACGAGGATAGTGCATGCGTGGATTCAACTTGCCGAAAAACTTCGTTGATAATCCCGAGTCTCTTGCGAGAAAGACTCGACCTCGCGTCGTTGTCTCTCCTCAAGAACCCACGACAAGCGAGCCCGCATCTTCCGCACCATCAACCTCAACACTCATGGCTGAAAGGACCCTTCGTGACTACTCTGCGCCCTCCGTCGCCAATGTGCCCATTGGGCCCAACGTCGACGCTGGTGCCGCGAGGACTTGACATCAAGTCCAGCCTCATCACTATGGTGCAAGCCATTCCCTTTTGTGGAAAGGCCTCCGAGGACGCCAACTCTCATCTCCAACGGTTCCTGGAGATATGCAACACATCGGCCACGGCCGGAGTCAACCAAGATGCTATCGGACTTCGCTGTTTCCCCTATCCCTCCTTGGGAAGGCGAAACAGGTGGTTTTATGCCAATCGTGCAAGCATTGACACTTGGGACAAATGTTCCACGGCGTTCCTCGCCAAGTTTTTCCCGATGGGTAAAACCAATGCCCTTCGTGGAAGAATTGCAAGTTTCCGAGCAAGCGACAAATGAATCCATGCCCGAGGCATGGGAAAGGCTTCAAGAATACATTCGGCCTGCCCTCACCATGGGATGGAGGAATGGCTCATTCTTCAACACTTCTACAACGGGTTGACACCAACAACCCGTGGACATATGGATGCCGCTGCTTGGAGGAGCCTTCTTCTCCAAAACCGTTGCCTAAGCAAAAGAACTCATAGAGAAGATGGTCTCCAATCAAGGGTGGAGCGATGATCGACTCCAAACACGCTCAAGAGGCGTACACCCTGTCAAGGAGGTGGACATGCTGTCCGCCAAGGTTGACCTCCTCATAAAACGCTTGGATGAACACAACGCAAATGGTGGTGTTCATGCATTGGACTCACACATGACGTGTGAGGAATGCGGGAACACCGGCCACATGGGGAAGGATTGCCCCCATACCCATGAAGAAGCATTCTACATGAACAACAACAACGGGTATCGTCCAAACGGAGGACAAGGGTACAACCAAAACCGACCATCATCTCAAGGAGGTAACAATTTTTACGGCTTTAACAATAATCAGCCTTCCTTGAAAGATTTGGTTTATGGCCAAGCTAAAATCAACGAATCTATCAACAAAAAGCTTGCTGCCAACGACAAAGTCTTAGAAAACATAACTGCACAAATAGAAGGTTTCTCCTCTGCTTTCAAAAATCAGCTGAGCTTTAATAAAATGATTGAAACCCAAGTTGCTCAGCTAGCTGCTCTTATTCCTGGTTCTAATTCAGGGAAGATCCGGGGCAACCCGAGTCTTCTTTGGAAAATGTTAATGCGGTTACCACGAGGGGAGGAAAATCCACTCGGGATCCGCCATATCCTAACCATGCAGCAAAGAAGAACGAGGAACGAACCGGAGGAGGAAAGCCCTTCTACTACCAAAGAAAAAGAAGAAGAACCGAAGCCAAGTGACGGGAAGAATGGAATTGAATTTCAAGACACAAGCTTCTTGCCATTCCCTCACGAAACAGGAAGCCAAAGGAGGATGAACAATTTGCTCGATTCGTCGAGACCATCCGAAGGATTCATGTCAACGTGCCATTGTTGGACATGGTGCAGGTGCCCACATATGCACGTTACCTTAAAGACATCCTCAACAACAAGAGACCATTACCCAACGAGGAAATGGTCAAGCTCACGAAGGAGTGTAGCGCAGCTATACTCAATCGGCTTCGAGAAAAGAAGAAGGACCCCGGCTGCCCCACAATATCATGTTCCATTGGGGCACACCACTTCGACCAAGCCTTATGTGATCTTGGGGCAAGCGTCGGCGTGATGCCCAAAGAAGTCTTTGATCGTTTGAGCTACACAACCTTGACTCCTACACCAATGAGGTTGCAATTGGCGGACTCTTCGGTCCGCTACCCCGCGGGAATAGCCGAAGAGGTGCCGGTAAAAGTCGAGGCAACTTCATACCGGTGGACTTTGTGGTGCTTGAGATGGATATTGACAAGAACACGCCCCTCATTTTGGGACGTCCCTTCCTCGGTACCGCAAACGCCCAAATTGATGTTGGGAATGGAGAAATCCGATTCCACATCAATGGGAAGGAGGAAAAGTTTGAGTTTTAACCAAGAAAAGAACAATGCTCAATGATCAAGATCAAGTATGGGCCAAATCCCTCAAACATCCATGAAGTTGAAGTGACGCCAAGAAAGACGGATAGTCTCATCGCCTTTTGGAAGCAACTTGACAAAATTGAGAATCCGTCATGGTACCAACCCAAGAAGCACTGCAACGACAAGGCCGGGATTATGGGCCAAGAAGCCGGTCCTTCAAGACACAAAGCCACCTGCATCAACAAAGACCAACCAAGTGTGGCAAGTGAAGAAGGTGCAGCCATCTTCATCCTCCTCTCCGGGGAAAGGGCCCGCACCACAAGGATGAAAAGAAATGGAGAAGTCCTCGCTCGCCGGACTTAAAATGGCGAAGCCCTGGCCGACAGGATAAATCGGCATTATCTTTCGATTTCTTTTTGATTTTGTTTTCCACCACATGCATTTAAAAAATAATAATAATAATAATAATAATAAAAACCTCCCTGCATACTCTATTTTATCACAAGAAAATTTTCATTTCATTTATTTGGATTTTCCTCCGAGCATATTCGATTTTTTTTCACTCGCCATGCATATAAAATTTGAAAACCAAAATCCTTTTACGTCCAAATTTTCCTACTTTTGTTTGAAACTTTTGGACAACCCTTGTATCCTTATACAAAACCCAAAAACAATTTTGCATGTTGGAATTTTCTCCAACACTTTTTCTCGAGATTTGATTTTTCGAATAAAGTTGAATTTGAGGCAACTTTCTTTGGATTTCTTATTGAGCATATATTTCGAGGAATATCCGGACGTAGCAACCATGGTCAATGATCATTTGGCCGTTGGGGGCTATGGGCAAAAAGGGGGAGCAAGAGGGACCCACGAGCGAGCCGGCCGAACCCACCTCCTTGGTTCGGCCGAACTGCTATGACCGTTGCTCGGTCTGTCTTTTTTTCCCAACGGTCATATGCCCCTTCTAAACATTCAAAAACGGCTACTTCGTGAGCTATAAGTATAGGTGGCCGGGCCAGAACTCTCTCCCCCTCTCACACTATCATTTCCACTCCTCACTCACTTCATTCTCATTGCTCTCAAGTTTTCCATTGCCCTCACTTGCTCATTGCCTAAAAGTTCTGCAGAAATCTTTTGTTCTTGGTGTGCTTTCTAGTTTTTGGTTTGATTTGTTTTTGTTTGGTTTTCTCGAGTTGCGATTTCTTGCTCACATGAACAACCGACGGTGTCGCCAATTTGATTTTCCCTCACATAACCCGTTCGGAGTTGTTGTTCTTGTGTTCTTGCTCTCTTTGTGTGCAGCCATGACCGGTGCCAAGAAGCTGTTCGGGTCGATCAAGAGGTCCTTGAGCTCACGCTCAAGTTCAAGCTCTTCACGTCGAAGCACCCGCGCACGCCCCGTAGTCGAGTCACCGCCAAGTTCACCACCACAAGTCGAGGAAGAAGGGCAAGAGGGCAACATCGAGCATCGTCTCCTCACCGACACCGACCTCGACTTAGTGGGCGAGTACGAGACGCACACCTACACGCTTCTCCAACACCGCCTCTTTGCTCCTACGCGAGCATTTGACACGGAGCTGCTGCACAAAATAGGTATGGATGCTGAATTTGCTCAAGTATTTAAAGCCTTAGGGTGGACAGATTTTGCTAGTGTAGATGAGCCGGGTTCCCGCTTGCTTACACTTCAGTTTTTATGCACCCTACGAACGGTAGATGAAGGAATTTCTTTTCGGTTTTTCCGTGAATCCTACCGTTTGACTTGGAAAGAACTTAGCACTCTTCTTGGCTTTAATACTCGCTGCAATACCGACTTGGATGGTGCCCTTCCTCGGTTTTCAAAGCATGCTTTTTGGGAGAGGATTACGGGTCTTCCTAGTTGCGTGCGACCTAGAACTAATCACATCCATCATCCTACCTTGCGTTTTATGCACATGTGGATTGCTATCACTCTTTTTCCAAGGAGTGATATTCGAATTGTACGCGAGGATGAGCTAAAAATTCTTTTTGCTGCGGTTGATAAAATTAAGATTGCTCCCGTGAAAGCCATGATTCGCCAATGGATAGAAAATCTTGGGACGATAGGACCAATTGAATGTACCTCTTTAGTGACACGAATTGCCATGCGGGTGGGAGCTTTACATGATGCTAATGTTGAATATCTTGCTACACCTCGCTCTCTTATAAATAAAGATTATCTTATTCATGGTCACTCTCTTAAGAATGGTCCGAACGATTCCCTCATATATTATTTTGTGGGATATACAAACGAGTTTCGGTTACCTAACCCGGACCTTCGTTTGTATACTCTCAAAAATCTAACCATTGAGCTCCAAGAAGCGGAGGCGGTCTCGCAGGAGTGTATCTTCTCGCAGGGGGCGCACAGATCGGAACAGCCATCTACCTCCGAGATGCCCACACCGCAGCCCACGGCTCATGGCGGGCCGGGGTACAGCCACCCCGGGCTTTCTCCCGGTGGGTACCCAGCCCCGCCACCTCACATGGCCGGGGGATCGGCGTGGCAAACTCCGGGATATGGCCCGGGGCTGTTTTCTCCACAACAACAATGGGAGGAACACTCCACCGACTCCGGATCAGCCCAAGGCTACAACTTTGAGCAGGAGATGAACAACCTCTCCTCACAAATGGGAAGACTCCAAACCACGGCGGAAGACACCGAGTATGCGCTCAACCAACACATCTTGCAAACTCGTCAATGGCAAGAGCGCACCGACACCCAGCTCACCGCCCTCACCAACATGACGGAGCAACAACGAGCCGATCTTTTGGCTTACTTCCGTCACATGGGGTTCATTCCACCAAACCCATGAGCAAGAACAAGCTTGGGGGGGGGGCAGCACCCTCGCTAAGGTATCATGTATCGCAACTTGTATCCTTTATTGTCTCCTGTTTTTGCTTGTTCTTGCCTCTCATATGAAAAACAAAATAAAAATGATAAAACTAAAAAGAACAAAAAGAAGTAGCTTAGTTTCCTTTTATGCGCTGCAAGTATGTTGCTAGTCTTTCTATGTTGAGATGATGAATAGTTGCTCTGTTTTATTTCTCTCATGTGCCTAGTTTATAATTTAGAACTCTCCTAGTTTTGAGTTTGTTGGCTGGCAAAACTTGCTTAGAACCTGAAACTTGTGGGCTGCACATGCTTGAGCTGCACCTAAGTTGTTGTGAGATGATGATATGGTAAAAAGAGCTGCTATGATCTTGTCCTAAGTTGAACTTGAAATCTCCGGAATTTTGTTCCCAAAAATTGCGAAATCTATAAGTTCCCAAGTGATGATAAATTCCTACCAAAGCCATATGCAAATTTCCTTTGAAAACCTTACTCATTTGCTACTTGTTACTTCATTGAGCTTTATCAAAATTGTGTGACCCTAGTGAGATGCTTTTCATACTCTCATGATCAAGATCACGTACACATTCCACCTCATATGCTACACTTCTACACCGGAAGTTAGCAACATGTCATGCCATCCACCAAAATAAAGACACTCCTCACATTTTATCACCTCTCTTAAAATATCAAAAGAAGGCATGGCTATGCAAAAGAAAAAGAAAATAAGGCTCACAAAAGATGAGCATGAGAAAAAGAAAAAAAAAAAAAAAAGGCTGCTCTCATTTCGAGCATGGAAAAAGAAAGAAGAAAAGATAGCCATGCCCAAAATCCAAAATAAAAAGAGGTGAAACAAAAAGAGGAGTAGTCACATACACCACCACCATCATTTTCACACTTGCACATCTTGATCTACGATTGTATGACTTGCTATCTCCATGGATCCACTCTTTTGGTTTTGCAAAATATGAATGCAAGTATGCCTCATTTCATATCCTACCTTGAGCTCCACAAAAGCCTATTAGATGTAGGATGAGGCAATACACATGCCTTGGTGAGGAATACAAACACCACTAGAGCGATTCGAGAGTATCACTTGTGGAACGTGGTTTTACTTGAAAAAAATCCTTTGAAAACTTCCGGAGAATAAAAAGCAAGACAAGGGAAGAGAAAATAAATGCTCTATACACCGTTCTCTCTCTCAACCGCCCAAGGTAAAGTGAAAAGCACAAAGCCCCATGAGGACTAAGGGGAAGGGTGAGTTACCATTGCCAACTTATTCAACTCAAGGACGAGTATCTTTGTTATACACTTGGTACCTTTGAGAAGTAGGCATTATAGCAACTCCTGATCAACAACCTAAAGTTCTACTACTTGCTCGGGACGAGCAAGGGGTAAGCTTGGGGGACTTGTTGACGGTCGTTACGACCAATTTTGACCGTCAATTAGTCAAATAAATGAGAAGGACTAGGCATGTCTTACACGCATTTTACTTAGAAATAACCTAGTTCCACTTGTACCTCTAGATTTTTAGTGTGCGGGTGGATAATGATGAATTCCGGGCCCGAGGCGACAAATCAACACTTTTACAAAACTTCCACTTCGCCGCGGGAATCAACTCCAAGATAAAAGGCCAATGACCACGAAATACAACACAAAGAAGGCCACAAGCACCTGGATCAAAGACCAACATCCGGTGGGGGAGCCAGCTGCCAAAGCCCGGCCCGGGAGGGGCGGGACCGGTTCGGCCGAACCCACCGGGGTGGTTCGGCCGAACCGGTCTGGTGGCCCCCCAGCCCACTTTTCTCCGGCGGTTTGCCCACCGCCTGCGGAGGTCGGTTCCACGCGCATTAAATGCCACCGACCTACGAAACCGCCTCCGAGGAGCCGACCTTTCAAGCCTATATAAGGAGGGGTACCCCCCCTCCTTAACACACACAACAACACAAGGATCATTCTCTCCTCACACTAGAAGTTTAGAGGCTTTCTAGGTAGTGCTAGGCTTAGTAGTGGGCTGCCTCATTGCTCCCAAGGTCTTGTGGAGAATTGGGTATAGCTCTTGTATCCTCTCTTTGTAAGACTTGATCTTTTATATATGGAATACTTTCGTTTATATCCTTGTCATGAGCTTGACGAGTAGTCATGATCTTGCTTGATCGTTCATCGTTCGTTCATATGAGTTCATCGTTCGTTCTTCGTTCTTCATTAATAGAAGATGAACACATATCGAATGTTCTTCGTTCGTTCATACTTGATCATCGATTACTCTTGATCTTACTTGGTTGATTGCCGTTCGTCGCTCATTCTTGAGCGGCGAGCATCTTACATGACTTAGTGCTAGCTTTGATCCTTTCGTCGGCTTATGCTAGTTAGACTAGTGTTCTTATGAATAGGCTTCGGGTTCATCGTCCCGCAAGGGTGCTCTAGATTTACCACCATGTCGATCCGTAGGGTTGGGGTGCCTCGAGGGATCTAGAGTTGTGGTTAGTGACGCCAGGCATGGTGCTTGGGGTTATCTACCCACCTTTGAATGTGCTTCGTGTCCCACGGTTTGTAGAGGTAGGTGACAAGAAGTGACAGCCTTGTCATCCAAAGTAATCCTCCACGTTCGGGCATGGCATAGGAGTCTAAAAGGCCGGAGTCGCGAGGCAAACCTCGCGTAAGACGGATCTCCCGATGATGCCTAGGCATTAGACGCTTGCTTGCGCTTGCATGATCTTGGATGTTAGGTAGAAGCTGCGCACTCATATGAATGTTGTATCATTAGGAGTAGTGGTCTGCTAGTCTAGTTTAGCTTTATCTAGGATTGCCTCTATCCCTTTTATTAGAGAATGCATTGCCTTGGTGTGTGTCACACTATCCTCAATTTATTGCTCCTAACCCCTGCATTGGAATGTGATTACTTCATCACTCTTTTGTAACACCATGAGCATAAGTACTCTTATCAACCATGTCTTCCTTTGGGAAAATATAAATACGATACCCTTGAATACTCTTGGGTGAAATGCTACAACGGGTTATCCGTCCGCTTGCGGATATTCATGACCCACCTTATAATACATATCTAGTACTTGTCTTGGATGTGGATTATTTGGTTAAATAGTGCAAGTGACTTAAACCCTTGGCTCTCCCGCGGTCACGTGTTTCTTTCCGCGTGACCTTAAGAGATGCCAACAACGAGACGCACCAGCCTGCTCGGGCCCTCCAAACTATACCCGTCACTTGGCCTTTCGCGGAGTCGAGTCTTAAACTCGGCACTAATACTACCCAGTCCCTTACGAGCGTGGAATTCGATGGTGCAACACACAGAACACACAGGAACACACGATTTTAGACAGGTTCGGGCCCCTCGAATCAAGAGTAATACCCTACGTCCTGTATGTTATGTATTGCCTTTAGCGATTTGCTAATTGCGAAGTCTCGGATCCTTTTCGGGGGTCCCTGCTCCGCCTTATATGTCCGGGGAGCTAGGGTTACAATCGAGTCCTATCCGATTACATGAATTACATATATGGGATTCTATCTCTAACTTTCTTTATTGATCCGAGTCCTAATCGGACTACAAATTGTTCTATAACTTGCTTCTCACGTCATTGCATACCGGTCTTAGTATCCGTTCTGTTTCTATACCGGTCTACAAGTTCTTCTATTATCCCGGACTGGTCGCAGAACCGATCTGTTGCCTATCGCCCTTATCCGTATCTTTTCCGATTTGCTACCATGTCTTTGCGTATCCATTTCTTCATCATCTGTATACCCATAAGGCAAGTATACGACAGCAGCCCCGAGTAATTTTTGATTTGACCTTGAATAAAACTAACCGAGTCTTACTGCTGTTTGGTCTTTATTCATGGTAAAATTAAAAGAACTCCAATCTGCTGCTAACTCGTTCTTTTTCTTCATAAGTGCTTTAACAAGAAGCCCGAAAAAATTATTGTTTTCCACCCTTTATATCACCTAATTAGGTAGTCGAAACTTATCTTTCTTACGGTGCGCAAACCGCTCTTCCCGAGACTTTCCACTTCCCGAGATTTTCGCAGACCACTCTTGAATACGGTGCACCGGTCGGGTGCACCTAATTAGGTATAGCCCCGACTCTTGTATCATTTGAGGATCAAAAATAATGCAAGAGTCTTTCCTGAGAGACCACACTTGGTTATTTTCCACTAAATCACATCCCTCTCAGCAATTTTTTGCTAAGAACATATTTTCCGGACCGGTCATACCGGCTACAATTTCTTATCCTTTGTATGTTTTTACCAATTTCACATAATAGACCGACTAAATCAGTCTAGACTTGTAATTCACTCGTCAAAATTTCACTAAAAACCATAATTCTGGTTGATCGGACCAGTCTATCCCTTATATTCTCACAACGACTCGAGTCTCCAAAGCCTATAATCAGCTAGGATGATTAACACCCATAGCCTAAGGCATCCATTATCACCGAGTGATGTAAAATCTAACTCTCTCATACTATCTGAATCACAGAATTCAGCATGGCTTTAACTTTTATCCGAAAAATTTCTATTTTTCGGACCGCTTTTTTTCTTTCATAAAAGCACAACGGCTTATCCTTATGACCGTTAAATCATAATTAACGCAGATAACGGATCATTAACTTCCTTATGGCCGTTAGGTCATAATTGCATAGTCACGATATCTCTCGGGCCTCTTAAAAAGGCCCAATAACTTTTCAGCCCCGGGCCCATCCCAGTGTCTATAAAAGAAAAACGAAAAGTCGACCTAGGTCAACCACTGCTCCCGAAGCTCATACACGCCCGCCATTCGCTTTCATTCCGTTACGCTCTCCTTCTTCATCAACCACTTCGAAGCTTCCTTTTTTTCATCTCTCAAGATGGGCAAGAAGAAATCCGCCGCCGTTCCCTCATCTTCTTCCTCTGTTCCTCGCGATCGGCTTCCGTTTGGAGTCCAAGACCTTGGTCCCGAGCAAGGTCACGAGAATCTTCTTTAAATGAAGCGAGTTAAAGACGGGTATCTTCCTCCCCAACCCATTTTAAAGCTGGAGTGTCCCTTCCCCCGACCAAGTTCCACTGGGGTATAGATGAATCTCAACAACTAGTCTTCAAAGCTTTTTTCCTCCGTGGCCTCGTTCTTCCATGTTGTTCCTTCTTCGAGAGGGCTTCTTTTCTTCTATGGATGGGAGTTAGTGAACCTTAACCCTAACTCCATCCTTCGGATTGCCTTCTTTATTCATTTATGCGAGGCTTTCCTTGGAGTTCTCCCCCACTTTAAAGCTGTTCCAATATCTGTTCCAAGTTCGCCCGCTTCCATCATCGGACCGCCGAGGCTGCGGTTGGTGGTGTGGGAATCCGATCTTTGGAGCGCGGATGAATATTTTTCTTTATCCTTGAATAATAGCATAGCTCATCTGGAAAAAAGGGTGGTTTTTACGTGACAACCCTCAACCGTCTCTCCCTGCCTTCAATGCAAAGGTAGCCAAGAATTTCCCCACCGCTGAAACCGGGAAAAAACTCAAAGAGGACGGTGAAGTTCTTGCACTCCTCGCCTGCATCGGATACTTGAAAGATGTCAAAGCGTAAGCTGCTGAGACAATTCTGCGGAGCTTCATAGTGCGAGGCGTCCAACCACTCAAGAGGCAAGAACACCCTGCTTGGCTTTTCAACGAGGACTCCGCCATGCCTGCGGACGGAACTTCCCTCCCCAACAAAGATCGGCTAGAAGTTCGCATTAGACAGGATGCTGCAGCCAAATCCGGACACTGTCCGGATGTACAAGAGTGGCATTAGCTTTCAGCTCATGCAATCCTCGTGATGCCGTAAGTACTTCCTCCTGTTTTTCAAATCTTTATCATTTATCGCCACCATTTACTTATAAAGACTTAATCTTCGTAATTGCAGAAAATGGACAACTACGGGAGTCATCCTCCTCTTCCTCCTAATGACACTTGGGGAGAGGATTACACCAATAACGCCGCTCCACTTGCTGTTCAAGCCGGTCCGGCTCAAAAATCCACGGACCGGTCTTTCCCTCTTCCTCCAAGCCTAGCCCCAAAAATCACAAAATGCTGGGACCGTGGTTCAAGCTCCTAGTACAAGAAGACGTACTACTGCTCGACCATCGGTAAACCTGCCGCCCCTCCTGCTGCCTCGGCGATACCCACTCGGAGGCACAAAAACATGAAGAGCGTCGGTGGGAAGAAGACGCCGTCGAAAGGGATCGCCAAGCAGCTGCGGCCATCCTCGAAGCTTCACTGGGTAAAACTCAAGGCACTTACGCCTCGGTCGACCCTACGTCGAATGTCCCCAAACGATCCGGTATGGTCTCCGGACCGGTCCTGTTGATACCGGGGATCGAGCTCCAACTCCGCAAGCCAATCCAGTGGAGAAAAGAGCCGTAGATAGCGGTGGTGGAGTTTCTCAAGGCCCATCAAAAAAGATCAAAACCTCCACCGGCTTTAAAAAGCTTCCACGTAAGTTTTCGAATTATTTTCTGAATTATTCAATCGTCAAAAAACTCCTTAGGTCCCAAAACTCCTCGCTCTAGTCTAATTAAAGTCGCTTTTTCTTACGGGGTTCCCTCTAGCTTCCAAGCCGGCATAGCTGGCTTTTTAAGAACCAAATTTCCCTCACGAGGCTCCTCCTAGCCACTGTTCTTGCTTCTTCCCGGATATGCTTCGGACCGGTTCCACTCTTGACGCCTCCACCACTATTGCCACTCCAACTACGGAAGCTCAAAGTGCGACTCTCACAAAGGAATTCCCTGTCGCCTCAAGCTCGGGAGCTGAAAAACAAACCTCCAATGTTGAGAGCTCTTCTTCGACGAGCCCTCTTCCCCAAGCCACCTTGTTTTAAATCCCTCCGAAGCTCTCACCGGGACCGGTCCGGACGGAAGAAATTCCTCGCCGGGCTAGGACAACTCGTAAGCCTTACGGAGAACCCGGACTGGCCAAAATGGTGGTTGGAGAAGTGAAGGTGGATAGTTCCAGCGGAGCAAGGACTTTTACGCAAGCTGCTCAATGGGACGCCCTCCAAGAGGAAGAGGCTTTAAAGAATTTCTCCGAGTCCGGCCAAGTATATCTCTACCATTTAATAGTTTCTCCAAGCAACTTCCCTTCAATCTTCAAATTTCTTACTCTCTCTCTCTAAGAGCTCGGCAATTATCGCCCGTTTGCGGGAAGAACTCAACACCAATCAAGAACGATTGGGTGAGCTCGAAATTCGGACGGCCGGTCCGAAGGCCAAGGAAAACGACCTACAAAGGAGAGAGGCCGGTCTGCGGGACACCCACCGCATGATGGAAGAACGCCGACAAGAAATCATCAAGCTCCGCCAAATTAATCAAAGTAACATTTTCTATTTGTCTTGAATCTTGAATCTGTTGATTGATAGCTAGAAGCTTCACCACTGGACCACAATTGCTTTTATACATTTTAAATTTTTCCCACCATCTCCTTTTCGATTGATCCTATATTTGATTTCAGCGCTTGAGAACCTTGTTGCTGCCCATAACAAAGCTGAAGAAGTTCTTATGGAAAAGACGGCAGCTCAAGAACAAGCATTAGAAGAAGGCTCTCGTATTGAACAGCAACGAGGCGGCACGGATTGGAGAACTTGAAGGAGAGCTCACCGCAAAAGATAGCATACTTGCCCAAGCACTTCGCTCCAACAAGATGCTAGAGGCTGAAAACGCTCACTTGAAGGCTGAGCGACGGAAGCATTAGAAGCAGCGAAATCAGCTCAAGCGAGAGAAAGAGAAAGCCTCAAAGACCGCCCAGAAATTGAAAGAATCCAATGTGAACATCAAGGGTAGATTCGGAGCGGCTGAAGTCGAGGCACGGGCGTAAGTCCTGTTTTTCTTTATTACTCTTATGTTATCTCTTGAACATATCGATTTTCAGCAATACCCGGTCTTTAAATTTTCATTTGTTGTTTCAGAACTTACTGCGGGCACAGTTCGCACTCCGGAATACCTAAATGGCGGACAAACTATCGATCCCAATGAAATGGACATCGAGTCCGCCATCCGGGCAATCCGAGAAGAATCGAGAGAGCATTCAAGGCTGGTTGCTGCTTCGGGAGGAGGACATATTGCCGCCATTATCCAATCATGGACTCCGGTTGATGTTTGTGATTTCAATTTTATCCGGGATGGTGCCCACCACGATACCACGAAGACCGATTCAATGAGCTAAGGAACTCACTTATTGGTACTGTTTACGAGCTGGTGGAAGATGTTCCAATCGATCCGTCGGGTGTCCCTACGAATGTAGCGCAAGCAGCTTTTGCCCTAGATCAAGATGCTCAAGATGCTTGCGATTGCCGCCGGACAAACGATAGAAGCTGCCTTCGAAGATCTTGATAGAGATTTAACTGTAACTTCTTCGATTACGAAGAAACTCTAGATGATAGGCTCGAAGGAAATCCCCGGATCTGTCGATACTGGGTGCCTCCAGCGGTCCTGCTGAGTAGATTATGTACTAGGGCCATTTTGAATCTGAATATCTTTGTCGATTATACTTGTTTGCTTTATGAATATTAGTCACTTTTTCTTGTTTTATGAATACTGGTTTCACCATTATGCTTACTAACTTATTTACTCAAGATATGATATAACATGAGCAAAAAAGCTAGTTTATATGATTTCCCAAACTGTTCTTAATACAACGGTTTATCAACAAGTATTCATAAAAAAGAAAGCTTATACTCTATCCTTTCCTGAATATACCAGTCTTAAACACAGGCCTATCATTTCATCGGATCGCTCTTATCACAGCAATCCATTAACTAAATGACTGGTCTTATTATTCAAGAATAGCGGCATATCACAGATTTGCTCTTATCATAGCGAGAATAACAAAATATCACGAGACTACTCTTTATCATAGTAGCCCCCTGGCTCAATAATTTAATTCAAAATTAAAATATGGAGACACAAAAAACAAACATGTTATTATCGAGATAAAATTACTTTGTTATAATAAGAAAAACTTTACAATAAATACTCTTTAAGTATAAAAACGACGAAGTTGATCAATATTCCAAGAATTTGGAATTTCTTCCTCTTCCAAGGTCATAAGCCTATAAGCCCCGGTCTGGATACTGATTTCACTAAAAAGGTCCTTCCCAGGACCGGTGACAACTTATGCTGTTCTTGTTAGATTGAATCTTCCGCAAAACCAAGTCTCCGATTTGAAATTCCCGCGTGCGAACATTACGATCATGATATCGACGCAATCCTTGTTGATATTTGGCGGCTTGAATCAGAGCTTGATCTCTCAATTCTTCCGCAGCAATCAATTCAACTCTGACGTCGATCATCATATTTTCCTTCATCATAATACTTGAACCGGGCTGACACCATATTCACTTCGAGTAGGTAACATGGTTTCGATCCATATACCAAAGAAAAAGGAGACTGTCCCGTAGCTCGCTAACATTAGTGCGCAAACCCCGGAGCACCCAGGGCAATTCCTTAACCCATTTTCCCGCATAAGGCTTCAATCGATCAAAAATTCTCGGTTTAAGACCGGTCAAAATCATCCCATTAGCTCATTCTACTTGGCCATTGCTCTGCGGATGCGCCACCGACGCATATTGCACCTTGATCCCTAAACTCTCAGCATAATCTTTGAAGAATTCTGAAGTAAATTGAGGCCCATTATCAGTAATAATACTGTATGGAATCCCAAAACGTACAAAAATGTTCGCAAAAACTTGATTGCGCGTGCCGTAGTTGTACTAGTAGCTTGCTTGACCTCGATCCACTTGGAAAATTTATCTACTGCCACAAAAATATGCGTGAATCCTCCTGGTGCCCGTTTAAAAGGTCCCACTATATCCAGCCCCCAAGTAGAGAAAGGCCAAGTCATTGGAATCAATTGCAACTCCTGAGCCGGAGTATGAGGTTGCCTTGCAAAAAGCGGCATCCTTGACAACTTTTAACCACTCTATGCGCATCATCCGTTGTCTGTTGGCCAATAAAATCCCTGTCGGAATATCTTCCCAACCAATGTCTTCGAAGAAGCATGGTTTCCACAAATTCCTTTGTGTATGTCTTCAAGCAATTGAATGCCATCGAAACCGACACACATTTCATCGGAATATTAGCCCCACGCTTATACGATTCTCCTTCGAGAATTAAATAAGCTGCGAGCTCGAACTTCTAATCTTTGCTTTTCCACCTTATCTTTTGGTGTTTTGCCAGATTGCAAATAGTCAAGATACGGAGTACGCCAATCGGAATCAATAATCATAACATCCAATGGCTGAATATCACCGATATCGAGTCCGCCTTCGAGCTTTCCTAGCAAACCCGTACTATCGGTCGGTTCTTCAAGACCGCCTTTTCCTCCCGACTTTACGAGATCGCCTTATCTTCAATTTCTGTAATAATAACCTTAGGCTCCACCTTTATAGACGGTTTGTCCAACACTCGAAGAAAAACGCCGGGGGAACCGCTGTCGTGAAGATCCCAGTCTAGCCAACTCATCCGCAGCAGAGTTATTTCCGCGCGAGTATATGAGAAAAGCGCAAACCATCAAACTTGTCTTCAAGTTTCCGAACCTCTTGTCGATAGGCAATCATGTGTTCATCATGAGCATCCCATACTTTATTCACTTGGCTGATCACTAACATCGAATCACCATATATATCCAATCGTCGAACACCCAACGAAACAGCTACTACGAGCCCATGAAGCAAAGCTTCATACTCGCTGTATTGTTAGAAGCTCGAAAATGCATTTGCAACACGTATCCGAGTGGTTCCTTTTGTGGAATGAAAAGGACCACACCAGCACCCGCGCTGAAAGCTGCGGGGACCCATCAAAGAACATCTCCCAATACTCCAATGCTTGAATCTCCCGCGGCACTTGTGTTTCTAACCACTCTGTTATGAAATCAGCTAATGCTTGTCCCTTAATAGCTGTCCGCGAAGAGAACGTAATCTCATATTGGCCAAGTTCTATAGCCCACTTAGCAACTTGACCAATTGCTTCTCGATTGCGAACAATATCTCCGATAGCAAACCCAGTCTTAACTTCAATAGGGTGCGCTTGGAAATAATGCTTCAATTTTCGAGAAGTTATCACTACGACATAAATTAACTTCTGCAATTGGAGATACCTTATCTTAGACTCGGTAAGAACTTCACTTACAAAATAGACCGGGTGTTGCACCAATTGCAGATGTCCTTCTTCCTTCCGATCAACCGCCGAACCGTGCTTACCACGTGGGTTGTTGCGGAGATATATAACTGAATAACCTCATCGAGGCTACGACGGGACCAAAGCCGGAGGATTACTGAGATACTCTTTAAGCTGATCAAGCGCTGCTTGTGCTTCACTGGTCCACTCAAACTTATCTTGCTTTTTAAGTAACTTGAAGAACGGAAGACCTCGAACTCCCAATCTTGAGATAAAACGACTAAGAGCTGCCATACTGCTCGTCAACTTCGAACATCCTTCAAACAACTCGGGGGTTGCATGTTCACAATTGTCTGAATTTTTCCGGATTGGCTTCAATACCTCTCCATGATACTAAATAGCCTAGTAACTTCCCGGAACGAACTCCGAATACACATTTTCCTGGGTTCAACTTCATGGAAAAGTTCCGCAGATTATCGAAGGTCTCTGCCGGGTCGGAGAGGAGATCTTCGGTTTTACGAGACTTGACCACTATATCATCAACATAAGCTTACGCGTTTCCTCCCAATTGCGAATCCAAGCAATGTTGCATACCACGCCGATGCGTAGCTCCAGCATTTTTCAATCCAAACGGCATAGTCGTGTAGCGGTATGCTCCGAAGGGGTGATAAACGCGGTTTTTATCTGATCCTCAACTCTTAACGGTATTTGATGATACCCTAAATAAGCATCAAGGAAACTAAGACGTTCGCAGCCAGCGAGTCGAATCAACAACTTGGTCGATTCGAGGCAGCGCGAAAGGGTCTTTGGGACAATCTTTGTTGAGATCGGTATAATCAACGCACATCCTTAATTCTTTAGTATTCTTTTTTGGTACAAGCACTTGGATTGGCAAGCCAATGCGGATGATACACCTCCCTAATGAACTTAGCTGCTAATAACCTAGTTATCTCTTTCTTGATAGCTTTCTTGCGGTCTTGGGCAAACCTCCGGAGCTTCGTTTCAGCGGCTCGCATCGGGACGCACCAACGGTGCGTGCTCAATCTTCTCCCTAGGAACACCGGCATGTCGGGAAGGCTGCCATGCGAAGATATCCCTATTTTCCTGGAGGAAAAGAGTGAGCGCGCTTTCCTATTTATCCCCCAAGTCAGCCCCTATATGGGTGACCTTAGAGGAGTCCGACTCATCAAGCTGAACAGTCTTAGAAACCACCGTATCAGCCTTCAATTTCTCCTTAGCAATCTTTTTGACCGGTACTTCATCCTCTATCCTTGTATGAACTTCCAAAGCTTCAGTCGCTTCTCCGATTTCTTGGCGTTCAACCTCCGAATTGAGCCGGGATGCCAACTCGTGCTATGCACCTCACAAGCATAAGCGGTCTTGATATCACCCGGAATGACGGGACCCCGTTTGGCCCGGGCATCTTCAACATCAAGTATCGATAATTCGGGATTGCCATAAATTTCGCCGAGCCGGTCTTCCGAGAATAGCATGGTACGCTGAATCTATGTCGACCACACGGAAGATGATATTCTCCCTTCTATAATTTTCCTTCGTCCCAAAAGTCACCGGCGAGAGAAATCTGCCCCAAAGGGTAACTATTCCGCCCGGGTATTATACCATGGAACGGAGAAACACTGCGCTCTAAATCAGCGACTGTCGAGGCCAAGCTCGAGGCGAGTCTTAGCAAACAAGATATCCAAACAGACTTCCCCCATCAATGAATGTTCTCTTCAACCGCACCTTCCGAACAATAGGGGCGAGGATGAGTGGATATTTTCCATCTTTCGGTAATACCTCCGGGTGGTTTGCCCTGCTAAATGTGATGGGGACCTCGGACCACCGAAGATATTCGGGAGTCGTAGGAGCAACGAGCATTAACCTCTCTTAACGACGGTTTTGCTTCCGCTTTGACTCGTATGCGTCCGGGCCTCCATAAATCATGTTCACCTCTCGGGCTGGTTCCTCAAAGCCTTCGCCATCCTCATTGTCTTCACGGTCTTTATCCTTGCCCTTGTCATCCTTCGATTCCTGTAAGCGGATCGAGGTGCAACCTTTAAGGCAAATTGAGCAAATGGCCTTAGTAGGAAGCACTCTTTAGCTTTATGATTCCCGTTGTGGATCATACAAGGGCCATCCGGAAGTGTTTCAAACGACAATCGTTCTCCGGGACCTCTCTTAGGGGGTGCTTGGCCGGTCTCCTCCATGAGATTGGTCAACAGCAGCAACAAGGTGATCGGCCTTGCGCTTCTTGTCATTCCTAGATCCGGATCGGTTGCCTTGGTCGTGCTTCGGCTCCTTCCCTTTGTTCCCGCGCAGATTGACTACATTTGATTCTCCGGCGGCATAATCATCCGCTATCTTGAAGCACTCGACGCCGTCATGGTGAGGTTTCGATTACGTCTCCCAATCTTATGAACCAGCGCTTCACTCCGGACGCTCGACTTGAAATACAGCAATCACTTGCTGATCGGGAACATTGGGGATTAAGGCCTTCTTGTTACGAGAATCGCTCGATGAAATCGGTGAGGGTCTCGTCGGGCTTACGCTTCGACCTATTGAGGTCGAAGTAGTTTCCTGGCTTCTCACAAGTCGCACTGGAAGTTTTCTACGAACTTTTTAGTGAGGTCTCCCCACGAAGAAATAGACTTCTCGGGCAGGGATTGCAACCATAAGCGTCCAGCCTGCTCCATGCACATCGGTAGATAATTGGCTAGCACGAACGTGTCTCCTCCTGCCGACCGGATAGCCGTGGTATACATACGGAGCCATTAGGCCGCGGGCGCTTTGCCATCATACTTGTCAATGGCCCCGGGCTTAAATCCCCAGGGTATTTGCGGATGCGTAATTCTCGCATAAAAGCATGAATTACAGAATATTCATCATCTTCTAGACCAGTCCGGATCGGTGACGGAGATCGACGGCTAGGACGATGCCGGTAATTGCGATCCCTGTCATCGTCGGAATAGTCGTAGTAACGGTCGTCCCGATATCTTTCTCCCGAACCACCTTGTCCATCATTATTCGCCGCTCCGCGTTCCGTGAAGGAGGCGGAGGCGGAGGTGGTGACGCCGCTTGACGATCATTGTTCACCGGTTCCGCATGTCGCGATGGAGGCGGAGGTGCAGCTCGACGATCATTGTCCGTACGCCGAGGTTCAGCATCTCTGTCCCGGTTGTCTCGCCCTCCCCGGTCTCTATTGTCACGGCGTCGTCCATCTCGATGAGCATGCCCACTACCATGCCCTCAATGATCGTTGCGCGGATAATTTGCGTTGGTGGGTGGCGCCGAAGCTGCCGGCCCGTTGCGCCGAGGTGGGGCAAGTTCCCGAGGACGATCATCCACATGACCGGTCCGTCGCCTCTCGTCTTTCTCATGTCTCGTTCGCTCCTCCACTCTTTCCGCATGACGATCAATCAGCACGTTCCGAACATCCCGGTTATCATTGAGCGGTACCCTCAAATCTTGGTTGGGAGCTTGTGCATGTGCATCTGCGATCGGGGTACGCCGGGGTGCTAGCCTTCCTCCGGAAGAAGCTCCATCGAGACCGGGGCCTTGTTGGTCGTTACGAATGGGAGTGCGAGCGACCAGAAGATTCCGCTCGATCATGGACGAGCTGGTTTGTTTGTAGAGCTGCCGCATCGACTAAATTCAGCGCACGACGCAATCCTGGCGTAGCGTTGAGGACTTCTTCCGGTATTGTTTCAAGAATCTGTTTCACTCCCACAATATTGTGGACCGGCGACGTGAAGACCCGAGCGCCATTCATCTCTACTTCCATGGAACTTAAATCCAAAGCTCTGCTGGAAGATCGATGGCGTCTTCCGCCGCGAGATCCTCGTCGATTGTTGTATCCTGGAGATTCATCTGCGTCTCCGGATCGGTCCGGTAGCGGGCCCGTAGCCGGGGAGCGGTCGCAGGGCGCTTCCTCCGGCTAAGGCCGTAACATTTGTGCGGGGATCCGCGGCTGAAGGTGGCGGAGGTTGTTCATCTCCGTCTTCTCGTTCGCTTCACGACGATCGCGTTCGGTTTCAGCTCTCGCCATCCTTGCTGCTTCTTCGGCAGCTTCCTCGGGAGTGAGTTGGCGTATCACAGGTCCTGTCATGAACACTTGGAAGAAGACCGGAGCGTCTTCCTCGGAATCGGTATCCGGTTCGGGAGAACAGCTTTGCACTGCCGCCGGGCACCGTTCGAGGCGTAGGCATAGGGAGCCCGATGTCTCACGCTAAAGCTGCGTCGGACCCGCTAAGCTCCGAATCGGAGGTATCAACGGTGGCGGGTGATCGCGCTTTAGAAGCAGCGCCACGGCAGCGAGTCGGATTCTTCGGCGACAATTTCCCATCCGAGTCGGCTTCAAAGTCGAGGGACCCGAAGCGAATCTTGAAGCCGGGCTCGAAGTCGACGACAAACGAAGTGGCCATCGAACTCGCTAGGAACTCGCCGGGACCCCTACCGGCGCGCCAAATGTTGAGTCTTAAACTCGGCACTAATACTACCCGGTCCCTTATGAGCGTGGAATTCGATGGTGCAACACACAAAACACACGGGAACACACGATTTTAGACAGGTTCGGGCCCCTCGAATCGAGAGTAATACCCTACGTCCTGCATGTTATGTATTGCCTTTAGCGATTTGCTAATTGCGAAGTCTCGGATCCTTTTCGGGGGTCCCTGTTCCGTCTTATATGTCCGGGGAGTTAGGGTTACAATCGGAGTCCTATCCGATTACATGAATTACATATATGGGATTCTATCTCTAACTTTCTTTATTGATCCGAGTCCTAATCGGACTACAAATTGTTCTATAACTTGCTTCTCACGTCATTGCATACCGGTCTTAGTATCCGTTCTGTTTCTATAACGGTCTACAAGTTCTTCTATTATCCCGGATCGGTCGCAGACCGATCTGTTGCCTATCGCCCTTATCCGTATCTTCTCCGATTTGCCACCATGTCTTTGCGTATCCATTTCTTCATCATCCGTATACCCATAAGGCAAGTATACGACAGTCGGCCCTTTGACAAAAGCGCCGGAGGCTTCACCCACTTGCTCGTCGCAGTCGACAAGTTCACGAAGTGGATCGAAGCTCGAGTTATCGGCAAGATTCGCTCCGAGGAGGCGGTCGAGTTCTTCCTTGACATCGTCCATCGCTTTGGTGTTCCAAATTCGATCATCACGGACAATGGCACGCAGTTCACGGGGAAGAAGTTCCTCACATTTTGCGACGACTATCACATTCGAGTAGATTGGGCAGCCGTGGCTCACCCCGAGACCAATGGGCAGGTCGGGCGAGCCAACGACATGATCCTACGAGGACTCAAACCGCGCATCTACGATCGCTCGAAACGTTTCAGCGGTCGTTGGGCAGCCGAGCTACCGGCCGTCCTCTAGAGTCTTTGAACGACTCCGAGTCGAGCGACCGGCTACACGCCGTTCTTCATGGTCTACGGATCGGTGGCGGTCCTACCAACCGACTTCGACTACGGCGCTCCAAGGGTTCGCGCCTTCAACAAGCAAGGGAACCGGACGGCCCTCGAGGAAGCAACTCGAAGAAGCGCGCGATGCCGCGCTCTTACATTCTCGCCAAGTACCAACAAGCACTCCGACGATACCACGATCGCAACGTCAAGAGCCGGGGTTCAACATCGGAGACATGGTGTTGTGTTGAGTGCGAGCAACAAGGATCGTCATAAACTATCCCCCCCATGGGAAGGACCTTACATCGTCGCACGCGTCATCGGACCCGGCTCCTACAAGCTAAATACGGTGGAGGGTCGAGAGCTAACCAACGCCCGGAACATTGCGCGAGTTACGTAAGTTTTATCCCTAAGCTCGCATTTGTTCCTTTACTCTTAAAGCGATCGCCCGCCAAGTACAATAACCCTCGACCTTCGCCGTGAGGTCGAGAGTCACTCGGGGCTGGAATTGCGGGCGAAACCACGATTTTTCAAAAACAAAAATCGCTTACACTTAGCTCTTTTTTCACGAACAAATTTGCTAAGTTTCGTTTGGCCTTGAATTCGAATCTCGCCGATGACCAAAGTAAGCGCGAGCAAACGAACTCACAGTCTAAACCGGTCGGAAGGTCGAAGCTCGAGCGCCCCAACGGCCCTAGCGGACGCTCACCAAATACGACTAAGTTCAGCGAGGCTCGGCGGCTCAAACTTTGTGACTTAACGAGACAAGATGAAAAGGCCAAAACACGTTCAAGTTTAAATTAAAATTGCTTGATAAAGAGCGAGACCTCGAGGGGTCAAGCGCGAACGATTTAAGAAAACTTAAAGTTATTTACAAGCGGGGAACCACGCCCCTTTGTTCTTAACAAAATAAAAAGCGAAAAACTAATCCCCTATTCTTCCTACGACTTGGGGAGGGGCTCCTCCTCGAGCTTTGCAGCCGGGGCATCAACGGGCGCGCGCGTCTCGGCCTTCGAGCAACTCCAACTCGGCGCCGGCGAAGCCGGGAACGAGCCCGGTGCCGACGGCCCCGAAGTCAAGGTCTTCGTAATGGGACATCAACACCGCAAAGGTCACTCGCATGGCGGAGCGCCTAGCCCCTCGAACTACCGTGCCGATCCGCTCCGACAGAGTGGCCTCGACACTCCGCTCGACCTCCACTTCGACGAATGCGCGGTCCAGGGCAGCATCGAGCTCCCCCGCGACGCCTCCGCCGTGGCCGGCCTCTGCTCCAACCCTGCAAAGAGAATAGAACTTTAGGAACCCGGGCTCGGGCGGTCGAGGAAACGGCTAAGGAGCCCGATTAAGGTCAAGGAGGAAAGATTCGGAGCACTTACCCTCCTTCTCGACCCGCTGCTCCCGAAGCTCGCGCGAGATAGCCGGACGCGGTCCGGTGGGAGATCTCCGCCGCGGCCTCGGCCTTTTGCCTCGGCTCCCGCTCCGCTTGGAGCGTCGCCTTGACCTTCTCCGCCACCAAGGTGGCTTCTTCGGCCTTAGCCGGCGCTGCGAGCGCCTCCTCCTCGAGCGGCGCGCCTCCGCAGCCTCGAGTTCTGCCGCCTCCTTCGCCGCCCGGAGAGCCTCCTCCCGGGCAAGCGCCCGTCCGGACCGGCGCGAGCCTCGCCGGCCGCCCGCATCAACTCCCCGTCCTTCGACTCGAGCTGGGCCAAGAACGCCCGCACGGTCGGCGCGAGCCCAGCCGGAAAATTCGATAACCTCCGGTCCGGAGGCTGCCCGGGGCACGGCCGGTCTCCGCCGGCGCACCTCCTGCCGCCGTTACCACGGCGGTCGACTCCCCTCGATGCCCGTCCTCCTCGACCTAGCGGCTCGCACCGCGGAGGAGGTCAATGACTTGCACAGAGTCATGGGCGGCGCCCTCCTTCGCGGAGGAACCGTTCACTTGGGCGCGGGAGCGCTCTCACCGAGCTCGCCTTGACGAACGCGTTCGTCGGCGGCCACCGACGAGTCGACCACCGGCCGCGATGGCCTCTCGGCAAGCTCCGCCGAAACTTCGACCGTGGGGGAGGCCTCCGCGGCACCCCCTCCGCCGGGCGCAGCGGGTTCAAGGACATTGACATGCGCGTCCGCATGCCGCGAGGCCGTCTCGCCGGTCGCGATGAGGTTCGGAGACGTCGACGCTCGCGTCCGCGCGTCGGTCTTCCGCGTCTCCCTTCGCCGGCTCGGGGATGCCCCCGCCAACTTCTTGGGCTCGCAGCGTCTCCGCGCTGGAACCTTGCGCGGACACCACGTCCAGGGGGCGGAGGACGGAGGACATCGCAGATCTACGCCATCCGCCGTCTCCTCCCCGGGCGTCGCGGGCGCGAGGTTAAGATCGGTATCGCCTCCGACTAGCTCGGCGATCATCTCCGCAGCCTCCCTCGCAACAACGGAAGGATCTACCGTAAGGTCGACTACTTCTGTCCCAAAAAGGGATCCGGGGTAGTCCCGGTTCCCCCGCGCGAGGTGCCTCGCCAACCCTAGAGCTCGACTCACCCCCGTGAGGGACGGATCGACTCGAGGGACCGGTCGCGGAAGTCGAGGTCGAGGGAGCCGAAGACCCGAGACCCGGGGTGGCGGCTCGGCGGGAGAAGATGAGCGGGGAATCCCCGTCGCTCTCGTGTTCGCTAGCTCCGCCGTCTTCCTCGGACTCCGTCGGCTCGGGGTCGAAGCGGTGGACGCCGTGTCGGGGTTCGGCCCCGCGGCCCGTACGCCTCCCTCTTCCTCCGGCGCTCGACGTCTCGCGCCGTCTTCGCCGGCTGAATCCTCACGGCCGTGTCCCTCGCGGCCTTCCTCTCGGCCTGCACCTCCGCGGCGTGGAGGCGGTTGGCCTCGCGCCGGGCGGCTCCCTCGGGAAGGCGAAGCTCGGTGCGCCGACTAAGCGGGACCTAGGCGGACTAAGAAAGAAAAGAGGGTGGGTCGGCGAACAAACTAAAGACAAAAACTTGACTAAAAGCTTCGGAACAACGAAGGTCGAATTAACTTACCACGTCCGGGGCATCCGGATGCGGCTTCATGGGAGGCGCCCCCGGACGAGGCCAAGCGCGCGCGGCGGTCCCCGGCGCGCTCCGAACGCGCAGGACGACGGTGCCGTCGTCGAGCTCTTGCACCGCCATCACGGTGTCGGGGACGACACGGTCGTTACCCGACACATGATGCATTAACATCGAGCACCGCATCGGCGGCGCGAACTCGAGCTTGTGGAAGGAGCCCACCACCACCGTCGCGTCGACGTTGGACCGGGCCGGAAACCGAATCGCCTCGATGGCCAGGTCGACCTTCTTCCGGCTAGCATGAGGGCAGCCCCACTTCCATTCCTCCGGGGCCTCCTCGAAGACCCGGCCCTCGAAGGCCGGAAACGGATGCCCCGGGTCCTGTCGAAGGTAGAACCACTTCGGGTGCCACCCCTGGTTCGACGAAGGGGTGGTCACCGTGATGTAGTCCCTACCACGGTCCCTCTTCATCACGATCCCCTCACAGCCGACGTGCGTGGGAACTTCCTCGCCTCTGGAATTCCTCCTCTGGTGGAGGTTAATGCGGAAGAAATACCGCCGGAGGTCGAGGTTAGGCTCCATTCCCGGAAACCCTCGCAGAGAGCGACGAAGGTGCTCAACCGCTGAATCCCGTTGGGGTTCGGATGCTGGAGCTCCGGGTGGCTCTGGAACATCAATGCCCGCAGAAAGTCGTTCCCGGCGTCCCCGGTCCACGCTTATGGAAATGCGAGGAACGAGACCACGTAGCCCCGGGGAGGCTGCGGATGGGACTCATTGCCGGGGAGCATCCACCACCGGTTGGGACCACGGTCGCGCAGCAACCCCTGCGTTACCAAGCGGATGGGACTCGGCTCTCGTCGTCGTGGACCGAGTCCAAGACGACATGGTGGAAGAGAAGGAAAAAAGGCTCGAGAGCTTGGAGGGCGAAGGCCGGGGCAAGGAGAAGGAGAGCTAGGGCAAAGATGGCAAAAGCGTAGAAGGCGACGGCGCGTGGGAGCCAAGGGACTCGGCGGGCGATCGCTAAATAGGGGGCTGCGTCGGGCAGCCGCAACCCTTCGATTCCACGGCGGGCCCCACGATCGCCACTACCCCGGTAAATTCTCTTAAATCTCCCTCCTCTCGATTCCCCCACCGCCGTCCGCAGGTTTACACCCCGGCCGCCCGTACTTACTACGCGGGTCCCACCACTACCGAGAGGAAACCGACCCCATGCCACGTGGGCCCGCCACTACACGCCACCGACGGATAAGAACCCGCCTTGATCCCCGAACCATGGAAGCCGAGACGGTAAGAATCCCGCTCCCTCTCTCGTGCATTCCGTCCTTTCGTACCCCCTCACCCGCATGCGAGAGACGGGAAAAGGCACACACCCCGAGGGAGTGGCACCCGAGGGAGCGAGTTCGGTCACTACTCGACTTCCGCCAAGATCGAGCGCTCGACCTTCGGGCACGACCGACAAAGGCTCGACCTTGAAGGTAAGAGGGGATAAGAGGCTGAAAACCGTCTCGACGGCCCCGCCCGTTGAGGTTCGAAGGCCGGCCCAACCGAGGGGTTCGACGACCGCCTCATGCAAATATTTCTCGAGCCGGGGAGTGACGTCGATGGGCCCACCTAGCGGCCGCGACCCACACGCGCAAGCGCAACGGGCATTGACTAGCACGTTCGAGTCCCGGTCGACCTCTACTAAGGGGAATCTCATCGTAGAGAGGCATCGAGCCCCGAAACCCACCGAACGGTTTTGGGTCCCAATCGAAGGTGATCGCACGGATTCACGGAGTTGTCCCCGGCCGGGCCCGACGGAATCTCCCCGACGAGAAACCGCGACTCCGCTCGAACTTTTCGCGGTATTGAGCTCCCCGAGCCCTGCGTGCCGGCCCTTCCGGGCGAATCGCGGATCTGCTCTACGCTCCGTCGCACGAACGCGACGCGGATGGGGAAAACGACCCGGACGAAACACCCTCGATCGGCCATTCGCAACGCGCGGAAGGCTCGGGGGCTGGCATCGCGAACATGAGGTCCGACGGCGGGACCGCATCACGATAAAGCGTCTCGGCCACGGCATAAGTCCATGACTTATCCCCCGGCTCGGGAGCTACTCGTCCACCGGACGCGCTCGCATGCACCCGGCGGAGAAAATGCTCCCCACGAGGAACACGTGTAAGACGACCCCTCCTCTCGAAAAGATCCCCGGACGAGTCCTTGACTCATCCGTGGGCTCGGGAGCTACCGTCGGGGAAAAGATTAACGCTGCCAACCGGCGCCAACCCGACCCACCCAAATAGAGGGTTAGCGCGGCCACGTCATCACCAAAGGCTGGCCCACGCCCGCGTGGACGGACCAGGAAACAATCCCGGAGACCCACTCGAAGACGTCCGCCCCGCACGACTCGGGCGTCTTGGTCGAGGGTTCCGTCCCGCACGACCATTGGCATCCCTCGCGCTCGACCTCGCGACTCGATCAACCACCGCATTTAATTCCAGCCGCCTTGGCGCCCACACGGGCTCGGCTCGGGAATCATTGGAGGGAGGCCCGAGCCCATCCCTCCTGCTGCCACCTGCTCCCGTCGAGGCACGCCGATGGGACGCCCCGTTCCTGTTGAAATGGCAGGAGTTGGCGTGGACCGCAGGCTCCGGGAGAAGCCGCCGACCGCTAATCGTACGAACGTACGATTCCCCGTCACGCCCGTCGAACAGGTGTAACTCAAGGTCGAGCTCGAGTTACGTCCCGTCCCGCATGACCTTCCTCTACAAAGCTCGACTCGGAGGAATAACCATTCCCACGTCTTGGCCGTGCCCGAAGCATCATCACGTCCGACAAAGAAGGACGGGCATCGCACGTCCCAATCCAACCACTCGTGAACAGGACCGCCCGCGGCTCCCCCGATTGCGGAGCACTCCACCCGGATGCTCGTCGCTACGAGGGACGACGCGACTTCCCGGTCAACCCGGACGGAACGTACGACGAGGAGGCCGATTGGACAACGTCGAAGCTTGACCATCCTTCTCTCTCTCTCTCTTTCTCTCTCCTGTAACTCGGGTCCCGCCCCTATGACTATAAAGGGGTGAGACTCTTCAACACACAAAATAACAATCTCCAACTCACACGCACTCTTGCACGGGACTTGGAGCACGCTCCTCTCCCACCACTTCGTACTTCGCGTTTCCATCTTGGCGCAAGGAACACGACGACGTGAGCCCCCCCCGCCGGACGTAGGGAGCTTTCCCGAACCAGCCTAAACCCTTCGTGTCTTCCCTTGTGCACCATCCGGCCTATAACGCGCAGCCCCCGGGACAAATTCTACAGCCGGTGGTTCGAACACCGACAATTATCGTTCAACCAACGTCTCGTTGTTCCGAAGAATATGGAATTATGGAATAAAATCATGGATGAGGCACATTTGTCTAAATATTCCATACACCCCGGTAGCAACAAGATGTACCGCGGCCTAAGAGAAAAGTTTTGGTGGACACGCATGTAGCGTGAAATTGCACGGTATGTGGTCGAGTGTGATACTTGTCAACGAGTGAAAGACGACCACTTAAGAAAAGCCGGATTATTGAACCCATTGAAGATTTCCGTTTGGAAGTGGGAGGACATTGCTATGGATTTTATCGTTGGATTGCCTCTCACAACAAAGAAGCATGATTCAATTTGGGTTATTGTAGATAGATTAACTAAGTCCGCACATTTCATTCCCGTCCATACCACCTACAATACCAAGAAGTATGCTGAGCTATACATCTCAAGAGTGTTATATTTGCATGGAGTACCTAAAACCATTGTTTCCGATCGAGGTCCGCACTTTGTATCCCGCTTTTGGGAGCAATTACATTCTTGTCTTGGTACCACTCTTATTAGAAGCTCCGCATATCACTCTCAAACGGATGGACAAACCGAAAGATTGAATCAATATTTGGAGGATATATTGAGAGCATGTGCTATGGAGAATAGAGGGAATTGGGATGATTGTCTTCCATTCGCCGAATTCTCGTACAACAATAGCTATCAAGAGAGTTCGGGAATGTCACCATTTGAAGCATTGTATGGTCATTCTTGTCGTACACCCTTAAATTGGTCGGAAGCGGGTGAAAGAACTAATTTTGGTCCCGATCTTGTCACTCAAGCCGAGGAAAAAGTTCGACAAATCCAAGCCAACATGAAAGTCGCACAATCGCGCCAAGTTAGCTACGCTAACAAGAGGAAACGCCCATTGGAATTTGAGAAGGGAGATCATGTCTATCTTCGTGTCTCTCCGAACAAGGGCGTATCTCGGTTTGGAATTAAAGGAAAGTTAGCACCCCACTATATCGGACCCTATCCGATTGTGTAAAAGCATAGCGCGGTTGCTTACCGATTGCAACTACCGGAAAGTCTTGCTCGTGTGCACAATGTGTTCCACGTCTCTCAACTCAAGAAATGTTTGAAGCCTCCGATAGATGTGGTCATTTCCGACACCGATCAACTAGAAGAAGATCTCTCCTACCCCGAATACCCCGTCTGGATTATTGATCAAAGCGACCGAGTAACTCGCTATCGCACCATCACCTTCTATAAAGTGCAATGGAGTAATCACACCGAAGAAGAAGCAACATGGGAACAAGAGGATTTTCTAGAGAAGAATTTTTCCGAGTTCTTTACGTCACACAAAGCGGTAATTTTTCACACTCCCTCTCCTTAATTCGTAGCGATTCTCGGGACGAGAATTTCTTTAAGGGGGAGGGCTGTGACATCCCATGTCACGATTAAGGCTAAGCAAGTAATTAGCACCCTAATGACACCACTAAATGGCACTAATGCTAATCACGCACCCTAATGACACCACTAAATGGCACTAATGCTAATCACCTCAAGAAGAAAATAAGAAAAAATAAAGAGAAAAAGGAAAACTTAGATTTAACCCTAACCCTAACCCAACCCCCATGAAAAGTGCAAGAATTATAAAGACACCACCCACATATTTTTGCACCACTGCATTGCTCATGTAAAAAGAGGAATTTACAGTATTTTTACAAAAAAAATTAACAAAGTTTTAAATGCCCAAAAATTCAAATTCAAATCTGAAATGCCTCTATTTGTGAATTTTGTATGAATTTTTGGAAGCACTTTTAGAACTCCAAATTAAAGATGAAAATTAAAGCACATCATGCTGGAGCTCCACACATTTTTGTTTTAATTTATGGAGCACCAGAACTATGAATCCCAGCCAAATTTCAGAAACGCAAAATTTCAAATTTGAAAACCAAACCGGAGCTCATTGCCCGGTGGGCAATGGCGTCACCGCCCGCCGGTCCGGCCAGCCGGCGCCGCCGCGCGCGTGCCTTGCCCCTGTCCTGTCGACACGCAAGCCAGGCCCAACCCCCAACCGCCCTCGTACCCGCCGGCCAACAGGAGCGGCCGGAATTGAAGGCGAACGCGCCCCGCCGCGGCTGCCCTCGCCGCCCGTCCTTCTCCCCCTTAGAAAACGACACGGAGGCCGAGCTCCCATCCTCTCCTTTGCCACACTCATTGCCCAGCTCCTCTCGCTTCTCCCCGCACCGCCGCCCTGGTTTTTCCCCCTCCGCCGCGTGCGAATTTGGAAGAGTTCGGCCGCCGCCGCCACCGCGCGCCATGGACTCCGCCGCCCCGACCACAAGCTAGGCAAGCTCCTTCTCCCTCCTCCCCGTGTCGGCCGTCGCTCAAGGCCCCCGCGGCTCTTTCCCCTAACACCCCTGCCCACTCCGCGCGGTGCGACGCCGGAATTTTGGAGGAACGCCGCCGCCATCGCTCCGGCCGCGCCACCCCGCCGACGAGAGCCACCTTCCGGTCCCCCTCCGCGCCAAACCACCCCATGCCGCTCTTCTCCCGGGTCAGGTGGAGCTTTTGCCCCAAGTCCGACCCCCTCTCGTCCTCCGTGCGCCGCGCACGACGGTGCCGAAGTGTCGCCCTGCCGCCGCGCGCGTGGTCGCCGGTGCTCCGGCCGTCGCGGGCCCCTTTAGACCCCACCACCATGTTCCCGCGCCGCGCCCTTCACTTCCACCAAGAGGCGGAGCTCGAGCTGCAACAGAACGCCGCCGCGGGCGAGCTCGCCGGCGCCGGCCACCACACGCCGGAGCCCGCGCCGCCCCTTTTTAAATTTGCCCTAGTGGCAATTTCGTAATTATACCCGAACTTCATTTGAGTTTGAAAAACTCATATCTTGCGTTTGAAATGTCCAACAATTACAAACTAAAATGTTTTGGAAACTAGAGTACCTGTACTTTCATAAAAGTAACATGAGCATGTCGATTTGAATGTTTTCATATTTTTACAAAAATGACAAAAGTCAACCCCCGAAAACTCAACTAGGTCATAACTTTCACCCGAGCATACATGAACTTTTGGCACTGAAAGATCTGCATTTCATTGCTTAGTTTTCAAGTTATTGCATTTCTTGCATTCTCGGTATTTAATTTTTTAATTAAATCCGTGTAAATTATTTTTGCATGAAACTTGGTAATTAATTCCCTCCTAGTACTCGTGCATGTTTAGGAAAGTCCCTGTTAATTTTTGAGCATGTTAAATAGTTATTTTTGCAAACCCTAGATCTAATTCCATAAAAGGGCAATTTCAGGACATGTATAATTGGAGTTATGTTTCTAAAAAGTGTATTTTTACCTGTTTATGTAATTTTCATGTTTCACAATGTCACATGGCACTTCATGACAGGAGTAGTAACAAGTTTTCGTTCAATTCATGTATGTGTTAATTTTGGTTATCTAGTTCTCGATTTAGGTGGCATCGTCATCGCATGTGGTAATAAAACACTTAACTCAAGAAGTTCTCATTGAATTGCATTTAAACTTACTAATTCTGTTCCTAAATTCTGAACCTATGTGTTAATCACAACATTCCCGACAAGTATTAAATCTTTGCTCATGTATTAGGGTTAGACTTGTTAGTGTAGTTAACTCCTTCAAGGAAGAACAAGATATGTGTTTTATGCTTATTAGGGTTTCACCAAGCTAGACGTTACTAAGCTTATTCATATGCATCTTTACCAAAAACAGCATACATGCATCATCGACCTTGTATTCATGTACTTATACATTGCATTTCATCTTCTAGGTGACGACGCCGAATTGAACCCGCCGGAAGAGACGATTGCAACACTCCACGCTTGTGAGGCTAGTGCTAACTTCGATCACTCTCAAGGCAAGCCCAGGTGCATTCCTATTATTTTGAAATGTCTTTCTTTATCACTCTATTAAGGATGATGAGTGTGCATTTAAGTTTTAGGCGTTGATTGGAAATCCACTTACATAAAAATTCCTATATGTCCTATGTCTCTTATGTGTCATATCCTCGTTAGAAATGCTATGCTATATTTATGGAGTCAACGATAGATTGGGGATCTCACTTATGGCTTATGATTAAATGTGAACATGATGAATTGGTTAAAATTGAGAACACCCCATTGTGGCTCCGCGAACAAGTTTGAGTTGTGTACCACTTGCATACCTTTCTTATGGGGATTGGTAAACCAATGTAGCTTGTAAGTTGTAAAGTAAGCCGGATATCTCACCGACCCGGAGGTGATGTGTCCGGCACGGTGGTTGCACGGGTTGAGGACCGTTGGAGAGTACATGGGTTAAGCCTTGGGCGCGTTGTTGAACGGTCGCAAGGGGGACGTGTACTCGGGGTCGGTGGCCCCGTGTTTTGCTTTATGATGAGCTAGCGAACGGTGGCCATACGTGTTCTTAAATGATGCGTATGTCGTGCATTTGGGTCTTTCCTGCAGGATTAATAATTTGATAATTATCGCCGTTTCCTCTCGGTTAATGAGTACCACTTGATTCGAGCAGCTTACAATGTTTAGTAAGAGGAAAGAAAAGAGTTGCTCGCTGTTTTATATTGCTACAAAATTGTATTGCAAACTCTTGTCTTGCTAGTATGCTCACTAAAGTTTCTTTTATGCAATAACCCTATTAATTTGGCTAAGTCATAAAATTGCCAACCTAATTAGCATAGGTGCTATTTATGCAAAATGCCAAGTTGAACCGGTCAAGCCCCATGCATCTAGGAGTCGGTCTTAGATGGCCAATTTGATGGGTAAGACTTGCGGAGTATGCTAGATACTCGGGCTTTGCCACTACTTGTTTATTTACGGGTTTCCTGCAAGCCGGGTTTTGCGATTGTTGTGGTAAGGTTGTTTGGGATGGAGAAGAGCCCAAAGAGTGGACCATTGAATGGGTCCCTAGCTCTCCGACCCATGATGAGTGAACCATGGCCTAGGCCGGCATGGTTCATCTAAGTTACCTATGTATCGTCGAGTTATGTATTTCGCTTCCGCACTTTATTTTCGAACAAAGATCATGGTTATGTAAGACTTAAATTAGAACACTATGTATCTTTTATTCGAACTCGTGTTGTAATCAAGACTTAATTATGTAATCTTGCAAATCGTGTATGTTTGTTAATGTGATGCTATGTATGGTTGCTTCGTCAACCATCTCCCAAGGCGATCCGTACCACACTTAACTATCTTTCGGGATAGGGGTGTGACAGTCTTTTTGAACTCACGGTACGAGTCCTTGGTGCCCATTTTTCGATCTCTCAACATTCACTAGATCTGCTAGTTTCTCTTCCATAAACTTGTTGGCTAGGGACTAGTGAACACTCTTGTGCAAGGACTTCAATAGTTAGGGGGTAGATTTGTAGATATGATGATTTTTATGCAATCCTATCTTTCTTTTTATCCTTTACTAAGGTCCTTCTTGTTCCCTTGTTTCTTTGTGTCGGATGGGCCGCACTAAAACTCCCGCTCAACGGAGTCAACTCCATGATGAGGAAGAGTTTGAGGGAAGTGACAATAGTAGTGAGGAAATGGAGATCATGCCGGAGCGCAAGAAGAGGAAAGCTGTGGTCACTCCCGAGCCTAAGAGGGCACGGACAACACGTGTGGAGCGTGGTGGTCCCCTTCCGTATAGGAGGGCCAAAGGCAAAGGTCCGGCAAGGGGTCAAGGATCATGTCGTGGTCATGAGGGGCCAGCTGCCAATGTGATAAGAGGTCCGGTTGTGCGTCCGCCGGCTTATCCTCCCCACCGAGATCCCTATGATTACAAGAAAAGAGCCACCTGCTCTCTTTGATGACAGGGTCGCCGATCCTCGCTTGGCGGATAAGCAAGAGGCTAGTGATGACAGATTTTTCACATGGTTCTAGCAAGACTACTAGACCTCGATGTTTATTCACATGCCACCCAAGAAGATCCACCGCCTATCTCCCCACCAATGGGTCGATTGGCGTTTCATGGAAAATAAGGAGAATGTGCTTTTCAATGAAGTGATCACCGCTTGCAAGGACAGGGGTGTATATGACATGATGGGGTTCAAGTATGATTGGAATGAAGAAGTGCTATGTCGGCTTTGGGCAACCGTTTTTCTTGAGGGATCTACCGAGACAGTCCATTGGATGACCCAGGGCATCTTCTACGATGTAAGCTACAAGAAGTCGGGCACCTACTTCTATCTCTCGAAGAATCTCAGCAGGCTGCCTAGCATTGCCAATGAGGAGGCACTCGATCATGAGGCAATCAAGTTCATGTACATTGATCCGGAAAATGCAGTGATTGGTGATACCACCGGTTTGCTACCCTACTACAAGCTTATGAATCGCCTTCTCCGTCACAACATTGCTCCAAAGGATGGGTATGCCACTATAGTTGCCTCTTACTCTCGCAATGTCCTTGCTCGCTTTGCACCCGACTCTCCCGGATTTGATGTGCTTGGATTCATCATTGAGGAAATTCATCGTGCCTCATATCACACCCGCCGCACTTTGCCTTATGCTCCGTGGCTCATGGCAATGATTGAGAAGGAAACCGGGCTGACTTTCGAGGAGTGCAAGCACCAACAGATACCAGCCCAAGCTTATTCGGTCTCGTGCGGGTCGCCGTCGCCCCACTCCTCCTATGAATGCAGGATGCTCCTCCAGTGCTCCTCGCAGCGCCGTTCTCCTACCTCTTGTCTCATGTCCGGATTGAAGAAAGTGTTTGGGATGTGCTAAGCCATTGGTGCAAGGACCCAAAGAAATGAGGAGCGCTCCAAGAAAAATGCTCGCAAGTTTAAGGCTCTCATGCGGGCCCAAGGGCTAGAGGTCTCCTCCGGTGGTTCGGAAGTTGACCCCACCGAAGATTTTCCGGTCTTTGTGTGGACGGATGATGAAGATGAGGATGCTTCGGCGGTGGTCATGATAGAGAAGAGGCGGACGTCGCCGATGAGGGTAATGAAGAAGATGAGGAAGCAACTCCCACCGCCTCGGATGCCGAGTGATTCCCTTCTTGTTTCCTTTTCTTATCCTTCTTTCACTCCTTTTTGGTGCCTTGATGCCAAAGGGGGAGAGAAAAGAGATAAGAGGGTCTCACCTTATCTACTCGTTATCTATCTTTTTCTTTAGTGTTGGAACTTATGGGAACCGTGATTTGTATGAGACTATGTGTTTGCTCTATTGTAATAGGGCTAGTTTTATTCATTGCAAAACTATGTGCTTGACATGTTGAATGGTGAATGTTTATCGCTTTAATGTGTGTTAAATGCTTATATCATCATTTGTGGCTTGCTTTATGTGGTGTGCAGCTTTCGCTCGTGTATTGCGTCGTTTTTTACACTCTTACTTGACACTTGAGTACTTTGTTGTTAGGCACCCCACAAGTACCAAATATAAGGGGAGCTCTCTCGCATGTTTGTGTGATCCATGCATCTCTTTAGGGGAGCTCCGCTATATTTTGGTTGTTTGTCTTTCATTCGTTTTAATATTTCTATCTCCTTTAATTGTTTGTCATCAATCACCGAAAAGGGGAAATTGAAGATGCAACTAGGCCCCCTAGTGGGTTTTGGTGATAAATGACAAACAATTAAAGTGACTAATGCGTAAATTGAGCTAATGTGCAGGATATCAAAGTTGACTAACCCACATTAGGAGATTGATAGCCCCTCATACTAAAAGTTGAAAGATGGACTCAAAAGAGCTTCTCTTAGTTTTTTATCTCTTTGAGTCTAGATATGCCAAAACTATAAATAGGGGTGAATTAGTCTTTCTTGCAGGGAATATGTGCTCTTTGTTTCATACACAAGCTTGGATCAAACCAAAACTACCAAAAGTTCAAAAGAAGCAAACCTACAAAAACCAGATCTCACCGAAGTTCCGTGACTCTCACGGAACTTCCGTCCACTTTTCCATGTTTCCAGAGAGTGCAGGACGGAACTTGCAAGTTCCGTCCTTGGAAATTGAGTAGCAGCTAAGTCTCCACGGAAGTTCCGTGGAGCCCACTGAAGTTCCGTCGGTTGTTTCCAGAGAGTACAGGATGGAACTTCCATGTTCTGTCCAAGCTATTCTTGCCCTAGGTCAAAAGTCACGGAAGTTTCGTGAATGCCACGGAAGTTCCGTCAAGTCCCCTTTTCACACTTCCCAACGGCTCTTTTTGGCCTCTTCCTATATATAGCTTTGACCAACCCGTGAGCAAAGCTGCTGGTGCTTTTTGAACACTCCCATCTTCCTCAAGCACTTGCTCTCACCTCTCTCTCATCTTCCTTGTGATCCAAATCCATTTGTGAGAGCCCAAAATCAAATCCAAGCTTGAGAAGCATCATCCCAACCTTGAGCACATCTTCCCTTAGCAAGCAAACCCTACTTCACTTGTTACTCTTTGAGATTTGTTCTCCTAGATTGGCTAGGTGTCACCCTAGAGCTCCCAAGATTGTGGTGAGTCTAGGCAAGTTTGTGAAGGTTGTGATTCGCCTCCGAAAGGAAAGGAATCAAGCAAGAAGAAGAAGAAGGAAACCAAGTTTGACCTTTGTGGTTACTTGGGAGGATTAGGGTTGAAAGAAACCCGGCTCTTTGTCGACTCCTCAACGGAGACGTAGGAACCTCTTTGTGAGGGGTCCGAACTTCGGTCAACAAATCTTGTGTCCCCCTTGTGTTGTTCTTGTTTGTGTTTCCTTGTTCTTGGTCCTCTTGAGAAAGCTTGTGTCCGATCTACGTGTGTGGTGTGTGGATCTATTTTTCCTGCAGGTGGAACACTTGTCATCGATCAAGGAAGGATTGTATTCAACCATATTTGTGAGATCTCGATCTCATCTTTTTAGATTCTTTGTTTTCCCTAGGAGGAACGAAAGTTCCGTCACCATCACGGAAGTTCCGTCGGTGACGGAAGTTCCGTGTGTAACGGAAGTTTCGTGCTTTCTGGTTTGATTGCTTGTTTAGTGTTGTGTTTTTCAGGAATTATTTTGTATTGCCTATTCACCCCCCTCTAGGCAACTTTCGGACACCACGTAGCCCGACGGTGGCCGCCGGCGGGACTCGGTGCTGGGAAGCAACCACCAGCTCTCCGTGCCACGCTCGCGCAGCAAGCCCCGGGCCACCAGCCCTCAAGGTCAGCCTTCGTCATCGTGGAGGAGGTCCAGGTCGACATGGCGGAGTGAAGATGGAGAGGCGCGGGGCTGCGCAACGGTGGAAGTGAAAACTAGGGCTTGGGAGGACGAAAGCAAGAAAGGCAAGGAGGCTTAGGGAAGGCGACGGCGCGTGGAGACGTAGGCCACGGCGGGATCGGCTTAAATAGGCTGCCGCGTCGGGCGGACGCGCCCCTTCGGTTTTGTTGCGGGCCCCACGGCCGCTTCGTCACACCCCTATCCCGAAAGATAAAAATCCATAGCGATGTCCTCCCACTTCCAAACGGGAATTTTCAATGGGCTCAATAATCCGGCTTTTCTCAAGTGGTCGGCTTTCACTCGTTGACAAGTATCACACTCGACCACATACCGTGCAATCTCACGCTTCATGCGTGCCCACCAAAACTTTTCTCTCGGGCGCGATACATTTTATTACTATCGGGGTGTATGGAGTATTTAGACAAATGTGCCTCATCCATGATCTTTTTCCGTAATTCCATATCCTTCGGAACAACGAGACGTTGGTTGAACCATAGTACACCATCGGCATCTTGTCGGAAACATGTAGCCTCATCTTTTTCTATCTTTTGCCGAATAAATTCCATTCCTTCGTCCTTCTTTTGTGCCTCAATAACTTCCTCACGAAGGGTAGGAATAAGTGCTAGATTGTACAATGAGCCATAGGGAATAACTCGAAAGCTTGGTTCACTAGAATCTGAAATTTCCGAATTTTCCATAGAACAACCGGTAACATGATTGCATTGATCCTTGCGACTCAAAGCGTCGGCAACCACATTAGCTTTACCCGGATGATAATGGATTTCCAACTCATAATCCTTGATTAATTCCAACCATCGACGTTGCCTCATATTCAATTCTTGTTGGGTGAAGATATACTTGAGGCTCTTATGATCGGTGTAGAGATTGACAAGATTTCCATATAGATAATGCCTCCAAGTTTTCAAAGCAAGGACAACCGAGGCTAGTTCCAAATCATGGGTGGGGTAGTGTTGTTCATGCTTGCGAAGTTGACGAGAAGCATAAGCAATGACACGACCTTCTTGCATTAGAACACACCCTAGGCCGGTGCCGGACGCATCACAATACACGTCAAACGGCTTGGTGATGTCGGCTTGTGCTAACACCGGAGCGGATGTCAAATGCTTCTTGAGAGTGTGGAAGGCTTCCTCACATTCACGGCTCCATTTAAACTTAGTATCTTTCTCCAACAATTTTGTCATAGGCTTGGCCATGCTTGAAAAATTGGGAATGAATTTCCGATAATAACCGGCAAGACCGAGAAAGCTTCGAATTTGTCTCACCGATCTTGGGGACTTCCAAGTAAGCACTTCTTCGACTTTACTCGGGTCAACGGCAACACCTTCCGCGGATATGATATGACCCAAGAAAGGAGCTTGCTTCAACCAAAATTCACATTTGCTAAATTTGGCATATAATTGATGATCACGAAGTCGTTGGAGGACAATGCGAAGGTGTTCGGCATGCTCTTCTTCGGACTTCGAATAAATAAGAATGTCGTCAATGAAGACCACGACAAACTTATCCAACTCGGGCATAAAGACCGAATTCATCAAGTACATGAAATGAGCTGGAGCATTTGTGAGCCCAAAAGACATGACGAGATACTCAAAAAGACCATACCGCGTAGAGAACGCGGTTTTTGGAATATCTTCGGCTCGGATCTTGATTTGGTGGTAACCGGATCGGAGATCAATCTTAGAGAAGACCTTAGCACCAACTAATTCATCAAAGAGAATATCAATCCGAGGGAGTGTGTACTTATTCTTGATAGTTACCGCATTGAGAGGGCGATAATCCACACATAGACGTAGCGTCTTATCTTTCTTTTTCATAAAGAGAGCGGGACATCCCCACGGAGATGAACTAGGACGAATATATCCCTTGTCCATGAGCTCACCCAATTGTTCCTTCAAGATTGCTAGCTCATTGGGAGCCATTTTATACGGCCTACGGGAAATTGGTGCCGTATCGGGTTGGAGTTCAATCTTAAACTCAACATCCCGATCGGGTGGCATGCCCGGTAAGTCATCGGAAACACATCGGCAAACTCACATACCACGGGAATATCCTCAATACTTTTTCCCTCAAGATGGTAGATTTTGGAGGTGGAGAGTTTTGGATGGGGTAATCGGAGAATAGATGAACCATGGAGTGGTGAGTTTAGATGAACTTCTCGGGAATCGATGTGCAAAACGGCTTTATGGAGTTTCATCCATCTCATACCAAGAATAAAATCTATGCTTTGTCTTCCGAGGATTATAAAAGCAGAATAGAGGGATCTTACAATAGGGATATGGCCAATAATACCAATGAGTCTCTAAGCACAACGTCTTTCTTTTTGGTTGCGTACCTCGAGTAATACACCGTCCGTCCGGAATGACGTCATACTTAAATTATCTTACCAACTTTCATAAAGAAGCATTTTCTCCGGATCACCTATATTTTTGCTTTGGGAAGCGCTCAGGCGAACCGGCACAATTCAAAGACAAACCGGCAATTTAGAAACACATATCCTTCACAAAACTCGGCTCTCGGTCGAATCTAGCACATTACGCAGTGAGATGGTTGCTTATCTCAAGATCAAGTTACTCGGAAGGTTTTGCAACAAACCAAGGTTGTGATACAATGGGGTCAAGGGATAAGAACAACCTTCATTTCATGAGGAATGGGTTTCTCGTTGAACAGTTCCTGGTGTCGAGAAGTTCTCGTACTGTTGTGGTTTCGAGTGTGTTTCGGCAATCTACATTTCTCCACCGAATGATCGAGCCTACCACAGGTCGCTGGCAGGGCAGCTACGGAAAGGATGGACGAAAACCTCCCCTCGGCGGTGATGCAGCCCAAAACTTCTATCCGGACGGGGAAGTGATAGCCAATTTTGCACTTGGGCGGTGTGGAGCAGGATGAATTTCCTGTAGTACACTTTCTCATCTTGTCCTTTTCTTTTACGAGAATGAATGCCATGTCTTTGGAAAATTGTGATGCTCATCAAGTAAAATGAATGGCCTTACATTAGCTCGACCATCAATTGAGCTATGGTGGAAGGTACCAAAAAGTTTGGCATAGAGATCAATGAATTTTTTTGATCGCATGTTCAAAAGAAAGGACAATGAAATAGGCACAAGACATAGACGGAACGCATATTTCATCGATTCCGAACATGACTGCCATCATGATAGCGATAGAAATTTTGGTTCATGAAAACACGAAAGGGTTGATACTACCGACATACGGTTCTATGCCTCCCGAGATTAATTCCAATGTCAACACATTAGTACTCCGAGATACACCTATGCTCGTGGCATGTGGAGGTCACCATCGGAGGACAATCCATGTAATCCCGTGACGGTGGTGCCTTAGAGTCGATGCCAAATGCACCATCAACAAACAACTTGTTGTCCAACTTAGCTTTCTTTCTCTTATGCGATCACTTTGGCCTTGGGAGCCTCGTAGAACAAGAGGTGAACTGATCATAGAGGGGAAACCATGGACTTGAGGTTATGACACTTGTAGTCTTGGTCCAAAGCGTGATCCTTCAATCACGGATACGAGCGGTCGAAAACGGTGCCTCTTTAACATGAGCTAACCAACACTCATTTGTCGGAAGTTTTGAAAAAGGTTAAGTCAAAACTTCACATCCTGGTTTTGAACAGAGCATGAGAGATGAATGGCAATATATTGCAAAAACATGCAATAAAGCACTTCGCACAAGACCTAACACGACTCAGCTTGACAGATTGGGTAGGTTCTGGAAATTCGACAATTACTCCTGTTTCTGGACAGAATTATTATTTTTTGGATTTTTACGAAAGTTATGGATAATTTCTTAGGCTTTCCAACTCATCCTAGAACAGCTCCATCCGACTTGTCGTTTGAAAGTTATGACCGATCTACGACAGGGACAGAGCCGGAGCTTTTTCTGGAAATCCAGAATAGCTCCCTGTAATGGGCAATTATAGCTACGTTCCAGATTTTTGCATGACCTGAGACTAGAAGATTGTTGTAGTGCATAACCCAAGCTTTCCAGAAAGTCCTCATTTGCCTTATTTGGATAAGTATTGAGAGAGTTATGCATCATTTTCGTGAAAGTTAAAAAATCTGCCACGTTTTTAGGGTTTCGGTTTCCAACTTTTTGTGGGAATGAAGCTATGTGATCAAATTTTCATGATTGTTCCATTTAGATAAGTTCATATGCATAGTTTGACATGATGAATGATATGCAAGTATAATGGATGCTCAATATGTCGTTTCGTACGTCCTCACAAAAATTAAAAACCGCGCCCGCCGATAGGAATATCGGACAAGCGCACCGGTGGCACGCACACCTCTCACACGATACTATACGTACTAAAGCGTTGTTATGTACCTGCAAGAGATGGATTCCAGAAACATTACATCAAATATAAAAAGAAACAAGCCAAAAACAAAATCCATGTCACCTCGCCTCACATGGAGAGCTCTCGAATAAGAGTGTATTCGAGTCACACCAATAATATTATGCGAAAATTGACCACACACAATTGCATACCTTTGCTCAAGCCGTAGTTACAAAATATTTAAACAATCATAACACGGGGTTAGTTTTGCCACCATTCTATATAGTCCTTATATTGACCTTTCTATCTAGACTCGTACCTCACCGTGACAGAAAAACGGGTTTAAGATGTTTAGAATGAGTGTTAGCGTGACGCAAATCCCAAGTTGGCTCGATACCACGTGTCACACCCCTATCTCGAAAGATAGTTAAGTGTGGTACGGATCGCCTTGGGAGATGATTGACGAAGCAACCATACATAGCATCACATTAACAAACATACACGAATTGTAAGTTTACATAATTAATCTGAATTACAACATAGAGTTCCGAATAAAAGATACATTAGGTTCGAATTTAAGTCTTACATAACCATGATCTTTGTTCGATATAAAATGCGGAAGCGAATACATAACACGACGATACATAGATAACTTAAATGAACCATGCCGGCCTAGGCCACGGCTCACTCATCGTGGGTCGGAGATCTAGGGACCCATTCAATGGTCCACTCTTTGGGCTCTTCTCCATCCCACACAACCTTACCACAACAATCGCAAAACCCGGCTTGCGGGAAACCTGTAAATACACATGTAGTGGCAAAGACTGAGTATCTAGCATACTCCGCAAGTCTTACCCGTCAAATTGGCCATCTAAGACCGACTCCTAGATGCATGGGGCTTGACCGGTTTAACTTGGCATTTCTGCATAAAGCGGCACCTATGCTACTTAGGTTAGCACTTTTATGTTCTAGCCAAATTAATAGGATTGTTGCCTAAAAGAAACTTTAGTGAGCATATTAGCAATACAATAATTTGCAATACAAATTTATATCAATATAAAACAGCAAGCTTTTCCTTCTCTTCCTCTTACTACACGTTGCGAACTGCTCGAATCAAGTAGTACTCATTAACCGAGAGGAAACGGCGATAATTATCGAATTATTAATCCTACTGGAAAAGACCCAAATGCACGACATACGCATCATTTAAGAACACGTATGGCCACCGTTCGCGAGTTCATCGTAAAGCAAAACACGGGGCCACCGACCCCGAGTACACGTCCCCTTGCGACCGTTCAAAAACGCGCCCAAGGCTTAACCCGTGTGCTCTCCAACAGTCCTCAACCCGTGCAACCACCGTGCCATACACATCACCTCCGGGTCGGTGAGATATCCGGCTCACTTTACAATTCACAAGCTACATAGGTTTACCAATCCCCATAAGAAAGGTATGCAAGTGGTACACAACTCAAACTTGTTCGCAGAGCCATAATGGGGTGTTCTCAATTTTTAATCAATTCAACATGTTCAATTTTCATCGTAAGCCATAAGTGAGATTCCCATTGTATCGTTGACTCTATAAACATATCATAGCGTTTCTAACAAGGATATGACACATAAGCGACATAGGACATATAAGAATATTATGCACGTGGATTTCCAATCAACGCCTAAAACTTAAATGCACATTCATCATCCTTAATATAGTGATAAAGAAAACATTTTCAAAATCATAGGAATGCACCGGGGCTTGCCTTGAGAGTGATCGAAGTTAGCACTAGCCTCACAAGCGTTGAGTGTTGCAATCGTCTCTTCCGGCGGGGTCAATTCGACGTCGTCACCTAGAAGATGAAATACAATGCGTAAATAAAAGTAGACAAGGGTGATGAACATGGTGATGCATGTATGTTATTTGCATATGAGTGTGTTAAACAAAAGCTTTGTTTAGCGAAACCCTAGTAAGCATAAACACATATCTTGCTCTCTTTTGAAGGAGTTAATTACATGAACAAGTACAATCTTAATAATACATGAGCAAGGGATTTATACAAGGTGCAGCAGTTCTGTGGTTCACCCTAAGTTCAGATTTAAGAGAAATTAACAAGGTATAGAAGTGCGAACCAAAAATACTAGGTCTAGGCGAAGTTCATCATCACATGCGATGACGATCGCCCTTTAAATCGAGAAGTGGATCCCAAAATTATTACATGCGTGAAATACATGAAACCTTCTTACTAATCCTGTCATGAAGTGCTATGTGACATTGTGGAAAGTGAAATTTACATGGACATGCAAAAATATAATTTTTAGAGGCATAAACCATTTACACATGTGCTGAAATTAATCTTTTATGGAATCAGATCTAGGGTTAGCAAAAATAATTATTTCACTTGCTCAAAAATTAACATGGACTTTTCTACACATGCACAGTACTAGAAGGAAATTAATTACCAAGTTTTATGCAACAATACTTTATACAGATTTAATTAAAAATTAAATACAGTTAATGCAAGAAATGCAATAACTTGAACAATATGCAATGAAATGCAGATCTTCCAGTGCCAGAAATTCAAGTATGCTTAAGTTAAGGCTCTTGCCAAGTGGCATTATTTTTGGATCTATAGTTTTAAAGTTATGACCTAGATGAGTTTTCAGGGATTGACTTTTAGCATTTTTGTAAAATTAGGAAAACGTCCAGATCTGGCCAGCTCATGTTACTTTTATGAAAGTTCAGGTTTTGTAGTTTCCAAAAAATTTAGTTTGCAATTTTTGGACCTTTAAATCAAAAGTTATGGATTTTTCTATAAGCAACAAAGTTCGGACTATATTACGAAAATGCCATTGCTCGGATTAAACTGGAGAAGACTCACGCACAACGGCAGGTCTTTGCCGTAAACGGCTGCAGTTCGCCGGGGAACTTGCTGTAGCGTGCCTCGCAGCTCGGATAGGCCCAAAACTACCACCCACAGGTTGCTCCCGTGATGGCAAGCACGAAGGAGGGATTCCCCATCAGAGAAGCTCGTCGGAGGATGGCCGGCGGCGAAGAACGTAGTCCGACAAAGTTTGGCGCGGTCGTGCACTCGGTAGGATGCACCAAATTCAGTTCCGTTTCGTCGAGGAGCTTCACGGAAGCGTCTAGAAGACCGGCACAGAGTAACTAGAGGTCGAGGAGGCTGGAAAGCAGGAGTTCGTCGTTGAGGCGGCGTTGCTCGCGATGGGCAGCAGGGAAGTGACTTGGGCTTCGCCAAATTCGTCCGCGTTACTGCACGAGAGTGAAATTCCTCAAGTAGGGCACTAGTTAGGGACCTTGCGCACCGAATTGAGGTGGAGTTGTGCCTTGGAGCTTACCGTGGAGGAGCAGCAGCAAAAACGTCCTGCAACAGTGAGAAACAGGGGAGGTTTCACTTCCTTTCTGTCCTGTGTTCGCCGGCAAAAGGGAGAAGGGGTTGAGGGTGTTTCAGGTGCTTGCTGGGGTGCTCACAGAAGTGGAGTGGAGTGAGGGAGCGCTGGATTGGGGGGGGGGGAGAGTTAGGCCTGCTGCTGGCTTTGTCCAGGGGAGGACGAGCTCGACGGTCAAACGAATGGAGGAAGGAGCATGGGCGGGGAGGAGTAACTCCGGCCGGTTCCCTATTAGCCGGCGGGTACACCAGGTGGTTGGGGAGCTGCCTTGGGGCGTGGGGGTGACGGGACGGGGCAGGCGCGTGCTGGGGCAGGCGCGGAGGCGGCAGACCGGCGGGCAGGGCCGCCATTGCCCACTGGGCAATAAGCTCGAATGAAGAAATTTCGAATTCAAATCTGGGTTTCCGGTTTTTGAACAAAAACGACACTTCTGGTGCTCCAAAAATTAAAAAAAAATACAGGGTGAATCAGCACGAAATGATCTACCTTTTTTGTTTTAGGTCAAAGTTTTGAATCAGTTCCTAAAAATTCATAAACAGTGCTGTTTTGAATTCAAATTTGAATTTTTGAGCTTTTAAAATTTGATCCAAAAATTTTGTAAAAAATGCTGTAAAATCATTATTTTGCATGAGCAACAAGATGGTGCAAAAATATGTGGGTAGTTCTTTTATAATTTTTGCACTTTTCTTAAAGCTAGGGTTTAGCCCTAGCTTTTCCCTTTTCTTTTGACTTTTCCCCTTTTTCCTTTTCTTGCTTCCTTTTGTATGATTAGCATTAGGGTTTGCATTAATGAGGTGATTAGGGTGTGATTAGGTCATTAACGCTAATTCGTGACATGGGATGTCACAGCTTCCCCTTAGGTAAAGACCCTAACTCCTCTCCTCCCCGATTTTTGCGCCACCTTCTCTAGGCACGCCGCCCCATTACCCGTACTAACTACGGGGGCCCACCACGACCGAGGGAAAACGGAATCTCCACCGCGCTGGCCCACCACTACACGCGGGCGGGAGATAAGGACGCGCCTCGATTCCCGGGATATGGACAAAGGGACGGTAAAACTCCCACGCCTCTCTCTGTCTCTCCTATCAATTCAATTTCTCTCACACTCGACGTAGGTGAGGAAAAACCCGCACCCCGATGATGTCCATTGACCACCTACCTACCCGCTCCAAGGTCAATCGCTCGACCTTGAAGCCCGACCAACCCGAGGCTCGACCTCGAAGGTAAGCGAGGATAAGGAGCTGAAAACTGCCTCGTCGGCCCTACCCGGCCGAGGTTCCAAGGCTGGCCCGATCAAAAGGGTTTGACAGTCATCTCGAGCACACAAAACCGAGCCAGGGAGTGTTAACGATGGGTCCACCTAGCGACCGTGACCCACGCGCGCGAGCGCAACGGGCATCGACCAAACACGTTCGAGTCCGCGTCGACCTCGAAAAGGGGAGTCTCACCCTAGAGAGGCATCGAGCCCCGGGACTTATCGAATGGTCTCGGATCCCAATCGAGGACGCCCACGCGGATTAACGAAGTCGTCCCCGGCGGGCTCGACGGAATCCCTCCGACGGGAAACCGCGACTTCACTCGAACTTTTTCCGTTATCGAGCTCATCGAGTCCCACGTGTCGGCCTTCCCGGGCAAATCGTGGATCTGCTCTACCCTCCGTCGCACGAATGCGACGCAGACGGGAAAACGACTAAGACGAACCACCCCACGACCGGCCATCCGCACCGCGCGGAGGCTCGGGGCTGGCATCGCAAACATGAGGTTCAACGTCGGGACCATAAATCTTTCGCACGCAAATCAGCCAAAGCATAAGTCTTCGACTTATCCTCCGGCTCGGGGGCTACTCGTCCGCCGGATGCGCTCGTGCACATTCGGTGGATAAAAATCTACCACAAACACACCAAGACGACTCCCCGCGACCTCTGCGGATCCCTCGGGTGACTCCACGACTCGCCCGGGGCTCGGGGCTACCGTCGGGGAGAAAGATTAGCGCCGCCACGTGGCGCCCTCCGGACCCACTTAATAAAGGATTAGCAAAACCACGTCGGCGAGATGAGGCCGGGCCCACTCCCGTACGACATCGCCGAAGAATAGGTCAAGGGGTGACAAGCTCGACCTTGGCTGCCAAGCTCGAGGAGGCTCCGCCTCGCACGACCTTGCCCGCCTTGCTCGAGGAGGCTCCGTCTCGCACGACCTTGCCTCGCTCGACCGTCGAGCTCGACCTCGAACTCGACCACCAGCCGCATTAACTCCACCCGCTCCGACACCCACATGGGTGCTACTCGGCAATCATTGATACGGACTCATGCTCCATCCCTCCCGCCACCGCCACTTGCTCTCGTTAGACCACGCCGATGGGACGCGTCGTCCTCGTAGCCCGACGAGTTGGCGTGGACCGAAGACTCCGGAAATGGCCATCATCGTCCGACGTACGCCGGCACGGTCTCCCCGTTACACCCGTCGACGGGTGGAGCTCCGGGTCGGGTTCCAACTACCCTCCGTCCCGCACAACCTTCGCCGGCAAGCTCGAAGCACGACAAGTTTCCCGTGACCTCGACCTCGGGCCCGCCATCAATATGCCCGACAAGGAAGGACGGGAACGGCATGTCCCTTCCAACCGGTTTGCCATGACATCGCCCATGGCACCGCCGGACGCGAAACACTCCACCCTCGACACAACGAGCTACGGGAATGACACGACAGCCCGGTCAACCAACTAAGGTACGTGCGGGGAGGAAGACCAACGGGACGGCACACGCATTCAACCGAGTCCACGACTACTTTCCCTCTTCCTCTCTCTTGTAACTTGAGCTCTACCCCCGAGGCTATAAATGGGAGGAGTCTCTCACTCTCTAGACAGGTTTTACGGACTCACGCTCACATCCACGAGTCACTCATACACATCCACATACACGCACGTACGATCGCACTCATTCACACAGCGCACGCAACCGGGGACTTGGAGCACGCTCCTCTCCCACCTCCTCTCGTACACCATCGTTGTTTGACGCAAGGAACACGAGCGCCGCGACACCACCCCCACCGGACGTAGGGAGCTTTCCCGAACCAGCCTAAATCCCTCGTGTCTTTCCTTGTGTACCATCCGGCCAAAAACGCGCGGCCCGGAACAAATTCTACTAGCGGTGGTTCGAACACCGACGAGGTTGAGGTACCCGACCCTCCAATCTGGTCTATTGATTTTCTTTTTCTGAAATTCCGAATTCATCCTAAATGAAGCATAAGTCAAAAATGAACGAGATTAATGCTTGAAATATGAGAATATGTATGAGATTGATATTTGAAATAGGAAATAGAAACATGGGGTTACTTACAAGCACCGAGAGGGATATAAAGGTTGTGTCCACCTTGCCAAGCCGAACATAGTGTGAATGTCGTTGAAACAATCCAAGAACCGAGTCGGCTTCATCGTTGAACACGTGTTTTGGAACTTTACACGTGATGACCTCGTCCGCAAGCATCGATGCTCGCATGTACCGGTCGTGCAGCTTACGCATCGTGCCCGGCAGGTTCTTGTACACATTCTTCGATATAAGAGGCTTGGCAAACATGAATGTGGGGTAATCCATGTCATCACCTGTCCTTAAATATGTCATCATTGTACGAGATTAGTTGTTGAGAGTCCGACACGATCTGCGGTTTAGGAAGCCGTGGATTGCATCTCCTCTTCAATGAATCCAAGTATGCTTTAATGTTTGCTTGAGTTTCGGGCGATGCAATCTTGCACTCCTGAGTGTTTGAGAATTCTAGAGGAATCGTCTTAATTGGCTCGATGATCTCGAGCTGCTCAACCGCAACCGCTAGAGATGCCTCCTTGGAGATCACTCGCCAATTCTTTATGCTGAACTCCCTCTAGTAAGATCTCTTCGAGTTAGGAAGGTTAGGCAGGATCGGGTTGAGGACAGGTTCCCCGCTGTGTGATCCGCCTTTCGAGAGGCCGAAGCAGCACCCGATAGATGAGATGGTTGTCCATGTGCATATTCGGCATGTTGGCTCGCATGGGCTGATCCGTGTCAAGACAGTGGAGGTGGAGAAGCTTGCGGAGTCGTGGAAATGACAATATCACTACCTTTCCGGATAATGAATGTCCCGACAGCGTCTCGTAGAGTCTCGATCCCCGCCTCGGGTATAGGGTATTCAAGCTCGTCGTCCTCATGACTTGGGACGACCTCTTGGACGCGAGACACGCACGTACCCCTCGGGGATTTTGACGTTGTGGATTGTCCGCCCCGTTGTGTACGCCCGTCCCGCTGCAACCTTCCTCTTCTTTCCCTTGTATCCAAACGGGACATGGAGCTCACGAGCAGTATCATCCGCAATGTCACCGAGCGATGATGGCACTAAGGTGGAGGTTGGCGTAGCACTAGGTGAAGGCATAGGCATAGGCATAGACATTTGCATGACACCTATCTTGGCAAGCATATCTTCCATTTCCTTTCATGTGCTAGGGTCTAAAGGATTGAACGATCCGAATAGAGTGGGATTCTTTTCAGCAATGAACATTAGATATTGTCGTCGCCACTCTATCTTCGCCTTCTCTTCCATGTCTTGCTTGTAAAAGGTATGCTTCTTGTACTGCGAGGGAGCAGAAGAAGAAGATGAGAATCCTTCTTTCCACGTGGCCGACGAGGACACTCCTCGTACCCGCCCACCATGCTCCTTGCTATTAAGTGCGTGCTTGAGCTAATCTCTATGATACTCGGATCTAAGAGCTCCAATTTGCATCCGCACCTTAACACGACCTTTCATGTTTTGTAGAACTTCTTCCGCCGCTGGGTCGTTCATAACAATACCTTCCTCGGTTTGACCGGAGCGAGCATAGACCCAATTCCTCGCACGCTCCTCGATACCCTCCATTTCATCGGGCTTTCCTTCCGATTTCTTCTTTTCTTCCATCCCTCTCCGGATGGGAATCTATTTCTTGTAACCGCCCGGACCCAAGCGCGGCTTATACTTGTTCTTCTTGTTCAGCTCAACCATCTTCTCACCGACCTCCAAGGAAGACTCGCTCGTCTTCTCGCTCAACAAAAATATTCCAGTCGTGCTGACTTATTTTGCCATACATATGAAAAGCGTAAGGTTCTTCTTTACAAAGCGACAGTTCAATGTCGACTTGTAATCAACCCATATGTGATACAAGTCCTCATCGTTGCCTTCTTCGCTCTCTCGAGGTCTGCAGGTGGGAATCGGATGTTTGACTTGACTGAATTCCACATTTCATCTTTCCTCTCCCATGGCACGGCACGCCAATCGAGCCAAATGATTCTCGCAAAGATCCCTAACCACTTTGCCACAACGATTACGCCATTTTGCATGGACGCCGTCGACTTCTATTGGCGTCCCATCTTTGGGGTCGAGAGCAATGACTTCATAGATGCCCTCTGTCTTATTCGCAAAACGTTCACCGCGCTTGCGTTTCTTCAGGGTCACTTGGGCAGTCACGTTTATGGCCGGCTCGTTGATGTCCACATTGCCCTCTCGCCTCATCTTGTGAAGCGATTTGACGACGAGAACTTCGTCTAGGAACCTACGATGTAAGGAATAGAATTAGTCCGTAGCTATTTGATGAGGAAGATGAGGAATGCCATATTTGATGCGATACCTCTTCTTCGGGCATGTAGTCGTGGTCCGGGGTATGGCCCCGAGGTTGTTGAGGTGGTTGAGGATGCGGATCCTCCGGTTCCACATATCCTTCCTCTCGCCAATGAATTGTCACAAGACGATGGCCGAGGGTCACCTTGAGGCGGTGTGTAGTTGATACGGCGAGGCGGGGAAGGATCGGGGTTCGGAGCCACCGACACATTCTCTCCTTCTAATGGCATCTTGTCCGCCATAGGGTTAGGCTACCTTATTAGAGATGAAGACTTTGTCGAACAGGGATATATCTTCGTACTTACAAGGAGACAATAGAGGAAACAATGAGAATTGATTTACAAAATAGATTAATTTGTATAGAACAAATATGTTTTGCATGGCATCAAAACAGGGATAGTATCTCAATCATACAAGAGAGGAGGAAGACGAAGAGGATGGACGTACAATGTAGGACACTTTCATAAGAAAGGCAGGTGCACATTATGCAATACATACCACAATTTATAAGACCTCGAGGTAAACAGGTCAGAATATTTGGGTATCCTCCGGACAATCAAACGTAATATGTCATATACATCACATAGATCATCCGGAGAATACCCAAGCATCCGTCCATGTCTACCTAAAGGTCGTACGAGTTGCAGATACGTCTTGCATATTTTTGTACCAACCTTCCTAATGAAAGACACCCTACATTCTATATTCATCCTTCCCATCTTCCCCTTCTCCTACATATTGATGCTTATAAAGTCATCATCTCGCGTAAATATGCTCTCGCTATTATAGTCATTGACTCGTATGGCAACATGTTTCCAACATCCGAGCATGTGGTCCATGCTGCCACACTCATCTCACTTTGCCCGCTTTCATCATCGAGCATGGCTAGACCAAGGAGAGGAAAGAGAGGAGAAAAAAGAGTAGAGAAAAGAGGAAAGAGAGGAGAAAAAAGAGAAAAGAGAGGAAATAGAGGAAAGAGAAGGGAAAGAGAGGAAAAGATAGGAAAGAGGAGAAAATAGAGGAGAAAATAGTTTTTATTTCCTTTATTTGGTCTAGCCATGAAAGAGAGGAAGAGAGAAGGAAAGAGAGGAAATAGATGAAAGAGAGGGGAAAGAGAGGAAGAGAGGAGGAAAGAGAGGAAATAGATGAAGAGAGGGGAAAGAGAGGATAAAATGGGGAATATTTTAGGTAGCTACCATGCCACTATATTTTAGGTTGCAGCATGGGCAGTATATGACTGACTAAAAGAGAGGGTAGTAATATATATATTCTCACTATCTAGATCACATCAATCATCAATCAACGATATAATTTTTAACAATAGAGCACAACAGCGAGCACAACAGTTAGGGTGAGAATTTGATTGACTGAGAAGTGAGGATCAACAAGGGCTACTGATCAAAACAGTCATATGTGACAGAATCACATGATAGGCATTGGCTAAATAGGGACATGATGATTTAATTTTCATACACATTGACAGGCATTTGCATGAGAAAATAGCTAGCCTAGGAATGATCTGCTTCATGCCATTCAAGTAGCATCTGCTGGTAGAACTAGCAGCTACAACTATTTTCAGACAATAAAATTGGACAGAAATTTAGTCTGCAAGCCTAACAAGATAAATCAAGCAGCTGCCCAGCGTGCACGTGAAAGATTCATATTTATATCAGACTCCTTCCCTTCATATTTATAACAGATTCATGAAAGGTTCATCAAATTGTCAATAAAAACCAGCTACCATCCCCAGTGGGCAGAAGCGCTATCACTAAAAATTAAATTAGTAGAGATTACTCTAGAGTCTTACAATGAGGCTACACTCTGTACACTTTTTTGTTGATGAGGCTGCTAAGGTTGTTCCTCACAAAACGTAGAACACAAACAAATAAGCAACAATAATTTCCCATATTTATGTTTACTGTCTCCTCTTATTGACTATCAGATGTTCATGCACCAGCCCGGAAGTTTTATCCTATCAATTATCACAAAACTGTAAAACTATCATAGTTCATATATGTAGTCCAATATATTAGAACCCTAATAACATGGCGTAAAGGATGATGCTACCGGACTCGATCGTTAGAGATATATAAACTACCTAGAAATAACCCTGGATTTTTTTATCTAGACTGTAGTTCATGCATATGTTCTTAATTGGAATAAAAGCATGTCTACTTTGGTGCAGAAGTTCCTGTGCAGAGTATTGGTGCGGATGACGTGCCTGTGCAAAATGTTGGTGGAGATGTGTGTGTCAGCAGTGAACCGTCAACATCAACTGCGGATAGAAACATAACTCAGGCAGTACATGAGAATGCAGAGCGTTCAAGTGTACAAATTAACACAGGGTGTGTTCGTTTTCTGAGGTCTAAAATTTATAGCTGTCACATTAAAAAGAATCTTACTATTTAGGAGTAGTAAATAAAGTTTAATTACGAAATAAATTACAGGCCCCTAGTCTAATTCGCGAGACAAATCTAATAAGATTAATTAAGTCGTGATTAGAAGACGGTTACTGTAGCATCACTTAAACAAAACATAGATTAATTAAGCTCATTAGATTCATCTCGAAAATTAGCACCAATCTGTCAAAAGGGTTTTGTCATTAAATTGGTCGAAATATTCATAAATAGTAAGATTCTCGTTGATGTGACACTGCTAAATTTTATAGGGCAGGAAACGAACGGGGCCACAGTCCAGCAGTCTTATGCTTCACTTCAAGCCATGGTACAGATGTAATCCCTGTGAACAACCTAATCAGAAGGTGAAGGTAACTGTTGGATCTATCGCAAATCATGTCTCTGATCAAGATGCCAATGGTGTTGGTCCTGATGCAACTAATTCTACTCTGAAAAAGAAGAAGAAGAAGAAAACCACACAATTGTTTGTGAAACCAGCAGAAATTATAGTAGAATTTACACCTGGTGTTATAATGCCTCCCAGAGAGGAGTTACTCTCTGCATTTGGCAAGTTTGGCTTCATTATCGAGTCTCGGACAAATGTTACAAAAGCCACCCGCAGTGCTCGTGTTGTGTTTGGCAAAAAAGCTGAAGCTGAGGATGCAAAGAGAGGAAAGCATGTCTACAGGAACCTCTGCACCAAATCAACAATCCATAATACATAATCCGAGCATAGCAGAGCATGCAAAATCAACAATCCACAATACATAATCCGAGCATAGCAAAGCAGGCAAAATCTACAATCCACAATCCAGCTACCGGGGAACAGGTAAGGGCCGGTGAGGAGGGAGACCTCATCATCGGGGAGGGGGAAAGGGGAGAGGGGGAAGGGGCGTACCGGGGAGGGCCGACGAGGAGGGAGAGGCCTCACTAGCGGGGAGGGAGGAAGAGGAGAGAGGGAAGGGGCGTACCGGGGAGGGACGACGAGGACGGCGGTCAAGGCGGCGACCGGAGTCGAGCACGATGGGGCGTAGAGGCCGGGCTGCGGCCGGAGTCGAGGACGAGGGTGCACGGCGGCCGGGCGGCGCAGAGGGTCGGTAAGGGGAGCACCGGCGTGGAGTGCCGGGGAGAGGCGGACGGCCGGCGTGGAGGCCGGCAACGGGGAGCACCGGAGCGGAGGATGGTCGGGGAGGACGCGCGGCGGCCGGGAGCTTACCGGAGTCGAGGACGAGGGCGGCGACCAGGCGACAGCCGGAGTCGAGGACGAGGGCGGCGACCAGAGAGTGAGGCAGCTCTGTCGGCGTCGTCGTCCGCGGCGCCGATGTTAGGGTTGGCGCCGCACATGCACCCATTTATAGGCGGATGAGTATAACGGCGGTTGGCAACGCTAACCGTCGATAAAAACAAAGTTAAGTCCCACCGTCGGTGAGAACAAAGGCTAAAATGGCGCACGAGGTTGTCACCCGCCGCTAAAAATGACATGGGCCCGCCTGTCAGGACTTTGTAACGGCGGTTGACAATACCAACCGCCGTTATAAATACCTTGGGCCCACATGTCATTAAAATATACATTGGAATATTTATAAAATGATTTAAATAGTGCTAAATTGATATAGTTTGCAAAAAATAGTTATAAATGGAAAATGACAAAAGTAATAATGTTCTTTTGCAATAGTAATTAAAAGTTAATACTTTGCGGAAATTACGGAGATAGAAATTAAATTTTCGTACACATAGAGTTATGTCATAAACATAAAAATATGAATTACATGCCACTTGACAATATAAGTTAAAGGTACAGATTAAAGTAACATAGAGGTACATCATCCTTGGACTGTTTTCCTTCGCAATCGGAGCGCATGTAGGGCATTTCTACGGGATATCCGTGCCTTGTTTCTATGATTCTAAACTTACTTGGATCAATAAATAATGGCACTTCATCATATTGGTTATATTCATCTTGATCCTTCACATTCTCCACTCTAACGACTTTGTTTACCGGAAATAGCAATGTACTTCTTTCATCCTCCGGGTCGAGTATATAGAACACTTGTGCAACCACCTTAGTGAGTACCCAAGGGTCATCTTTGTGACCGAACTTGTTTAGATCAACGAGGGTCAATCCATATTCATCCACCTTCATCCCTTGTGGGTGTTGCACCCATTTGCATTTAAATACGAGCACAACGAGATCTTGTCCGTAATTAAGTTCCCATATTTCCTCGATGTACCCATAGTATGATGTCGGATTGTCCTCTTCATCATAGGCTTGTGTTCGAACACCGCTATTTTGACACCTGCTTTTCTTGTCCTTTTCTTCGATGTAAAAGGTATAGCCATTGATGACGTACTCCTAAAATGTAACCACACTCTACGAAGGCCTCATGGCTAACCTTCTCAACATTTTTTCGTCTACGGAGTTCCCATGTGGAAGCTCTTGGTTCTCGAACTATGATGTGAAGGTTTTCTTCCGCTCCATTATGATCCAATCTTCTGTCTTGTCCGTGTGGTTCCGGTGAAGCTCACTCAAGTGTTTCTCAAAGTATGGGCCCACAATCTCTGTCTGTTGCAATACGCTAAAATGTGCTACATCCACACTTTTGTAGTCACAGATCGATGAATGACTTCCGTTCTCGTGTACCTTTTCCGGATAGCCGGCCCTCATGATGAGACACGGGAAGACCAATAGCTCCTCCATTTTTAATGTAGTCAGCACAGCACTCAATAATTGTCACACCCCTATCCCGAAAGATAGTTAAGTGTGGTACGGATCGCCTTGGGAGATGATTGACGAAGCAACCATACATAGCATCACATTAACAAACATCCACGATTTGCAAGTTTACATAATTAAGTCTCGATTACAACATAGGGTTCTGAATAAAGATACATTAGGTTCAAATTTAAGTCTTACATAGCCATGATCTTTGTTCGAAAATAAAGTGCGGAAGCGAAATACATAACTCGACGATACATAGATAGCTTAAATGAACCATGCCGGCCTAGGCCATGGCTCACTCATCATGGGTCGGAGAGCTAGGGGCCCATTCAATGGTCCACTCTTTGGGCTCTTCTCCATCCGAAACCACCTTACCACAACAATCACAAAACCCGGCTTGCGGGAAACCCGTAAATACAAATGTAGTGGCAAAGCCCGAGTATCTAACATACTCCGTAAGTCTTACCCGTCAAATTGGCCATCTACGACCGACTCCTAGATGCATGGGGCTTGACCGGTTTAACTTGGCATTTTGCATAAAACGGCACCTATGCTAATTAGGTTGGCACTTTTATCACTTAGCCAAATTAATAGGGTTGTCGCATAAAGAAACTTTAATGAGCTTACTAGCAATACAAGAATTTGCAATACAAATTTATATCAAGTATAAAACAGCAAGCTATTCAATCTCTTTCCATTACTACACATTGCGAGCTGCTCGAATCAAGTAGTACTCATGAACCGAGAGGAAACGGCGATAATTATCGAATTATTAATCCTGCAGGAAAAGACCCAAATGCACGACATACGCATCATTTAAGAACACGTATGGCCATCGTTCGCGAGTTCATCATAAAGTAAAACACGGGGCCACCGACCCCGAGTACACGTCCCCTTGCGACCGTTCAACAACGCGTCCAAGGCTTAACCCATGTACTCTCCAACGATCCTTTCAGTGCCACAAATTCATGTATGCTTTGGTGAAGGTTTTGGCCAAGTGGCATTATTTTTGGATGTATAGTTTTAAAGTTATGACTTAGCTACGTTTTCAGGGGTTGACTTTTGTCATTTTTGTAAAAATGTGAAAACATACAAATCTGGCCAGCTCATGTTACTTTTATGAAAGTACATGTTTTTTAGTTTCCAAAACATTTTAGTTTGTAATTTTTGAATCTTTAAAACGCAAGATATGGATTTTTTCAAACTTGAATGAAGTTCGGGTCTATTTACGGGAGTGCCCCCGAGCAAATTTAAACGAGAGGGCGGCGCGGGCTCCGGCGTGCGGTGGCCGGCGCCGACGAGCTCGGTCGCGGCGACCCCCGGGGCAGCTCATGGGCTGGGCTTGGGCCAGGAGAAAGCTCGTGCGACAGCGAGTTCGTGCGTTAGGGTCTCGGGCCCCGCGACGGCCGGAAGGGCGGCGCGGCGAGCGGCGGCGCTTGTGGGAGGTGCGACGGCGGTGCGCGCACGGCTCGAGGAGCGAGAGGGGGTCGGACTTGGGGCAAAGCTCGCCTCACCTTGGGGAAGGGCGGCGCGGGCTTGGACGGTGATGAGGAGGGCTCGAAGTAGGAGCTCGTCGGAGGGGTGCGGGTGGCCGGCGGCGGCGTCTTTTTCTTCTCCAAATTCCGACGGGACACTGCGGGACAAGAGGAGTGGATCAAGGGGAAGCTAGAGGGCGACCTTGCGCGTCACCTTGGCCACGAGTTGGGGCATGCGCACTCACCTAGACCGAGCTATTGGCGGAGGCGGCCATGGCGGTCCTTCCGGGCGGCGGCGGCGGTTCCTTTGATTCCCGCGCGGGTGAGGGGACAGGCAGCCAGCAGGGGCGCGAGGAGCTGCAGAACGAGGCGCTGGAGCGAATGGGGGTGGAGTTGGGATGAGACTTTGGCCCCGGTGCCGTTTTCTAGGGGAGAGGAGGACGGGCGGCAGGGGCGGTCGTGGCGGGGGGCGTTCGCCTTCAATTCCAGCCGCTCCTGTTGGCCGGCGCGTACAAGGACGGTTGGGGGAGTGGCAGGAGGTGGCGTGGCGATGGGACAGGGCAGGCACGCGCGGGCGGCGCCCGGGCTGGCCGGACCGGCGGTCCGGCCGCCATTGCCCGGTGGGCAACGAGCTCAAATCTGGTTTTTCAAATTTTGAATCTGGGGTTTGAAACTTTGGATGAAATTCATACTTCTGATGCTCCAAAATTCGAAATAAAAATATGTAGAGCTTCCGCACGATAGGCTTTAATTTTCATCTTTTAATTTGGAGTTCTAAAAGTGGTTCCAAAAATTCATACAAAATTCACAAATAGAGGCATTTCAGATTTGAATTTGAATTTTTGGGCATTCAAAACTTTGTTCAGAAATTTTGTAAAAATGTTGTAAATTCATCTTTTTACATGAGCAATGCAGTGGTGCAAAAATATTTGGGTAGTGCTTTTATAATTTTTGCATTTCTTCTAGGGCTAGGTTAGGGTTAGGGTTTAAACTAAGGCTGCGCTTGGATGTGGATATTCTGCCTTAGAATTTGGAATTGGCATTGGTAGATCTGAATGCCGTTGTTTGGATGTCATGGAATTCGGAATTGGAAACTTAACTCAATACCAACCAGAATTCATCACCTAGTCAGCCTCTTGTTCCCAATACCGAGCCAACCTCCTCCGTATTGGAGGAAATCGTTATCATCTTGCAATTCTATCTACATCCAAACAATGGCTTTGGCATTGAACTCAATTCAATGTCTAGGCTGATTTGGTATTGATCTCAATTCAATGCCAAGCCCTCCAATATCTACATCCAAACGAAGCCTAAGTTTTTTTTCCTTTTCCTTTTTTATTTTTCTTATTTTCTTTTTCTTGTTTGAGTGATTAGCATTAGTGCTCCATTAGTGCTTGTGATTAGGGTGCTAATTACTTGCTTAGTCTTAATCGTGACATGGGATGTCACAATAATCTCCTTAGTGTTGTATCCCACAATCATTGAACCCTCCGGATGAGAACGAGTTCATACAAAGCGTTTCATTACATACATGAACCGCTCAAAGTGAAACCTATGATGCATGTAGACGGGGCCCAACGCAGCAATCCGGTCAACGATATGAAGCATGAAGTGTTCCATGGAATCAAAATAGGAGGGAGGGAAGCATCTCTCAAGCATGCACATTGTTTCATTCATATGGGTCCGTAGGTCATCCAACTCCGCTTTACCGATCACCTTCTTCGAGACTACGTTCCGGAAGTAGCACATGCGAGTTATAGTTAACTTCAACCACTCGGGTTTCACAGCCACGATGGCGGCGGCTAAGAACACCGAAAGCACCGTGGGACGATCGTGAGTGTTGTAGCCACTTATCTTTAGCTCTTCCATGTTCACGAGATTTTTCACGTTCGATGAGAATCCGGTGGGACACTTAATCCTGTGTAGACACTTGCAAAATGCTATTTTCTCCTCACGCGTAAGGTGGTAGATTGCGGGAGGAAGATAGTATTTTCCGTTCGCCCTTTCCTGCGGATGGAGCTCGGGACTAATGTCCCGTGCCACAAGATCTCTACGTGAGCTGAGTTCATCCTTTGTCTTACCGGGTAGGTCAAGAATAAGTCCACCAGTCGTTGTCATATACGCCCTTCCCAATGTGCATCCGATCGAAGGCATCGGTCACTTCAAGTTCCACCCGATAATCGAGGTATCCGAAGAAAATAGATGGCTTCTTAAAGGACGTGTGGGCTTTGCACTTTGGAACTCCCTTCACCGGTTTGCCAAACACAACTTTGATGTTGTTTACCGTCTCGAACACGACACTAGGGGTCCAACGTCGAGGTTTTTGCCTTCCTCAATAGTGCCATCGAACTGTCTCTTCAACAAGCAATACATGTGGTTTCATGCTAGGAATCGACGGTTTCACGTGTACACTATCTTCCGGGATGATGGAAGATACACATGGGATGTATCATCAACGCATACAAAACAACCATACTTTCCTTTGACCTGTCTCGATAGCGCCCTTAGTGCCGGGAATTACTTATCGTCAAAAAATGATGGCTTTGAGCAAGAAGGGCGCTCTACGGTGCTCATCCCATATACTAACCCCTTCTAACTACAATTTCTGCAAGTCTTTCAATAATGGTTCCAAGAACACATCTATGTCATTACCGAGCTCCTTCGGACCGGATATAAGGATTGTCAATAGTAAGTACTTTCTCTTGTGACACAACCATGGTGGAAGGTTGTATATTGATAGTATAATCGGCCAAGTGCTATGCGGGTTCCTCGATTGACCATGAGGATTCATCCCGTCCGTACTCGGAGCAAACCGTATGCTCCTTGTCTCTTCGAGAGAATTCTAGATGGTTAGAATCAAACTTTTTCCACTCGGTCCCATCCGCTGGATGACTAAGTTTCTTTGGATCCCTAGGGCGCGAATGTCACGTCATCGGTTCGAGCATCCTTGGGATTGGCAAACAAGCGTCTTATCCGATCGACAACCGGTAGGTACCACATGACCAAGGCAGGAATCTTCGTTTGTTCGCTGTCATCGACGGTGATGCTTTTCTTCCTCTTCCTCACATTCCTGTTGCTCTCCTTTCCACTAACCGATGTGTCCGCATCATAGTCGTCCTTGCACTTATACCAACTACGCTTGCATCTTAGGCATCTCACGGCGTCCTTGTATTCCCCCGGTACAATATGCAATGATTTGGGCACGCGTGAATCTTTTGCACGCCCAATGAAAGTGGGGTTATGAGCTTCTTAGTAAAATAGGTGCTTTTTGGCAACAAGTTGGGCTTCGGTAGAATGTCCCAAAGGAGTTCCAACAAATCCGTGAAACTAGCATCCGACCAACCATGGATGGCCTTTAATATCATCAGCTCAAGTAACGTACGTAACACAAGTACACCATTTTTCACATCCATTAGATTCCTCGTATAGTGGATCCTTCGATACTTTCTCCAGCGATGCAAAGTTGCTCAACTCTCTCGTTGTTCCTCCATTGAGTAACACTTGCGGTTCAACGTGTTGCAACATTTCTTCAACATCAAAATCACATGACTGTTCATTACTTCCTCGGCTCGAGCGGGCTCCCGATCTTCAACATTGATATGATCGTGAATATCAAGGTCATCGTCAACATCACCATCAACTGATTTCTCGGGTATTGCCTCCACCACGTCTTCACCGTGCTTTGTCCACCGGGTGTAGTCCTTAACAAAACCTCTCGTTATTATGTGTGAATTGATTATAACCGTATCTTTCCACAGTTTCTCATTTTTGCAATCACGACACGGACAATGTATTTCATCCCTTCCTTCTCGCTTAGCATGTTGTGCGGCCTTCGTGACAAATGCCTTGACTTGTCCTCGAAAATAACTTCCCGCTCTTAACGCCTCATACATCCAAGATTTATCCATACCTCAAGCACTACATATCATAAATAATAATTACTTCGAGAAAACATGGGACAATATATCTCGTAGGATCAAGTTTTGTGAGCTACAAATAAAGTGACCAACTAGATACGTACATTATTTTAACGAATATAAATTTCCTTCTTTACCTAACCTAGCTCTCCATCTATCATGAGAAACCTAGATATATAATTTTCCTCCATGAGAAGCCTAGAGATACAACTTTTCTTCATGTAAAAGACTCAAGATACAAATAGATGGCCAAAAACCAACCATAGCTCTACAAATCTGGAGAATTGTGACAAATAGGCATAAAATTCAAAGAAAATTACAAAGCCAAAATTCTAGTAGATTCCAACATGATAGGTAGAAATAATACATGGGATAGATTCCCCTTACCCTAGGGAACAAATCTATCCAAGAAAAACAAACTCAAAACCTCCCCCCCCCCTTTGTTTTTTTATTTTTACCCCGAATTTTCGGGTCGCCTACAGATGGAGAAGCTCGCTGTGCTGTCCGAACGCGCCTATTTAAAGCAGGTCGTTTGTACCCGCAGTCATGTTTCCAACCGCTCTGTACAAATGTATGTTTAACGGCGGTCGACATTGTCAACCGCCTGTACAATTCATGTCATTTGCACTGGCGGTTGGTAAAGCCAACCGCCGCTATTATGTGGTTATAGCGGCGGTCCGCTTAACCTCGGTGCCCAGCCAAGTACTGTAGCGGCGGGCCGCTTCGGGCCACGCCGCTAGGCCGTTTTTAGGCCCGCCCCTACAGTAGCGTTTTGTAGTAGTGTATGCAGAACTACCTAGCTACAAGAGCTCGAAATGCACAATATTACCAGAATGATATGTGAAATTGTAATATATTACCCTATAATGCAAAACTTGTAAACCACATTTTTTGAGATAATGTGAAACCAAAATTTCGTATGCACCCTAAGAACATCCTTCAAGTCTAATATTATTCTGTGCAAACAAATCTGTTTTCTAGCTAACGTCCATAAAACAGATGATATTAGCCTATAATCTACCTTAAAAGAATATGTAATATGTAAAAAAGGGTAAACGAACTAACAGAAACTTATCTGACCATGGGCCAAGAAAAAATCATAACTATTGGTGATGAAAGAGTTATAATGTCTCAAAGTTCCAAAACATACATTCCGTAGGCCGTATTGCATAGCATTGTAAATGGAACAGTGGAAATGAGTTTACAGATTGTCGCATGACTTAATGGAGCTAATCAACTAAATGCAATGAAACTTGTTTTCATCCTCATATTCTAAACTTGATGTAATTGTACACAGCTGGAAAAATGTCTCCCAACTCTGAAAGATTAATTTTAATATCTACATTTAGCAATATCTGAGACAGTTTCAGCATAACCCAACAAATGAAGTCTTTGAAAACTTATTAATCCTAGATATTATTTAATATTACGAGATTGGCCCAAAATGAACTTTGGACCATTCAGTTAAACTAAAATATAGCTAGCTGTGTATGTGGAATAAACTAAGGCAAGTTAACTAGAGAGCTGAGGAGCAACATGCAATTGGACCACATAGTGCAAATGATCAGAACTTTATCATCATAACATCTTTATCGGAACAAAAACGATATAATCAGGGCAGGTAAAGTTTCTGATTCACATGCACCATGTTTGTCTGCTTCCAGACTAAGGAACCAAAATATCAAATAAGAAAATAAATTTTTTACTTAACTATCAAAAATCAAAAGGTCATCTACAACCCCTTGATGTGCACAATAACCTGTAATTCCACTAAATATGATCATGGAAAATGATAACCTGGAGCTGCATGTACTTGAGCAGCATCAAATTGTTAACAGGTAGATGAATATTTCTAAATAGTAGTAAATAAGTTATATGTACAACAAAAATCACTGAATGCTAAGGCAATGACACGATATCACTGTTTCCTAAAAGAATGTAATGGTACAACACCACACAAGAATTAATTGATATTATGTAGTGAGGGTGGTCATATTTTCAGAATGGCCAAATCATTAAGATGAATGTAAAGAAGCAAGTTTGCTTCTGAAGGTCCCTATATACTTCAGCATAATAAAGAGTTGTTTTATGACAGATGAAATAATATGACACATATGGGGATGGTATTGTGTAGCTACTATGTAGCTAAGTGTAAGCATGGGAGAGGTAGTATTTAAAAGTGCAACAGTTACTTTTGCTGTCGAAAATGAATCTAATTACATCACAATATTATCAACGAGCACCCGAGCACGTAGTAAAGCTTAGCTGATAATTTTGAGTGCATCATGATATAAATTCTAATGGCTCATAGTAAAGCTTAGAAGCGCCAAACTCTAATGGTCATTTTTACAGTATAGAACAAAACTCCAGTATAAATTGACTAAACAAGAATATTGCAAATACGTAAAATGTATTATCCCTCCTTTGAGCCTTCCCTTTAGGAAAAGGTAAAGCTAATTATGAGGTCCTTTTATTCAATAAACAGATCATAGAATGAATATTCCACCATGAAAGTTATTGGCCAAAAATAAACAAAGCCATTTTATTAACTATGCTAGCTTTCACATACATGTTCCTCTCGTAGAAAATGTGCCGCGGTAAATAACATACGATCATGTTATCCTAGCACCACCAACTAAATATGTAGGAAGAACAACAGGAAAAGGAGAAGAAAGAAAGGGGAATCAATTGATCTACAACAGATCGGGAGAGGCAAGAAATATGGACACGAAATGAAAGGAGAAGAGGACGGACTGGGTACCTGTGCCTCTTCACCACAACCACCGACGTTGCCGCATCCATGCCTAGCTTATTCATGCTGGAGGCAGCCACCCTCGAGGCCAGCCATGGCCGGGAGCAGCAGCGCTCGGACTCAGATCCATCGGCGCAACGAGGCTCGCTCGTGTGAGGGCCCTAGTTTCACCAAGTGTGAAACCAAGGTCCTTTGTACCTCTTTGCCACTCTCAGGAGTGTGGCACGTACATCCAACACAATTAGTACCATAAAACTATAAGATAGAATAAAAGCAAGGTAAGATAGTACGGATCATCCAACATAATAGTCTCAAATCTCAACATCATGAGTACAAGTACGTGGCACACGAGGCCAACAAAGAAACATGGTAGGAAACTAGTGGAAGCGTCTCACATGCGGAAGCGACGAATGATGGACTCCAAATCCAATGGCTCTTGAGTGCGGGTGAGACCGTCACTCCTCTCCGACAACACCGTCGATCAGCTTAGTGGGCTCCTCCGTACCAGCGTCCGAAAAACAAAGTGGGAAAGCTATGAGTACATAAAGTACTCAATAAGCCGCAACTACCTAGCAACAATGGATGCATGATTGGGATATTTCAAGGATAGGGAAGGGGCTAAGCACCTAAAGCAATTATAAGTGGCCTTGTAGGAAACAACACAATTCTACAAGGGTCAAGTTTTAAGTCCAGCACACCTCCACTTGGAACCACGGCTCGAAGACGGAAGTAAAACACCTATTAGAGGGGAGAAGAAGTAAACTAATCAAGTGGGTCGCTCAAAGGTAGTGCCCTTATCCTTGGGCTAGGCTATACATATAGATTATATCAATGTAGAGAGTAAGCATCCGTACCCACGTGAAGAGGTACTATATCCTAGGACCACCATCGTGGCCTAAGCACGTAAACACTCACAAGATCAATCAACAAAGCATCGATGGGTGGGGCCCGTCCTCCATGGTCGGGATCCCCCAACCACAATACGGAAAAGGGTCTTGAAGGTGTGAAAGGCCTACCACCGGTCAAGTGGGGTATCCTCTACTCATGGGTCGAGACAAAAGCTCTAAAAACCCACTAACACTGTCTCTACACCACGACGGGCCAGCCGGTCCTCCGCTAAGCATCCCGATCCAGACACACGCCCATACGGGTCACGTGGTATGCTAGTAAGCCAATGAGCAAGCAAGTACAAGAACCAAACCTCAAGCAGTCGTGGCGAGTCACCAATCCCTCTCCTCAAACCACAGTCTCAACAACAACAAGTATCACCACACAGGAACTCCATACCCCAAAGTTCCTACAAGCACTATACCCGCAACAGGCACTCTTTAAATAGGGAATCCCCAAAAGTTCCCCAGCACCTAATCACCTACACTCGCCCCACAAATCACCTAAAGGGTTGCTAGTACAGAAACACAACACCTAAGAAGCACCTACAATTTAATTAACACAAAAACATGTATAATCATCATGTGGGGTTCAATTAAGCACCTAAACATCACTAAGCATGGAAGTAGTAATAGTAGATCATCCTATGGTGAATACTGGCAAAAATAGCATGGTATGGCATAGGAATACTACAACCGCAAGTAACAATTCATATGCATGAGTCATATTATGCAAGTATTAGGTAGGAGCAAAAGTGGTCAAGGATTGCGGCTTGCCTTGGAAACGCTGGTCCCATGCTTGGGTCGCGGTACTTGTACAGCTGCTCTGGTGAAAACTCCTCGAACTACTGCTCCGGTGGGAACTCCTTAACACCCTCTCGTCAACCATAGATCACGCACTACGGGTTAGGAACGCAAAACAAGGTAATTCGGAGACGAAACAAAATGACAGAATTTACGTTACTAGAACATAGCTAACAACAACACCAACGCATAGAGTACGTCGCTACAAATCCAAAGCAGCTAATCGCATATTATTCCGACGCTCCTGGAAAAAGATATGAATTTCCAAAGAATAAGGAAATTATGGAAATTCGGAAAAGAAATTGAAAAAAAGGTCAAAATATTCCTTACGGTCCGAGCACTATTCCATGGACCCGCCCGATTCAAACTCCGATCTGCGGTTCACATGGACCAAGTTCACCCAATTTTCAAAATTGGAATATATGGACCCATCCTCATCGGCGGGCCCGGTGTGACGTCATGCCGATGCCGGCATCACCGAAGGAGGCCGGCGCCGCCCAAGCGCCACCACGGCCCTCACCGGAATCGCCATCTCCAGGCGCTCCGGCTCGCTAGCGGCCCATCCACACACTCTACGAGATTCAATAGACTCGCGCGCACATGGGAGCCACGGCACGGAGGACCGGCCCACCCCATGGCGACGAGCGTGAGCTCGCCGGAGTTAGCAACTCGCGGCGGAGCAAAGGGGAATCGGAAAGACTCAAAGTTAAGTACACCAAGCCGACGCCCGGGTCTACGCGAACTTAAAGCACATGGCCTTGACCCAAGGCGACGGCGGAGCCCCACCGGCGTCGAGCGCCACGAGCGGAGGAAGGGATGGCTCAACCGGCGACCACCGAATCTCGGTCCTTCCACCAAATTAAAGAGCGCATAAGACTCAACGTGACGAGGCAAAGCCCTACGACCTATCGGATGAGCACAAGTGAGCCTCCGAGCTGCTATCTTACCGTCGTCCATGGCGATGCGGCGGCGGAAACAGACGGAAAGCACAATTCGCCACGGAATCAAGGGGAAAAGAGGGGAAAGGGGGCGGCAGCTCACCATGAACCTCCTGGAAGCATCGACGTGGCCGGGGAGGGCTTGACGGCGACAAGCTCGATGGGGAGTGCCCGGGCGGTGACCACGTCCCGCACGTTCCGGCGCTACCAAAGATCGGGGGTGACGAGTTAGGCATAAGGTTGAAGGGCACACGAAGGAGAAGCGGGAACGAGAGGGCGCGCACGGCGGGGACTCACCGTCAACGATGAGCGGAGGCGAGGATGCTTCTGCTCCGGACTTCCCTTGCCTCGCACAACCTCCTCCTTTAGCAAGAACGGAAACCATTATCACCTCCCAAATCGGTGTCACGCGAAGAACATGGCGGTGGCTAGAGACCTCACCTACGCGCTAGCTTCTTTGCGATGGCAATGGAGGGTCTAAGGCCGGGCGGTGGCCGGGGTTAGGGTTTCGCACCCTAGTGGCGCGAGGGGGATGAAGGGGAGGCGATGGCTGCCGAGGGGTTCTTGTAGGCGGTAGTGGGAGCGAGGTAGGAGCGTGGGCGGCAAGCCGTGCGCGCGCCACGTGGTCTTGGCGTTTGGGTCACGGGAGCGCTGCCGTGGCGGGGAAAAGGTGGAAGAAAAGCCGTAGCATTGCTTGGTGGGTCGGGCTTGGGGGTAGCTAGGCTAAAGAAGTGGGAAGAAAGGCTGGGTCGGTTTGAGGATTCGGTCCATGGCGCTGGATATCAATTTGTTTCCAATTTTTTTATTACTTGACCAAATTCAAACATTACAATTGAATTACTACATGACTCGGATCATCATAACGACAAGCCCTCCGGTCGTTGCTATGCCCGGAAACCCGCTCGCCGCGCCATAGGTCGGATCCACCGGAGGGGTAGCCATGACCCGGAGAAGCAATTTCGGCTCGGATCCGCCACCAGGGCAGGCTCGTACGAATATATATATATATATATATATATATATATATATATATATATATATATATATATATATATATATATATATATATAGTTTGCAAAACAAGAGTTGTGCTTGGACTCTAAGGATCTGTTTGGTTGCTAGCCACACTTTGTAGTTTAGTCAATGTGTGGCTGCCACAAAAAGTTCGACGAAGAAATTTGGAGTCATACTTGTGGTAAAAATTGGTAAGAAATTGAGTCTATGACATGTGGGGAGAAGACTAAGAAAATATGGCAAACTGCAGTTATGTATTAAACCAAACAATCGTCTAAGAATATGTAACATGACTAAGTTGTGACGTGACAAAATTTATCTATAAACCAAACACGCCCTAAATTTAGATAGAAGCCCGTACAGTACTTTGTGGACACGTTTCATAACAGTCATTACAGCTCTGCCTAGTCCTGTGATGACTAGTCACTGCCAACCCACCCCAATTGGGGCCCACTTAGCCAGAGGCCCAGTGAAACAACACGAGATTTGAATCCGCAACCCGGGGAACGCAAAAGGCAAGCTTTCCGTTATAGCCACCTTCCCTCATCATCAGCCTCTTCCCCCCTTCCCCTAACTTTATTTTGAACGGACGCTCCGACCATTCTCTCTACTCTCTCTCCGCTGAGCTGCCGCAAGCCCCACACCGCCCATACGGCCATACCATACCACCACCCGGCTCCCTACCCACATCAGAGGGAGCCTTCTCTGCCTCCGCGCCCCACCGCGACCCGCCAGCCCACCTAACGCCACGCCGCTGGTCGATCGGACGCCGCCGCGATGGGAATCGACGGGCTAATGGTGGTGTCCGACCCCTACCTCCAGCGCCGATTCACGCAGCAGGACCTCCGCGCGCTCCAGGGCCAGGTACCTCCTCCTACTCTCCCCGATCGCGCTCGCCGCGGCGTCGTAACCGCACTGATTGACTGATCTTGGGGTTGGTTGCCTTCTCTCACGCAGTACGCGGCGCTACGGGACGCGTCGCCCACGGGGAGGCTGCGGCTGCGGGACCTCCCCGCCGTGATCTCCAGCTTCCGCGGCTGCGGTGCCGGCGCTGGGGCTGTCAAGGGGGACGCGGAGAAGGAGAACAGCGCGCCAGAACTATCCCCATCCCCGGGACTCACTGATGAGGAGTGGGCGTCCGTGCTCGAGGCCGTCGCGCGCGCCGATGAGAGGCCGCACCAGGACGCTACCTTCGAGCTCTTTCTCCGCATCCACGCCGAGATGCAGCTGCGCCTCAAGGCCTTGGGCGACGCCGCACCGGGGAAGAAGGCCGGCGGCATCGCACGCTCCTCATCCTCTTCCGCCGCAGCGTTCCTCACGGCGGCCACCACCACGCTCCTCCACACCATAAGCGAATCCGAGAAGGCCTCGTACGTTGGGCATATCAACGCCTACCTCGCCGAGGACCCCTTCCTCAAAGATGCGCTCCCCATCGATCCGGCCACGGATCGCCTCTTCCACCTCACCAAGGACGGCGTGCTGTTATGGTGGGTTCCGGATTGCGTTTGTGCTTCCTCTGGATCCACCTGTATTACTACGGTGTGATCTAATTATCTTTTGAATTGTTTGATCCAGCAAGCTCATCAACTTGGCCGTGCCAGGCACCATCGACGAGCGCGCCATCAATACCAAGAAGGTACTCAATCTGTGGGAAAAGAACGAGAACCACACGCTCTGCCTCAACTCCGCCAAGGCGATCGGCTGCACCGTCGTCAACATTGGCACACAGGACCTCGCAGAGGGTAGGGTAAGAATTTCCCCCTCATTCCTCTGTGATCACTGATTGAGTACATATGAGTAACTGAGTTACGGCATCAGATCCAAAATAAAGTTGTCGTGAATATTTCATTTGGTTCCTTTTAGTTGTATACGTGGGCTCCTTCAGAGGGAGGTTGCTGTGAGACATACTAGTGCGAAGTCCATGTCATGTGCTGGACCTTAAAGCATTTCCTGTCGCCTATCTTTACTTTTTTTTTAGTTTCATTTCATGTCGGTACTTCAGGCTGGTGGTGGCTGCAACTTGACCACCATGGAGCAATCATCTCTATTAAAACTCGAGTGGTAACATATGAGTTGAACTTCCTGTGCCTTTTTGTGATTCCACTCATCACTAATGTGAGGTCAAGCTGTATTGATTCCAGCGCACCATGGAAGAATCAGTCAAACTGGATTGATTTCTCACTGATAGGTTTTGGATGCCATAAATGCTTGTGTCCTTCACAGATCACCATTATATTCTGCTGCAGGTTTCAGTTTAATAACATTATCTTACCTTCCAGTCTTTTTAATCTATGGTCTATTTATGTGCCGATTCTTCATTTTAGATCCTATACATGAACACTGGTTTCCAGCATGCACTATATAGCTTATGTTACTCAAGCATGCAATTCTCTTGAAGATACTATTGAACATTGTTTCCTATTTTCTTGTAGCCTCATCTTGTCCTGGGCTTAATTTCTCAAATAATCAAGGCAAGTTTCATCTTCAGTTACGGTTTCCTTAACAGATGAACAACATTTGTTTACTTCTTTATGTAGTTTGTGTTTTCTTAATGCTAAAAGTTTATCGGCGAATGTCACAACAATAACCAGATACAACTGTTGGCTGACGTGAACCTGAAAAGCACACCTCAGTTGGTTGAGTTGGTTGAGGACAGCAAGGTAGTTTGTTACTCCCTCCGTGGCATTGAAAGTGTCACTATGGTATCCGTTCCGGTCAAACTTTCTTAACTTTGAACAATTTTGTAGAATATATTAAGTAATATTTGTATCTCTAAATAAGTTTATTATGAAAATAGATTCAATGATCTATCTAATAATACTAATTATCTACCGTGAATATTTATAATTTCATATATATTTATGGTCCAAATTAACATCATTTGACTTTTTAAGAAGTGAGAATGACACTTTCAATGGGACAGAGGTGGTATTTCTCTATTGAGTCATTTTTATTGTTTGTGTAACTTCATCATATGGGAAGATAACTCATTGCCTACACTTTGATTTATTATTGTAGGAAATGGAGGAGCTTATGAGCTTATCTCCTGAAAAGATTCTGCTCAGGTGGATGAATTTTCAACTGAATAAAGCAGGTTTCAAGAGAAAAATTACAAACTTTTCTTCCGATATTAAAGTATGCACATTTGACTTGAGTTCCATACTGTTTCATTACATTTATCAGAATTATATTGGGCTTGGTTAACATAATTGCTGTAACTAGGAATCTTCAAAATATTCAACAATGCTGCAACATTTCATAATCATATAAGATATTGTTCTCAGTAATCATATTTTGAACATTTCATCATCTGATTGTAAGACTACTGTCTCTGTAATAATCATTCATGAACATGTTCACCCCTTTACCTTGAACGTATGTATCAATTTATTTGTTTCAATCTCATCTATTATTGACACTTGTAAAATGAAAAGTGCAGGACAGCGAGGCGTATGCTTGTCTATTAAATGTCTTGGCACCAGAATGCACTGCCAAAGCATCAGCAATGTCAGTAAAAGATCTGCTTCATAGAGCAAGATTAGTCCTTGAGCACGCAGACAGGATGGGCTGCAAAAGATATTTGACTCCGAAAGACATAGTTGATGGTTTACCAAATCTGAATCTTGCCTTCGTGGCTCATATTTTCCAGAAAAGGTACGCACTGAACTTACTTGTAAAATAGTCATATGTTCCTGATTGATATTATTATTGTTATAGGACAACACATTTGTATTGCTTAAAAGCTGTTGTTAGCATGTGATAATTGTAGTCATAACAGTTTTACTTTTCTCTAGCCTGGCCAATAATACTGCAATAAAACTGGAGAATTAACATCCTGCTGAAGCTATTGTTGTCATGATGTTGCATTTCTTCCACCTCATCAGTCATCACACACTGATATTAACTAATTGGTTGTTTGTTTTTTATGTGGTGTTGAGTTTCTTTTACTTTATAATCCACTAATGTAAATTAGGGACAATGGCGTTTCAGCCACAATTCTAAAGCCTAATTGCGGAATCACCATCGATTTTGAGATTTTGCAAAATTACCATCACTTTTTCAAACCGAACACACCGTTAACCATCACTTTCTAACGCCGTGAGCTAGACCTGAATAAACGAAATAAAAAAAAAGAAAAAAACTGTGGGAAAAAGCAATGGTCGTCCCTACCCCCCTCTCTCTCTATCCGTGGCCAAATCTGATTGGTTGAGGCGATTTTCCAATTATCTAAGGAATTAATAAATTGACAGGAATTGTTTTAGATCTCCAAAACTGAATCACAATTAATATTTGTCCAGATTTTGAAAATTAAAATGATTCCGATATCTCATATCACAATTGCAATGGAATAACATCAAAAGTATGATGAAATGGCAAAGGGGTGTTTTTGTCTTTCTCCAAGCAAGTTAACACCGTTAGAGCACTTTACCGGATTTGTGGTACATTGGTTGTTCAGATTCAAAAAGTGATGGTAAATTTGCAAAATCTGAAAAACGATGGTGAAAACGCAATTAGAGTGCAAAACGATGGTTGTTATGCAATAGCCCTCGTAAATTAATAGGTTGTACAAGTACTTTTCCAGTTTTGATTAAAAACATTTACATTTTAATAACCGACTTGAACTTCATGGAGAAAAATCATTACTCGTACCTCTGTTATGGTGGGTACGACGTACCGACGCCGTGACAAGAGCCAAAGTGGCTAAGGATGGCAGGTTGCTGCGTTAGGATTAGAGGCTTCGTTTGTTAGGATTTAATCGAGTTGGTTTAGTTTGTTAGGAGGTTGAGACTGTTTAGGGAGTCTATAAAGAATCAAGGTTGTAATCCGGATTAATTAAGCAAGAAATAACAAGCCTCTTGCGTCTTGCGCCCTAGTTCTTTGTGTTCGCCGAGCGCAACCACGGCTCCCGTTCAACGGCGAAGCTGCAAGCCACGTTCGACGCTCTCGCATCCATACTTCCTACATTCTCGATGCCCTAACAACCTGGTATCGGATATGCTTGGTTCCGATGATGGGACGAAAGCGACAAGCAACCGGAGCCGTCGGTCCCGATCTCGCCAAGATGATCACGACCCTTGCCTCCAAACTTGGTGACATCTCGCTTCGGCGATCGGGGGTGTCATGGCTAGGAGGATCCTCTCGGGTGGCTAAACGGATGTGGGCGGTTCTTCCGGAGAAAGTGCACTCGTGACGGACCGAGTGTGGCCGGCGTCTTATCACCTCACCGGGCCCACCTACACAATGTGACCAAGGCCAACCGTCATGGGAGCAGTTCAAGGAGTTGTGCCACCCGCACTTCGGGCCTGCTCGACACACCAATATGTTGGGCGAGCTCGCTCGTTTCCTATTAAAGTTAACGGTGGAAGAGTACCAGGAGTGCTTCAAGGCCCTTCATGGCCCTAAGGAGCGCTTCATGGCGAGATCACACCGAGCGGCATCGCTTGTGCTGGGCATACGAGTTCCTTAAGACCGTTGGGCCTACCTTGTGGGACTCCTATCTTGTGGGACTTCGAGGGTTGTCGCATAGCGCTCTTGTGGAAGAACGCTCGAGTGTTGTCGCATGGGCTTGGCTTCCCAAATGACGACAACGCTCAATCGTCGTTGTGCACTCCACCCGGTGCCGCACTTCTTGATAGACAACTCGCCGGCCCACTTCGACGGTCTCTTCGTGGAGTCCACCGGCCTACCACCGTCGCGTTCATGTGGCCACCGCATCAACTTAGTCCCGGAGACACCATCGGTGTCCATGCGGCTAGTATCGATACCCCTAGCTCTAGAAGGATGAGCTAGGAAAGCAATATGTTGCCATGTTCGGCCGGGGAATCATTCCGCCATCCAACTCGATGTTCTCCGCTCCAGTGTTCCTAGCGAGGAAGCATGACAACTCATGGTGATTTTGTGTTGACTTCGGGCCTTGAACGAGCGCACGGTGAAGGACAAGTACCCGATTCCGGAGATCGACGAACTCCACGGTGCATACTTCTTCACCAAGCTCGATCTCCGCCGTAGCTACCGTCAAGTGCGCATCTACCCCACCGACATCGGGAAAACGACGTTTCGAACACATCACAACCACTTCAAGTTATTGGTCATAGCAGCCACGTTCCAAGGGGTCATAAACGACAATCCGTGGCCATTCCTGCGATGGTTCATGCTCGTTTTTTTTATGATATATTGATTTACGGTGCTTCTTGAGCCTAACATTTCCGAGCATGTGAAGGCCGTCCTCGAGCTGATGTCCTCTCACAGGTCCTCTCACAGACCTCTTCCATAAGAGCTCCAAGTGCACGTTTGAGACGTCCTCCATCTCCTACCTCGGCCACGTCTAGGCCGTGTCCACATGGCCGACATTGCGCAAAAGGGCTACATGGCTTCTTGGGGCTTGCGGGGTACTATCGCAAGTTTATCAAGAATTTTAGCGTAATCGTTGCCCCCTCACCCAGCTCTTCAACAAGGATGGCTTCCACTTGGATCGATGAGGCGGCGACGAGCGTTCCATGCTTTGAAGGACACCTTGTCCTCAAGGTCGGTGCTACGACTTCCGGATTTTGACAAGGTGTTCTTGCTGGACTACGACGCGTCCGACACGGGATTCGGCGTCGTGCTTCGTCAAGGTGCGGGTCCCTCGGTGTTCTTCGACCACCCGTTCCCGGCTCATCACACTAAGCTCACCGCATATGAGAGCGAACCGATCGGGCTCGTGTAGGCCTAGGACATTGGCGGCTGTCCTTGTAGGGTTGTCGCTTCGTGGTGTGCACCGACCACTACAACTTTAAATTCTTGCTCGATCAACGGTTGTCCACTACTCGAAACATCGGTGGATCAACAAGTTATTCAACTTTGACTTCATGGTGGAATTCCGACCGGGACGCCTCAACACGGTGGCCAACGCCTTGTCGTGTCAAGACACCGAGGATGTCGCTCTTGCAGCCATCATCAACCCGTCATTCCCCACTGTACGACGACATTCGCCAGGAGGTGACCAACGACGACATGCGCCGGCTCCGTGATCAAATTGTGGCGAGGCGGGGAGGGCGCGCCGTGGTTCTCGGATGGCCTCATTCTCTATGACCGCCGCGTCACCATTGCCACCCACTCTACTTCCGTTGGTGCACACACCGACCACGAGGCCATTCGGAAGACGTTGCATTGATTCCACGCCGAGCCATGGTGCGGGACTTTGTCAAGGCATGTGTTACGTGCGGACACCGCACTCGGCCGGTCTCGCTGCAATCTCTCGGAGGTGTTGTCGTAGGTGTGGGCGGAAATCTCCATGGATTTCGTCGAAGGGCTGCCCAATGTACACGGGAAATCTCTAGAGGTGTTGTCGTAGGTGTGGGCAAACATCTCCATGGACTTCGTCGAAGGGCTGGCCAACGTTCACGGGAAATCGTTGATACTAACAGTGGTCAATTGGTTTTCTAAGTACGCTCGATTCTTTGCTCTTAGTCACCCTTACATAGCATCATTCGTGGCCAAGTTGTTCTTCGACGACATCGGGGTTGCACGAGTTTGCATCCTCCATCGTGAGTGATCGGGACCGGGTCTTCATGAGCAATACCGACGGGACTTGTTCAAGTTGGCGGGAGTGTGCCTCAACATAAGCACGACATTCTATACACGGACGGCCGGCAAGTCGGAGATCATCAACAAAACCATCGCCATATTTCTCTGTGGTGTGACCGGTGATCGTCCGGTGGGTGGAGTGGCTCGTTTGGGCCTTCCATCTGCATGCGCACATCGCCATTTAGGGTCGTCTAAAGCCGGAAATCGCAAGTACTACTACCCTTTTCCGGTGGCTCTTGCAAGCGGAACAGCTCGCCCGAAAGTACTATGACGCCAATCATAGGGAGCTGTCCTTCGAGATTGGGAACTAGGTATGGCTTCACTTGCTGCACCGCTAGGCTCACTCGCTCGTCGGCCGTCGCCCGGCAAGCACGAGCCGCTATGCTGGTCCGTCCGGTTGTTGGCTAAGGTGGGCTCGATCGCATGCCGTCTTCAACTTGTACATGGTGCACTCTTGCACGACGTCTTGCATGTCGGACTGCGCAAGTCGTTACGTGGTGACCCTTCTACGGCGACGTCGGCTTTGCCACCAATCGACCAAGCGTGTCGTGGTGACCGGTTCATCCTCGTCACGTGGGAAGGAATGGATGAAGCCAATGCAACTTGGGAGCTGGTGGCGGATTTTAAGTAGGCCTACCTAGAGTTTTAGTTTGAGGATGAGCTCTTTCCGGAGGATGGGAGAGATGTTATGGTGGGTACAACGTACCGATGCCAAGTGCCGTGACAAGAGCAAAAGTGGCTAAGGACGCTAGCGCCGTGTCACGATCGGAGGCTTCATTTGTTTAATCGAGTTGGTTCAATTTGTTAGAAGGTTCAGATTGTTTAAGGAGTCAAGGTTGTAACCAGTAATAATTAAGCAAGAAATAAGAAGCCTCTTGCGTCTTGCGTCTTGCGTCTTGCGCCCTAGTTCTCTCGTGTTCGGTGGGCGCCGCCACGACTCCCGTACGCCGGCGAAGCTGCACGCCACGTCCGACGGTCTTGCATCCGTACTTCCTACGTTCCCAACGTCTTAACAACCTCAAGATTATATAGATTCATTGTATTTGCAAGGAGTCAAATAGAGGGTGTTCAGATCCCAATAATTAGATTTGCATCTAGTCAAACATCACATTTACTTCTTTGGTTCTTTATTTTAATATAACAGAAAAATACCACAGTAAGGGTTTCCCCTACTGTATTCCCCTAAAGAAACAAACTAGATTTGTGTCTTCATGAAAAATGTATAAAGATGGAGTTATATCTGAATTTATAGTGAAAATCATAATACAATATTTGTTGTTGTGTGTCTCCTTGGTTGACCTTTGTGCATATTTTAAGAAACACAAGTTTGTAATTTTTTTTCATTACTATGTTTATCAATGTAATTGCTTTGAAGGGGTTGTGTGTTTGCTTTGAAGGAGCAGCCTCATTGAAAATGAATATTAGTAACACTAGTTAGTACATGCCATTAGCCTATGTGAGATGCTAGTATGAGTTTCTGATATTTTTGTTTTCTAAGCGTACTGAATTTGTGGGTATTTTATTGCAGGAATGGATTGTCAAAACAAATGAAGCAAGTTTCCTTTGTTGATGGACTCTCAGATGATGCTCAAGTTTCCAGAGAAGAAAGGTCTTTCCGATTGTGGATTAACAGCCTTGGTATTTCCAGTTATATCACAAATGTGTTTGAAGACCTTAGAAATGGGTAGGCCATATCTCTAGTATTCTATATCAAAATATGTTGAGATCAAGCTGATTTTGTATCTGATAAGTTCATCTTTGTGAGGTAGATGGGTGCTTCTTGAGGTGATTGACAAGATTGCACCTGGATCAGTTAATTGGAAGATGGCAAATTGCCTTCCAATAAAATTACCATTCAGGAAACTGGAAAATTGCAATCAAGTATTGATGATTGGAAAAGAACTAAAATTTTCATTGGTGAATATTGCTGGAAATGATATTGTGCAGGGAAACAAAAAACTGATTTTAGGTAAGTGGTATTTCAACGAACTATACATGTGTTATATTTTCAGCCAATTGACATGCAGTACGTAATTTTCTGCCTTTGACTTCAATAATATTTAGGTTTTGATAGAAATTGCTACTAAGCTCTTTGTTCGACCATTAAAAAAATGCTACTAATGTCAAGGGCGTCAAAGCCCAAGGTTGCAGGTCCCTGGCTTCTTAATTCGTAGCCAGGGATGGTAGAGGCGCCAAGGTTTTTGCTTGGCCGCCCAATTGTGAAGGAGGTAGAAGAGAGGAGTAGAATATATAGAAGGGAACCAGGCCTCTTGGCTCCCTTTGTGGCCTCGTTCACACTTCTAATTAATTCAGGCCTGTTTCACACTTCTAATTAATACAATCTCTTTATCCCAAGAGTCTAATTATTAGTCAGCACTGCCTGGGATGCTGCTCCATTTGCCTCTTGGTTTCTAGGGCGCCTAGAGTAGTGGCGTCCCCACATGACAACTAAGCTGAGCAGAATTTATACACATGCTTATATTACTTTTCATTTCTAGAATACCCTATCATTTGACACATATACCCACATACATTGGGGTACATGTGTTCACATAGAAACATATGATCATCTTACTCGTTTCCACTAACCAGCTCCTATTTTTTATATAAAGATGTTTTATATAGATATGTTTTTTTTTAAAAAAACTCGATTTACTGAGGGTTAAGACGACACTCGGGCATTGATTTTAAGAAGAAGACCTTCTTACACAGGCCGAGAAAACTCCCGAACCCCCTCCCCCTTACATGGGACCTGGGACGGACCACCATGGGTTCCCGCGTCCTGGACCACATGCTTTGGTGCGAGGAGAGGCGAGGGGATTTTTCTAACCCAGTCCGAAAATTCGCTCCTCCTTGGAGTCGAACCAGGGACCTGTGAGGTTTTCCTTTGGCACTTTACTAGTGAGCTAAAGGAAATGATTTATAATGTGGCAATTGCATGGTTGCCCCTTACTAGTGAGGTAAAGGAAATGATTTATAATGGGGCAACTGCATAGTTGCCCCTGCTTTCAACTCCAACTCTATTTTCACCCCTCCTTTTTCATCTTTGCATGGTTGCCCCTCTTTTATGAGTTTGAAGATTTGGTTTACCCTATTCCGTTACAAGGACATAACGGTGTTAAATCAGTTAGTAAAAGACGCTTTTACCCTTGTGCCATTGCTCCTGTTATTGTCAACAGTTTGCACGATTATCCCTATTTTATTGTCAACAGTTTGCCATTGCCTTTATATTTAAATTGGAGTTTTTGAATTTAGTTACGACAATAATTCAAATATATTTGGACAATATTTGACTAACTTTATGAATGGTTTGAATTTGAACAAAATTTATTTAAAACTTCTGACACCATTTCATCTTAAATTTGAGCAATAATCTGAAAACAAAAATTGAAATAAAATATCCAAGAAAAAATGAAGGCAGGCATATGCTAGTACAAAATACAATCTTGAAGCTATCTTTCTTGAAGTAAGAATGTAATGGCTAGTGCTACCATCAATCACGTGCGAACTTTCTTGCAACATTCATCATTCCAACAGCTCGCAGTCAGTGTTGGGCTTGCAGCGAAGCTTGCTGTCATCGAGAAGTCCACGAGGAGTTCCGGCTTTGAAAGGAGGATCTGCTACTCGGTGGTGAGCTGCAAGAACATGGAGGAGAAATTCATCATTCCAGCAGCATGAGGACAAAGAGGCAACTCAGATCTCCATGTGAGATGCAAATGCCTAAATGACCAAAATACGCACAGAATTTTTAGGGAAAATAAAGGAAACGAAAGGAGGACGCACTTGTGAACGCCGGCCGTTGCGCCCGCATCTCCTGGAGACGCTGCATCAGCGAAAGCTCCTGCCACCGCCACAGCCGTAGCTCGCTGTTGCAGCCGCAGCCTGTGCTCGCGTGCGTGCAGCTCGCTGCAGCCTGCCCCTTCCCGCGACTCCTGCTAGGCCGCGCAGCAGCCCGCCTCCTCGGTTCCTCCTGGGTCCGGTTGCTCTCGTGAACAAGCGGAAGAGGATACGAGGGAGGCGGGGTAAGGGGGTCTTTTACCGCTTTGTAAATTGTTTTTCTTTTTGTGTTTAATTTGTCCAGCAGCACTAAGGTAGGAGAAAAGGAGGGACAAAGGAAGTTTCAAACTCACATAGTAGGGGCAACCATGCAAAGATGAAAAAAGAAGGGGTAAAACTGTAGTTAGCGTTAAAAAATGGGGCAACCTTGTATTCTCCCATTTATAATTAAGCAGTTTGTTAAGTAATAGATTTTCCCTAAACTAATATTCCATTTAACAATGTGATTGATGGTTTCAAACTTTTTTACTCTAGTCATTGAAATGTGGAATTTAATTGACCTTTTTATACGTACATCCTTTTAAATTTTGTTGTTTAGTATATTTATGGCAAATAGTCTCTTGTTACTTTTAACTGAACCGTGTGATGACATGGTGTATTTATCCCAGCTTTTCTGTGGCAATTAATGCGGTACAATATTCTTCAACTTCTGAAGAACCTTAGATTTCATTCGAATGGGAAAGAGATCACAGATAACGATATTTTGGCATGGGCCAATAAAAAGGTTAACGACTCTGGAAAGCATAATTCTCGTATGGAAAGTTTCAAGGTTTGCACCATACAATATATTTCCTGTTGAGGGAACACTATTATTTCATATATTTGCATAACACTTATTAGCATTTTTAAGGTTCTTAGCTATTTATTATTGGAATTGTTTGTGTCAGTATTTCATATCATATGACATATTTTGAAAAACATATTCTTTACAAGATAATCAATTAGATTGTGTGCTTATCTAAGGGGTCACAAGGTGGAAAGCTTCTGGAACTACTTTGAAAAGATTAAATGATTACTTTATTGTAAAATTGTTTAGAACATTGCTGTTGAAGTTAACTGTTGTCCTGAGTCATGATTACCACTGTTAGTCCTCTATGGTACTAGTATCTTATATTATAATGAAACAGTTGTCAAATAATGCTATCCTAGAAGGGTAGTGAATACTACTAATATTCTAAAAAATCCAGTAAGACATAAATTACACAACATTTTTCTTCATAGTATTGACTATAATTTCTCAACGGATTTTGGTTAAATTTTGTATGTATTATTCACCAATTACAGGATAGTAGCCTTTCAAGTGGTACCTTTTTTCTTAATTTACTCAGTGCTGTGGAGCCTCGAGTCGTGAATGAGAACCTTGTAACCAAAGGGGAAAAAGGTTCATCTCTTTTTCTATCAATTTTAAATTGTATCCTCAATCCATTTTCCTGTTATTATGGTGTAACATTTTATCTGAATCTCATAGTTATGATTGAAAAATATAATTATCAAATTGCTTAGCATTTTATCTGAATACATTGTATTATCATGCTCCTAGCATTCTGCTTTTCTAGCATATGAAACAACCTTTTGTATTCATTTTTTTGCAAGTTTTTGTACAAGATTATGTCTAATCGCTCTACTTTCAACCAATTTGGAGTGCATGCCGTTGATATTTGCAATACATGTTTCCTGAATATTTTATATTCCCTTACAGAAGAAGAGAAGCAAATGAATGCTTCTTATATCATTTCTGTGGCCAGAAAGCTTGGATGCTCCATCTTCTTGTTACCAGAAGATATAATGGAGGTAAGAAACTTGACGAAAAAACTTTCAACCATCTTATTTTTGTTCAGTTATGTTTTTTTGGCACATAGATTTATGCACGTATGGATTGCTCCATTTTGCCCTTTTTGTTATAATTCTCACTAGTCTAGTACAACAGCCAGCTTATTGACTCACTTAAAAAGAAGTAGATCTATCATTATGAAAAATAATCTCAATTCAGTTCAACTTACTCTTAGTTATCCATAGGTGTTCACTATTGCACCTTATGTATTAACACAATTATGCATGTTTGTTCAGACAAACCTCAGACAAGAATACTCAATAATATCTGCAGTATTTGCACCTTAAATTGCTTTATCATAATCAGCCGTGTTCTTCAGACTAAACCTCAAAATCCAAATACTCAATAACATCTGTGATATCATTTGCACCTGATATTGGATTAACACAATTATCCATATTCTTTAGACAATACGTCAAACCAAAATATACTTGACAATTTCTGTGATATTATTTGCTTTCTATCCGTTGCAGGTGAACCAAAAAATGATGCTAACTCTGACAGCAAGCATTATGTATTGGTATTTGAAAAGGCCGACATCATATTCATCGGAGTTAGAAAACGGGAGTTTATGTAAGACAAACTCCACCACAACTTCAGATGACTCGACGTCTGAGTCATCAATCGATGAGCATGGTTCTAGATAGAGGATCATGAAGAGAAATTATATGACTTGTCTTTTAAATGCTTGGGATTCTTGATTCTTTGCTTTAGTTTTAAGAGCAAATGGATTCAAGATTGGGGAAGAGAATGTTCATATACAAGTTTTCTAGTGTAAAAATTTAATTTGAGAATCCTGTAAATGTTGTCGCAGGTAGGCTGTATAAGTAACATCATAATGACAATGCATTATCTCAAATCCACAAAGGTTGGTTTGTTCTTGGCCATTTTTTTCTTTTCAAGATAAGTAATTTGAGTTTAGGTGTAGAACTAGCGGGTTTGCGTGTATGCTAAATTTGTAGCAACCAAAAGAACATATTAATGCAAAAGTGAGATTTATCGAGAAGTCAAGTATTGGTCTTCCTCCCTCCTTCTGCTTGTACTCCTAGGGAGTCACTTGTTGCAGCAACTTCCCATGAGCCAAGACTTGTAGTTTACTCGAGATCAGAAGGTCTCTCACCAGTTGTGAGCTAGCTCCCAGTTTGCCTGACCTTGGGATCAATGTTGCAGTGGAGACTAACCCTCTAAAGTTTCAGATGGAATGCGGGCACTTGCCTTATTAGCTACTCTAGGATAAGGAACCAAAACTCACTTTGGTGTAGATTGTGAAGAGCCAAAATACACAATTTGCTGCCTCTATCTACCTTACCTCCTATCCCTCAAACTGCTTGATCCATCTATCCCTGGTATGGTCATAGAGTCAAGGAGACTGTTGGCACTCCCTAGATGCCCGTTTTATATGTGAATATTGTCCCAATTAGAGTATAATTGACACTAATATAGGTCATTTACCTATGAAAATAACTATATATTTGTATATGCATGGTTTTGGAGCTTTATTGCAGATATAGGTGAAATTGGCAGAAATGACGGAGGACAAGGGACGGAAGAGACACATAAAGGCCATCGTGTCGATCGACGCATATGTGAGCTGATCGGCGTAGAGATGATTTGGCCCATTAAGGGTTGTTCGAGGTCCATTCTACTATTATGAAAGGTTACTTGCGCAAGATACTTGAAGATATTTATCTAGAAGAGATTTAAAAAACTTCAAGACTCAAATGTGCAATTCAAGACATTATCTCGAAGGCCCACATGGAAGTCATAGAAGATATGAGAACCGACTTAGAGAGGAGATCGATGAAGACACGACTCGCATCGATCAGCATGTCCTTTGCCCCAATCAACGCAATATGGAAATTGTTGGTTTCCGACTCCTCTCCGTACCTAGCCTCTATATATACTTGTAAAACCCTAGAATGACGGGAGGCAACGAGAGAGGGACACCTGATTCGTGAGTTAGAGCCATCGGGGCTTGCCCCGTTAGAATAGATTCTAGTCGAGTTTCAAGAAACATTGGTGATTAGAGTTCATCTATTAAGGTAGGCCTTCGAGATGGTGATGTATCTTACACTATGTATCTCAAGGATGATTGCATGTTGATGATGGTTTTAGTGATTTGTTGATCTTGGTTCTATAATCATGCATATGCTTGTTCCAATTGCTTAGTTATAGGCTAAGTATTCACATGCTATCTTAATCGTGATGATTAGGGAAGTACTCGGATTTTGTATTGATTATGGTTGCTTGATGATGCTCTTGATGTGGTTTAGTAGTGACAGGTGTTAAGCTTGCGCGATATCCATAGATAGTTGAGTAGAATAAGAAGCCTAGAGCGACTAGGGGTTTGTCACCGGCAGCGATAAATCGGAGGCCACCTTCGAAAGCTCGGGATGTTCTTATTCACCTAAGGTTTGGCTATGAAAATTAGACTTCCTAGTTACGATCTCAACTAGTAGATATTTGGCTACTCACACAAGCTTACTCAGCTAATCAAGTCTCCGAAGTTGTTAGTGCAGATTTCCATAGCGCGCTGATCGGCACATTGCCTGCGTCGGTCGATGCAACAACGACTCCGCCTTGCGCCGATCGGCACAACAACCACTAGCAGTCTCTCGACCCCAACAACCAACAGTAGTTCGGTTAGATCCTTTTACTATTAACGATACTTCAATTCCCATTCGTCCGTGTGGATTCGATTAAACCTTGGAATACGAGGGAAAAAGTGCTAAAATTATACACCGTCCTCTTGCGGTATATAAGTGGGTGCATAGTTACGACCAACAGAGACACTCGCTTGAGCTATGTGAGAGGTACATTTTTCTCGGCTTCTATTCTATCAAGTTGTTCACCTAGTGTCTAGTTGTACCTCATCTGCAAATCCACGTACGTTCTCCTCTTAGGGTGTGTTCCATTGAGCGTCGGGAGATGAGATAGGGTTATCCAAGATATCGTGGATCATCTCATCCACCGTGGTGTTTGCTTCGATGGATAGGGTCATCCCCGCTTTTTGTTTAGTTGAAGGGACGAGGATGAGAGGGACAAGAATCATTACCTAATTATATATCTTAATTTATTAGTAATAATATATTAAATAATATATAATTACATATATCAATATTATCTAACCATTACCATCACTAATCAATTAAAAGATTGCCAATTAACACTAATGATACTTAAATTTGTTAATAAATTATTGACTAACAAACATTTATGCACTTACAAATATTAATTATTTAATAAGATGTACTACCTCCTTATCGGATTACATGACGTTCTAGCTTCATCAACTTTTGCCAATTTACATGTCGTTTCGGTTTCCAAAGCAACTCGCACCACCGATCGGACAAAGAGCTAGGATCCTCTACGGTGGAAGCTCTCCCCTCCCGACCTTTGGAGCAAGTAGTAGGTGTGTGCGTACAGCTGGATTGGAGCATGGGATCCTCAAAGACAAGCTTCTGTTGCATTGATTCACGAGATAGCTCGGGCCTTAATAGGTGTGCCCGATACCGGGGTGTCATGTAAAACGGAATGGAGGTAGTACTAATTATCTATACAACATCTTAAATATCACTAATCGTTTGCTAATTAGCATCATCGAGCAAAGGTGAATGATTTTGTGCCACTAATTTTGAGGGATGGTTTCATCTAGCATATTAAAGGAATATTCCTACAAGAAATGTCCCCGCTGAACGTTGAACCAAACACCAACAAAGGAGGGATATCCCTGGAGGACACCATCCCATCCCTCTTCGTCCCTCCAACCAAACACACCCTTAGCCATGTAAAATGCTCAGTTGACCACTTCACACACAATGAAGATAGCTAATATAATCTATTAGCAAGAATTGCTAGATTTGAGAGTGCATGAACAAATCCTTGCACAACGACAAAGGACACGATTGATCACTTGCAAGAAAAGAAAAACAAACAAGAATGATCATCCACTATAAGTGGGGAGCATCTAGTCGTTTAAGCCGGTTCGGGTAAGCTCCCTACGTCCAGCTGGGAGGTGTGGCGACGCTCGTGTTCCTTGCGTCAAAACAAGCAATTGAGTACGAGAGGAGGTGGGAGAGGAGCGTGCTCCAAGTCCCCGGTTGCGTGTGTGTGTGTGAGAGTGAGGTGTGAGAACTTTTGTATGTGAAGCGTATCTAGAAAGTCGGGGGCTCTCCCCTTTATAGTCTTCGGGGGTCAAGCTCGAGTTACATGAGAGAGAGAGAGAGAGAGAGAGAGAGAGAGAGGTCGTATGCTTATCCGGGCGCTCGTGCCATCCCGTCGATCCTGGCCCCGGCGTATGCTTTGAGTGCTTTGACCGGGCCGTCGCGTCATTCCCGTAGCTTGTCACTTTGGGGAAGCGACGATGGAGTATTCCGCATCCGGCGGAGCCATGGGCGGCGTCGTGGCGGAGTGGTTGGAGTGGACGAGGCCACGCCGGTCCTTCCTCGTCGAGCGCATTGATGGTCGGCCGGGAGTCGAGGTCATGGGCGCAGCTCATCGAGCTTACGGGGTTGTTGGCGAAGGTCGTGCGAGGTGGAGAGTAACTCGAGCCCGAGCTCGAGTTCCACCTGTCGACGGATAAACGGGGAGCCGTACCGCCGTACGTCGATGATGATGGCCGAGCCCGGAGTCTTCGGTCCACGCTTGCCCCGTCGAGCTACGGGGATAGCACGTGGCATATGCGTGCCCCGACGGGAGCAGGTAGCCGTGGTAGGAAGGATAGGGCACGAGTCGGCGGCAATGATTGCCAAGGAGTGCCCACGTGGGTGCCGGGCAGGTGGAGTTAATGCGGCCGGTGGACGAGCTTGGAGGTCGTGCGAGGCGGGACTCTCCCGACCTCGGAGGACAAGGTCGTGCGAGGTGGGGGTTCTCCCGAGCTTGGCGGCGAGGTCGAGACTGTCCTTGTTCGATCCGTCTCTCCGTGGTGGCCATACGGGAGTGGGCCCGGCTTTGACCGTTGACCTGGCTCTACATTTTAGGGTATTAACTCTTGGTTAAGTGGGTCCGGATGGTGCCACGTGGCATCGCTAATCTTTCCCCTCGACGGTAGCTCCCGAGCACCCGGGTGAGTCGTAGAGTCATCCGGGGATCCACCGATGTCGTGGGTGATTGCTTGGAGCTTGTCGGGAAGTTGTGATCCGCCGGATGCGCGCGAGCGCGTTCGGTGGACGATAGCTCCCGAGCCGGAGGATAAGTCGAAGACTTATGCTTTGGCTGATTTACGTGTCGATGTCTTGCGGCCGTGGTCGGGGCTCGTGTTTGCGATGCCGATCCTTGAGCCTCTGCGCGGTGCGGATGACTAGTCAAGGAATGGTTCACCTTATTCGATTTCCCGTCCGCGTCGCGTTCGTGCGGAGTCGAGGTTTCCCGTCGAAGGGATTCCGTTAGGCCCGCCGGGGGACGACTTCGTTAATCCGCGTTGTCATCCTCGACCGGGACCCAAGACCGTTCGGTAAGTCTCGAGGGCTTGTTGCCTCTCTGCGGTGAGATTCCCCTTTTTCGAGGTCGACACGGACCCGAACGCACTTGGTCGATGCTCGTTGCGCACGTGCGCGTGGGTAACGGTCGCTAGGCGGACCCATCGTTAGCGCTCCCCGGCTCGGCTTGCGTGCTCGAGGCGGCTGTCGAACCCTTTCGCTCGGGCCGACATTCGAACCTCGGTCGGGTGGGGCCGTCGAGGCGCTTTCAGCCTCTTATCCCCGCTTACCATCGTGGTCGAGTTTCGGGTAGGTCGAACTTCAAGGTCGATCGAACGACCTTGTCGCGGTAGGTAGGAGGTCGACGGACCTCATCGGGGTGCGGACCATTCCTTGCCTCGCGTCGGAATGCGAAAAGATTTGAATCGAATGGGGAAGCGGAGCGGTGCGAAGTTTTACGTCCTTTCGTCCACATCTCGGGAACGAGGCGTGATCTTATCCTTTGCCGGAGACGGGAGGAGTTAAGAGCTTTACCTAGGTGGGACCACGAGTGGGACCCACGTAGAAACCGAACGGACGTGGCCGTTTGACCGGGGCCGCCTATATAAGTGGACCTCTTGGGCCTTCCTTTTCCACGCATCCCTGCATTCCAAGGCTCTCTTGCCTTTTCCTCTCCTTGCGCCTCGTGCTTTCGAAGTCCCATCCCTCTCTCGTTCGCCGCCGTTCAGCCCCCGTGCCACCTCGCTCGCGCTTCACCATGCCGACTTAGACTCGCTCCACGACGACGAGAGCACAGCTCGATGGGCTGGTGTCCCAAGGCTTGCTGTAGGAGCGCGGCCCGAGAGGTGGTGGCTGCTGCCCGGCAACGAGGCGAGTCCGCAGCCGCCGGCGGGCAACGTGGTCTCCTTCGTCCACTTCCACGAGCGCGGTGTGGGGGCATCGGGGAGTGACGTCTTCCCCGCCATGTTGCTCCAGAGTGCAAGTTGGAGCTCCACCACCTAAACCCTAACAGCATCCAACAGCTTGAGCACCTTCGTGGCCCCCTGCGAGGGCTTCCTCCTCATCGAGCCCAACCTCGAGCCGTGGAGGTATTACTTCAACATCAACCTGTACCGCGAGGCGGAACTCCGCTCGTGTCGAGGTTCCCGCGCACGTCGGCTGCGCGGGGATCGTCATGAAGAGGCACAAGGGGAAGGACTACATTCCGGTGACCACCCCCGGTCGAAGCGGGGGTGGCACCGAAGTGGTTTACCTGCGCCAAGACCCGGCGCATCCGTTCCTCGGCCTTCGAGGGTCGGATCTTCGAGGAGGCCTCGGAGGAGTGGAAGTGGGGCTGCTCCGTGCACTGCCGGAGCCGGATCGACTCGATGGTCGAGGCAATCCGGCACCCGAGCAGATTCGACCTTGACGTGACGGTTGTCATGGGGTTGTACCACAAGCGACGATTCGCGTCGCCGATGCGACGCTCGATGTTGATGCATCGGGTCTCGATCGGCGACCATATCATTCTTGACAAGGTGATGGCGCCGCAGCAGCTTGCCGACGACGCCGTCGCCCACCGGGTCCGAGGTGCACCGGGCTCATCCGCACAACCCTAGCCCGTCGCGGGGGCCCCGAAGATGAAGCCGCATCCTCGGGCGATCGATTTGGTGAGTTACTCAAACTTCCTCGCTTTGATCTTATTCGTGTCATGCAACGTTCGCTTATTTCCTCTTTTCTCGCAGTCCGCTCGGATATCGTTCCCCGGCGGTTTAAGTTGAAGCTCCGGAGGTGGCGTCCGAGCGGGAGGCAAACCGGCTACGAGCCGAGGAGGAGAAGGCCGAGAGGAAGGCGGCAAAGGACTTGGCCGTGCGGCTCAGGCCGGAGAAGGCCGATCGGGACGTCGAGCGCCGAAGGAAGAGGGATGAGTATGAGGCGGCGGGGTTGAACCCCTTCACGCCCTCAACCGCTTCCACCGACGTTCCATAGACTCCGACGAGGATGGCGGTGCCGGTGGGTACGGGTCGGACGGGGAGAACCCGTACGTCCGCTCCCGCCGAGCCGTTACCTCGCCTCCCACGACCTCTCGCACCGCGCACCTCGACCTTCGGGGTCGGGACGTCGAAGTAGACCTCGACCTCCGGGGTCGAGACGAGCTCCCGGGTCGAAGAGCCGCCTCTCGTGGAGGGGACGGGGACCGGTGACGAGCCACCGCGGGGGTCAAACCGGTGGACCTTACGGAGCCCACCCCGACGGATCTTGCCGCCGATGCAAGGGAGACGACGGAGATGATCGTCGAGCTCGTCGTCGGCGACCCGAGCCTCAATCGCTCGCCGTTGGCGCCCGGCGACGGCGTGGCGGATGTCATAGATCTACGAGGCCTTCCCTCTGCCGGGCACGCGGACGCGCGCGTCCTCGTCCTTGAACTCGTTGCGGTCGGCGAGCAAGGTCGTCAACATGCGGACGCGCATGTCCTTGTCCTTGAACCCGCTACGCCCGGCGGAGGCCACGCTCGCGGAGACTCCTACCGGCCCCGGCGCTTCGCGGGCCGAGCCAACTGCGGAGGAGCGGGTGGCGGTTGATCCTGTCGCTGCGGCCGGAAAGCGTGCCCGCGAGGGCGAATCGAGGCGATGGCGAGCCGGCGCCTAGCGTCCGGTGCCGGCGCAGAGGAGGGCCCTACCGACGACTCTCCGGAAGTCGCCAACTTCCTCGGCGGCGCAGGTGGCAAGGTCGAGGGACGTTGCCGCAGGGAAGGCGGTCGTGGCGACGACGGCGGCCATTGCGGAAGTGGTACCGACGAGTTCGGCCGGCGGCCCCGAGCCGTCGGCGGAGCTCGAGGTGGAGGTGTTCGTAGCGGGGCTCGTGCCGGGGGCACGCGAGTTCCTTACGCGGCTTCAAGCCGGGCAGGTAGGCTCACGCGCTCGGCCGGCCGGGCTCGTTCCCACCGCAAGAGGCGCTCGCGCGGGAAGAATCGGCTCGGGCGGACAAGGAGGCGGCGGAGGCGCGCAACACGAAGGGGCGGCTTTAGCTAAGGCCGAGGAAGCCACCTCCGCAGCGGAGAAGGTCATGGAGGTGCTCCGGACGGAGCGCGAGCTAAGGCGAAGGCCGAGGCCACGGCCGAGGCGTCCCGTCGGACCGCGTCCAACTACCTCAAGGAGCTCCAAGAGTAGCGGGCCGAGAAGGAAGGTAAGGGCTTCAACTTTCCTTTCATCGATCTTCCGGATGACCTCATTCTTTCCTTTGACTCTCCAAATTTCGACCTCCGATGCCAATTGTTCGTGACGGTCTTGGAGTAGAGGCCGGCCGCGGCGGAGGCGTCCCGGAGAGAGCTCGACGCTGTCCCGGGATGGGCTTTTGCGGAGGTCGAAGTCGAGCGGCGCCGACGCCGCCTGCCGAGCAAGTCGGCGTGGTGATCCGAGGAGCAAGACGCTCCGAGTGTGCGCTCGACCTTCATGGTGATGGCGTCACACTATCGGGGCTCGACTTCAAGGCCGTTAGCGCCGACCTTGTCCCCGGCTTCACCGACGCCGAGCTGGAGGCGTTGCGGTCGAAACTCGTGCCCACGCCAACACCTTCGCTGCGAAGCTCGAGGAGGAGCCCCTCCCCAACATGAAAAAAATTAGGGCATTAGTTGTTTTGTTTTGTTTTGTCATGTCGGCATGAACAATGGGGCATCGTTCCCCGAAGCTTGTAAATAACTTTTAAGTTTTTAAAGTCGTTCCGTGCTCAACCCTTGGAGGTCTTTCTCTCATTTCATTAGTTTCTCGTGTTTGAGTTTAATTCGTTTGGCCCTTTCATCCGTCCCGCCGACTTGCAAAGTTCGAGCCCCCGAGCCTCGTTGGACTTAGTCATTTTGGTGAGCGTCCGCTAGGACCGCTCGGGTTGCTCGAGCTTCAACCTTCCGACCAGTTAGACTGTGAGTCCATTTACTCGTGGCCTACTTTGTTCGTCATTGTGATTCGAATCCGGGGTCAAAACAGACTTAGCAAATTTTGTTCGCGAAAAGGAGCTAAGTAGCGCGTGCGTTAGTGATTTTTGTTTTGAAAAATCATTGGTATCGCCCGCCTTCCAGCCCTCGAGTGAGGGTCGACCCCCTTGCGAGGGTCGAGGATCACCTGTCCCGAGCGGGCGATCGTCGAAAGTAAAGGAACGAAGGCAAGTTTAAGGGTAGAATTTACGTAACCGTGCAATGTTCCAAGCGTTGGTGAGCTCCCGACCTTCCACCATCCCGAGCTTGTAGGAGCCCGGTCGAATGATGCGCGAGACGATGTACGGTCCCTCCCAAGACGGAGAAAGCTTGTGACGGTCCTTGCTGCTCCGCACTCGCACAACACCAAGTCCCCGACGTTGAAGCCTCGACTTTTGAGGTTGCGATCGTGGTATCGTCGGAGCGTCTGCTGGTATTTGGCGGAGTGTAGGAGTGCAGCATCATGCGCTTCGTCGAGTTGGTCGACGGCGTCCTCGAGTGCCGTTTCATTCCCCTGTTCGTCAAAGGCGCGAACTATGGGGGCGCCGTAGTCGAGGTCGGTTGGCAAGATCGCTTTCGAACCGTAGACCATGAAGAACGGCGTGTAGCCCGTCGCCCATCTCGGAGTCGTTCGGAGACTCCAAAGGACGGCTTGCAATTCCGCCGCCCATCGACCGCCGAAACGCTTCGGGCGATCGTAAATGCAGGGCTTGAGTCCCTGCAGGATCATGCCGTTGGCTCGCTCGACCTGGCCGTTGGTCTCGGCGTGAGCTACAGCTGCCCGATCCACTCGGATGTGGTAATCATCGCAGAATTTAAGGAATTTCTTCTCGATGAACCGTGTGCCATTGTGGGTGATTATCGGGTTGGGGACACCGAACCGATGGACGATGTCGAGGAAGAACTCGCCTCGCCTCATCGGATTGGATTTTGCTGATGGCTCGAGCTTCGATCCACTTGGTGAACTTATCGACCGCCACGAGCAAGTGGTTGCAGCCCCTGGGTGCTTTCTTCGACGGCCCGACCAAGTCCGGACCCCGGACCGCGAAGGGCCAAGTGATGTGTATGGTTTGGAGAGCTTGGGCGGGCCGGTGCGTTTGTCGGGCGTAGAAGCGGCAACCCTTGCACGTGCGTATGACACGAGTCGCATCCGCCACCGCCGTCGGCCAATAGAAGCCTTGTCGGAAGGCATTGCCCACGATGGTTCGTGGTGCCGCGTGGTGTTCACAAACCTCACCATGTATGTCATCGAGGAGTTTTACGCCCGCTCAATGGTGATGCAGCGCTGCAGGATCCTAGAGGCGTTGCGCTTGTAGAGCTCGCCGTCGACCGGGACGAAAGACTTAGAGTGCCCGTGCAAGCGTCTTGCTTCGGTCCGGTCCATCGAGAGCTTGCCGTGGAGAAGGTACTCGATGTACCGAGTCCTCCGATCGGCCGGTGGTGCCTCGTTGGCTATAGGGGCGTCGATTTCCATGATCTCTCCGTTCGTCGACCGTGGATCAGCCCTCGAGCTCTCGCCGGGGCTCGAGTGTTCCGCTGGGTCGAGGTCCGGACTTGGGATAGCCCCGAGTCCGCTTTGACCGGTCCTCCGTCATCCTTGGGAGGGTCGGGAGGTCGGACGGACGGTTGAAACCGGTCATTGGCGAAGACACCCGGCGGGATCGATTCCCGACCGGATGCCATTTTGGCCGGCGAGTCCGCCGCTTCGTTGAGTCGTCGTGGAATATGTTTAAGCTCGAGGCCGTCAAACTTTTCCTCGAGCTTCCGCACTTCTTGATGGTAGAGCATTAGCGTGTCATTTCGATAGCTCGACTCTTTCATCACTTGGTCTACGATGAGTTGTGAATCCCCTCTAACCTCGAGCCGCCCGATTCAAAGCTCCATGGCGATCTTGAGACCGTTGACGAGGGCCTCGTACTCGGCTACATTATTCGAAGCGTGGAAATGTAACCGGAGGGAGTACCTCATTCGTACTTCGTGGGGAGAGACGAACACGAGCCCGATGCCGGCGCCCTTGCGCATCGGCGACCCGTTGAAGTACATGATCCAAGTACTCTCGATCTACCGTTGCGGGTGGCAGCTGGGTCTCGGTCCACTCCGCGATGAAGTCGACGAGCACCCTCGACTTGATTGCCGTCTCGTGGCGCGTACGTGATGTCGTGTCCCATCGGCTCGAGGGCCCATTTAGCGACCTTGCCTGCAGATTCTCTCGTTCTCAATGATATCGCGTAAGGGGAACCAGCTTACCACCGTGATCGAGTGCGCGTCGAAGTAGTTGCGTAGCTTGCGTCCGGTGACCATCACGGCATAGAGGATCTTGAGGACCTGCAGGTATCTTGTCTTCGAGTCGGAGAGCACCTCACCGACGTAGTAGACGGGGTGTTGTACCTTGAGCACGTGTCCCTCCTTCTCACGCTCGACTACGACGGCGGCGCCGATGACTTGGGTAGTTGCCGTGACGTAGAGGAGGAGTTTCTTGCCCGGCGACGACGGAGTTAAGACCGGAGGGTTGGTTAGAATGTGCTTTACGTCGTCGAGCGCAGCTTGGGCTTCCGACGTCCATTCAAAGCGCTCGGACTTCTTAAGGAGCTTGTAGAGCGGAAGGGCCCTCTCCCCAAGGCGCGAGATGAAGCGGCTCGGTGTAGCTAGACACCCCGTGAGTCGCCGCACACCCTTGAGGTTCCGGATCGGACCCATGTGCTCGATGGCAGAGATCTTCTCCGGATTTGCTTCGATGTCGCGCTCCGAGACGATGAAGCCGAGGAGCATTCCTCTTGGGACCCCAAAGACGCATTTGTCGGGGTTGAGCTTGATACCGTTCTCGAGCAGCTTGGCGAACACGTGTTCAAGGTCGACCACGAGTTGGTTGGCCTTTTTGGACTTGACTACGATGTTGTCCATGTAAGCTTCGACTATATCGCCAATGAGATAGTCAAAACATTTCGTATGAAACTCGGTAGGTCGCACCGACGTTCTTAAGGTCGAACGACATCGTAGTATAGCGATACGAGCCGAACGGCGTGATGAAGGAGGTCGCGAGTTGGTCGGACTCGTCGAGAGCTATCCGATGGTACCCGGAGTACGCATCTAGGAAGCAGAGGGTTTCGCACCCGGAAGTCGAGTCAACTATCCGGTCAATGCGTGGTAAAGGAAAAGGATCCTTGGGACATGCCTTATTCGAGGCTAGTATAATCAACACTCATTCTCCATTTTCCATTCTTTTTCGTACAAGAACAGGATTAGCTAACCACTCCGGATGGTACACCTCCTTGATGAATCCGGCCGCCAGCGACTTCGCGATCTCCTCTCCGATTGCCTTGCACTTCTCCTCGTCGAAGCGGCGTAAGCGTTGCTTCACCGGCTTGGAGCCCGGCCCGATGTGCAACGAGTGCTCGACGACTTCCCTCGGTTTTCCTGGCATGTCCGAAGGTTTCCACATGAAGACGTCGGCGTTCACGCGGAGGAAGTCGACGAGCACGCTTTCCTATTTGGGGGAGAGGGAGGTGCCGATACGCACCGTCTTCTTCTCGTCGCCCTCAAGGTCAAGGGCGACCTCCTTGGTTCCGCCGGCTCGAACGAGGCCGCCTTTCGGCTCGTCCGCGGAGGGTCGGGTGGGCCGACGCAAGGTCGCAGCTTGTCGACATTGCACCGATAGGCGTGCTAGAAGGACGTGCCCACGGTGATGACTCCCGTCGGCGAGATTTTTGTAATTATACCACTGGAAACAGGTAGCTTCTCATATTTACCATTACAACATTAAGCTTCTCATTTTTACCAGCGAGATAGTTATTCCAACGCTTCGTTTACCATTATTTAGTATTTCAGCATGTTGACCTCTATCAAGGGACATGAAAAGACAGAAATACCCCTCAACCTACATGAAACTAATGTCTTTTACTCGTGCACAAACATAGTAAGCCCCCAAATAATGTTAAACATTCATCAACTATATTATTGAATTTTTAACATTATTTGGGGCTTACTTATGTCTCAGTGCACGATAAAAAATTAACATTATTTGGGGCTTACTATGTTTGTGCACAGTAAAAAAGAAATTTGATGAATGTTTAACATTATTTGGGGCTTATGTTTGTGCACAGTAAAAAAAATATTTGATGAATGTTTAACATTACTTTTGTGGCTTACTATGTTTGTGCATAATAAAAGAAATTAGTTTTGTGTAGGTTGAGGGGTATTTCGTCTTTCATGTCCCTTCATAGAGGTTAACATACTCGAAATACTAAGTAATGGTAAACGAAGAGTTAGAATAACTGTCTTGTGGTAAAAATGAGAAGCCTAATGTTGTAATGGTAAATATGAGAAGCCACCTGTTTCTAGTGGTATAATTGCAAAAATCTCCCCTTCGGCCCAAGCATCTTGAGCTTCGAGTAGACATAATTCGGGACGGCCATGAACTTCGAATAGCATGGTCGCCCGAGGATGGCGTGGTAGATTCCGGGAATCCGACCACCTCGAACGTGAGGGTGTCCGTTCGAAAGTTCGAAGGAGTCCCAAAGGTAACGGGCAAGTCGATTTGCCCGATGGAGACAACCTGTGTCCCGGAACGACGCCGTGGAACGGCGAACCGTTGGGGCGGATGCGTGAACGCTCGATCCCCATGGCGTCGAGGACGTCGGCGTAGAGTGAGCACCTTGGTGAGGCGCGTCTTGGCGACGATGGTGTCGACCACGAGCGGGTACCGGCCCGGTCATGGGACTCGCGCGGGATGATCGGCGCGGTCGAAAGTGATGGGCAACTCCGACCATCCGAGGTAGGCCGGGGTCGCAGGTTCCGCGGCAAAGACGTCACGGCGCTTGAGCTTGATGGAGCGTTGGGCGGGACGGGCGTCGGAGCTCGCGAAGATCATCGAGCACCCCTCCGTTTGGGGATAGCCCTCGCCTTCCTCTTCTCCGGCGTCGCCCTTGACTGCGGCGTTCTCGTCGTGCTCCGGTTGGGGCGCCCCTTCCTCCCCGCTGCGTGACAAATTTCTTTATCAACGAACAGTCCTTCATCGGGTGCTTGACGGAGAACTCGTGGTTGGGGCGCGGTCCGTTCCACCTCTTCTCGAAGTGGTTCGACAGCTCTTTGTTGGGCTACTTGGCGCCCTTTTTCTCGGTCGCGGCCACCATAGGCCCGTCGTTCGACCGCGACTTGTTCTTCTTGTTAGGCTTGGAGCCGGAGGGATCCCCGCCGGCGTTGCCGTCGGCCCGTTTGCCTTTCCTCTTCTCGGGGTGTCGCGGTGAAGGAGGGCTCCAACCGCCTCCTCGCCCGAAGCGTGGCTCGTGGCAATATCCAGGAGCTCGCGAGCTGTTCGCGGGCAGCTACGTCCCAACTCGTGAACGAGAGCCTCACAATTCGTTCCGGAAAGGAACGCGCCCACGACGTCCGCGTCGAAGACATGGGGAAGGTAGTTGCAGCGTCGGGAAAACGCCATATGTAGTCTCGGAGCGGCTCGTTCGGCTTTTGCCCACGACGGGATTGCTCGAGCGAGCGCACGTCGCTCGGAAGTTACCCACGAACACCTCTCATAGGTCGGCCCACGAATGTATCTTGTTCGCCGGGAGATGCTCGAGCCTTGTACGCGCCGAGTCAACGAGGTACAATGGCAGGTTACGAATGATGGCGAGGTCATCAATCGCGCCGCCCGCCCGACAGAGCGAGGCGATAGTCCTCTAACCGAGAGGGAGGGGTTTGACTCCCCCGCATACTTGGCATCCGTCGTTGGGGGACGAAACGCGGCGGGAAGGTCGCACCCGGATGGTGGAACCGAACACCCTAGGCCCCGGTGGGTTAGGGCTCCGGCTCCGGTCTTCCTCGACGTCATATCGCCCTCCGCGGTGAGGGTGATGAACACGTTGTTGGCCCACGTCTTCATGGGCGCGCCGCCGCGCATTGATGGTTGAGCGTGCGTCGCGCGCCGCACCGATGCGTGATCGCATCGACCGCTCGGCCTCGGGTTGGCCTGGCTGTGCGGCTTGTCGCACCGATGCGTGCACCGAAACCCCGCTCGCTCTCGGGAGGTGTGGTGACATTAGCGCGCTGGTTCAATAGCGCCGCACGTCGCCGTGAACTTTCCGCGTGCTGCTCCGCCGCCTTGGCGAGGAGCGCGACCATCTCCCCGTGTGCTCGTTGTGCCTCGAGAGTCGGCTGCAAGGGAAAGGTTTGAAGCAGATGCTGCTGCCGCGGCGACGTTCGCCCAAGCACGTGGGAAGTCGTCGGGCGCACCGCCATCGTTGTTGGCGATTTGTTGGTTCACGCGGCGAGCTCTCTGCCGCGCGTCGCACTCCACGTGACGGCGCTGCTGCTGTCTGCTCCTCGTTGACACAAATTTTGGCACATTCAAAACAATGGCCAATTAGTTAGAATTCTAAGAATTATAATATCAAACATAAATTTAAAACTATTTAATATTAAAAATATAAATATTACTCCCTCCGTCCCCATTTATTTGGCGTAATATTACTCGCTCCGTCCCCATTTATTTGGCGTTCGGGTGCATCTCAATTTCTCAAAATAGGCCCTGTTCGTTTCCTCGCGCTTTAAAATTTAAGCATCTGTCACATCAAAGAGAATCTTACTTATTTAATAATATTTCGATCAATTTAATGACAAAACCCTATTGACAGATTGATGCTAATTTTCGAGATGAATCTAATGAGCTTAATTAATTTATGTTTTACTAAAGTGATGCTACAAGTAATCGTCTTTTAATCATGACTTAATTAACCTCATTAGATTCGTCTCGTAAATTAGTCTAGGAGTCTGTAATTTATTTTATAATTAAACTTTATTTAAGTACTCTAAATAGTAAGATTCTTTTTATGTGACTCTCGACTCCCCACGCGATTCTGCCACACGTACGACACAAAACCGGGATCTTCTACGGGTGGAACTCGTCACACCAGCCCGCTCCTATGGGTCACTATCTTTCACTGTCTCCCCGCGCGCGATGCCGTCGCCACGGCGGCCTCACCCGCGCAAGTCCCCACGCGCGCGCCGCCGACGGTGGCCCTTCTCCTCCTCTCCCGCAGCGGTTCTCGAGCTCCCCGGCGGAAGCTCCATCGAGGCGGAGCTCCGGCCATCCGTCTGGCCAACATCCATCCGCGCGGGATCCAGGCGGCGGCCTCCTCCGAGCAGGATCTAGGCGGGACTCCTCCGACGCCGGGCCCCTCCACCGCGTGATCCGCCACAAGCGCATGAGCTGGAGGAAGCAGACTGTCATCGACTCAGGAGAGCAGGATGTTGCTGATGCTCCACCATGGGCGAGATTGAAGAAGGCCGAAATGGTGGTGGCCACCGTCTGCTCCAGGTCCGCAGCTCGAGGCCATTGGGCGCACCATCCGCTGCCCTGGCCATCCTCTTGAGAAATTGATTTGCAATCCGGGAGGAAATGGGGGAGAGAGAGAGAAGGAATAGATGGGGACGTGTGGTGGTGAAGATAGGAGAGAGAGAGAGAAACGATGCGGATGGATGTGTGGTGCTGGTGAGCGTTGGAGCACCGCATCCTCACCGACTGACTCATCTGTAGCTGTGTTTCCCCGTCTTGGTATATGTGCTGGGTTTAAAACGTCAAATAAAAAGGGACCGAGGGAGTATTGACTAGTGCCATAGAAAAGATATACATGATGAATAAATCTTAAATAATGGCAATATATGGGATATTTGTACAAATATCATATTCCTAAAGAAAATATATAATACAAATGTTCAAGATACACACAAAAAAAAGCATGTGCCTTAGTACATGAGCACTTGCGTCTATGTCCAAAACCATTTTAGCTACCAATTGGACAAATATAATACGTTAGCTGATAAAGGCATACATGAGTTGAACTATGCAATCGTCTATAGCCTACTAAAAGATATACGTGTATATATATACGCGGCCCATGAAACTCTTGTTGTGTGCTTTCGAACAACTATCGAGTCTTAAAATAAATTTTCACAAAAGTGAAATATTTTGTTTTGGACAGGCAAAAGAGGTACAAACACAATATTCTGAACTTTTTGGATGTCAATTGGGAAATTACCCTTTCGGATATCTCGGTATCCCAATGCACTATAGGAAATTGAACAATAGCGATTGGAAGATTATAGAAGAGAAATTTGAAAAGAAATTAAGTAGTTGGAAAGGGAAACACATGTCGAGTAGGAGGTCGTTTAGTTTTAATTAATTCAGTATTAACAAGTTTAACAATGTTTATGTTATCTTTTTTTGAGGTCCCAAAGGGAGTCATTGAAAAACTGGACTATTATAGATCTCGGTTTTTTGGCAAGGAGAAGGACATAAGAAAAAATATAGGCTAGCAAGATGGAACATTCTGTGTCAACCCAAAGAAATAGGGGGTTTAGGAATAAAAAACTTGGAAACTCAAAACCAGTGTCTTCTTAGTAAATGGCTTTTTAAGCTAATTAATGAGGATGGTTTATGGCAACAGTTGTTGCGGAACAAGTATTTGAAAAACCAAACGTTAACTCAAGTTGAGCGAAAACCTTGTGATTCTCATTTGTGGTCTGGTTTAATGAAAGTAAAAAATATTTTCCTTGGTCTAGGTACTCTTCACCTAAACAATGGTCGTCGGATTCGGTTTTGGGAGGATAGATGGATAGGAAATATGACTTTTAAAGACCAGTACCCTACGCTCTACAATATAGTAAGGAGGAAGAATGCAACAGTAGCCGATGTATTTAGTAGAATACCCCTAAATATTTCTTTTAGAAGAGCATTACGGGACAATAACTTGCGATTATGGAATGATTTGGTCACAAGGGTAGCAGAAACGCAATTGAATGAACGTGTGGATTCTTTTTGTTGGAATCTTACTACGACAGGCATTTTTAGTGTGCAATCAATGTATAATGCACTACTCGAATCCTGGAAATGTAGTTCAAAATAGAGTTCTCTGGAGTTTGAAACTACCTTTAAAGATAAAAATATTTATGTGGTACTTAAAGAAGGGAGTGGTTCTAACCAAAGATAACCTAGCAAAAAGAAATTGGAATGGCAATAAGAAATGTTGTTTCTGTAGTAAAGATGAAACTATCAAACATCTTTTCTTTGAATGTCATTATGCTAAGTTTATTTAGAGAATAGTTCATTTCGGTTTTAATTTGACTACACCACATAGTATAGCACATATGTTCAGTTCATGGCTTAATGGGGTAGATTCTGAAATGAAAAGACTATTGTTAGTGGGTGCATCAGCATGTTGCTGGGCTATCTGGTTAAGTAGAATGACATTGTCTTCGATAAAAACCCAACTCTAACTTACATGCAGGTACTATTTAGAGGAATATATTGGCTTCGCTTTTGGGCTCATCTACAGAAGAACGAGGAGGCCAAGAAATTAATAAAAGAGGCATGCCAACAGCTTGAGGGATTGGCTATGCACATCTTCACGCAGCATGGATGGAGATTTACCAATAGAATTATGTCTTGATGTATCTTATCATCCGAACTTTTTGTGCTTTATTTGTGATCTTGAAGACAGATGTGATGAAATCTATAATAATCAGCCGTAACCTCCAAAAGAGGTGAAGGCTGGGAACCTTTTCCCATTATCTAAAAAAAATATACGCGGCCCATACGCAAACGGCCGGAACTAATCAAGCTTATTGTTTGATCACCTCATTAGCCCATAAAAGAACGGCCCAAAGAATAAGACCTACAATATGCGATCATGCATTCGATCTTTCAACACAAAATATCCCCACCAGGTCAACACAGCTGCACAGCTGGTGAAGAGAATTCCACAACCCCGATTCTTGCGCGCCTCGCACGCGCGATGACTAGGATCCAATGGTGTCATTGCCGCCTAAACATTTGCTTAACAAATGAACAAGTCAAATGCAGTAAGCCGCACGTCTTGATGCTTGACTTTGACTCCACCGCATTCTCCTGGCGGAACCGCTCGAAGTGCGCGCTCGCATGCTGCTGCCGCTGCACGATCGAAAAGAATGGGCGAAAATCAGATGGAGTCACCGCCAAGTGTCCTGCCGCTAGCCCTACTCTATAAATAGCAGGCAAGGTCCCATCAGGAGGGCTCTCGACACTTGCGTTCACAAATTTTCCCCGACTCTCCGATTCTCTCAACTCCCCGACGCATCTGCAATCTCTCGCGCTCCTGCTCTTACATCGCACCGTCAGGCTGCCAGAGAAGTCCATCGCTCGTCCTTCCACCAAAGCCTGCCCGTGCCTGGCCGCACCAGAGAAACGATCGCCGCAAAGCCGCAGCAGCGTTCCTGGAAGTTCTGCAAGGTGAGAAATCTGCTCGGTACGGTTGCCGACACATTATCCTGTTTGCAGTTTTCTTCTTCCTCTCTGCTATATTTCTCGACTCTTGGTGCCTCTCGATTATGGTCATGCGAGAGAGTTTCAGGCCTTCCATGCGTTTGGCCTGATCTCTATCATGAATATAAATCAAAAGTGAGAAGTTTGTCGGCACATCAACATCCTTCCCGAGAGTTTTCTTCTTTCATCTCCCTGGGTTTCTTGGGTTTCTTTTTTCATGAATTCTGGTCATGTTAGAGAGTCTCAAGCCATCCACGCGTTTGGCCTGACCTCTTCCATGATGTGAGAATCAAAATAAGAAAGAATCGTAACCATCTATATTGCATTTGTCATGTTAGAGGATTTCAGGCCATCCACGCGTTTGGTCTGACCTCTGTCATAAATATAAATAAAAATTGCAAAGAAACACAGCCAACGATGCTAAATTCATCTTCTTTCAATTCTGGTCTTGCTAGTGGTTTCAGGCCTTCCACGCGTTTGGCCTGATCTCTGTCATGAACATAGACCAAAGCGAAGAGGAAACAACGTCTGAGAATCATAGTGAGATTATGCAATTAATCCCCAATCTTCATAGGGGAGAAAAGGTTTTGTTCCTTTGGTTCAAGAACAAGCATCACACACGGTTACCGGCATGTGAAAATCATGTCTGAATGTGCCATGTTTCCGTCCGCTTTCTACAGGGTGATCGTCCCTGTCATAAATATTAAAGTAGATAGCCAATTTCCTTGCGTCATGCAAGGCTATCTTCCACCAGTGCTAATCTTGATAGCTGATATCAGTTTCGTCATATAAGAAAGTTATTCCTAAACTGCGTCTTGCATTTGTACATTGCGGTTAGTAACTGCAGTAGAGCCTATAGCCTGCTAATACTCAGACAAATTATGATATATCCCATGCATATTTGTTTAACCAAAATTAGAGAAGCTTCTTCCGGCCAATTAACATATGATTCCAGTATGCTTCATAAGTTGTCAGTCATCAAACGATAACAAAACATGGTCTCTATATAGGCTGTACTCATGCATATACACTCAAGTGGTTAACTCCATCATAAGCAAAAGAATCATACATAGCTGAAATTATTTCACCGTCATTATCTCCGGCCAATTTGCACCTAAACAAATTATAGCATGAGGCTGTGATCTTGCTTAGTACACAAAATTATTTCGCCGTCACTGTCTCCGGCCAATTTGCACCTAAACAAATTATAACATTAGGTTGTGATCTTGCTTAGTACATCAGCTGAGCACTTCTACGCTGATCATGCAAATGTGCCAACAATTGGCTAAATATCTACTAAAATTATTCACGCGGGCTGCATCATGATTCATGTTCATTTTACCCAAAATTCCTCACGCACGTCGTACTAGCATCAGCCTAGTTAAAGTAAACAAATAAGTGAATGTTGTCATGCCTTGCTTTACTAGACTAGGTGTGGTTTACATAATTGCCTGACATCCCTGGTTAGCGATGAAAAAATGACTAAATGATCAAGCATAAATAGATGCATTTAGTCTATAGAACTCAAGATCTGCATATTCTAAAAAGATAAAATAATGTACTTCATGCCTGCTATTGTCATACGGTACTAATGTCCAATATAATGTCTCCAAGGATATTTGGAGCAACGTTATTAATATAGAAAAGTATACATGCTAGCTTATTCTTCACAAGAATACCATGTTGATATATGCTATTGATGGCAGTTTTGCATAAGTAATCTTGCAGTGTCATTTTATAGAATTAAAATACTCATTTCATGCATATGAGTAATAAATGCTTAAATAGGGCCTATCAGAAATTTAGGGAGTTCTATATCTTCAAATACCAAAATAAAAAATCAAATAAATTGGTACTTTGTACCTACAACGATAATAAACAAATTGTGCTTCGGTCGCATATGCCTGCATTGTACTATGCATTGGGCAAATCAAATATTTGCTTGATGATCACATGCCTAGACCTCCCGACTATATTTAGTTCTCAAAATATGCATCTTACATTTGCATGTCTTTTGACATTTATAAAGGGCAAAGTTATGTACATGTATGCACCTACATAAACACATACGTCATATCTTAAAAAAACATATATTAGGCACTTCGGCAAGTTCATCTATGACGACAGGACTGAAGGCTTTTATTTTCTTTCATAGTTTGTAATAGGAAGCCATATGCAATGACCATAATGTAATTTTCTTTTTTATGTTGGAATTCTTAATCAGGGGTTTTCTCTACGGAGATGTAATTAACATAATTTTTATGTATATGTAAGAATTATGGAAGTATGAGCTCGCAATACCTGAATTGTTTTCTTTTATGCATTAAATTAAATTCAAATTCAAACTTGTCTCTTTTGACGAGGGTGCGCGCGACCGTTTTCCCGTCATCGGATTCTCGCACGCCAGATGGGACCTATTTCTCCCATCATCTTTGAATTCCAATATGGTTTCTATATATGACTTTGATATTAAATGTCAAAGTGTGAAAATGAAAAGGCAAAATTACATGATATGCATGTACGCTATGTCAAAAAGATATATGTATATGATAATATCTATGTATGGTATATATATATGCTTACAAGGAAACTCATATATGGTTTTCTTATGTGAAGGAAAAATGGCTGGTCATGTTCAGGACTCCATCACCATCCAAGTCGGTTCCCTTTGGATCAGCATTCCTATGGGTCCCCTTCAAGAAACAAGCAACGCCAAGTCGTCACGCACCACGGCCATATCGCGATGGTAGTGCACCAAGGAATCAACTCCAAGCCTGCGGGAGGCTTCACTCTCGTAGTGTCCAAAGCTTCCAAGCGGAGGGCAAGGAGGGCTGCTGCAAAGGAAAGAGTTGTGGCGTCGGATGCGCACATGAATAATGTGCGCAAGGCATCATTCTCTCGCTCGGTCCCTCCTAGTTTCTCCAAGGCTGCAAGTTCAAAGCCTACAAGCTCTAAAGCTCTAAGCCGTGAAGCGAGGTCAAACTTCCGTCGTACGACACTTGGAGAATGGCCCGTCAGCGTCATGAAAACAAGTCCAAAGAAAAACGCATTCCATGCATCTACATCAAACCCAAGAACCGAGGGGTTGACTGCTCCACCTAACTCCCCTACTACGCTGGGGGCCAACTCATCCAATGTGCCCCTAAAAATTGTTGAATCTCATCCTGTAGAAGTGGTTGATGCGGTGCGAATGCCTAAATCGCGACCGACGAATAAAGGAAAAGCTCCTAAGGTGGAGTACAATGCATCATCCTCTCGAAGAAGATTCACGTCACGTCATGACTCGACTTCCTGCGGATGCCCCGGAATTTATTTTCCTCACCGATTAAAGAATCTGATAATGATCAAGCAAAAAACAAGCTTGAATGGCAAAAGGACTACCTTACCTCCATTGATATCAGGGAGGACTATGATGATTCCTTATATGTGATGTGTGACATGATATCTTCCAAAATAATGATGCAAGAACAGTCCTTACAAGGCTCCATGTCGGCTGAGCGCCATCACCGTCGCCAATGCAATATTCGTTGGTTGTTAGAATACTTTCCAATGGCAATCGGTGAACCCGTCATGGTGAAGTCACAACGGGATTTCATTTTTGACACCCTTATGGCCTTGTCGATTGACGCAATGTCTAAAATAATTGAAGGGCCAAATATCCCCTCATCAAGCCAGGAGAGTGATCAATCTTTGGTAATAGCAAAGGATGATACACCCAAATCTACTAGGAGGCCAAGAAGGAGGGCCGCACGTAAGACAATTGAGGTACTCGCATCTATGCCCGTGGGTATCACAGGAAATGATTCTAGTAGTACATCGTCTACATCGATATATTTCAAGAGGAAAAAGCCTTGACAAAATGTTGTCGATCATCGCCCCATGACCCGTAGCCTTACAAGTTCGGGTAATGATTCAATATATGTAGGGTATTATAATCCCTCGTATAATAATTTTGCATATCCTGAAAAAGAATTATTGGATACTGCAAGTTCGAGTGATGTGCCCCGTATGGAGGGTGAGTTGAACCATATTGAGCAAGTTGTTGCCGCAAATGAAAGTCGGCCGGTAGATGAGCAAATGGCGCACCTCACAGCTATGCTCGAAGAAAAAGAAAATGAGCTAGCTACGCTTCGCCAACAAGCGGCTACATATTGACAAAGAGAAGTAGAATTGGCTGCACTACGTCAATAGACAGCCGCATGTCACCAAAGAGAAGAAGAATTGGTTGCACTACGTCAACAGACAGCTGCATATCACCAAAGAGAAGAAGAATTAGCGTCACTACGGCAACAAACAGCCGCACACCGACAAAGAGGGGAAGAGTTGGCTGCGCTTCATTAATGATGCAAGACAATAAAATGTAGGGAGTGCTTCTGCGAGCCACAACAACCACCATGAAGCACCAAGTACGATCAGCATTGAGGCAATCCAAAGGATTATTGCCGAAGGTGTAAAGGCACAATATATGCAGACTCATTACTCAATGCGTCCAGGGTACGTAAAGCCTTACCAGCCGAAGTGGATATGGTGCCGTTTCCAAGTAACTATCATCAACCACAATTCAGCAAGTTCAATAGATCCGGGTCGCCTCATGAACATGTGGCCCATTTCCTGGTAGCTTGTCAAGACACAACGCATAATGGTGCTCTCCTCCTCCGACAATTTGTGCAAATATTGTCGGGTCCTGCCTTCACTTGGTATAGAAAATTAGCACCCGGTTCTATACGGACTTGGGAGCAAATGCAAGATGTCTTCCTGGAACGCTTCTATAGCACTTAAAGGACGGTGGAATAGCAGAATTGACACAAACATTGCAAGGATCTAATGAAAAAGCTGCGGATTTTATCAATTGATGGAGGAATTTGAGCCTTCATTGCCCACAACCAATCACCGAACCAGAAGCGGTTCGGATATGCATGAACAATTTAAGCCCGGACATGGCTATTTATCACCAAGGTGTGCGTCCAATCACCTTTGAGGAACTGGCCTCCAAAGCCATAGATATTGAGAACTACATGCGACATGTTGCACGTGGTTCGAGATCGTTTGGAAAACCCATGGAAAAGGGTGGACAACGTGATAAGTTCTCCACCAAACAAAAATCAGCAGAAGCCATGGAGACTACAGTTTCACCCCCACAGTTTCACCCTAGAAGTGTCACTATGAGGGATCAGAAAAACAGAAAAGAACAAGCTCCTAGGAGGACAACTCTTAGTGACCGTCAAAATAAGGAATATTCATTCCCCGTCGAGGAAGTTGAAGACCTATTCATGGGTCTAAGAGAATTGAATTTCATTGAGCTCCCTAAACCAAAGAGGCCGGAAGAAGCTTCTAAGTTCAAGGAGCCAAATTTCTGTCACTACCACCGCATTTTGGGCCATACACTCAAAGATTGCTTTGTGGTGAAAAATATTATCCAAAAGATGATCGATGATGGCACGATAAATGCCGACCTCCTCAAAAGCTTGAAGAAAGGCAAAAAAACGACGGCGTCAAATGTGGCCACTTTTGAGGATCATCTCGGTGAGTTATGTAAATTCAAATGTGATGCAGACTTATGATCAAATTATGGTCAAATCAAAACCCGAGTTTGTTAATATGACTTCATCGGGATATGCTTCGCAACTCAAACTTAAGCGAGAAAATGAAAGCAAGACTCACCTTCGGTGGACTTCCACTCCAAGATATGGAAAATCATCCCCCGAAGATCAAGAGAGCGTCAACAGCAATTATCAAGACGACACGCCCTACAAGAAGTGAGGCCGAGGAGCAAAGTCCCACGCTTCCCCCAAAATATTTGGAGGCGTGAGGACGATCTCCCCGAAGAGTGTGCGACTCTCGCCATTGGAGTCTTTGAAGATGACGATGAGGATTTACACTTCCCTAAAGAAGAGATGTAGAAGTTGATGAAGCACAACTTAGATCAGGTCGTCAACCGCTCGACCCTTATCCTCCTTCCAAATAGCCAAAAGGCAAAAATGTAACTCCAAATGATGAGGCTGGCCATGTATCTAGTGTTTCGGTCAAATATGATGTAATTGCACACTTGAAGAAAATTCCAGCGATGCTTTCTGTGTATGATGCTCTTTGTTTATCCTCCGATTTGCGCAAAGCTTTTATCACAGCACTTTCATTCCCAGAAGATTATAGAGTTGAAGTATCACAAGCGGAAATAGAACCGATTAAGGATAAAGATATGGTGTTTAGTGATGAGGACTTGTTGTTGGGACATAAAAAACATAACAGGCCCCTTCTCATGTTCGGTGACATTGATGACCTACCAATTAACCGTATCATAGTCGATGGTGGTTCAGCTATAAATTTGTTACCGCTACGCACTCTCAAAAAGATAGGCTATTCTCCCAAAGATTAAGTCATGTCGTCATCCATGGCTTTAATCAATCAGGTCAAGAAGCCATGGGTCTAATTTCTCTAGTCTTAAAGTTGGATAAATTTATAACTTATGTAAAGTTTCATGTGATCGATGCGGCTACCTCATATAACGCCCTTCTTGGGCGCCCATGGTTGCATGAAAATAAAGTGGTTCCATCGACGCTCCACCAATGCCTTAAATACAAGGATACATCGAGCGATGTGGTGACAATATTTGCGGATAAGAAGCCTTTCACAGTGGCTGAATCATTTTATGCAGATGCAAAATTCTATTTTGAGCCTGTTGATAAAATAACAAAACCAAAGATAAAGGTTGTTCTAGAAGATCTTCCAATAAAAGATAGCGAAGAAGCTTCATCAAGCAAAAAGATATATCAATATGTCCCAAGTAGTCAAAGAAAAAAGGGCGAACCAATATTTCGCATTGTATACAAATCATCTAGTGATAAAGGTATCAGATTTCCTACTCCATTACCTTCCATGGTTCAAAGAAAAATAAAAGAAGCTAATGATGAGCGACATAATAAAGATAATGTTGTTGCACATATTAGCTTGACAAACAAAGATGAAGAAATTTTACCCATCTCTCTTTATGATAATAATGTGCTTTACATTATGCAGTAGATGGGCTATGATATCTCCACTGGTCCTTCATTATGTGATGGCCGGGGGCAGCTCGCACCATTTGAAAAATATTTGTCACGAGCACAACTAAATGCCTTACATCAAGATGAGGTGCTGAAAGAAGAAAAGTATGGGCTGGGATATGAAGTCCATATGACCTCCGTCGAGCCAATCGATGCTACACCCGCTCCTCCACAAATGGAGGATGGAAATCAGCCAACTATTGATGAGTTAGATGAAATAAACATTGGTACGCTCGATGATCCTCGCCCAATATTTATATGTAAACATTTATCCGATGAGAACAAAAAAGAATATCATAAATTCCTTTCAGCAAATAGAGATGTCTTTGCTTGGTCTTATGAAGAAATGTCAGGTTTAGATCCATCAGTCGCCGTCCATCACCTAGCCATACAAGAAAACCAAGTAAAACAAGGTCAAAGAAGGTATCGCCCGGAGCTTCTCTCAAAAATAGAGGCCGAAGTAGACAAGCTCATAGCTGCTGGCTTCATTAGAGAAGTAAAATACCCAACATGGGTTTCAAGCATCGTGCCTACAAAGAAGAAAAATGGCCAGACACGCATATGTGTTGATTTTAGAGATTTAAATAAAGCATGCCCTAAAGATGACTTTCCCATATCCATTTCTGAAATCCTCATCGACTCTACCATGGGATATGAAATATTTTCCTTTATGGATGGATTTTCTGGGTATAACCAAATAAAAATGGCACCAGAGGATGAGGAATTGACATCTTTTAGAACCACCAAAGGTATATATTGTTATAAAGTAATGCCTTTTGGACTAAAAATGCCGGTGCTACATATCAACGTGCCATGACCATTGTTCTTGATGGATTGTTATATGAAATCGTTGAATGTTATATAGACGATATTGTGGTAAAATGAAAACAAGAAAAAGACCATCTAGAACATCTAGTCGTGGTGTTTGAACGCCTTAGAAAACATCAATTGAAAATGAACCCAATGAAATGTGCTTTTGGTGTTTCTTCGGGAAAGTTCCTTGGCTTCATTGTCACAAAGCATTGCATTGAGGTTGATCCTACTAAGATAAAAGCAATAGCAAATATGTCACCACCTGAAAATGTTCATGAATTAAAAAGTCTACAAGGCCACCTAGCATATATTAGGAGGTTTATCTCAAATTTATCCGGGAGATGCAAGCCATTCTCTAGACTCATGAAAAAAGGAGTTCCGATTCGTGTGGGATCAAGCTTGCCGGAATGCCTTTGAGGACATTAAAAGGTACCGATGAATCCACCAATCTTATGTGCTCCTGTAAAAGGGCGGCCACTCATATTATACACAGCAGCCATGCCAACCTCATTAGGCGACCTCCTAGCACAAAACAATGATGAAGGAAAAGAAGTTTCCCTATACTATCTTAGTCGCACCCTCGTGGGGACAGAATGCAACTATCCGGACGTAGAAAAGATATGCTTAGCATTAGTGTTCGCTGCACAAAAGCTTCGCCACTATATGCTAGAACATACAGTTCATCTCGTCTCGAGAGCGGATCCGCTTCGGTATATACTAAATAAGATGACCTTGTCGGGAAGAATGGCTAAATGGGCAATGTTCCTTTCACAATCTGATATTATTTTTGTGCCCCAAAAGGCGGTAAAAGGTCAAGCTTTGGCTAATTTCCTGGCGGCATATCCTATACCCGACGATTACCCCATTGAGGTACCTGATGAGGAAGTATTTGCCACTACTATGGCTGACTCATCATGGCAGATGTATTTTGATGGCGCTTGTAGAAAATCAGGAGCAGGTGCGGGCATCGTTTTCGTCACTCCTAGCGAAGCAATAATTCTGTACTCATTCACACTAACCTCAGCGGTATCAAACAACGCTGCTGAATATGAAGCCTTAATTATCGGGCTTGAAATAGCCCAAAACATGGGACTCGATACATTGCACATGTACTGTGATTCTCAATTAATAATTAATCAGTTGTTGGGCACCTACGTAGTAAAGAAATCAGAATTAGTCCCGTACTTCTTCAAAGCCGGACTGCTCATGTCTCAGTTTTCCAATATGAGGATTGAACATATCATACGAAGCAAAAATGAAAAGGCTGATGCTTTGGCAAGTTTGGCAGCCAGCATGTCATTAAATTACGACCAAACATTGGAAGTACAAATAGAGGAGCAAAGAATTCTCCCAATACTTAATGAGGAGGAGGATATTGTGTCCACCTCGGTCCTTGTAGCTGATGCTTATGAAATTGAATTAGGTGACTGGAGAACTCCTTTCCTTGAATATTTGTTGCATGGATACTTGCCTCTAGATTCGTCCGAGAGGACCAGGATAAGAAGATCCATCAATTATACTTGCATCAATGACGTGCTCTATCGGCGGTCATGTGATGGGATTTTACTTCGTTGCCTTGCGGGAAATGGAATAATAGAGGCACCGACGAAGTTCATGCTGGAGTTTGTGGTGCACACCAATCTGACCCGAAATTACATTATCAATTAAAATATTTGGGTTATTATTGGCCCACTGTGTTTGATGATTCAATGAGATTTTCAAAGAGATGTCATCAGTGTCAAATACATGCAGATTTTATCCATCAGCCACACGAATCATTACATCCAACAAATATGTCATGGCCCTTTGAAATATGGGGAATGGATATTGTTGGGCCAATTGATCCACCTTCATCTAAAGACCATAGGTTCATCCTTGCTGCAACAGACTATTTTTCTAAATGGACAGAGGCTATAGCCTTAAAAGATATTAAAGCAGGAAATGTTGAGAATTTTATAAGAACTAATCTCATATATAGTTTTGGTGTTCCATCTCGAATCATATCCGATAATGGAACTTCATTCGAAAACAAAGATGTAGAAAAGTTAACCAATAAATTTAAAATTAAACATCTCTTCTCCACGGCATATAACCCCTCCGCTAACGGCCAAGCAGAGGCATTCAACAAAGTGCTCTACAAATTGCTTAAAAAAGTGGTGTCGCAGAATAAACGAAAAACTACTTGAAACTTTGTGGGCATACCGAACCATAACACGTACACCAACGGGAATGACTCCTTATTCTCTAGTATATGGGAGTGAAGCAGTCTTACCGTTAGAAGTGCAAATATCTTCCTTAAGAGTTGCTATCCATGAAAAGCTCACGAAGACGAAGCGGCAAAATTACGCTTAAAAGAACTGGATAACCTTGAAGAGAAGAAGCTTCAAGCTCTACAAAATTTAGAAGCATATCAGAGCTAGGATGTACCGAGCTTTCGATAAACGCTTAAACAAAAGATCATTTAAAGAAGGAGATTTAGTCCTCGCAGTTGTAAAATTCGAACCTAAATGGGAAGGCCCGTATGTTGTAAAAGATGTATACTCAAGTGGCGCGTATCGAATTATTTCTCGAGATGGGGAATATTGCCCTCCTCCAATAAATGAGAAATTTCTAAAGCGCTACTATGCGTAAATAAAACAAATATATTATTGCTCCAGCGCTTTACGAGCCTAAACTGTAAGTGAAATAAATAAAAAATCAAATCAAATAAAAAAGCACTAATGCTTCACGAACATATACTGTAAGAAAAAAACTCAAATCAAATAAATAGCTCTAATGCTTCATGAGCCTAAACTGTAAGCAACAAAGATATATGCTCCAACGCTTTATGAGCCTAAACTGTAAGCGAAATAAATAAAACTTAAATGAAATAAATCGCTCCAACGCTTTACGAGCCTAAGCTGTAAGCGAAATAAAAAAATCAAATCAAGTATAAGCTCCAATATTTCACGAGCTTAAACTGTAACAGACAAAATATTAGTTCTAATGCTTCACGAGCCTAAACTGTAAGCAACAAATGTATATGCTCCAACGCTCTATGAGCCTAAACTGTAAGAGAAATAAATAAAACTTGAATCAAATAAATCGCTCCAACACTTTACGAGCCTAAACTGTAAGCGAAATAAAAAATCAAATCAAGTATAAGCTCCAATATTTCACGAGCTTAAACTATAACAGACAAAATATTAGCTCTAATGCTTCACGAGACTAAACTGTAAGCAACAAATATATTATTGCTCCAATGCTTTACAAGTCTAAACTGTAAGCGAAATAATGAAACTTGAATAAAATAAAAGGCTCTAATGCTTCACGAGCCTAAACTATAAGCAACAAATATGTTGCCCCAATACTTCACCAGCCTAAACCGTGAGATGCAGATAAACCGCTTAGATATAAACTACTAGCCTCATGTATCAAAAGGAATATATATGCAATATCAAGTGATATATGCCTAAAGCGAAATAAGTATGCAAGAAACACTTGCATAATCAACAACAGGCGGCAAAGTGTCCATCAACACCGTTGCCTGATAAAAAAAAAGACATACAAATGTACTCTAAGGCTGTGCGAGTGTAATAAATTACCAGCCTCATTTCAATAGGCCTGCGGAAAAGTTGGTCGATATGTTAACAAAAAAAAAGCAGAGCATGACATAAAGTGTTTGCATGGTTACACAACTAGTCAATAGCAGGGGGTAAAGTGTCCATAAACAACTTTGCCTTAAAATAAATAATAGAAAACTAATTAAATAACAGATATGAACTAGTAGCATGACATAAAACAAATGTTTTTAGGCTTCTTAGTACGAGTAACCAGCCTCAGGTTGGCACAAGTGAATAGGAAAAAATGTGTTGACCCAAGACATCAAATACTGTATGTCCAAGTCGACAGATACACAGGAAACGTTCGCACAGTCACACATTACCATTGAGATGTATACAGTGAAATAATAACTATCTGGGTAAGAAAATATAAGTGTATGAAACGCCATCTTGCCATTTAGAAAAAAAATGCAAATGCACATCAAGTTGTTAGTGCCATGGATACATACGAAACGATGATACATACAAAGTTGGTGTTTTTGCTTGATAATACATCAAAATATATGAAGATAAATGATGAAGAAACATATGCGTATACAAAGTGTTTCGAGCTCCGGATCTGCTCACATAAGCTTCCGCATCCGGACCTCGAGGGGGCATCTGTTGACACAAATTTTGGCACATTCAAAATAATGGCCAATTAGTTCAAATTCTAAGAATTATAATATCAAAAGTAAATTTAAAGCTATTCAATATAAAAAATGTAAATATTATTGACTAGTGCCATGGAAAAGATATACATGATGAATAAATCTTAAATAATGGCAATATATGGGATATTTGTACAAATATCATATTCCTAAAGAAAATATATAATACAAATTTTCAAGATACACACAAAAAAAAGCATGTGCCTTAGTACATGAGCACTTGCGTTTATGTCCAAAACCATTCTAGCTACCAATTGGTCAAATATAATACGTTAGCTGATAAAGGCATACATGAGTTGCACTATGCAATCGTCTATGGCCTACTAAAAGATATACGTGTATATATACGCGGCCCATACGCAAACGGCCGGAACTAATCAAGCTTATTGTTCGATCACCTCATTAGCCCATAAAAGAACGGCCCAAAGAATAAGACCTACAATATGCGATCATGCCTTCGATCTTTCAACACAAAATATTCCAACCAGGTCAACACAGCTGGTGAAGAGAATTCCACAACCCCGATTCTTGCGCGCCTCGCTCGCGCGATGACTAGGATCCAATGGTGTCATTGCCGCCTAAACATTTGCTTAACAAATGAACAAGTCAAATGCAGTAAGCCGCACGTCTTGATGCTTGACTTTGACTCCACCGCATTCTCCTGGCGGAACCGCTCGACGTGCGCGCTCGCATGCTGCTGCCGCTGCACGATCGAAAACAATGGGCGAAAATCGGATGGAGTCACCGCCAAGTTTCCTGCCGCTAGCCCTACTCTATAAATAGCAGGCAAGGTCCCAGCAGGAGGGCTCTCAACACTTGCGTTCACAAATTTTCCCCGACTCTCCGATTCTCTCAACTCCCCGACGCATCTGCAATCTCTCGCGCTTCTGCTCTTACATCGCACCGTCAGGCTGCCAGAGAAGTCCATCGCTCGTCCTTCCACCAAAGCCTACCCGTGCCCGGCCGCACCAGAGAAACGATCGCCGCAAAGCCGCAGCAGCGTTCCTGGAAGTTCTGCAAGGTGAGAAATCTGCTCGGTACGGTTGCCGGCACATTATCCTGTTTGCAGTTTTCTTCTTCCTCTCTGCTATATTTCTCGACTCTTGGTGCCCCTCGATTCTGGTCATGCGAGAGAGTTTCAGGCCTTCCATGCGTTTGGCCTAATCTCTATCATGAATATAAATCAAAAGTGAGAAGTTTGTCGGCACATCAACATCCCCCTCGACAGTTTTCTTCTTTCATCTCCCTGGGTTTCTTGGGTTTCTTTTTTCGTGAATTCTGGTCATGTTAGAGAGTCTCAAGGCATCCACGCGTTTGGCCTGACCTCTTCCGTGATGTGAGAATCAAAATAAGAAAGAATCGTAACCATCTACATTGCATTTGTCATGTTAGAGGATTTCAGGCCATCCACGCGTTTGGTCTGACCTCTATCATAAATATAAATAAAAATTGCAAAGAAACACAGCCAACGATGCTAAATTCATCTTCTTTCAATTCTGGTCTTGCTAGTGGTTTCAGGCCTTCCACGCGTTTGGCCTGATCTCTGTCATGAACATAGACCAAAGCGAAGAGGAAACAACGTCTGAGAATCATAGTGAGATTATGCAATTAATCCCCAATCTTCATAGGGGAGAAAAGGTTTTGTTCCTTTGGTTCAAGAACAAGCATCACACACGGTTACCGGCATGTGAAAATCATGTCTGAATGTGCCGTGTTTCCGTCCGCTTTCTACAGGGTGATCGTCCCTGTCATAAATATTAAAGTAGATAGCCAATTTCCTTGCGTCATGCAAGGCTATCTTCCACCAGTGCTAATCTTGATAGCTGATATCAGTTTCGTCATATAAGAAAGTTATTCCTAAACTGCGTCTTGCATTTGTACATTGTGGTTAGTAACTGCAGTAGAGCCTATAGCCTGCTAATACTCAGACAAATTATGATATATCCCATGCATATTTGTTTAACCAAAATTAGAGAAGCTTCTTCCGGCCAATTAACATATGATTCCAGTATGCTTCATAAGTTGTCAGTCATCAAACGATAACAAAACATGGTATCTATATAGGCTGTACTCATGCATATACACTCAATTAAGTGGTTAACTCCATCATAAGCAAAAGAATCATACATAGCTGAAATTAATTCACCGTCATTATCTCCGGCTAATTTGCAACAAAACAAATTATAGCATGAGGCTGTGATCTTGCTTAGTACACAAAATTATTTCGCCGTCACTATCTCCGGCCAATTTGCACCTAAACAAATTATAACATTAGGTTGTGATCTTGCTTAGTACATCAGCTGAGCACTTCTACGCTGATCATGCAAATGTGCCAACAATTGGCTAAATATCTACTAAAATTATTCACGCGGGCTGCATCATGATTCATGTTCATTTTACCCAAAATTCCTCACGCACGTCGTACTAGCATCAGCCTAGTTAAAGTAAACAAATAAGTGAATGTTGTCATGCCTTGCTTTACTAGACTAGGTGTGGTTTACATAATTGCCTGACATCCCTGGTTAGCGATGAAAAAATGACTAAATGATCAAGCATAAATAGATGCATTTAGTCTATAGAACTCAAGATCTGCATATTCTAAAAAGATAAAATAATGTACTTCATGCCTGCTATTGTCATACGGTACTAATGTCCAATATAATGTCTCCAAGGATATTTGGAGCAACGTTATTAATATAGAAAAGTATACATGATAGCTTATTCTTCACAAGAATACCATGTTGATATATGCTATTGATGGCAGTTTTGCATAAGTAATCTTGCAGTGTCATTTTATAGAATTAAAATACTCATTTGATGCATATGAGTAATAAATGCTTAAATAGGGCCTATCAGAAATTTAGGGAGTTCTATATCTTCAAATACCAAAATAAAAAATCAAATAAATTGGTACTTTGTACCTACAACGATAATAAACAAATTATGCTTCGGTCGCATATGCCTGCATTGTACTATGCATTGGGCAAATCAAATATTTGCTTGATGATCAAATGCCTAGACCTCCCCACTATATTTAGTTCTCAAAATATGCATCTTATATTTGCATGTCGCTTGACATTCATATCTTTAAAAAAAACATATATTAGGCACTTCAGCAAGTTCATCTACGACGACAAGACTGAAGGCTTTTATTTTCTTTCATAGTTTGTAATAGGAAGCCATATACAGTGACCATAACGTAATTTTCTTTTTTATGTTGGAATTCTTAATCAGGGGTTTTCTCTACGGAGATGTAACTAACATATTTTTTATGTATATGTAAGAATTATGGAAGTATGAGCTCGCAATACCTGAATTGTTTTCTTTTACGCATTAAATTAAATTCAAATTCAAACTTGTCTCTTTTGACGAGGGTGCGCGTCACCTCGACCGTTTTCCCGTCATCACTCCCGTTCCACCGCTGCCGCCTCTTCCGCGAGGTTACGGCGCGCTTCCTCCAGCTCCAGCCTCCTGGCCTGGAGGCGAGCTTACATGTCGTCACCGCCCGGCGGTGCGTGTGCGTGCGTTGTGCTACTCGGTGTTCTCGGGGCACCGGACTCCGGTACAGCTGGTCCTCCGTCGCTTTGTGCCCCCGCCCCGCGGCGTGCACCATGTTGCACTCGCGGATGGGGCCATGATTTTCATCACTGCTCCCCTGGTTAGAGTCTTCCTCCTCCCCCGCGTCAAGGAGATCGAAGAAAGACTCGGAGGGATGAATGACCATCCCCACGAACTATCCTATCGCGGGGTCCGTAGGTCGCAGGTTGGCGCCTAACCGCAGCAATGGCTGCTTAGAAGCACAGCTCGATGGCGCGCCCGCGGCTCCTAGCCGCCGCGGGACCGTCGCCTCGGCGGCGACGCACGTGACCACGAGGGCCAACGGTGCTGGTGGCTCGGCGCGCACCAGCGTCCGCTCGATAGTGGCAACAAAGTCCAGGCTCCCAAAGCGCACCGTGGTCTCGGGGGCCCGGAAGGAAAGCACCCAATTGGCCATCCGTGCCATGGGAGAGGAAAAACGGTGAAAACATGTAACAGTCCCTTCCTGTCGTGCCAACTGTCGGTTGTTCGAACCAGCGGCTAGTAGAATTTAGTCCCGGGGTGCGCGTTTTAGGCCGGATGGTACACAAGGGAAGACAAGAGAGGTTTAAGCTGGTTCGGGAAAGCTCCCTACGTGCAGCTGGGGGTGTGGCGACTCTCGTGTTCCTTGCGTCAAAACAAGCACCGAAGTACGAGAGGAGGCAGGAGAGGAGTGTGCTCCAAGTCTCTAGTTGCGTGTGTGTGTGTGTGTGTGAGTGAGGTGTGAGAACTTGTGTATGTGAAGCGTGTCTAGAAAGTCAGGGGCTCTCCCCTTTATAGTCTTCGGGGGTCGAGCTCGAGTTACATGAGAGAGAGAGAGAGAGAGAGAGAGTGGTCGTATGCTTATCCGGGCACATGTGCCATCCCGTCGATCCCGGCCCCGACGTATGCTTTGACCGCTTTGATCGGGCCGTCGCGTCGTTCCTCGTAGCTTGTCACGTTGGGAAGCGACGATGGAGTGTTCCGCATCCGGCGGAGCCATGGGCGGCGGCGGCGTGACGGAGTGGTTGGAGTGGATAAGCCACGCCGGTCCTTCCTCGTCGGGCGCATTGATGGTGGGCCGGGAGTCGAGGTCATGGGCGCAGCTCATCGAGCTTCCGAGGTTGCAGCGAAGGTCGTGCGAGGTGGAGAGTAACTCGAGCCCGAGCTCGAGTTCCACCTCGTCGACGGATAAACGGGGAGTCGTACCGCCGTACGTCGGATGATGATGGCTGAGCCCGGAGTCTTCGATCCACGCTTACCGCGTCGGGCTACGGGGACAGCACGTCCCATCGGCGTGCCCCGACAGGAGCCGGTAGTCGTGGCAGGAAGGATGGGCTGCGAGTCGGCGGCAATGATTGCCAAGGAGTGCCCACGTGGGTGCCCGAACGGATGAAGTTAATGCGGCTGGTGGACGAGCTTGGAGGTCGTGCCGGGCAGGACTCTCCCGAGCTCGGAGGACAAGGTCGTGCGAGGCGGGGTTCTCTCGAGCTTGGCGGGCGAGATCGAGCCTATCCTTGTTCGATTCGTCTCTCCGTGGAGGCCGTACAGAGTGGGCCCTGCTTTGACCGTTGACCTGGCTCTACGTTTTAGGGGATTAACTCTTGGTTAAGTGGGTCCATATGGTGCCACGTGGCATCGCTAATCTTTCCCCCGATAGATCATTAGCATATGGCACATCCCGAATCGGCTTTGATACCAGCTCGTGACACCCTACCTTGCAAAGCAAGAGGGATTGTCGTACAGGACCGCCTCGGGAGACATTCACGAAGCAAACGTAATTTCTCATATACAAATGATACATCCACAATTTAGATATGCATTATAAGGTACATGAGTAGCATATTTTACATATGAAATTTGAGTTATTACAATATATATAGTATGAAGTTCGAATTACAATACTTTAATATACATGAGCGGAAGCGTAAAGATAGTCCACGAGACATAAACTTATTCGGAACCACGTCAGCCCACGGACATAGTTCACTCTTGATTTGGTGACGATGGAACCCATTCTACGATCCATTCTTTGGGCTCCTCACCTTGCCACAACAATCGAAATAGTCGGGCTGTGGCACTCCTAAAAAACATTAAATCGACAAAATGGTTATAGAACCGACTCCTAATATACAGGGGCCGATGGGGCTTGCTAGAATTAGCCAAAAACAAGACCTATTTATAGGTCTGTTTTCATATTTTAGCCATATTAGGAGGGTTATAACATAATCATAACGTTAGTGAGAAAGACTAGAAAACATGGTTGCAATACAAATATTAAGTACTTCAAAAACAACAAGTATAATATCCATATTCACTTTATTACTACGATTCAATCTGCTCGAGACAAGTGGTACTCAATCACCGCGAGGGACGGCGATATATATTGATTTACATCCTGCAGGAGAAACCCAAATGCACGACATACACATCTTTTAAGAACACGTATGACCATTTTTTATGAGATCCATAGATATAAGCTGGGTCCACCCTCCGAGTGTATGTCCCCCTTGCGACCATGGTACGTCGGGTCCAAGGCTTAAACCGCACACCCTCCAACAGTCCACAAACCCGTGCATCCACCGTGGATCGACACTTTGCAAAAAGGGAGGAGTGACCGTCTAACACTATGACTCTCAAGTTACATCGGTTTACCAACTCTCATACGAAGGTATGCATTTGGTACACAACGCAATACTTGCTCGCGGAGTTACAACGAATGATCCTCAATCGACACGCACAGGGCTATGGTGAACAAGGGCCAACCATGTCACCGTATCCTACACATGGACTTCCCCGTACGGTCTCCAATTATAATCATGTTAGAGGTCACAATAATTGAAACCTAAACCGAGAGGTCTCCAAACCGCCCGATGTTGGTACCGATGACTCCATTAAGCATAGCATTACTAACGGGAAAGATTTTACTTATCCAGGACTACATGCATAGGGAATTAGTAACGCAACTAGGGTTGCGATCAACTCCTAAACATAATTGCACAATACATAAACATAGACATATGTGAAGTAAAATCGAAGATTTAATACATATGGTTATGCACCGGGGCTTGCCTGGGGATGCGTCGAAGTTAGCACTCTCAACCACGTTCATTTCAAGTGGCCTGCTCCTCGTAGTTCTCTTCTTCGGTCCGGGTCTCTATATGAAAGCAATGTACGATGTGAGCATCGATGAATACTTAGAAAATTAATTCATAGAATTTTCTCAATAATTACCTATAATAACTATATGCTCATGACATGGACGTGGTTATGCATGAAAGAATGTGCTTGCATATGGATGAGAAATCATTATTTAATGTCAAGGGGACAAACTTCTAATTAAACAAAACCTAGAAAAAGCAACATAAAATTATAGGCCTTAGGTTTACATAGAGCATGACTATAGCATTAATGTAGTGTATGACTTGCTAGAGCTCAATATGGCAAATATGAGTATGACATATGATGTATGGAAGATAAATACCTATAAGTTACTTGGTGCTATTTACATAAATTAGCTCATGATGGATGTGTCTATGCATAAAAGTAAGTCTCCGACATGAAATAGGTATATAAGCTAGATGGCAATATGTGATGCAACCACATTACTTAATGATCCTAAATGAAGTAAAGGGTGTAACAAGCAAGTTTATACATGATTTCTGTAAAAAAACACATAAAAGGATCATGATCAAGCATAATAAGAATATATGCACCGAGTATAGATTCTCATATGAAATTAAACATGGCAATATGGCATTTTTTTGCCAATATAAACTTGACAACTTTATAATGAAGCAATTAGTGTCACAAAGTACTCCTAAATGTGAACTCTATAGTAAAACACAATGTGCTCATGATGAGCACCAGAAACAAATAATATGAAATTTTTATATGCATTTTCCCTAACTAAAATTCATAGGCAAATATGGGCTACATAAGCATATAATGATAAATATGATGAAAACATGTAGGAATGCACAAAAATCATGTACCAGAGGGTTCAACATGTTGTGACAAGTGTTTCTGTCAATTTTGGTGAATTTTACATATTACAAGATTTAAAATTTGCATTTTAAAGGCTTAATATGATAACACCTTCCTTCGCATAAAACATTGATTTTCTACACAGAACCCCAGGTAATAAAGTTGGACGATGTAAAGTTCATGCTCGAAGCTTTCCAAAAAGTATTTATTTGCACTTTTCTGAAAACCCTAGCAAAAGATATGGATTTTACAATATTCAGCAATGTTCACACTTATTTACGAATCTGCCATCAGATCAAAATTTAAACTAAGTGTGGCGCGCGGTGGCTGTCGCCGGCGTGGGGCGGCGTGGCTCGCCGGAGCAAAGGATAAGGGCAAGGCTAGGGTTGGATCTTGCCGCCTGTGCATGATTTGGCATGGCGAAACATTTGGGAAGGGTCACGCTGGCTACGGCTCACCAGAGAGTGGCCGACAGCGAGTCGCGGGAACTGGCGGACTTCGATGGTCAAGCTCGTGCTTCATAGGGCTCCAAAAGATGGGCTTCTAGCTCGTAGAGCTCCGCTGCGACGTCTAGAAGACCGGCGCGGGCTTGGTTGAAGCTGAGACGGCCCGAGAGGGGGTGCTCGTCGATTGTCGTAGGTGTGGCGCGGGTCAGATGGTGGCGGCGGGGAAAAACGTGATTTTCCGGCGACGTTTCTGAAAACCAAGGATTGGGCATGGTCAGGACACTCTGCAGTTACATGAGCACCTCCCAGAAGCAATGGGCGAGCAAGAGCTCACCTTAATGCTGGTCAATTTGCCTGCGCAGCCATGGTGGTCGGAATGGGGATTCTTGGCCAGCATCCGTCGATCCGCCGTTGTGGGAGGAAATGGAGGGGTCTGCAGAGTGCTAGAGGCGTGCATGTGCTCCCTTGTTGCCACTAGGAAGGAGTGGAAGGCAGCTTGCAGGGGAAGGCGTGGGGATCGGAGCTTTTATCAATGGAGCATATAGAGAGCGGCCGGCACGTGGGGAAGGTTAGGCGGAGTCCACTGTACTTCCCGTCATCGGTGGGATGGGCGACAGCGAGTCCGTGAGGCTGCTGGTGGCCCGAGTTCACGATTTTTTTAATAATCTATTTTTTTATTAAATTTATATTAATAACCTTCGAAATTTAAAGTTTTGGTTGGGCGACAGGAACGTGTCGCCCAAGAGGCGACTGGTCCCACTTCCGCCACGTGTCGCACACCCAATGGGCGACAGGTCCTGTTTTTTTTACTCAATTCAGTTTGTTTTTTCTCATCTATTTATTTAATTTCGAAAGTTAGTAAAAAATAGCGATGACGTGACAATATTCATGGAAAATAGAGTAAAAAGAGATACATCAATAGGTTTATAGAAAATAGAGTTAAAAAATACATCAGTAATGAGTCTATCGCCTACCACGCTTCGGTGAAATACCTCTAAGCGTGTCCGGTCGTGCAGCCCTACGTCCTGCTCTCACGTGGTCGGGAGAGATGTGAGTGGAGAAGGTGGAACCACGTTACGTGTCGGACGACCACTAGATACATGCGTCCCGTACTCGTCCTGCGAGGGCTGTGTAGGTATAGGTGCACTACTTAACCGCGACCCGAGCATGGTCTCCACATCTCCCCGTGCCATGAACGAGTCGAAGTCAAAAACAGGAGACGGTGACCGGTGCCTATACCGATCCGGTGCTCCGGTGATCTCATCCTCATCCTCCTCATCGTGGTAGTCACCCCTAGAGGATCCTAAATTTTTTTATTAAAATGTAAGTTATTGTGTATGTAATATTTATGAAAATAATTCTTAAAATTATAGAAGTTACCCGGTGCCATATGTGCCATCTGCGAAGACGAACCCGGCGCCATATGTGCCATCTCGCGAAGAAGAACCCGGCGCCATATGTGCCATGTGCGAAGAAGAACCCGGCTTCATACGTGCCATCTGCGAAGACGAGCCAAGCATACCCAAACGAAGGACGCCAAGTAGCCGTATGTGTACCTACGTCCTGCTCTCACGTGGTCGGATGTGAGCGGAGAAGGTGGAACCACGTTACGTGTCGGATGACCACTAGATACGAGGCGTCCCGTACTCGTCCTGCGAGGGCTGTGTAGGTATAGGTGCACTACTTAACCGCGACTCGAGCATGGTCTCCACATCTCCCTGTGCCATGAACGTGTCGAAGTCGAAAACAAGAGACGGTGACCCGTGTCCGTACCGATCCGGTGCTCTGGTGATCTCATCCTCATCCTCCTCATCGTGGTAGTCACCGCTAGAGGATCCTAAATTTTTTTATTAAAATGTAAGTTATTGTGTATGTAATATTTATGAAAATAATTCTTAAAATTATAGAAGTTACCAGGTGTTATATGTGCCATCTGCGAAGAAGAACCCGGCGCCATATGTGCCATCTGCAAAGAAGAACCTGGTGTCATACGTGCCATCTGCGAAGACGAGCCAAGCATACCCAAACGAAGGACGCCAAGTAGCTGTATGTGTACCTTTATCGATATGTTAGAAAATATTTAATTTTAATTCAGCCTAGCTATGTTGGACCGTTACCCGCACCGTAGCCGGAGTGAGGTACTGTCGGCCTTACATAGCTAGGCTGCTGCAGAGGTGGACGATGTCCCATACTTGCTGAACTTGTTCCTGCTGCGTGCTGCACAGCGTCCACGTCTCTAGTACAAGACGATGCACAATAGTTCAGCTGACAATTTCAGCGCTCCACTCATACATCCTCTTCATCGCTAGAGAGACCTCATGTGCAGTAAGTCGGATACCCTGCCTCATGCGAGTGCAATGTCGATCCAGGCTCGGCATTGATGCGGCGTGCTAGATCAACCTACAAAATATTTTAAGTGTCACCAAGTTAATTATTGTGATAATTTCCAGTATTTTGATCAAAATTAAACTTGAAAATTAATCTTACCGCTAGTTCGGAGTTCTGATCCCTATGTTGTAGGGTACGTGTCCGTGAGGATAGGTGTGTGCCTTTGCCGCTCCGTAGGAGTGTACGTAACACGAGTGCGTGTTCGACGTACGTACCACCGAAGGTACTATGAGAAAGCCTGTGGTGTGAAGGGTCGAGACTCCTCAACTGTCCCTTCTAGAGCCGCTGCTCACTGCTGCACCCATGGCTCCATGCGTGACCACCATATAGTCCCCGATGTGTGGCCTTTACGTGAAATCCTACAAATGATAGAAATTAAATTATCACAAGTCAAATGTGCGAACTAACAAATAAATTCTAACAAAAATATAAAAGATAAACTTACGAGTGATCACGTGCTGGAACAACACGTGTCGTCCGTACAAGAAAAGTCCGGTGAAGTCCAAACTGTCGCATGACCCGATGAGGTGAGTACTCCTCGACGAACACGTCAAAGACGAGAGCTTTACGCGTCAACCAATACTCGCTATGTCTCGCACACAACAAGGAAAGTCCAGTCGGTGCTCGAACCACCGGTTCCTCTTCGCTATATGGCGTCCAATGCACGTCCTCGTCCGGATCTAACCGATCAAACTCCATAACGTACTCCGAGTAAGCCTTGTGGACCTGCACGTTCGCCCACGTAGGCTGCATACAATATATTGTTAGTGACAGTTATTATAACAATAATTAAGCAAATAATGCATTGAATATTTACTTACCCGACGTCTACACCATAATGTCCCCATTGTGGGACCGTCCTCGTGGAACCGACCGTACAAGCTGTCACCGTAATCGCTTACGTCCATGAAAGGTCGACCAATTATGAAGTGCTCGTATGCCCACAACTGTAGTAGAAGTGGACACCTAGTGAGGACAGCGTTCGGGTCGGCTTTTGTGCAAGCATCACAAAGACTCCTGTAAGTGACGACCAAGACAATCGAAGCCCAACCGTAGTGGGGAACTCGCCTCAGCAGGTCCGAATCTGCTATCTCTCGAGCAAAGCCAATCATGTGCTTGTCCACCGTGTTCCCAAGAGAACTAGTGAACATGATCCAACCGAACAACCACAACAAATAGGCCTCGAGGTGCCTTGATACGGTTGCATCATCTCGCTCGAGGGTGGATGTAATCAGCCTGCATAAAAGTGTAGCGTGTATTAGACAATGAATCATTTCATATGAAATTAATATTAGACAAAGTAATGAGAAGTCACCTTAAATTGTAGCAACCACTTCTTCGTGGGACCATGGTGTTGCTCATCCACGAAAGGGACATACGTTGGAACACCAGGGCGACGAACAACACCCCGAAAGCGATCAAGGATATCATCGCGCCAAGTGACAAAGTGCGTCAGGAGCACGGACCGCGTCACCGGCGATAGGTAGAGCGAACAGGTAGGACACGTCCTGCAAGGTCGGGGCCATCTCACCACACGGAAGGTGAAATGTGTGAGTCTCGGGCCTCCAACGATCCACGAGCGCGGCAAGAAGGGAGCGGTCGAAAGTGAACCGCTCGCTGGATCAACGGCCTCGGCAGCCGTCGTGGCCTCCACAAGCCTACATAGTGGCGATAGGCCAGCTGCTCTCAACCTACATTATCATTAATAATCAGTTAATATGAAAATATAAAATTAAATTACAAACAAATGAACCAATACCTCGGAATCCAACGATCGTCAAGCCTCGGAAACTCAAGAGGTACCCGAGGACGGAGTACGACGAGATCCCGACCCTTAACTCGCGCTCAAGTACGACCGGTGACGCCGATCCGGTCGTGGATCCGGATCGAGCAACTCAGGACAATCTCCAACACCAGCCGCCATACCTGCAATACATTACAACAAATGTGACATACAAATATGAAAGCATAAAGATAAGAAAAATTGAATATCAAAGGGACAATCCAAAATTACGGACATATTACATAGTTATAAAGTACCGCAAAAATATTATTTGGTTATAAAATATCACATACATATTACATAGTTCTAAAATTTAACGAAGTACATAGTCCAAAATTTATTACACAATTAGGATCCTAGTACAACTTATGAAGCAGATGTCGTCTCCAGTAGTTCGTGCACGACGTGCACGAGGGCGTCGACCGTCGTGTGGATTCTCTCGAAGGTCCCGCTTCCGCGCTGCCACGATCACTCTTGTTAGGGCATTTCTTGTAACTATGGCCACTTTCATTACATCTGCTACATATGGTATTCCCTCTTCCCACGAGTCTTTCGACGACCTCGCTTCTGCTTCAATTTATCTCTATCGAGGCCGCGCAAATAGTTTGGTCCAGGATTATTCGTGAATGTGCCAAAGATAGCAAAACCATATATTTCTGCATTCCATGTTGTGATAACAACTTCCTTGAAGAAATATGGTGACACATACCGTCATGGCGACAAGTCCGTAAGTGAACATGCGGTAATAACATGTGAACATGGCCTATGCAGGAGCTTTGGCTTCACGCAGGAGCATTTACATGAGTTGATATCAAGAATGCACTCTTGCACTCGTCCTCTCGCGGTTTCCACCGTGACGAGATCTGTCTCTACAGAGGATCTCAAAACGGTTTTGTATAGTGCCCATAGGTTTTGCCCGATGTAGACCTGCTCTTTTTATCTTCTCCTCCATGTATTTGGTCATGAAAGACGAGTACACTAAATTGTTATTAGCCATATCCGAAATAGCTACCGCACAACGTTCACGGAAGTACTTGCATATCCTATGTAAAATTCCTTCCACAATAGCAACAAGAGGTAGACCTCTTAAACCACGGATGACCCAATTATATACCTCCGTCAAATTTGTTGTCATTATTCCATACCTTGCTCTATTTGTGTCATACAAAAGTGACCATTTCTCTTTTGGCTCCTACTCAATCCAATGTGAGAAACATCGGATAAATGAACCTCGCCCGTCGAACAATGTTAGGTCCATCTTTCAGAAGACCACAGAGAGGGACAGGCATATCATCGGGATTATGGTTATCCCTTCCCAACAATTCCTCACTATGTTTCGTAGTCGGCTTGTCCAATCGCTGCCAAAGAGCATTGAACTTTCTTTGTTGGTTTGTAGAACACAACCTCTTAAACATGTTCATAAGTTGTTTGTTCTTGAATTGCTTGTAGAAGTTTGCACCAAGGTGCCTCATACACCATCTTGATTGTATATCCGTCCAACGTGGTGGAAGACCACGCTCGGTATTGCCATGTTTTATATCCAATATAGCCTTCAACAGTCCAAGCATGACGATCATGTATAACACACACATCCGGTCAATCTTGAACTACTCGCTGTTTTGACTCGGTCTAGAAACCAATACCAACTATCGGTGTTCTCGCTTTCAACAAATGCAAAAGCAACCGACAATACTTGATTATTTCCATCTACTCCAATGGCAGTCAAAATGTGACCCTTGTACTTTCCAAGTAAGGAACGTACCATCCATACAAAGGATAGGTCCGCAATGACCGAATGCAGTTATACATTGGTCGAGTGTAAAGAATGCACGTTGAAGAATCAACTTCCCAGGCACTTTTGGATCCGGCACATCCATTATATCATAGTAAGTACCAACATTTCGCCTACTTATTGTTTCTAACAACTTCGGAAGGTTATCATAAGACGCTTCATATGTACCGAATCTTTGCTCTATGACTTTCTCGCTTAGCTTTCCAAGCCTTGGAGTAGCTTATGGTATATTTAAAATCCTCCTCAATTGTATTGATGATAGATTTTGGTTCAAACCTTATGTTATCTACAATTCCGGCATACATGTAGTTTGCAATGAACTCGCGAGGTATGGGCGCTACCGCATTTCTCCAATTTCTGCAACTCACATGTATGGTCTCTTACTATAGAACATTTCCAAAGCCGACTCCATTTCTACTCATAAGCATGCACATGAAATGGACAAGATGTGAACACACATTTAACATCATACAACTTCTTGCTTGATTTTGCCACAACGAAGGACCTTTTCACCGACAGAGACCAATACTTCACTACATCCCGAACAACATCTTTGTCTTTGTACAAAGCTCCTTCCGTGACCTCATTCTCGATGATACTCGCCAGGATTCCAAATGTCATTCATTAACCGATAGGTTTGCAAAGCGGCTCCAATCGCCAGTGGACAGGAACCTCCCCTCCTCATCGGATGAATCTATTTCTGGAAGATCTTCATGCTCCATGTCTTCCATCATCATTTTGTTCACTAAATGCTCAATGTGTTCTCCTTCATCTCGCTTTCCCAATTGGCTCTGCATTAGAGGTGCTTTCTGAAAATTCATCATTCTCCTCTTCCTCATTTGTCACCCTAACATCCGAGTCATGTGCATGTTCAACGTTCCCATGGACCACCTCCTTTGGATATGCTTGGGCAAGAAGCATTATAGGCCAACCACGTTCAATAGCCTTATCCACATACTTCCTCCATGTTGCTGTGTCATTCGGATTGATCATTTCCCAAGAAAATCCCACCCGAACACGACTAACCAAACCCCGCAAATGCAAAGTGTGGTGTTCTGGATCAAGTCCACACATCCACAACAACCAGTTGCGAACACCACAGATTGTTCTCTCGTTGGCTCTTGATAATCCCCTCTTTATAGATGGAAATCCGGACAAATCAACCCCACTTGCATTCTCAACAACCTCACCACATCCATAAAAAATCTCAAACACTATTTTTTTCTTACATACCTATCCAAACAAAATAATATTATAAAGGCTTAATTATTTCTTTCATAACTATAAAGGATAACTACAAGTACTAAATATAATATTACAGTTAATAAATATTTATAAATAACTCTTTTTAGTTATTATAATTTATAGCACTTGTACATAGTACATATAAATACAAAATACATATATATTTTACTAGCATGTAAATACATAATACATATATATTTAAAAAATATCTATAATAAATATGTAAATATTTCATGTAACTATCATATTATTTAAAATACTATAGATAATAAATATTTATATTTACACTTGTTAAGGAATTTATTCTTGCCATCGATAAATATTTTATTTAACTAGCATAGAATAAATGATACATATATATATTCTATATGTACTGATCTGCGATACACTAACAAATATATTCGAAATCTAAACATCAAACTAACTAACATAAATACGCTACTAACTAAGGTACACTACATAAATAGACTACTATAGACTAATAAATAGAAATTACACCGATATATTCTAAATCTAATAAATATTGCACTACTTACTCGCTCAATCTAATCAATAGTACACTCGTAAACTAATTACCATATTTTCAATGTAATAAATTAAAAAAAATACCGAAAAACTCTGAAGAATTCCTCTTCTTTCTCCCCCTCCCCTCTTCTCTCCCTCTCCTCTCTCTTCCCTCTTCTCTTCTCTCCCCTCTCTTCCCTCTCTCCCTCTCGCTCTCCTCTCCTCTCTCTTCCCTCTTCCCCTTCCCTTCCCTCTCTTCTTCTCCGGCCTCGTCTCCTCTCTCTTTCTCTCTTGCGGCGACGGCGACAAGCAGGGCGAGCGAGGCGCACGGCCTATATACGCGGGGCTCGTCGCCCGACCGTTGGACGACAGTGTCCCACCAGCCCGAGCGGGCGCGACCTGTCGCCCGACCGTTAGGCGATCGGTCCCACCCGGCACCACATGACAACCTCGTCGCCCAACCGTCGGGCGACAGGTCCCACAGCGGGCCTCGGCGGCACTGTCGCCGCTTGGACTGGCGATCGGTCCCACGATAGCGTCCAGCCCGCCCATTGACGGGCGACAGGTGTTAGTCGCCCGTTGGATGGGCGATCGAGAGGTTATTTTTGGAAATTTTGAATCCCGTAGGTTATTAATATAAATTTAATAAAAAATTGATATTGAAAAAAATTCCCGAGTTCATCGCTTCACCATCGTTGGTACTGCTTTTATCGAAATTACAGAATTGCCACTCTAGATAGCTAATGCATTTTTTCCATAGCCACAGTCAATGATGAATTTCAACAAGCCAATTTTTGTGCAGATTCAGTATAAAATGCTGAGCAACGTTTGTTATAGGCAAAAGTTGAGATTCTGCTTTCAAAAATTCTTAAAAATCCAAGATCATAATCTATTTTTCTCGCCTTAGGATAATTTTTATGGGGACTTGTGCCATGAGAAAAATTATGAAATAATGTCCCAAAATTATCTTTTGACATTGCCTTCGAGAATACGCAAAAACACTTTATGACATGGAATGTCACAGACGCGGAAGGGGCGGAGCCGATCCAAGGAATCCTAGGACGGGTAAAGCGATTTCGGCAGCCCCATGTTTGGGGGCCCACTTGACGCCTCCGCCACCCCGTGCCGCTCTTCTTCGGCCTGCGCCACCAAAGCTGCAGCACTACTTCTGTTTGCGTCGTGAGAGGAGGCAGACGATCCCTCACTAGGAACTTGGGGTGGTAATGGAGTGGATCTAAAGAACACCGGACGAAATAGATTTTCGTCGGAGAGCAGGAGCAGGAAGACGAAGGGGGAGAGCAGCGTTGGTAACTATTCGGTAGAGCCGCCCCACGCTTCCTTTTATTACCAGAACTGACGCATGGCACACCCGCTCGTTCCACGTGCCATGGGCCCAACGGACGACGTGGATGCCGCCACCCACGCTGCTTCTTGTTCCCACCCAGCCTCACTACGGTTGGTCCATCAAGAGCCTATCGCAAACTGTCAGCCATGCGGTAGAATTTGGCCACTCAGGAGGTCAATAAGTTAGCAACCGCCGTCCGCCAATGGCTTCCCTCGCACGCTGGGCCTATGCTGGTCCTGGACCTACCAGTCAGTCACTGTGAGTTGATTATTCAAAATCATGTGGGGCGGAAACCGAAGGACCGCGCGCGGCACGCTTCGTACGCTATGCTAGGTCATCCCATTGCTGCATTGTGGATCAGCCCTTGGGCCCATCTGTGGGTGATGGAACCGTAGTTTCTCAAGAAATGGGCCATATGCAGGTCCGGGACCCACCGATCAGTGACTGTGGTGGTGAGTTGATTATTCGTAGTAATGCAGGGGAAAACCGAAGCATCACACGACGCACCATCCTCATCAGAAGAAAATCCCCTGACTTAAGTTACCTGGCAGTGGGTCACTGCAAGTGGGCCATGCGCGGCCATTGCCCACTCGTCAGCTAGTGTAACTTAAGTCGGGGAACCAGGTCATCTCGATCGTGGGGACTGCGGGCGTGAGGAACAAAACCGAATGCAGATGTATGCATGTCCAGGATCAAGTTTCACGCACATAGGACAAATAATATGGTAAAAGAACAATATCTTTATTAAACCATTGAATAATTACATCAAGGACTCGTAGGTCTAAAATAAAATATTACATTGCAGCGAGAATAATATAAGCGTTGACGTCCTTCAATTCCCACAGGCAATCGGCCGGAAGACCACAAGCCTAGCTCTTCACTCTTTGTCTTCATCCAAAGTCCACCTTTGTATTTGGCTTCGACCAAGCAACAAGTTTTGCAAAAGAGAGAAGCAACAACGTTTGAGTACATTACGTACTCGAGAAGTGGGGAAAGTATGACATGTTGGCTAAAACAAAAAAGGCTTAACATGAGGTTTATTGCATAAAGAGCACATATGTCTAGTTCATTAATTAAAGCAACCTATTTACTATGTGTGAGGTTCACTCCTAGATCCAACCATGGTCCAACATCACCATTTGATCCATCAACCGATCCACCATCCGATCAACCATCTCCAATCCTACCACCCATCCATGCCCCCTAATCAAGTGAGGATCTAGGCCGCTCTTGACCGTGAGCACGGTTGTTATAACAGCTTACACCTTGCAAAGGTTGCACAACTTTACCCACAAGACGGTGATTCCGTCCTGTGTTTCCAGGTGGACTAAAGTCAACATTTTGCTTTGCTCGCCAAACACAAACACACTTCCTTAGGTGTTTAGCCAGGAGATCACCGCAAAGCTTTTCACTAGGGCCTCCCAAGTACATACGTACTCATTGAGGTTTCACCGATAGGGGACTACCTTTAAGTACCCTATCCACCTATAGGACCCCTCTTGTGCCTTGCGGGTCATAAGATTACCCTCTCGTACCTGTCCATCCCCGCGCCCCCAAAACAGCTTCATACGAGACTCGGGAGATTACCTAACTACTCGGGCCAAACCTTCCCATATCAGCCTTGTGCTTTGTGCTGTAAGGCCCGGGTTGCCGCTCCAAGAATCGATCCTTAAATTTACACCAAGCATGTCACAAACGACATTGTGCCCTCGGCACCATCCATCACATACCACTTGCTTAGATTCCTATCTTATAGGATTTCCAACACATACGATCATTCTCATGGATCATCATCAAGGTTCTCAATAAATGTCTTCGACCAAAATTAAGCAAACTAAGCATGACTACGCAACTCTACATCTAATTCCACCTAGGCGACAAGGAAACATGTGGAACAAGATATGACACAGATAGGATTCATATTTCATGCGATGCAAACAAACATGTGCGGATAGAAAGAATAGGTGCAAAATGCGTCAAGGACACTTGCCTTTTTCCTGTTTGCTGCTGATTATGTCTTTAACTTTTCGTTCTTCGATATTTTTGATCCGATCGTCCTCTAATTACGCCATGTCGAACAAACATGCAAAGAAGCATACAAATAAACTAAGAAGACAGAACATTACAACATGTCAAAATACTATAAGAAACAACTAAAGAAACTACTACGATTCTCGTGGACGCAAGAATCACTTTAATCGGAGCTACGAGTGAAAAGATACAAGGGTTTGAAGTTTTGAGGGTTAAAATGTAAAAAAATAGCTCGGTTGGGGCTTATTTCTAAATGAGAAAAAAATCATAGGGTTTAAAGTGTAAATGATCAAGGGCTAAATTGTATTTTTATAAAACACTAGGGCTGTTTTTTGCAAAAGTACAGGAGGTTGTTGTCACACCCCTATCCCGAAAGATAGATTAGTGTGCTACGGATCGCCTCGAGAGATGGTTGACGAAGCAACCATGCATAGCATCACAATTACAAAACATACACGATTTGCATGTTCATTTAATTAAGTCTTGAATTACAACATAGAGTTCCAAATATAAGATACATTAGGTTCTCCACTTAAGTTACATAACCATGATCTTTGTTCGAAATAAAGTGTGGAAGCGATTACATAACATAACGATA